>OX465586.1:43501295-45901295 GCA_950022655.1 Alentia gelatinosa
GCTGAGAAGAGGGGATTGGCTCTTTGTCCATGAACCCCACCCCACCCTCTTACCCCACAGCGTGCATTATTGAAATTGGCTAATATTTTATAAGTCGTGGACGTAACTTCTGTAGCAATAGTTTATCCTCGTGTTTGCCAACTGCATGTTTTAACTCGTAGGCAGTCACATTATAAAGGCCGTCGAAGTTATAAGTTTGGAATCTTTGTATGGTTTGTATTGTATTTGTTTTCTCTGATTATGTCTTTTTTGTTTCCAAATGGCTGTAAAAGGACCAGCAAACTGTTATGTAAAGAAACCGGGCACTTTTTTCGATCCCTTTATACTCAACAGGCCCCCATTTACAGTATAAAGTATTGCCTTATCTTGAGGTTAACTTGACTAAATAAGTTACTCATGTACATGGCAACAGATGCGTAGATTCAAACTGTCTACGCCCCTTTTAGCAGTGGTTCTGCATAATTGCGCTTGTTATGGGCTTGGGGGACGCCACTTGACTCTAAGTGACACAACGGTATGTACGTGGCTCCATTAGGGGATATGATGTAAATACATTTTGGACAACCAAAACAATAACCATTTAATAGTCCAAGGTTTATGATCAAATCGATTATAATAATGAGAAATAACATAACCTCTCCGTAACCCCACCCCTCCGATCGAATGATATGTCTTCTTTTTTATCAACTTTTGGTTGTTGTATGCGCAAATATGCTATCGGAATTGTTGGAATAATGATTCCATATGTTTTAAAATACGTTTTGAAATACCTAAAGAATGCAACTCACCGGAGTGACTGGGTGAAGGGGCCACTGTCATGTCATCTCAATAAAGCTCTGACATCTTATATTTGCGGACTTGTACTGTGGTGGAAATGTTTAGCAAAAACGAAAGGGATTAATCATTTCCCAATGTCACAATTATATGTAAAGTGACAGCACCTTTTGACGAAACAGGACGAAGTTGCCGCTGATGAGAGAGACTTGCCTGAATCTGGCAATCAAAGATCATAAACCCTACTGATATTTAAAGTAGGAATCTTTTGTGGGCAGGATATGCATACACATCCATGCACGTGCCATCATGTGTCTGTGACTGCGTTTATTTGGTCGTTTAAATGAAATATTAAATGATACATTGCATTGAATAACATGAGAAATGGTGTGTGGCAATGTAGAAAACAAGACACTGAAGCAAACTTTGATTTTGTTTTAATCCCTTTTATTTAGAGTTAAAACGTGATTTGGTGACAAATATTTTTAATCTCTAGTTGTTTCTTTCCCATTATTGTAATTGTAGCCAAAGGCGAAGAATGGTGCACACGTATTATACGGACTTTTGTCAATATCTTGTCAATATTTTGTCAGCACCTTGGAGCTGTTTTACCGTCATTGACCTTGTATGTGTATCACATGACAACAAAAACGTGGATATTAATATTCCTTGTGTGAAAACTGATGTGTGTGGGATGATGATGGTATAGTATTCAACTATTAGAACTAATGCGTTTTCTGTCGGTATGTGATTCCCACGATGCATTAAGCAATGCAGTCAGTCACGATCTACATGCTCTCCCATCACACACTGTGTCTACGTTACATTAGGGGGAACAGGGAAAACTCCGCTGGAGATTGACATCAACTACGATATGCTCTCAAATCAGCATCAAGGCAAAGTAATCGGGAGGAGTTTAGGTGACGATAAGCAGGGTGGAGCACACCCGGGGCACCTGTGGTCCTCCGCCATGCGTCATGTGTGTACACACCTGAGCCCTCCTCATTATTCTATTCACTCAAGTCACCTCTGGCCCTGATATGCATGACACTGGGGTCAGATAAGCGTCCCCTAAATGGCAGTTAAATGTCACGCACGTCTCGGGCTAGGGCCGACCAAGAGGACGCGCACAATGATTTCCCTGAGAAATACACACTCCAAAAATGAAAAACATGTAAAAAAAGTGGAGGCGCAAATGCAGCTTTTTCTTCTGTGTCATTTCTTTTTATTGTAATACTTTTTCTTTCCAGCATTTCGATCATTACTCGCGTCTGCTGCTTCCTATCAAGTTTCTGTTGGAGTTTTATCACTTAACCTCTCTCTGTGCCCAACCCCCTCCACAGCCACTACACCGAGCCATGCAACGGATGAGTTCAACATTCTGTGTCGCTGTATCCATGGATGACTTGTTTTGACAAAGGGGTCAACTGCGTCCGGTTTTTATGTGCGGTCGCTGAAAGGAATTGCCACACGTATTTACTTCATTCTCTTTGCGCTGGTCGCCCTCCGTCAGTAGCTCCGGTTGCGTCCAACACAAGAATCTCCGAAGAAGACCGATCGCCGAGCGTCTACATTTACATGAATGATTGGCGAGTTTAAAGTAAACAACATGGCTGTTATATGGACAGACTTTGAAGGTTACATGCCTGGGTGCGCCAATACAAAAGTCTTTTCATGCTAGGGACATAAAGGGGAACTGGGGGATAGGAAGGGAAAAAAAGTTACCGAAATCACAGTGATCTAACTATACAAATGTAGAATCAGCTGCACGGAGTGGATAAAACACTGGCGTTTTGGTTTTCAGGTGAGCCACATGTTGGGAAATGTCCTTTTAATTATCACAATTATGACAGGTTATAGTTGCGTGTTAACTCCAATTAATTAACCTCACCTGAAAAAGACCAGCTGAGGTTACTCTGCACGTGGCCTTGCATGCTGTGCCACATTTTCTCCAAAGTTGAGGTAAACTCTGATGATTTGTACCGCACCTTCTGTTTTTTCGATAGCCCGGGGCCAAAAAAATGGAGAAAAATAAACCCTAAAAAGTTAAGGAAACACTTGTGCATGTGTCCACATGTTCTTCTCCACACAGATGACTGTCATGAAACCTCTCCAACTCATTACCATATTTATTTCTAAGAATAAACATTTTGTGAATTCCATTAATATGATATAGTTAAGCGTTTTATTCTGGCAGCGTCGACATGCCATACCCCCAGGAAAACCCCGCTGGGGGTATTGCAATGTAAATTATGATCTGACATGTGCGTTTTAACCCTGTAATTTTCATTTGCAATAAATATTTGCATTTGATATAAGAATCCCGTCTTTGTTCGCCTCTCTGCACACACCGGTGGCCCCAGGGCTTGGCCCATATGACATATTATTGTGTTCACCGAGTCAGGTAGACATGTTTCTGCCAGGGACACAGTGGGTCTTCCTTATAGTCCTGCAAGGCCATAATTTACCCGGCCCAGCACAATCACACCATTCCATCTCCCTCTGGTAGGTTTTTATGAGTATGTATTAGCATTCTTTTATGTATTTTTTTCTTTTCCCCTCCTTTTTGTACTGCGACATAAAAAATAGTCAGTGATCGCGCGTAATTGCGCGGGACACCTGGATTTCATGTGGCGCACACTGCGCTCTGTCCACCAACCGTCTCTCCCCCCAAAACAAAAATAACCGGCCAACAAAGACGGGAACTTACATCGGATGAAGCCACAATGAGCCCATGCAGTCCTGACTCAAACTGACGCTATATACAATCGTCTCAGCAACCGAGTTAAATCATGGGCCTCGATGCGAAATGGTGCCCTGTGAGTGAGCATGTAGAACATTATCACAAAGGGGCTTGCAATGAGGGCGGGATTATGATATACTGTTAGTATATAAGCCTCACCCTAACTGATCCCACTCCTGTTCCCTCCCCCCGACGGTGTTTGAAAGCTCCATACAGCTTGAACTCCAACCTATTGTGACATGACGACACTTAACCCTTTGCCTGCCGTTCTCTCGATGCTCACATCCCCCTCTTACCGCCTCCTAGACCCACCACCCTCGTCTCCCACACCGGTGGCCCACGCATTGGGGGAGGGGGTGTGAGGAGGGTGGGGGAGGGGTACATGTCGAACGGTCATGAAAGATTTCTCTGAAAGCAAACAAGTAGGAGGAAATAGAAGTAAAGTGGATAAATCTGAACGACCATGTGTACCTCAAGGAATGTTGGCCTCACGTACACAACAAAGACATCTACAGTCACATTGAAAATAACAGATGCGACCACAGATACCCAACTCTTCTCAGAAATGAATGCAAACTATGGGAATTAACTAACGCTCCTACTTGTCTGTGGCAGGTCGGTGCTTCACCAAAAAATAAGTTTCAATACCCTGAGGTTAACTTCTTCCCTGTGTCTTGAGCATGCGCAGGGGTGGGGGTTATGTTGAAAGCATCAAGGAACATAGCAAGCATTACCTGTTGGCGTCGGTTAAAATTACCCCCTCCCCCGCCCACATCACGTTGTATGTGTAGACAACGAATTATAGGTGGCCTAAACTTTAGTCGTCCTATATCTATATCCATGATCGGCTTCACACATGTCACTAAGATTTACTTTGTATTCAACTTCGACTTACTATTACAAAAATCGATAAGCTGCATTAATTGAAATATATGCGAACACCTCCATTTATAGGCTACACACGCGAAACTTTCCTATTTCCAATCCGATATAAAATTGTTTAATGGATTGAATAGACCTGTGTACCGGTACAAAGAAATAAAATCATCACGAATCCCAAATTATTCTTTCTCACATGATAGGCCTACTCATGGTTATTGCTTCACTAACTTTTCTTTGTGAGCGACTTTATAAGTAGGCTTACAAATATAGCGTATAAATTTAATACTTTTGCTTAATCTTAGAGTTATAATACGCTTTATTTTTGAGGAATTGATTTGCTTACTACCGACACGGATACCCCCGCCCCTTTCTCCATACACACACTCATTGTTGAAATATCTGAAGTTTTCGACACACGCCCGACCAAGTTGTTTGCATGCAGTTTTATTGGGTGTCTTTTATTTCTGGAGCCCTCCCAGTCTAGACCGGCTATGTCTGAGGGCAACCACTGAGACGCGGGACCTAATTTCAGATTCAGTGTCATGGTAATGGCGCACATGGCTAAAATAAGACCCCCAGACAACAAGGGCCATGTGGAGAGGTCCCGCGCGCGCTACGCAATGGCCTCCAGCCTGTTGAACAACTCTCGCCCCTCTGCTGTATCCTGATCACCCACCACATGTGCCCACTGATGGTTATCGCGTTCGCTACCGTTCACCGTACAGGTATCTAACACCTATTCTAAGTGTTGAAAATACACACATCGACCAACTTAAAAACTTATTTCAGTGCGATTGCTGAGGAGTTTCCCGTTTGATTGAGTTCCATGAATTGAATATATGGAAGCCTGGGGGTGGACAGAAGGGGTCGAGGTGAATTTCTAATGAGATGGTCAGAGGTTGGGACCTATTTTCAGCTTCCAACATGGTGGGGGGAAAGGGGGTGGTGGTAGTGGACAGAGGGGTGCGGCCATCGCCGTCTGCCCACTGCCTGCCGGCTGCAAGGGTCACGGTGTCAAAGTGGGGTGGTGACCGATGTCACAACCCCACGCCCTTTGTCCAGTTGAGGCCTGCTCATCAACATGTCTCACCAGTGTGTGCTGTCTGCCCCTACCGTTCCCCTCCACTGAGCCTGACTGCTCACAGGACGGGCCTGCGTGCGCCCCTGCAGGATGTGGGTCGCGGAGGCATGTGCCCATGTGCGCATCATGTACACGAGGAGAGCCCACCTTTGTCAGTCATAGTGGCGCGAATCCTCTCCCACAGGTAGTTAGCGGCTGAGGCTGTAGCGCCGCGCGCACCACTCTCTCTATACCGTGGGTCAACAAGTGCAAACATGTCATGCATCCAGAGCAAGACGGACAAAGGAGGATGTAGCAAAATGTCGCGTTGAGGCCGTTAATGTGTGGTGTATCCAGCCAGGAGGGAGTCCAATGGTAAGTACGGTGTTTTGTCTTTCCATTGCCGTTGGAATCCGGCTGTATCACGGCCGTGATACGTCTAGCGAGCGTCGAGCAGAAAAACCAAATTTCGAGCCTGAGCGATAATACGGGAGCGAAGCCACAATGCTCCCAATGCAGAATGACAAAGTATCACAATAGGTTGTCATGGATTCCACTCCCTCTTACACCCAAATAGCGGCATGGCACTCGCTAGACAGCTTGGAATACTCGAGCTAAGGTTATTTGTCTTCTGTGTGTCTGATTTGACTGTCTATTTTGCTCGTCGAGCTTGGAATCGGGGAGGGAACAGCGACGAGCGAGCGCTTGTCAAGGCCCAGTGATGCTGTGCAGTGCGGGCTTTTGATCAGCAAAGGCTGTCAATGCGTGAACCATGTGCAGCGACTGCCGCCAAAAACTATCGACGGAAACCGTCTCCGCTGCAGCCATCAGTCCAGCCATTAACCCAAATCAGCGAGTTGAGGTGACACCTCGGAGCGTCTGCCGCACGAACAGTCGGCTTCGGGACACAGGGAGTAAACAAACCGGAGTGAGATCGCATGTTTAGACAATGGCATGTCGGACTGCGTGACATGCGGTCCTCCCCGACTGTGGTCGTGATTTGTCTGACCCAATTTCTAACGAGGCACACTTGGGAGATAACAAACAAGGGGCGTCTTGCTTTTAGCTTTGGGCACGCGACGGGCATTCACCCATGTGCCGTATACCACCCGGGGACTACTGGCTGACTGGTTACATGTTAGCACTTAATAATGGTGAGTTATGACCCTTGTAAACGGTACTGTCACGTGAAGGTTAGGGTTCAACCGACAGTTGCACGTCTTGTTTGTGCCGCTTTCTTTGTGCCCGGCGGGCGGGGGCAGAGGCCGAGGCCCCGGCCACCGCCCGCCTGGTCACCGCCGAGACCCCGGCCCCTGCTACTGATGGCCGAAATTGGACATTTCTGTACCTTGACACCCATGCCGAATTGAACACTTACCTAGCATGCCTTAAGTTCAATGTTTGGCGTGCTTGCATGTCAGGGGTACTTAACTCTGACCCGTGTTTAATGCTATTATTAAATGCAGGCTTGTGTGTATCACGTTTCACTTGAGCGATAACATGACCAATGTTGGACATGGCTTTTCTTTAGTGGATTTTGAATTGGATACCGTAACTTAGGAGGCAATCTTAAACATTGTATCAAATGTTCACATGTGAGTTTATAATAACATTAGGCATGTTTTCCACTTACTCAGACCTTATTCTCCAGTTTATGTGTCAATATAGTAATGTTTATTTAGGAAATGTTTGCTTCTTTTCATGTCGATAAAATGTACAGTCTTACATGTGAATCCTGGTAGGTGCTTGAGTACAAAGGAAACCACAAACTCGAACAAGTTTCCCTTTTCAAGCGAACTGGGCAGATTAACCTGAATTACTTCATCATTTTGCACACTTCCTTCTGGTCGAGTTAACCTGGCATGACATGCCCGCTATCTAGATCAATATCCTAATAGGGAATATCTGCATATTGTCCCAGTGTGCAGTGGGAATCCCGATGCGCAGCCTGTGATGGGAGACCGCGTGCAGTGTCTGTCTCCGCACGGAGTATGTGAGTGAGAGGAACTTCGGCGATGGTCACTGAGACCATGAGTCATTGCTCAGAATTAGTCGTCACCGCACTTCTCCGGATTAGTAAGTGCTTGGTGTATTGGCAACAAAGCACCTCGTGGTACTTAGAGTAGCGACAACAAGGACAGCACTTTAACAATGTCACACCAAGTTGGAGATTTGGATAAAGTTCGTACGGATCTGAACTAAGAAGGTTTGGATGTTTTACTTTTACAGGTTTACATGTGGAAGTTTGTGTTGCCAATGATGTCTACTTATATACAGCCACAGGTGTGGAAATGAAAGTTCGTCATTGCTCTCAAACGAAATGTTTTGACCTCCTGCTCTCACCCCCTTGATAATTGCCTTAAGTGGATATGTAAAATTATACTCCCACCACTCGGTTGTTTTCATACATATTACCTAGTGGTTTGCTTTTTGTTTGGTTGGCTTTTTTTTTTTTTAATAATGATAAATGTTTATTGTAGACTTGCGTTTTATTTCATTGTCTAGAAGGATAATAGATAATTAATGTGTTTCGTGACTGGAATGTCTAACAAAGGTATACATATACAAAAAGAACACCTGGTTTAAAAACTAATTTATGATGTGTTTTCAAAGGTTATCACATTTATAAGTTGTCAACCTTTAACAGTGTTTTGTCTGGGAACATGTATTTTCCTATGTTGAATTCAGAAAGCATAAAATATTTTGATGTTGATGTCAAGATAGACATCTTGATATAACCAACGTTAACGATTAGATAAGATTTTGAAAAGCAGTTATGTATTTTACATTTGATTTGATCACCACCGTTTGTATTCTGTTGCATAGAAATGATTTGAAATGTGCGCTGTAGAATATAGATTCCGCATCGGTTGGTATCTAGAGATCAGGTGATGATTAAGGCTTCTCAGGTCAGGCGGGGCTCTCATTATTAGCAAAAAGGTGATGCTATTCCATCTAACCTGTAGGTTATCTTTGTTCTATCGCTTGAAAGATTCAATGTTTCAAATTCTCACCATTATTCCTTGACGATTTCTAACGAAATGCTACCGCACTCTCGAATTTGGGAATATGATATGATGCGCTTACGAGGACGCCATTTTTTACTTAAGAGAATAGAAAAATCAATCTTCGTGACGGAATTGTTAATGATATCGCCAAATCTATAGTGAATATGTCGTATAGTCCACATATATGTATACTACGACTGAGGTTAGACTTCTGGATTTGAGCACGAACATTATTGCCATCTCTCTTCTTGGCTGTCATTCTTATCATATCGATTCTATCTGGCAGTTCCTACGCCACAAAACCGAAGTCTAGTAGATAATGGAAGTAGATACCCTCCCCTTCACCATATCCTCCTATGCTACTACGCTCCTGTATCCACTAACTAAATCAACGACATGCGCTTGTTAGAAGTAGATAGTACAGTGAGGGACACATACTACCACTATAGAACTACACATATCTGTTTACAGTTGTGAGGGATTGTCACATAGACATTTTTCCAGTTTGAAGTAATATATTTTTATCCTTTTTAGATGAACTTATATTGGGTTTTCTTTCATAAGTAATGTATGGGAAATGTCCCAAAATCAGGCAAGGAAAGTCCACCTGCAGGAATCTGAGAACTTCATCCATCATTAGCTCAGGTGAATATTACCCTGGGTGTAAACAAGAAGTGGAAAGTTTCTTCCCCTTCCTCGATCTATGATGGCTAGACTTGAAGGCTTACGTTTTTTTTCACGCGTAGGTAAAACTAGGGTTGATCAGGAACCTGTGCATTCAATCACTAGTACTAAGCCGTATAACATGATGAGTGTATGAAACAAAATGACTGAAAGTTACATGAAATCTAACAGAGTATCCAATAGTTTACAGTACGATAAACAGTAGCATGCAATTTACAGCTGACATAAATGGAAGTTCTTCCGAGGGTAGAGATCTGGAGCGACCTACTGAAATCACTCTTGTAATTTTTTTCCAATCACTCACATACGAGTCTCCTATCACGGATATGATCTGGTCTAACAAAATTGTTTGTTGCGTATTATTGTTCACGTATTATGACAAATAATCACGGCCATCACGCAGTTTGCATTCTTTTAAAAAGATTGGTATGCGGATATGGGGAATATTTGAGAACACTACTTTCCCCAAAAATTTATAAATAATGGTATGAGGACCCGTTCTCCACACCATGATAGATGGACTTTCACCTGGAACTTAATTTTCGTTCATTTTAGATTTTTGTTACAAACTTGCACTCAAAATTTTCACCTGCGCAGTTCGAGTATGTGATGCTACATGTATGTATATGAAACTAAAACTTTATATCTTTGGCTAAGACCAGCGACACCTAGCGGAGAAATATTTAAAAATTACAGTTACTTTTTCGCCACTGGCAAATTGGCGAAGGGCCCATGCTAGCTTAGACTGGTAATTATTTGAAATGAATATGTATGTGGGAGGCGTGAAAGGAAGGCTAAACCAGTTCACAGATATCACTCGACATACAAGGTTCGGTTAAACTGTGATATGGTGACTGAGAGTCAACTCATTTGTCATTATCACATCAAAGTGTTTATCTAAGAGCAATTGAAAGTTTTCTCATCATCATTAGCTTAATCTTATGAATGCAACACTACATTTCAGAATGTAGCTATGTTTGTATGTTGTTGGAGCGGAGGAAGCATTGTCGGGGTGGGGGTAGTGAGGGAATCAGTTGAGACAAAACTAGGCAGTTAATTCCACTGTCTAGTCTGACATGAGGGAAAAAGGTAGATCTGCGTCGTATAAAACTTAGCCTCGCTTGCGCACGCCTACAGAAGGCTCGGCGTTTCTTTATTTCTAGGCGGTGTATGGGCAACACCCTCGATTACCTTAATAAGGGCACCCCTCAAACTGCGGTATATTTCTACTGAATTTGCAGTTTATTGAGCACGAGAAGTCGAATCAGCTGAATCGTCACATTACGCCGTCTATTTCCGCACGGCGCCAGTGGCCGTGTGATGCTCGGAGAGTGAGACCTAATTTGCCCGATATTAATAATGTGTATAAAACCTGAGTCAGCTGCATACTTGTGGTACGACCTGAATTGTCTTATCACCACAGTCAGGTGTGTTTTATGTAACGCACTGCTGCTGTTTTACTTTCTTTGTTTACCTGAAGATGAAAAATTCTCATTTTCAAAGTTTTACTCAATTACGGGGAACAGCGGTTGGACCGAGCGGAAAAAAAGTACACTTTTACGTAAGAGCCACTTTGAACTCCAGGACAAGGCTGATGAGATTTGATAGCCATCCCTTAAAGAGAGGCGCAATTAAGACGGGAGAAAACTTTAAACCTTATGTTATCCATGGTCTTATCACGTGTATTAATTAACGCATGAGATGGTGAACATTGTGGCTCAGAGCTCAGCAGCTGGCTGGAGCTGAGATGAGGGCGTGGGGGCAGGGTCGTCTACCTGGCCCCATTGTTCAGGTCCGTTGTGGAGACGGGTATATTTTGGGCTCAATGGTTACGTCAGAAAGGACGGGCGTCGTCGGAACGCGGGACCCAGGGTCAAGGGAAGTGGGGTGCAAGGGTTGCTGGTGCGTCGGTAATGGGGTTTGAAGACGCGGGGGACAAGGAGCACGGGGAGTGAGGGTGGTGGGGGTGGGGAGGGGGTGGGGGTGGGGGGCAGCTGAGTATACTGCGCCTGCTACCTGCCCCCCTTTGATCACCTCCGGCGAATCAACGGTGAAAAGTCTTCTGTTCAGTGAAATCTCAATCGGATTTTAATAAGAGACTCGACAGGAATGAAATAATGCGGAAGAAAATTCGTGTACACGCACATTTGCTATTCATAGAATAATTCCTGATTGGTATGATTTGAATTATAAAGGTCTTCAATAGGATCATTTCAGTGTGAACCGGGCCCTGGGAAATTGTTTTATGGTCAAAGTATATTGCCCATGGCGATCGAAATACATTTGTTGGAAAATGATGGTGTTGCATCATTGTGAAGTAGACAAGATAAACCTAACGATAGTTGAATGATAAATTTCTTTGGCTTTGAGATGCTGGGCAGTTCATTAGGATAGTTTCTAGCCTGCACCTTAACATCCAATTTGAGAGTGGCCGAGCAGAAAGGAGAGGACAGTTTATGCACACAGAAGTTTATCTGCACTTGAAATACATTGACGAAAAAACATCCAATGCAGCATTGTCACGTCACAAAAAAGAGCAGGGAGAAATTCCTGAAGAATGTAAAAGCAATGTGCAGTGTTTTCCATAACACTGACGGGAGAAATTCTTGAATTCCTAAGGGAGTGTAGGATTTTTGATAAGATATAATCAAGAAGAATAATTCGCCTGGATCGACCTGGCAGCATACCTTGTTATTCCAAAACATGACAAGTAAGTCTAATTGAACAATTGGACGGTAAACTACCCAAGCAAACAAACACACGAAATCGGCACAGGGAGAATTTGCCTGTGAAAAACTCGAATAAATTATGTACTGTTCACTGACTTGAACAAGAGGAAGTTTGTGTGATGATTCGGGGATTTTACACCGCAGCAAAATCCAGGTTCGGAAATGTTTGAAATGTGAGGACAGGGGAAAGAAAAGTGTTTCGCTGAGGAATGGCCGAAAATAGATTGTGGAATGTGCGTTTCTCAGTCCCTTACAGAAATTTCTGTTCCAGAATTTGGATAACAAAGGAACGTTTCCTTCAAATAGGGTTAGATACAGATGATTGGTAGATAACTTGATTAGTGGGCAGATGCTTGATTTGCGCAATTCATATTTGTCATTTTCAATTTTTATCATTCATATATGTTTCAAACAATAAAATAGTAATGAGCTAGTGTCACGCGAGGGAGGAATCCCTGATATTAGTTAACATTAGAGCAACTGCAGTACCGAAGTGAATGGGAGTCGACAGCAATTTATCTTGTGCGCGCCACAGCGCTCTTCTCATTATACCATGCGGCGCTCTTTTGTATTGTGGGACCTTCGCTTTCACTGGGGTAGAGGTCAGGCCCGCGTCAAGTACAGCCAGGGTTGTGCTCCTTGATCTTTATGCGATGCAGTGTGAGGGCAATGTGGAGAGTTGAGGGGAGGAAGGGGTATCAGTTAAGTATGAGACTGAATAGCGAGGCTTGGGCGGATTCACTAACCTCTCTGCCACAGTGCTTTTCTATCAACTCGATTCATAGAATTAAATCTGAACAATGGAAGCCAGTTGTCCGGTAATTTGGGGGTTTTAGGTTATTTCCCTAAGTTTTGGTTTAGTTGATTTTACGCTCACTATTTGTAAGTAACTCTGGTTCATATTTAAAAAAAGTTTTGCAATCAATGTACTCAAACTTATACCCCCAAGAAGTATTTACCAAAGATATTTCAACTTCGATATCATTGTGAAAATCATATATATAGTTTTGATGTGTGCTAAATTATTTGTGGAATCCATTAGGGAACAGTACCTTGCATTATGGGTCGTATCAAAAAACGTCATCAAATTAAAGTTAAAGTTTGCAGATAAATAAGTTGCGGACATTTTAAGTTTTCTTCTTGGGTCTACCAGCCGCGCTTGCTCTAATATTGATCGAACGGGCACTCCGACGTTTATAAATTGAATTAGAGTTTTAGAAAAACTGTAATCATCGGTTCACATATACTAAGAATATCGTATCACATCGCATATATACCAGTATCGGCTTATCGCTGGTGGTCCTACACGAGAAAAGACATAAATTACAAGGCAAATGCACAATGAAACCACGGCCGCGGAACACGTATTATCGTGACATAGCAGTGATACCAGTGATAATCTCTATACATTTATAATCGTAACAACTTTGTGAGTATAAGCTCCTCATAACTGTACACACTTATATTCGTGATAACTTGAATAATATTTGATATGTACAAAATACATGAATGATATAATCCGTCTTGTTTTAAGGACAAGTCAATGTATTTAGTCTTTCCCTCTCCTTTTCAGGTGACTTGGTCGTGTATGGGAACAACTGACACTCCCCCCCTGCCACCTTCCCCATACAGATTATGTTGAATGAACGCTTATCTCTAGTATTCATTGAAACACTA
The DNA here is from genome assembly GCA_950022655.1 of Alentia gelatinosa. NCBI lineage: Eukaryota > Metazoa > Annelida > Polychaeta > Phyllodocida > Polynoidae > Alentia > Alentia gelatinosa. The sequence continues at coordinate 43,514,853 of OX465586.1, forward strand.
TGACGTTTGTCCTTAAAGACATTTTGTAATTTTTGTCTCCTGTGTTTGCAGGTCAAGCCGCCGGGAAAGATGTTTTCGATAATGACAGCGCTGGTCTCCCCGAGGGTGGTGGAAACGTTAGAGGGCCGCAAAGATGTCTTATTCCAGACTTTACAGGAGCGGGCGGGCGTGCTGTGTGTGCAACCCTCGCACGGCATCTGCATGCTCCAGGGCGAGTGGGAGTGTATGAAGAAGGCCCACTTAGTGCTGGAGGAGCTCTGCCTTCAGGTGCAGGCCCAGAAGTCACTCATGCATAACGGGCGCGCGGCTCCCGTGTCCAAGGAGGACCTTCAGAAGGTGTTCGCGCTGGGCGGCCAGTCCCCTGACGAGACGCACATGAAGCTTTACGAGGAGATGCAGCAGCGCCAACTGGCGTACGCCCAGTGGGCGGCCACCATTAACCATCAAATGGCGGCTGGCGCCCACCTCGCCCAGCAAATGGCGGCGCAAATGGCGGACACGCCATCGGGACGCCGCTCCGCCAACCACCTCGAGGCGCCCCCTCGCGGGGAGACGCCGCTCAACCTGAAAAAGGACTTGGAACTGCCGCGTCTGGAGAAGTATGGCGGCGGGAACGCGGGGAACCAGCAACAGGAAGACGCTGAGTCGTACCACACGCGCGCCGACGAGGATGTCGACAACGCGCTCACCATCGCCATGTCGGAGGACGAGGCGTCACAGAGCGGCGCCTCGCCCAGACGGCGCGGGTCGGCCGGCGCCGGAAGCGGAAACGGTGGCATCGAGGACCTCAGCAATAAGAACTGTCGGACCAGTAGTCGCGACGGGAACATTGGCGGCGATTTGAAGCCGAATATTCACGAACAGAACGGTTCTATGCCCTCCTACATGGAGGGAGCACTCAAGGCCAACATGAACACTCAGCAGGCTATGGCCCAGGCGCTGGCCAATAAGAACAGTCTACCGCCGGGACTGCGGGACAACGTTAAGTACGCCGACCCCAAGGCGGGCATGACGGCGGAGGGCATGATCTCAGCGCAGCTCATGGCGTCAGGCCTCCCGCCCTACGGCCACCAGTTCCGCGCCGCCCAGAACTCACCAGCGCCCGATGAGATGGCGCTGAGGTCGCCCTTCATCTCGCAGAACTACCGTCTGGCTGCGGTAGAGTTGGCGCTACTGGAGCGTCGCATGCAGGACTCCCAGAGCAAGGTTCTGGGTGGGGTGATCGACGACGATCTCAAGGACCGCTACACGCCCGACCGGCAGAAGTCCTACTCCACCACGCCCATCATGCCGCCCAAGGACCGCTCCACCAGCGGCGGCCGCAGTCTCAAGACGGACGTGGCCGGGTGGCCGCCGCGCCCTCCCGGCATGCACATACAGCAGACTCAACCAGAATCGATGGAGGACGACTACGACGAGCAGTACTTCAAGTGCTCGGCCTGCTTCGCTGGGTTCTCGAACGCGGACGCGCTGCAGGAACACATGATGACAGCACACGCGGTGGGGCCGGGGCTGACGGCCGAGAAGTCCTCCAGCTTGGTGATCGCCGCCAGCGCCGACGCCTACTGCTGTCCCGTCTGCGGCAAGTTCTACAAGTCCTCACAGCGCCTGCGCGAGCACATCCCGCTGCACGACAAGAACTACCAGCGGCCCACCTACCCGTGCCCGGCGTGCCAGAAGACCTTCACGTACCGCCACAACATGAAGGTGCACTACCAGAAGATCCACAAGGGCCGCGAGCCGCCCAAGCGTCATCAGTGCACCATCTGCGGCCAGAAGTTCCACAAGCCCGTCTACCTGCGCAACCACATGCTGCGACATAAGGATGTGCCCGACCACAATGCGCTGGACTACACGCTGGCCGCCTCCCCACAGAGCCTGCCCCCGGTAGTCGTCGCCCCCATCAGCACGCCCGCTCCCGGCGTCGTCGTCGTCGGCGGCGGCGGCGGTGGCGGCGGCGGAAGTGTCGGCGTCGGCGGCGGTTCGGAGAGCATCGGTGGAGAGGACACTTCCGCCAGCGGCAGTCCCGGAACCACCACCAGTGAATGATGGCGTCTACCACGGGCGTCCCAACACGCCACCACCACCACCATAACCAACGCCACCACTAGGAGCGCCACCGCCGGCAACAGCTCAGCCATGACGCCGTTCACGACCTGCAACTACTACGACAACGACGATGGCGGATGTCAGTCAAGCGGAGCGGTGGGGCATGGCCACCAGGCGGCGGTATGGGTTGTGTGATTGCCGCGGGGTAAGGGAATGGCAGACGTGTGGCTAGGCCCCGTCACTGAAGGGCATCGATGAGAGTTCCCATTGTTTTACAATGACAAAAAATGTGTAAATGATGTGGGAAATACTTACTTAGCGAAAAGATGCAAAGCAACCATGTGTAGTATGCAGAGCGGTTGATTATGCAGTGGGTGCACGAAGTGGTCAGAGAGAGGAGAGCACAACTGGGAGGGAGTTGGGCAAACTTTTAATAGTGATTTAGGGCAGGTACCCGATTTCTTGCTGTAGATATTAACTAAATGTTGAAGTGCATGTTGAATGAGAGAGATGGGGCTTTCGTCTCTCGGTGATATATAGGAACAGTTCACAGTGATATGTCAGCAGATCCATTCCAGAATGATAAGAAGCAAGTTTGGGGATTATTTTTTTCTTTTGTATTATTTGTTTGCTCTATATGATTATTTTTGTTTTTATGTACATGGATAAATCTGTATATATATGTATGTTCGGATGTGACAGAGAAAGCACGCGTGGGAAGGGTTAAAATTTGCACTTCCCACTACAGCTTTGCATCTTTTCGGTATGTAAGAATTTTGAGGGTCTGTGGTGCTTCGAGAGTGTGTGTACGAGAACAGTGTGAATCGAATACAAAGGTGTCTCTATAGAGATAAACTTACGCCCAGTGTCTCCAGTCAACGCAGTTATATATGACTGTGTGCATTTCATTTTCACGGTTTCAAGGCCTATATGCGTTAGTGATTTAGACTTTAGTAGTCTTGAATATATATATATAGGTGATATATGCTCGGTGAAACACTTCATGACTTACACGATGATATTTCTGATCTCCTTCAGTAATCTGAGAAATCCATATGTATATAAATATATACTTCTATATACATGTATACAAATACACCAGAGCATTTATCAGAAAAGGAAAAAAACTGAAATATTTGCACTCGCATAATACATGCTGACATAAAGCAAATGGTTAAAGTCGTAATGCATTCCAGATAAGTAAATCAAAGCCCCGATAACAACCCTCCAGTCGATCTCAAATTATCGCAAACTCCAGAGCAGACCAATTCTGCTCGTGAGTGGGTGAACAAAGTCGGGGATTGTTTCTACGGTTGTTAAAGATGAATCGGAAAATGCAAACACACACAAAAAGAAAACCATATGATCTCTGATCAAATAGGGTTGCTAAGGCTGTGTGCGCAATACTGCCCCACACGGGCATGATATACAGGGTTGCAGTTCGCGATGATAAACTTAGGCGGCGTCCTGCTTCTGGGTGCTATAGCAACAGGGTGCTCGAGCTGCCCCCTGGTGAGACGCTATAAGGCCGTGTCTGGCCGGAAGTGGGGGGCACCGAGACCAGACTTAAAAAGTACAAGCTTTATCCAAAGTGTTTTTCGTGAACGAGTTCAATGTTTCACTGTTAGGCGAACCTGTTTGTAGTCCTCTGCATTAACATATATACATAATAACATACATACATGACAACCATGTACGATTTTATCATTTTGTATGTATGTGTGTGTGTGTTTTGTCACTCAAATCACAGCCAAGCTCATGGACTATTTGCCGCTGTCCACAGTGGTAAACAAGCCGTTCAGACGAATCTCAAACTGGTCAGCTGAATGCTGTAGAATCTCCGTATCTCCCTAACGTAGAGTACGATCCCCACATATGGACTTCTCACCCCCACGTGACTTAGAGACGCATACAGAGGATATGTATAGAGTTGTTGACTAGCATATTATATATATTTTTACCTATTTGCGAGTTACGATGTTGGGTACTCTCGTTGTTGTAGTGGCTGTATATATTACAGGATGATATACACATAAAACACTGCTGGATGTTGAAGGAAGGCAACATCATTTTACCACCACCACCGCCGCCGCGAGAACCATACCTGGTCTAAACATGATCTGTAGAGAGGTCTGGGGACGTAGAGCCCCAGTCTCTGATCTGGTTCATCAACTTCTTTCTCCAAAATGCAGAGTACCTCCACTGCCACCCTGTAACGGTTAACTACCCAACACCCCTATAGGTGTCTCATGTATCCTTCCTGTCTGTGATTTTGGAAGAGTCTACAAGATGTAAAAGGGGTCGGCTAGTACGTACAAAGAGAGAAAACAAAAAAGACTTGTGAAATGCATACCGTACGCATTTGTTCTCGTGTAGAGTTTAGCGTAGTGTTGTAGACTTATTACGTGTCAGGTTTGAGAGGTCTGTATGTCAGTGCTGTTTATATTGCTTATGAAGGAAAGAAAATCCACACGCCCTATTGTGTACAGTCTGTCAACCTTCATCGTTGCTATATAATAACTTTATCCACTTGAAGTGTGCAGAATGACTCTATGAAGTATACATTAACGACTGTTTTTGATGATGGTTCGCTCTCAATGTTCGCAGCTAATGCATCGAACATTCGGACTTACGACCGAAACCCATGACATTTGTTTGTTTTTTTACCGTTGTTTACATGGTTAACTGTATTGTATTTTTATTGTTTCCTATAACCATGACTAGAGTGTGTTTTTTTTTCTGATAAGAAACTCACTTCGTAGATGTTTAGGGCACAAGGGTGTTCCCCTTTCCCGTATCCTCCCAAATGCTATCAGTTTTTGCTATCCTAAGACCTCTTTATTGGTTTCCATGTGTATTTTTCTGGTTTGGATAGTCGTTGACTATGAAAACCTTATTTTGTCTTTATCTCCAGTGTTTAGAGTCTATACATGATTTGCATGTTGAATCTAATGATTTCTCTATAGAACTCTCTCTGTGATCTAGTAAGAAATGCTATATGTGTATATGGACACTTGCTTGATGTCATTGACTAGTTGAAACTGCTATATTCGTGAATCACGATACTACTTGTTCCACCACCAAAATGCTTATCAAAGTCGACCTGTTTGACTGGTTTGTTGTACCTTCCCATTAGTTCTGGGTTGAGGGGTACTACAAGATTGCACGCACCTGTTGTTCAGATGAAGAATCAGCACTCTCACCTTTTTCTGCTTACATAGTTTTCCCGTGCTTAAACTCCTGAGCATGTGCTTTAAAATCGATACTACAGCAACGCTATTTGGTTTTTTGCTTTAAACGTCAGAGTATTTTAGGTGTCTCGCAAAGTTTTTGTGGTGCTTACATTGACATTGTTGTGGTAGTTCATGTTCTGCTGGTAACCCCCCGAATTTCTACTTTTATATCTCTTTCTAACGTGATTCAACATCAAAAAGTGAAGATCAAAAATGCGAATACCTAAAAGAGAAAAAATTTCAAAAAAAGTGAAGAAGCATGTTTTCGCACGATAAAACGCAATGTTGCACACATTTTATCTCATTGATAATCAAACAAAAGAAGGAAAAGCTGAGGATGGCCCCCTAATTAACCAAAGAAATAACTACTCAATTCCCGAATCAAAATGTTATCTCAGTGTGTACATGTAAGTAAGTATATATATGTATATGTGTATATCAGAGAGAAGGGGGCCGCTACCAGCAAGCATTCTGCACCTGGGTGAGCGGTAGTCGTCGACTGATGTTGTCTTCTCTGTGACGCTTTGCGCTTTGAGGCTTGGCCTCCGTGGAGAAAGGGACCCTGCAGCTTGTGGTGAACGATTGTATTCTATCAGAGCTCTGTTACCATGAGGAGGGAGGAGGAGGAGACATGCACGTGTTTGTATCAGGGTGGGGGAGGGAGGGGGCAGGGATGGCTACGCTCACAAAGTTTCCCTAGCAACACGACCTTGAGAGGACATCCAGCGTCCTCCTGATCGGCCCCCGGTTCTGCGCCACTCGCGCCGTTACGGACTGCACCGCTCGACCCTCCCTTGCCCAGCAGGGTACGCTCCAGGGCCCTGACCCCGGCGTTTGTGTGTGGACCGGGGACGCTGGTGGGAGAGACGCCCGGGGGACGCTGAGTTTGTGAGGTGCGCGTGGCGCCGTGTACCGACGCGCGGTGTACGAGGTGGTGTCGAGGTACACGGGTACAGATACCGCAGTCCGCCATCACCACGCGCTCCAAGCGCAACGTCGCTATCAACCCACTCCCCACGAGCAACTCACCGAAACTCTGGACGGAGAGTGAGCAAGGGCAGGTGTGTAGATAAAGAGGGGGCGGACGGCCAGGTGTAAGTTTGTGTATATGGATAGAGGGGGTTGGGTTGTAGATGATTGAGCCGGATCAGATAGGTGTGGCGCGGGGGGGGGGGGGGGGGGGGTGTAGGAGAAGTTGTAGGTGTACTTCAGCGTGCATGTGATGTCGTCTTCACGACTCTTACTTCAAAGTACGACAAGGGGGTTTGTTGTCATGGAAACAGGTGATACGGCGTGTGTGCGGCGCGTCTCGCGGGGTGGGGCCGATCGATGCTGGGTGCCCGGTGCATGGCGCTTTGTGCGCGCGCATTGTGCGCACGGGGCGCCGCTATAAGTGAGACCCGCCCGCTATCAATATCTTATGACGAATGGGTGTGGCTGTTGATCAATGTAATGCCATGCTACATGCCGCCGGGCGCCTGCACCGCACCCCTCGTCCCCCCACATAAAAGGCCGCCTAATGCGCTCAGTTGGCCGCGGCTCAACTCTGCCGCCTCGTCACCCGCCGCCCCCGTGTCCACTGAGCCGCGCCCGCCGCCCGCCGCTCTCTCTCCTCTGCCCGCCGCCCATCGTCCGCCGCCCGCCGCCCACCTGCACTACCTGGCCTCTTGGCTTTTGTGATAAAGTGCACCGGGCGATTCGGGGTTCAGCAACCACTCACAAACACACCTACGAAAAAGTACATATCGATGAACATGTTGGCTGTTGGTTTAGTGCTCATGAGGTGGTGACAAATACAAAAAAAGCATACTCGTATGCACCGAGACAGGGTACAATTGTAAATACATATATGCGCATCTATGTGTATCTATATAGAGAAATATCTACAGCAAGCAGTCTTCTGCAATGTTATTCTCCTCTTTGGTTTCACGTCCACTCCTTTTGAAATTACAAAACTTCCTTTGCATTGAAATTCTTTATTCTAAGTTAATACTTTCGGTTTAACTATTTAAGCGTTGACAAAGTAAATGTGATGGTGTGTGAGTGTCCTGACGGCGGGTCCGGGACGGGTCCGGGCGGTGACCGGCGGGCGGGAAGGCGGGGACAGGTGGGCCGGGCCGGCCGTGCCGAGTCACCGCCGAGCTGCTCGGTGAGCAGGTGACCGGCTCTGTTGAGGTGTGCTCGGTGAGAGTGAGCAGCTCGCCGCACTAAGAAGTGGTGCACTCTCACACAAGGCCCGTGATCTGTGACGTGCGGGCGTGCGTGCACGCGCCCCGACCATGTTTGGCGGCTGGAAGGGGGATGCACGAGGGTGAGTGCATGGTGGTCTTTTGTGCTGGTGACCTGTGTACCAGCATGCACGTGCGAGTGTGTTTGTATGTGTGTTTGCAGTGAGCGGTAAGGGTGTGCTCAGATCTGTGTAATAGTAGTGTGAGTGAATGACTCTGAGTGACTCGGTGATTGAGAGTCATTGTGAGTGAAAGTGAGTGACATGAATAAAGAGGCTGTTCAGTGAGTAGCATACTGAGTGAGTGGATGATTTAGGGACTGACTGAGGAAATAAGTCAAAGGTGAAAGATGAGATTGAACGAATCTAATGAAAAGTTGCAATGGGAAAGTACGAGTTCATGGCGGAAGAAGAGTTGGCATGAGTGGATGTAAAAGTGTGCCAGAGTTATTATGAGTACAATGGGAAGAAGAGAGAAAGAGGCAGTGAGAGTTGGTACACAATGTGAAGGAGAGAGACAGTGTGATTAGAAGGAAGAGAATGAGAAGTGCAGCCAGGTACACACACCATGTGCACACGGATGGCAAGATGGATCTTCCTTAATCGCAGACGGAGCTAGGTGTGCGCATGCTCAACAGAGTACGGATTGACTTTGATCAGTGGTTTGGGGGTGGTGACTAAGGGGGTTGCTAGCCCCACCCACATCACCACCGCCTCCACACACATACTCGCGCACAGATACGTCGATGGTGCACCCCACACCCCAGGGTCGACGTTCGACAGGTGCAAACAGCCCCCCCCCCTTCCTCCCCGTGCCCCTCCTCCTACTCCTCCCTCTGTGCCGAGCAGCTCTGAGCAGAATCTGCCGAGCGATGCATGCCCAGCCTAGACTTAGTGTTGTAACTTTGTGGGCATTATAAAAGCATCTAAGATCACTTGTGATAGATGGCTCATCATTGTTTGTGTCCAATGGTCCCCTTTCACGAAAACCACAAACTTTGTTGTTGTGCGCTGCACAGAAGGAAGACTTACTGGGTTTATTCTTTTCCTCCCTTTCTCCACTCGTTCAATGTCATTATCATTTTCAAGGTGGTCGGTTCTTAGTTGTTTACGCATAAAACTGTATTCTAGTGATAGACATACGCAGTCCTGAGGCTTTATATATGATATACATACTGGAGATATATATAGTTTTGTGATTTAAGCATAATAATATAAGTACTTAGTTTTGTATAGTGACTAACTAGGTTAGCTGTACTGATTAACCCTAGTAGGTTGGTAACTACTGCAGCTCTTGACTGACGCGTATTTTGTACTTTGTTCAGTATTTTGTATGTGACATAATGGCGCAAATAGACAACGCAAATCTCCCTAAAGACGCAAGCACTGCCATGTATGTGATTTTGCCTAAAACCGTGTATTTGCTATGTATGTAGAAAACCCGATTGAAAGACGTCATGAGGTCGTTTATGACTTCATTGGGCTGTCACTTGTTAAATTTAGATTTAAACAAAAGTTTCGTTTTTTATGCCAAGTCTGCTAATTTTGCTCTCTGGCCTTATGGCTATGGCTTTATTTTATTACCCATGTACGTAAACCCTATCTTTTTCATAAGTTGACCGTATTTCTTCCCTGTAAACTACCCCTCTTTTGTGTATCAAGTTGTTGGATGGTCATTGAGAGCTGACTTTAAGAGTCAATCCGTTTGCCTGCTGTGTGTAGGACCCTGCATAGGCCTCCCCATCCCCTCCCACCTTCCGTGCACTAGAGCAATATAACTGAAAGTATGATGGCTTCTGTTCCGACAGGACGTGTCCCATTGTCTGTTTACCAGTCGAGATGAGTCTATCTAATTGTATGTATCCGATACACAGGGTACAAGTGTGGTGAAGAAGCCATGGCGTGGTATATGTAGGGCAATATGAACTAGATGGGTGATATTCAACCCTGTACTAAAGTGTGTGTGTACATGACGATATATTAAGCGTTGAAGACTTTTGTGTATTTCTGGGGAATACTTCTGGTTGTAAATTTCGCTGTTCATGGTTAAACTTGCCACGGATGACTGAACCTCTGTGAACAAGACTTGATAGAGATGGATAAGAAATTGTGTATACAAAATCGTTCAGATTCCCTTTTCTTAGTATAAAGACGATGGATGTATGTTTTACATTTAGAAATCGATGTAATTTATTGACTTCGTAATCAACAAACCAACATCATACCCAGATTACCTCATTGAATGTTGTAAGTCTGTGGACATGGAAAAGGTATATTAACTACGTATATTAGGTGGTCCTTTTTGCATAATTATGATTTTTGTTAATTATGATTACTAATATTTTTTTTATTTTTTGTAGTATTTTTGAGTATTTGCTCGTATCCATGACAACGTTGACGTGTAGTGGACGGGTCCTGTATGACGTAGCCATGCCCACATTTGCCGTTGCAAAGTCATACATATACACACACATATATGTACATATATATGGTTCGGTTTATATTCCACTTTGTCTTGACAGTTATATATATATATCTACCTAAATCACTCCTCGTGAAAATTGTTCATATACGTAGCAAAATGTTGCCACACAACTGCCAAGTCAATTATGATATTTCTTTGACGAATGCGAGAATTTCACCTTGCAAAGTATGCCAGTTGTCTAGAGAGGAACTAGATTAGGACTTTTTGGACTCTTTTTGAAAATACAATTTCATTCAAGCAACGTTTACAACAAGGAGTGGTAGTCCTACATGTTACCAATTACTGTTCTTGAGATTTTAGACCGTCTAGCCGTATCGCATATAAAAGAGTAAGGTTTTTCTTGTTGAAATTCCACTTCTTGACTTGATAGCCAGATGCATACAAACGACACTTGTGGGTCATAAATCCCGCTTGTACCATTCTACGATAAAACTAGTGAGAAAGTCTCTCAAGATGAGTGTGTATATATGACATGCATATAGCCAGTTACTTACACGTCTAAAATCGTGTCGATCAGTTAAAAAAAAAAACTTGCCAGCCAGCCATCTCACCAAATTTGGGTTTTTTATTGTGTTCATATTTTCGTTGTGGATAGCATTATCCACAACTTACTTCTTTAGGGTGCGCCCGTTCTTCGTGCATAATAACCGATTCACTCAGGCCTAACACACGTTGAATATTGCATAAGGTAGGGGCGTGTCATACAAACGCCTACGTCATAAGTTCGCCCGACGTCATCTTGTGACGATGACCTCTGGTCATGCTGAAATGGGGGATGAAAACACGTAACTGGCATATTGCCTCCCGTGGACGGCTGCTATCTGGCCCAGGGCAGAACGCCATGACGACTGACTGAACAGCCATCTTCCCACACTTACATAAAGAAGCTAGAAGAGATTATCAACCCCTTTGCCTGTTAAGAATAATTGTTACAGCCAAGCTTCCACCCGCTCCCGGCCTCCCGACGTCACCTCTGATGTCACAGTGACGTCAGCAGTCCGTTTACTCGTGGGCGATACGGTGGTTGTCCTCGCACAAATAGAAAAACTTTGGGACGGGAAAAGGGAGGGAAGATTTTTTTTTATATTTTCTAGTGTTTTAACAAATAAGGGAAGGCGATGGGGTTCCGATTATATTTTTTAGAGAGGGAGTGGAGCCTTAGAAAGTTGTCAGTACGGCTCCGGAGGTTGGTGCAGTTAACGTTTGATTTTCCGACAACTATGTTATACAAAACAAAACAGAGAAATACTCGGTCAGTAGACCAGGTGGTTATCTAAGTGATGGGCAAGAATGGGGGTTTCCATGGCTGTCTGCTCTGGGCTACGAATTCCCATGAAGATTGAGGTTTAGCTTGTTTATTTCCCATTTATACAACTGCTATAACCGTTGTCACATAATTTGGCATCAACTTACCATAAAACATTTAAAACACGAACTACATTAACCATTGCCTATATCCTTTCGTAGTAGTTTTATATGTTTTTTTGTTATAGAAAACAGATCTCTTTTTTTATTTTTACAAGTGTAATTCTATCCCTTTTTCGAATTGCATTTTGGTATGAGACTGGGAAGAGACCGTGTTATATTATTTTTGTATGCTGACGACACTGGGTTTATGTCATTCTTGACTGGGCATTTATTTGGCTTGGAGGATGTTTAAGACTTAGCCATAGATGGACCTTTTTTATTTTTCTACGCGATGAAATGATACTAGAGAGGGGTGGTACGCAGCGCAGGGTGTGGGGCACTCACGGTCAACCTGTCCGAGCGCCACTGCTGGCTTATATAGCACTTACACACCTTGGTTTATAGTTCTTCCAGTTGGCATTAAATTCGGGTATTGATAGGTCGTGTCCCCACTACAGTCCTGCCGCGTACAATGAGACTTGCCATGCCGTTGTGAATCAGTGTAAATCAAGCTTTTTGTAAAGTTGAAAAGACTGAAAACAAATCCACCAAATACCTCAAAACTCAGTGACATCTTAAGACACGAGCACAGAACTAACAACGAAGTGGTCGCGTACGTTTGGACATGTTTGTATTTCTTTTGCATGAACAATTGAGGAAAAATATTTCTTATACTTCAGTTGTGCCAGAACACTTATCTCGATTTATTGCAGATTTACCGACATATGTTATACATATATATTTTGGAGTAAAGATTTGGACATGTTAAACCGAAAAAAATACATATGAGAATAAAGCATATACATATATCGTCGCTAATAGAATACAATGCTCATGATTTTTGTACTGCCAATATTCTGACCAGTGTAAGCAAAGAGAAATCAGGTTATCAAAAATGTTGTGTACCGCAAGACATCAGGGTAATTGTATGACTATTTTTGTGGTTTATCAATTTGGTTCAAAATGATCTGTATCCAAGTGTAAAATGTCTGATGACTGATGTTAACGCAGACTTGTCCCTGTGTACGCACATGGGGAGGTGATGTTTAATGCTTGGGCATTCCTCTTTGTGTTGAGGTAGGAAAGCCAAGGGTTGTTAAGGTTATCATGTTGAAAGATGTGCATTTTTTGGTTTTGAAAAAAGAGGGGGAAAAAACGTGTCTACAAGAGGCCATCTGAGTTCTTTTAAAAAGACAACACAAACTTATACAAAGTGTTAGACGCCATCTGGTGCCTAAAACTCGCAAAACGTTCAACTGCGCAATCGTAAAGGGTAAGGCGGTACCACGTGACTCCTTCCCCAATTCGAAGATGTAAGCGTGTACTTCCGGTATGCTGTGTGTTACTTCCGGCGCGACGCTGACGGCGGCGACACTGTTGGAAGGTGACATTATGTCGCCGGCCGCTCAGTGGGCCCGTCGGATGTAAACCGGTGTGGTGTTTGATGTATGCCGGAGAGCGGTTTTCATGTCAGCCCGGCAAGATGCACGTAGTTTTTATTCTGACCCGTGGTGTAAAACTAGTACATGTAGTAACAGATACGCGATGTCAATGACACCTGGTTATATGTATTGGTCACATCATCTTTCACACATGCTGCAGATATGAATTATTCATGATGTCATGTGATATCATATCTGTGTGGCCATGTGGTATCAATAATGTCATCTCTCAGACATGTTATTATGTATTTTGTGACACCTGCCATGGACGCATTATATGAATGATATAATATAACATGATATCTGTGGCATATTACAGAAAGGTCATGTCTGTAACACATGATCTGTCCATGATAAAGGTTGGGACGTATGACATTTGTTGTGGACGTACAAACTCCGTAAGATGCCCTGGACAAGTGGCCTGGATAAGTTACTAAGATACACGTTGTTAACATGGGATATGTGTAACATATCCATGCCACATGATTACTGACATGTGCGACTGACATGATTTCTATGACGTGACGTCATTGATATGATCTCTGTTGCATGTTTCACTAATATGTTTTCTCTTTTTTTTTATATATTTTTTTATGTCATTTATATGATTTCTGTGGTATATATCACAAACACGTAATTCATGTAACACTTGTCCTTGACACATCGTATCTGTGGTACCTAGTTTGACGCATGGTGTCAACGACACACACGGTTTAACTGACATATGGTGAAAGCCGGATGTAGCAGATCCAAACTTGAATGACGGAACACAAGGTGTAGACAGGGACGGCGCCATGCGCAATACCACAGCCAGTAAACTCTCACTACGCATTACACAAACTAAGCAAAGCACTCCTTTTTATATGTATATATATATAGGATACATGTATTGCAGCAAGCCCCCCACCTGCCCTCCACCTACTTTCTCTGCAGAAAGTAGCAAGGGTTTCTCTTTTGTATGAGCCAGTCTTTCACAAACGCCACTAGGCGTCGGAGCAACTTTTAAAAGTAGTCGAAGGGTTTTGGTTTTTTAAGGATTGAAAAAGGAAACTGGCTGTGGAAGGGCGTGGTGCCTAAGGCAAACCTGGATTTGTTAGAGCCATTAAGTTACCGTAAATATATTGCATAATAAGGATAATATACACAAGAAATAGATATGGTTGATTTGTGCACAGGACCTCAGCAGAGGGAATGTATAAGTAGGAAACAGTAACCTACGGCGTCACGATATGTTGTTATATTTACAATGCCGATAACTACCATTGTGTTCAGTCACACCATTGACGCTAACATCGATTGGTAATATGATCTTTGTCATGTGTTAAATTTTTATATGACGATTTTTGTACCATGGTGTTTATCTTGATCGCGTTCCTGTCTTTACTGCCACACATATTAGCGTGCGACACTGAAATCTGGTGACAACCACTTATTTCTAATGTATATTTCTCTCTTCCGTACACAACTGGTAATCTCAGTTGATATTTGATGTGAAGTCGTCTAGTTTTTAAGAATGTGGAAATGGCCTACAGGGTTCCACCCAACGACGAAGATATAACTACAACACTGCCAAACGTTGGGTCTACCCTCTAGGTCACGCAAGGTCACATAAAGGTCATAATAATGTCACTCGGTGTGTATAGTGAGGTGGTAAAGTGATAACCCAAACTGAGGTCCTGTAGCTTAAGAGCATAATAATGAGGATAATACTGATTATAATATCCCAAGCGCCAGCATAATAATGGTCATAATAATATAAGTGATAAGCCTCACCTATGCGGCTACGCTAAAATATCAGCCGGAGGTGGCCATGAATGACGTTATGCATTTCTTGCCCATTTACCTCTTTATTCCAACGAAACAGAGTTATTTTGTATCATATAGTAGCACACATTTAGCAATAGTAGGGGTCTTAGATGTCCGTTTTTATTTGTCACTTTTGTTTCAAACACAAGGGAAGAATAAAAGAACAATTTAGACGTCAAACCGATAGGGTACAAAATGTATTATATTTTTGGGAAGGAGATACATAATAGCGGAAGTCTACTAATCTGGCTACAGGCAGCAGAGTATGCATACTACCATAAACTACGGAATAAAATGGCTCGTGTCAGTCACATCGTCTTCGTGTTGTTTTTGTTCTCTTCTTATTAAGTACCTACATGCCATAATGTTTATCGAATTTTCACGATCCCATTAACTATATCCCCGTGATACCCAAACAAACTCTAAGTAAGCTTGTTCCTAGTACCCATTGCCAATCATATATCATGTATATCTCATTCCCATTGCATCATTTTCAGTTCTCTCTGTCCGCATATATATACTCAATTATCCACTAGGTCTATTCTCTGAAATAGTGTTCTCACGATGCAGTGGGTTTTCCTATTTAGCATACCACATTTATTTACCCTGTGCTTAATACTCAATTCACCCTTTCAAGTTACCAAGTGTTTTCTCAGTCGGCCTACTCAATGTTTCCGCGTCTGTGTTTTCCATACACTGTTCTTATAATATAATATCTACTGTTCTGGCCATTTTCTTAGGTTCACTA
This sequence comes from Alentia gelatinosa, assembly GCA_950022655.1. Classification (NCBI taxonomy): domain Eukaryota; kingdom Metazoa; phylum Annelida; class Polychaeta; order Phyllodocida; family Polynoidae; genus Alentia; species Alentia gelatinosa. The sequence goes on from OX465586.1 coordinate 43,530,250, forward strand.
CTAATATTCATTAGCCCTACCACGAATTCTCTCATTCAAAATTCTCATTACTTATCACTAGGCTCCAATTATGTCACCATGCAGTTTCATTTATCAATTCCCATTAACACACCCTATTCTGTCCGCACTATTTTCTAATATCACTGTTCTCTGATTTGGCGTTCTCTTAAGACCTACCCCGTTCTCGATAGGACTAATGACATTTAGAGACTATCGTCTCTTTTGATCCACATTTTCTGCAATGACATGGCTTTGTTTTCTTCCCCCATAATATAGTCATGGCTTTTGCCACGGCAAAAAAAAAGCTCTCTTTAAGATTTATATTTCCGACGTTCCCATTCCAATGTTCATCTAAACTGATCTTCCGATTTCGACACTCTAATTATATTTTTAACATACCGTGTATGTTCTCATCGCAATGTTCTCAGTAATGTGGTGAATATGTGAAATGTGTGCCACATTGCACGACTCGCAACCCATCTGACAGATCAGTAATGTTGATCTCCTCGTGATATGACCCTGACTTGCGAGAAACTATAAGACAAAAAAGCAAGCGATCCTAATATTCAAAATTTTGCTTATTCAGTCAATTCTGCGTAGTCTTTTGTTAATTATTTAGATAACAGCGAATGCTCGCTGATTTGCTCAAGAGGAATAGTCTAGGCATTTCAAAATAGAAAATGTGAAACAGCGCGTGTCATAATTACCACGAATATTGAGTTAATTATTTTCTGGCTATTAATACATTAGCCTTAAGTCCTGTCCCAGCATCTAAAAGTTTGGTACTGAAGCGGATTCTTAATGCGACATTTGACAGACGACTTAGAAAACATTTGAAACATACATACGATATTCCAAATTCCTTTCATATTGAACAATTCGGAACTGTCAGTGTCGTACATCGACACATTCTGAAACAGAAATGTATTATGCATTTCAAAGGCAAATAGATGCTTTTCTAACCAACGATATCGGGTCTTCTAGAAATCTTCACCGCGAGTGTTAGTCCGGGATTGGTGAAGATGTCGATTCCTGTGGTCAGAACCGTATCAATTGCCTCAAATTTGAAAAGTTCAGAGTGAACCCTCACTATTACCTTATCTACAAAATGGGATATATTCTCGTTTAGAAGTGTACATGCATTTATAGAGTTAGTCATTAACCAGATCAATATATTTTCTCTCTTATATGATAATAAACCCGATCCTTATGATCATCTGAGTGCTAGCAGAGATGTATCATGATGCAATCCGCTGCAAAAGTAGAGATGACCTCATTGGATCATGGTTGCCTGTCTAAAATTGAATGTTTAGCTATTCAGTGTCATATAATGGTAGGTGTGACAAATTCGCATGTAATGAATCGGAAAGTATCTGGTTAAATCAATATAAAATGTAGTTTTATTTTCATTTGCATTCATTATATAGGATACAAATTCATCGTGGGCATGATCTACCGAATTCAGTTCACTATACTGGTAGCAGTATACTCCGTGTATATATAAACTTCAAGCTACCTGAAAAAAGTAGATAATGCCCCAAGAGTTGAGAAATCTGATGAAGGGCATATCAAGGACGAAGAATTGTTACATACTAGCCCATGCGTACATTTAAGAGGGGGTATTTGCCTGTATTGCATCCAAGTTTTCTTATACAGGAGGTACATGCAGTGGCCAGGAAGAAAACGGAAAGTAACTATATAACCCAACATTGTCTCGGTAATCAGAAAGTCACACTACACCAAAGCGTGCGGCAGTACCCTTTTCATATGATAACTACCCACCGCACAGATGTCTGTTTCGGCTGTGCTCTCCTATACTATTTAGTGTAACGGATGTTTTGTATGGAGATTCCGCTAAGACAGACATTGCTCATGCAGACAGTTGCTAGTTTCTTGTTTCCTGCTTTCAGCGTAGAGGCAGTAACTGCCGACCACTGAGGTGTCCAAAAGACAAAGTCACAAGGGTACACTCTCCCCGCAGATCTCTCATGGTGCTTAGGCCTATTAATCTCTTTCTTTCTCCTTTTTTACCTGCTTTTATTTCTTTAAGTACTTATAACACGGAATATCATTTGTGTGATTACAGTTTGTGTATGTAGAGTGCATGGCCTTACAGGGAAGAAAGTGCTTAGCATAAAGTTGGTGTTTATCTCAAGGAGATGAACACTTCAATATTACATCGTGATTGGTGAGCTGCAACCTTTATGTGAAAATTTAGGCTATTCTTGGAGAGATTAAGTGACAAGTTATATGTGGATATGCGATGGAGATGGAGGAAACAAACATTAGATAAAGGGTACATGAAAGTGAAGAAAATGATTCTTGCCTTTATGATATGACATATAACGACCACACAATTCATGGAACAATTATCAAAAGAGAAGACAAAGATTATTTAGACATACACAACTTTCATAATCTAGATTGGAAAATGTACATACATCTAGATTTGTAGCATGTGGATATCATAGTACGTACGCAGCTATTTCCCCAAATGTATTCATAATTGTAAATTCGACTTAGGTGTCATGATCCAGATGGCAACCGTATGTTAGTAAAAGTTACTTATTAATCTCTGTTTTTACCCAGTTAGTAATATACCAGAATAGGAACTGAAATAATATTAGCCTAGGTCTCTAAAACAATGTAACTGTCAAAAGATGATAAGACAAATCACGAGTTTGTTGGTAGGTGGGAGAAAGAACATCATTATTATTATTATCAAAATGAATTTCAATGACATCCTACTGAAATCCTACTTCACCTCTAACCTCGGATAGTGTGCATCAACATTTGATGAAATTGCCACTTCCAATGAGCACATGGATCCTGTTGACAAAAGCAAAACCTTGAGGTCTTTTCCACTGAAGAAAGTAGCCCCACAGACCTCCTGATTCGACATTACAAACAGTAATGAGTGTATAATATTTACCATATAATATGTGTAGACCCTATCTCTCTTTTAAAGATCTTGCCTCAAACAGGCTGGTTGGTGGAAAGATGCAAGGAAGGCATAGGTATATGCTTGCAGAGTGACAGGGACACTCAAGACGAGGTGAAACAAGCTAAGACGACTCTTCAGGTGCCCTGTCTCCTCCCGTCCCGTGTGGTGATCATATGGTATAAGACAATCCGTCTACTCTTGATTCCTTATTGTGGAGTTCTATAATGTTATTCATTGTGATGCTAATGAAGAGTTCATAAGTCAGTTGGGAAATATCATCATAACACCCAATATGTATTATGAGCAAATGGTATGTTCATCAGTGATGAATGAGCATGTAATTATGAATGAATAACAATTAAAAGCCTATGGTTATATTGAGTCTAAGGTTCATTTTCTATAATAAATTATCATTTCTACAACTGCCTGGGACTCGAGGATCCAAATATATCAGCACCAGTGGATCAATGAGGTATTTCGATCACTAGTGATTGGTCATGGCTAGTTGGGTACGCCTCTAAGACACTGGTCCACTGCTCCTTTCCCAATGTAACAGTGTTAGCACACGGATGGAATGTGTGACCATTCTAACCATTAGGCAGAGTATAAGAAGAGAAATCCACATTTTTATTTTAGTATTTAGGATTTGTTCTCGTGTAAAACAAAGATACTATAAATTCAGTCTAATTCAATATAACATCGGTTTAAACCTACCCACAGACTTAATAGAGCCTCAGACCCACAGAAAAGTGGATTGAACCACCCACAGACCCTCAGCCCTATAATTCGCGGTCTTTCTGAGGCAATAAATTCTACACACAAAAATATTTCCCTTTTTGACCCCATCTAAATTGTCCGAAAGAATGTGTTACACCGTTAGAAATTTTCTATATTTTATGCACTTACAGTTTGTTTATCATTCACACTGTCACGGAGATATACGGAACTATACCTGAAGTAACTAGGAGCTAATGTAGGAGATAAATCCAGATTTGAAGTATGTCAGCTCTGAAAAAGTGGAGGACTACGTAAACTGTACTTACGAATCCTTATAAAGATGATACTAAAATGACAGATTGAAAGCAGCACATATAATTCTATAATTCTAAAAATAAAATTCTATGTAATTTTCCAGGAAAATCTTTAGGATTGAGTTTCCCAAAAGGAAACACAAGCGTAAGTCCTATATAGGTTACAAATGTGATTACCTACACACTGACTCAGAAAAGCATTTTCAACAAAACTATTAATCTCAAAACCATCTCGATTAACCGGGCAGTCATTGGTTGAAATATCTTTTCGCTAAAGTCACATGTGACACCACATATATAATATATATTCCAGAGCCTTTATCGCATGATATTTATAAATATCGAAATCAAGCCCTGAGCTCCTTCTCATTAGAATGTACAAGTATCTCTCTTCTCGTCATTTTTAAGCGTTACATCATTGGATTATGCAAGATTGTGAGAATATAAGAAATTATATTAATTAGAAATTAATTAACACCATTCATTCAATTATATGGTTATTTAATTGGCTAAACATGCTGGATGTCGACGAAATAACAGGTTTACTTGACTCTCCCATCTGAGCCTTTTAATCCCTATAAGGGAGTCAATTGGTTGTTATTACAAGAGCTTAGTAATTATGGTCGTAGAATAATGGTATCCATGCTATCGTAGTTGCTGATAATTCAGGGTTTGTGAAGGATAAGCATAGCCCGGATAATGTATCATGGTTAAATTCATAAAGAAATTTTGAAAAACAGATTCGAAATGAAATAAGGAAGGTAAGCCATAAACTCGTTCAGTTTAATCGAGTTCGTCACCTAATGTCAAAATCTGTTGCTGTAAAATTCTATAAGCAGGCCATCTTGCCAGTCCTTGACTATTCATCAGTATTTATCGATGGAGCAATAAAGAAGAATGTGTCTAAACTCCAACGGTTGCAAAATAAGGGACTCCACATTTGTTTAAATGATTTTGAAATGAGCCTAACACTTGAAGAGTTGCACAACAAAGCAAATGTGCCTATGTTATGGCAAAGACGTGCTGAGTTGATCATGGGGTATATGAGAAAGTTATACATAAATATGTACGGTGATATCCAAACGACAAATCTCTCCATAGGCGAGAACTGACGGAACTTAAGGTCATCAAATCAACATTTATTCAAACTTGTAAAACCCCGCTGTGAATTCCACAAGAAGTCTCCGGCTTATAGGGGAAAGCAGCTATGGAACATGATGCCAGAAACTATCAAATCACTACCTAGCAAGGGCGCTTTTAACCCTTTCATTACGCTGTATAGTACCAAATACCAACCCTGAAATACACCACTGCAGTATCATTTTCACCCCTGTAGTGCGCTGGCACTTTTCACAATATCCACAGTGTTGTCATCACAACACCCATATAGAAACCCAAAATTATTAGGATGTAATATAACAGTAATGATATTAATTATGATATAGTTTTACATAGGTTTGAGAAATATTATCAAAATATCCGCATTATTTCATTAAAAAAATAGCAATTACTTGAATTTCGGAAATGATGCCTCAAGGCATCATAGCGTACTACGCCCGGGAATGCCTCCAGGCATCATAGCGTACTACGCCCGGGAATGCCTCCAGGCATCATAGCGTAGTTAAAGGGTTAAGCGAGCAGTCAAAAATTTTGATTTTGGCAGTATCCATGCTATCGTAGTTGCTGATAATTCAGGGTTTGTGAAGGATAAGCATAGCCCGGATAATGTATCATGGTTAAATTCATAAAGAAATTTTGAAAAACAGATTCGAAATGAAATAAGGAAGGTAAGCCATAAACTCGTTCAGTTTAGTCGAGTTCGTCACCTAATGTCAAAATCTGTTGCTGTAAAATTCTATAAGCAGGCCATCTTGCCAGTCCTTGACTATTCATCAGTATTTATCGATGGAGCAATAAAGAAGAATGTGTCTAAACTCCAACGGTTGCAAAATAAGGGACTCCACATTTGTTTAAATGATTTTGAAATGAGCCTAACACTTGAAGAGTTGCACAACAAAGCAATTGTGCCTATGTTATGGCAAAGACGTGCTGAGTTGATCATGGGGTATATGAGAAGGTTATACATAAATATGTACGGTGATATCCAAACCTCTCCATAGGCGAGAACTGACGGAACTTAAGGTCATCAAATCAACATTTATTCAAACTTGTAAAACCCCGCTGTGAATTCCACAAGAAGTCTCCGGCTTATAGGGGAAAGCAGCTATGGAACATGATGCCAGAAACTATCAAATCACTACCTAGCAAGGGCGCTTTTAAGCGAGTAGTCAAAAATTTTGATTTTGGCAGTATAAGTAATACTATATAGAAAACAAATGCCTGGAGCTGGTTAAAAGACGGTATGAGTTACCTGATCAACACCTCTAAAAATAATTGTTGTGGCATAACAGCAAATATTACCATACATCTCATCATCATACGTCACCTATGTACAAATCATTTAAATCAAACCTTGTATTGTATGTATATTTATCTTTTCAAACTAGATTCACTGAAAAGCCTATGTACAAGCAAACTGTAAATACTGTATGCACAATGGAAGACCGCCTGACTAAGGCGAATTGTTTGCAATAAAAAAAAAAATTAAAAAAAGGAGCAGGGAATACATGCGGTTGCATAATGATCCTGCGCAAGATATCGCTGAATGGAGTATATATTGTCCATATTACTACCCTACGGTGCCCTTTAATTATTTTACTTTCAATGGTAGACGATGAACTATCATCACCGCCACCACTTCCAGAAAGGTTCCAAATTTGGAGAGGGAAAAAAAGCAAGGTCATGGCGTAATAGTTACGTAGACGTAACAGTAAGCTGAACAAAGTAGTTCTTGTTATAATTACTCTGTCCGATCGAATGGCATCTTTTTAGACAAGAAAAACCAGATGATAATAAAATCAAGTGAAATTTCCGGACCACGATAAAAAGGGCAGGGCCAGAAGAAAAAGTCTATTCAGATTGAATAGCTGCTGACCTATAGGCCTTCTCTTCGTGTTCAACTCCAATCCTTTAGATCTAGACATTTGCTTTGACAGTGGGATACCTTTACATTAAGATCGTAATTACCATTAGTTGATCGTTTTTGTCACACAAAAAACTATTTTGGACACGTGCGCCAATGAATTACAAAGGAAATTGGCGGAAATACAAAACCTAAGTTTTTCACCTTTATAATTGTAGTTTTACCTAATGAAGGTAAGTTCCAATACTATAAAATGTGCATTTATATCTCTAATCGAAGATATCTATTCGATATTGACTCTTTAAGATAGCATGTACATAATTCTTTAAATTCATAAGCGACATTGATGTCTTAGGATCATGAGGGATGATTAATGCACCAGTATATTTAGATCACATCATAAACTCCCAATATCCATGCAGTGAATATGTATTCATTATGGTAATACAAGGATTGTTAAAGTTACAACCTGAAAGAAGTTCCACAGTGAGCCTATTATATGATTTACTTGTACATGTATACGGCAGAATGTATAGCGATGTAGTCGTCTATGTATATGTAAAAATATTTATGTCGATATATGTTGAGATACAATTCCCAATGATGAAGAGGAATTGAAGAGAATATAGATACAACATGTCGTATATGAACTTCCCAACTTGGTAGATTCTGGCTGCAGTGCAACCGTCCAAAGAGGGCAGAATTCAATTGGTTCAGTCAAAGCAACTCACAGAGAAAATGTCAGCAGAGCGAATTGAGTGATGTATAACGGAACGGCAAAGGTCATTCTGACCTCATTTAGCTCGCCGCTACTCAACGCTCCAGACTGACTGGTGTCTGCAATGACCAGAGATCTAAATGGTGACAGAATTAACGAAACTTCTGCAAATCCCTCTCATTCTCTTTCCTTTTAAACATGGTGGAAGTTGTGTTAATGTCGTTCGCATTGGGACTTAGATATCAGCAACGGAAGTCATCGCTCGACTCGCACACACACATAGCGACCGTTCACATTGCCTTACCTTTCACATCAATCATATATATTGATTCCTCCCACTTCCTATACGCATTTTACTTATGGTGCTAGTTATGATATTGAATGTGGATTCTGAAGGCTTATTGGATATCTAGAGATCAAGATGCAAATACATGTATATGATGTTGGAGTCTCATCAGAGCAGTATGAATTTTCAGGGGAAAGCTCACATTGATATTTTCACCAGGGATTTTCTCAATCCGGATTTTAGAAACCGACCTTATTATGATAGCTTCGGGACTTCTACTTTACCCTTCTCACAGCCGTAACAATGTATACCCTAATACTCCGTAATTACACCGTCTACAGGAATCAGTAAGACATTCCTGATAGACAGTATAGCATCAAATAATTATCGGACCACCCTCTATGCACACACAAGGTAAAATGCGACCATTTAGCCTATATATGCACATTTGAATATGTAACAATCACATCTGAAATCAGCCCAATACCCAACCGAACTAAGCGAACAATCGTAGACACGTAGAATGATATAATGAAATACCTTCCACCCATGCCATGGTCCCACAAAGTGTTCCTTTAGTGCAATATTTAATACGCGTGACACTTTACTTTCAACAGGTCATTGGCATGCACATTCATCCCTATTGCATCTCACTGCCGACTTTCCAATCCTGCCGCTGGGAACCGGATGTCATGATCAAAGAAGGAAAAAGTCGATTAAGTTTTCCTTAAGTGTAATCTATACTGAACATTCGGGGTGGCGGAATCAGCATGTAATAGTATCATAAGCATTATATAGACAGCAGTTATCTAGTCTTCAAACAGTTGTATTAGATTTTCCACAGACGAACCTATACCAGGCTTATCTGTTATCCTTGCTAATTTCTAATGACATCAACGGTAGTACTAACTAGAGATGTATTGCAAGCCCTTAGAATGAGACCTTTCCCTTCTCGTACAGGGTATTTCTTTTGGGTTTCTATTTCCCCCCAACAGGCATCGCGCCTGAATCGCGGTTCAGAATTCTAAAATGCATTCTACGGATGAATTTATCATTCCTGATTCAAGGAGAATTTCTGACGCAGTACTTGAATGAAGCTCCTCAATGTCTGGCTTGGTAAGACGAAGCCGAGGCTGTGGCTGAGAGGGATACACCTCGGAACGTGCACCTGTGTGCAATGATGCAAGAGAATCAAAACCTAAAAGTCAAAGTACTCTTGCCAAATGGGGTCATTCGCTGAACGGACAGGAATGTGCTAACAAAGCCAATCCCATTAACATTTATCTAAAATTAAACCTTATCCCTGGAATGTAACACCTATTATTCGATAAGAGTTACAAATGCCAACTAAAAGAAAATAGGTTTATGAAAGCAGACCATTGTATTACTTTGAGAATCATATGCATGTAAAAGGTTGGCATATTGAGGTTATACGCCCAAACGTTCCCTCTTAGAAATTTATACATAATGCATGCACTTCATCAAACCGTCATGGATTAAAATATAAGTAAGTTGAGCTGTATTGAGAAGTAGGGCCTATTCCGCTGGCCAATAAAAGGCAGGCAATATGCACCGCTTGGAGTTTCGTCTTTCCTTTTCAGTCCTTAAGCTTTTACATACGGGCATCTCCTGTGGCGAACGCGTCATTTATTGACACATCAACAGACGCTGAATCATTATCTGAATACATGTTTCATAAATAACCATGACGTCATGTCAAACGAAGACTCATATGCGGTTGTCATGGAAACGAGATAAACTGTCCTTTCAGCTATACCCCCAACCCGCATATCGCCCTTCCCACCTATTCTCTCCTAACACTAATTGCGGGGAACTTTCTGGGCACATGTTTGTGACATACCTCTCGCCTTTTTAGTTGCATATCCACGATGTAATAAAGTATCAGACAAGAAGGGTTGTGCCGCTATAAGCTCGTTATATTTAACCAGTAGCTCCACCCAGGACAGAAGTATCACCCATGTTCTGATTAGGTTTAGTGGACAATCAGCAAAAATAGGGTCTAAAGAGGGAAAAAAGAAATGGGTAGGAGTGGGGAGGGAGCTTGATCTGGTCCTTAGTAAGAGTTCAATGTTACCTTTTATTGCTTTTTATCTATTTTTATAACTATAGTCCATTTGACATTTGGCGCCGTGGTACGTACATAGCTCGATTTTCGTGCACTCGCAGGCAGCAGGAACAGAATAAGACCCTGTCAGGTGCCTAGAATTAACCCTCTTTGCCTTTTGTGTGTATTGTTAACCTGCCATGTCTCAGCCGGTGCCAACCCTGGAGGTTTTATCTATGTCGCATTTATAAAGCACCCAATACATAACAAGGAGGCGCATACCTTCAATATACATAGCAAAAAAAAGAGTAGGTTTGAAACACGGTGTGGGGTATGTGGGGTATGAAAGCGGGCAGCGACGACTACAGCAAGGAGCAGCTCACTGTGCGAGGGAGCTGCGCGGAAATCCACCGAACGCGGATCACATGTAGTGGCAGGATTGTACCGCCTGCACCCAACCCACACCCATCCACCCAGCAGACCGACATATCGACGTGTTCACCGTACAGAAGATCGGGGGAAAGGTTGGGTGGGGCCGGGCGGTTGGTGCTTGGTGGGGCGGGGCGGATGGCGAGCTCTCTGCCAAGGGTAAGACTCTGTGCCAGCCAGCCAGCCAACCAACCAGCCAGGCAAGCATCCCTCCCCGCCCGTGGCCCACCAGCTGAACTCGCGGCTTTACACTCAGCATGCTCTAACGGTCCTACGGGGACGACATGGCCTTGGCGCCTTCAGGATCATGGCCATGTGCCCTTTATTTTCAGCGTTACTTGGAGAAAGGGGAGAGGGAGGGGAAGGGGCAGGCTTTACATAGCCCGGCCACCAGGTACATCAAACACCGATTCACCTGTGTGTGTTTGGAGGGTGGGATGGGGTAGGGGGTTGGAGAAGGGAGGGTGGGTGGGGTGTTCACTCCCGGCTGTGGCTCTTTCCGTCTCTCTATCTCTCTGCTCTCTCTTACTGTAGTGCGCTGGCAGTACACGCCAGCGCTTTGTTCTGCCCACAATATGTACGCCTCGAACTGCTACAACCGAACTTTACGGCTATAAATAAAGAGGTTAAACTTTCGCCAGTTGCCGGCAGCGGCGGAAGTTGTCTCTGCTACCTGTGCGGCATGTGGCGGCCGGTGGTCCTGGTGGCGGGGGAGGCAGCGGCAGGCCAGGCCGGAGAACCGTTCCTCCTCTGAAAATACCCAGTTTAATCGGACATTTAATTGCTTAAGTCTCTGTACACACTTTCACAGCGTGACCTTCAGGCTGCTTCTCGCTTCTCCAGGCCTATAATCGGTAAACTCCTCCCCCCATTCTGCTGCTAGCAGCAGCTTGCGTAAATCCATTTTTAAATCTCCCGGAGTGAAATTTCTTTTATTTTGCCAAGGAGGAATGCTTTATGGTTCAATGCTACAGAGAGATGGACCTGGAAATGAACGTATGAATAATAGATGCCCATCGGGACTCTAATGTCACCACTCTACATTGTTACGGCTCTGAAAGCCTTGTGCCATCGTTCTATGAGACGTTCTGTGTTCCCCTTTCTTTCTACAGAGAGAGACATTGCTAGTTAATTCCTCGTATACAAATATATACGTACATGACTAATAGCATCTTAAATTCTCCCCATATTGCAGCAATATAGTCTATATAAGTAGGTCGTTAACCCAGAACTAATCAACAATTCACTTTACGAGCACTCCATGCAAACAGTGCCATACGAACTTATCATATTTCTCACATCTTTAATGAACCTATTATATCTATTTCTTCATCCCTTTACCTGTGATTCATAAACTAACCCTTGTCTTTTAATACGGTTCCATTTTCTCTCTGGTAAGACCAGATACGCTTTTGTCAAAGAATTTAATCTTATGTTGTATGGTAGCTGTATGTAACTAACCTAGAAGGCAATACACGACTGGGAGGAAAAGAAAAAAGAAACCCCACCCTAAAACAGGATTCAAGGGGTCTAAGCCTTCAAAGATATATTGCAGAATTCAAGATATACCTGTGTATAACATCCTTTAATAGCAAAAATGACTTGTCACAGAAATTTTTTTACAAAAAAACTAAAGGAACATACTACTAGAGGGCAGGCATCAGTAGCATAAGTGGTCAGACACTGTAGATCCGTGGATAATCATGGTCAATAAATACACAATAATGACTGGTTTTGTGTACGAGTGGCCGTAATCTCCGAGTAGTTGACGCCTAGTAATATCCGAGCGATTAGCGAGGATATTACGTCGTCAACTACGAGGAAATTACGGACACTCTTATCCAAAACCAGTCGTTATTGTATTTATTACCTACCTACAAGATAGTTCATTGCAATTAAAACGTTTCTGTAAGCCATTTAGTTCCAGGCGCAACAGCACTGTCAAGCTTGGCAGTAATTCGGTGTAGACTTAAACCAATAATATAGTTCGCCATTAACCTGCGATTTTAGCATGCAAAAAGTGTTATGACACTGATTTCTGATGGTAAATGAGATTATTATGATTGATTCTAAATAATTAGCATTGAATAAACATTCAAGAAACTTATTTCGAAGTACATGATGATTCAACTTCATTATGGATAGGACTATTTTTCCGGAATCTCCTGCAGGAGATTCTGACATGCCAGAATCTCCAGTTAGCTAATTCCATGTGCCCTATACATTTCCTATGGAGACCCCGTATTGGGTGGGTAATAAAACCTTTGTGTCAGATTGTGCTTTGTGGAACTGATAGCGCTATATATCTTGTGGAGTGATATCTGTAATAGTACCTCACCATTCCCTGCTGTTCTCTACCTTTAAAGCAGGGCTAAACTGGTGGGATGCGATCGTCGTATAGGTTTATCGCCTCATCTTCGGCGCCCCATTTACACGTTCAGCAACAACGGGCAGTGTCTTTGCATTTTCTCCATTTCGAACAAGAGGTATTTGCATTTGTTTTGGGGAAGCAGATGACTTTTATGTGAGAAATGCAAGTGATCATATTGCCAGTCATTGAATACTGAATACTGTGCGATACGATGGATTTGTCGCATCACATGCAACTCAAGCTAGGCAACAAATACACGATGCGATCGATATTGTCACCTTCGTTTACTTGCTTTACTCTACTCTTGGGGACCGGGGGCTCATGGAAATGCTGGATGACACTGGTATGATGTCACCCGTAGAAATAATTGGATGTAATCATAAAATTCTGTTCGGCCATAATCGGTTACAATGTCGGTTACAGAAGAGTTGAGTCACCCCACCTTTTACAGCTAAAAGTAAGGGATTCAGTGGAAAATGTGTTTTTCTATATAGATATCATATAGAAGCAAAGCTAAGCCCATAAGACATCGACATCTGTTTCTCACTTTTCCCGACCATTGACTCTTTGAGAGTATGGAATAAGACATTGACATGCCGATTCCTCCCGATCACACCTCTTCCGTCTATAAGCTCGTAAATCGGCCCCGGCTGGACCCCGATCCGGGTGACTGGCTGTAACATGGTGTTTATAGATAATGAAGCAAAGTTAATAACTTCTGTTCTATCTAAAATATCGAACAATGGTTTTCAGATCTATAATCGCCTCTGTCTTGCATACGAATCTCTATAAGTACTTGTTTATAAATCGGAGGATAGAAATCATCGCTGTTCAAGCAGCCTACTCAGAATCGGGAACAGTCGGTATATCGACAATCCTAAGGTCGGTGAGAGTTGGTCATATCTGAGATGCTGCCCAGTAATGCCCGACTCGTCGGGAAATGTAATAAGATCGGGTCAGTCATGTGCGTACATCGATAAGAATGACGCCGATTTTCACCGACCCAACAGATCCGTCGGGCAAAAGTGGAATCGGGCAGAGTCTCTGGGCCGCTTTCTGTTAGACTTGTAACGATATACTTACACAACCAGGTTTTCAAATAACTAGGGCTGCATAGAGATTCCTCCGATTCGTGCTAACACAGCTATAATTCCGCTTCTTTCTAAATGACTGATATGGAGGTTACATCAGATTCTTTGAATCCACTGTGTCATTATCAAGGTTCTATCAGGGTAGCTGGCTGGGAAGGTTCTCATATGTCATCCAGTTATCTAAGTGTATCTAAGCAACCTCCGGGTTGAAATGGCATCAAGACATTTTATACACTTGTATTGAGTATTACTTTAAAGTGTATATATTTTGCCATATCAGGAAGAATTTGCCACAAAATATCTTATTTGGTTCTCTCGTGAGAGTAATACGAATTAGAACAACCTTTATTTTTTATCTTTACGTAGCCATATCATTTAGAACAGGTGAAATTATATCAATATCATTCTATATTGCCCTCAATATAACTCATATTTCAAATATAGGTATTTCAACCAAACTTCAAACTCCCCCTCAACCTGTGTCTTACCCTCACTGATAGTCCCATCCTGGTCATATTAGGCTTTAAAATGGCGACATAATGACGAGTACTCATTTTTATGTAGCCCACATATGTCTCTGAAAGCAAAGAAATGAATTATAGTTTCAGCCTCAAACTCACCCTCAACATATGTCTCACCCTCAGTGACATACCCACCCTGGTCACATGAATAAAAAATAGCCAGACATATGTATATAAATGGGCGACGTAAATACAACTTACTCCTCTTTAGGTCGCCATTTTAAAGGCTAATATCTCATATTCAATTCAAATGAGAACAGAGGGGGACTATCAGTGAAGGTGAGACATAGGTTGAGGATGAGTGTGAGACTGACACAACTAAATTCCAATTTAAACCTTTGTTCCCATAGACACATATAAATTGGTGACGCTAAGATGAGTACTCATCGTTACATCGCCAATTTAAAGGCTGCAAATTCCCATTCAATTCATGTGAATGGAGTTGGACTATCACTGAGGGTAAGAGATAGGTTGAGGGTGAGTTTGAGGCTGAAACCATAACACTTTAACTTATTTGTTTGTTGCCAGAGACATATAAAAACCGGTCACATAAAGTGACAATAAATCTCATTTTTACATCATTACAGTTTTCACACTATTTACCTGTATTAGAAAAAAAATATACTGAACACGAAGGAAAAAGTGGATAGTGAAGCTGAATATATTTTCTAGTTTTCTTAAGTGTTTTTCGAACATCATTCTTCTTTTCTTTGCTTCCGACATTGCTAAAGGCTGCGACATAAAGATGAGCACGTTTTAGCCATAAGGACTTTCCGTAATATTGGCATTTATGGGGTCAACAGTCCTTTGCTTATCATTTTATTTAATCCCCCCCCCCCCCATAATACACACTTTAAGGGTTACAACACACACCAAAATAGCAGTGGTTAACCATTTTTTCATCATTAAATGGGATAGAGAAAACGGTGACGTAAAGAGAAGCCCAGTTTTAGCCAAGATAAAAGTTCATAAAAATATTTTGTAAAGGCAAATCTTTCTCAAAATTTACACTTGGAACATATTGTTTGCAATGAGGCAGCTTGGTTTATATCAATTTTTGAGGGGAAAATGTGGCTTTATCTCTTTTGTGTGTGCACATGTTTATGGCAAAGAAAACTCGCAGTGAATATAGTTGTTGTTTTTAAATTTAACGTCTCATCTCATGCACATACCCAGTTAAAACTATATATGGCGTTGCACCTCTCATTAAGCTCTATATGATTAAAAACCGGGTGTTTGACTCAGATATTGATCGAGTTACAACATGGTAAACCTGAAAACAGGGGGTCCTCCCGATTCGTGAGAACGGGTCATATATATGTGTGTGCATACTTATATGCCCATGTACTTATATATGATTGTTATGATATACATATATATTCATCATGTTATACATGTGTTTATAACTATATATATATATATATATATATATATATATATATATATATATATATATATATATATATATATATATATATAATAGGTATGTAGGTCTGACACTTTGATATGCTACGGCAGAATACACACATCTACATCCATCCCCCTCCCAACACACAGAGTTCAGATTGAGCCACCTACTCAGAAGTATAGACTGTAGTGGACGCCACATAGATTTATCAGGCACAGTCCGTGTCCCATTCCGGCCACACAGACATGGTACTCCTCATGTATACGACCGCTGCCCGGACGGACGCCTGATCACAACGCCTCATGCATTGCTACTACTGTGGCTGCGTTCGGAAACACCCCTCGCCGCGTCCAGACTCGGGGATGCTCCATCTCCTGCTATCGAGCCTTGGCGCCGTTATAGATTTTGCATGATCAGCACTTTCCGGTTATTTGCCATCACTTCCATGTTTTTGTTGTTTTGTAATGTGACTGGCGATTCAAAGACATGATGCTGGATTAGGTGGTTGTTGTCTTGTTTACTCTAGTCTGCTAAACCTGGTAAATACAAAATGTATGTGTAGCCTATCATTTCTTTAGGTACATAGTCCGGTGCGAAATAAAACCACATCAACGCTTTAATTCATGGAACCTGTGGTCTCACTTGGTTTATGAAAGTAAACACTGAATTCTACATTCCTTATCGAAATCAATTTGTATATCGGTCATTTTCTATCCTTTATTGAAATATTCAACATAAGACCATTGAGAATAGTATGTTAATACTAAATCTCTATATTACGTCGACATATTTCGCAAATGGCCGTTTCACAATGGCACTACCATCTGGTATGATAAAAGAATAACTTGTTATTAGCAACCGACATAAGACTTGAAAAATAACCAGTGTGAAAAGTAAAATTGACCTTATGTATAAAAATGTATCATGCCTGACATCAAATTATCATTTGCCCTTTTTTATCTAAAAAGTCAGCGTGTTATTTATTTTATGATGCGCGGTCCATGGTGTAACCCAGCGAGGCTAAAGTTGCCCAGACCTTTGCTTATTCTATTATTGCTTGCTTGAGAGTATTGACTAGCTACCACCCTGTTTCACATCATTAATCATCACCATACAACATCTCTACTGACTGTTGCCAATACGGACAAAATCTCGCTTTATATGAGCCATGATTGTGTGGGGGCACATCGTTAGCGTTAGAGTTATTTGCTTTTTAGAGATATGTTGTGACAATGACAAAATTAATACCGAGTGCTAAATGGTTGGACAATTCACAAGGAACTCTGTAATGCTATGCAAGAGGTCGCAAGTAGAATGTGAAATAGATACATTCGCCTGTTTGAAAAAAAATCAGACTTTGATATATATCAGTGTTTGAAACAAAACAACATGGCGTGGTGACCCAGAGTATAAAGACATTCAAAGGAAATATCAGCTAAAAATGTTATAATTTCTTATATGTTAAGACTTGATCAACTTTCAAAGCAAGAGAATCTCTGGCAGTGGGTCGTGAGTCACAGACTTTGGAATTATATCGCTAGACGTTAATCATAGACAATGGGACATGTTTGCAACATTTTTGATAGAGACAGTTTACCCTGCCAAGCTGCATTGCTCCCTTCAGTTATAACCCAATATCATACGTAGTCAGGAGAAGTGAAGTGAAATCAGTCCACTTCTGGTCACCACATATAGCAGGGACAACAACAATATCAGAGTTTGTCTACCCGCGGTCCTAAATTTCTTTATTCAATACAACCTCATTAGAAAGGAACTGGAAAATATATTACACTAGGCGGGTCCCTACTGTTGGAAGTACCCACAATCAAAATATTGTGGAATAGTTATGTTCTTTGGTCCATCATTGTGTTATCAATATATCCATCTCGTGGTTATATATGCACGAAGCATGAAGGGAAAATCATATTCGAAGATAGCCGTTACACAACTACTATAGCACTTGAACCCTACCCTTTGGTCGCGGGATATATAGGCCACAAAATCAATATATTTTATCTAATTGATTATCTCATTAAATCGAAACCTGAAGATCCGATTTCTTCCTACAAATACTCTGCCACCTACCTCGCAGGATATCATATATTAGCTCTTTTTATGTGTATGTTAAACACACATTGATATTGTTTGCCAGCAACGTATGCACTGCTATCCTCGCAGGGAGACTTTTTCGTGTAAAAGTTGTAAGAAATATCAAGGAAAAAAGAAAGTATAAGAAATATATTGCACAGTAATTAACGTAGGGAGTACTGGGTTTCTATGAGTAGAGTTGCAGCAGTGCTCCGCATTCCTGGAGGTAATACGACTCTCACATCTAATGGACATTTCATGATAAAAGAACAAATACAATTGTGTGTTGAGTAAAAAAGACTAAGACGTACTATTTACCTACATCGTAGAACGGCAGTTTAGTGCAAACTATTTCAACTGTAGATATCAACTGGAATCAATACTTTTCACCCACCAATGTTACATTTAAATGATTTCACTCTCAGACGGTAAAACACGTGGTACCTCTCTGATGTATAAATACAGGTCCTACATCCCCCTTCTCAGATACTGAGATTTAGGTCAACATCCGTGTATACATACTACGAAGCCCTTCAGTCCGGAGGTGATTCCGAACGCAGCCAGCGGTCAGTGTACAGAGGGTGGGCGACCGCTCGGTCACATGCTAAGGCTCCGCTGAAGAGCAACTCCAGGGTCTCTAGGGAGGACGAAAAAAAAGGAAGGTAAATCTGTTTCACCCCCAGGATCCCTTATTCTACGTCCTATTTCAAGGTGAATTCGGGACACTGGTAAAATGTCTCCTTTGAAATTCGAGCGATGCTATCGTTGAGACATAGTCCCGGCTCACGACCCCATAACCCAATCAATCTTCTCACAGAATATACGCCCTGCAAAAAATAGAAATCTCTGAATCAAAGTGATAGATCATTCCTTAGTATGTTGCACGGGCAGATAAGTACGATTTATATTTGACGTAATTTATCTTAAACCGTATACTTGTGTGGATCTATTTCAATATGTACGTACATATATATACACACATGTATACATGAATGTAAATATGTACATGTATGTGTACACATTTGTGTAAGTACAACTACGCATCTATGTAAATATGTATATATGTACATATATGTTTATCACAAAACATGCATTTATATGTACACATATAGAACCAGATCCATATATATATATGTTTGTACCATTATGTCGTAAAGATATCCACACACAGGCTGGTTTATATGCGTTGGCGGCGGTATACGGTTAAGCTTCCTATCCATAATGCATCTTTTATCAAATGCATCACAAAGAAGAAACGTCGTTCTTCCTTTGTGACCATTCATTATTGAACGAGCGTACAGTAAACGTCTTTACATGCATAGAGAATTGTGTGTATGTATGTCTGTGCTACGGCCGACCATTCTCCGTGTCCACCACACACTGCGCATGTGCGACTGGCAGCGCCGCCTGCCGCCGGCTCGGGCTGGGTGGGTGGGCGGGCGGGGTGGACACGGCGTCCGGCGAAGGTTAGCTGAGGTCACAGGCGGTCGTCGGCCCCGATTGCGGCGCGCTTTGTCCGGCGCTGGCGGATCGCGGCGGATCGCGGCAGATCGCTGTGCATCGTGTCCTGTGAGCGGTATGAGAGCCCCGCCCGGCTGTATACATCTCTCCGCTAGATCTCTCCTACTCCCGCTCCCCAACCCCCACCACACAACGGCTCACTATACTCACCTCGCATCGTCAGCTCCCGCCCTCCCTGCTTTGTCTACTTATCTTCATGTTCCTGCTATTCTCCCCCTCTTCCCGTGCCATCTCCTCGCGCACCTTTTGAATTCCCCTACACCCTTCTTATTGTATTCCCTCCATTCCCCTCTTTATTTGTTGCTCTATTACCTTTTATATTCCTCTCCTCATCGTCCACCTCATATCTGTATATCTCTTTCTTCTCCCCATCTTCATTGCTTGGATGGCGAATGTTTCTTTTTATTCCTCCTTTCTTAGCTCCCTTCCTTGTTCATCCTCATCCTCCTTTTCCCGTTCCTCAAACCCCCTTCTTCTGTCACGGTTCAATCAGTATCTTTCCCCACTCCATTTTTCTATTTGTTCATCCATTCCCCACCCTTTATTCTCCTCATACCATTTTTTTTCATCTCCTTTTCTTCCCATTACCTTTTGTATACCCGCTCTGTCCCTTCTTCCAGTTTCCATCCCCGCTCCTACCCACCCCTCCTCTCTTCCATGTCTTCTTTCTTTCGGCTACCCCCCCCCCCCCCCACTCTCCCACTCCCCCTTCCGTCTCCACCGCCTCACTTCCACCTGTCCTCATTCAGGATTTGACCAGTCATGCAAAAAGGCGGATGGGCAGTTGGTGTGTGGGTGTGATTGGGGAGTAGGGGCCTGGAGGACACGTATAAAGGTGGAGTGTGTGGGGGTGGGGGTGGAGAGAAGAGGAAGGAGAGGTAGGGTGGAGAGGGCGTGTGTTGGACGGGAGGGAGGGCGGTTGGTGATGGTTGTCAGTGATGGTCGGCGGGACTTCACCTCAAGTCGGCCGCAGAATGTCAATGCGGGGCCCGGGCTGCCCTGTGTGCACCGTCCTAATGATCTCATTTATTCCGACAACTGGCCAGATCCCGCGCTATCCATAATAGATTGGTCATCAATACGGCCGTGCCCGGCCCTACCTAAGAGAAGGGTTGCATGGAAACGCGGGGCGGACTACAGCCCCTACGCCATGCTGGTGGCCCGAGCGGTGAGGAGGGGTAAAAGGGGTAGGCTGTGCACACCAACCTTGTCACATAGCAGTCCACATTACTCTCTTGTCTTTTAAAAGTACTTGGAGGAGCTTCTGGGTGTGTTGTGTGATGAATGTTTTAACGTTTTACAGCACCGATTTGGAAGGGTGCGTGCCTACATCCTCAACTGCTATACCGACCCCCACACATTTACACATAATGAGTAACGCGAGATGTTACATTGCAAAGAAACCCCATTGGCTGAATAGATAATGAATATGGAATATGTGCGAGTGTAATTAAGGAAACAACAAGAGAAATACAAACAGAGGAATGCAGAGATACAAAAACCATATAGGGAATTTTTTTTTATGAAATATCAGACGTCTAGGAAGTATGCAATTTTGATGCACAGAGACCTCCATCAAGAGAATGATGAATAAAAATACAACGTGGGTGTCTCGTCTACTTCCTTTGTGCTATGACGGATTGATCTAGGCTTATACAACGTGTATTGGAGACGCGATTGGATCATCTTTATGGACAGAGCAGAGAAAAACATACAATGATGTACATTGTATCTCATTGCCTATAGCATATACTTATACATTTGCATATATGTATATATATATATATATAAATCTGAACCCAAGCAAGGCAGGAGTGGCGGTAAATATATCTTTATTAATATCCAATTATACAAACACTGGATAATAATACACAATAATGGAACCCCAAGAGAACAGGAATAAGAAAAAATTTTCCGATCCGGTCTCGACGAGTGCCGGTGAAAAGATAGTCTGGGCCTGCGCAGTGGGGTTGTGGTTGATTTACCCGGATAACTTCCGCTACGTGAGAGTTATCCCGCCCAAATCTGAACCCAAGCAAGGCAGGAGTGGCGGTAAATATATCTTTATTAATATCCAATTATACAAACACTGGATAATAATACACAATAATGGAACCGCCAAACCGCCAAACGACTAAAGAAAAAGGGTTTTAGATAACTTTGAATCAGAAACAATCCTATCCCGAAGTGGTTTCGAGAGATACTGATACACACAGTCACTTGACCAGTCACCCCTAATTTTTATATCATAAATAGGTAACCCTGCACGCAACAATGCAGTCGCTCCTCCCCGACGTAGAGAGTGGGAAGTATAATGAGGAAGCGAGTTTTGATCACATACGAGAAACAATCTCTTAGAAAACCAACTATAAGTACAGGGTTTCGCAGAACCCGATGATAAAAAACTAAGTAAAGGTGAATCAGGATCTGTAGGTCCAGAGAATAAACGTATCCCTATGTGATGACATACACAAAACTTAAGCATAGGAATCCGAGCAAACGGGATCTCTAAAACTCTTTCACGGTTTTGAATAGTTTTTGATTTACGGATAGATACCAAGGCGCCCCAATCAAATAGAGACACATCTCTAACTAGAATACAGGAATCAGTGTCAAACAAGTTTGACTTACGAAGAAGTCCTCTGAAACCTAAAATGAGGCACAACCAAAAAATACAATCCTCACATGAGGTAAAATCTAATGAAGAAAAAATCACATCTAAATGAGAAATAGACATAGGCGGAGCCTGAGAACGGGTATCACCTAGAGAACGCCTGATACCTTTTAAGGTTGAGATTACACGAAAATCAGAAGGTGACACATGATCAAAACCATTCATTTTGTGTAAGGTCCACAAGGCAGACAAATAGTTCTGGATCGAGGAATATGACAAATTTTCGGCCATGTAGGCAAGATAAATACACACTACTTCAATAGATGAAGGTAAGGGAGAAAAATTATATATTTCACAAAACCGAAGATAATGGCGCCACTGCGACTTACGAGTCCTAATTGTATTAGGGGCCATCCAGGATTCTTGGTAGTGTTTCACTCTCTCCCGAAGCTCCTGAAGCGCTGAAACAACATAAAATCGCGGAAGGTAAGAAACTACCAAGAGGTGGCACAGAAGTAGATGACAGGCGCGACAAATAATCTGGCAGTACATTTTGGTCAGATGCAATGTGAGTACAGGTTAAATGAAAATTAAAAACAAAACTCAACCAGAACAATTCACGAAGCCAAAACATGGCTCGTACACTCCGGGACCTGCCCGTATTAATCATACACACGACTTGCGTGTTATCAGACTTCAGCCGTACCCGAAGGTTCCTCCACGACTCACCCCAGCGCAAGGCTGCACTGACGACCGGCCATAATTCAAGGACATTAATGTCCATGGACGGCGAAAAATCCGACGGACCTAAAGAAAAATGAGCTGACGGGAACAAACCCTGAGTGGAGGCAGTGGGATTCCAAACCCCAGCAACCCAGTCAGTACCCCAGGTAGCACCGAACCCCGAAAGGGAAGAGTCAGTACAGACTGGATCCAAGTCAGGGGACTCAAATAAAATCCTGGCGGTGCCATTAAAATTTACGAGAAAACTATCCCACCATTTAAGGTCATCGAACAACCAGTCCGGAATACGGCAAGTTGAGTCCCATGTATCTAGGGAATTACACAGATTAATGACCCTGCGTGTGAAAGTCCTGCCACCCCTGACTACAGTACTCGCATGAGCAAGTAAACCCGCAAGTCTCTGAAGGTCCCTTTTTGAACAAGTAGATTTCCCTGCAAAATCTAAGACACATTTCTTAATTTTCAAGAGTTTTTTCCCAGGTAAGCGCAAGTCCAAGGTCTTCGAGTCAATCTCAATACCTAAGTACACTACAGAAGTCGAGGGGAACAATACCTTTTCCCTGGCCACCTCGAAACCCACATACTCCAACAGGCTTATCAAAACACCCGTGGCGAGGGCACACTCCTCAAAAGATGACCCAATGACGATGAAATCGTCAATATAACCAAACACTCTGTTAAAACCCCTACGGGCCATGCACCGTACCAAAAATTCCGTGAACTGCGTGAAAATGTATGGTGCACATTT
Organism: Alentia gelatinosa; assembly: GCA_950022655.1. Lineage (NCBI taxonomy): Eukaryota > Metazoa > Annelida > Polychaeta > Phyllodocida > Polynoidae > Alentia > Alentia gelatinosa. The sequence continues at coordinate 43,553,812 of OX465586.1, forward strand.
AGCACCAAAACATAGGCAATTGTCTGTGAGGTAAGTGCCCTGACCATTGATGTCCCAAAGAAGACCTTGGACCTTCCTGTCCTCTGGACGAACATTTATCGATCTGTATGCAGATTTGATGTCGATAACAGACATAAAGTCGTTTACACACAAATGAGAAGTCACATTGTCAATACTCACATACGTAAATTTTTCACAAGTGTCATTCATAAAACCGTTAACAGAGAAACCCACCGGCCTGCTACAGTCTGTAATCGGTCTAATTTTCCCTGTCGGTTTCATCACTGCACCCAAGGAGTGCACACACTGCGGGGGTGACTCCGCAACACTTAACTTACCAGCAGCAAGTTCCATACATACAATAAGATCCATTTGAGCTTTGGCATATTCTGACAAAATAGAAGAATAATTGGCACAAGCATAAGAGCTCGTAAAATCATCATCAACTATTTTTACCCCCTGTGACACAGCGTTGAAGATAAAATCAGCGTTGACATCCCTACCGCGATAGTGACAGTAAGCCTCGCGATAAACATTGCATGGCCTAAGTTGACACGAAACACCCGATAATTCGTGACTCCGGCAACCACCACCCTCACAAAAGGTATGGATGGAAACGTCTGAATAGTCTACGTACCAAGACGACGAGAAATAGTCCGCTATTTGTCCCTGAATCTCAGAAAAACACGAGAAGTCATCTGCAGAGCTATCCAAACACGGCAACCGGAAGTGCTCGCCGCCATCTTTGAATTCCGCAGTGAATGAATCCTGAGCTGGTTCCTCCGGCGAAATGACAGTCTCTTGTATCGCTGGTTCTAAAACCACCATTTCAGGGTTCAAGTCACATATAGACAAGTTGGAAAAATTCAAAAAAGCATCATCAACGGTTTCAAAACAACCAGTATTGTCACAAATGAGCAGGTCAGAAAAATCCATTTGCTGCGGATCAGTATCCAAGGAAGCATGGCTCCCGCCCGGCTGGTGCGGAGCCTCCGCAGTTACCTATTTCGGTGATTTCGGACAGTCAGGGATCTTGTGTGAACCTCCACACGTGCAAATGTGCTTGTTTGGGCACGAAGGACCTTTGGGACAAACCCTGCCCTCGTGAAACAGCCAACAGTAGCCCCACGGGCGATTTGGTTTCGAAGCACTCTGTTTACGATCCGCCGTCTTCTGCTGCATCGTCGAGGAGCGCAGTGTGTCGGGACCCAAGTGACGCTGCACGTACTCGTGAACACCATAACAAACAGAAGAAAGCCCGAGACATTCTGCTCTGTCTCTCACAGCCAAGTCATATTTTACGAGCGAAGTGGAAGTATGAACTTTTGATTTATCTACAAGAAAGCGAACGTGCTTGACATAGTTCATTGCGTCACATTCCCCCTTCGAAACCAACGATTCCAGGAGGCACAGGTTGGCACTGACAACATCTTCAACCGACCTGTCTTTAGCTGAATCCATGAGGAAAAAGGGGTCTAAATCAAACTTGACGAAACGCTTACGTTTTGATCCACAACAGTGAGTAGGGACAGAACCACGAAGAGTCGGTGAAGCATCCGTCGTCGCGTCTACAGGAAGACCACCAAGGGAAGATCCAGCTGTCGGTGCTGCAGAATGAAGAATGGACTGGAACCACACCGGAATACCCTCGGGCTTCGAGTCGTCGGTCTTCAGCGGCGACGAGGTCGGCAGGGCAGCCGCCGGCGCCGGTGCAACAGAGGCAGGAGGACCCGCAATCGACAAACTGCCGATTTTCGACACCAACTGATCGATTTGCTGCTGTTGGCGTATGCTGGCCTGGATTAAACCCTGAAGCAAGCTGTGTGTCGAGTCCTTGGCGACTTGGGGACTAGGAGCCTGCTGAACTCGTGATTCGTCTGACTCGTCACCGCTCGTCTCGTCCGCCAGGTAAACCTTTGAATCGAATTCAATTATTGTCCTGTCAATGGCCGCTCGGCATTGTTCTGGAGATGCTTCCAGACCCTTCGACTTGCAGATTTTCGCTCCCACGGCCATATATTTACAGAACTGACCACCCCTGGGTGGGTGTGAGAGCAAGCAAGCTGAGCATGCAATCAATTTCTTACCCATGTTGAGCAAAAAACGAGAAAACCTTGTTGAAATTTGGAGGAAAAAATTTTCCGATCCGGTCTCGACGAGTGCCGGTGAAAAGATAGTCTGGGCCTGCGCAGTGGGGTTGTGGTTGATTTACCCGGATAACTTCCGCTACGTGAGAGTTATCCCGCCCATATATATATATATATATATATATATATATATATATATATCCGTATATAGATATATATATATATATATATATCCGTATATACATGGTCCCTCTCTCTGGGGTTCGGGTGGCTTATACGCCTAATATTTGTATGCAGTCGGCAGCGGTCGGTTGTGAATGGAAAGGAAGTGAGTACCTGGAACTGCACATGATACTGTGGATTAGTCATTGGGGGCTGTAAGTGGGCACCATTAACTATCACTCTCCCACAGCTACGACTAGCAGTGAGATCCCCATAGTAGGAGGCTGAGAAGGAGGAAGGAAGGAACCGACCAGGCGTTCGTTTCGTCTCTAGCCTCGCCACAGCACCGCCCGCCCTCCCGCCTGCCGCTGTGCGCGCTGCTGCGATTCGCTATAGACCCATACCCAGTCACCACAGCCCAACAGTTCATTAACTCGCACGAAAATAAAGAAAACTGCCACCAGACACATCGACAACTAAGTAAAGCTCGGATGGCATTTTTTTGCGCCGCAGAGCTGCGCTGAACCTTTGTCATTTGCAACTGGCTTAAATAAGTCGGATCAAAAAGACCGAAGGATGACATGATGGTCAATTGCAACATGCTGAGTAAGCAGGTCTATTCAACTTGGGCTAAGTGGCCGCTATACATTGGTGTGCTGTTTCGGGCCCATGTTCCTATCGCCGCGGCCGACGCCGTCGCCACCGCCAACGCCGCCGCCAGACCCAAGCGGGCGCGTTCGAGATGCTACATCAGCAGTCACACGTACATCTTCTAAAGGCATCTTTTCACTCGGCGCGGAGCAAGCAGCAAATAGCACGCGGTAACGCACGCACGCGTGTGTGCTTGCGTGCTTGCGTCTGCATTTCGGGGTCGTCTCAGAGCATCCACGCCCACCCCTCCCCTCTCCATCTTCCCCAATAGTTCAGCGTTTGATCCGACCACCGAAGATGTAGCAGAATTAGACTGATGGAAACACGGGAGGGGGTGCGCTCTGATCTCACAATTAGTTCACTTAGGTTTCACAACTAAACTAATTGACTCCGCCTGAAAGGAGGAATCTACAGGAGAAGTGTGTGAATTCGGCGCACGACCTTGTTCACGTGTGGGCACTAGTGTTTACTCTCATCTTCTAATAAGTTCTATTTATTATTAAATATACGCAATATTTCTCAGAGACTGTAGCAGCGTAGTGAGAGTCCTGGCCAGTTATGCACAACATTCGATTTTCTGATAGCGAAAAAATCAATATGAGGGTGTTAGGGTAAAATCAGATTTCCTGTTTTGCTTCTTTATGGTGCAACATGGTTCCGATTCTAAATAACGATGCATATAAAATTGATATAGAAGTATTCGAACTTTGTCCCTAAACACTAAAGTTCTATATCCCCGAAAATAATTGCATGGCGTTATTCTGTTTTCTGTGGCTTCAATGTTAGTTCATGCAAGAAATATCTAAATGTAAAACCCAAGTAAACACCTAGGGGCAAACTTTAAAAAGGGCAATAGAAGGGTTATGTTCACCTTGCAATCGTAGGGATTGGAAGAAAGATGAAACTAGCAGGTCGGCTACACAGTAAAAGGGGGTGGGGAAATCTAGCATGATTATCCGCTCAATGGGGAGGTTGGGAAATTAGCATGGTGAGCTGCTCAGTCGATAGGTGGAGAAACTAGCATGGTTAGCTGCTGACTGGAGCGGAGGGAAAACTAGCCTGATGAGCCGCTCAGTGGAGAGGTGGGAAAATTAGCACGTAGATCTGCTCACTGGAGGGCATGCTAAGAGTAGTATGATAAGCCGCTCAGCAGATGGGGTCAAGCAAAGCAGTAGCCAAAGAGAGTTACCACGTAAGTAGTACATGAAAAGTGACCTACTGCCTTCCCTCAGAGAATTCTTCCTTGCTGATTAATGAGTAATAATACCGAGGTCGGCTGAAATCCAACTTATTGGCCCTCCGTATAATTAATGTTTTAGTCGAGAATGGTCCAATCTAAAACATTAATAAAGGCATTCATGATTTAAGAGTGAAAGCCGTATAGTTCCTTTTAGTAGTGCCTTACTCACCAGTGAGGCTAAAGCCACCGCGCATATCATTTAACAAGTATAAACCGTCTTTCACATCCCACCACTGTTTAAACACATAGAAGGAAAAGAAGCAGCACACCAACACTGAAAAAAGGCCGAGTTCAAATGCAACGCGGAAACTAATCTTTAGACCAAAATGGCAATATCTCGTAGCAAACAATCGTATCATTGGTTGAGTCTTGCTTGAATATATTTTCTTCGGTTGGTATATAAATAGCAGGTTGGTATATAACACGATCGAATTGGATTTTCCCGATAGGAAACTGGTGAGGTACATAGAACCATTAATTGAACGCCCTGTGAAGAGGAAACTTTGTTGGGCATGTATGTCATGTCTTGCAACAAACTACATATTATGTCTTGGGCTACCATCCCTCGTGCAAATACTTCTTCCTGTTCCTATTCACATTATGAACATGCAGATGAGCTAACTTCTGTCGCACACAACAAAACACATAGTCTAAAAGATTAAAACCCAATTAGAAATGTTTTGATGTGAAACAAAGGTATCGTATTGACAAACTTTCAACATTTTGTTATAAACTGTCCAATAGACACCCCAAAGAAGGCATGTCCGATGCGCACAAACTAAATGCAATCCATATCAAGCTTGTGCCTAGGAAAAATATAAAAGAGCATGATTCAATTCTCGCTACACATCAATACTTTATCCTTCCTGTTATTACATGATACATTGAATGTTATATGATACATTGAATGACACACACATATCCTGTATGTTATTTAGAATACACAGCTATATTAGACAGATCCACCACCAGTAATGATAAAACTGAAAAAAATTCAACATGGAAGCCATCGACTGCACCTCTGTAAGGGGTCCTCATCTATGGGTTTTCTCCCTCCTACAATTTCTGACATATGTACAGGCAAGTAACGCAATTGAACTGCCTTTACGGATGCCCAACAGAAATTAGGTCAACTTCTTTTTAAAAGAGCTAGAAATGATTCAGCATGGCCGACAAGTGAATATCTCGGTGCATCTCGTAAACAACTACCTGCAGGTTGCAGCCCTAGTGTAAAGCCCTTCTTCCTGCTATTTATACTAAGCACACAGATAGCAGAGCAGCACTAGAACAACCAGACTGGCTCTTCTAGTAGCATCCCTAAGAAAACAGGTCAAGTACACACAATACTAAAAACACTTCAGCATGAAGATTAGCCGGCAAACTTGCCGTTTCTTCTCACAAATAATCGTCCAGGGTTGTCTGCAGTAGGGTGCGAGGCCCTTCCGTGTGCTATTTATACCGCACGCGGAGGGCGCGGTCAGCAGCACAGCGAGACTGCCTCCACTGCCGCCACCCCATGCTAATTGCAGTGTAAAGGGGGTCTTCCTGCAGTGCTATCAGCACGTGAAGGTGGCACACCGCTCTGCGGCGTTGGCGGTAGTATAGGGGGCGGGGGAAGGCAGACATCATTCAATAGCATTGGTCGGCAGTGACATCATGACGCTATGCCCACAGAGCTTACCCTACCCAGGTGCCCTCAGCCCACACGGTGCCAGCCCTCAACCCTCCTGCCCGCCTGCAGCGCCCCTGGTGGCGCAGCGGCGGCCGGCGCAGCATGTACAATGATGAGATTGTACCATGGTCGCCGCGGTTCATTCAAGGTCACGCCTAGATAGCGGCAGTGTGTCTGCGTGTGGGAGGGGGTTAGGGGAGGGTGGGAGGGTGTATATCGAACAGGCCGCTGGAGCTGGTCGGTCGGAGCCGACAAAACCCGACTGACCGACCGGTCATTCACGACAGAAACCGACGCTGTCTTATCCTCCCCCTAATCATCGCGGCCGCTGGGCGCCCCGGTTCGCTCAGAAGTTTCAAATCTCATTGGCCATTAATTAAAGTAAATGCTGTAATCAAAGACATTCCCAGTCATATTTAATTAAGAGTGAAAAGCGGGCGCCCACGCGTATTTTCCAATTATGCTGACACACCGAATTCATAATCCATAAGCAAATTAACAAAGAAAAGTAATTTAGTAGTATCCGGCGCTTCTTTTTTTCTCTCACTCTTTCTCTCACTCTCTCCCCTAATCTAGGCTGGGAGTCATTTTTTGTTTGTTTCGCTGGTCGGATTTACAGTACAACACATGTATAAACGCGCCGGAGACAAGCGACACTAGTGCGCACTCTCCAATCACGATGCACGTGCCGCGATTGCTACCGATATCCCTAACAATAGACGGGCAGATGGAAACATATTTGAAAAAAAGAGAACAACAGTAATGCCCAGGCCGGGGTGTATGGCACCCTATGTATAGCTGTTTGACGGCGACAGTGGCGGCGAAAAAGGGCTGCAGAGCTGACATCTTCCGTCCAGACGACGCCTGTAAACCTGTAAACTCCTGATTCAGCAATCTTGAACCTGATTGGGGACATGCCTGAACCTTAATCAACTCGCGCCACGCCATATAAAGGTGTCATTAACATTCCTGAGGACAAGAAGTTCGCCGATCACGTTTTCTGTAGCATGCGAAAACGTGAGCGCGAAACTAGCTGGCCAGAGTGGGAGGGTGGGAAACAACAGGGATGGGGGAGGGGGAAGAGGCGAGGGAGGGGGAAGAGGGACAGAGAGGCATGGTAGGAGGCAGGGGAGGGTGGGAGACAGGAGATGCAGACATTGAGAGAGAGAGAGAGGGGGGGGGGGAGAGCGAAATAGAGAGAGAGAGAGAGAGAGAGAGAGAGAGAGAGAGAGAGAGAGAGCGATGAGGAGGGGATGAGGGAGGCATGGGCTCGATGAAGGGAAGGGAGGGGTGAAAACAAGGAGAAACAGAGGCACAGGGTGGGAGATGGAGAAGAGATCGGGGGGGGGGGGGGGGTGAGAGACAACTGCCAGTACGGGAGGGTAGATGGAGGGGAATAATGGGAGGATATAGGGAGGGGGAGGGAGGGAGGAAGAAGAATTAGGGAAGAAGAGAAATTGGTAGAGTCCGATAGATGACCGGAAGAAGAGAGATAAGGGATGGAGGAGGTTGGAGGAGGCAAGGGAAGGGATGAAGGATGATTGCAGGGAGAACGAGAAGGGAGGACAGAGGATGAGGACGGAGGGAGGAGCCATACGTGTTTTAAAGGAGGAGAGGAAAACACAAATGGGAGATAGGGACAGAGGTATAACAAGTGGGGTTGAAGGGGTAGGTAGAGGGGAAGATGAGGCTAGGATACAGGGAAATGCTATAGGTACAAGTAGTAGGGAGGGAGAACAGGAAGAACAGTTAAGAAGTAAGGAAGGGAGCGAGGGCTGTAGAGGGGGTCAGGTCTGAAGGGAGAAGGGAGTGAAGAAAGGTGTTGGGAGGGGGGGGGGGGGGGTAGGCGAGAGTGAGAATATAGCAATGAAGGGTGGCGTCTGGGAAAGGAATAAAGACGAGGTATAGAATTGACAAAGGGAAGTACGGGAAAATGGAAGAAGACAGGAAGCCGAATGAACGGAAGACATGGTGGTTGTGAGAAGAAAAGATAGTAAACACACAAAGAAGACCTTATCGAGCAGATTAGAGCATTACTAGAGCTACTCATGCTGCAACACTCGCTAATCATTATTATTGAGCCAAGCCAACGCTTCCCGTCTGACAGGCTGCTAGATCTAAAGTCCTCTTTCTTACGTACATGGCGCGCCATATTACATGTACCATGGCCGTTGTGCGCTGGGGTGCGGGGGGAGAGTGGAATGGGCACAGCTGAGTCCTCCGTGGTACCGCTCCAAGCACAGCCAATCCGCTCAATCCCTCTAACACCCCACCCTCCCTCTAACGTCCCTGTATCTACACGTGGGCTGACACCCGCGCATGGCAGCGCTGGCGGTGCTGGCTGTGCTTGGTGAGTGTGTCGGCGCGGGCGGCAGGCGGCTAGGAGAGTGAGGCAGTGGCGCGCTGGAGTCGTAGCATCGCTGCGAGCAGCTCATGGCGGCATAATTAGCATGGCTGATATTGATTAGCTCGCGTCTGGGACCCCGTGACTGTTCCATAGATTATCACCCTCTCTCGCTCCCTCTGTGCCTACCGGCCGCCGCTCCCGCGCGCCACCTGCACGGATTATTCAACACTATCTCCCGGGGGCGCGACATGATCCTCCGATGAGGGCGCCGTCCCCGTGGTCGTTCAACCCAACTACGCACCCCTACTACTCCCCCACATACACCCTTGAATGCCAAACAGGACTGGCTAATGGGTAGGAGGATAAGGAAAGGATGAACCCTCATCCATCCCTCTTCACCCCTTCATTGTTATACTGCTCGTGCAGGTTCTATTTGTAGGAAGTGTAGCAAATGGCATGATTTCACGGCGAGTTCCAACCCCTTACATTTCCCAGTGCTCTCTCACGAGCTCTCCCTCCATCACCACTACCACCGTCACTGCTGCTACTACTCACAGCCTAGACTCCCTGTAACCACCGCCGCCGCCGCCGCGGTAGTCGGCGTAGAGAGTGGGAGGAGCGGGCCCGACCCAAACGGACTCAGGGCGCCGAGGTCAATCTGCCTGACATTCACGAGTCGAAGGGAAAAGGTTACGACGGTAGCCGAAACAAAAAAGGCCGCCAAAGACTTTGTATAAAACAACAAAAGAAACCTGAATCCATCGCCGAGCGCGCTGGTTCCTCACCCGATCCCGGCTTTGATCAATAATACACGGGGAGACGCTGGGTTCTGCTGGTTGCCGTGTGAGGTGTATGTACGTGAGGTCCATGTCCTCACACCATTGTCTAGGAGTAGGGTAAAATATCTCGACGATTCACAGGTTTTCAACTCCACCCCATCCGCGAACCTATTCAACCCCACCTTCGACGTACATACCTGAGAGCCCTCGGCACAGTATTAACCCTTTCTTCCCCGCCAAGCCCCCTGCCCTACCCTGCCCCGTCAGGCCCTTCTGTCATAACGCCACCGCACAGACTCAGACATGCCCTTATCCCGGGAAGAGGAATGCAGCGTCATTGTCATTATCTCCCCTTTATCTGCTCCTCAGCTCGATGTTGATGAGCTTGATTTTTGTCTTGCGGCAGTGAAGACTATATTGTCTTCTATCATAGTTATACTTTATGTCTATTGACATACAGAGTGGGTAGCTCGGATTGTACATTGTTTTATCTAAATTGACGTAGACTATATATATATATATATATATATATATATATATATATATATATATATATATATATATGCTCGCTTGCTCTAGTCACAGTATCTGATAGAGCAAATGGGGCATTCGGTAAGTGGGCATGTTCCCCACTTTGAAAGATAGAGAAGAATGGCTTTGTGAGAGGATGAGGGTTCTAGAATGTGGGAGATTGGGGGACTATAGCTTGGGAAATGAAGCTCAGCGTTCCGCATGAGAGAAGGGGGGAGATGCTTTGTAGAGAGGGTTATTCAACGGCGTTTAAAGTGATTATTTGAAAAGTGGGAGAACATGGCTAAAAACACATAACAGGCAGTCACCGGCCTAATTATTTATGGGGTTTGTGAGAGTATCACCTTAGACATGCGTGCAAGAAACGATGTCCAGAATATAGGCTCCAAAAAGCATAAGGAGGAAAAATAGACCCAGGAGATTCTAAGTGGCACTGGGGAGCCCCCCCCCCCCCCCGCATTTTGTCCCAATAGGTTTATTTATTGAAATATTCATTTATTTATTTGTCAAATATTCAATGAAACGCGAGAGGGTCCTAATACCGCTTACCCCTGCACCCTTTCCACATCGCCATTGGGAAGGGAAAGTTGTAGGGATGGCGTTCAAAGCACGGAGATATACACATATATCACTTCCAATACATGATATAGATGCACACTCTCCCGCCAGCTAATTATTTTAGATACAATAGAAATTAGTATAAAATAGTATCTGTAATTGTTACCAGAATGCGTCAACTATAGTTTGTATTGATAATATGTTTTAGAGCGGATAAAAGAAAATGTAACGAATGATAGCTGTATATACTGTCCTTTATCATCGACACTGGCCAACAGAAGACCACAAGATCTGAATGTGAATATATAAAGGATCAGTGAATCAAAACCTGCAGCTGTTATTGGTGACATTTAGCGTACTAACACATGTAAATGCCCTTTGATACGTGAAAGAACCCTATTCTGTTGATAGCTTTCCATCCTGTTTTTTCTTTGTTGTAGGTAGGATGTACTAAACTCACTTGTCCGGGTCGTACATTGTGATATAGCGAGCTAGTACGACTGTGTGGCTACACAGTCAGGGAGCTTTGTATAGAGACGGACCTACTGCCAAGGTCAAACTGGGTGCAGGGGAGAGATTCTACACAATATAAAACCCGACCGCCGACTCTAACACCGACCACCCACACTCTCCCATAACCAAGCCCTTTAAATCGCCAACATGTCCTGTGACATTCCCAGGACGTTAGGGGCACATTGTGTCACTCCCATATAACCACAGCATACCACCCAACGCTGCTGCCATACATGACTAGATATATCACCCCCACCTGTTCACTGCTTGTACTCATGATGGTTCCTGTGAAAAGCATCAAAGGAAAGAGGGGTAAAAAAGAAAATAGGTGTGGTGGCTATACGAATGGCATCAATCCGTGGTAACATGTGAATGGGCCTGGTGATACCCCTCCCTCCCTTTCTGCCGCCGCCTGGTGTATAAACCGCCCGCCCCGCTCTCAGCTGACCGCTTTGGGATCTCATCATTACTCTTGTACCCGCTGACATGGGCCACAATAAAGGCCCTAACAACGGCCGTCGCCACCCCCAGAGGATCCGCCTGCCAGCCAGGGCGCATACAGGGTGCACGGAGCCTTATGGCGGGGGTAGGGGTGATGGTAGGAGGGTAGGGCGAGATGGTGATGGTAGTATGAGAGAGGGGTGTGATAGTAGAGGTGGTATGAGGCAGGGTTATGAATGTGGGAAGGGTAGGCTGGCAGGCTGCATAGTAAATGCAAGGAGAGTGATTGGGAATGAGTTACTCTCCGATCAAGGTAGGTTTCGATAGCTACACCTAGCGGTTAGTTGGATGAAACAGTCCACGTAGGAGCATTCGTAGTTTACCGACTGTAACAAATGCGATGTTGACATCGGATGGGGCCCAGAAAGCACAGAATAGCAGTCATATAAGCTGATAAATAAAAATGAGTTAACTATAACTATATAAATCAAGTAGGCAATGTAATAATAAAGAAGCAATGAAATGAAAAAGTACAATTAGCAATAAAAACATTCTAACAATAGGGATGGAGACAAAATGTATATATATATATATAGTAAAGCTTATTGTAAAGAATAATCATAGAATGGTTTCTGTGAGTTTTGCCATCTATACAAAAAAAAAGAAATATGCATTGTATTAAAAAAACATGTAAGGCATGGAACTGTAAAAAATCCAGGACAAATCAGCAAGGGTTTTAGGGTACACTAGGTTCCCAACGGGAGTTGGGGATAGTGCTTCAGCGGGGTCCAGGCGGTGAACGCTATTCTAATGGGAGTTCCTTGCCTCATTTTAAAGATAAAATGGTCAAAATTTCGAACCCCTGCCCCTACCCAAAAAGAGATTTATCACTGACCTCTAGAATGACCCTGGGGATAAAAAAAAATCCGGAAATTTGGCGAACTCCATGCCCGATCAATGACCAGCACGACTAGTACATGAACTTGGTACTTATGTGAATGTGGGTTTAAACTGTAGAACATGGTATTAATAATAGATCTAAGGTGGGCAATATATCTTGATATTGAATGATCGGGGGATTCCGGTGTCAGATATACACATATGAGTGCAACATTGCAGTATGGCATAATTTTGAGATTTGGATGCGTGAAACATCCACGTCCAGATGGGGATGTATTATCGATTGATTTAAGTTATCTATTTATAATCTACGGTCTTATTTCTGCTATTGATTTTTGATAGAAGTTCAGTTGATAAAGTGGCACTTGGGAACATCGACTGTCAGCTATTTGATAAATGCTCCATAAAAGAAGTTTGTAAAAGAAAAATATGTCCTTATCTCATTAGCATTAAATGAATAAATATAATTTTACTCATTATATAACATTGTCGTTTTAATTCTAACCTGTTTTCCTTTACATTTGAATGAAATCCCCTCCTTCTTATACGACCATCGCATTGACATGATGTCACATACTCCTCACCACATTATGAATTGATGGTGATATAGAACGTTATATCGACGTTTTCTGTCCTAGGTCTGAAATAATAGTATAAGTGGGCTTCGGCCTACACTTCCTTCTGGATGTCCTAAACACATGTAAACAACGACTTTCATCTATGTCCAAATACTTCTTTTTTTTCTCTGAAAAAAAAACAACTAAATCTCATTTGTGAAAGCCAAAACATCTTATCTAAGATCAAATGCGACCTATTGTCCATGAGAAGATCTCCTATATCCATAGCGAGATTTACTTCGTCGTTCCTCTTTACTCACCATTTAAAGTATATCATTGGCAGATTGATCTCAAGAAAGAAAGTTATAAGTGTTTGGTCTGTGTCCCCATCGGCCAATTTGGAGCGCGCAATAATATGAACAAGGCGATAGCCAACTGAATATTGTGAAGTGCTCCAAATGAGAGGGCGAATGGAGGCTCAGACCAAATCCGAATATGTTTCTGATCTTAGGTTAGGAAATATGTATCTGTTTATCGCCCATTGAGTATGAGTTACTATACTCCCAAGCCTGTCGAGTACCAGTCCCTAATCTTAAGCCTATGGACGTTTATACCAGGCTAAGATAGAAATGTATATCAAAAACTGTTTATTGCGTCATTTACATCATTTCCATTTCAGAAGTTGCTTTAATTCGACAAGTCGTCAGTGAAATTAAATATTCAGTATGCATAAAGGAATGAAAATAAATTTTCAGGGAAAATTGGATATAATGTTCACAATTGAATATTTCATAAACCGACTTTCATGAGAATATCCATCTTTTACATTCTTGCATAGTCCATATACGTTGATATGCCAATGTGGTAATCTTATATGAGGAAATTTGGCAGAGGTCTAACATATACACTTAAAAAAAAAAAAAAAGTTATCGTGAATTCAACATCCCCATAGACATAGCTGATGCCCCAGTTACACTGGCGTAAAAACACGGCGTTTTCCCGTGTACAGACGTCTACGTTTTTCTACGCATTTTGAAATTTACAAATGCGCGGCGATGCTCGGGAAAACGCGGAGATGCGTAAATGAAAGTCGGAATGCGCCGAAAAACGCGAGCATACGTACAAAAGCGTAAAGAAGCGTTGATAAACGTTGAGAAGCGTACTAAAACGTTAAAGCAAACCAAACAGATACGTTCCAAATCCGTAGCTAATACGTACTCCCCACCAATTTAAATACGTAGAAGAAACGCCAAAATTTACGCCAGTGTGACTGGGGCATTACTGAAAAAGGCACATCGAATAAATACGTACAGAATTTTAATTTCTAACGTTATTTTGCTCCTTCCGTATCTATAACATAAAGTCCCTTTACATTATACCGTATCCACTATTTACCACATTCACAAGTCATCATAGATATACATGTAGTTCCAACCTTTTACTGTTTCTGTATCCTACCCCTTTTAGGCTTTCCAGGGTAGCACACAAGTAGTATAAGTACATGTGTTATTAACTTACATGTAGTTTCTAAATTGATTTTAACGTAAATGTTAGGTGGGCAAAAGATTGCTATTTTACTTGCATATCTGCTACTGGCATTCCCCACTGTATATAATATACAACTCTTTTAATGATATATTTCATATCAATACAAAAATATGAATCTGAATACATCAAAGTTTGTCTATTAAAGAGGGCTGACATTTTGCAATCGGCCGCCTAATCATTCATGTTCAATAAAAAAGAAATCCGCCTTAACTGTGCTACACAAGAATTGTCCCTGTTCGTTTTTTTGTAAAAAGAACCGGCTAGACCCGAGCCCACACCATGAACAATCTACAACCGGCATCAAAAAGTTAAAACCGATGCAAAGAAATGTGGGGGGAAAGGGACACCGATTTAAATATAGAGGCCTTATTTCAGGCGGTGAGTGCGCGTAGACCTGCGAGCCTGCAGGCGTGGGCAGGTACCCCGCGCGACATGCTCGGGGCGAGCGCCGCGCACCAGGTACCAGCGTCTCAAAGGTCAGGCCGGGACGCGCGCGTGCCGTGACGTCACCGTGACGTCACGGCCAGACAAAAGCCGGCATCAAAACGGAGCGTAGAGGCGAGGTAAAACCGACCTGACATACACTATTTTAATCACGTAAACGACGTCACTAACCTCTTCACATGACGTATATAGCACTGCAAGCAGACTATCATTATCAGATGAAACAATTTGAATGGCGACGCGCACAACAAAAAATTAGCTCAATAGACCGATGTCTGCCTTCAATGTCAATTGACGATCAAAAATGTGACGTCCGTTGGTCGCATAGATACAGAGGAGAGGGGAGTATATAGTTCACCCAACTTTGCATAAGCCCACTGGCCCGAATCAAACAGGGCCTCATCGCTGGATGGAGGGTGGAGGGGTGGTAACTCACATGCCTCCTTTTTGCATGGTCTATGATGCGGGGCCGAGTTTTGTCAGCACGTCGCGCTTGGAGATAATCATCAGGTTGGCTCAGATGTAAACACCATGCAAGAGATCCAATGGATGTATGTGGTATGTGACAGCCGGGCGGTCGGCCATCTGACAAAAAGTTTAATTTATGATGTCAGTCGGAAGGACACACTGAGGGTATTTAGATAATGCGTCCGGTCGCTATATTAGTCTGAATACACTTACTCGGAAAGGAATCAGTAAGCATCAACCCCCACCCTCTTACATTCAAGTTAAAGATCATTATTAAACAAAACTGGTTTAGATACATGTTCTTCTTCGGAAGGGTGTTCACTGAAGAAAGGCACGATTTGTAAATAAAGTGGATGTTCAGTAACAACGTATTGGGATTTTGTTGGAAGAGTTCATGATCAGACAAATAAACGTGACGAGCAGGTATATCAATAACACAGGCAGGGATATTTACACAGCCATTTCATGCGATAAAAACAGGATAGAGGCCACATACAATGTGCCCCATGACTAATGTAATCCCCTCAACTCATCGAAGCTATTCACATAAACTTTAAAAGGAGTTCTGACAATACGGTGCGATCTACGTCCACTGGGAAGGATCACCTCCCGTCACAGTACAATACAGGGACATTTCTTCATTCACCCAAATCGACTACTTTAATATATACAGCATGCGGCTAAAAACTCACACATCGATAACAACAAAAAAACAGACACCCCGACTACGGCCGTCACAAGCTTTGTATTTTTTCGATGATGACACACCAGTTGCCTTTGTCGTAGTACTGGTTGATTAACCGAACCCCCGTGACGGAAAGGCAGAGTTTTTCCAGCTCGCCCTCCTGAAAGACGTGGTAGAACCGGTGAACCACCGCGTCCCCCGTGCCCCCGGCGCCCGCGACGCCCTCTGGCGGGGGGCCCTCTGCGCCGCCCCGCTGAGGCTTGCTGTGCCACGGCACGAGGACATCCTGGTCCTCGAAGTGCGTCCTGTTCACGTGAACCTTGAGGTCGGCGCCGCGCAGCGTTCCGCCGCAAGCAGACGCCGCCGCCGCGTCCCCGCTGGTGGCGCCACATGCCGGCTCCGTACGCTCGGTGTCTTCTGGGGTAACAGTGCTGCCCTCTTCTTTGCGGGCCCGTCCATCTGAGGAGTCCTCCTGGGTATGTGCTCTCAGGCAAAGCCCTTCCATTTGAGACTTAAGACCGTTTTGGGTTGTTCCTGCAGTCAAAGCGGTGTTTTGTTGTTGGGTGTCCCGTATAGACGGCTCTGAGCTGATTTCAGCCTGGAACGCGCGGTCGTCCGGGGAGACGGGCGTTCCCCGGGCCGCCATGAGCAGAGAGTTCTCTTCTGTCTGCAGACAGTCCTTTCTCTTGATCCGCCCGTCCTTGAGGTAGTTGGACTTGACCTTGTCCTTCTCCTGTTCCAGCGCCCACACATAGATGAGGGCTTGGCCACCAGGACGCAGCACCTGCACGATCTGCTGAACCGCTTGGCGGCGTCGCTCCTAAATCCACAAAGCGAAATAAAGTTTGTATTAACATAATACGAATCGCATGACAGTTGTTAATTTTCTTTATAGCGACAAAGCTGGGCAAACTTTCCGTATCCGAGGCAATACATCAATTCTTGCTGGTCTTGTAATTTTTCTATTAAAGCGCAACAGGGAGCCAACGGGAACATACCTCATAGAAACCATTAGATTTAGAACAATTTCCATAGAACCTATCCTTGACAAAATGACATAGCTTATATGGCAGATGAATGGAGTAAACCAAGCAGGTTTCCAGTTTGGGAAATGACCCTAAAGACAGTTTTGGATGAGGATCAAGGTTTCGTCCAGACTCTTCAGGAATCTCAGAATTTGGCTAAATCAAGGCATATATGACGTTGTTACATGATCCCATAATTTTATCAGTTAATACAATCAATAA
Source organism: Alentia gelatinosa (assembly GCA_950022655.1). Lineage (NCBI taxonomy): Eukaryota > Metazoa > Annelida > Polychaeta > Phyllodocida > Polynoidae > Alentia > Alentia gelatinosa. Next base: position 43,570,642 of record OX465586.1, read on the forward strand.
ATGACGTACAGCAACCGATAAATCGTGATTGTGAGGATACAGTTGAAAATAGACTCACTTCAGTAGACAAATGGTGGATGACGGCTATGCTGATGGCCACGTCTGCTGTTCCGGCACGTAGAGGCAGACACAGCGCATCTGCTACAAACACAGGGTGTCCCCGCTGCCGACAAATACTACAAAGATTGGCGCTACGGTCACAGCCAACCTTTATAATGATAAAAAAAATATTATTTATTCAATAACGTAAATTTGATCCTTTAAAAATATTCCACAGTAGTCAAACGTGTTTGGAAACAGAGTAGAAATTCTCAGTGAGCACTTGATACTTATTACAGGCCAGATGATAATAATTTCAGAAAGAGGTTAAGAAAGAGATGTACAATCAGTTATGTATTTGCTTGCAATTCAGATCATATCTGATTTGATACATATTGGGTATTATATTTTTCTGTAATTAGAGCAATTACCAAAACATCAACATAATAAGCAGTATGTAAGTGCGTCTAACAATGTGACTACATGGTAAGGAAAAATATAAACCAGTTTTGGACCATCAATAAAAAGTCAACCATAGAAAAAAGTATGAGTTTTTGTAAGTTGTTCGATGAACCGTGTCTCCTTAATGTAGTCGAATCTCACATAGGATCAATTCATCCTACTTGGTTTAAGTAAAACAGATCCATTAAATCACGATCTCCTTCACTTTTTTTCTTTCTTATCGTTATCATCTAAACTTGGAAAGCAATAAATATTGTTTTCTTCTTTGTGACTGTTCCTTGAGGTGTAAAACGGGCCTTCGTACAGAATTACCTTGAAATATCATCATTTTGTCTTACTGAAACATCCAATAAATCACACTATTGTTTCTGGCTAACTCTAAACTTCATTTTTAACCGTGAATAAAGTTTTTTCCCCAGGATGTAACTTAGAAGTTGCTCCTGCTGACGATGGAAGACCACACAAGGATACCCCACCACCGAGATTCCAATATGATCGATGAGAGTAAGATACGTTACTCCCGTGCTGGTATTTACACGAACCTGACAAGTATCTGTGTAATGCGCTGAGTGCATTTTTGAATCAGGACGGGAAACTTGAAATATATATGATGTTAATGTATAAATCAGGATCCTGTTATCACTACGGAATACTAAACTCCTGCTAAAATGTATCACGCGATGGTAATGATAGCCCAGGTTGAAGTAATATATAGAGAAAAAAACAACAGACCACCAATGTGCGCAGAATACAGTGTGTTTGGCCAGCTTAATATGCAAGCTTAGTGTGCAATCCATTAGGTAATTCTGAATTCAATAAACCTTTGAAAAAAAGAAAGAATAAACGTGTATGTCTTTGATTTGTTTCAATAAAATAACATATTGAAACATATGGCTTTACATTTTTCTGGGTTACGGTAAGGGTGCTTGTTGTTGGAGTGACTGTGGTTGGATGCTGTGAAAGAAATTGTGTGCAGCAGAGAATGGGTAAAGACCGGTTCCTAAAATCAGCATCGCGATCCTTTCGAGGAATGCAGTCATCTCACCTATTCCTAAATCAATACCTCTACCTTCTAAGACGGGAGGTGCATGGCATCTAATTAGATAACATATGGTAATGCAACAATCTGCCATTCAACAATCTGCCATGTACATTATTGGCGATAACAGGGAGGTATTTTAAAGACAATGTCTTGCATAGACATGCTGGGTTGAAACATGGACTGTGTATATCTGAGGTTGGATGTCCATGGTTGAAACGATCACTGATGAGCCATTTGGATAAAGCTGTGCCATACATGCGTATGATAATTCGACAATGCAATAGAAACGGTAACTATCGACGATCGTCACTGCTATAAAACACTTCCCAGACTTGCACTATATAAGAGATTGAGACAGAGTGGAAAGAAGTACACCATATGTCATTATATCACAACTGTTTATTTTTGCGGTCTCGCTGCAGTACTCACGTTAAAACAATCCCCGTTCACACCCAGGTACTTCCCGTTGCCGCACCCGACATCGACGACGATGGCGCCCTCTGGTTGTTGGTGGAGGAACTGGGCGACGCGCGGCCAGGCCGTGTGCCGCGTGTCACTGAAGTGACCGGCGATCTGCTCGTACACCTGCCGGGTACCAGATTACCCACAATGTGACCCACACACAATATGTAAACATACAAAAAAAACTAATAAACGTGGCAGCTCGAAAGACAAAATAATTGGATTTTGACTGCGACTTTCAAAAATGCTAAACATGGCATTCACATTTCTGTTAAACATAAATTTCTGTTAAACATAATTCATAGATAGGTCAGATTAAATCCGTTAGATTAACTTTACCAGGCTAAGTTTACCCGGTAATTATATATTCACCATACTATTTCTACACATTAACTTTTATTCATTATGTTAAGCCCTATAATCGTTATGATTATTAAATCATCCATTTCACCAAGAAAACGTCTACTATCATAAAAAACGATATCGATATTGGACAGTATTTTCTCTTTTTTTGCTAGGAAGGTATAAATTCATCTTGATATTTGAAAATAGTATTAATCATGTGTACCTGATGGACATGTTCCTTCTCGATCAACGCAGCATCGTGGTCAGACTTAGGGACCTGCAAAACTGCCCTTCCCTCTTTGTTTTCTTCTCTGACGGAAATTACAATCATAATCAAAGTATCACAATCTCTACATAATTCATGAAATATGATTACAGTGGCAAAGTATATTATGTGCAGAGGTAAGTAGGTGTAATGTGATAGGAATTACGAGCTTCATGACATTGCCAAAATATTTTGTGTCCTATCATAGCAGTATGATAGATATGTAGTGGGACGGGAATCCAGCAGTGTTCGTTTGTTTCACGGAAGGTGGCGCGATATGCCGATCCTTACTGTGCAGTGATTCCGGACAACGCCGCACACGAGAGTGGCGCGGTGGAGACCGGGATAACCTAACGCTTAGTATATATACTCAGCGTTCACAGTAGGTCGACAGGCTGTCCTCGCGCGTCCCTTCTACGGAACGGATCCTTGGGCCCTCACTTTGCAGGCGGGTTCTTGTAACCTTCCTGGTGGTTAGGCTGATCCTCCGGATTGGCCTATACAGCGTTACCTAGTACCTATGTGCTAGGGTACTGTACTTGTAGGGAAGATCTTCCAGATCTTTCCGGGAAGTAAGTGATTAATAAACACCCTTGTTTATTAAGTGACGTTGTTGTGTTATGTGTGAATAGGTCTGTGCAAACTAACCGAAAACCGAACCAACCTACGTAAGTGCGTAGGGTGGGATCCTGCCTGGAACTAGCGTTCCGGATTGGGGTCATCCAACCTGCTAGACAGGCGGCGACCACCACACTGGTGCCGTGACCAGGATCCCAGGTTGCTTGCACAACCCGGGATTCTCGGTAAATGCACGGATCTGGAATAAAAACCAGATCTAAGGCTGAATAGGAGAGTGAAGATGGGGAGGTAACTTCTCAACAAACTCTTCCGGCCCGGAATGATGACAAGTCTCCAAAACCAGAGGGAGGGGGTGAAACCCAGAAGTCTGGCAAGGATAAATCTCGGAAGAGAACCGCCGCTCAGAATCTGAGTTCGACGGTCCTGAAGAGTTTCAGTCCGGCGGCCGACAGCCGACATGGCCCCGCAAGGGATCTGGAGGGACTCAGTAAAATTGGGTCTCAGACAGATAGTCCCGGAGAGTCTAGTACTCCCCGGAATAGGTCGGAAAATACCTTAAGGGTATCTTCCGAGGAAGTTCCTGTAGGTTTCCTTGGACCCGAACTCTTAGCCGAGTTTGATAGGGAAAGGGAAGCCAGAGACATGTGTCGGGAACTAGAAGCTCGAAACCGTGAGATCGCCGAGAAGGTAGCCCAAAGGCACCATAACTTGGAAGAACTCTCGGTTCGCGAGATTGAGACTCTAGAAAAAATCGAGCGTTTGGACCAACATGTACAATACATGAAGGACCAAGTTCGACTAGCAGAGACAGAATCATCCCAACGGATGCCTATGTCCCAAGCTGGCTGGAGTAATGTGAGAGATCATCTATATTCCCCACCAGGGAGAGTAGATGATCCAGAGAAGACCCCTAACAGATTCATATCTGGAACAAAGGGTGTAAAGACTCCTTTGGTTAGCTTCCGGCTACCCTCTGAGTCAAGAATGGGTTCTCCGAGTTCCGAACGTACTAGTAAAGCTATAGCTGAGCTAGGGTTCAACTCGTTCAACCAAGTCCGGGAACAGGATCGGATCTTTAACTTGTCAATGGCGAGAGCTGACAAGGTTCCGATGATGTGCCCAGAGAACGCAGCCAGAAAAAACGCTGTCATTCCAAAACCTTACGGGAAAGGAATGGAGTGGGAACACTGGTTCGCGGGATTTTGTGAGGACATACAATGTAATGGCTGGAATAAAGTCGATGCATTGCCATACCTCAAAAGAGCGTTGCGAGATGGACCCGGGGAAGCTGCACTTCGCGCTTTTCGCCGTTCCGGTGGTACGGAATGGGATGAGTTAGTGGAGGTAGCCTCATACTACTGTGGTCAGTTGGTAACGCTGAACCCCCGTTCCACTTTTTTAAAGAGGATCCAGGGTAAAGAGGAGACAACTCGCGCCTATAGGCTAGCTTTGCAACAAATGTTGTTAGAGGTTTACCCAGGGACGGGATTAGATTCTCCTGCGCTGCATGAAGATCTACAAACTCAGTTTGTAAAAGGACTTCGAGATGATGACGTGAGAGCGGAAGTCATCTCTAAATGGGAGCCCGGTATGAACTTCATGCAGGTATTGCGAATAGTAGATGCCTATGAACAACGGTGTATACTATTCGGAAAATATGCTAATCCAGGGAAAACTTCTCGGGTTAACATAGTGGGTTCTACTTGGTCACAAGTAGAGGAAGATACCTACGAGTGTCAGGAAGCGGAAATAGAGGATATACTCTCTAATGTCCGCTCGATGGTACTCGGAAGAGGAGGCTTCAATAGACGGGGACGTGGAAGAGGTCGAACCCCTAGCTTTGGAAGGAACAGCGATGTACCTTCTGTGGCAGAGGCAAAACCAATAACCACTGATCCTGAAGGAAATTTCTCAGAGGTTATGAAGTTGTTGACCAAAATCAATGAAAGACTGAATCAGGTGGAGAAAAACCAGCTGGATGTCCGACGTTGTTGGCGGTGCAACAAAATGGGACATATCTCTCCAGATTGTCCAGAAACCCGGAACGTTTCTACGGTGGAAACATCTCGTAGTCTGCCTGCGTTGATGGTTGCCTCTCAGAGTGAACCGGAAAACAAAGGAGGACTGTAGCGAGTGGCAACACTGCGGTCCGGGAAGGAAAGTGCCAGGAGACACAAACCTGTGAGATGTATAAGGAGGAAAATATTTCCAACTAACCAGAAAAGGGGTTTCCCCGGGTTCCGGAACCTGTGCTGGGTGATTGAAGGCGTGAACGAATCAAGTCGAGCGTAACGCTGACCTTTGGTTTCTTCACGCATGCGGTGTTGAGACGCTCAAGATGAGCCAGTCTCGACACGGTTGATTGGTTCGCGACAGTGAATCTAGGTCACTTAGGAGTATATAAGACTCTGTTTTTTCAGTAGTCTTCACTCTGTGATCGGAGTGGTGCCTAGCACCACAGGAGTCGGGCGGTAGCAGCATGGCTGACCGTGCCCCGTCTACGGAGGGTGAGCGCGAGCTCCCCTCACCCCTGCCCGGATCCTCAGCTTCGGCTGAGCGGGGGGCAGATCTGGACGATGATGCTTTGCTCATCGGGTCAGATGATGGTGATTTTGACCTGGAAGGGTACGAGTCTGCGGACTCTGTTCTTCTTGGGGAAACCCGAGATGAACGACCCGGAAAGGGAAAAAGTCACACCGGGAAGAAGTCTGAGGCGGCCCCGGCCGCTAAGGGCTCTTCTGGTGCCCGTCTGAAGACGAGCTCAGTGAAAACTGAGGCCTCTGACTCGGATGTGTTTATGGCCGAAGGTTCCGAATCGGAGCATGATACGCCGAGGCGAGGCCGAGCCCGGTCGCGTCGTCACTCTCCAAGGAAGTCCTCCGAAGAGATGGGTTCCAGGCATGAGGTTTCAACCCAGAGCCTGGAACAAATGTTAGCTGGGATCCCAGATCCCAAAACGCGTGCCATAGTACAGTCAATGTACCAAAATTGGACTCCACCCGGAGTGGAGCTGGCAGAAGCCGGGACCTTTTTGGCCCCGGGTCCGGTAGCAAAACCCGGAAAGTCTGAGGCTGGGACACAGACGGCTATGGAGACCGATTCGTCAGTTGGGGACGACTCTGTAAAAGGGTCGTCCAGCAAAGGTGAGAAACCGGTGTCAACACCGGCTAAACCCGCGCCGGGGAAGTCTGTCAGTAAGACTGAGGTGTCAAAACCTCGGGAAGCTGACAAGACTGAGCCGCAGCTTTCGAAACAGAACCGGAAGCGACTCCGTCGTGCAGCCCGGAAACGGGCTGAGGCGGAGCTAGAAAGGATCGGATCGCGTACGCATGGCACAAGTTTGGGAACGGCAATCATTGTGTCTTCTTGAGTTGCCATGGGAGGGACAAGAAATTGTCACCGACCTACGCGACTGAAGGTCGTTACGCTAGGCACCTCGTAGAGGTACACTTAGCCGAACGACCATGGCTACAGTGCCTTGGCAAGAAGGGTGGTTCTTGTCAGGCTGGGTGTGCCAGTTCCAGGCGATCGTGTCTAGTCAGACACATTGCCCGGGAACACCGGACTGCTGGTGCTGCTGCTCGGGAACGGGTCATGAATCTGTGGCAGAGATTCGTTGACTTAGGTTCCGAGGCTCAGAGAGGCAAACCGGAACCCGAGACTTGTGTGACAGACGGTCGACTGTTTAAGATCGGATGGAAGAAGAATCCTGGCTGGTTTGGGAGCCTGATGCTATCCGCTTCAAAACATCGACAAATCTCAAAAGAGTCGAGGAAGAAACGGTCCCTTAGCCGGGAACGGTCTCAAAAGTCCTCGAAGGCTAAACGACGGGTCAAGAAGCTGTCATCGTCCTCGTCCAGCGAGACTGACACTTCTGAGCGATCCAGTCGGAAGCCCAGGAAGAAATTGGCTCCGGGTAAGCACACCATCGCTGACGTGGTGGAAGCTGCTTACCAGGTAGGGCCAAAGTTGTCTGGGGGATTGAAAGTCCTCTCAGACCTGAGTGAAGGAAACGTTCCAACGGCTTCAAAAGCCCGCGGACCCGTAGAAAAACCAGCTGGGACCAGTCCTAGCTCAAGTCTCTCGGGAGTTTCCCCGCTCAACAGAGGTGTTACCCAAGCACCCGGGAAAGAAGAGGCCTTTCCGGCACTCCCTCCACCAGCCAACCCGGTTGTTGAGGTAAAGAAGAAACCAACGACACAACCACCCGTTGCGTCGAAAGTGACTTCTTCTCCCTGTGCGATGTCGGTTGAATACGTCCAACGGGCGGATCAGCTAGAGTCGCATATAGGTGGCACCTTGGAGGGCCGTGTCCGAACGGGCGCGCAGTCTCTCCATGAAGGCCTCGTTAAGGAGCTAGTGAACCTAGCCCGATTCGAGGTAAGAGAAGCCACGAAAGGCCTGGCTAAACAATACGCGTTGGACTTAGAGGACGCGCGTATTGCGAAAACCACGGCCCAGTCGAGGTTTGCCCGGGCGGAAGCCCAGACCCATCGCCAAGATGAACGTTGTCTTCGGCACTTGGGTATGTCGCTCTATGACATTGGTGACGACCCGCAAGCCCTTGAGGAAGCGTGGTTGGTCCGTCAAAGGAGCCGGGGAAGATTTCTTCAGTTCACCACGGAAGAATCAAACTCGACACGTCAGCAACTCGCTGGCATGTTGGGATGGTCACCCGTGGAAGAAACTTCCCACCAGGACACTACATCCATAGCGGCTCAGCCCATGGATGTCAGTGTAGATACTCCGCTGTCAGGACCCGGTCAGACCCCACAGGATCAGACTGAAGTCCTACAGCCGAGGAGGCCTCCCGCCGTGACACGGGCTGAAAAATCTGCAAAGCCTTCCAGGGCTAAGCCGGTAGATCAGCCCGAGGAACCAAGTGGGGCACTGGGGGTGAATGCCAACATCATCCCATTGGAGTCTGGAATCTTTTTAGATACCGGACCAACCTCTCTACAGCAGTTGATGTCTCAGTTGCAGCCTACGTCTGCGCTGAGTCCGCTGCGACCAGAGAGGACCGCCCTGGCAACGTCGGTTCCACCGACAGCTAGCGCACCAAGCCAGTTGGACCTTCTCGACCTCAGGATATCCTCCGACGAGGATATTTAGGGGTTGACAATGACCGACTCGGCTGGTGCCTAACAAGCCGGGAAGATGCCGTCTAAACTCGGAACCGGCAGAGCCAACAACTCTCCTGGATCCGAAGTCAGACGGGTATGGGAAGCCCGGGGAGGAAAATTTTTTTTCCGACCTAGCTACTTCCAGAATGTGGCCTCCTAGCCAGAATTCTGCACTTTCTCGGCGAATCGCAAGGATCGCTGGGAGGGGTAGAGGGAAAGTTAGGAGTAACCAATAATAAGCGATCCTGGGTTGGGGCTGGGGAAAGTCAGTAAAATGACTTCCCTAAGGCACAACCCTGGTTTCAGACGGCTGAAGGTTCTCTCGATGGTCAGGCCTGTAATAGGCCCCCATCACGAAAACCTCCGGCCTGTGGTGTGGTACCAGGTAAGGAAGTTTGTGCCTTTCGGGTATAGATCTGACTTACCAGGTCTGTGTCGGAACTGAGTTCATCGACCCGATAGTGAGATAGTAGGCGTAACCCCTGATCTGATGGATTGCGCCGGCTATTTCTACCTTGGGTCGGTGATCGTAAGTTCTGAATCCGGCTTAGAATTGGGGCCTTAATTGGTACTCGATTCGAGCCGAGAAAAAAATATGCCAGTATAGCTGGAGTCAAAATGAAAGAACACTGATACCACACACTCTTACCAGGTGGATGGAGAATTGTGTTGCCTTTTTGGCCGTTATTTCCGTATTCGGAAACTTTCAACTCGGAAGGTGTTTAGCGAGGCTAACCCTTCTCTACATATGGATGTCTTCCAACTTGAAGAACAGTGGGAAGCCCAGCACCCGTCAGCATCGGGCTGAATGTAGTAGGTCTGCTACGCCGAAGGGCCAGCTGGGCTCGATACTTTAAGATGAGAAAGAGAACGACACTTCACTCGCCGGGAGCTAACAGAGGACTTCAACAAGATCCGGAACAGCTGGAGGCAGAGTGCTCGACAGGCCGGGCTGACCACCTGTAGGTCCGCGACTGTCAAGTCTTCCCTGCCCAACGCTCAAGAACCCGCTCCCCGGCTCAAGATGGGTGAATATCACATTTATTCAAGGTGCTAGCTAGGCTAGTCCTTCATTCTTCAAATGTCGTTTCCTCTTTCCTAAATGTCATATCTTCCATATTTTTAATAATTTCTCCATCTTACAATTCCACCTTTTTCACTTATACGTTGGTATCAGTGAATTCTTGTGAACACCAGGAAGCTAGAGAGTAGACCAAGAACTGCTGGATATATGTTGTAATTTTTAATTGGCTAGTCCCTTAGCAGCAAAATGGCTGCCTTGGTTCCCCCCTTAGTAAAAACTGGGAGGGGTAATGTAGTGGGACGGGAATCCAGCAGTGTTCGTTTGTTTCACGGAAGGTGGCGCGATATGCCGATCCTTACTGTGCAGTGATTCCGGACAACGCCGCACACGAGAGTGGCGCGGTGGAGACCGGGATTACGTAACGCTTAGTATATATACTCAGCGTTCACAGTAGGTCGACAGGCTGTCCTCGCGCGTCCCTTCTACGGAACGGATCCTTGGGCCCTCACTTTGCAGGCGGGTTCTTGTAACCTTCCTGGTGGTTAGGCTGATCCTCCAGATTGGCCTATCCAGCGTTACCTAGTACCTATGTGCTAGGGTACTGTACTTGTAGGGAAGATCTTCCAGATCTTTCCGGGAAGTAAGTGATTAATAAACACCCTTGTTTATTAAGTGACGTTGTTGTGTTATGTGTGAATAGGTCTGTGCAAACTAACCGAAAACCGAACCAACCTACGTAAATGCGTAGGGTGGGATCCTGCCTGGAACTAGCGTTCCGGATTGGGGTCATCCAACCTGCTAGACAGGCGGCGACCACCACAGATATATTACCTTAGCAGTTTACGTTAACATTAGGCCTTTTGTATCTTACATTCATAATTACATCTGGTGACTTCGTGAAATAAAATCTTCATATCAATTTCTGTAAAGTCTTTCTTTTGTGTCTACTTACTTTTTATGGGTTTGCTGTGAGTCGCACTGTTCAGGGTATTCTGAAAACAAAAATGACGTATCTTACTCCCCCCCTGTCAACTACGGCACATTATCAAAGTGTCAACAAGCATAACCTCATTATGACATTATGATACATTCTGTAAATAACTGGACCCATGCAAATTAATTAGGTATGCTTGAATCACCAAATGTGATGTTCAATTTCAGTATGGAATAAAGAAATGCAATTTTGCCATGGTATATTCAAGCTGTAGTTGTTGCCATCAAAAGAGTTATACTGTTGTATCAGAATATCTCGTTGATACGAAAAGAAAAGAAGGACCTACACATAGCCACGTTTTCACTATTGAGAAATAACGTATTACTTCGTAAATTTCCATGTTATCTTGAATATTTTTGATAAGAGTGGTAATTAAGTAACCACTGACTGAACCTAGGCCTGCGCGCCATGACCAAGTAGTAAACAACTCAATCTAAATCTAAGAAACTAGGATAGACAACAATGTATAACTCCATGGAACATTAATTTTCTCTTATCACCCCGACAATGTCGTTTTTCATGATGATGGTGACGATGATAACAAAAACCGATTTTTTTTTCACAAAACACGAAGTTAACGAACCAGGAAGCTTCTACAAGGTAAACCCAAAGTAGTTTCCAGTTTAGTAGCCAACGTGCACAAAATAGAACTCCGAGGGGAGCATCCGTCACATGACATTAGTGTTTTAAAAACACACTAGAGATAAAACCTACTCTTCAGACATTGCTGTCAATTTGGTAGACCTGTAAATGATCAGAATACTTAAATACAAGTCACTTGTCAAAAGCTGTTAGTGACAGAATGATGGCGATCTTCGTCTTATCTTTTTTCTTTTCATTAAAAAAGAATATATCACTAAAGAAAAGCGATCACGCTAGCATTTACACCGTAAACCTGTCAGGAAGTGAGTTATTTGTTTTTAATAGAAAAGTAAATTTGATCAAAGTGAAAACCCAGTTATGACTGTTGATATTACTGGCTAAATAGATAAATGATGAAATATGCCTTGTTAACACTTTAAGGGCGAATGATGTTTGAGGCATCATCCAGCCCAGGGCGAATGATGCCTTGAGGCATCATCTAGGCCAGGGCGAATGATGCCTTGAGGTATCATTTCTTAAAAATCTACAAAATCGTTTTAAACAAAAAATAATGGAGGAACATTAATGAAATTTTCACAGAATGTATGTATGATACCATTATTAGCATTTCTATTCAAAAGAAATAAAATATTTAGGATTATATATCATATCACATGATAAAACAATTGAATTATGGGTTTTAACGACTGTGTGCCCGTCCCCTAGTGGTATAAAGTGCCACCCGCACCCGTCCTCCAGGCGGTAGCTTGGCCACAGGCACCCATCCTTAACCCTTTAACAGCAGCATGATGCCTCCAGGCATTCACCTGGCTACAGCAGCATGATGCCTCCAGGCATTCCCCTGGCTACCGCAGCATGATGACCTTTGATTTTGTATAACAGAATATCATCAGCTACCAAGGTAGATTACTTAAATCACATGACACATCATGTGACATTGCTATTTTCCAAAAAAAGGTGCCTGTTGTAGCAGGGGGGTTTATGCAGGCAATGCCTGCTGTACAATGGTGATCAGAGGAATTGGGTGCTGCAGGGAAAGGGTTAAAGGGTTAGAAACCCTGACCATGTGTTTAAAACCAATATTACAAACAGAACACTCACTGCAGATACAAGGTCCAGTCCTGATTTTTCTGAAGGTTAAGGATGTCCGAGTGCCTCGCTTCAGCAGCGTTAGACGCGACAGGTTACCAGCAGCGTTCTCTGCGTGGTGGGTGGCAGGTGGTTCAGCAGAATGGGTGGCAGGTGGCTCTAGGGGTATGGTGGCAGCAGGCACGATGTCAGACTGGCGAGGAGTGATGCCATGAGCCCAGAGGTAGCGAGATTCTCCGCTCATGACGAGAGCGCTCCGACGAGGCAGTAAGATGCTCAGCTGGTCTCCGTCAGGACTTGTAAACTCCATCACACACTGTGTTTAATAATATCTACATTAATGTGGGAGTTGCACATCTAAAACATCATATATACTCTAATATATACAAAAGAGACAGTATTTACGGTCATGTAAGTAGCTATGGGTCATTACACGAAACAAATGTAGCAAGCATTATGTGTCAGGTAGCCTTAGGTTATTACTTAAAATATGTGTGGCATGGCTTATGTGTCAAATAGCCTCAGTTCAGTAAAAGAAACCACATGATTCTTGGACTCCTATTCAACTGATCTAGAAAGACCTAAACTACTACATGCATGTATATCTTCAGGTATCAAAAGCCAAAGAAAGGTTCTTATGTGTATCTAGGTATCCCAAAATCGTGGTATTCATATCTCTCTTCGTACTACCTACACAACCAATAGTTCTGTGCTGCCACCTATTATCAAACTATGGTACCGGTACTTTTCACATCACTTGTAACACTTTTTCATGAGTAAGATTTTAGGAGTTTAGAGTGAGAGTGCAACATAAGACCTAAATTAGTATATCTGAAGTCCATTTTATGACACGTTAAAATTCATCTTTGATCTAACAAAAAAAAAAAAAAAAAAATAAAAGCGCCCTCGACATATTTTCCATGGCTTGGTGATAAGAAACAAGTTTTTTAATGGCCTAAAGATGGCTAAATAAGCATGAATAGAAAGGAACAGTTTCAGTGGGTTCCTCTTTCTAAATAAAATAGTTGAGATACAGCTTTTGACCCTGGGAATCACTAAGATAAGAATTCTGTATAATTCTTGTGGAACTAGTTTCACCAGTTGGGATAGAACTTATGCCTGGTCTATATGCGGTCATCCATGTAGAGACGTCACAGCTCACTGAACACCAGCATCAAGGAATACCGGCAAACATACAAACGTGACTGTATTGTCACTATTTAGAAAAAAATAATAAAATAAGGAGAGCATTTTACACGAAATGAGTGATGAGATGAAACTAGTTTTGATATCAAAGACTTTTTCTATGCGAGGAAGCCTTTGAAATAGATTGAGATAAAGAAAAGTGCAAACAGACATTAATCAGGTAATTTACGGTCACCATTGGTGAGAGATTGAGGAAGTCGGCTGGGTTTTAGTTTTCGTCATCGTCTCTTTGGTATTTCCAACATTTTCTGGTCCACATGATCTTATCAAGCTTGAACATACTTGCAAGGATGGAAACGTTCTCAATCAACCTTGTTATAAATCTCCTATAGGGAACAGAACTTTATCAAGTCAATCGCATTTTAAAACGGGCTGCAGTGACTAGATTTAAATCACGTTCATTTTTGCATGCAGGGATTTGCGGTTAATAAATTGATGTATAGTGTGAGATGGTTGGGAATGGAGTGAAGATGGACAAAGGAGCGTGTGCTTTGTATCATAGAGGGTGACGGGAGTAGTGACGCTACAGGTGGCAGCACTGAGCTTCTAAATTCCATACAATGTTTTCTATGGTGTAATTTTTTCTACAACAAAATTGTAAATAACCGTTACAGGAAATGATGTGCGATCAAATGGAACAACATGAGCAATCCATAATTTGTAATAACTAGATGAAATCACACTGTACCTGAGACCCTAATGACAAGGAAACGATTCCATCGTCAAAAGCACTGTGTGTATCAACATGTGGAGGAATGCCTGAAGTCAAAACAAAGGATTTTAACTCACTGCGAATATTTCACATTCGGCATTTTCGAATACACATACACGTGTATGGACATTTTACGCATATCTACGACTGGTCGGTGATTATGCAATGCGGGTAACCGCTCAATCAAAAGAAAAGTAAATTCAAATACAAAAAAATTATCAAATTCTAGGGGCCTGTTATCATCGATAATTATGGAATACCTGAAGATATATGGACATTGTGCTATGCCATTCTTCTGAGAAAACTGTTGTTTTGCCCAATCTAGTTATCATTTCAATGAATTTAAAATTACTCAATGTCAATTTAATTCTGTTCTTTATTCATAATATCTTATATCTATCCCGACCGACCCTCCCCGTGCCCATACTAAGCGCTCAGTCCCTGGAGAGTGGTGGCTGACCTTGTCCGGGGCGGTACTGGTTGACGGTGAGCTGGTCGGGGCGGGCGGCCACGTGGCCGGCGGAGAGAAGGCGGGTAATGACGGGGTCACAGGCGGCGGGCAGACCGTGCTCAAGCGGGCGGTCACGATCCACGTTGTTGATACCGTAAATGAACTCATACCCGTAATGCTTCACTCGACGATGCTTCAGAACACCACCTGCACCTGTGGATGCTGGAGACCAACATTCCTGAAGCTATTCATATATGGACAAATCGTGCAAGCCGACAGCTATTCAACTAGTCTTAATCAAACACCTCCATACTCCCTCGAGATCTATAAAAACAATGTGGACGCCAACGTCGAGCTCTGTATTAAGGCCGACGTATCGAACTATTGGTAATAACTAGTATCACTAATATTGCATAAAAAAACGTGTCTAACACTGCCCAGCACAGCCGGTGCTACATTGAGGATGACAGTTTCCAGTCAAATCGAAACTTTTTCTATAGAGTTTCCTAGTAGCCATTATTTGAGGAACAATATGATATAGCAACCAGCGTTAACAACCGCGTCAGAATATTGTCTTTACATTCTACACATGGGGCCATCCAGAGCGTTAATATGATGAACCACGCAGATTATAGGATTGTATACTTTATCCTACCCCTAATAAAAAACTCCATAGGCTTAACATTGGGTCACTGTATTCGGTCTGGAGTTCAGAAAAATGAAAAATATCGCTCTAGTGGGATACACTTGACAAATGACGTCATTTGTTGATGTAGAAGTAATTTAGACGGGTGGGGTAGGATAAATTCTAAACCAAACTCGAGTTAGTCATGTTATTGTTCATCACACTCCGGCAAGATCGCGTATTACTGCTCTCGGCTTCGCCTCGCGCAATAATATGCGACCTTGCCATCGTGCAATAAACAACAACAAGACTAACTCTTGTTTGGTTTCTCCATAATACTATAACATAGCAATTCTTGGGGTCAAGGTTCCATCCGCTTCGAGCTCTTGAGGTACCGTTATCTTATTACTTGTTCGACTAGTTCACGGCATATGACTTTGTCAAAATTTGATAACTGATAATTTCGGACAGATCCATCTGTATCATCGTATATAAAAACTAGATAAGGAAACCATGGAATTACCCAACAAATGGATGTAGAGTGCAAATGGTGGGTTTAGGGGCCTAAACATTTGATGAAAGGTCAATTGACAATAACTGAGAAAAAAGAAAATATTTCATCAATTAAAAAAGAAACAGAAAGACATGAAAACTTATATTGCATAACCCACTGTTAAACCGGACTGCTGTCAATTGAACGGCTATGTCTATTGATGAGTGCATAGTTCTTCAACAACGGATCGATATAAGACCTTATTTTATGGCATTTTAGAGATTCAAATAAAAATTATTGAAAGCAGTTGGACAGAACACCAAGTCTTAATTTCAAGGTAGACCCATGGTCGAAAAAGAGTTCTTTGCTTCGTCTTGTGAATTTTGTGTTACATTTTGGGTAATCAAAGTCTCACATGGAAAATGATAAAAAAAACCTCTATATGGTACACTCAAAACTAAACTCACCAGTTCATCAGAGGCCTTTCTTAGGGATGTTTTATATTTCTTTTTCTCATTCTACCTGTATCACCTCACATTCTCCTGGAGATTTATTGGTGAAAGATAGATTTTCCGCATGGGAATTTTTTTTCTTAGGGATGTGTATCATAGAACGAAGTCTACACCATAATGATAAACGTTTTTGTACTATTTCTCATTAGACTATAGACTGTATTGTATAAGGGCTCTCAATTACCTGCGGATATGTTTGCGTCGACTTGCTCCCAGTCTATGGCGGCGAGCAGCTCACGCTCCTCCAATTCAGACACGAGCTCCTGCAGCAGCAACAGTCCCGGTGGGTGTCGGTTTGACGGCACGGCCACACCTGGAACTGATTCACTAACTTCATATTGAATCGGTTTCATTCGTATTCACAGCAGGGATATATAAATAGATCACATGTTCAAAATGATGACTCAGAACAGAATCTCTTCGCTTGTTATCTGTTTTTGATAGATTCGACCTGCCCTTGGTAGTAAAGAAATACAACGCCAACATATTTTTACTTTATTAGTAGAACTTTCGGAGATTTGCCTAGGGATGCGAGGTCATGATGAGTTAGTTGTTAATGTTAGAGTTCCTCACAGCGGGCAGCAGCGTACAGGTGGCCCGTGAATGTAAAAACCTTATGGTTTGTATACGATAATGTATGTACCAAGCTGACATCAAGTCAATGACTACTACAAAAAATGTGAATAATATATCATCAAGCACATAACGTAAACTGTCGAAATTATAAGAAAATCTATCTGGTCTGTCCCACGAACTTAGATATAGGTCCGTGCTATACCGAATAATTAAATATTAAGTGTGAAAACAGGGTGTTCTCCCAGTTCTTATACATATATATGTGTATTTCCTGCCCTGACTAGAAATAAGCGGTTCTCAATACAGCAGTACACATGAGGCGTAGATGCTGTGCTTTAAATATTCTTTTTGCTTCTTTAGGAGTTTAAGGTTTGATTTATTCATCGGGACAAGTACAACCTGTGGAGGGTGGGAAACCTCCGTATAAAGAAGTTCACCCACCGGAGTTAACGTAGTCGAGGTAGAGTATAACCTCCGGAGACTTGTCCGAGTCCCGGCCGCTAAGTGGTGTGCCGTGCAGGCCGGTGAATGCCGCCTCAGCGTCCGAGATTGACGACATGCTGACAAACGCGTACGATTTCTGTGGCTGCATCACGATATCCACCACCTCTCCGTACACACCAAACGCCCTGCTCAGCTCCTCCGAGCTCACGTTATTGTCCAGTCCCCCGTTAGCAACGACAAGATGCTGACGACACAAAAGTAATATATGTATTTAAAAAAAGATTTTTTTTGGACAATTTTTAAGGGGATATTGTGTTACAACACAATCACCGAATTCGGCTATATAGCCGTTCTTCCACTCGGGCCCTAGACCCCTACTCCTCATTCTAATGGCGGGTGCTAGCCGAATGGGCAGTGGGTACCATTTTTGTGTAAGTCTTTGGTATGACCCAACAGGGGTTTGAACCCACGACCTCCCATGCTCGAGGCGAACACCCATACCACTTGGCCACTGAGTTTGGTAAGTCTGACTAACAGTCACTTCAAACAGAAATTATTCTCAGCCATATTCATTCTTTCTTTCCGAACTTCCGTTCACTCTCTACTCTTTGTCTGTTTGTTGTAGTTTACCGTCCATCGTATGTCTACGCCAAACTGAATCTTTCTTTCTTTTTCAAATTTCAAAATTCAATAGTGCAATGTAAATACATATATGTACGCATGTTTATGTGGGTGTGCCATCAAGGTACATGTAATACAGTAGAACCCCATGTAAGCGAAAACTCTCGGTTCCGGGCCAAATTGCCCACTAGCACGGGTACCTTTGCACGGGGTTTCAATTTTTCAATGGTTACACAGTATTCAATGTCGAATATACCTATAGTTTTTGCCCAGTTCGAAAAATTAGTCTCGTACTGTATTTTGTCTATTTATGTCCTGTGAAGTGTTGTTTCCCCTTGTTAATTGATAAGTCGCATGAGAAATACCATGCAAGATACAAGAGACTGAGAATGACTGAATGACTAAATGTCGAACTTATTATCCTTGAAGCATCCTTGTTCAGTTATTGTTATTTTTGGGCACGTGCAAGGAAGAGCAGTTCTATATAGATCTGACAGATCACAATGGACAACGCTTTGAAAGAAGCGTTATCCATATTAATCCCACAGATGGCATACATGTATGAATGTTCATTTAGCTCAAGTATTGTTCCTAAAACGTGGTGTGAAGCCACATTGACGCCACTACCGATAAGTGGAAATTTGAAGCATCCCAGTAACTGGAGACCAATATCGGTACTGCCTGTACAATCAAGGTTAATGCATGGGCATATCGCAAAAATTCTAGACGAGAACAACTACTTAGATGAGGCTCAGTATGGATATACACCAGGGAAAGACACGCTGGATGCAATATGGGACCTAGTTGAGGACCAATATGAAGCTCGGGAAAATGGACACATTACCAGTGCGGTTTATGTAGATTTTCAAAAGGCCTTCGACAGTGTACATCATGGCCAACTATTGACAAAACTCAAATCACAAAACTCAGCATATCCGGTCTGCACTATGAGGAGGCGAGGCGACCAAGAGGGCAGACAGATTGTTAATTGCTGTCCACCCCAGACTTTTGACGGTAAATGGAAGTGAGACACAAATTGCCTGGTATGGCTCAAAGAAGAAAACAAACTGCATTTTTCCCAATCTTTTTTGGGACTGGAAAAGATGAAAGCAGTAACGAGTTATCCTTATTTTGGTGCAATTATCGATAGTCATCTGAGGTTTAATGAAAATATAAATTTTGTAATAAAGAAACTATATAGAAGACTATATCAATTTGGAAAATCAAGGTATTTAACCCTTCAAGAGCCACACATCATTCACCATGTACCCATGATTTAGCAGGCACCAGAACCAATTGTGGACTTTGTAAGGCCCGCTTTTGTAGTTAATGTTATTTAATTATATTACAAATTTAGAAATTTCAGTAAATCTGTATTTGTTAACAGAACTTTTTGATATTTTATTGACATACTCGCAACTAATATGTGATATAATTTTCATAATTCTTCGATAATCTTTAGAAAAGTTACAAAGGAACAAATACAGCATTGTTTATCCATTCCATACGGGAATGCCATATGGCATTGTCCTGCCACGGCTAAGGGAATGCCATATGGCATTGTCCTGCCATGGCTAGGGGAATGCCATATGGCATTGCCCTGCAAGAAAGGGTTAATGACTAAGAAAAGGGAAGGGATACAAACAAAGGATAATCCCGACATACTACATGAGTGTGCAGCAAAGGAAGCTGCAACACTTACAAAATCGGGGGTTGCGTGTGTGCCTGAGGGCAAATGCCATGATGTACACTGTCAAAGAACTCCATAAAAGAACAGGAGTATTTGACTTAGAAACCTAACATAGCGAGCTAATGTTGACTTACTTAGGAGATTAGCACTCAAACAAAATCTATATACAAATATAACTGAATAAACTGGCCCAAACACTAGATTGACAGAGAAAACACAGTTTAACTTACCACGCCCAAAAACAGAACTAAGAAAAAGAGCACCAGCATACAGGGGGAAAATGTAGTGGAACACACCTCAATATCAAATACAAAAAGTTGAGACAAAACATTCGTTCAAGAAGGCAGTACGGAAATACTTAATAATATAAGTAAATATCATGATGATGAGTAAGGTAATACCACGGGAAATCAACTTATTCGGCGTAATATTTACTATGAGTGTCATAGTCGTGTGAAACCAAGTAGTAAAATATGTTAGCAAGTCATTTGAATTGAGCCCTGTCATCTATCGCATCTTCACTTTTATATTTCAAATATGGTATATTATGGTATATGGCATGACCTGTTTTGTACAGGAATATTCAAAAATGTGTATGTGTATATGTAAAGTAAGTTATGTTGTGTTTCTTCTTGGAATACAAGAAAAGGAAAGAAAAAGGTGCATTTTATCAGGAAACCAAACACGGTGATAAAACTTACCTGCGTGTAAAAGAGTAAACAATGGTACAAAGATAGGAAAATGGGGAAGTGGTAGACCGCAACAATCCTTGTAGCGAACTGAACCGAAATTTAATTTAAAAAAACAACAAAAACAACCCTATCCTTTGAATAGCATTTCTACATGCTACTGCTACCATACAAGACCTTTGTCTCATTGCCTTGAGGAACTCCAGCTGGTCTATGCAGAATATAACAAAACTGTATTCCTGTGGAGGGTGACTGGTCAACTCGTCCCTTAGTCAACTCGTGCTTTTTTGGTCAACTCGTCCTTTTCCCTAGTCAACTCGTCCTTTTTGTTTTCCAATTGCCTTACACCTATATATAACTGAATTATATAATAGATAACAACTATATGATGTTAGATAGCAATTGTTTACCTGAATTTGATATTAGTATGAGTACATTCCATTTTCATTTCATAAACATATGAGTACTTTCCAATTTCATTTAATAAATTTCGCAGCAACTTCTAGCTAACGGTACGCGCTAATACTTAGAAGTATGCATGAATAAAAGCTTTATTTGTGTTCAGCGCATGTTTCCGAACATTTCGATGTATATACATCAAGGATTACTCCATGTTTAATGAAAAAGGACGAGTTGACCAGAAAAAGGACGAAAAACCCGAATTGACTAAGGTACGAGTTGACTAAGGCACGAGTTGACTAGCATTCCTGTGGAGTAATCTTCCAATATATGTGAACCTGTGTTCCCCAGATGTTTAAAATGAGGACTTTAGACCAGGTTTTAAACATGCGGGAGTACAGGTGAAGTATCAGAAAATTATGAACAGAGGTATACAGTTTTCTCTTTACGATAAACCTCAAAAACATTAAAGGCATATCGGACAATTTGGCTTCCTTCTCCACCGCGTCGTCCTCCTCCACCGCGACCTGACTGCCACACTATGTTATGTTATAAGATAATTGTATACGGCAAGCAATGAATATATATGCATTAAAGTTAAACAAAAATCAACAATGATAAATGAACATGTATTTTGACAAAATGATGACATAACATTAGTACGATGCAATAGCCACCATAATGATCATCGTCGTTTTGACTACTCTTGCCCACCGTTTACTATATTTTATTATTGATTTGCGACACGTTTCATATATAATTGGTTCTCAATAACATTATTTGATTAATGTTTCAATAAAAAAACCTAAACATTATTTGATTTTTTCTGACATTTCGAGAATCGTATTCGTAAGTAATCATTTCTTGACAATTGCAACTAACTATTGCGATTACATCACGGCGAGGGAAACGAAAAAGAAAAAAAGCCGTTGCCGTAACCTCCTAGGTGATTAGACCTTGTGACCCTTTTCCGCCGTGACCCAGAGTCACCTTGACCCTACTTCCTGGTCGTGGTGAGCCAGTGTCCTGGTCGTGGTGACCCTGTGTCCTGGTCGTGGTGACCCAGGACTGGTCATGGTGACCCTTCTTCATTTTACAGGGAAATTGGCCAAATACTTTTGGGGAAATGGGGAAATTTCGAAAATACTTTTAGGGAAATGTGCTATTACTTTTGGGGAAATTCGGAAATTGGACCCCCCCTGTGGGACCATTTTTAATATTAGCTATTCAATAGATATTATGAGTATTTTTGGGTATTTTGTTAATTCTGAAGGCAAATTTTGATAAATAGATCTATCATGAGTAATTTTGTATTTCCCAATTTGTTGGTTATTGATGCAGGATTGGTTAGGGTTAGGGTTAGGGTAAGAGTCGTCTTCCCGGTTACCAGTCAAAGTACCACCCTAAGTCAAAGTACCACCCAAATCGAAGTCAAAGTACCACCCTATGGGTTGTGTTGATATGTGCAGTTCTCAGCTATTTCAAGCTTTACAGATTATTATTAGGATGTTGTAATCTATATTTGTGTTCTAGAAATGTTCGCACATTATTGTAATGAATTAACCCCTCTTGTGAGGTTTGTATGCTTTTTCACTTGATCTGCCATTATATAAAGTTAAAGTACATTATATATATGCTATAATGAAATGTTATCCAAATATATAATGTTTGATATATTGTATTTTAAGCGAGCATATAAATACCCCAAAGACAAATGATAGCCATCTCAGTTACATCAGGTACACAGACACTTATTTTAAGTTATTAGAATGTCACAGGGTGTTAATAACACTGGCTGCACCACCGCAGTGAGGTGTGACAGCGGCCGGGAGATAGGGTGGTACTTTGACTTCTCACTTGGGTGGTACTTTGACTGAGGGTGGTACTTTGACTGGTCCCCGTCTTCCCGGCGATCAAAGGGTCACGGCTACTAGCACCTCGGGTCACGACGTCCACAATTTTGCGCATAAAACCGGGTCACGGCGGAAAAGGGTCAGGACGACCATTAACCCTCCTACAAGTTACAACGGCCGGCCGGGAGCGGGCTCTCCCCGGTACTGAGTTCTCCTGACACCGATGTGAATGACTGCACTTAACACTGAGCACAGTCTTCCACCGCAGCATGTGTCATAGTCGTGGCGACCCAAACTGCTTCGTTTTATTGACTCAGACCAGTCAGTCTTACTACACTGTCTACACTACAGCAGTACATGTGTCATGGTTTACATGAGCGATAATGGGAGACTTAGCAAATAAAACACATGTTATTCTGTATGTAAATACATGACATATACGGCTGGCATACTCACATGTGTTGGTATATCAACTGGGCTAATTCCATTGCGTTTGAATAGTGTATGACGATTTTTCAGTTGTTTCTTAGCAGCTTTCTTCTGTGATTTTGTCAGTGAGGCCGCCTTAGTCGCCATCTTGGTTAATACTTAAGCTTGTTCCCCACTGAATATTATGTTTTCGCAGGGGACCCCTTTGTGCCAAAATAATGTCTGCATAAACTAATTATGTATCATAAAGGTTTACTATGTCTATCATTTTATTTAATTAAGTGATATGAGACAAATAGTTTGATCTGATATTGCGATCTTCAAACAACTTTTTCAGACGCCGGATTCTCTAATTTGAGGCTATTCTTTCTTCATCCGGGCAGTTTACAGGTTCTAGTTAAACATGGCGGCTACCGTCATTGTACAAGCCGACCAGTGCAAAACGTGGGAAAAGTCTGGTAAAAATGAATTGTAAGTACAAATACTACATTTGATTAAGTTCATTTTGTGTTCGTGCACTGCATATATCCACCCAAATGATGATTAGATCTTTAAATACTGATCTGTGTATGTTGAAATGTGGGGTGCCCGACGTCTTGTCTTCGTTGTCGGTGCCGAATGCCGTGGTTTTCTGTCGGCGGCCGATTGAAAAGAACGTAGAATGTAAGATAATTTACATTATAATTCACTCTCAGGCCGATGCTTGTAGGGGAACTCTATAAGTCCAGCAATCCAGACTTATATATTTATTGTTTATATGTCACTGTCACTTTATCAGCATTATTTGTATTGTTAACGTTATCTTTATCTGAAGGCCAAGGAGGAAGACAACTGTTGACATTTCGTGATCTCCCAACAACACACACCACAGTCCACACTATATTATTATCTGTCGCATTGCCAAAAGTGACCCACTACACACATGGGTACAACATCAGGTTCAGAATGGTTACCAATCCTCATTTAGTACGTTATCAACGTAATAATAGTGTCTCTGAAACTTTGCAGTGTAGCATGTGTATTATATAAATCCAAAGTGCTTCTCAATTATTTAAAATTGCCTAAAAAGTGACGATGTGATTTATAAGTTACGACATAATTCAATGGAACAAGTTATAATTACTTGAGACTGTATAGTTGCTTGTTATCCAACAAGAAAAATGAAGCAAAAACAAAACTGCTACAAAAATTTGATTGCTCTGTTGGCCACGCGGGTTGAAGGTTGTCGAATTAGAAGCAACTAGCAATTTAATTTGTTGGCCACGCGAGTTGAAGGTTGCCGAATTAGAAGCAACTTACAATTTAATTTATTTGTTTGATCGCCTCTTAGGCCGATGTCCAACTAAATTTTGTTAAGCTGCCAGAGGTACCTCACAGATCAAGCAATAAACCCATGTGCTGTGCTTTCTATGTCAATATTTCAAAGCAGCCAGGTTTGCAAATTCTAATTTATATCTGCAAGCCACCGAAAACGAGCTACTCAGTGATTAACTCAATATCCCTGATCATCTTCATTGTGCAACATCAAATCAGAAAAAAAAAATGCAAAAGAAGAACGAGATGGCCGTCCAACATATGCACACACCGAAAAACTCGTCCAACTTTTCACTGATAGCAGTAGATGAAGTATATTACCTTACCTATATTACTATATCAAGCATGTGTTAATTCAGTTTTCCTCTTCCCAACAGCGTCAAATTCTGCAAGAATCAGGTGTCTATGGGGAAGAGTTTATGGGAAGGTGTGGCGAAAAGTGACCTGAAGCGAGCAGTGTACGAGGTTTGCTGGCACGCACTGCGCAACTCTCTGAAAGTCGAGCAGGCTTCATCTGTGCTGTCCGATATAAGCGTAAGTAAACTATTGTATAAAGGCCGTGCTCCACTACGCTGATTCATATTCTCACTCAGCTCTCCCATTCTTCACTAAATCATGCCATAGTGTTCTTCCCTGTATCTTACCATAATCTTGTGTGAGGCTCCATTAGCGCTCCACTCCCGCAAGAATTGTTTTTTTGTCAGTCTCACCTCAATCGGCTCTGAATCAGAGATCTAACTCCACTGGACTCATCAATCTGATTGTGGAGACCCTCCCGACAGGGCGCAGATTGTCACGCCGCCTGTTGTCATTGGCTGCATTATCATGCTAGCTGAGTTCCCAGTTCATTCGACAAGGGGCGCATCAAACACATGTTGGGATTTGCGCTAAACGATGGGCGCTCATCAATTTACCGCTAAATACTGCGGTTACCTGAACAATGAAGGTAAATAAAGATAAGCGTTGATGTTATGAATGTATATAGCACACTCGGTGATAACATTTTGTCAGAAATTTCGAAAATTTTGTTATTTTAGGGGGCACCATATCTGATATTTCTAATGACATCAAAAGCAATTCCAACTTAGATCTTGAGCGGCAAAACACAGCTGAAAACGGGGAAGTTATGGACTAATGTTATGAATGTACCACATTCTGTGGAAAAAATACTCAAGAATCAATGGCGATACTACTGCGAGCGTGTACCTATGATGCGGCGGTGGTCACGGTCATAACTCAAATTGAGTTTCACCTCCAGGAATAGGAGGCGATACACCCGCAATCGGTGTAAGATCAAATGATCGGCCCATAAACAGCCCTGAATCCACTGTAATGGAGCACGGCCTTAAGTTTTGCCAAATAGTTTTGACAATTAACGTGTCAATATTTGAGGGCATTTTTTTTATAAACATGTTAGATAGATGTTAATTCATGGAAAACCCTTTGTGTTTTACCTTCTCCATAGCATTATCCACTTAATAGATTTTCCACTATATCCTTTTTCTTAATTTTTTTTTCATTATTGAGTCTTCTGTTTCAGGACAGTTCTTCCTATTAAGCAGGGTAGTTTTAGTGAACATCCAGAAAAGATTTATTGTTTCCCTTAAGGAATAAATATTAAGTTAAGTCTTTGCATGTGTGAAATCACGGCGTATTTTAATCGCTTCTATTCGTTTCTCTCCTTTCAGGACATGCACAGTGACATCCCGTCGCTCGTGGCAGATGTCTTCAGTATCATTGGTACGGGTTCAGTTCATAATTTTGGTTTACAACTTACATAAGAGCAAAAAATGTATGGGGATAGAAATTTCAAAGTCTAGATTTATTGTTGGGGAAGTAATATTCGGTTGTAGAAGCTAGAAGAAGTCTACGTGGAGTCCATGCAGCTCTCCATCGGAGTCTGTATAGATAAAGCAGTAGAATGGTAACGGAAGATATGGCGTGAGAGCGAGAAGAGAGAAGTTCCACCAGGAGGAGGAGCGTCGCATGCATTGCTAAATAAGACTGCTTACGTCACAGAAATCGTTATTCTGAGACGTATTTAACGAGAGACTCTGCTGACGATGTGGTACATACATCAGTGATCCGTCAGAGCGTCCTATCGCCCGCTTGCGTCTGAGAAGATCTACACAGGTATGGTAGTGTGTATGTTTAATTTTTTCTGCCCTGCCTGTGATGTCCACCCCACAACGCTGCACACGTGCTACGGAAGGGGGTGCTCACCCAAGAGGGTATTTTGCCCACTCATCATGTTCATCCAGTGTCCTTGGTCCGCACCAGAAGTAGGCCTTCGTCCACAGATCGGAGCCCAGAGGAGCTGCCGCCTTCCCCTTGTCCTGTTCTTGGTTGTATCTTTCAACCCACACTCGTCCCCGGAGGTCCGCTCTCCAGCATATCGTCGCCTGCGTGCAGATAGGCACGTGTGGTCCCCTCTCAGTCGGTTTTTGCGCGATGCTAAAACCCCAAGCTGGTTTACCCAGATTTAACCACGCCAGAGTTCCCCAAGCCCTGTTTTCCAATACCACAGAAATGGCCCCCTATAGTACCAAGAGGGAGCCATGTATGTATACCCATCTATACATATATACAAAGAAATAACCATATAGACTGTTGGTATTACTACGGATGCTTTGTCAAGGACGGTCTTCTCAGTGTGGGCACTCAGAAAGGCTATATTGATGTGTCGGTGCTTCCCATGTGCCACACTCTGTACGCAGCGTACTGCGGCCATTTGTATCGTCCATGGAATACACACAGAGAAGGTGGATGAATGCTTAATGGATGGAATGAAACCTAAAAAAAGATGATGAACGGCAGAAAGCAGACCACGAAGACGAACGGATGATTCCTAGCTGATTGCAATTTCCTGCACCGCTAGCAGATAACCTTCTACACCTGATAATCTTCTACACAGATGTCCTGCTCTACCGATCCCGGATTACTTGTTAGCGAGTGCTGCTTCAGAGAGAAGAACGGCCAGTCACTACACGCTACGACCCGTCGACGATGACTACGCAGCTTTCCAGCCCGTGGCATTCATTGCGGAGTGTGGATAACGACTGTGATGCTTGATAACTTCAAGCTTGCCAAGCCTGCTGTCCAATGAAGTATTCATTAAGCAGTGTTTTCGTTTTTTCGAAATTTCTACCAAGCTTTCATAATCCTCTTTTCCTTCCGGTTATTATCGAAATTTCTCTTTATTTAATCCTTTCAGTTATCATGCCTCTTCATACCTAACGATGTTTTTGCGGCATTTCATTTCTGGACATTGATCCAAATCATCAAATATGTCACTGATACATGTAACGGGAAGTTACCGGATTCCGGAGCTGTCCTGCCACATGATGCTCCTCAGTATCATGATATGACTGACTGACTGACGGACTGACTGACTGACAGTACTGGTGTTATTCACCTATTTAATAAGTTAGATTGCTAATTGGTGATGTCAAACCCTGTGCATGTTTTAAAGGTTTAACAATTTCAGATTCATTCATGCTTATTGTATTATCTAATGCAGAACCAATCAGTAGACTATCTAAACCTAAACAGTACTCATAATAGCTATGCATATGCTTATTAAGTGCCACCAAGCCATAGTTCATTCTGTGAAATACGAACTAGAGTTAGAGGTTGCAACACATACGCATTGGTTAGAGCAGAAAAGTAACAGTTCTCAAGGACTATCGAAATGTACTAAGGATGTGCTCCTATCTGGAATCTTTGAAGTTTATTTTGAAAATTGCTTCATGTTATTAAGGAATTTTCTAATTTAGATATTGAGAACAGGTATTATACTAAATGAGGTATCGTTAAAGGTTAAAGGCCATTCAGTGCCCCTTAGATAAGAATCTAGTTCAGCTGACTATTTTATCAGAAGCTTGATATCTGGTTTTGAAGCTTATATCAGTTAAGATATTAGATCAAGTTGATGTTATGTAGCTCTACCAGTGATAGAATGAGACATAAGTGAGTGGAATGTGAACGAGACTTTCATCTCCAAATGTATTAGATAATGAGGCAGCTGTCCTTATAACTCTATTTTCAAACAATCTATACGTATTAGTTGTCTAGTATTGTGTCCTTCTATTGTGAAATTGTCTTGGCAATTATTGATTCCACTTTACAATCTACTTAGAGCAATTCCTTAAAAGGTAGTTTCTGAGGTGAGGCTGTTTGTGCATGTTGAGGGCAAGAAAGGATCAATGCATGAACATTCATAACAAGAGATTCAACTTTTGACATTACTGGGTTACAGTTGTCCGGGTATCATCATAATGATTTAATGATAAACCATCATGTTACTGGTAGTTATATGATCACTTTGGCGGTTTTAATTGCTTTAGCTTGATTTTCTGCTGGTATTTTATTACTTAATTGTGTTTTGCATATAAATATTCCTGTGTCTTGCATATAAAACCATATATCACACTAACGTGATAATATAAAACACAAACCGCAGTGGCAGTGTAAAATATATTTACAAATTTATCAGAAATGACAGACAGCTGGATAACTGAAAACAAACCACTGTTATCTAGCAACCGCATCTAACCCGTAAGTTTAATCTCTTTTATTATAATGTAATACACTGATGCTTGACCCAACAAATGTACTGTATGTCAAAAATAACTAGTTTATTTGGTTATGGGCACCCGGCTTTTTTCAGAC
Source organism: Alentia gelatinosa (assembly GCA_950022655.1). Lineage (NCBI taxonomy): Eukaryota > Metazoa > Annelida > Polychaeta > Phyllodocida > Polynoidae > Alentia > Alentia gelatinosa. The sequence goes on from OX465586.1 coordinate 43,599,354, forward strand.
ACTTAATTTTGTGTTGCTCTCTGACTGACTTAGGTAGACACTTCTTCATTGACGCGGTTCTCATTATGAAATGGTAAATGGAATTTTCAGCTGATTTATCAATTTTCTGTGTGTATGTCTCGAAGGAGGTGCGACTTTGTGTATATTCAGGGATGCAAGTATTCAGATAAATCACGGATATCCAAAATTTCAAGATTTTTTTCGATAATGAAACCAGGCAGTATCTGGTCTGTACCCCAACAGCATCCAACCATTCATTGGACAACCATGAAACGGACTTGTGTATGAAACAATTTCAGAAAAGTGCTTTCTTATTGGTTGTCACTTTTTTATTTTTCGGAAAGCGATTGAGACTATTAATTGCTCTAGACACACACATCCCACAACAATAAGTGCTTTTTACTATTCAGTTTAGATGCTGTCTCCTATTTTTCCCTCTAGATACTATTTTTCTTTTTCTTTTTCTTACCATGGCTTGCATCCTTGTATATTGGAAATTGGTGTTAAACATGCGTTTCATACGGTACCTGGCTATTAAAATTAACTAATCCGAATCATTATCTGGGACTGAACGATGCGTCCAAAAAGAAAATCAAACATCACTAAAAGACTTTGCGTAGTTTCAATAAGTAGGTCAGTTACTGTATGGAACGTCTGTGGGAAAATGGGTTGGGCACGTCATTTTGAAGAAGGCGCCTTCTTTATGAAGAAAGAAAATAGGATTCTCTGCACAAGAAAAAAGAACAATAAAGGACAACATACGAAGAACAAAAGAGAAGATTCCCAGATTCGCAAAAGTTGATAGCCAAGGTTAGTCATTGAAATGCATATCAAAGGTAAGTGACATAACAAGAACCAGAAGTCAAAATCGCAGTTAACACAATCAGGAATTATTGGAGGGAGTAGTTTTATGTCATAGGAGAGAAATCATAATATAAAACACCATCAATGAAGCTTTAGCACAACATCGATGAATTAAATCCGAAAGGGGATAGATGTATCTTTTACTTTGGAAATTCCCATGTAGATCACATATTTTAAGATCTTTCGAGAAGGGCTTATTTCTTATTAAGTTTACTATAGGAAACTGTCTCAGACGTGATAAAGCTTTCTAAATTGGTACCTTCAAAATATAAGATATGGTTTTAATAGTTCCAAGAGTTTTTTGCTGATATTTCTAGGTAAAACATTGTTCAGTTGATAACTTTTTTCTTGGCCCTTGAAATAGATCAGATCCCATTCAACAAAACATTTTTTATAAGATAAACCAGGATAAGAACTTTTTTTTACTTAATCGTACACATAGGCTTTGAATGAATGATTATAGTTGTTCCCATATTTTTGTCCCCATTCACTTGTTCCTCACTCAAACTGTGAAAACCTCAGGTGCCAGTAAAATATAACGTCAAGTGATCAATAAAATATAACACAGTAAGATGTGCTATGAAGATGCACCTCCTTGCATGCGCCAAAATAAAACAGATCGGAGCTAAATTGCTGGTAAGACGCATGCATTGACTCGGCATACCGTACCAAGAATCATTCTTGAGCTCAATTGAAATCCGAGGAGAAAATCATTTGGCGTAAGGGGTTGGGGTTAAAAATGTAAATCTTAAAGATGACGATATTTGTGCCAGCTAAGGCCAGGAATTCACTGAGAAAAACCCACAAAATCCAGGAGATTCCGGGGGTTTCTCATCCTGGCCCCCTGCACAGTGCAATGACCCTAGCCCCAGCTTGAGGCCTGACCCAAAATCCCTGTCAATTCTCCTGAATCTTTGCTATTTCTCAATCCCATGCCTAACCATTAGCCCTGTAATCTGGTATAGGTTCAGGTGAATAGCTCGTTTGGATTCTATCACTAGTTAAACATGTAATAAACTCTTGGGGTGAAGTAGTCTCAAAAAGACGTAACTAGCGTACCGAAACGTAAAACTACATAAACAATCTTGGGGTGAGGACATTTGAGCCTTGAAAGGTCGAACTGAATCTACCCTCTTCTGCTATACCAAATTGCACATCATTGGCATGCTAAACGATATTCTTAATTGTAAACACTGAAATGGCAATTAAAAATTTGGCGTGTCACCAAAATGAATTTAACGCACACAGGGTCAGTTGGAAAGTGATATTTTGAGTTCAGTCGCTTCGTACGTCTATACCATCATATCTAGCCATTGACATATTTTGTTCACATAGTTCCAATGTGTATTTTTTATAGGGAGCCAAAGTGAACCCGCTGCAACCACAGATAGCCGGTCACAAAATACCTTTTCCGGATATATGCGCTCAGTACTTAGACTATGTAGGTTCGAGATTATATGTGTCATTCTCCAATCTTTTAGATCCAAATTTTTGATAAACTTAACAACTGTCATCGTAGTTTCGAAACAGAGTTATTCAGAGACGATAGTAGTAAACTACACTTCAAAAGTAACAAAAGAGATCAAAAATGAAAGTCTAGCCTCAAACCCCCATAGGTTTAGCACTAAACCTCGTTCTTGTGGGCCACCGGAAATGGTGTTTCGTAAACAGGTATCTGTGGTTTCAGCGGGTTTACTTTGGCTCCCTTTAGAAGTGTAATCTATCTGCTCTATTTATCACCTAAATATATAAACGCGAAATGCAACATGAGTAAGGTCACTGGTACCAATTAATAGCGGTAGATAAAGAGGTTTTGATTAGAATAAATAGTTTAAGTAGACTAGGTGATAGGGAATCCACGTCATTACGTCCTGGTGCCGTGTATCACACGACTTGGTACCATTAAAACGGTCACAATTTTCACCAAGTAGTCGTGACGCTAGGAAATAACGTACATAAAGTAAATATGAAGTCGGCAGTCGTGTATGGTTTTTTATAGTCTGTTTACAAAATGGGTAACTATAATGTATTTGAGCATAGGCCGCAGGCTCGTATCTACACTTTCCCCAAGAAGTATTGAGAAGCAAAGTTGCAACTTAATATATTCTGATTACCTGCTGAAAGGTAGCAGATCGTTTGATGCAAATATCTTGAATGTTTCTCTATACATTTCCTGCAGCATAAAATCTTGTCCACACTCAATGTAAAATCCAAAAGCTAGTTGACTTAATGCAGTTTAAACAAGTGGACCTTTGTGAGTCATTATTTAACAAATTTTAGTTTGTAAAGTGTTGCGCAATGGTGTCACTGTGAAATGATTTGTTCCCTGAAGAAGTAGGTTACTACATCGCCGACACCTTTACACGTTACTAAAACAATCCAACATATGCTGCGAAGTTTCGTCCTGGAGAACGTGCCAGGCTTCAGCATTTGGTGACTTGGTCATTTCTTTTACGTTTATAAATTATGTATCTAACAACAAAATTAGAGTGCTTTTGACTAGAAATATAGGCATGCGTCTCATCACATTAAACTCTGCACGAAGTTCAAATGTTTAATCACGAAGGGCTCTTTTCCGAATAGGAAAACTCACTTTGCCGTAGGCGACATTCAAATATATAACCGAAGATTAGTCAGGGTGGTTGGGTAAAAAGAAAAGGAAAAATGATCAGGGCAAATGTTCCCTGGAACGGGGTCATTGTGACCCATCAATAAAGATTGATATCAAATGAATATAAAGTACAAAGAAAAAGATTAGAGATCGGGGTAGTTTCTTAGTATTATCTTTTCACTGGGGTCCAAAGCTAAGACTAAATTGAAAAGCAAAAGTACATGTATCTGGGACTGTGCAAACGTCATAAAAACGTACATGTATTGTTAACTATGGAATGGGTAATTTCTGTACGATTCTAAAAACATTAATCTGACCCATATTATAACAACTCTCATTATGCTGATTGGAGACAATATTTCTCTCGGCGTACCGTTGGTCATTAGTTGCGTATAGTATGATACTTTAACAAAACCCTTAGGAAGGCTCCCAGTTTCAAATTCATCTTCTTAATTTGAATTTGTTTATAGTAATTAAAGTCCGTCAATTTACTCTAAAATCTGCTCACGTGACAATTTAGATAGAAATTCCAAGTTTCATTCATAAAACTGCCCGAGTCTGGATTCACTGGTAATTACGCATGCTTTTAAGGAGTCTCATCGGACGTTTTATTCTCCATGAAGTAAAACCATCGGGATATGTTGTATGAACTACAGGTAATTAAATTTACCTAGATAAGATTGTTAAAGCATCCTCATAAGAAAACAGGCGCATTATGCTGCATCTCTATATACGAAGCTCCGACAAACAATTAATACTTCGACGTAGTCCAAAAGTATTCCTCCCTTCCCCTACCCGACACTCGAGAAATAAAATGAGAATCGGTTTATGTTCTTATTAGAAGACAACTAATTAACAAATGCGCAAGTTCGTAGGGACTGCAGTTGAGGAACCACTGCAAGGCTACATCCAGATGCGTGTGCCGGTTATAGAAAAAATATTTAGTATAAGCCACTTAGTAGATCAGAGGAGTCATCGATTGGCTGGAATCTCTCCCACTGTTTTATGGGGGGGGGGGGGGGGGGGGGGTTATTTGCGAAGGAAAAAAACTAAAATATTTATCTAGAGCTTATGTGGGATAGACCCTTCCCTCTGGATTGCAGAATTATGGTCAACTTCAAAGATCTTTCCCAGCACCGAAATTAAAATGGGAAACTCGGGTTTTCCCAGTTGTGTTAGGTGAAATCATGTGGTCATAAGTAGCACCCCAAGTATCAAAAGTAGTATTGTCTTGTGTCTGATGTCACATTGAAGAACAGTGCTTAGACAGTTGAGCTAAGGCTGTCTTGCGAAGGGTTCATTCAGGATTATGGTTATTGCCAGTTGAGCTAAGGTTGGGTGTGCTTAAGAATTTATAAAGGCTTCTTATAAGTGCTCAACCCCTGGGACAGTCAAGGTCAATCTTTTGCACATGTAGGTAAAGAATACACATACAGGGACATACCAGTGTCCGCTTCGGTTAAAGATGTTCAGTGAGGGGGGAAACAGAATCAGCAGTCTGACAACCTTGAGATTACAAGTCCAATGCTCTTTACCACTGAGCCAACACCCCACCCCGGTTACTTTAGTTATGTTTGCGTGCAAGCATATCCGGTATACACCACAAGTAGGCAAGGCGACCATGTAGTGCAGACCGGATATGTATCAGATAAATTAATATTCATAATTATTGGTCTGGTTTCTTATATAATGCCTTTTTGTATCAGATACTAATGCCTTCTCTCCGAAACTTGCCTACTCTTCGGAACTTTAATGGAACGTATACACTAGATAGAGGTGCGCTTGATCTTGAGTTCATCTCAAAAGGATGTAACTACCCTACAGATATGCGAAAATGCACAAGCAAAACCAAGAACTTAACACTGTAAGTGAGGAAAAGTAGTCCAAAGAAGTCCCTATAAGCTGGACTATGTCGCACAAATGTTGCCCCCTTAAAAATTGTCGCTCTATTTTCTTGATATTTTCTTTATTTATTATACATATGTTGATTCGCAGTCTTTTTTAACGAAAGTGGGGGAGCTACCCTACCTATGATTAATGTTTAGGCAATTTCCATACCTGCGAGAAATAAAAACATAGAAGCAATGGTTCACATTTCTGTAGCTTATGTTAATGCGTGGCGACATGGGAGTAACAGGATCTCCACCATTTAATGTGTTAATCCAATTAAAAAATGAACTCGTTGGTAATGATCAGAAAAAAACTCTGGAGAGACACAACTTTGAAATGAGTACGTTCTCATTTACTGAACTGGGTTTTAATCGAGGAACATAGTAAGCTAATGCCATGTCTTTCTGCCACAAGAAATTTTACCCCAAAAAATATGGAAAAGGGGGGCTAGCTTTTTTCTTAGTGGGGTTGGTGTGCATAAGCGTATGCGAGACCTTCATATATCATGGTTGGGATCCAGTAGAATAGTCAGTCGGAATGCAATAGAGCCAAAATGATAACAGACTATCAAGTGCAAAAAGATAATGAAAATATTGCAATGCCACAAAACCTTTGTAGACAAAACATCTTCAGCGTTTAATGGTGTAAAGCTGGGCCATAATTTCCACATATAAGCAAGATAAGACATCTTTGACTAGTCTCTCATGTTTCCATAGAGAAAGTTTTGCAGAATCATTTATCTGACAGTTAGGCCTTTCTTCATAATCGCACGTAACATGAGGATTTGAGTGGATAAATGTCAGAGACCTCTGTGATTAAAGTTCACTTATTTTTCGCTTGATCTTTTAAAGTTTTCTATAATTATGCGTCATCCTGTAGTTTTTTTTATCATCTTGGAGATAAATCGAAATTGCCAGTCCGAAATATTGTATATTCGCCAGTCAAATGACTCATGTTTTCTATTACTGACATAGCGTGGATAAGGTTTTGTCCGAACCGGAGGAAACCATTGCATATTTATGAATTTAAATATATTTTCAACTAATAACTTTAGAACATGAACCACTTTATAAATCTTTAAAGATGTTTCCATACAAGGCACGTGACTGTTTTAGTAAAACTAGGGATGCTTTAGACTCAGCAGGCGTTAGATTTTGTTTAAACCCAACATTGGGAAATTGGAACCAATGAGCTGGTACAAAACAAGGATTCACAAGTTGCATGTAGATGATTGATTATGATATAATTATCTCTGAAATATTGCAAGATACTGAATAAAAATGTAAAGCCAATCTTTTATTACTGGCAAAACGTAAGCAACCTTGTCCATCTTATTGAATAAGATTGACTAATATTTTGAAATAGACTAGATTTAAAACAGATACAACTCAACCACTGCCCAAATTTTGGTTTGATTGAGGCTTTTATTCGCACAGATAGTACAACATTTTGGCATACAGTGGCCTTTTTCTAATATTACGATTGAAAACTTGGGGCTTTCCAAATTAAAAATGAATTTTCTATTCAATTGTGAGCATACCAAGCGCACACCTTGCGTGAATTCCCTTTGTTTTCACATATTTGTGTCCGAAGTGACGTTCAAATCCAAATTAGTCATTTTGATTATTAGTACGACGTTTAACTGCTATCATCCAAGGAATGGACATGTTTCCATAGGTCGTTAGTGCGCCTTATGTACTTCGTTATGCAAGGAGTTTGGCCAAACAACCACATATCAACACATTCTTTGCCATTAAGGGAATGAGTGTATGAGCGTAGAAAAGAAATTTTTACTCAAAGTCGTCGTTCTCCACAAGTTGAATGAGGAGTGATTACCACATATCATTCAAACGAATTGGATAACAAAGACTTTGACCCAAAACATGTTGCTACCTCTATTTATTCCAACCCTATAGACACTAAAAGATAGGACGGCGCACAGGCTATAACCATGGAGAACGGACTGCAATACTCATAGGAACATGGAGAACGAGTTCCCAATATTAAGCCTATGGGATAAAAATACCAGGGGTGAGATAAATGGTATTCCTGTATGTAAGTTACGAGGCTGTCGCTCTGACAGCTATCACGTGAATAGAAGCCTAGATGCTATGTTCCCCGTTGAGCAGAGCTCCGTGGGTTCTAACATTTTCAAAACACAGGTTCTGCATCCGTCTTGATAGGTTGAGATTGTTATTCAGATCTTTTTCTCCTGTGCCCCACTCCCTATTGTAAACTTCCAGTCTCTGTAGTCTTGGTGGACTCGATGGGTCCCTGCATCTAACGGGAGGTGGGTGGTGTCCTGTATTGTGAAATACTTCAGAGATAAAGTTTCTCTTGCTCACTTTCTGAAACCTTTTCTGGACTTTAGGGTATTTTCTATCTGGTTTAGTTTGTCTTTTTTAGACTATCCCTTTAGGGTGAGGTGTGCAGTATAAACCGACCCTCCTTCTTAATGGGGTTTTAACCTTTATATGCGGTTTCGTTAGTAATATAAATTTTCAGGCCTAATAGTCGACATGTTTGGTTGATTGTTTAGATCATTCTTATGAGTTGATCTTGGTCGTGGTATTGTGCATGGGGGAGATGTGTTATCTCGCCTCTATGTTGTCCTGTTTGCTTAGCCTATGGAATAATCGAACGTACTTTTTATATTCCAAAACTGTATGGAAAGGATTTTTGCAAATTAAGTGGTATTCCAGCTAAAATTTGGTAGGTTAAATAGACCGACCTTTCACACCGTGGACACTTTTGAATTCAGAGATGCCAGTTTTCAATTTTTCCATGGAAGTCCATGTTTTCATTTTAAGAATTTCGTTTTGTGTAAAGCCAGGTGATATTAACTGAGTCAAAATCATATAAATAGTATAGTAGTTTGAACCTCCCCATAGATCTTCGGTCCCCTGCCATAACTGAAAGTATATATTTTTGATATTTTCTGGGTCCCTCGGAGGCAGCATATTTGACTTAAAAAATGATTCCACTTGACCCCAGCTGACATCCCTGATTTGATACAGGTGTTGCCGTGGAGCGCCGCCTGATGGCCCACTGTCAAGTTGAGACTCCGGCCACATGTCCATAGAGACACACAGCAATCACACCTAAAGTGTGAATGGTGGGTGTAATTGCAAGGGTGTTTTTTTTTTTTACATTAAATTGCAGGAACAAACTAGGGTATTGTATCAACGAGTCATGGCTGTCTAAACTTCATAGTTGATAATCATCTTGGTTTTGGATAGCAAAAACATAAGCATATTACAGCTAGGCCTGCCAATGTATTAGTGTGCATCCAGTTTTGGTGTCCCTGTGTTACATAAGTTATATCTAAAGTATCATTGAGGTGGTATGCATGTATAACACATCAAATTTGAGGTAGAATGCTCTAGAATATGATGCAATCGCTGTTATTTCTATGGAAATAATGCACACGGGTGTTATGAACATATTACGCTCATACACTCTGTGATTCAATGCTAATGAATACGTTGCCAGGGGGTAGTTTGGCTGCAGGCATTGTGTGACCACCCAGATAAGGTGCGGCACCGGACTGTGGAAAAAGGTCTATATTTGCACAACAATGAAGCCAGACTGAGTAGTGTTTGACCAAGCGACGGCCTTAGCGAAACAGTCTACTGCTAGGTAAACTGAACGGTAATTCATGTATTATTACCTAGGTATTTATTGGATACTAGACATAAATTTGGTGTTCATGCATCCATTTTCTACCACTTACTTTGCAACTATATCATTTCCATGATTGAACAACCCATGTCTGGCGCAGTTTTGTTTTGGCGTATATATGCTAGGTTTGATACCCTCAATTTTCGGCATATTCATTTATAAATACATGCTCATTCATCAATGAACATACTATTTGCTCCTAGTTGAACATAGGCCACACGCACATATTCACTGTCTCGGTTAGCGAAAGGTATATACTTCCAATGTGCTGCAAACACTATCCCTTTACTTCTGTTTTCTGTGTGCCAACTCTTTACAGGGGGTCACTGTCTCATTGTATGAAAGGCGAGCGTAGCTGACCATGACCTAGACTTGCTCAAGTCTTTGATTATGAACATTCACTAAATGACTGATCGCAATCAGAATAAAGTTTATGTTAGTATCTATCCTTCTCTGACTGGCCCATGAATCAAAGACTTGTCCACTTTGAACAGAATCTCCTGTTTATGGCCCCAAGCCACTCCCTGTAACCCTACACCTCCTCCTACCCCTTCCCTCCCCTCCTCCAGCTCCCTGGCCGCCTGTGTTATCATAGCAATATATTTCGCCTAGTCTTGACTGTGGCCTGATTGAGATCAAAGTGAGAGGGTATCAACCTCCCATCAGATATCCTGATCAGTGGCCAGGATATCTGTATGGAGGGTGATGGAATACTGGCACTATACAGCGCCAGAAATCGGACACTATTACCGATTGTACCAGTCCCAGAATCCCAGCGAGGACAGTAGCCATAGGATGCAGGGACTGGAGCCAGTCTAACCATGACCCAATATGGCAAGTTGACTAGGTCCAAGCGGATCACAGAAAATGGCCCATAGACTGATTATAAACGAAACCTTTTAATTATTATATATAAAAATCTATAATAAACATACCATTTGTTCTTAGTTTTAATCTTTGGAAGGCAGGTGAATCTCGTCACTAGATCCGTCAGTGTCCAGTCACTACCCTTTCCCATTTTGTTTCTGTTTTTTTTTGTTCTGAGTAGCACCTCCCAAGGTATATAACGAATATTTATTTCCAGAACTAAATCTTGGAATTAATAGTAGCTCTCACAATCAGCTTCCCCACGTGCCCCTCCTCAATACCTCGAATTTAAAAGATGTATAAGAAGTCCAGAATATAAATTATTAATCGCAAATTACGTTTTGTGGACATTTCATGTTTCTGATAATTTGGAAGATGTAATTTTTAAGTAATATATTTTGGTTTGAATTGAAATAAATGAAGTGTCAATTGCCATGATTCATAGATTATGTAAATACCTGTGTAAATAAGTTATATTACTCCAGTATATGTTTCACCCCAGGGCCAAAATTGCATGCATTGAATAATTATTTGGTTCTCAAAGAATTTTACTTTGAATACGGCCACAATTGCCAAGGGAGTTCAGACCCATAAATTATAAAAAGTTGGAGTTTACGCATGTAAAGTATGAGGATATAAGATGATAGGAATAAAGTTCATGAGGTAAAAGGAAATGAAGCTCAACATATATTTCCGGCTGTTTAGAGAGAATTGTGATGCATTCAGGAGTGGGCGAATGGTAAGGTCCCGTGACCTAGTCTTGGTAGTGCCTGTTTCAATGCATGCTTATCACCTATTTTTCATAGATTCGATCTGTTCATAGTAAACTGTAGTTGCTATTACGTAAAACAACGAAATGCCAAATGTAGACTTGCCTCATGAACTAAATACATGTAGACCCATATTGTGATGTTCACGGAAACTGACAATTTAATCTCTCAACTGTTCCTCCATGGCGCATACATACACAATATTGACTGGTTTCAGATACAAGGGGTCATATGCTTCGAGGAGTTGATGCATATTAATGTCCGAGCGAATGCAAGGGTATTGCGCAGAGTCAACTCCGAGGAGCGTACAACCGCTTTTTTCTGAAACTGATATATAATGTATTTATAATCCACTTTTTCCCGACAAGTGGCATGCCGATATTAATAAAAAAAATGTATTTTGATACGCACTTTTTTTTTTATATTCACTATTTTCCCGTATACTCCGGGTAAGTTGATATACATACCCAATGTGTTTTCTATGGACACTTTGAGGCGGATAATGACATTTCACTCACACTTCCTTGACAGTTCTGTATTAAACTGACACTCAAAGTAAGTCTAATTGAACAAATTGGACGTTAAACTACCCAAACAAACACTCACAAACTCAGTAGACACAGACACAACACGTGAAATATTGATTAACGGTCTACGTTTTGAAGACTTCCGATAGATAATCACGAATTCGAACATGAGGTGGCAAGAATAGATGAATTAAAACTTTTTAAATGGGGTGGCTAGAAAAATTGCAATTTTGACTTCTATTTCTTACCTTCTGTCAAAGGTTTGTCGAATTCAGTCATCTACTGTAAGAAGGTAAGTGTATGAACAGATAATTCTTATTTCCATGTAAACTTGTGTACCAACTATAAAACCAAACGAATGTAAAAACATGCAGATTCAGATAAAAACAGATGATATCTAAAGGTTTTATTTGGAGAGGAAAATGAAAAACGTGGAAAATAATCAGTACAGCCAACGCAATGCTCATTACTATATCGATAAAAGCACGCTGTATTGATGAAATATATGAAGCAATATACACTTTTGGCCACTTCAGCCTCGTTTATCCAAAAAAAAAATGTAATCCTCAAGAAAATTTACCTTAAAAAAAAAGAACACGCAGGTCAAATCTAGACCCGCAGTTTTAACATGTTTGAGGAGAAACTTTAAGAAGACACTGAAATGGCAGCTTTCTAACCTGAACCTATCGGATAACTTGAAGCTCTGTCAGATATCCCATCTAAAATCTGTATCTGGATGTTATAGGCTGCCTGGTAATTGTAAAATCAATGTAACGAGTTTTGACAGTTGAACGACAGACAGACGGACATATGAACGAAACATGACATGGGACTCCCCACGTGTTCGACATCTAGCCTGAACACGAACCCTGAATAAAAGATAAAAACAAAGTAACCAGTGGCGTCGTTGTTTGTTGCCCGTGCTTGTGTCCAAGCATCACTTAGTACTCCGCGTTTACACTAGATGGCGCCTCCTGGATCGGACGCTCGCTCGACGCCCTGTCTGACGGAGGAACGCGCGGGCCGAGGAAGCTCTGGGCGAGCGGGACCTCTGAGGAGGACGTCCGATACCGGACTTCAATATAACGGCATATTTGATAACACTATAGAAGTAATTCTGCAAGAATTGTGAAGAGATAGACCACTTATTTAGGGCTCTTTGACATCTAGCCTTCATACTCAAGATTCCTGTTTGCAATTCTTTCATTCGTTTGCAAAAAGATTGATGCTATTCTCCGAATTGGAAATTCCTATTGATAGTGTTTATACATGTAATTAAAACATCCAACTTGGAGGTTTGGTTTAAGTTATTAGTGTTAGGGAATAACGAAATCTGTAAATTAGCCTGTCCCTCATAGATTTGTGACTGGTGTTGATTAGCGCGGTCTAATTCGTGCTATTCTGTAGACGGGAATTAAGCTGGAGTGTGCCTGTAGCCAAAACTGATGGGGCAACTCTGCCAACGTTGCATGTTTAAAAATAGATTAATCAGGGTATTAGCTGTGCATATTTCAAGACTGGTAAGTCGAAGTATGGGCTAAAATAATAATTCTTGTTTATTGGAATTCGTGTTGACAACAAGTCCTACTTCAGAGGATGCAGTTTGTCGCGGAGCTAAATCAAATTTGACTTCCTGAAATAGCTCCAACCGTGTCTACTTAGCTGTAGATGAGTATGTAGCACGCCAGTTTGAAGGTAGCTAATGAACACCATTTCCCTCGGGTCGACTTTTGGGTTTCTTGCCTTTTCTGCAGTTTTTATGTTGACGGGACGAATTTTATATGAATACAAAGACGTGGGCAGCTTTACAGTGTTTACACAGTTTGTCGGCTATCATTAACTCACCGATTCTGATTTGATCTGGTCCTGGTAATCCTTGTAGTTGTTAGAGAATTAAGAATTAAAATTTAAAAAATGAGGGAAAAAAAATTGAAATAGCCGTCAAGAGAGCTTATGTGGGCGAGATACTGAAAGTAGAATAAAGTAAAAACACAAAATCGGAGAGAAGTTATTAATTTCATGTTGAGGATACAGCCATGATTATATGTTAGCGGAAAACAGACGATATTTAAGTACATGTTTTGGTAACGGTAATCGATACAACTAATCCGTATGTTCATAAAGAAATTGAATATTGTCAAACCTAAAAATGTCTAACATGTCCCAAGAAAATAATTGAATGAAATAATCAATGGAGTACCTGTAGTACGCCCTAGTTCAGGGCAGGCAACGTTGCGTACCTAGAATTAATTCTCTCAATTTTTTTAAACTGAAGAAAACTACGTCAGTCGTATTTCTGCTTGTATGGGCACCGGTTTTGTTGCCATGCTATATTTCGTTAATTCCAAGAAGCTGTTTTGGGCGAGATTAGAATACTGCACTAAATGTGAGAGTGAGTTTTTGTTAAGATAATGTAGAATAATTCCTTGACACAATTTTTCACCTGAAACTGAACGAGACGAGAAAAGGTTTCCTGAACCTGCCACTACTGAAGAGAACTGAAAGATGAAATCCCCCCCTTATATGTAGTCTCAGTATCCAGAAAAATAAACCCGAAGAGAACGACGAGAGGGAAATAGTCAGATAAAAATCTTGATGTGGTATTGCCGTTTAAGACGATTTGCATACGGTATTATGCGAAGTCGACCTAGTACGTACTCGAGACCATACCCCATTGACCCGACCCGATTCTCTGGAGATTATTAAGGATATGCCCAAGGAAATATTGAAGACGATAGACTTGTTCTTTGTTAGACACAACGCAAACATGCGACTCGAGTATATCGTGCGTGTGTGTGAGTGTATGTGTGTGTTGGGGTATATTTTTAAAGCATTTTCTACTTATACAAATATATAGATATTTGTCCATTTAAATGTACCTATTAGTGTAGAAACAAAATAGACATGCTCTTAATTGCCCTATGACTCGCGTCGGTCCAGTGAAGTGTGGTCCTACAACATAGCGAGACGACCTCCACGACGTGCGTGTGTGTGTGTGTGTGTGTGTGTGTGTGTGTGTGGGGGGGGGGGGGGGGGGGTCTGTGAGGGAAAGACGTATTGGGAGGAACAGGTTGGAGGGATGGGGGGGGGGGGGCACCTAAGGTTTGCTGCTTCACAGGCAGCGCGGCTACAGATGGACGGCGCACATTGAAACGTGACAATTAGCAAATGTCGCACCTGTAGGCAGATAAAAAGGGGCCCCGCCCAATTAGCGCGACTCTCGGGGCAGCCTACCCAACCGCACGCCCACCCACCAACCCTGGCCGCCCCTACGCTTCCCCTCACCTACTACACCCAGTCTATTCAGGGTGGATGTAATGGACCTGTTCTACAATGAGCTTAGGAGAAGATATTTTCTCTTCGAGACGACGGGGCCTTTCCTGCCCACCTCTTCAAGTCCAGTCACTCTCCACGCCATATTACGAGGCGCCACGAAAATAAGCATCATGACTTGAGGCTCTGCATTGCAATGGTTTTGTTATGATGCTATCAATGGTGTTAACAAAATGCAGATGTTGAAATTGTGTCCATGATTAAACGGTGGGAAAAAAAGGCAAAGTATCTTCACTTTTATCACCGCCCTAGTTGTAATTAGTGCAGCATTGACAAGGCTGGCCTTTGATACAGTTAGTCAACCATGCTGGGTATGAAAGAGAAACGTGGCAGCAGTGGGACTCAAACTTACACCCTTATGACAACATGTCCAGGACTCGAACCCCACAACCTTGCGATTACTTGTCTCGTACTTAAGCCACTAAGCAAGGACAAGAACTTTTACCACCGTAAATGTTTAGGGGGGTTGGGGGTGATTTCTGCCTGAATCAATATGAAAGATTCCATCACCGCCCCTGTGACGTAAACTCGCAAGAAAAACTTAACCTTGTGATAGTCCCTATATACCCCAGGGTCTGTGATGTTACACAAACGAAAAGATCAATAAGGGCAGCAGGGTGAAACAAAAGTGATGAAATCGCCTATGGCTCAGTGGATTGAGGGTTCAACGCTCAACTGTGCAGCTCTTTTTGATTAATAGATTTTTATATAAACCTGAGTGTAATTAATTCTAATAGCGTCATGCGAAAAAAAAGTTGCTACAATTTAACCACTTCAATTCTGCTTGCCCCCGATCCCCATGGGCTGATTACTGTCAGAGTGGAAATTCGAGGCCCTATAGGTTCGTGGATAGTTGCTGAGACATCACCCTTTTCATATCGGGGACTGTTCCATAGGATGCTTTGCAGTCGGAACCTTTTTCTGTCCCCTGGACTCTCAGATGGGAAAAGCTAGTTATTTGTACACTGCAATTCCCGTATGTGCAGCTGAGTCCCCCTTCCCTGAACTGCTCTGAAATGCAAAGTGGCTGGTCAGTCTTAACCCAACTGTTCCCCATACTCAGCTCGTACTTATCCCCATCAGGTGCTGGGGGATTGGCTGCAGCTGGTCAGTAGTAGCACGGTTATTCACCCAACGTGCAACATGCTCCCAATCCCCTTTGTTGCTGGGAGAGACAGTACGGTCAGTTGTAGACTGGCCGCTCCCCGATATTCAGCTCGGGTCCCATCTCATGGTCAACTAAGATGGATAGCAGTTGCTGGGCAGTTGTAGACTCCCTATTACCCCATAATCTACTCGGTGCTCATCCCCCGACCTACTGAGATAGAGGGGCAGAGCGGGGCAGTTGTAGACTCCAAACTACCCCATAGTCTACTCAGTCCTCGTCTTACAGGCTTTTGTGAGATGTCCCATAGCTTGTTAGTTGTAGTTGCTGATCCACCATTTTGATCAGTTCGGGCCTCGTCCTACATGTTGCTGGGAGATTGGCAGCAGCTAGTTAAAGCGCAGTATTTGTGATCAGAACTCTGTGGGTTCGGATCCCACTGCAGCCACTATTCTCCTTCATCCCCAGCAGTAGTAGACGACACATGTATATCTGTATGACTGGCAAGTCCTACTCATACAATGCCTATGCGGTCTGTGAAGTAAAGAACTCTTGCCACAGTAAAGGTGTATTTCAGGATTTCTAACCGAGCTCATCTCACCTCACATATTTCAACATCGTCGTGTGGTGTAAAATAAGTGAGAGAAGCTTATTATTGAAATAGATCCTATATATATCCCCAAAGCTCCCTTGGGCGTTAACCAAACCAATAAAACAACCCACAGGCTAGAGTGAGATCAGTCGTAGACAGTTGACTCCCCATATTCAGCTCGGTCCTCCTCCCATGGTCTGTTTGGGGATAGCCAATCGCAGTAATTCTCCTTGTGCGGCCCTGGGTCCTTCTCTGCTGGGCTTTTCAGTTGTTGCAAGCTGCTGGTCAGTTATAGCCATCGTTCCCCATTGTCAGCTCGGTCCTCGTCCCATAGGCTGCTGTGAGGTGGGCAACGGCTGGCGAGTAGAAGCCTTGCTATTCCTGGGCGGTCAGTGCGTGTTGACGTGCCGCACCTGGCTCTCGTCCAGTCTTCATTTATGGCACGTCTTCCTGTTTGTAAGCCCACAAAGCGGCCGCCGATTCCTCTCGGAATAGCCCTCCTACCTCTCCACGGCATGAATGGAGGGGAGATCAGTTTTCAAAACAACGTTTTACTACGATCCGCACAGGATCCCTGCCCTTCCGTCCGGTACTCCATAAATAGTTAAAAATGAAAGAAATTGTGTAAATATATAAAAACCGCCGCCATTAATGTCAGGGCTTGTTTACAGTTTGATCAACTCAGTGCGATATCTGGGTAATGTAAACATGTCTATTCTTTCTCTTCCTGTTTATTATGAAGAGCCCACAGCGGCTGGCACAAGTGGGATATCTTTTTCTCCTTCTGACACCGTGCTTCATTGAGGCTACTCAAGTTTGTCAGTCATACCAGTCGGCTAGTTACTTTTTTTGGTCACGTAACTTGTCTCTAAACTTGTTCGTCACTGGTGCTTAGACTAACTCATAACATTTATTCTCAAATAATTGCCACTAATCGGTCTCTCTTTGGACATTCGCTTGACCTCCAGGAGAAATATAACGGGAGAGGCAGATTATACTTCTATGAAAAAAGTGACCCGATCTGCCTACTGGAGAGAAAGAATATTTCTTTTGTATTCCTAGAAATAGACTCTTCCGGAAGAACTGACGAGTTTGCCTTCTGTTGAGCCCTGCTTACGTTTTTCCAATTTGTTTTTTGGTTGCTATGTTTTATCAGTTATCTCCCTCGGCAACTTCAACTGCTCAGCGCTATTAAATTGGAACCTCACGTACCCGGCCACCACATAGATAACGATGTGTACCTTTAAGTTAAGATATATAGCCATCCAAGTATTATTCATATAGAGGTTTGATAGAAGAAAGCGTGTACAATTTAGTTTTATAAAAGATTACCCCTAATTATGAGGATAAATGACAGGAAGGTTGAAATGAAGAACAAGGATCCATTGCTCGAAAAACACGTTGTAACATCATCAGAAATAAACGCTTCAATTAAGAAAAGGGAAAATTGTTGTAAACCTTTTGTTTAGTACTCCATAAGCTCTTTATATGAATACACCGTGGAATTTATTGAACTTCTTGCAAACTTAACTGAGGCGTGGCTATTGCCAACAGGTCAACAGAGCCCTGTTCCTAAAATCGCTCATGAGAATATCCTACATTTGTACAAAGACTGGGCACGAATTCCTTGGGTGAAGGTACCATGTGATTGACGAAAAATACTATTTCGATAATTCATTCTGCTGAACCGTTAAATATTGCCGATGAATATAATATCATCAAGGGCTGTGTGTAAAGAAACCTACATTTGGATTTTTCTGAATCAAGTAAATGTCAGCAATGATTTATAAACTGGCCATACTGATTTCCATGTCGCTCTCAGTGCAGTCTCCGAGGTGTCTGAGATAAATCTATTTTCAAAACTACCCTGTCGTCATGTAGTAAACTCGCCACTGTTCTTATCGTTGTCGTTTGTAATTATTAAACCTATTTATAAGGGCATTTACCTCAAATGATCTCATCTCTTCGTGATAGATAATTAGTCTGTGGATATCCTTACCCTGGGAGGCAATGCCATGAGTAGAATATTCTATTCCCAGTCTTGATACATATATATATATATATATATATATATATATATATATATATATATATATATATATATATGTGTGTGTTTATCAAGAACGATCATAATTGGCTTCGTATTCGAACTGAACACACATAAGTAATGTTGGATGTTATATTTGTTGCAATATCATCACTCTTTGCGCTCATACAGCAGACGAGTATTTGAAGGAATACCACAAGGATACTGAAAGTGATTGGTGATATGAAATCTTAAATTTGATATTTACCCAATTTTTATATTGGTTTCGCGATAGCCAGAATTTAAGGAGGAGAGACGTGACCTCTGCTGTTTCATTTCATGAAAACCCTGTTTTGTTTACAGATATGGAGATCTTGACCCTGGAGGAAGGGTCAACGAGGGACCACTTTATGAACCTGCTGCAGTCATGCTCTGTGAGTATAATCCGCATATCCTGTTTTCCCTCATGTTGATCCCACAGAAATAAAGGCCACTGTAATGTCTGTACTAGGAAAGACCAGTGACTTAGTACTCAATCCATATCTTCCCGTGTAGGACGAATATATTTTGTTATTTCACAAATGGCTCGCCATGCGTGTCTCTTGTCAATGGTGTGTCTAGAAAGGAAAAAAAACCTCCAAATTCAAAATTCAATAAAATACTGAAGGTGAAATATTAGCTACCTAATGTGGGATGGGTTATACCTCTCTACGTTGCTCATGGTTATGAAGCTGTTCTGGGTCATATGACAACAAAACAATCAACAACACTGGCAATACATGTACTTGTATTCTTTATTTGATTTTGGTCTTTGCCAAACCTATTAAGGATATCCGTTAATTCAGGTTCCCAATACATACTCTTAGCCTGTTATGAGTGTCCATTTAATGGCATGGAACTGTTAACTGCCAATTTGTTTCTGTTTTTATCCAAGCGCGGAACATTTATCATGTATCCACAAGTTCTCCACTGTGGATTATATATCTGGAGAACGCAAGTCTGTTTTCGTTGAAAATATTGTTGAAAAGAGAGCATACTTTGGACGGAGCGGACTCAGTATGGTTCAGTAAACATCTCCATAAAAGAAACGTGCAATTTGAATGTTTCAAATTGAACAGTTGACATTTCTCATGAAGTCAAACAGATGGGGCATGAACTAGAGGGTTAAGCACGTTCCCTACGAACCCAAGACTATAGCGAGGACGCGGTCCTGGTCAAAGGAGGTGCCAGAGCTGGGAGTTGTTACAATATACCTACTCCCTCACTGCGCTGCTCGCTGAGCTGCTCACTGAGTTGCTCACTGGTCCGTGCGTTCCTAGGGGACCTTTCTTAAGCCAGCGGGTTTCCTTAAATGCTGTAATTGACCACAGTACCACTGCCACCTCTGGCACCACCGCCGTCACGGCCCCGTCCATGGCCTTTCCAAGCCCGACGGCGGCCCAGATCAGGTCGGTCCAACTCCCCATGCCTTGGGCAGCCGCAGAATTTATTGTCCGTCCACCTTCTAAGGGAAATATTTTCGAATTTAAACTCCCTCCCAATTGTGGGATGAACCTCATTAAGAAAAGTCAAATCTTTGCCTGGCGTGGCTCTGTGGGAATTTGATCTGGCTCGTTACTCCGCTTTTAGACAAGAGCCAATCGACCTGCTGGCTCTTTCGTGGCTGACCTATGAAAAGTCGTGCTCGACTCTACACAGCTCTGGCTAGTGATATGTTTATCCGCAAGAATCGTATCAATATCAAACAGCCAATCAACTTATACTGTCTTCTTACTATTCAGAGGACGTCAATAAAAGTCAGGCATCTTGCAGGAGACAGACCTTTCAGCCTTGTATAGGAAACAAAAACAAAAAAAAATCAATAAAAGTCAGGTTCTTTATATAAGTAAACTACCCACCTTTGATAATTATGAGATGGTCCAATTTACGAATTTTGGTTATCTATAACCAGATAACACATTGTGTTCAGTTTAATATCTGACCAGAAATACTAATACAATAGATATAAACTTTATTTGCCTTGACGTATACCCGTTGTTTGAATCATTCGTTTCGTCAACTCTCTCTAATCCAAACTCGGACCTTGAATAAGGCCAGTGCTGTGGCCGGAAATGGTAGGTTTTATTAAGAGTCATATACATGTATGACATTGGAAAAGGAATGTAAGAAACGGACACAAAATTAAAAACTTGTCAATCAAATCAAAAGTCGGACTTGTGATTGGGCTGTGGACTTTATTCTGATGATTCTCTCTAATACAGAATAAGTTTATGAGGTTTTGTAGTGAAGCACTTACTGATTTTATATGGTTCTTTGTTGTAGAAGTTCATCCAAGATGCAGTGCTAAAGGAACGACTCGACCCGGACACCCTAGAAAACATCGGACTGCTTGACTCTAAAATGAGCTTCCAGTCGAAATACGTCAAAATAAAGACAAAGTTATAGTAAGTCTTTCTCCAATCCCCATCGCGTCTAAAACCTTCGCGTCTGCATCTAAATAAGGAATCGAGCGTCACTTGTAGTTTTACATACAGTTTCATCTCGTAAGACAATTTAAAACTTTACTTCAACTCGCTTATACTCACCACATTTCTGTCGTAACAACTTTGCACATCTCTAATGTAAATTATGTCTTAGTTGTGTTAACACTCGTTAAATTGGATATTTTATCAACAAGAGAAAAATCACAATATCTTCATGCTAAGCATGAAGATATTGTGATTTTTCTATTGTTTACATGTGGTGAATACTGTGGCGAGATTGTGATTGTAGAACTGATAGGACATGGCTGCGTGGTAGGACTTAACCTAGCGGTAATGATTGTATTAGCGGCAGGAAGTCGGAAAGACAATCCGGTTAAATGCGGTTTAGCCGGGCATCAGACGCCGCGTCGGACGCCGCGTCCGTGCCTGACGGCAGCGCCTCTCACGGCGTGTTAGTGGCCGCTCGGGGCCTTTCCGGATTCTTGTTACACGGTGGTGTCTTTTATTAGTGGCTACAGAGTCACACCTGTCAACGGTCTACACACCTCCCCTCATGGTAGCCATCCTTCCCCGGCATCACCCGGAGGTGTAGTGCATGGTGTTAATAGTCGCCCATGTAAGATATGAGAGGGATTAATATATTCCCACTAACTCGGGTTGGGCAGCATCCGTGAAAAGTAGACATAATGTAAAGATATTTTTGACTATTCAAATCTTGATGCCACTGCGGCTGTTACTTCTTACTTCTTACTTTCATCTCTTCATTGGTAGTTGTCACGGTATGAAACCCTAGATAATGGTGTGCAGTCTTTGCACCCTGAATTGGCCCTACGAAGCTAAACCTGTCTGTACACTGTTGACGTTGTACACTCTTTAATGTTCGCCCGGTCAGATTTTTTGTATCATCTTCATTCATCCTGCAAGAGCTTCAGTCTATAGACTGGCGTGATCTGCTCTTACAGCATTTACTCTGGTTCAGATCACTCTTATAATTACAATCGGATCAATGTTGATTAATCACAAATCTACTCTATTATCAATAAATTGGCATTCTCATACGATTGAGCTTTTGCCAATAACACTTGGTTATTGATCTAGTACAACACTGAGATTCCATATCAGTTTTTTATATATATATTTGGTGAAACATTAAAACAAATTTCGATAGAACATATTAACCATAATATCCCCATTATATAGCACAGAAGGTAGTTGATATTGTTTCTTTTATTTTGCCTTTGAATGCAGAATATGTTTGACTCTTTCTATCATTTTTGGCTTAGAGATAATCGTTAATAGCGATTATTAAAGATTCCAGACGGTTTTCAAGATAAATACAACGTCCATTTGCCCCAATGGTTAAATAGTCATCGCCAAATGTGTGGCAATTAGACTATGGCCTCGAAACAGTCGCTATTAAGGATTATCTCGTCTAAAAAACGGGTTCCAGCACGTGGTACAGTTAAAAACTCAAATTGATAGAATTAATCGGACGAACACCGTCTTGATATTTCTAGACGACGAAGTATCAAGCTTGAGATAGTGTAGCGAGTGATCTGCTGAAAAAGACATGATTTAGGGAAAGTGACTGACGTTTAGACACGGATGGATAAAAAAGCATTTGTGGAATATCATCGACCAAAATCAAATCCACTTTTATTTGGGTAGTTTAACGTCCAATCTGTTCAAAGTATGCCTACCTTGCAGGGGCATTTTTAACCTTAAAATCATGATTATCCTGTGCTTCCGCTATGAGAGAGTCATATCATGATAGCGATGTAAAAGGAAAGTTCTTCACAAGATGAAGTTGGACTAGAGTGATATGTATATGATCTAGCAATCAACCATGTTGAAACTAAGTGCCTATACCGGTGTGGAGTATGTCCCCTTACACGATGGTTGTTTCTGTAAAGGGTGAACTAGGTTTCTTTTGTTATTTGATGAATGCCAAACGATGTCTAATATTATTACTGATACACTATCAGCTGACCACTTAAAACTTTAAAACTTGTGATTTACTTTAAGAGAGCAAGAGCCAGTCAGAAGTAGAAGTAGGTGACCACCGTGACCGCCGACCTATATGTAACTTCAGTATTTGTAAACACGCTTCTAATGATGACAGTAGAGATACTAGATTTCTCCTTTCCCTTAAAATAGCAAATATCAGCTTTATAAACGCACCTGTGTTTCTCCTGCAGCTACAAACAGCAGAAGTTCAACTTGTTACGCGAGGAAAACGAGGGCTACTCCAAATTAATCAGCGAGCTCAACCAGAACCTGGAGGACAGGAGTGACCACGGCAACCTGCTGAAGGATATCAGGTCACTCATAGGTCAGTACACCCACTCATAGGGCACCCGAAGGTCAAGCTACCTGCTGGTCAGAACATCGCTATGGGGCGCCCCTTGTTTTAGAACCATCTTTCCGAAAACGACGTTGTCCATCTTGTGCACCGTGCTGGCCGTTCACCCGTTAATGTAGTGTTGACGCCGGCCTAAGAATTACCTTTAGTTACAGTTAAAGCCATTTTTAATCATTATCTTTGTAGTTTAAGCTCGTTTTTCCCTCAACTTAACTAAGAATTGTCTTTCTTTGAGATGAATAATATTCTTCTGACAAAACTTGAAAGTGAGCTTAAATTTCTGAGACTCTGAGAAGATACTCAGCGGCAATTTTCAATGTTGTTCTTCTCGATATATCTAATCATAACATCAAAGTTTTAACTATTCTTCGAGGTACTGTCATCGTTAAATGTTGACACTGGGTGCAGCATACCGCCCCATATGGCACAAACCAGAGAAGTGGGTGTAGCCTTCCTCAGTACGCGCAGATTGCCTAAACGCCCTCAAAGCAGACCTTCAAAGGGCCGGGTCACAGTGGAGCACCTTTGAATGGGAACCGCAGATTGAAAATTGTAATTAACAAAGAGAAACCCACAAATGAACCGTGTTCTAATCAGGTTCATAGAACTACATCTTCTTTACTAGTCTAGATTGTCGATAAGTTTGTGTACCTTGAGGCAATTGGAGGATAGGAAGGGGCATGATACAGATATTTGCATGGTAATCCACATAGAGTGGGAGCAGATATATTTAGATGGAACGCTATAGCTTGCAGATATACGATTTTAGACAAACTGACCTATTAGATATTCGACTGTAAGAACTGCGATATATGAATATTAGTACATGTTTTATGAAATCAGCCAGACTACAGGTCAGCCTGTCTATAAGACCTGCCAGACCTGCCTCTGGAATGACCAGTTTTGTGTCTGTAGTTTTTGTATAATGTTCTAAATCACAAAATGCTTCTTTGAAAATAACATCTAATGAGGTGATAGTGCAAATGTACAATGAAATTCATTTAAAAATCACTAGCTACCTTGTGAAATAGACATGTCATAGACTAGCTGTTGTGTAGGCTGATGCCATGTGTACTAGTACATTGTACACTTGTTGCATCTGAAATGACTAGTTGGTAGCCTTTTTATGATGAATATATTATGGGCGAGGTTGAAATAGGTCTAACTCCCCCCTCCCCCCCCCCCCCCCGAAAAAAAACAACGACGAAAAAACAACAACAAAAAACAACCTATTTATAATGAAGAGAGCATAATGTGAAGACTACCCAGTCTGTAGATATCCTGGTCCTTAGACAGTATGACTTGACTTATAGACAGGCTGACCTGTAGACTGGCTGGCTTATTTACAGGCTTTTATGTAGACTGGCTGGCTTATTTACAAGCTGACCTGTGGACTGACTGGCTGATTTACAGGCTGACATGTAGACTGGCTGGCTTATTTACAATGTGACCTGTAGACTGGCTGGCTTATTTACAGGCTGACCTGTAGACTGGCTGGCTTATTTACAAGCTGACCTGTAGACTGGCTGGCTACAGAGACACTGGTCCAGACAGTCATCAGAGTGGCATAGTGTCTGGCGGGTCGGCAGTCAGCATAGCGCCGTCATAAAGTGAAGCTGACCCCTTCTCCCTCAGGACCCGTTCCTAACTGTCCACAACTTGACTGGCCAGTAGGGACTCCTGTAACACCAGCGGCCAGCTGCTTCCCTCCCCGCCACCCTCATCCCAGTCACTGCCCTGGATGGCCGCTGTTATTACTCCTCCTCTTTGGTTTTTATCTCCTCCAAGACTCTTTGGTTAATTGTGCATCGCGCCGCCTCGGTGGGAGACCAGATAAATAGAGGTGCAGTCAGACTCACTCCAGCTACCATTACCGACCTGTTTGAGGCTGGGCGAATCATGCAATCCACCCATCGCGCAAAGTGAAAAGCAAACGCCATCAAATGTTATTACTAAACGGAGCGGGATGCAGCAAGGTGTGGGGAGGACCTGCCTTAACAGGTCCAGGGAACTAGTGGAGTGGGAATAGATGATTAAAAACGAGTATGTTAGCATTCTCTGAGGGTGGGTTAGGGTTTGAGACTGCTGGATAAAGAGTTATGGTTGGGGTTTGAATATTAGAATATAGGTTTTGATGATGGAGAACATTAAGATAATCGACCGAGTTTAGGGGTAGGTTAATTGATTAGGAGGTGAGTCTATATGCTCGTGAATATATGAGTCATTGGATTGTTGAGACGTTTATTTGTGTTCTGTAACTTTCCCCGTCGTTTAGCAAACGGTCATGTACAGTAGTGATCATTTGGCTAACTTTTCAAACTTTTCAAATGGCTAACTTTTTAATTTCCTCTACCATAGAAGGTTTTAGAAATGTGGATAACTTGACATTGACCTGTATACAGCATTAATGAGGAAAGAAGTAAGGGTGACCCTGCAATGTAAGGTATATGGCAATGAAAGGGTAAGAAGTGACTGAACTTTACATGGTACTGCATATTGCAAATAAGGGATACAAAGTGGAGCAATTTTACAGTGTACTGTATGTGGGATTTTTTATGGGATCTAACGGTTGTCTCCCATTCCTGTTCTGCAGGATGCTTCAACCTGGACCCCAACCGCGTGCTGGACATCATCCTGGAGGCGTTTGAGAACCAGCCCTCAGCACACCCGGTGTTTGTGCCGCTCCTCCGCGACTACATGAACGACTACACGCGCCTCTGCCAGGTGCTCGGCTTCAAGTTCCACTTCTACCAGGTGAGTCTCTCACAGGTGCTCTTCGTTAATTTCCACCTGGTTCATTTTATCCTAGGCTTTCAGTCTAATTAAAAAAATTGGACGTTAGACTACCCAAAAGAAATATTGGGATATCACACATGACGTTTACAGAACCTTAATTCTTTTAATTTTGTTTTTATTGAAAAATTTCAATCGACATATAGTTATTCTACCATGCAATTTGTTGAACATGTGCACAAATTACTGCTACCATGACCGGTCTGGACGATACCTAGCCTAGGATACATGTACAGCTGTACATGACTATAATCTTATATGAGGAATTTAATTCTGTCCTATTTTATCAATTTCAGCAAACCCAAGACAGTGAGACGCCTCGGTCGTTGTACCATATGACTGCCCTCCTGACCTACTTTGGCCTCGTTGACCTGGATACACTCTACCCACATGTAAGTCATTCACGTATCATGTTTATCCCCCAGTGACAGGATTCACAGTACATGCCAGCTGAACACTGCCGGACAAGGGACCCTAAAATGGCAGCACTCGAACCGATCCTGAAACTTATGTTTTCTTCAGTCCCACGAAATACCCATACATGATGCAAAAAAATTGGATAACTACAGGGTTTACAGACTTCCACTATTTGGTGTGATTTCAACATTTCCGCCCATGCCAAGGCCATGTCATCAACTTTTCAGCTAATTGAGAAAATTCAGACATATTCTCTCAACAAAGATTCCTATTCAACCTGCCATTAACATTGGGAAAGCCAGCTATTAACCCCCCCCCCTCCCCCCCCCCCCCCAGTACGTTGCTATCCACGGCCTCTTTCTCCTTGCCTGCCTTCCACCTATAACTTCAGCTCATCGGTTGAGAATAAGACTAATCTCAGCAAATTCACCACTGCACTGAATATTTCCAGCCATCTGATTGGCTAGAATGTCTAGCTGTTGTCCAAGCTGGTTCCCGGTGATTCTCAATGCCCTACTTGATAAGTCACAGTTCTGTGGTGAGTCACCAAGCACAAGCTCAGTCCAGCTCAGTCATACGCTGGTTCCCGGGGTATCTGCTAGGGGGCTCGGCGGAGATATACCCGCAGGGACAGGCCGATGAAATTGGTCAGGATTCTGACTAATTTTGTGAGCGCATGCGCGTGCTTCAGAATGTAAATAAACAACATGGCGGGGGTGATAGGTACGTCGGCAAAACTAATTCGCGATGATACTGTCAATAAGAATAATGATGTAAAAAGGCATATCTAGTCGGAAAACAATGTATCACCATAGTTTCTTTGTTTTAAAGTATCAAAATCAGACTGACATTCGATTACTGGACTGCATGCACTGCCTTGTCAAGTGAGGGGAGTAGAAGCCTCCAGATTCAAAACAAACAACATGGCGGGTGGGGTGCAAGTGTGAGTAGGAACCATAATTACTGGAAAATGCACACTGTAACTCAATAAATTAAAACAAATTTAACTATGATGTGAAGTTTTGTAACCCTGCCTATGTTTTGAAATGTATTTTATATGCTGACAGTCGATTCATGAGCAAAATACATTGTCATAATAAATTACCAAGTGGCTGCGGCCCCTATTATCGCTCAAGCACCTGTCAAAGTCATCAAAGTTCGTTTTTGATCAATATTTAAGCTATGATTTGATATAATTAATTATATTTCTCTCTTCTTATTCAATTTTATCAGTTTGATAGCCCGTTGAGTTTAATTGCTTGTGATAACCACATCGGAACTATCGCGATGTCCGTTGGCACTTTGAAAATTTAGCTGGTTCCCGGGTGTGTCAGCCACTTCCGATCATTGACTCCAAAACCAGCATTAAACCACTGCCAGCTCTCCAGCTAGGGACTACTACCTGCCTGTTAGGTAGCCAGCGGCGGACACAGGCGGAACCCAGCCAAGCTCAGTCAGTGTCATCACACAGTGCACACACCTTGTCAAACATTCCTAAACACATTGAAGAAGTTTCAAAATGGCTTTCAAATTCAGTGATAATTGCGAGAGTGGATCTTGATTTGAAAAAAAGAGTTTAGGTGAGTACATAGTACAGGTTTAGCCCACATGTCAGGGCTGTAATTGGTGTGTTTACATCGGGTGGGTCACAAGCATGACATGCCGCGATTTCGCGGCAAAATGCGTAAAGGAAAACAGTGAACCACAGACTGAATAAACAAGATGGTGTGCCTAAACGATGGGCCTTAAGCAAGGCCGAAATGCGATCATACTCGATGTGTAGAATATTGAGAAAAGGTGTATGCAGTTGTTATTTGGTGAACTATAACGTTGCTTTTGTTGTGCGATGTGTAAGGGGTTCTGACATTTAATTCTTGGGCTTTGTCAAGTGAGTGGAGTGGATGCCACCAGCATCAAAACAAACAACATGGCGAGTGTGAGTAGGAACCAAAAGTAATTGAAATTGCACACCATCACTAAATAAATTGTAACAAATATAATTGGGAAATGGAGTTTTATAACCCTTTCTTTGCTTTTTAATGTATTACAAATACTGACAGTCGATCATTGATCAAGATGTAGTGTCATAATAAATTATCATGTGTCTGCGGCCCCTATTATCGCTCAAGCATCTGTCATGAAAGTTTGTTTTTGATAAATATTTCAGCTGTGATGTGATATCATCAATTATAACTATCTCTTCTTATTCAATTGTATCAATAGAATAATCTGTTACTTTCCTGTTACTTTCCTCAAATTGTCACAGAATATAGTACATGTTCCTCTGCCATAACCCTTGCTGATTCACATAAAATCTTGTTAGGGATCAGATCTAAATATCTTTAGTTTTCAGAATCATGTAGGTGGCCTCAAATTATAATCATGTTAGGCACCAAGATTGTTTCATTTGGCAACCACAGTGTGCCAAAATTCACCATTTTACACTATTTCAAAGAAATGTCCCCTGAGGGGTCAATCCCTGGCCCACCTAGCTTTGCACATACAAATGTACTTTGTTGCGCACCACGGTAACCCGAAAGGCATGCATCCCGCATCTTTCAACCTTTTTGGCCTACCCCAACTGTAAACCCTGAACTATGAGAATATCATATGCGGAATTATTTTCATATCAACAGTGCCCCACTGAGCTACCTCTGAAAATGAAATCCAACGATCCGATAAACCCATGTTCGGCGACATGAACGAATTTACACGAACCTCCATGAATTCCACACATCAATCTGTGTCAACTTTGTCAGGCTTGAGCTCAGTCATGCCTTGCACACGGTGATAAGAAAGTAGGTCGATATTTCAGGACGGAGTTCGAACGAGCAATCGTATTAATTCATGCATGCATTTTTATGATGAAATAATAGATTTTTTTTAAATGTGATAGATAGGTGGGATACTACTGAAGATAAAACTAGGGGTGATGGGAATCTTCTTGCTTATTTCCCCCTACTTGGAAGCATGCTCAGCATTCACTGTAGGATTGTCAGTTGCTTCCGCATGCACAGACAATAAAAAGGGCGGGTTGTAGTGATAGAGTGCGCGCGCAGATGTTTGTATCCAGTACCTGCCAAACCTTCACGGCGGCGTCGTTTAGTTTGTTTTTATGTTGCTGGTTACTCGGGAGAACAAATAAGAGAGATGCGCATCTCGGGAACTAGCGGGACGAGCGTTTAGTGCGCACGCGAGCGGCTCCTGAGTGGTTCCTGTGTAAGTTTAAGTTACAGTGGAATCAGAAAGAAGATAAACCATTTAATAGTCTAAGATGCACGCATCGTGCTATTAAAAGTTTTTCATATCTCAGAATAGTTTGATATAGTTTCTCTCTATATTCAACTCTAGACAATATTTGTCACTTGTCAGACGTGTTTCACCTTATGGGAATATTTCATAAAAACTTTGTGAAGAAATCCGGATGATGACGTCCCGATATTACTTCATATGATGACCTCACGAGAGGATGTTATATGATGACGTCACCATGACCCCAATTACTAATTCATTGAGGCCAGATTTCTCTTCTTTTCCGATGTTATAAATACAGGGATGGTAGTTTTCCACTTTTCTAAGGAAATCCACCTTTTTATTTTCAGTAGATAAAATCCCTTTTCATTGTATAAAGAAAGATAATATTAAGTGAGAATCATTCACGCCAACAGAATAGTGGTTTGAACCTCCCTACAGGCTGTGACTTACTTACATTGATGTGTTTCCCACTTTTCTCAAGTTTATTTGAAGCAGCAAATTCCACTTGAAAAATATTTTCACTCTTTTTTCTGACCTCAACTGACATCCCTGTAAATAAATCCATTATTCATTTCAACCATATAGCAAGGGCATAGTCTCAGGTAAGAATGAATGATAACTTGAGGCTAATATTAGTCTACGAGTTAAGTCATGTGAAGAGTACCGTGACGGTGGTGAGCGTGACGTGAAACACAGCGGCCTTAACTACACGAGTCAGCAAAAACGAGAAATTAATGTGATAACTTATGTGGTCAGGAGTTTTTTTTTTGCAGGCTTTACTGAAACAGAAATTTAGCGTTCATCAGTCTACCGTTCATGGTCTGTGTGAATTTGTGATTCAGCGCTCCCTGATTGGCTAGAGCAGCCCACGTGAGCCTCACTGACTCAGCACTATAATAACCTCTCCGCGCTCTGATTGGCCAGCGAGGTCACGTGTAATGGTTGCCTTGAGTAGGCATAAGCTAATGCCTGCTGACTCCTAAACCATTGCTGGTAAATGTGCCTGCTATTGAATTCCTAACAGAAACCATTGGATTAAATGTTGTAAGTGGGTACCTGAGTTGCTGAGATCAATAATCACCATTAATTCCTATTTTGCTTGATTAAGCTATAATCAGCCGTTTATTAATAGGAGGAAATTGTCATAACCTGATGTCCTAAATTGTTGTAGCCCTGACAAAATAGGACTGTTATGTGTATGGTCTTATTATATGCAACCTTGTTTTTCAATTAAAACCTTCCTGTGATTATCAACAGCGGACACCTGTATCAACATGAAACGGGAATTTTTCATTAGCTAGTATTATAGCAAGGATGATAGATGCATTGCACCTGCTGCCAAAATGTCTGGGATGAGGGAAGTAAAGCTAACTAATGAAAAAATCAACCCAAACCAAAGTAAAACCTGCTTCCAGCATGGCACACGTATAGAAAATATTGACTGAAACGCTACCTCCACTGTCGTAAACAGTAGCTTATAGTAAACAAAGCATTTCTATAAACCGTCACTATTGGACACCACCTATGACGTCATATGCTATCACCCCACACGTTGTATTCTTTAAAGTCTGCTCTCTTCACAACGTTAGTTTTTACTTCCTCTGGTAGGATCGATAATAGTGACTAAAAACATTCTGAAACCACAAGTCATCCGTATGGAACAGAATTCTAAGCATAATAAGCTACTGGTTATATTCATGACGCAAGAATAATCCAGGCTCAAAATAAGCAGTACTATCAGCCAGGAAGGAGACACATATCCGCTCTGTATGGCCGTACCGTGTGGTATCAGACTGATATCAGCCTGAATCAGCACTATCTGACACAGCCACGCACAATGTGTATCACATAGACACACTCAGGCCTCACGATCATTTATACATGTCGGTACACGGGTAGCAACGAGTGGTGGATGTAAAATTTCCATCTGATCTACTGCACTGTTGATGCCTGAAGGGTCTCTTGTTGACATTATCGCCGTTCAACAGAATGTAAAATGATGGTGGTGGAATGAATTGCATGTCTGCTACAGTCCAACCACGCTCTCTTCTATTGCTATCGAAATGGCGACATGCCACAATCGTTTGGCGAGAGCCCCAGCGCAAAAAAGGGGGAAAATACTGGAAGCAACTTGTACTAGATCAATATTTCAACGCTGGTCACATGAAAGTATCACAAACCAAACGGCTCGGGCTCACGGGGGCTACCACCAAACGCACGCAGCCAAGGACGGTGCTAAAAGTGGACCTCTCTCTGGACTCACAGTTGGCACACTCTGGTATTTCACCTACTCATCCCTGCCTTAATTTCTAAGTCGCAAATAGCAACTGGTCCGGACGGTCTAGTACTACTACCAATAATGTTCTGTTGGGTGAGGAGGTTGTGTGTTGGGGGGGGGGGGGGGGGGGGTGATTGGTTAGGCGCGCTACGCTTTAGGGTGAGTTGATTGGTTATCGGGGCGATTGGACCGAAGTTAGATTGGCATCGCGTTATGTGGTATTTTGTTCCGTAGCAACGGCCTGAGTATTAACATGACGAGATCGGTTGATGAATCGAGGATGACAGACACGCGGTGTTACACATGATACAGCCGAGACCCCTACGGATTATTGTCTCTACTCTACTGACTGCGTAACGCTGTCAATCTGACTAAGGTCAGGCGTAGATTAGTTGTTATCGAGAATGAAGGTAGAGGATGGGGTAGGTTTATATGTGGAGAACGTAGTAGTGGAAAGACATGGTTTGGGTTCTGGATGGCTGTCTGGGGCTTAGAGTTGGTGGGTAGGCATGAAGTAAGAGATAGTGGTAGATTGTCATTTCATGGCGATGGAGGAGGGGCAATCTCCTAGATGAGGCAGGAAGGCAATACGCCATATTCGTATATATTTTTATATCAGTAATTGATTATAGGTATTAGCAGAATATCATATAGCATTATATGCTAATGCATAGCACTAACACTATCTCGGTGGAGATATAGTGAAAGTGGCCACTCCAAGGGTGAATGATGACGAAAGTATGGCAAGATTTAGGATAACTTCAGTCTATACTCGTTGAAAAGCGAAAGTGTTTGTTGCTTTATTTGTGAACATGTATCTGCCTCCTCCCCTCATTACAGTATTTTAGGATGGAGAGTTTTAAGTAAACCCCCACCCCTTACCGCCACCCAACTACTTCCACCATAGATTAAAAATCACAGAGCTTGATGACTCGATGGCGTGGGTGCTACGTTCTAAACAAAAACAGTAGATGCAGCGTCCGTGTCCTTCTCCAAGCAGAGTACAGGAAAGGTCGCCACTAGGTGGTAACTCTGCTGGGAGACGGAGGAGGTGGGGTAGAACGTTCCACCCGGTCACGCTATGTCTACCACACCCCTCTGCCTCCACCCCGAACGCCTCAGCCACCCACCTGATGTTAAAAGCAGAGTTGTGTTGCCGTTTTTGTCTCGTAATCCCATGTAGGTGGTAATGTGTGTCGGGAGTTGTTTTTATCTAGCCTTGTGTTGGTTTTTGTATGTGACGGTTGGTTGTTAACGATCCTCCCTCAGAATGCAGTATGTCGTCTGCTCACAGCCTCCTACCCCTTCCCTTCAACCTCTCCGCCACAGAGTAGGACTGACTGATTGGTCAGGCCAATCACAATAATAAAAACATACACACGAAAAAGAACTGCATATTGCAGGATTCCAGCCCAATAGGCATAATTTATATTTTCTCTTTTTTCCCTCACACCAAATGACTACTTAGTCAGTGGGGCTGGTTGGTTTCCGTGGTGACGGGACGCTGATGGAGTGGCGTCGGCAGCTTTGCTGATGGCGGACAACTGCGCATGCCCGCTGACCCGAGGCCACCTGGTGGAGGACGCGGGAGGCTTTGTTTGCTGAGTTGCTCTGATCAGTTGAGAACTTCTCACCGAGGAGCTCGCTGATTCACCGGGCGTCAGGTCTAACAACCATCAATTTCCTAGTGCGTCTCACTGCCACGTGGGCCCAGCATGGTATTGTGAACCGCATCACTCGACCTCGCCTAATTACGTTGATTTCCCCTGTCACAGTGTCTTCATTTATGGTATCTTACCTATTAGAATCAGTTCATAATATCACCCGGGATTTTACTACAGCCGTATACCTAGAAACGAATATGTACCACAGTGACGGGTACTCGAATCCCTAAAAATCCCTGTAATGTATTTCAAAGTTTATGACTTCAACCAAAGCACTTCAGACATATTTAGAGCACCTCATGTATTGACGTTCATTTTTGCAATATATACTATATATTGAGGTATCACCCAATTGGAAATCTGCTGCTCGTTAGTATTTTTTCGAATTAATTCTTTTGAATTTATCATTGTATGAGCTATCACAGTTGAACGTGCCCCAACTGAAGT
The DNA here is from genome assembly GCA_950022655.1 of Alentia gelatinosa. Lineage (NCBI taxonomy): Eukaryota > Metazoa > Annelida > Polychaeta > Phyllodocida > Polynoidae > Alentia > Alentia gelatinosa. The sequence continues at coordinate 43,633,319 of OX465586.1, forward strand.
ATCAAGCAGTATATATTGAAAATACCTTTAAATGGGGAAAGCTCCCTGTTATACGAAAATATTTTTAATCATGGTCCTGATTACTGGCATGGAGACACATATATTAAACCAACAGTTGGCTTTCTTTTTTCACTCCTGATTTCGTTTCGATATTGACATTGTTATTTTTATACTCACAAGGATCCAATGAAAACTAGTCACGTCTATAAAACTGCAGATAGAAGGGGATGCCACCAGCACCGCCATCGTCACACCTCCTATACATGTGACTGAAAAAACCCACAACTTTATACACAATAGAAATGTCATAAGAGCGATCGTTGTGTTTTATTAGCGGTGCCTGTAGGCGGGGGAAGATTAATATGGGCCACGAGCAAATAGCCTTTTCCTCACGATACGAGTGGCAATCATTGTGCGGGAGGGAAGAAGAGAACTCGAGGAACCAGTTCCTAAATGCCCCAACAGCTATGCGGTATCTGCCCGTGGTGGGAAGATTCAGGAGTCAGTCCCCGGGCAGCTGCACAAAGGCCTCTCATATCGAGCCATTCCAGCGCATCTCTTGGTCGCGCGTATCCCTCCCGGTCTCCGGGCGGGCGGCCACGCTGTGTTTGTAATGCGGCAACTACCTGTGGTAATGAGAGTACTCGACGGGTTTATGTTTTATTCGTTCGGGTTGTCATGGTATTAGCCCTATCCCCTCCTTCCTCTAACCCCCCCCCCTCCCCCCCCCCCCCCCACACACACACACACCTTCACCCCGCCCAGGTCTCCATGGTAACGATGGTCGCTTCCGTGAGACGACACCTACTAAGGAACGCCGTCCCGTGTGGGTCACGTGGCCCAGGCGTCACATAGACGTGACGTTGAGGACGCCGCGTGACGTCACCGTATCGCAAAGGGAAGCTCCTCGTCCAGAAATACTGGCGACAAGGCGAGGGGCTTCTGTTGGGGCTTCTGTTGGGCCTCTGTGCCCTACATTAGGAGCAGAGCTGAAGAAGTACCCTTGAAAATGTATCAAGCTTCCCAAGGTTACAGATAGCTACAGGTTGTCCAGCTTCATGGATTCTCGTGAAGTGTGAGTGAAGGACAGCAGCATGATACATTAGTGGCATGCTCGCCAGGCAATCGTAAGGTTATGGATTCGAATCTCCTAGCCGTGCCTCAGGTTTTGTCTCTGCTTACCTGGCATCCCAATTTCCTGATTCTGTCTCGTTATGATATGACCCTGGAAGTTGTTACGTCATAAAAAAAAACTTGTCTTTGCTGTCACCCACTATCGTCTCCTAGTAGTTATATTTGGTACACATTTAGACAGCTCCTTGTCTTAATTGGGAATAGACTCCCGTGGTAACATCCCATTTGCATAGGGGAATAAGGTACTGTTTTAAGCCAAATCACTGCGACCCCAGCGAGGTCTACTAATGACCATATACTACCTCTGTCAAACCTCTGCTCTCCTAAAAACCTATTTATTTAATGCTTCCATCGATAAAATACCATCACTAGTCGAAAGGAAGTCGTTCCGATCAGCAGGAGGCTACAATTGACTCTTCAGTTGTGTTCTACGAAGGCCTTCACATAAAATGAGGAGAAAAAATTAATGAAAAAGTACCAAACCATAAGAAATGTGTTAATCTTATAATTATGGAAAATAACAACAAAAAACAGATGGCACCCTCGATAATTTCATATCGAACAAGTTTCCCATTTCGCCAGATGAAATATCAGCTTGCTGCTGAAATTAGCCACGGTTATTTTTCAGTGCTTCAATTGAACGATGGCGTTTTTATGAAAAAAGTTTGATTAATTAACTGTCAAGCTGGGCAGTTCAATACATGGTTTGGTCTTTGTTGGAAATGTCCTCAACTCGTCAAGAATAGCCTGACCTGTGTTCTCGTTTTACTCCTCGTGTTTTGCCGCCATGCTGTGAACTTTGAGTCGTCTGCGTCCCACCAGGGCGCGCTGGAACGAAGAGCGGCGCAGTGGGGTTTTGGTGCCAACTGCGTTTATACTGCCGCACTAGAATGAAGGTTGCGTATAGAAAATGAGGGCAGTGATTAGAAACGGACAGGGTAAACTGTCGGGTAGGTGATGAATGGGCAGCTAGAAGGTGGGCAAAAGTGAACTGGAGTGACCGTCCGATGGAATGTTCGCAGTTAAATGGGCATTGGATGTCAGCTCGAAGAAACAGGTTCGGTAGGTGGGCGGATGGAGTGTAAGCTCATAGCTGAAGGGAGGGGTGGGTAGAAAGTTAGCTCTGAGGTAAATGGAAGGACTGGTGGAAAGCGTATGGAAGATACGTGGAAAGGCAAATGGAAGAAGGGCGAGTAGAAAGTTAGGTCAGAGATAAATGAGCGGGCCGGTGGAAGGTGTATGGAAGATATGAGGTAAAGAGGAGAGCAAATGGAAGATGGGCGGGTAGAAAATGAGCTTAGAGGTAACTGTTTGGGTTGGTGGAAGGAAGGCGGGAGATATTAGGCAAATAGGAAGGCAAATATAAAGTGGGCGGGTAGAATGTTCGCTCAGAGATAAATGGTTGGGCTACTGGAACGTATATGGAAGATATGAGGTAGAGAGGAAGGCAAATAGAAGATGGGCGGGGTAGAAAGTTAACTCAGAGGTAAATGGGTGGAAGGGGTAGAAAGTTGTCTTGTAGGTAAATGGGCGGGCGGAGTTTATAAATCCACGTAATGGCCGGCGCTGAGAAACGACCGGCGTGTCAGGGAGTAAAGGCCGCCAGGTGAGTGAAATCAACGCCGCAATCGGCGCTCCCAGCCTCCGCCAGCCGCGCCTCGCCACGCCTAGTAATAGGGGGATCAAGAGGGGTCAGCGGCGCGTCCTCCACTCAGCCTTGACTCCCTCGCCCAGCCCAGTCCCAGCCACTGTCTGCCCCCACCCCTGCCATACCTCCTCTCCCCTTAGCTCCCCTCCCCGTTCTAGCGATCCCCTATTGCTCCCTTCTATGCTCGTCAGGCCACTACATCAGGCCTCCTACGCCCACCAACATGATCTTATATTATCTTTTCCTATCGAGGATTGCTGTCTCACCTAATCCTAGTCTTCCCTAATAGTAGTCTTTCCCATGCAGCATTAATCTCACAACTCTGGACTTGTCCTCCATCGTGTCCCACCCTGTCTGACACCACTCGAGTCTGGTCTCCATCCACTATCCCATTCCATCCCTGCCCATTCTACACCAACGTACCCCTCATTTACGTTAATACCATCCGTTACAGGGGTAGATACAGGCTCATTGATAGGTAGATGTAGACTCATTAATAGGTACATGCAGACTCATTAATAGGTAGATGCAGACTCACGGGTAAATGCAGGCTCCGGGGTTGAGGCAGGCTCAGGGGTAGATGTAGACCCATGATATGGTGCAGGCACACCGGTAGATTTAGCCTCAGGGTTATATTTAGGCTTGAGGGTAGATGGAAGCTCATGGGTAGAGGGGGCTAAATAGCAGATGCGAACTCAGTGGTAGATGTACGCTGGCTTATGGGTGGATGGGGGCTCAGGGGTTGGGGTTCAGTGTCGGGGAATATGATAGACGGGTGGGATTTTGATAGTTAATGAGTCCGGCGCGCTCCATCCGCCACCAAATAACCATCACCCGGAAGTTATATCGAGAAATCTCACGAAATGCGTATTGGGTGGCTGATCTGGGCGAGCCTTGAAGTAGCGAGCTTTGAGAGAGTCTGGACTGGTATTTTACCCCGCAGGCTTTAGCTAAATACATGAAACGAACGCCACACCGTGGGTCCTCAGCTTAAAGCCTTGGGCGAGTTTTAAAGAAATGTGGTACAAGGAAATTAGAAACTCTTTACTCCTGGGGAATTCACCAAAGAAACATCTTCGAAATGTATATTCCATGCTGCTTAGTGTTGATATAGGGATGAAAATGATATGTGTTATAAGTCATATCTTAGCAACACACAATCACCCTGCATATGTGGTTTTAAGATATAAGTTGGCAAGTAAAGGCGAGGCTTTGGAATAGTTTAAAATCTCATTATCGCAGCCTGTCGCGGTGGAAGGAATGCTTCATTAGGCATGAAATAATTGGAACCTCGAGAAGCAGCACCGCATATACAATAAATGAAGGCACTATAAGAAGATTCCTCCTTGCTGGTATATCTCAGCATCACACTGGCAGCGTTCCTCTCAGTAAGTCTGCTATGTTCATGAATATAGTGGTATATAAGAGCCATACAGTGTGGTCGCCTGTAATAGCGCGAGTTTCAGTCTCCCTCCTCGAGTTTCTGGACGAGTTTGCTGAGTGTACAAAGCGGACCGCTGGGTCTACTACCCGCTGGTAGGAGTTGTAATGGCTGTAGCCGGCTTCCACCCCCTCTCACCATGCTATAACGTGTCCACAAGCCCCCGAGCGACTCTCAATGAAGGCCGAGCGGTGGACTTGCTCATTCTAAACTGCAGCTGCTCAAACGTCAATTGCCGCTTTAACCGCTGACTCAGCACTGATATAAACTCATCTTCGTAAGGTCATCACGTAGAGGCGAACGTCGAGGAGGGGATGGCGCGTCGGGGAATCCGTAGATCACACAGCCTATGTTCATAGCTCGTAAATTTACCAGTGTTGTTATCTATATATTGTATTCTGCCCTATTAGACCTTCTTGTGTAATATTTCGATGTATTGTTATTACTTTTGATAATTTTGATGATTCCATTTTTTTGAAATGATGTTCTCGTATGAAAACTAGTCTTTTAGAAAAGATTTAAGATAACAATGTAATGATAATGAAAGTCAGGCAGATAGACAAGAATATTAAATGTAGACAGTTGATTGCTGTTTTGGAACGTTTGGAAATTACATTGTTTTGAGGATATGTTTGAGTTAACCTTCATCACTGCATAGAAGAGACATTACAAAGTCACCAGTCTCTTTCAATTCCCATTGCGAGCAAGCTCTGAAATATAGTTTGATGAAGTCACCAGTCTATAAGACTTATGGATATTAAAAGTAGAACTTTTGATTATGAAAAAAAGATGCATAGCGGGAAAAACCCCAAAGAACTGTGGTTGTCATATGTGTCAAAAGCGGTAGCCCGTATTGCAGTCCCAGGACATTGCTCACTCTAGACGATAGGTCGGACGTAAGGTATCAGTACTATATATATATGAAGACAATGGCAGCAACCCCTCTCCCTCTGCCGTCTCCTCCCCTATCTTCACAGAGGCTGATAACGGAGAAGCACGCTTATCACCTCAGTGAGACCCCTCACCTGCCTGCTTTGTGACACTCTCACAGCACATCTTTTATGGGGTAGCTACGTGATAGCCTTGTCTTCATCAGGTTGTGTCTCCGATTAGCGTTCGTCTGTGATGTTTGCCGCCTGCTCACAATAGGCACGGTCTCGGGCACGCTGGTCAGTGGCCAAGGCGTGGGGAAAGAGGGACGGAGAAGCGGGATATGTTCATTAAATACTGCAGGTACAACTGTCTTCCACTAATACTACCACGTGAAGCTTTGACCGTACCTGGTCGAATTAACGGGCTGGTGGTTTTAGTGGGCCCATTGCAAACATGAAAGAGTCTTCAAGGTTTGACGGTTGTTATTGTTGGCTGGTCGCGTGGATGACATGATCGTTAGGAGAGAATCTACTAAAGGTGTATCAAATATTTAATGCACAGAGTGCTATACTGATCCACTCGTACCGTGAATCAGCATGTAATATACATGTGGCGTTAGTTTGATGAACCGCAATTAGATAAATGTCAAAGTCATTTGACATAACCCAATACGTATTTTTTAAAGGACTACACGATGATTGGTAGGTTGAACAAAGAAGTTATCATGAATCTTTATAATAATACATTTGAGTCTGAATTTATGCCAACCCTTGAAAGTAAGTAATCCGATAGTTTATACTTATTAAATAATTTTTCCAATTCTGCTGCGCCATTGTTGGCATCGTATGCCGGGACTACTTTCAACCACTGGACGTAAGCATTACACTCATCGCTGATATTTCCTGACGTCAATTGATGTATTTTTCTCACTATTTAATCGGGGTATTAGATACCTTTCCCGTAATGTTGACCTTCGTATGGAAGATCGCTGTGCTACTCAACGAATATATAAAGTCAATAAACACGTCCTGATTAAACAAAATAGAATGGCGATCAAATCATCAGGCATGGTATAATGAATATAGACACAGAGTAATGAACTGTGCAGGAAATGAGGATAGTACAAGTACAAAATTGACAGTAGATTAGATCCCTCTCGATGTGTTTTCACTTTATTTTAGGTGTAGCTGTATATGATGGAAAGTCTGCACTCAGAACCCTCTTAGTACTTCTCTATCTGAGTAGGTGGCGTCACGAATGGCTGAAACCCCATAATTTCTTTCTTCCTTTTCAAACCGGACTCGACTGTAAAGTTCACCCTACAAAAGCAAAGGTGTGTTTGATTGAAAAGTTCGGTGGTTGTAAAAGGGAGAGAAACCGGTTTCCCGTCACACAAATGTCCGTGCCTAGAGTCTATCATGGGCATAATGAACCTTGCCCAGTTTAAAGGTTTTCCACTGTTCTTTTGAATTCCTAAAAGCCCTCTGCGGGATAAAATTAGCATAATCGATCAGGGGTGCATTTTTTCAGGAATTGAGGGCTATGGAGTTGTTTTAGAAGGGACAATCGACATCATGATGTTGTGAAATGCTTTGAAATGTTTTGGAATCTTAAAGCTGGCGTGTTGACGTCCTATTAAGGCATAGGGAATGTATCCAATAACTCTTATGCAGTGTGATCGTGGGTTTCAGTCGGAACGGGTAGTTCCAGGAATAGATCCCTAAAGTATAGTTTCTTTTTATATTCAACGAGGGAAATATTTTCGAGAAAAAACAAACAAATTCAGTTGTAATTGTGAGCCATCAGTGCAGCGTCAATACCCAGATTTATGGAAATTATACACATGGATGTCATGTAGTTCAGAATAAAGTACATTCTGGGTACCCTTCCATGGCGTATGCATGAGGGGCCATCCATAGAGTACGTACGTACTGGGGGGGGGGGGGGGGGGGGTAAAAAAAATTCGCAGGATTTGCGTATGCTCCTTCTTTGTTATATAGAGTACAAGATGAGGGGGGGGGGGGGTCTAAACAATTTCGGAAATTCTACGTAGATACTTTATGGATGGCCCCTTAGCGTGTACATGATTCTCAGAAGCCTGACCTGAGCCGTTCAGACTATTGGTTTGAGCTGCACCTGCTGCCTGCTCTTAAAACTTAGGATATCTGCTACAAGGACGCTAACCAAGCACGCATGGTCAAAGGCCAGGGTGTCACCGGAACTCTGACCAGGTTGGGGACATGAAAGTGACCCGATCAGATAAAATCAGAAAAGGGCCGTTCTGTTTGTATAGGGGCTGGTCGTGTATATGACGGGTCGATCTACCTGGCAGTGACAGGCGCGGAGCGACACCCCCACACCCGCCATGCACCAAGACCGTCAACCAGTTACAGCCTTCTACCTACCTACATCTACTGTATCTACTCCTCCCAGCCTCCCTGTCCACTCCCTCAAAATCATCCTCGCTACCTCACTGAGAGTCTACCTGCCTGCCCGCCCGCCTGCCCGCCCGCCTGCCCGCCCGCCGGCCTGCACTCACTCACTCACTCACTCACTCACTCACTCACTCACTCACTCACTCACTCACTCACTCACTCACTCACTCACTCACTCACTCACTCACTCACTCACTCACTCACTCGCATGGATATGGCTATAGGCGAGAGTGGATAGAAAAATGGGAAAATGCTCATGTTAAGAGGGCCCTGAGAGCCTGCTATATACGCCACTTTTCATACACTACTCACAACGAAACCAACCTGAGCTGTGTGATGTGATTTGTCGCCTATGATATTGTATTCACAATAACTTTACCTGAACTAAGAGGCCTGTGACACTCCTTTAGGGTATATGTCTGTCCCGTCCTTTTTTTATCCTTTCTTTTCTTTTGATTGTGACTCCAAAGTACAACATCCATGTCCAATATATATAATCAGCCACACTGGAAAGAAAGAAATTCTGAAGTTTGGGAAACAAATATTTTTGAAAAGTTATAGGAAAGAAAAATATCTGTGGCAAAACAGTCTGGTAAGGGAAGTTAGCAAATAAACTGCCAGCCAGCTTGACCTGCAGCCAATTACAGGTAGCAGTTCCATACTCAACAGCTTGTCAACCTGCTTGGTATGGTGCTGCAACTGGTTTGCCATTGTCATTATAATGTGGCAGGTGGAGTGTTGTGTCAATGGTATGCAGCATAGCCCTTCAGTGAGGCAGCAATATTGAACGGACATAGGGTCCCACTGCTACAAGCAGAATCATCTTGAGTTTGTATACTTTCCTTTCACCAGAACCAAATAGGTCAATCTATGAGTCAGTCTCAAAAGGACATAACTAGCCTACCGAGATGTGAAACTAGACAAACAAACAACTATGATTGTAAAGACCTGCATACCATACTTAAACCTCTCCCTCCCCACTTGGATTGACTCCGTGAATTCTGCCAGTGAAGAAGCCCATCGGTTCAAGCCCTCCTAGGAATGTTCTGTTCTTTTTATTATTTTTCTCTTCATTAATATTGTTCTCGTTTTGTAAAGGGGATCTGTATGGGGGTGAGTAGGGTGAGCGTATTGGCCGAGACTGCGGTGGAGATTGAGAGCTGCTCCGTCTGGGCCTCTCCGCCGGCTTTACCTGACAGTGTCCTCCCGCCAGTCTAGTCGGCACAGCCCGGGACCCCATCTAAGCCGCCAGACGCCCAACCGGCTACCAGGGCCGGGAAGATAGCTTGTAGACGGGGTCGGAAAGAAGATGGGGAAGGGGGCACTGCACCCCCAGACAAGGGCTGCCAAATAAATGAAGGTATTGTTGCTAGTGAAAAATTAGGCTACAAATCAGGACGGGCTATAATAACGAGCACGGCGGTGAGGTAGGCTCAGCGTGGCCGGTAGACAGCGGGCAGGATGAGACGACGATAGGACAGCGTGGGATACGAGGGAGTGACGGATGGGAGGGCTGTCTAAGGGAATAGGAGCAGGGAGAGGAGCTGATCAAGGAGCAGAGAGTATAGATTTGGATGGGAGTTGGGAAGAGGGGAGGGTCAAGAATGGAGAGGATAGTTTGGATGAAGAGAGGAAAAGTCCAACGGAGACAGAAAAGTATGAGTGATCAGATGAGACATGAAGCGGAAAATACTCAAAGTGTAGTTGAATGGTTGTGGATGTGTCTATTGTTGGCGGTTATCAAAAAAGTTAAGACTTTATGAGGAAATGGAAGGAGAATGGTGTTTGTGCAACAATAAGAGGGGAGGGTGCTGGGAGAGGGATAACAGGTAGTTGGCGGGCCAAGAGTGAAAGTGATGGCGAGAAGCGATGAGAAGGGTTGATACTGACAGGAATGTGGCGGGAGGCTGGAGGGGGAGAGGGTTATCTCCAGACGGGGCTCTGAGACAGGCCTAAGCTTCCGATTAGATTAGGTAGAGCCCCGTTTGATGATGGTGGCGCCGTTCTGGAGGGACGGGTGTACATTCCCACACACCCTCCACCTTGACGGCTGGTCCACACGAGGTGGGCTTTCTCGTCACTCAGTACCTCGCACTCCGCTTACACTGCACCTTACACAAGCAAAGAACCATACCACCACAAACCATATACATCTACATACATAGCTCCTATACCTAACATTGCCATGCTTCTATAAACAATAGACCATGTATATGTACATCACCACTACTTCGCAGCACCAGGTCATCAAACACTTTACACTACTTGTATACTTACAAAGTAAATATACATTTCACACTCACACCGCGCACGATTACAAACTTTACAGACTGTACGACCCATACGCCTGAAAGTACAATACCTCAACGGCACAAAAGAAACTTCATACTAATATGCTATCCTTTATCTCTTACACGGACCACTCTATAGGTATTTAGAAACATCCCATGCATTAACGAATTCTACAGTAAGTCGCTAATATTATCTGATTGCTTAGTCATCCAGAGACAAAATACCAGTAGTTGTGACTCAGTGTATACAGTTTAATGCAGGCAATGTCAGAGGAGAGTTGCCAATGGAAGTACTTCAGTGCTCGTGACATCTCACCCTTAAAACAAAAGCCTTCATGCCCCAATACATTACCCGAAATAAAGCGTGTAATTTAGTAAGGGGGACCTGAAGCTGAGGAATAATGTAATAGTCTGTGATGAAATCAAAGATTAATAAGGGCCATTTAAGTTTTACAAGTATAAGGAAACATGTCAGTCTGTCTTCCATTCCAGGAAACCTCATTGTTTTTGCCTTTTCTTTGTTTTTGTCGTGAATCAAGGCAATGTTAATTGTTAACCCCAATTTTCCCTTTTTGCACGATTATCATGACCAGTGGTTCGTTAAGAAAACCATAATTACGGCGAAAATCGGGTTCATCATGGAGCGTAGTCGGTGCCTGTGCCAGTTCCTAAGAAACAATTAAAGGTCAGTACGTGAACGAAGTCTGTAAATAAAACATGTCGCCTGGCTACAGGTTTAGAGGGAGAAAGGGGAGCTGTCTCGTTTTCATAGGTCACTTTTTACGGGAGCTAATAACGTGACACTTTCCACGTTGAAGTAACCTGATGACGAGAAGTCTTACCTCGACCTGTGATAGCTTCTCCCGGGCTCACGTTTGGTCCCCCGTGCTCCTGGGAACAGATTCGGCTGTGGCGATGTGATTCGTCTATGGTGTAAAATCTGTTAAGGAAATAACGGTCATTTACGGAAATAGGCCGATAATTGTAAACATTCTGTGTGTTTTTTTACGGGAGCGGGAAATGAGTTGTGTGCGCGCGGCGGGCGGGCTGTAGACCGCCGTCTGCCGACATCACGGTCTCCGGGTTGATTTTGTCCTGTCCTGCCTCTACCCGCGTTCTTCCTGCCTGTCTATACCCGCCTGCATACCCGCCCTCCATCATAAGCCTTTACCTCCCTCATATTTTATTCTTCCTTGTCCCTCTGCTTCTCAACCTCTCCACCTCCCCGCCCAGAGTTCTTCACTGCATAATCATCGCCCTCCTTTCCAGTCAAGCTAACTGCCTGCCAGCTTGCCTGTCCATCCATCCATCCATCCATCCATCCATCCATCCATCCATCCATCCATCCATCCATCCATCCATCCATCCATCCATCCATCCATCCATCCATCCATCCATCCATCCATCCATCCATCCATCCATCCATCCATCCATCCATCCATCCATCCATCCATCCATCCATCCATCCATCCATCCATCCATCCATCCATCCATCCATCCATCCATCCATCCATCCATCCATCCATCCATCCATCCATCCATCCATCCATCCATCCATGTATCTATCCATCCATGTATCTATCCATCCATGTATCCATCCATCCATGTATCCATCCATCTATCTAGTTATTAGGCCTATGCTGATTATCAGTAATGGTGAAAAGAAGTGGACATATTGCGTGATACTTCAATCTTCTTAAGAGCTTCCATAAGGACCTCCGACTCGCCGGCAATATCTGAATACATCGACTTTAGTCCCTTTCTGGTCCCATTCCTAATTGGGGACAATCAAGAAACCGTAAATTAGCATCTGGGAATTATTCGTATGTTACAAAGCAGTGAAATGGCACAGTTGTTGGGCATATTGTAGTTCTGAGTCCGACTCCGTGGCTAGTACAAGACACGTACGTGTGTGAGTCTTTATTCACCTTCCGATAGGTGGGTTCTCAGAAAATCACTTTTGAAGGGAGGGAGGTCTTTTTTAGCTGGCCGGGAAAGTTGTGAACTTAGGTTCTACAGGGGGAGCCTTTGTTCTGCGACATATCACGCTGTCCAGTAATTACCTTCATAAACACGAGAAACCAGGATAGGTTTTGTCTGGGATGTCCTGGTGATTATATTGCTAACGATAAACGTAGTCAGTGAAGAGTTACTAGTTAACATTCCATATCAACTTCAAAGGCATTGTCAGGCTTGTCATTTTCTAAGTGGCTTTCCTGATTTGATAGGGAAAAAATTGTAAACAAAAGAGTTGAAGAAGGTCATCGCCTGAAGGAGGAATGCCGTGAGGGACGCGCTGCCGACTTCCGTTGGGATCTGCAACTAATTACAAACCTGGTGGCAGACAGACTGCACTGGGTCTGCAGACAGACACACTGAATTGTTCCTGAAGTCGAGGTGAATGACTTCTGTAGAGAGGCTCAAATCGGTTCTGCAGACAATGTGAATCTGCTCTGGAGATATGAAGTACTTCTTGGGTTTGGTTTAAGGTGGGGTTTGTGTTGTGGGAGCTCATAAGATTATATCATAGCTGAGGTCATACTATCTATAAGATAAATGCAGTTCGGATAACTGTATGAAGCTCCTATACACCCATGAAATACAAAAATATTCACTGTGCGAAGTTCCTACTTTGATCAGCCTATAGATACATCACATACAAAGACTGTTAACTGTGTGAAGTTCTCACTTTAATCACCCTATAGATACATCATATACTGAGGCTGTAAAGAATATATGGTTTCTTGAACGAACACTAAGCATACACCATACACAGAAACTATTAACTGCACACTGTCGCCCTATATTTTGTAAAGAAACTGTTAACTGTACAGAGTTTCTAATTTGATCGCCACATGTGTACATCGTATACAGACACTACTAGCTGTATGGAATGGAATTCCTACTTTGATCACTGAGAAACCTGCTCAGAAATATAATATTTTTCTTGTGTGGTATTGACGAGACGGCTGAGAGTGGGCAGTGTGGACCGTTGGTAATTACACGTGGCAATTGCTTCATCAAAGGAGGCAGTGGCCCTGTGCTGATTATGTTTAGTCTGTCGCCCTCCCCGTTACCCGCACGAGCATGCTGCCGGCCCGAGACGGCTTACACCCCCGTCTGATGTCTTGGTTGTGGCCGCGCTGTCCGCAACTGGTAACGCACCATGTTAGTGGTCTCGTGTTTGACATTAACCTTTTCCTCTGGAAGTCTTCACTAAACTGCGCGAGGTGGAGCCGTTTCTAATGGTTTCTCTTATTGTGCCGTATGTAAATGCCATATCTGTCTATTTTTAACTTATAGAAGTCTAAAACTACTTCAGTCTACGATGACATAAGTGCCGTAGGAGCTTAGCATTATGGTTCAAATCTAAATATTGTTGTGGTTTTTGAATTGATCTTGTCATACGTAATCTTTTATGCCAGACCCATTTTCTAGAGTGATCTTACAACGATAAGGATCTCACCATGATCGGCAGTTGTGGATATGTGTTAACATGATTCGTACGAAACCTTTAAAACTTGGAAAAAGTAAGTTAGAATTTATGAAATCGTCCTGAAGAAAATCTTAATTGATCTTGTAAGTGTTGGGTAATTACAATACAACACGAGGTTTTTAACAAGACTTTCAAATTAATAAAAAATTATGTATTAGCAGTATATGGGCGATTTCCTCATCTATATACAGTGATATTGTGACTGAAATACAAAAGCTATAGCGAATTCTTATACTGTTGCACAGGTATATAATATATAGTATCGTACAAAGAGAAATGATAAGATGATGAATGCAAATAACCTTGATCCTCGAAGGAAAAAGGTGAAAATTATAATATAAAAAGGAGCTAGTCTGCATTGGTATAAAATAGTTTTATTACATGTCTTTCATGTTGTGTACAGAGCAGGTTCAATCACCTGTTAGTTTATATATAGTGAACAATATGGTAGCAGCATCTTCACGGTGGAGAACAAGTGGGTCGACGGCCACAGGGCGGACCCCACAGTATTACAACAGCAGGAGTCATACCGTCCTAACACGGCCATGACCACACCACGACTAACGGCATGCTTTATAATTAATATTAACTCGTGCTAAACATTGTTCATACACTGCAGAAAATCAGCCCCTCTCCGCAGCCTCCAGGGCCAGTCGGTCACGTGACCCGGGGGTGCGAACTCTCACCCGCCTCTTAGCGGCAGACTCACACACTGAAAAAAATAACCTCATATTTGAGTACATTGGGTGATCAGGGCACGTTTGGACGCCGCCTTAACCGCTTGAAGACTACCCCGGCCCCAGCCCCAGCCACAACCCCATCCTGTCCCAGCCCCAGTTCCATATCAATCCCAAAGCCCAATGTAATCTCCCCATACCCTAATTTCTAACCCCAATTTGAAAATCATTCTTATCTCTCAATCCAAACCTCCTTTCTAATGCTATCACCCCAACCCAACCCAATTCTATCCCCCATTTTCCTCCATTATCCTCCCACCACTCCAGTTCCTGGTTGTGCATTCAGGACAACGCCTGACTTCAACTCGAACTCTAGTTCTTTATTGTCGCACCCCACGTCGACAGCCTCACCACCAACCCATCGCAGACGTCATGGCCAAGAGAATCAGCTTTGAATGTTAACATTAATTAGATATCAGAAATCATGCTGATTTCATACCCCTATACGGACCGTTGGTTGTTTTAAAATGTATTTATCCCCAAAACAACAGCATGTCACTAAAACTGATCATTCACTACGAAAATATACTTTAAAAAGTTTTATTAGCGAGGATTTGTGTACAACAGATCTGGAAACGTAATGAACTTTACCCCTCTCCTCATCCCACTTGATTTACCTGTCATCATGAGAAGTGGAGCGTAATTGTGCTTTTATCGCGCAGTTGTGCAGAACTTATCCTGCGATAGCTTTAAAAAGGCATCAATTGCGCAGAGGTCTTTTGATGCCACTTCTGTGGCAGAATAGTAATGGTGTTATAAAGACTACTTAATTTACATGAAGTAAATTTGCGTAGTATACATTTCTTTAGATTAACAATAATAGATGTATATAAATGTACAGTTATGAGAATAGTTTAATGCATTTAAACATTCTCGAATTTTTTAAGTAATATATTTTTAAGTTCCATATTTAATGCCATCATATTCATATCGTGCTATAGATCAAATCGGATTTGAGGTTTTCCTGTGCAGCTTTGCTTATAACTTATTCTGTGCGATATAAGCCTAATCATTTATTCTAGAATAGTTTGTCTTTTAAATGTAGTCGTGTGTCCTAAGGCGAGAGTTGAAAATTCTCGCGATTCACCATTCAATCACAGCGGAGATACATCCATCTAAATGGCGCCGTGTCTGGCGGGCGATTACAGGTAATTTCACAGGTTTAAGTGCCTAAAGCCCGGTGGACATTTACAGAGGCCGCTCGCTCACCACGACTCGCATTCACTCAGTGAGCAACTCACAGTCACTCAGTGAGCAGCTCCCTTCACTCGCAGTGAGCAGTCAGAGGGAGAAAGAGAAAAGCTCACACGCTCGTCTAACGACACTTTTCCGTTAGCATTAACGTCGAGCCAACACCATCAGCACATCAGTCATTGCCTCACTGCCGGGCCGACGGCACCGTGTCCCCGTCTTTTTGTGTGAGTGGGTTGTTCTGGAAGGGTGGCAGTGGGATTGCTGTGAGGTGTAGAATTGTGATATGGTATCTTTCATGAGTTGTGCAACGTGTTGAATCATGCGAAACAGAATGGTAGGAAGTAAACGGTGCCAGGTGGTAGGTAGTGAGGAAGAGATATGTTGGGGATTGTAGTATGGGTTGTAGGATAAGAAGTGTGTGGTTATTTATGTAGTGATGATTTATTGTATAGGTGACTTTACGAGTTGCAGATAACGGTAGATGACGAGGTATAGGTGACAATATAGCAAGGGGTAGCTGGTTGTAGAAGTCACTGAGTGTTGTGCAGCTAGGTATTGTTGCAGGTGACAAGAGCCGGATGTAGTTGCTTGTATGAGCTGCTCTTGCTGTAGTACTATGTGTAAGAGGTTTATGAGTTGCATTGGCTTTAGAAGTAATTGTAGCTGGTATATGTGTAGCTGTGTATAGGAGACAAGGTATGGTTTGCATTTGGTTATAGAGTTAGGTATAGCTGGTGGTACAAGTTGCGGTTGGGAGCTAGGTGTAGGTGATAGTGACTTTCTCTAGAACTGCAGCCTACCAGTGTGTAAGACGTATTACCGTGTGCTTAATGGTAGGTCCTGGAGACAGCTACTTCCTCCTGGCGTCAGTCAAACGGCTGTGCAGAGCATGTAAATGCCGACTGAACTTCGGCGAGAAGGATCACTTTACACAACCAGCAAGTGGTAATGAGTCCCCAGCTTTCAGCCAGGCCCCAACCCACTAATATCTGCTGCGCCACAAAACATCCAGGTCTGTCTACGTCGCGTACTGCTTTTCACACTACCATCCTCTGTTTATTTTGCCCATCCTTTTTTGTTGTCCCCAACTGTCAGGTTTACATGTCCCATGTAACTCTTAACAAGCCAACTCTGCCCGCCCACCCTGCTCTACTGAGCTCTCGATTCCTCTGCTGAACCCACTTGCCTGTATGGGACACTTCAAACTACGCTTGCCCAACCCACTCTACTTGTCCGAACATCACTGTTTATAAGCCCACCCTATTAGACCAAGCTCTGTCTGCTTTGCCCACCCAACTCCGTTCCAGCTCATCCTGCCCGACCTTCATGTGAACTGTTTCCACGTCACTTGATCAACCCACTCTACCTTAGCTTATCCGATCCTATTTCCCCCCGCCCCATGCTACCCTACCCTCTCGCCCTACTCCGCTACCCACAGCCCTACTGGGAATCAGATGCTTTATCCGGTGATTGTTTATGACGACTTGTGTGCCCCTCATTCTGACTAAAACGGCTCCCAAGCAAACAACCCCGTGTGGTGGCAGTCACCTCTCGTCACTGCCCAACAGGAAGTAGTGCGATGAATCCGATTTATATCGTGCTTAAACGCGGTAAACGTGGCAGCAGTTTATGTGAGTTGTAAACGTTCTCATTCCCCAAACGTAAGTTTAGAAAAAAAGGTATTTGATAAAAAAAACCGCTCAAATATATCCAACCAAGGAATAGAGGCTTATGTTGGCTTCCCCAGAGGATTTCTCGGTGGAATTGCGGGTAAAGATGGTGACTGGACCCATCGCCTTGCCCATAATTGCAATTAAAGCTACGGGCCAGTCCAGCTTGGCCTGGCTTCTCGCTAGTTGCGATCCCGATCGTAACATATCGCTAAGGATTGATGGCTATTTCCTGTTTAGCCCTGCTTTGTCAAACACGAAGGGTGCTGTAATGTAAACCTGTAATACTGATAAGAAACCAGTCAGAATATCTCAGCATGTAAGAGGGAAAATAGGTTAATGGAAATTTCGAAAATATTAAATGAAAAACACTCATGCCTTTGCTTGATGAGTGTATTCATAGAATACCTCCGAGTTCACTCCTCCCTTCCCCAAACACTAAAAACCTCATACAAGCGAAGTAGTTTTGTATTGTACTTCTTTACTCTACATCATATTTTTTATTTACACACGCATACACATTTTAAAACATAGACTATCGTTCAGATAACTCATACAAAGCCTAAGGATTCCGCTAGGTTTCGTCGTGGTTTTTTTTGTTGGTACTAGACAGTAGCAGAAAGCGGGAATTTGTAGCCCAACACCTACACACGTCGTCTAATGAATAGTTGTACCATCCTTTATATGTATCACAACGGTGTCTGTGGTCTCACTGCGAAAACGCCAAGACAACAAGATATTTCGAAGACTTGTGCGAAGTTTTGGTCAAAATGCACTGCAGTGATTGATAGATTTGTTCGTTGACCCAAATATTTGATCCAGACTCTTTTATACCGGATCAGTTTAGCCAGTTGCAGTATTAGTTTGTTATACTATATTGTTCTTAATTCATATGACTAATCTTGACCGGTGCAGAGCGAGACATTTTTTAGTTCATACCACCACAAAATTCAAAATGTCCTACATTAGGGAGACTCCATATTAGAAATATTTAATTCTTGACGTCTTGTACAATTAAGGATATATTTTGACAAATAAGATGAGATTTTTGATCGTAAGACTCTTGCATCTTTTTGTATGTGCCATCAAGTGAACCAGTTAAATAATATGTTGCTCACGTCACTGATGACGCTACAGCATTGTCGTCATGGCGCCTCTATTGGCACCACACCTAGATCTCTACTCCACTCATATCAATGTATCCTGCAAAGCATATATATTCTGGGTTCAAATCACAATATCCCGTTCACAGACTAAATTACCGTTGGCCTCCAAAACAGGAAGGCCTTTCGTGCTGGAAGCCACATGTGGCTTCTGAAATGTTGATGAGATAGGTGGCCTGCAGTCTGGCCTGGTCCTTGCTGCAGTAAGTGGGTTTCACGAATTTACATATTTCATGTCGCTTTTTCAAAGTGGTCACGTACCTAATTGTTCAAAATAAAAGCGGCGGCGGCGAGCGTCCCCCGCCACGCACCTGGTCGCCCAATTACTATGTTTACACATAATTGGGGGAGTGGCGTGTGGGCCAAGGGACATGCGAGTTACCTATTACACCTACCCACCAGGGAGAGGCAGGGGGAGGCTACCACCACCGGCCTTTTTACCCCATCATCAGAGAAACCTTGTACTCCCCTCAACCTTATACGCAGATATGTGGAAGTGGTGGGGTGGAATCGTAATATTGAAGTTGATGAAAATTATTTAATCTAAAAATAAAGGAAAGGAGAGTATAGGTTTACATGCAAAAGCCAGTTATACAAAAATAGACACTATAATTTGATCTACCCTGGCTTCTCTCCTCTCCTTCTCACAATTCAGGTGAGGTATTGCCTCACAGGTCTTTCGAGGCCCCTTGCTAGAAGGATGGGTATTTGTAAATCGTTCAATGCCTCTCAGAGAAAATCTGTCCATTTTTTAAGGTCGCTAGTGTCAACAGAGGTACAGGATAATCCATTTCTGTTTTTCCGTTCACGAGTATCTTAATGTTAATGTATCCACCGGGAAACATGGCGGTGGTAGAAGCGCTTTTACGTCCAGTTCACCGAATCCAGTTTTCTGGGGACGTTATGTCATCTTCATCGTCATTCCACGCGCGATCACGTGAAAGTTGAGATGCCACAGCAAGCGTTCTGTACAAACCGGTTCCAACGCCTACTTCCCGATGGTCCAAAGACCCCTCTGTGTTCACTTGTGCCATTGCGTTTCTGTCATTAGGATGAACTTGGTCCAACTGGCCTTTGGTATTTAACATTTTTACTGGAATCGTCTCCGGCTGATCCCTAGTGCAAACTAACTTTAAATACAACTGGTCCCCATACAGATATGTCTTCACTATACCCACATGTATACTCTTCTGTATACATGTATAGTGGTCGTCTTTCATCGATCTTAAAACTCAGTGGTCACCTCGCGTGCTTTTAAGCAGTGCAGACTGCATATCCACTGGTCATACTATCAGTTCCATACCAACGGTAACAATTTGCCACACCTTCATGGTAGCAATTCATCCCGAATAGAGGCTAACTTTAGACAGCCTTACCAGACCATCATCATACATCCCAGTGCATATATATAGCCCGGTTGACCTTAAATCGGACCAAGAGTAAGTGGCCTTGGTGTTTCCTAACCAGTATTGGTCATACTAACAGGTGTCCGATCACTCCACATAAAAACCTGACCTCACATTGTAAAACACTCCAGCAGGTGAACGTTAGTAACATCTCCACACCACACCAGACCACACTGGTCACCACTCATATTTAGGCACCAGTCCACAACGTCCTGGTGGCCCGATCGCTTACTCCGGCCGCTGGTGGCGCCCTCATGTGGCGGAGACTGCGGGGCGGCAGCGGCAGCGGAGCAGTTTCTGGAAGGAGCGCTGAAAGTCCGGGTTAAACACGTGGTAGATGATGGGGTTGACCATGGAGCCGCTGTAGGCGAGCCACTCGAAGGCCACCATGACGTGTGGGGAGATGTAGGGACGACACACCATACAGGTGGCGTTAATGACGTACGTGGCGAAGAAGGGGAGGTAGAAAACGATGAACATGGCGAACATGATGCCAAGCACTTGCACGGCGCGCCGCCCCTTGTCCAGATTGGCGCGCTTCGACGAGCTGTTACTGTTGTCCCCGCGCCGGAACTTGAACGTGCGCACCTTGGCCTTGCGCGACCCCTGGTGGTGATTGTTGTCGGCGTCTAGTTCCTGGAGGTGGATGTCTGTACAGGTAGAGGACGGGGTGATACCCCCGCCCCCGCCGCCCCCACCACCCCCGCCGGCGACCCCGCCGACGCCACGGTCGTAGGTTGTCTCCACACACAGGTACATATCAGACCGCTCATACCCCAAGGCGGCCATGTCCTGGGCCTTCCTGGCGCTCACACTCACACCCCCGGCACTGCCGCTCCCTGAGCTATACTCCTTGTGTGGAAGGAGCGGGCTGCGGCCGCCGAGCCCGGTCGACGGGTCCCGGTCTCCGCTGCCGGCCCGGCTGCCCACCTCCCCGTTACCGAACGAACCCTGCGTGGACTTGGAGAGGCGTTTGAAGTTGTAGGCGGACTCCTCGCGCAGGGAGAGCGTACTGGAGGCGGAGTTTGTGACGGCCAGTTTGCGCTGCGCCTTGCGCTGCTCGTGCAGGGCGCGCACTGTCAGGATGTACATGATGGTCATGATGAGGAGCGGCAGGTAGAAGGAGGTGATGGTGGCGGACAGCACGAAGGTGGTCGTCTCCGGCCCGCAGCCTTTATAGTAGACGTTCTTCTGCGTGTCGAACATGCTGAACAGGAACAAGGGCCCGGCAATGCAGAAGGAGATGATCCAGACGAGCACGATCTTAAAGATGGTGTGCTTGGTCTTCTTGGCGTGGCCGTACTTGAGCGGGTACTTGAGCGACATGTAGCGATCGATGGATATCATACACAGGTGGATGATGGTGGAGGACGTGAAGAGTACGTCCAGAGAGTACCACGCCACGCACATCAGTTTGGGTACGGGCAGCTCCTCTGAAAGTAGACACCAATAATAACCTGTTAGTTTACTGTGTGAGACGATTTCCGTAAGACCTTCCAGGGATAGTAAAATAGTAACACACCTGTGTCATATTCGCCAAGGCCATACCAATAATAACACAATGCTCCAATACTACGATGTCTCATACTATAACCTTAAACGTATATGATACACTGCCTGCAGTAAAAGTAGTCCATAATTTATTTTATATATATTATCGACAGAATAAGATATATACATTTCAAGCCTGGCAAACCGAAACCTTCAAGTTAGTCTTGATACCTTCGCGATTCACCACGAGAATATGCCATCTTACAAACACTGCCACGTTAGCTCAAATCCCTTATTCTATAAACGTCCTCCCACGATAACCACAAAGGTACAGGTGCTTGACCTCAAAGTTAGGGAAATGATATAACCTGGCTATATCGTTCAGTGAGAATATATTCCATCAGGATGCCATCATCATCTTTCAGCATCGTTTAGAGATATTGAAAATGGTTCTTTGAGTAATCAGGGTGAATGTGAGGAGACCTGGCAGGGTTTATCTCCCGGTAACGTCTTGAGACGCCGTGGCGGCTTCACGCTAACAATAACCCACGGCACGTGATGGCTTTTTGCCAAGCAGTCTCTTCCGGGAAAGGATGGAAGGGCATTATTTATTGCAGTTATACCTGTAACATCATTACGTTTTTTTGTTCATTTTTGTTATGGTAATCTACTTCAAGAGTCGATGATCTTGCCGGGCGACGTGACAATGGCTGATTTTCATCAATTATACGCTTGTCGCGGTCAGCCACGCCGTATTAGAGGCATCCAAATATAAAGGAATACCAAGAGGAAATAAATTCTTCAAAAATTTCCTGAGATTTGCTGGTATGACGAATTGGGAAGCTACTTTCCATATCCTTTACAGTTAGGATATATTCATGCATAACAATAATCAAACCAAACAATTTTGAAGTGAGAGAATGCCAAATCTATAAAACACACCCTTTATCCTATGATATGTTCATATATTTCTTTTTTACATGGTTTTCTCATTCACGAATGCTTTGCTGCTTTTGACACATTATATCAAAACATGGGCATCGCGATACGTGCCTGATCATTGATAGCTGATTTGATGTGGACTCAAAATCCAGTGCTTGATCAGACAGGGAATTCCATGTGAGCAGTCTTCAGGAGGAGTAAGTTCTTTCATTTAGAGCCCTGCTCATGAATGGACTGTAAAGCCTCAAACACCCCCACCCCGTCCAGGCCCCGCTGATGGGATGTGCCAATCCCGGCGCGCGGCGCCATCGGCGTATAGCTGTCCGCCCGGGGCCTCACACAGCAGAGATCACTGGTAAAGCAGCTTAGCGGCGTGATCTGCCGCCCAATTCGTTAATACCCAGGCCCACACAGTGGCTTTCATCTCCCGCCGTGTTCCACAGTGACTGCAGTCTCGGCAGACACCCAACAGCTGTTTTGGTTGCGAGACAGCCTTAGAAAGTAGCGAAACACACGCTCTGCATGCTGACACCAGGCTGAAAACCTTTTTGACACTTACAAAACATGGAGGCCAAAACATGGACAAGATTAACGACCGATATACTGACACCAGTCAAAGATCCCCAATGAGACTCCACACCCAGTACACAGATACCTGAAGAAAAAGACCTGTATGATACTCACACCCCACACACTGACACGAGACTGAAAACTTAATGATATCAAATAATATCAGTTCACCAATACATATAACCCTAATATTGACCTTCTTTTTATAATTCACAAAACCTGGATGATACAACTCGTACACTGACATCAGACTGAAAACTTATTTTATACTCGCATCAACGCCCGTAACGCGTAAAATAAAGCTTTCTTTTAAAAATTCTGTGCATCCTCCTCCTAGTGACTGCTCTTGTTACTAGGGAGAGCAATTCGGAGTAGCTCACCTGGCAGCTCTACCTCATCTGACAGGCTTTATAGCACCTCAATGTGAAGCCGGGAATAGCTGGTCTGTACAATAAACAGAAGCCATAAGAGAGCGTATTTTGTGGAAGACGGGAGACCCATCAGGTCCTGTCATCGTCTGACCCCAGCATTTCCTGCAACAGATGTGCACTGGTTCTCTGTCTCTGACCTCTTCAGAAATTATGACGTTGATCAAACTTTTTCATATGATATGCATTAAATTTATATAATAACAAATCCTGCTCCTAGCCCCTACATTGCAGTCTGTCTCACCTGTTGCCATGGTGAAACCATACGGAGTATGCCGAAGACCCACTGTGAAAAGAAGCCCTACAGACCACCATAAGAAACAATCATCTCCAAACTGAAATGTGTTTGCATGGCACACAAAACCAAGTGATGGAGCTGACGGTTTATGACGATACTGATCTACCAGCCGGCGGTTCAGTAATAGAGATGTGTGGAAGTGTGTAGTGAGTGAAAAAGCGAGCCCTGTCGCCGACATTGAGAGTCTGTCACTTTATCTACTTTATCAAGGCTCATCTCCCCGGTTGCTGAGAGCTAAAGTTAGGCGATTAGCAGACGTTAGGTATACATGTATGTTGTTGCTGTAGGTAGGGCATGGGTAAGGATGAGGAGAAGGGGAGGATGGTGGATTCATAGTCCCACATGATATTCATTTTCTGACCAGGCGCTGTGGAGGAGGGCTTGGACTTTTCAGGTGATCGGTGCTCGTACCTCTCCTGGAGAAACAGGCTAGAGAACTGACTAAAAATCGTGTCCCATTCCCATAAATATTCCACTGACTGAGCTCAACATGCTTCAATTAAAGCTCCCCTCTGTTCGTGTTGGTCCAGGCCGCCCTGCGCAGTGGTCACGCGTCCGCCACGCACCCTGTCGGAGGCGCCTAGCGCCAATAAGTTGGCCGGTAGCTTTAAATTCTCGTCAGTCCGTCGTCTATCCGGATACGCCTAGTTCCGACCTCTCGGCGGGGCGGTCTGTCTCCCTGCTACCTTCTCCAGTGTTCACCACGCTCAGATACCCCCTCCCACACCCCCTCGGCACATTCCACCTCCCTACGAATGTCACCATCTCAATAAAAGTTCGTGACCTCTCCCTGAACTTCACGTAATGTACCTTGGTTCCTACTCACTGCGGAACTATTTTCCGTTGCCCCAAAATACAGGCAATATGAACTATGTGAGAAGCCATGGTTCTGACTTTGGTATTTCCTATCATAACCCTATGGATTCCTCCTTATCCTACTCTTAGGGATCTGCCTATGCGCAGAGGTGACACAGGTGGAAATAAATCGCGTTGTGCTGTGTCACACATGCAGGTTTCGAATATCAGATGCCGTAAAAACCCAAACCCGATTCTCTACGTTATGGGTGGAGTGAGATGAGAGTGAGCATGGCAGCAGGTTTAGGCTGCGGGCGGGCATGTAAGCGGACAGGAGAAGGGTGGGCAGTGTGTCAATAGGCAGCTAATATGCGGGCATCGAGCAGGCGGGCAGCAAATCGGCAGGCAGGCAGCATCGGGATGAACTGTAGGTGGGCAGCGTGTGGGTAGGCAGTGGGCGGGCTGGCGGGCAGCGTGTGGGTGGGCAGAAGCGGGTGGGCAGCCTCGTGCGGTCAGCTGCGAGTGGGAGCCCCGCAGATGCTGATTGGGCCGCTAAGCCTGCCGCCCGATCCGCCGGCCGGATCAACAGTTAATCAATGCCTCGCCACCGCCACGCGTCGCTCCATGTCCGAAACCAACCCCCTGCCTCGCCCTCGAACCACCACAACCCAACCATCCCCACCGCCCCGCCACCACCACAACGCCGCCCGGATCGACCGCGCCGTATTTTTAGAGTCGGCGCCGGGCTTTTGTTGGGCGCGCGGCCGGCAGGGGTCTAACCAGCACATAACTCAGCCGCCCGCCGCCCGCCCGCCAGGTTATGACTGGGATCCTAATGCCGCAACTGGCCGAGAAGCTGGGTGGTTGGGAGGGTGTGGTGAAGAGAAGAGGGGGTGAGGTGTAAAAAGGCCGAGAAGGTGGAGAGAGGAGGGGAGGGGGGATTAGAGCACAGACGATGGCTGGTAGGGGTCGAATGGATTACGCTGCGATGAAAAAGAAATAAGGACAATAATAAAACAAAGCTGATGTTTAAACAGGAAGATGTTGCTGCAATGCAATAAGGGATGAGTGGGAGGTCCTTGGGCGAGACAAATACATATTAGAAGGGGTGATGTAGGGAAATACCATCAAGTTTATTTACAAGCATGTCCATTTCACCCAAATATCTGTATGTTTTAAAAAACACCCTAATGTTTTCAATAAAAAAGTGACAGAATCAGATGTAGAAAGGGATTTGCACAGTATTACAGTAATCGTCTTTCGGGAATCTCAAGAAAATGTCTTCTCAAGCGATACATTCTTTCCAAGTGCGTACTTAAATACAAATGGGCAACCCTTGCCTCTATCTAAGCATAGATCGGCGATTTGGTAGAGCGTATGCTAGATACACAAAGAAGTGGGACTGAAGGCAGGGGATATAAAGCGGGGCAGAGCAGGATGGGCAGTGCAGGATGCGGGACAGGGCATTGTATGATATAGGGCAGGGCAGGGCAGTAAGGAGTATGGGTTAGGGCAGAGTGAGGCTAGGCAGTGCAGGATATGGGACAGTGCAGTCTATTATGCGGAGCAAATTGGGGCTAGGTAGTGCATGGTATAGGACAGGGCAATTCAGGGCATTAGGTTCGGTAGAACGGGGCTGGGCAGTGAAGGGTATGGGGCAGGGTATGACGCGGGCACGGAAAGGGTGCGGGGTCTAGGCCTGGGGGTCGTTATAGCGACGGACGGGCTGGTCGGGAGAAGGGGCTTTATGGGGCCCTAAGAGGCGGCATTAACACATTGTGTCAGACGGGGCGACAACCTGGTCTCCTGCCCGCCCAATATACGCCCGGCAGTAGGCGCCACCTCGCCCCTCTACATTTTCCAGGCGACTTTCTAACAACAGCGACGGACAGATTCGAGAACGGAGCTGCTGTCTACAAATAGAGTCAATAAAGGTGGAGCGCGAGGCGGGCGGCTAAAACTGTCCGCAGTGGCCGCAAATCACACGCTGCCTGTCCACTCCCTCTCTCCTCTCCTCCCGCCGACTGGCTTTAACGACTTGGGGGGTTAATGGGGGAACAAAATGTCAGGTACGAGTCAATAGGTTGGTTTGCTGAGAGTTAGTCGTAAATGGCTAATTGTGTGGCCAGCTTTACACACACTCTGTCAGCGTTAACTGGTTTTCTTAAACCGCGCCTACCTATCACGGGCTGTAATCCCACCACACCCCTCAGTCACTGATTTTACACAGGGGACTTCAGCGACTTGCAGGCGGTGTAAAGAGGGCAGAAACTCTTGTGGCGTCTGACGCTGGAGAGGCAGAAAAGATTAAGCAGATGGTAGTGAGAGTATGACAGGCCACACCCCTAGCAGTCGAAGATTTACAGCTATATCAAAGGCCAATCCATCTCATACCATGTCTAAGTGGTTTGGGAAGTAAAGAGTCTCACCTCGGTAAATGTGAAGGGGTGAGATTTCTACCTAAATTCATCTCATAGATTTGATCAAACCCAAAGTAAGTCCAATAGAACATATTGGATGTTAAACTACCCAAACAAACAAACAGTGGTGGATGCACGAGGAAAGGTAGTCGGGTCTGCTTGATTGTTGGCTAGTTGAATGGGATTTACACTACAGCAAAGGTTTTGAGATAGAGGGGGGAAACAGATTAACAGGTGAGGGGTTTACCAATTAAGCAATCCTGCAGTCAAGGAAAGCAATGGTGGGTAGAGGGTAGAATAGATATTGGAATCTACTCTTATTGGTAGCAGGTGGCCTGTGCAGACAGTTTATAGAGGGTATTAGGTGGCAGTTACCAATGGTAGAGTAGTGGGTCGCAGAATATAAATCAAGACTTGACCATAGAAGGGTCATAATGAGGCTCAGTTGGTGGCAAATCGTCTATGGGTGACGGGCTGGATGTATTAGTGGATTGTTTACGACGAGAATGATAGTAGGTTTATGACAAGTAAAGGTTGAGGTTCAGAAAGGATGAGAGCGTGGTGGGCTGAGTGTGACAAGTCACACATAAAGGATGAGGGCCTAGAGACAATGGGAGGGTGGTGGACCAAGGGTGGCAAGTCACACATAAAAGATGATGGCGTATTGACAATTGGAGGGTAGTGGGCCAAGGGCAACATGTCGCAAATAAAGGGTGAGGGCTGGTGACTATGGGAGGATTATGGATTGATGATGGCAGGTCACACATATGGGGCGAGGGCTGGGTGACGATAGGAGGATCATGGGCTGAAGGTGGCAAGTCGCACATAAAGGGCCAAGGCTGAGTGACGATGAAAGGAGGGTTTTCTGAGGGTGGCAGGGCATACAGAAAGGACGAGGGCCGAGTGTCAATGGGAGGATGGTGGGCTGAGGGTGGCAGGTCGCGCATAAAGGGTACCAGGCGGCAGGTAAGGGTGGGCGGCGGGCGGAAGGGCCCGGGGAACGGGCGGTAATGGATGCGGGGCGGGCGGCGGCCAGACAGAGCACGATGTATATACCTGTTAGTGGCAGGCGGGGACAGCCCTTAGCGACCCCCGGGTGTTCACCCGCCTCCAGCGTACTACATCACCACACCCCGTTGTATACCTGGTGGCCGGACAAGCCCCCCAGCCACCCCCACCCCCACCCTCCCCAAACTTCACATTGGCTTACTATTTTCCTAGTGAGTATATCCTGCAATATACTTGAATATACATAAATATACATAAATATATATAATAGCCTGTTCTATGTACCCAGAACATTAACTACTCGACACAAGGCCAATAAAAACATCCTCATTGATAATCATTAAACAATATCAAGGAGTTTTTCATGCGGCCACTGGAAAGAAAAACACCAAGTCAAAATGGTCTAAAGATTTGGCTATTGACGGGCAGTAGGTGGTGAGCCTACCCTTTGGGCAGGAGGAGATTGGCGCTGGCTGGAGAATCCTTGCCACGTCTCCCGTCAGGTTTATCTTTCCTTTAGCGGGTGTGCCAGCATCAACGCGGATGTTATCTCACCACGCCGAGCCGTCCATACCTCGTCCGGCGACCGCGTCACACTAAGCCCGGCTCTCAGATCTACCACGGCTCATTTAACCCCCCGCTCCACCACCCCCTGCCTCATTTAACCCTGTGTGTGGTGGTTGACGCCTTGATGTGTACCCCAGTTGGCCTCTCAAAGTTATAGAATCAAACTTTTTATGACTTCTACGGTAAAACTGAGAGTGAAGAAGACACATTGGTGCTATATCATGTGACGACCTCCTCACTTAAGTCACCTTCAATATGACACATTGAGCTGATTACCATGGAAAACATCGCCAAGACGATTGTCACGAAGTCGTTCGGTTTATTGCCGGGGGTACTTTGCAACACGAGGCAGTTTACCTGGAAGGCCACTGGAGGCGACAGATTTCTTATGCCACAAGCTCCTCTTGTTTGTCATTGGTGAAAGGAAAATGGCTTGCAATCACTCCAGAGTAATCATGTGTGGGTGGTAAATGTTTTGTTCATAACGGTGCAAATGCCACTAGACAGTGACTGTTATTACTCCCAATATTGCTAACCAAGCCGCTTCCGACAAGAACAGATGTACTTTTAGATCATACATTAAGAAATATTATCCCGAGTTTGCTTCGAGGAAATTTATGTTATCAGTCGGCAAGAAGACATGCGTTTTGTATTCGGGAAAATATTCTCTACGTATCCATACTAGGTAGAAAAATATGGGACATGCTTTAATTCCAGGATATCTTAAGCTTATGGAACATTATATATGTGGAGGAATTGATGATATGGTCTTGACTCTTAGCAACTGAGCATTGTATATTTTAACAACAACAACAGAATAAATATAGGAGCAGTACGGGATAGGTCCATGTCAGTAGCAGTCCTATACAACCTAAAATCCTGCCCCGATTTGACTGGAGAGAAAGGCCTGGTCGCCGGAACCCACATAGATGAGAGGAAGCAGGTCGGAGGTGAGCGTCGACTACTGATAACGCTGTGTGTGAAGCCCGTGTCGACCCTGTGAGCAGCTCTGTGAACTGCTCCCTCGTGGCCCACCTCAAAGCTGCTCAGGAACCGCTCGGCGAGCAGATCACTGCCTTCTTTCAGATTCTCAACCCACAAGTGCTGCTGTCGCTACTGTGAAATCACCCCGTTTAGTCCTCCTATAGGGGTATTATGTTGAGGATTACACCCCAAAACCCTGTTATCTAACGCCATGATAGCTCTCAATTTGCCGTCAACAAAGCTGGTCTCAAATCTATAAATTTTACCCTCATCCACTTATGGCTACCCCACATTTCCCACTCAACGCATCTACACAAACCCTTATCCCTAGCCTCCTTTCCCTGAAGTACTCGGTGTGCGCGCTTCTTCAAACTGGTCCCTGGTGACCATTTATTGGTGCCTTCCGAAGGCTTACTATTTGATATGGGTGTGGATTTTAACACCACAGCGGCGGCCCGGGGGATTAAATCTATTCATAAAGTGACGAGAGACGCCTCGTACGTGGCCGGAAATAAAAGGCATCGCAAGATGTACAGTCCCACGTTTTAAGCACTATCCCACATCATCGTTAGGCACTGGAAAACGCACCCTTCTTCTCGGACAGACCTAGACTTACACAGACCACCCTCCCAGTCGCTGCTCTCAAAGCCCCTCTTCGATCTACTCCTTGTTTAGTCCATACAGAGCAGCTCGGATTAGGGGTCCCTGAGCTGCTCGGTTGCTCTGATCGCCGCCCTTTTGACCTGGACGCCCCCGGGTGAGCACGAGGCAGGGTGCGGGGTGACGGGCGGAGGGGTTGCGGGGCGGGGAGATTGTTGGGCAGTGGCCGGGACAAACCGATGCCGGTCCCGGGTGAGTAGACCAAGGCGGATCAGCCACAGGCACAAAGACAATATTGGCTAAGCCAGTCCGGATCGGGGTTGCGATGAAGGTTGGAGAAGGGTAGTTGTGGCAAAGATTACACGCTGGACATGGTATTAAAAAGGAAAGAACAGGAGTGTTTGTGGTGAGACGGGGGCTTGTTGGGTTGAGATGATAGGGGAGGGTGAATTATTTTGCAGAGAGCTGATGGCCCTGAGCGAATGAAGTGTATTCAGTATCAGATCGAGATAACATGACAAATGGGCATCACAGAGCAGGGAAGAGGGGCCAGTCCGACTAGGCAGAAATCAGGTTAGGTGTACGTTACAATTAAGAGAAAGAGGGCAGTGTGGTGTGACAGGGCAGTAGGATGTGCCAGTTTTATAAAGAGTATATTTATGATTATTACGACGTGGCAATAAACACCTCTGTGACAAGCCGAGAAAAAAAAAAAAAAAAAAAATGCAGTTTTATAAAGAGTGACAGGGCAGTAGGATGTGACAGGGTAGAAAGGTATGACAGGGCAGTAGGTTGAGTAGAACCTTATCTCAGACCCCAAGCCGTAAAGACCTACGCTTTGATACGGCGGCGGGCGGCGGGCGGCGGGCGGCGGGCGGCGGGCGGCGGGCGGCGGGCGGCGGGCGGCGGGCGGTCTGAGGGTAGAACCGGCGCCTTATTGATGGGAGCAGGGCGAAGACTTGCTTTTTGAGGTGGGGTTTCGGGGCCGACTTTCAAGTAGCTGTGACATGTTTTACACGCGGACGCCGCTTAAGCGGGGTGCTATCCGTCGCGCGGATTAATCCGCTCACTGATCACGTGATGGATACGGGCCTTGAAAAGTCCTGATTCAGAGCAGGGACCTGTGTCTGGGGGGCGGGCTGGTAGAGGGACTTCTGCGCAAGTCGTATTCCTCGCGTCAGCCTGCTCAAAGTGATGGTGGCATATAGCACCAAGCTTAGATACATCTAAAAATAGACCGAGCAGAGGACCTACGCCAAAGGGCACAACAGATTAAAAAATATCTGGGCAGCTATTTGAAAATTGCATCGGTTACACTTTGGGTGCTGATAGGGTACCGGGATCCAAACAAAAAATTGAAAAACAACCCCGCAGCCTTATTTTTATTGTGATGCAGTCTGTCTTAGACGAAGTATATAAAGCAGATTAACTTGTCAAATTTGATAAAGAAATGAAAATAGCATAGTATAATCGGCAGGGAGTAGTGTTCAATGTTATGGGATAGGCGTCTGATGTTCAGTGACCATTTAGTGATTGACCAACACATTTGTGGACAAGGCTGTGGTTAACGGGAACGTGGAAAGCCTCTCAATGCTAACACATCCTCACTCGTGTAAACCACCAGACCCGGGTGGTGAACACAGCGCTAGGCAAGCAGAGTCCCAAGGGACTGACGCTCGTCTGGCCCCGTCTGGGCAGCGAGTACACAGTGACTGCTGACCAGAGAGGGCGCCTGGAGGTGGGGTTGGGAATAGGGTTCCTATACGTACATGTTGGTGTGTGAGTGTGTGTCTGGTGAGGTAGGAGTCCAATTTTGAGCATATATTCCAAAAATATTATTCATAGATATCATCATTGCGCCAGTCATACGTGTGGCACATTTTTTCCCATACAAAAATATAAAGTTCATGCTTTCAGGAGAGTGTCTAAAAGATAAACAGAGAATTCAGTGATACGTGCGTCTAGCACATGTATTTATGTACATATAGCTATAGGCCTGATTTCTATGTCACAGACCTGTTTCTTCCGCTGTTTATCTGCTTCACAGCCATCTCTACCACCTCGTGGCTTGCTGTTAGAAAAAATACACGCTGTCCCTCAGCGGCCCGCCCTCTATTCCCACACTCGCAGACAGCAGAACCCCGCCACTCAGACCCACAACCCGCGCATATTCAATCCCTGTTCGGCCAGAAAAAGAGTAATTACCTCAGGATTGATCCAAGACGAGCGGCTTGCCCCCGACAGCGTGATACCCGCAGTGCTTATTGATATTTACACGCCAGGTAATTCAAGTTGGGGTGGACCACATTGATTTGGTTGTTATTTATACACGCCAATATGAACTTCTGAGAATGGACATTTTCCCAAGTTTGAAAAAAGAAAATAACCTCAAAAAGAGACCAAAAGCTCAGAAATTAATGTGGTGATAAAAAGGAAGTCTCTCAGTACTGGGTGTATTTCTCCTCCAGAAAACAAATTAAATCATGTATTTCATAATTGTGTGTGGACAGTATCATACGATATAAAGCAGGTATGTGACAAGTTCGGTCGTTAGCAGCCTACTCTAAACGGATTATACATTATTAAGAAAACTTTGATCATCTCCGTTTGGGAGGATAGTCCTCTCTTCCGGCTGACGCACACCCACTTATAACTGGCTTCGTCTTCGAGTTAGGATATCGAGCTCTTCAGCTTTTCCCCTGCAACATCTTTCTCCATCCAAGAACTTAAATAACGTTCGGCTGGTCTTATTATTTACGTAGTGTTTATTTGGTTTTATACCCATTTTATACCGGGGTTTGCGCTCCGTTTGTATGAGGCTTGGTTATGGATCAATTAGAGAGGGGAAATGAAGTCAATGCCATAAAGAAAACTTGCAAATGAGTTGGAAATATTGATCCGCGATTAATAATTGATTAGATCTTTCGGTAAGTAAAGACATGTCCAGAGTTCAAATCGATGATAATATATAAAATATTTTGAGGACCAGTGATGTTAAATACGTGAAAAATAAACGGCAATAAATGTGTCTAGCAACTTTAAAAAGCGGTAACTGGTTTTAAGTGTAATTACCTTGAAATGTTACTGAGACGCACAGCATGTGTTGGAAATGCAATAAGAATGTGATTAGAATGAACACGTTCTCAGTAAAACGAGCGAGTGTCCTGTGTGCGTCAAAGGAGATCCCTACTCCTCTTAGAGAAGAGGAAAACTGTGAATGTTTAACACTCTGAACTTCAAGCAGATAGGACCTCTCATGGCTCACAGTCTCGCTCTTCTCTCTACTTACCAAGCAGAGGTTCTTTGAAATCGGTAGCTTGGTCCTTTTAGGTATACCTCAAGCTGAGACGCTTTCATATAAACCAACGTTCATACCCTTCACAATGTAGCTTAAAGCTCTGGTCGTTTGAGCAGTCCCCTTGTCGAGAAGCCAGCATCTGTCGTGGATTTAATGCTTTAAAAATCCACGTTCATATCCTTCAGGATGTAGCTTAAAGCTCTGGTCATTTGAGCAGTCTCCTCATCGAGAAGTCTGTCGTGGATTTAATACGGGTAATAGCTCTGTTGGATCACTAACCGCGGTCTACGATATACCCGCCACGGGGCAGACGGGATAAGTACGGCCAGACCTCTCATTCGATCAAAGCTCGCTTAGTTACAGTCGAAGCTTGAAAAAATAACCTTGAAAAAAACCCATCGCAAAAGAACTAGTGATCTTGGTGAAATATAACAAAATAACGATTATAAGCCCAGGGAGCTGCAACTATAAAAAAAAAACAACCCTGACGTATGTGGGTGGCCCGTCGTGGTTGGCTGAGTGGAGTGTGATCAGGGATCAAGGCGAGGTGCGCATTATCGTGACACATGACGAGCGTCACCCCAGTCTCATGTCTAGACTCAGAGCTTGCTGTTTTAGAATTCGTACATGTTAACTTCTCCAGACTGCCATACATCTCTGGCTTGTAAAGCGCTGGGCAAGATTCCCAGTGGTCATGTTCTGTTCTCTCCACCCGCCCAATTCCTACCCACCCTCCTCCCCTGAGTTCTCCAAGTCCCACCTCCACCTCCCCGGTTCATGCTGCCTCTTTGTTTCCATAGCAATGCGCCCCAGTCGTGACGTAGTGGTGGCGGTGGTGTGTGTGTTGGGTGGGGGTGGAATTGGGCGCAGGTAGGCAGACAGGTAGGGATTATACCCCACTCCTGTTAGCTGGCGACGTATTAATACTGGAGATAACACGGTGGTTATGGTGGCTGGCTGCACGTGGGCTGTTGAGAATAATAATACCCGTGGTCGGTGAATTATGTATCGCGCGTGCTGGTGTGTATCAGGGAGGTGGTGGGTGGGCAGTATGGGCGGTTCGTTTAGCCAGGTAGCATTTGTACCCAGTACCCTCCCAGGGGCTGAATAGTCCGCATCTAGGGAACCAGTCCTATCCCTTGTGACTACCCCGACCCCTCCACTCTCAACCACTCTACCCACCCCCGCATGCTTCCAGACTTACCTGTCTGAAGTATGTGGTAAATATTATGTTATCAGCCTATCCTGATCATGTCCCTTACCCCACCCCAGGTCGTTCTCCGGGTTAGTTACTGAGATTCTGGTGGACAATTTGGTAGCTTTGATGATATTCCTGTACTTCATTGCGCCCATCATGGTTGGCAAACACATGTCAGCATCTCTGAATGGAAACACGGGGGTAGCGAGTGAAGCATGTGACCAAAGATAGTTCACTATACTGTATCACGTGGTATTTACCTGTCACGTGTGACGGTCACCTGATTCTTCCAAGAACCAACTTCTTCCTATCCTATGCTATTAAAGTATTCGAGAGGTGACGCGCACGAAACGGGGTTGGGAAAAACTAAACACATGGCGAAATTTTGTGAGGGACTCTGGAAAGACAGTGGATAGTCATAGCGTCACCCGAACTCTGGAAAGACGTGGGATAGTGGTAGTGTCACCCGAGACATATGGTCTGCTCATGTCAATACAAGATTGAGCTTTATTTATAAATATCAGATCATGCACATGTATATCAGAGACTGACCTCTTGCAAATGCTGTGTTTTGTCCCCCTCTACACCCTCAGTAGCCTGTGTGTTCAAGCACTACACACACTTATATCCATAGCAAGACTCGCGATATTCCTTCCCGTGCACCATTCGTGACCTGAACATAGTATTCCACAGTGGCGCCAATCTTCTGAGTATTTTTTACGCTTGTCCTCCTGCTTCACCCTCAGCACAGTCTCTCTCGGCAATCAACGATCTCCACAAAATAAAAAACCTAAACTAGAAAACAGGATACAAAAAGAACGACTTGGAATTGAATGGTGGCTACAGGTAGAGACAGTGCGTGACGGGGCCGCTGAGGCTAAGGGGACGCAATCAGCCAACACTAATTAGCGTCGTCTTACCGCGCCCCGTTAGAGTAAGGTAACCCGCGTTATTGTCTGTAGGTGAGTGGCGTGGGAAGAGGTGGTGAGTCGCCCTTGTTATCACCCGCGTTTTTCTCGGCCGGCACAGACGGCTACAGCCAGGGGGTGGGATCAGCGTCCGGAAAAAGCGCAACATGAAGGAGCGCGCGCCGCCGGAAGCAGTTAACATGGCGTCTTCCGGTGACGCGGCGTCTTAATCAATCAGCGCGTCCCAGATGGCGCTGTCGTCGCCTGTTGCGGGGAACGCAGTGAAAGCTACTTTTCTTCACCGCCGACAAATGAGAGGAAACTATTTTTGTATTTATCCCCGTCTCCTTTCTGTTTCTCTCTTCCCTTGCGCTGCCAGTCCCGTGTTTGTGTTGGCGTTGCGCTCTGGACTCTCCTATCGGCTCCTCTCTCCCCCCCCCCCCCCTCCCTGCCCTCCCTCACCACAGGTACACGTAGCCTTCTAACGTGTTAGCCACTTGCACGTTATGCACCCCTACACGTCTCATTCAACCCATGGGCTTGCCTCTTGGACACATTCTCCCTACGCTTTCTCATTATCCTCTATATACCAAATATCACATAACTTATTATTAATCTTATGTACCCTACACGCCTTGCATACTCTCTCACTTGCTGTTTTTAAGAAAATCTCCTCAAGTATACATGATTATATATACTATAAACCCTACAGACTACACACACCCTCCAAACTACACACTGACACTCCCTGGAGGCTACACAGCCGATACACCGCACCCACCAGATGGACGTCGGGATGATCAATGGGCAGATGGTCGGCGTTGTCGCTAATGACACCCTAGTCTAGGGAGATGGGTGGGCCAGTCGTCAGCACGGGGCAACCTACTAGTTTCATTGATTTGCACTTAGTTAAATGATAATAGATTATCCTCCATGTCTCAAGTGCTGCCAAGGGAGTCCCGGACCATATTAAACCCACACTAGTTGTCAGGCCCACTACCCCCGTTGTCATGTAAAGAGGCCTGTCACTGACAAGCAACGAAGCAATTATCTGCGCAAAATATGTTGAACCAAAACTAATGAGAACTGTGTAATTGGAGGTGAGCCAGCCTGTGTTGATCTTAATTAACCAGCTATATATGGGCGTTGAGGGTGTCCTGTCTTGATGCCCTTTATGTTAGAGCCTCTAAGACTCACAAATAGTTAGGGATGATCTTATCATGTAACTTAAGAATCTCTACACAATACTATTATTTTGTGGTTGAAAGGGGGCTCCTTTCTGGGTCCGACTACATGTTGTATAGGCCTTTTTGACCCATACTCCTGCATATAATGTGATTGGGATTGGAGCCACATGAAAAGTTTATAATCTCCTCGATCCGAATGTGTTCTCTACGCTAAGTTTGCACAGACTTTATGCGAGTGCCTGCATATAATTCCGATGAGCTTGGTGCCAGGCTAACGGTGAGAGTTGTATGTAGAAAAGTGCAGATGGCGTGCTAATCTGGTGTACTGCTCTGTGCCTGTCGACTGGTTTAGTCATCAGGTATATTTTTATCTCTTCACCGTGAAACATAAACAGATCAAGTATGAGAGGACTTGGCTTGCAGCGCAGGCTACCCTGAGGCAGCATGTTAAAGTTGAATATAGAGACCCACTGCAATAAGGAGGCCATCCAAGGTTTCTTTATTGCTTATTTTCTTACTCAATAAGGCGTGTATGGTTAGTGTCTATGTCAGTGTGTTACATATAAAACATGTACACGATGATCGAGTTAAACACGTCCCGGTTAAGAAGAAAAGTAGCTTGAGAAAATGTAGGTTTGGCGCAGGGGGTTTTCTGATAGGAGTTCCCAGCGAGACTTATACCTGGATACGACCGCACCCCACCTTCACTCGCCACCCCCCCCCCCCCCCCCCACCATCCCTCCTCCAGGTGAAAAAGACGCCACCCGCCTCCTCAGGAAAAGACTTTTTGCCTTGCGGAAACCAGGAAATTATTTTCAGAAGACGCACAACGGTAAATGGACTGCGTTCTTGTGGTCGCGTGGAGCTGGGCAGACTGGCGCGGCTCAGGGATGGGCGGGATGTGGACAGGGACAGGCAGAGGCGGTATGGGATGAGGAGGGGGGGGGGGCAGGATGGGTTCGGGACTGGGACAGACTTAATGGAGCAGGGTTAGATATAACAAAGAGAGGTTTTCTAGGGACACTGAATGGTATGGTTCATTAAACAGAATTCGATGGATGTTTACTATGACCGATCAGAATAAGCTCGGACGAAATATTCTCCCCTACACAGACATTCCAGCACACAGGGGTATAGTGTAGGGGAAGCATAAAATCTGCTTGGAAATAGATATTATATACGTCTTATCTCCACACGCAGTCATCAGGAGGAGATGGAGGGACCTTTTAGGAGCTCACTCCTCACTTCGCTCCCCTCCCCTCCCCTCCCCTCCCCTACTCTACTTCCCACACACACTAGCAGCAAGCGGGCCCGGTGCACCTGTTGACCTCTCAGCCGTCTGATTGGGGATATTTGGAGGCGGTGAGACGACGGGGCCGTAGCGGGAGGAGACGGAACGGGCGGCTTGTCAATGCCGTCATTTTGCCCACTGTCTTAGTGCGCCCGCCCGTCTAACGCCCGCCCGCCGCGTACCCTCTCCTGCCTGCACGACTACATCGGCACGGGTCGCCGTCATTGGACCTCCATCTGCCCGGACACGGTAATTGGACCGCAGGATTATGGTCACGAGACTACTTATGGGCTACTTGTATGCTCGCTTCCATAGGGTAGAAATGAGGAAGGTCCCATGTGCGTAAACCTATTTTGTAACCCCTAACAAGGGACTAAACCAAACACATGAGAATAGGAGTGGTGAACTTCAATAGCAAAGGCAAATGAAGCAAAGGCAAATAGATAATTGTCTGGGTCATTCAATATCTATACTAATTGGTCTGTTGATGCAAAGGTGTGATTCGTTAGGTAGTGAAGCATTGGACCTTCCTCATAGACTGTTGAAAGGGTTTTACAGTGATTCATAACCGGTACATAACTTACATCGGGTGTATTTATGTGTGGGCGGAGTGTGATGGGGATGGGGTATCTCAGGACGGGCTTGTGACGTCATCTGAGATAACCTCGGTGCTGCCATCTGGTGTTTGAGGTCATAGACAGGCCATAGACCCTGTGGGCAGGCTGTTATATGGCTCACATGTTTGGTGTCGTAACTGGCTTTCTGCCAGGTGTGCTTAATGGAGGAAGAGAATCCGCCCTGTATCAGATTAACGCCTGGTCTTTTAACAAGAGCAACCCATACTTTACTGTAACCTCTCATCCTGACAAGGCGATCACGTAATGCACTGCAATATAGCCCAAACAAGTGCAACATGCAGTAAATTGTGAATTTCTCTAGTACCAAGTCCAATATGGCAGTAAATTTTGTTTTCGTACTACCAAATCCAACCTGCGGTAAATTTTGAATTTGTCTCATATCAAATCTAACCTGCAGCTAATTCTGAATTTCTGTACTAGCAAATACTGCAGTAGATTATGGGATGTTCCAATACAGAGATGTCAGTTTTCCACTTTTCCGTGGAAATCCACTTTTTCATATCCAGTATATGTAATTTCTTTTCTTTGCATCAAAGAAAGTTGATTATGATTTAGTCGCATTTACGCGAATAAGAGATTGGTTTGAACCTCCCCACAGATCCTCCGCCCCATTCCATAGCCAACAATTACATATCCAAATTTTCCCGATCTCTCTGAGGTAGAAAAATCCACTTAAAAAATATTTCCACTTTTTCCACTGACCCCAACTGACATCCCTGCCAATAACAAACTGTTCCTGCCCCACTTCTCACAGATTTAAAAAAACATCTTTTAGAAAAAGGTAAAGTCTAGGTCTCTCCCCTTTAAACATTATTCTATTTGCCAGTTAGCTCACTCATTGTGAGATATTCCTCAATTATTTGTATAGATGAGCGAAAACCGGCTTCATTACCCGCGTTGTCAGTACAGCACGAACGAATCATGTACCATTTACTCAGCGGTGAAATACTGTACTGGCGCCTGATGTAAACCCGGCTTGTATTCTGTGTGGAGTAAGCGGCCACTGGAAAATGTGGGGGATGGGATTACCTGAGCTAGTCTGGATCTGATCACGGGTGCACTTGATCCCCCACACCCACCGCACACACCCATACACATCTACCCCAGCCACCCTTCATCTCCTTCGCTCGTATTCCACCACGTTTAGTTCACTGGTCCTACCAGCGGCATGCATATACTAAGCCACCACTGGCAAGGGTAGGCAGACCGGGATGAAGGTAGTGGTGGTTGTGGTTGGAGATTAACCCAAATGTAGTTGTCACTGTTGGTTGATGGTGAGGTGATGTTGTATACGTGTGTTATGCTAGCTTATTTCCATGGGCAGGATAGGTCAGTCTTACATTCTGGCTCCCCTCGAGCCTGAATTTATTGGGAAGCGAGCGTAGCTGCAGCGATTCAGGATCCCGACTCTTTTGCTTTTATTTGTTTTCATTTAGTGTTTGTAACCTGCTGTGAAAGTCTGTTGGGGAGACCCGGGTACCGGGAGGCCGACCGCCGACTACCCGCAACACGACGCGGTCCCGGGCTCAGCGCCACCATCGGGGCCAGGTTAATGTGAAAGTAGCGTTGGTGGACCTGCACGTTACGTACGGCCAAGCTGTGCGCATGTCCCGCCGCCCATGTCGCCCCTCCTCCCGGGCCCCGGCTCCCAGCCCCAGTCTTGGCTGGTCCAGCATGCACTACCGGCCAATGTAAACACCAACCGCCGAAAGCCCCTTTGGATCTCTCGCACCCCCAACAGTGTGAAGAAGAAAAAAAGCGATAATGCGAAATAAACGCATAGAAAAAATGATATGAAATAGTCACTCCCTCAAACTGGTATACCAGGGTGGCGGGCATGACGTCCTAATGTCAATGTTGTTTCGCCGGGGTTTGGCGTCTCTCAAACCGGCGACCAACAGCCGCAGTGAAAAGGATAATGCCCCGTGCGCCCGTCAACGTATCACCCAGCACTGCTCTATTGTGGCCCAGCGCGTCTGTTACTATGGTAACACGGAAAGCTACTCCCAGCGCTTACCCAACGATAAGCCAGGCTCGGGTGGTTCACGTTGGGTAGATCCAGAAGGTTGGAGGGGGAGAGGTGCAGGTAGACGCAGACATAAAACAATTTAGAGATGTAGAGGAATAGTTTTGAAGCGATCTCTGGCACCTGGGCACTGGGTACAGTGTGCTTGGTGATTGACGGCAAAGTGCTTGGAGATTGGCGTATCCAGTAGAAGCCATTGCTGAAGCTACTGCTGAAGCCATGATCGAATTCGACACAAGCCACCCTCACTCTGCCTCACCATACTAAACCGCTGCTCCGGAATTGTTTATCGGGGAAAACGGTGTGGCAATCCTAAGTGCAGTTCATGTCAAAGTAGATATGCATCAAACAATCAAAGCCATTGCTATTCCGATGTATTGATTATAGGAAAATGTACCCTATTTGAAAGACTTTTTTTAACTGCTACAACAATAGGTTTTTACTGAATATTCGGGAGAAAAAATAAAACGGGGATGCAATAAGTTCATCTCAGAGTGTTATGGTTAATAGATAAGGTTACATATGGCCTGTGTAGAGAGGAGTTGGGAAACATATGCTTTCCGGTAGGAATGGGCTGGTTGAAAGAAAGAAGATACTGCCTCCGGGCTTGTAGGGGCACTGGCTAGGATGTTTATGACTGCTGGCGAGGGGTTATGACACTAGTTTTCGGGTGTATCCTGAAATTCCCGGACAGGTGGTTGAGGAGAGAATCCCCTTTGATGTCACACGCATGTTTTTCCAGCTTCATGGGTCTCAGGTAACGTGGCTTTAATGTTACAGGAAACACCTCTCTTGTTTTTACACACTTTATTGAGAAGTGACTGAAGCAAACCTTTTTCATCATAGGGGACTTTTTACTGTGTCCCATTATGCCTGTTTCCCACGCGCCAAGGACCTTGACGGGAAAAGCCCTCGGGAGCTTGCCGGGATGTGTTTAAAGTCGGCCACCTCAGCCGGTGACGATAAACCTGACAAAACAGTGCCTCCATTTGTGCTTCCGTCCGCACCTCCCTTCACCCCTGCCTGCCTGCCTCCATCTCCGTCTCCCTCCCTGACTAGTAGTTTCGCGGACTGCTGTGTGTGTCTCTCATGCTACTGTATGCACCTTTATCCTACCCCTAATATAAAATCCCATAGGCTTAACATTGAGTTTCCGTATGCCACGCTGACAGGCATACAGAGTTTTATATGCCACTAGTGGCATACAGAATTGTTATCACATAATATTCCAAAATCGAGGAGACGAGGTAGGATAAAATCAAAACCTGATTCATTTTAATCGTGGCCACCGCATTCCACTCCTGAAATTTTTGCTCTGGACTTCACTCGGCTTCGCCTCATGAAGTCACTATGCCAAACTCCAGTCGTGGCATACAGTGGACAAGATTAAAACTCATCCCTACAGCTGGTTCAACTTGAAATGCATCCCAGGAGTAGCGCAGCCAGCCAGCGATTACTTCTGCAGGTGTTGTGGGGGAAGGGGGGTGAGGGTGTGCTCGTAGTGTATGACATAAGAGAATTCGCAGGAGAGAAGGATATACTTGTGCAAACAGGCTGGCCAAGCAAGGTGGGGGAAATAACTCTTAATAGCTTTTCCAGGGCCACTTTGTTAATATTCCATTTCAGTATTAGGGGCATTCACAGAGGTAAATGTAGTTGCCATCTGTGATGTTAT
Organism: Alentia gelatinosa; assembly: GCA_950022655.1. Taxonomy (NCBI): domain Eukaryota; kingdom Metazoa; phylum Annelida; class Polychaeta; order Phyllodocida; family Polynoidae; genus Alentia; species Alentia gelatinosa. The sequence goes on from OX465586.1 coordinate 43,675,131, forward strand.
CTAAGTGAGTGTTCCAGTCATTAGAAGCAATATGTTAAAATCCGATATTCCTAGCACTTTTCTGACAACATTCTTGACCGGCCTTGAACTCAGTTAATTTTCAAGTTGCAAATTTATTTCAATAATTGTTGGTTGTATTTTGTGCCGTCGGATATTAGTATGGTATGCGAATAGATATTTATAAAAATACATTTATCACATTGGCAAATAGATGGTTTTTTACCTGCAATCTGAAATGCTAGACATAGCCTTGTCAGTACCTCGCTAAATGAAACTTCAGGATGAGGATATTAACAGAGTTGGGAGACACGTGTCTCTGAGATCACGTGATATCCGACCGGAAGTGTCTGAGCTGCCAGGCGTAGGTTGAACCGGAAGTGGCCGGAGCTGACCCGACCCGGCTGGGCCCATAATTCGGAATGGGAAATCTCCAATGAGCCGTTAGGCGTAACCGAGTCGGCGGTGTAGGCGGCGTAGTGTAAACAGGTTTGCGACCGGATCGGGATCGGTGACGGTTAATAGGGCTTGATTGGTTGCGTCTCCCGTGTATTTCCAACCCACCTTCTCTCACGCACTCATCCCAACCTCAGGGTATCTGAGGACTCCACCCTTACCCATCACCAGCCATCATCGCCTCATCACGGGCCGTACCCCTCCCACCATATCGTACCCTCTCAGGTGAGGTGCTAACAGGGTTATCCACCACTCAGCGCCCAATCTGCATACTACACATATGACCGTGCTGCTGTTGGCCGTGCCCTCCTTCACAGCCCTACCTCTGATCAGCCACACCTCGCTGTTTCTGTCACCTCCTCTTCTATATCCTCACACATACCTCGTTTTCTACAGCCCCTTGGTTATCTCATCAAGTCTATTTGTTTACAGTTTCCACTCTTAGCAATACGTGTACTACATCAGGCTTAGCCAGGTGGACTCTGGTTCTCACCCTACCCTCTGCAGACATCTCATGATTCTGGGTGAATTACGACCTCTCAGGAATCTCAACATGCCACCACTCCCAAGTCCTCACATTAACTTGCCTCATCTTAGCTTTGATCATCCTGGCTGTGATTTTACCATGCTAATTACTATGTTGCAAGATGCCCTCAACCAGTTGACCTGACTTTATACCGTACTCTACCTCTACCCTCCACATTTTACATCGTACCCACCTATACCTTCTTACAGCTCAGTTAACCTTAGCTCAGTTCACGTGTGCTCAGCTAACCTCTCGGCTCATATTACTACCGCCACGCCTCATTACTTTACCCGATTCTTACTCATCTCTCCCCGTGCCAGTTCACTGCAGTTCACTTCGGGTCACCTCAGCTCAAATGTGTCGTTATTCAATCTCTTTACGTCAGAACCACAGACCTCACATCTGCAAACATTTCAAAGAACCTGCATGACTTCATTCCTTCCTCTTACAAGTGCCATACAAACCTACCATCTTGGTTATGTAGCCCCAACAACCCCAGTCTAAGCTCATCGCAGTAGTGCCAGTGGAGGCAGAAGAGGTCATAGTGGTCATATATAATCAAATCCTGCACACAGCACACATTACTGTTAGCCCAATTATACCGCGGCCAAGCTACCCACTCCTGCCCCCAACACACACATACACGCATACACCCATCTACCACCACACGATAGCGTGAACCACTTACCCAGCAGTATCGCTGTCCAATACCGGGCTTCATCACACCCAGCCCCGGCGAGGATCATTCCCGGCACCCATTTAGCCCAAGCCTGGGAATTATACAGAGCAATCTTTAGCGAAACTCAACAAAGGTAGCTGATGTGAAGTGGCAATAAGCTGACACAATTTGTTTTGCCTATTGTGAGGAAGGCCCTTTCACGTTTGGCACCTGTCTAGCCTTGTTTCCGGCGGAGAAAGAGTTGATGAAAAGCTGGAGACAATCTGGTTCTAAAAAATCCGCGGTTGCACGGGGTAGATGCTGAGTAAACGGAACATGGCTACATCATAGGATCAGGTGAATTAAGGACCAACTCTGGTAAAGGAAATGCAAGGTATTGTTCAGGCAGTAAATAGGCTTCTCTGAACCTCTTCCCCAATGCTTCTAATCCTCTAAGAGAGTGGAGTTGGCTCGGCGCACTTCTTATGATAATGTTGAATTAGGTCTGGCTTTTCGCACACACCATGTTTTTCCATCACCCTTACATTGAAACTATAGTCTGATAGAGGCAGATCACGCAGCCCTCGCCTCACCCCTGAGACACACCCCACACATACACACCAATCAGGCTGAGGGCTTTGTTTGTTAGCTATAAAGCCGTTCACTATTGATTCATCTTGGATGGTGAATGAGCTAAATGAAAAACGTAAAGCGGTATAATTCGGCCTTAAAGGAGGTATAGCTTTAACAATCAGCCATATCGGTATTCATCATTGGCCTGCTGGGCGCCTTACCAGGATAGTGGTTAAAAGTTTGAACTCCGGAGCGCGCAATGAATATACGAGTCATGCCCGCTGTGCTCCTCTTCAGATATTTCCTGTACTTCTTCTTATAAGAAGGATTTCGCTGTGATATCAACTTAACCGTTTCTACAGGGTTGAATATCAACTTAATACTTGTTACGGGGATGATGTAAGTGATATCATCCTAATTGACGGCCCTGTGGACACTAATTAAAGAGCAATCGGCCGTTGTCGGCTAACCCGTTCGATACTGAACTGATAACAGCTGCGATATCACCAGGCTCCCCAGGCTGACATGCCACTCTGCCATTACACTTTATCTATCAGTATCGACCTACGTGGGACGGAATCTCCTAATAGAACCAGACTCTCCCTCTGCGTTTGTTTGCCTTCCTATCTTGTTTTTGTATCCGCTTTCTCGTCCTTCATAGCTCCAGAAAACTATTAAGGTTTCTACTATGTGCTGCGTTTGTTTTAGTCGCGTTTTTAAGGTTCGTCTGAGAGGGCCTGTAAATGCGATTAAAAGGTAAAGAAAAAGTCTGTCATCAGTGTGGTTAATCGGCCTCCGTCACCCTCTATAACTTCTCTCTCTATTCAACGGACGTTCGTTTCTAAAGCTAATTTCAGCTTTTATGCTAGCAGAAAAAAGAACAAGGTCTGTCTATAAAGCAATGCGGTTGGTATTAATAAATATAGTTCTTAAAAGATAATGTCCATAGTTGAGACCAGGTTTCAATGACGTCTATCCCAGGACTTACGTTCCCATCAAAATAACTTTTCACTACTTATGGACACTATTAATGGAGGATGAGCCAGTCATTGAATTTTGTGTCTACAATTTTCTGATAACGATGGGGCTGAGTGATTGGGGATGCTCTTGGGTGAAGTCCAGGGCTGAGGACCTACACGTGCCATCATGACTGACTTATATCTCAGTTAAACTACCCAAACAAATCCAAATTGTTCCTCCGGTTATAACAATTTTCGATAAGAGGCGAACTGGAGTTTCAGAAAATTTATCAACCTGAAAATTCAATGAATATTCCTGTGAGGAATAATGCCCAATGGACAAAAGCGAATAATACTTGAGTTTTCAGTGGAATCTCCGACATTGCCAACCTAAACGTATATTCCAATAAAGGTGTTTCCGTTCAATGCCACCTGACGGTGAGATCTTCACTTGGGTGTTCGGTAGGACAAACACGGCAGAGTCCAGCCGCATGCCTATAGTGACATACAACAATCACACCTAAATTGTGAACGCTGGGTGTGATTGCAGGAGTGTGGGTTTCTTGACAGATTATACTGCTGGGACAATCTAGGGCATTGCATTAATGAGCCTAGGCAGTCTAAACTTCATAGCTGATAATTGTCTAGGTTTTAACCTGGAAAAAGAAGGGTATATGATAGCTAGCCCTGCGTATGTATTATTGTGAATCCAGTTTGGGTGTTCCTGTGTGATCTAAGCTAGGTATTATTGAAGTGATATGCGTGTATGACACACCAAATTGGAGCTGAAATATAATAGAATACGTTGCAATCGCTGTTATTTCCAGGGAGATAATGTACATAGGTATTATGAATGTATTACGCTCATACCTCAGTGATCCAATGCTACAGAATATGTTGCCTGTGTGTAAAGATTTGGAAGAACGCCAATATTGAGATGGCGAATGTGCAATTTGTCCTAGAACTTCTCCTGAATAAAAAAAAGGAAAAAGATCATCATAGAAACTGAAGCTGTTTGTGTGTACGTTGTCTCATGCTTAATGTGTTTTCCTCTCTTCTCTTTTAACAGGTAAGTTACCGCGTCTCGCCCGGTCGTCTTTATTGTTTATAACCCGTGATGGGAGCTCATGCAGGCCACCCCGCGGCCACGTAAGTAGTATAACGGAACTGCACATTGATTCCGGCATCTGTTTCCTTTCAGTCATGTTTTTGCCCCGTAAGGCTCGCTTTCTATAAATAAGTCAGACAAAGGAGGGGTTAGTCAGTCAACAGGGCTCGGGGGATCAGGGCACACTGGTAGGCACCACCAGGAATAGACACTCTGCCTATCCCACACACCGCCCATCCCACACACCGACCCTCGTGGGATTGAATGATCACCGACTGGCAATATCCATGGAGTTGTAGAGGTTGGGGTCAGGCTGGGCGTTTGGCGGTAGAGAAAGACCTGGCCAGTCGGGCCGATTCCTAGAACGGATAAATGGTCCGGGGAGGGAGTGGGGCTAGGAGCTGTGTATGAGGGTGGAAACAGGAAGCAGGGCGTACTTAGGGAATAATCCACGGGATGGAAACCCATCATAACGCAGCTGACTGAAGCAGAGCGCAAGGTTGGGGACGGGGCGGGGGTCCGCGAGGTTGGTTACCCCGGCTTGTATATGACAAGAGACAGGTCGTCTGGGGACATCGTGAGAAGAGAACCTGGTGAGATTTGCTCTTCAATAAACGTTGATTGAGCATGCAGTGGATGAAAAATGGCAAGTTGTAAAGAGGATAGGTCAGCGATGGGTGCAGAAAGACTCATGTCTGCATGAGTCCACATCGTCAAGGTCACACGGTCACAGCGTGTTGTCACAATGATCATGGCCGCCGTGAGGTCATTAGAGTCATCCATCGTCAACAAGAAACATGAGCGAGTAGTTCGAGGTTGGGCGACTAGCAATGTCATAGTATGTTAGAGGACAGAAAAGGGGGGCATACAATAATAGTCTCATGATAAACGTATCTGCTCATTTCTTTTGAATATCCCAAAACTTTCCTTTTTCTTCTTAATTGGAATCACTCTTGATATTCATACTAGAAGGTCATGTCTGCACCTTGTAGGAAAAATAATTAGGTATGGATAATTCTAAGATCTTTGATGCTGGGTGTAGAAACATTTATTTCTACTGCAGTGTATACAAGCACATGTCTTTTTTCTTTATTAGATACAGTTCTAACACAAGATTAGCTCTTCCACTGTAGGTAGGTCTATATACATCGTTCATGTAAATCTGAGAGTTAAAGACCCAGATACCCAGCTTATCTAGTGGTGCTTTTTATGTCCTGAAAGACCAGCTTCTGGGTACCTCATTATGAGAATGTCTTCTTCCAAATATTTGCCTCATTGGTGCCACTACAGTGTGCCTCAGTTAGACCATTAGTAGGCTCCCCCGAGGTTATTACCAACAAAGCAGGTCTCGAGTAGGTCATCTGTGTCATCGGAGGCTTGCCAACAGGAAATGAGACCTCGCAACGAATTGGGTCTTAAAAGGGAATAATGACTGGAGCAGACCTAATATGATGACCGTAGCAGCGGCCATTATATGAACCAAGGTGTTGCTACGGAGTAAAAACCCGTTATTCTAACCACCAACCCAACCATCGTAACATACCACGGATACACCGGCCACTCAACATCAAGTCACCCTGAGGTTATCTGGAATGAAGCAGGCCTCATTTGGGTCGTTTCCTGGAATGCATGCCAATTTTGAAATACCAAGTCCCTTTTGGGTTATTGGCACCCAAACAAGTTTTTTTCAGTCTATTAGCATCAAAACAGGTTAAATGGGGGCTATTGGTTCCAAACAGGGAAGCGTTTTGTCACAAACCACCACCCCGGCACCTATTGCTATCCATGAGCTATTGCCATTCAAAAGCAGTCCTCAAAGTAAGATTGAGTCCAAACTAAGCCTAACATTGACTGTTGGTATTTGTGCGACAGGAACCAACGCCGTGTTCACGGAAGCTATTAGCACTAAGCGCCTGCCTCATTTAGGCTATTCATAAATAGGGCCCTATTTAAGCTATTAACTCCCAGGTGTACCTTACCTAGGTGTGGCCTCAGGTAGTTGCGGTGGTGCTACTAGTAGTGCTGTTAGACCCTGGGCAGAAGAAGCCTGCAGGAGAGATGTACGCTGGCTCGTTAAGGACACCATTAGGGAAGCCATGCAGGCAACGTAAGCGCCCACGACGGACACCGCCCGCCGCGAGGTCGGCTTCACTGAATGCCACCAAGACAAAATGCCACCGCCATCACCACCACTGGCCATGCTAAAAATGCATAGGCTTGGGTGGATAGGCGTAAAATACGATCGTCAATGGGAAATGCCATGACATTCTTTTACAAGTCGCAAAGAAACACTCGTGGTGGTGGTTTTCTTTTTTATGTGTGTTATGGGTCTGTTTGGAGGTTTCTCCGTTACTATGGTAATGAGACGCCAATGGTAACCGTCACCAAAACAATGTGCTGAAGGATTAAAAAAAATATTGACATGCTTTATTTACCTTCCTATGGTTTATTTTGGGGAAAAGAAAGAAAGTGTAATGTGGAAGCGCTTGCGTCACAATGTTTTTTAAATGCGGGAGACATATGTGACTTTTCTGCCGTCTCCACACGTGTATGCTTGTGACCGCAATCTGCAGCACCATAGTAAGTTTTTTGTTGATCACAGTCGTGGCAGATTTATCTCAGCACAAGGAAAGACCAGAATGGCAGATTGGCCACATGAACCTTCGTTTCTACATGGACCACATGCTCTTTTATCCCAATGCCCCAGTCACTCCCGCGTAGCGCTAGCACACTTCCCGTAAACCTGCAATCTATATGCTTAAACCAAAGAGATTCCAAACTCTATTTTAACTTTACTTACGCTTCAGTTGGGGCTAGCAGTTAAGGGAAAACCTACTTCTTGGACTCCTTTTTCTATATGTCTCTTTCACATACAAATCAAAGGTTGCTCTTAGATGAAATTTATGTTCTTTTGCATTATGCACTCTGTGTAGTAAAGTGTGAATATATAATCAAACCGAAACCTCTTCTCAAATCCAGTATCCATAAGTGGAATCTAGTCCCGGACTGGAAACAAGGGTAATAGCTGAATAAATTGTTTTAAAAAATCCCAACTACTTAGCTTTGTCACATAATCTTATCAAGTACTTGTCGTATCTCGGTTTGGCCGTTGATTGATGAACAGATTTATGGATGTTGATAGTGAAATAGGTTGTCCATCACGCTTAACTTGCCCTGACCCCAGTGATGGCAGGATAGTGTGACTGGATCCCATTGAAGTGGTGATATATCCGCCCTTGTCGGGGCAACCGTCCATTTATAGGCCTTTGTATGTAGCGGCTCTTATTTTAGTCGCCAAATGCTATAAACGTCAATATTTGTTCGGCCATTCTCAATCTTCTGCTTTGTTTTTAGATTTTGCTCAATAGAATCCTATAAAGCAGTGATATTGACGCAAACAGTTTCGTTCGCTCTGCTGCAGGACGCAGAACTCACAGCGTCCGCCGTGTAAACAAAAGGACGCTGCGTCTGACATCACTTCCAGTGGGGCAGCCTCGTTCCCGGGGGCTTCCCCCTTGGCTGTGACACGTGACCATTGTTTCGCTGGTGTCCGGTGAGGGGCAGAGTGTCCAGCGCAGGTGGCGCTCCTGTCGGCCGACCTTTCCGTCTGGAATCTGCTCCCACTCTCAGCAGCACCCTCTAGCGCTTTGCTGGCAGTGCTTCAGTGCTATGATGTAGAGTAATGACTCTCGGGAGAAGTTTACGCGCCGACTAGAACAAAGTCAGACTATCAATATTTTTCCATCGCAATCTATAGTGTCCATATGAGCACGGATCCACAAAATGTTTTTTGATAATCATTTCCCTTCATAAAACACTTTCATAACGGCAATTTCCAATGCAGCTTATGATATTCTAACATAACGAGGTGAAACCATGATATATGTTCTTTATGTTAAGTATTGCAAATTGGTTCTGTGGAAATGGCTGTACTTCCCTGAAGATATTCTACAAGTAGAAGTTGGTACAAGTTATATTTCCGTGGTATGTTTGACCGTGAAGTAGCATTTGCTCCACCACTGCTTTTCGCCCATTTGAAGTCTCACTAAAAAAAGAAGAGGGATTTGAAGCTGGGCGTTAAAGACTTCCATGTCCGCTCCATCCATCAATGAAACTTGGAGGTTCGAGGTGGATCACCGTGGGATAAGCCCCACACGTGATCCACACGTGATCGGCACCTGATCCACGTGACCCAAATCTGACCAATACGCCTCATCCGCTCTTTGTGTTGGTCAGGGTCCTTAGATTTACTCGTCGCTCGAAACCTTTAATGGTTGTCCGGTTTGCCTCCTATCTTTTCAGGTGGCACCGACGTATTCTTTTTGTGTTTGTCCCTTTCCTACAGAGGCACGCGACAAGCTAGTGGTCTGAACTATCCCAATTTGGCTTCACACTCTTTGGTCAGTGCAGGTCTTTAATTATTGGTATAGAGAGTAATACTTTCTTACCGTACCTAGCATTATAGGTTTCATGTCCTAATGTACGCCTTTGATTACCAGGTCGAGGTGATAAGTGAGAGGAGGAAGGTTTGAGGGGTAACACTTCAATGCATTTGCCAATTCATCAAGGAAACTGTTTTTTGAGAAATTAACCAGGGAATTATCATGTCTCCCATCACCTCTAATATATGCTAGTTGTATGGAATGTCTTTATAGACTATATTTATCAATGTATCAGAGACACGAGGCAATGCGACATGAATTAATATTTAACTATCCTTTTTCACAAATATGAAACATTTTTATCGATTAACAGAAAAGGTGTAATGGACAGCTATATAACGTGATTGGGAGCCCCTATCTTTCAAAGGCTTTGTAATAAGTCGGGAAACCTCACACGATTCTAGCGTCATTTGTGGATTCCTGTTCCAGGTTCATCCTCATTTGCACCCCGTTCTACACGTTGACCACTCGTCTTGGGGCCACCCATCGTCAGGCCTTGGGACGGGGCCGTGGGGAAAAGGCCGAGTGCTTCACCACCGATTGGCGCATTGAGGCCTTGGGGTGACTTTCACCCTGCGCCTCGCCATCCCTAAATCCCAATCGCCCGTCACATGGTCGGGCGGGCAGATTGGCGCGCTCTGATAGGCCGAACACTCGGCGTGATCAGCCCCGACCCCGGGGCCAGCTTGGGCGGGCAGGTTTTAGGAGGAGTGACCTCTGGTGGTCAAAGAGGAAGGATTGGGCGTCTGGACAGGGGGCGCTGGATGCTAGACGTCGTCGTACTGACGTAGTTACCGATGACGTAGAGAAGACGTGAACCCCAAAGGACCTTTTGGTGATGGACCAGCCCTTTCCCCCATTACCCAATTTGCATGTCATCATATATCCCATTGAAGGGAAAGGAAATATTTCCATTAAGGTAAAGCTGTTACCATTGCACAACCATGTATATTGCCGTGCATGCTGCTATATACGCCAATATGTAGGTTACTGCCCTACTTTCGTTATCCAATTTACATGTCATCAACCATCCCACAGGAGGTTAGACAGATGTCTTTATGTAGAGATCGACATGATGATTGCGCAGCTTTACTTAACACCATTTCTTTTGGCGAATTTGCATTTGTTCATAAGGGGTAACCCTTCATAGGTGTGTCTGTATTTTCTATTATATAGTGAGAGATTGCATATTTATCATAATCACGGCGTATATGATATCGGCGGTTTGAATGGGTAGGGCGAGACTACACGATACCCATCCGATGGTCAACATTCATTTTATAATTACATACCCCCGACCGCCCACACTCGTGCAACTAATGCGCCACCTGTGCAGTACACCCTGCGCCTGATCAGTACTCACCCCACGCCAATCCACCAACCTCAAGCGGCGCCCTCATCCACGCCTACGTCCTCCCACGCCCTTCTCCCGCACTCGAGCCCTATCGCCGCGCATTCCTTTTCTCACCACCACCCACCCTACTCATCTCCACTCTAATCCCTCCCCGCCCACTTGTTACGATGCTAAAACCCATCCAGGCCCCAGTGCCTCCCGTTGCCTATAACGATACTCAAATCACACCCACGCACAACCACAGTGCTAAGTAACCTACGCCTATCCTAACCACACCCATTCTCAGCCCAACCCATCACAACCAGTGAACGTAACCCAATGCTGCCCAACCCCTTTAACTTCAGTATCCCCCCACCCCTGATGACCGCTTCTGTAACCCCCACCCGCGCCATGCCTTCCTCTCGCCCAACTCACGCAAAGTCTCGGGTGCAGATGGCGGCGTCCGCGCCGACGTATTAGTTCATGGGCGGGCCGCCAGGTGGCCGCTTTGGTCATACAAATTGCCTCTCACGACAAGAAAGACTCAATTTTAAAGCCAGATTGAAGAAGCTAACGGGTGTCGTGACTGGCGGCCGCGGGGGCAGCGCCCGTTTTGAGCAGGCACCTTGGATTACAGGCAATATGCAGACTGGATGTGAACGTGCTCGTGCGTGCTCAGCTCCTCGTTTATGTTGGCCGTCTGACCAGTTATCATCCCAGTTCACCCCCGGCAATGTGAAGAAAAGGGGATACTGGGCTAAGAGTCTGAGGTCAGTGTGATCGCACGAACTAGACTTACCCATATTCTTCCAATCTTTTCCAATCAAATACCTCTGCTCGGGCTCCCTGTTCCGACCTGCCTCGCATACTGTTACTACTCTACAGGCCCATAAATCCTCGTCAATAGCTAAGTCTGTACATTGTAAGTCTGTGTTTAATATCTGAGAAAAAGGTACCTGAGATATTCGCAAGTAGACCACAGGAAGTTTATATCCCATATAAAATCAAACCCCATCATCAATCCCTTACCCGCTGCTCAGGAAAAGTTCATGGTCTTTTTTTAACCCCTGTCCCAACAGGCCCAATGATTGCCTAATTATCCCTAAATTTGTCGCAGCCCTTTCTGCCAGCACAATTTGCACCCACTCTACGTTTAAAAAACCCTTTGTCCAGCCCAATCTGGTGCGACTTTTATCTTTTTATGTTAAAAAATCTGAACTTAAAACACTCCCTTCGTCCATCCCCGCCTTGTGCAGTCTTACCTATGAGTGCCTTGACGATGGAGAGCGGCATGACGAGGATTGCGGACAGCATGTCAGACAGCGCCAGCGACACCAGGAAGAAGTTGAACATGTTCTGCAGCTTGCGCTCCATCTTGACGGCCAGGCAGACGAGGATGTTGCCGGCGATGGCCATGACGACAATTAGGAAGAAGCAGAGCACGGGCCAATTGTAGGTGGCGGGCGGCGCGCGGCTCGGGCCAGGCGGCCACCCCGCGCCACCGCTCACGTTATAAACCACAGTCAGGCGACTGTCGTTCAGCATGGTGGGAACATACATCCAGACTATGAGGACGTGCCCACGCTTCCACTCCTCGTTATTCCACACACACGCACACAGACACACACACTCACTCACAAACAGATATGATGACCAGGCCAGGCAGCAATGCCCAGTTCCTTGCGTTTCGTCACGGGATTTTGTTCACTGCTTCCCAGTTGCCACAGCCCTTGGCAATTGATGTGGCTTCACACCGGATTTCCTTTGTTGCCCGAGCTGGCGGTGTTCTGGATGAATCACTTGGTGCCTGCTCCACCAGGTTATAGATGAGTAGCTTCACATGTGCGCTTTACAAATAGCTGCACTTGTTGCTTACCAAACTAGTGTTATATTAGCTCCAGCATCCTCTTCGTTTATGCAATGTTAGGAATGGCTTCAAGGCTTCTCTTATTAGCTTGGTATTTCAGCCAAATTGTTGGCCTCAACACAGCAGCTGGAATCAGAGGTGAATCTGATAGTGCAGTCACTTAAAAAGGTGGTTGTGATACTGGCCTTAATGATGCAGATCACTAATTCAGCAACTGGCTTTAGTCGAGAGGTAGCTCAATTGGCTTTAATGGCTTAAACTGCTGAATTTTTTCAAAGCCACAGAGTGGTTCCAATACTGGCTTCAACAATTGGATTTTATGAACAGTTAGCACTGGTGATTGGCTTGAACAATGTTTCCAATGTTAGCTTCTAAGTAGGATAACCAGTGGCTTCACACCTGGCTTCAGCAGAAAGGTAGCCAATCACAGATAGGTGCCATGTGTTCTGTCACCGTACAGTTCACTTTAGAAGGTAGTTGACAATACATCTTTATGAAACTCTGAGTCATCTTATAAGTATAGGTCCCAAGGGAAACTGACCGGGTTTCCGTGAGTGATATGCTCAATCTCCATCCTCTTCAGGACAGGACTGGTTTCCTACAGACGACGGGAGCAAGGGGACAAAGTCCACCTTCCGTTTATCATCACTTCTATTTTAAAACAAGCACATTAATTCCCAGCCGTGCGCTCTCTTGTCGTATATTTGCATTGCCTTGTTTACCAGGCCATTTCCACACTGATCAATCTTGATTCTACTTTCTGATGGGATTTTATCTGCGAATAAATATTTCCGAATGCTGTGCTGGCATTTCTCCTAGCGTGCAGGCTCCATTTTTTATATCTGCAGCTCTCCACATTATCTCCAATATGGCGATCCATGCGGGTGACAGGTAAAGCACTTCCGATTCACACTCACACAAATATATATAAAAAAACAACAACACCAGAATACAATACGACCTCTCTGCGTCTACAGGAGGGGCGGGGTACAGACCCGACCCTCACTGGGCTATTATTCCAGCGTGACTGGCCTATTGTTGGCTGGCCAGGTTGGAAAGCATTCCCGTTCCCATGTGGCGCGGTAGAAGTACTCCAGTCCTTGGCGCCCCGATGACGCAGCCTGATGAGGCCCTGGGAATCGTAGTGGAGGGGGCAGGACGGGCGGGGTTCCCCGGGGGCCGCTCGTGTCGCCCCGGCAACGTCCACGGCCTCCACACGGGGCAGAGGAGTGCAGACACGGGCCCCGCGCCGCACTCAGTCGCCATGAGAACACAGCTCCTGCAACACAAGGTGATGTTATCATCTGCGACAGAGGTATGAATATGGGGCACCTCCTGGAACACAAAGTGATATTACCATGTACGGCACAAGTATGAACATAGACATCTGCAACTCAAAGCAACAATATCGGTTATACTTTAGACAATTAACCACAAGGTCCATAGTATATTGCTTGGTGGATATGTTTTAAGGAATCAAAATATTTCCAGGTCGGAAGTGTGTACAAATATGTATAGGTAGGTGTGTGGGGAAAAAATGTGGTGATTTATAACAAGGTGTATTTCTATTCATCTATATTATCTTCGTTTTAGACGAAGTGACCAAGGTGAAAAGAGCAGAGGAGATGGAGAAAGGCAGATTTCAGTTATGTGATCACGTCAGCTGCGATTCGAGCAGTAAACAGGAAATAATAGCAGCTTGTTCGGCTGTTATCATGACCACATGTTACAACACGAACGTGTTAGCGGGACTAAAGTAATCCAACCCATGCAGTAACCAAATTGTTTAAAATATTCACCACGTGACAAATTGACCGATCGATCAATTGATAGGACTGATAGATTGATTGAATATATCATCCCGTAATCAATAGGTGATGGCAGTAGTTTAATTTTGTTTCCCTTAAATGTAATTGTCATGCACAGATGCCCTCTTCCAGCATGGCCAATATACAACAAACACTATTAGGGTTGTCTCACCAGCGACATTGTCCAGTGAATTACAACCTGAACTAGTTCACACGAGGAGAGCAGACCATGAAAGACTTTTGGTGCGCACCATTTAAGATTTAATATACGAGATTACAATCAATTTCGCCCTAATTTATCGCCGATGTTTATTTTATTTTGGCGTGACACCACAGTCAAGCCTTTGAAGTGTCCTAAAACACTATGTCTGCGTATGATTACTAGAATCTGATGGTAACAATCTATACTACTTCTACAGTACTTCATAGCATTCCCCGGACTTAATAAAATTGTATATCAGATAACACGATTCTTTTATAAAAAACGGAAAAGGTTGTATAGAAACAGATGTTCTTTGCAAATACAATTGTAGGAATGACAAAACTGATAATATTCAAGCAATACATTGGCACTTTGCTCCGTGTTGACCGTTTAGAAATGGCGATACTTATCACTGCTTTGTTGTTAGCGGCAATAATTGATAATTGCATTGTCTCTAACACTAGGTCTCCGACTCAGGTCAGTGGATACTGATATACCTATATCTCACGTAGCGTGACCCGACATAATGGGGGTGGGGGGTCATATGATGGGGGAACCAGCGCGTGGGGCCCGCCCAGGGTCTTGTGCTGATTGTGCCCACATGGGCCCCCGCACGTTAGTGCCCCACATGGGAACCGTAACAGCATAACGCCCAACCCCAACCCGTCATGGCGGTGTTATTCCAAGCCGCCTAGATTGGCCCGTGGCCGGTATCGTCTGTCGGCAGGTGCGCGGGCTCGGGCGGCGGGCACTCTGACGGAAAGGAGCACTACCTCTTACTCTGCTGGTCTATTTGACTAATTCGCCTGCTGAGTTCTGCCGACCAGTCAGTCAGATGGCTCCGTGTTGTTTTCGGGTAGCTCGGGCAATCTTCCAGGACGGCCGACCCCGTTGTGATGGGAGAGGTGGGGGTAACCTGGGCTGGAGCCTCTACTACGATTCTTCTGACGGAGATTGTTCACCTACTTCTGTTATTATTGTTGTTTACATAGACCCAACAAGGAGAACGTGTGCCCTACTCAGTGACAACATTTGGCAGTAGTGGCCACTCGTCTCAATATGTTCAACCGCCATTCCTGCCCTTCTACAGATATTTCAGGCATTAACCCCTGTTTTTTCTAGGCTTGGTGGCCTGGTAGTGCTGAATCTGATCGGAGCACGCCAATTTAGATCATGTCCAGTCCAGGTAAACTGGCCTCGTCTGTTTGGGTCAAACCTTGCTCAGGTCAGAATATCTCCTTTAAGTTCTTTAAGTAATGTTTTTTTTTTAAAACGTTTCTCTACTCAATGAAAACTAGACTCGCCGGTTTCCACATGTATAAGCCAACTCTGGGGAGTAATATGCTTATTAGGATCTTGAAGTCTGATATATAAGGAAGTGATTCGATGTTATTGACCTCTGGTCTGGAGAGTAGGAGTTCTTAAGATTGATTATAGGAACTGGACTTGCATCTTACTTTACACCGAAGCTTGGGATGAGACGAGACAAGACCCCTCAGATGTCTCGTGTCGTTTTTTTACACGTGACAAGAATATTTGTGCCCTCTAGGTTTCAAACTTGTGCCTTGTAAAAGTCACGATACGATGTAGAATATGCTCGGTACACAGCGGTTAGAGACGGTATAATACTTTATTATCCACCTAATACAAGGTGTCCATAGATAACACATAGGGAGTGTGTATGGACATACCCGGCGCATACGGATATATGTTGTATGCTCCGGGGGTCGCATACGGACGAATAGTGCGTACGGAAAAATAGTGCATAACTAAAACGGACTGATATTGACATGCCACTTGGCTCGAAAGTGTGAATGATAAATACAATATAGATTGGTTTCAAATAAAAGTGGTCGAATGCTCCTCGGAGTTGACTGTACGCAATATCCTCGCATACACGCGGATATTACTGCGCTTCAACTCTTCAGAGCATCCTGCCGCTTTTATCTGAAACCAGTCAATATTCTGATTGTATACACCACTCTCGTGTCATCTTGTGTGTCCTTCTTTTGTGGGCTTTAGCTGACATAGCTTAGGGAAAGTGAACTTGTTAACTGTAGGGTCTGGTTTTGTATTGGTCTAGTGTATGGAAGTAACTGACCACATGGGGACAGTTCGTCTCGAGTGTCAGTGTAAACTGGGTGGGGTTGTAGGAAAAGGCAGATGAAGGCCTGTGGGTGGTTGACGCGGGTTCTTATCGGGAATCGATAAGCGGGGGAAAGACTAACGTCCAGTATCTGATCTCGGATCCGAAGGCCGGATATCCCGACGAGCATGTCGGGAATCAATTAGCCCTTATGTAAACAAGTTCCGGTGAGGACAACGGGTGTGCAGCTGAGCGGACTAGTGAGCTGCTCAAAGCACACCCCGAGCTTCGCCGAGCTGTTCCGTATGGTAATGTTTGGTACTTGATGGACAAGACCAGTAGAAAGTGATTGCCAGGATCTAGTTAAAAACGTGAGAAATAAAGTTATCGAGCTAGGTTCACGAAGCTCAACACTTTGGGCTAGGTAAATATTGATGGTATTTTACACCATAGCTGGGTTATATCACGTCGAGATTGGATCTGTGAGATAGGGACGGCAGACAAACAGGAAACCCATAACAGCAAGGCTAAGCCTTGGATCCTGCGATCCGCATGCCAACGGAAAATAATTTGGGAGCAATTCTAGGTCTGTACCGACTTAAGTATCATGTTATCTTCAAAAGTACAAAATTGTTTTAAGCTGCAAAACAATGAGTGCAGGGGGCCATTGTACAGTGCAGAACAGCAGTGAATGTTCTTGGGTCCCGTATAGTAATGAAACCTGTAGAACAAGAACTAATTCTATTTACTGATTCATGTTTCGACTTTGGTCGATTGTTTGACATTACCGACCACACGCGAATAGAACCGAGCAGAACCAAACAGGTCCAGGCAGTTAGCAGCAGTAGCGAACAACCATGACGACTAATTAGTGCACAGAGCACCCACAGCTGTCCAGTAAAAGGTCAGTGTCGAAAGTTGGACATTATTGGCCATTCCCAGCTCTGGGTCTGAAGCAAGCTTCATATGAGCTGCTCCAGAGACTGGACACTGGGTAGGTTTGATATAGAACAGTTCATCTAATATGGAATACTCATATTTTGATAAGTTTCTGGTTTCGAAGAGAATTGCTAAACTTATAAAAAGGAAAATCAATACAAATGATTATCTGCCCATGTACATTGAAATAGACATGACAATTTTGCTATATCTCAGGGAAGAAGTGATGTGACTAGATCTCAGTATGCACTCTATTCTGAAACGCTCACTTCAGAGACCATACCAGGACGGCGTGAGGTCGGGTGGCAGGTGACGTCACGCTGGCTGATAGCCGGTACCTGAGTGTGACAGACTGAATGAAATCCGATATTCTTCGCCGGCTGTCTGGGCTCAAAACCCAGGGCAATTAAGGTCCACCTAAACACCCTTTAGTTTATCTTATGCGTGGGTTAAAGCCATCCCAGTTATGCACAGTATTGCAGGAAGTCAGCCTAACTCCTCACACAGGCAGAACGTGACTGGCCTAAAAGTTGGCCTTAGAATAGTGTGACCTGTGACCCAAGCTCAGGTGTTGATACCTTCTCTGACTTTCTAAGATGGAGGGGGGGGGGGGGGAGCAAAGACGGGTGGTAAAGGGCTGGTAATGTGTGTAGAGAGATGTTTGGGAAAGTGGAAAATATGCAACAGGAGTAATAACGGTGACTGAAATTGAGCTTGGAACATGGTCAAAGGGCTGGATATTGGTTGTTTTATGGATCGGTAGGAAGGACACTCCCATCAAAGGTAATGAAAAGGGTGTTGCATATATATATATATATCTGGGACAGGGCAGTAGATATGTGAGGGGTAGCATGAAATAGATGTAGAGGTGACTTTATGGGGTTATATTGGATGTGGTAAGGATAGAGGTATATGGGGCAGTGTGGGTGCGAATCGTATTGGAAGTAGTGTAATGATGGGGGTATGGGAATAAAAAGGTTGTTCGGGTAGTAATGTAAGGCAGCAGGGCGGTGGTGTTATAGGAAGAGGCCGGCATATAACGTGGTACACCTGCACTTCGCACTGCCACCTGGGAACCGCTAACTACAGAGCGACTCACTGACCTGCTCACCGATCTGCTCATGTCTCGTGTGAGCAGCTCTTTGAAGTATACTGCGGGTAGGGTGATCCGCGGGGGTGGGAAGCGCTCCACCATTCATTCACGATTTTGATGCAGAGCCAACATGCAGCCCGATACACATACACCCCATACACCAACCCTCCTTGTCCCACCACGCAATACAATTCATACCCTACCCCTTCTAATCCCCACGCACATTAAACTCAAACTCTAAACCATAGATGGCCCAAAGAAGTTATTCCATCTAAACGATGCCTACCTAATTGTATTACATGCACTTTTAGTATTCATAATTACTCACCTTGCTTTGAGCGAACACTGAATAGTTGTGCAATACCGTTTCCTGCTATTCGTCTACTTTTACCTTATCCCAACAACGCACATTAGCCAGAGGCGACCAGTCTAACCCCTCATTGTTCTATGTGTATCGAAATATAATGCATGTAGCTCAGTGTTGGTTGTTGTTAAAAGTGAGGGTGGGAGGGTGGTACCACACCAACATCTCTTAGAGTCAGCCTCCGGCTACACTGAATGTGGTTAATTAAAACGGAGAGGCTTCTGTTTCCTATTAGAATGACTTCCATTAAGGTATACATTGAGGAGCTTCTCCATTCAAAGCCGTAGCAAGTGGTTTTGGGTAGACGTGCCTGTATTTATGTCTATTATTCACCTACGAAGTCCCCGGTGGATTCTGTCGGGATGTTAGAGTAGGGTCGGTGGTCGTACTTTTTTTCTCAAGCTTTCTCTGCAAGCTTTGTTCGGAACTGAAGTTTCACTTCTGAAATACGTGTATGTTATTTAGGCGAACGTATTTTTTAAAAAAACACAAAAAAGACATCAAACCATATAAGTTTGATAGTTGTCTACGATGCATGTTCACCATCACAGTTAGCCAACTGGAAAGTACGTGATCGTATGCCCACATGACTGCAATATTAGGCGTGGTTGCCCTTTTGGTTGTCGCTCTCACTATCAAAATGAATATTCTTCAAGTGACCTTTATTTCCAACGGTTCTAGTTTATTGGTGGACTGTTTCAAACTCAAGGTATTGCCATTGGGTTCCAATAGTATTCCGGGTTGAATTTAACCGTCAGTCAGAGCATAATACTGGCCTTCCACTCGACGTGAAAAATTCAACCTCTTTTCACTATCTAAGATATAAGTCAGATGATTAGGGCTGTGCATGAAACTTTAACTTCGTTGAGAAATGGTGTCATAAGAAAATCCACTGATCACTCGTCCGTTCTTGACAGGTGTTTTTAATGAAAGCCTATATTAGTATATATTGAAATTTATGAAATGAAATGAGTTCTATTGAGGCGGGATTCTACACGGGTATTTCCACATACTCGTTTGGATTTTGTATTAGGAGATGTATTTGGTTGGTCTTTATTCTGTGGATGGTTTTGGAACGGGAGATCAGGATCATCCTCAACCCGCAAATAACAAATCCAGAAGTGTGTATTTATGTAACCATGGCCTGTCCCTTGGAAAAGCGATGATTGAATTACAATGGAAGCGTACGCACGACGAGACGGGGTTGGGGTAGGTAAGGGAATGGTAAGGGGTTTAGGATCGACCCCTGAGGGACCCACAACTCGATGCTGGACAGGTAGGCAGGCGGCGGGGCAGGTCCATGTTAGTATGCAAGTATGACCAGGTGGGCCTACCGTGACAAAGAGACGTGTCCGCGTGCTGTCCGATGACCGATGAGACGGCGGTGAAAGCGGCGAACAGCGCGCGCGAGGGGCGAGGAGTGGAGGGGGGGATGTCAACGACCGGAGAATGCCTGAACCCTTTGTGCCCCGCTAGGTAAGGCTGTGATGATAAGAAACCAAAACATGCCGCTGCTCCCCCACCCTCCGCCCCCAAGCAATACACCTGTTAACCTTTTCCTCTCTAAACTTGTCAGAGATAACAGGGCCGTAGCCTGAGGAAAAGTGACCCCTTAACCGGGGCCAAGAAGCATTTCATTCCGATATAACTGTCCTTTTACGCAGTTGTCCCCTTAATCAGGGTTGAAATAAACTCTTATTAGAGGGGAAAATCTTGAAATCAAGCAAATTGTCCCTTACCAGAAAGTAGCCCCTTAAGCGGGGTGTCCTGGAAGCGGGGTTTTACTGTACATGTATATCCTGCATTGAACTATACTTAACCTAGTAATAAGAATAAAGTGATGCGGCTTGTAGCCCTATGAGTAATAAGCAGGAAATCATTCAGAATATGCAAGGGCAGCAGCTGCATCTTTTGGATAGTTTTCACATGGAACACTTTCAAAAAAGATTTTACACTAGTCAATTTCAAGTTCAAGTTCAAGTTCTTATGTTTTCAGAAACCCTCATTGGCCCCTATGCACCTCAGCAAATCTTGTGATTAGTTATGCTATCACATGGTCATTGGACACATAAAATACATTCATCTTGAAGTATTCTTTGGCATTTTTGTCGGCAGCAGAATTTGTATGATATTGATATTTGGGAATAAGATGTCATAGGTTTGATGATGGTTATTTCATTGCTAGTTGTCATGGATTCTATGCTCGCCCACATTTTTCTTATATTTCCTCTGATCTTGCTTTCCTTATTAGAGGCAACTCCACTGATGGAAACTTGGCCAATAATGCAGACAGAGTACTTAATCTTAAACGTGAATGTTGCACTGTCTGCCTTACAGGCTGGCTTCATTTGAACATTTGAATTCTTCCTTGCCCTGGAAAAATTTGTTCAAGGTACCTTGTGAGGATTCACCCTCGTTATCCCTACGAAGGAAAATGTTTTTGTTTTAAACTTCCACTGAGAAACCATAGGGTCCTGTATGTCCATTTGGTCTTATGATTCACATCTTATGCAGACTCTCTGAGAATGAAACCACCAAGATAAGGTTAAAATTTGGTTTTGATTCATAATGATAATTTACATAGATATATTATGAGCTCAGAGGGTATGGCGTTATCCACAAAGTGTATGTTAAAACCTTAACTCCCCTTACATTATGCCTCACCCCCCCCCCCTTCCGAGGTAATTATCTATACTGCTTAACATGTGGGACCGGCTTCATAAATACAGAGCGGAAGCAGATCCCTGCTGGCGAGAAACGCTGCTTTCACATGACGACCACGTGATGACCACGTGACAAGCCGACTGAGCCTCGCTACATCCGCCAACAGAGGGCGTCTTGGGGCTGGACGAGATCGAGGCTCGTCTGACGTGTCACCAGCCTGTCATCCTCAATCCTTGTCACTGGTCCCACGTCTACCAACGCATTACTACGCAGTTTCCCCCACCTACTGCTCCTTCAGCCACTATTCCCGGTACCTCTTATCTGAGCCCACCTCTATCTCTACCTCTACCATTATGACATATTGCCCACTCGTGAGTGCGAAGTTTTGGCACTGTATTATGAATCATGAGGTCCGAGGTTTGGCCCCATTCGTGGCACCACTCTACATTGCTTCCCTGCAATAAACTTCTAAAAGATGACACACTTTCACTTTTTTATGGCATTTACTGCTGCTATGGCAAAAAGCACTCCTATCAGTTTTACCTCCGTTTTGTCCCTCACTCACCATCTCCTACCTCCTTCACCCTCCCAGAGCTATTGTACCCCCTGACCCCCACCTTTCCCTTTCCCCATTCCCCCATGAGGCTTTGCGCATGTGTTGCCTGATACCCGGGGTTGCAGGCGTCACGCCCTTAACCCTGGATGGCGTCGCCTGATCAGGCCGTTATCTCACCTAGTGGCGTGTGTTGTTCCCTTAGATAGCCGGCCGGCTCACGACACGCAGCCTGCTACCTCCCGTAACCAGGTCGATAATGCCCTTCATGGCGGGCCATTAGGAGTGTGACTAGTCAGTGATCACTAAAGCTTACAGTTTAGAAATGTCTCACCCTAGTCGGACAGAGAGGGGAAGGTGTTCAGATGATCAGGTACCTGTCAGCTAGAGCAGAGCAAAAGTATTTTAAGGATATACAATGGGATTTTGTGTTTCAAACTTTAGCGACTGTCGTGTCATATCTTTGTCATTTCTCATTAAAAGACGAATCGTATATAGAAATTTCGTTTATGCCAATGGAATTTGTTTGTGTAAAGTTATTTCCAAAAGTAAAATGTCATACTATAATGTTGGGGTATGCACTTTTTACCGGGGGTACAAAAACTACTTCAGTAAGATAGGAAGATTAAAAAGAAAATTCTAGAATAGAATGTCGCCAATTAAAAACCCCAGGCTATTAGAAAAAGGATACCTTTAACGGCCTTTATCTTGGTGATTTGCTTGTCGCTTAGTCTAACGGAGCGTAAGCAAAGTGTCCTATCAACATTGTATCAAAAAGTGGAGACTTCAGCCAGCCACTTACCAACAGTTCCCTGTCCTCTCTGTCAGATCTTAGTTTCGTAAAGTCTAACAGAAGAATCTACGTCTTCATGGATGCCAGCCTGTCTGTCCTATATGTATACGTTAGATGACCAAAGTAGTGGGGCGAAAATATTCTGATAAAAAGAATATTTTACCCTGTGTAATTTATATTCGGTGAATGTTATTTTTGCGACATATTGTGTATGTTTACTGTGATGGGACTTCATTCTGTACCATTCGAGATGGTCCTAGCACGATCTGGGAGATACGAATGACAGGAAGGTATTGTGACAAACTGACAGTTGTGCCCTGGTCCTAAGTGACTTATCGCGGTGCTAAAGATGGTTCCTATAGACATTTTTATAGTGTAGAATGATGGCTTGGGTGCATCGTGAGGTATATACGGAAGGAGTTGGTTGACAGGAGTCATTAAAAAGAGGTACTTGTCAGTGAAGGGATAGGGGTGAATACATAAGGGAAGGAAGTAGTAGTCATAGCGGAGGACATTAACACAAAAGTTGAGACGGAAGGAGATGGGAAAAGGGAACCACTATAAGGACTAGACTGGTACAGTGAGTTAAACGTGGAGAGAATGAAGGATGGTAGGAAGGTCAAGAAGGAAGAGATTCGTCAGTGGGATACAAGTGACACAATATAAAGGTATTGTAGAGATTGAGACAGGTACTGTCGAGAGCAACGCAGGAACGGGAGAGGAAGGCAGAAATGGACACGACGACAAAACTTGAACATTTGACCAACACTGCACGCAGCCCTTTGACATTTTGTGTGAACATACTGGTCTCAGGTGCCGTCCCCCGCTCACACAAGCCTCTATATGTTAAAGCAGAAGGACTGGGTATTTCAAAGGACTGCGCTCAGTAAGGGATGAAAAAAGATGTAGATTAGGATTATATATTCAAACTACATCATACAAAGAGGCAGTGAATCTCGGTAAACTTTGTACCAACACAACAAAACCCGACAACGCCGACGCACCTCAGACGGCCTATTGAACATGAACGCAGAAATGGGTGGTCCCACAAACTATGGTATGTGGCTGTCTGGAGCAGCGTTGGCCTGAACATGCGAGCTTTTCCCGGTGCAGACAGGTTGGCGAGGCAGGGCATATCGAGTTCATTCAAACATAACATGTATTTAAAAAAAGCCAAGGTAAATCAAATTAGAGAGGAAACCCTAAATGAGTGGGGAGCGGGGGACTTGTAGACTTTGGTAACTTGCTTGGTCGTGTCAGTTTGTGGGTAGGGTTGCGGGGCGGTTTGGCGGGATGGTCATTAGGGGGGATACGTATTTTTTACCGAGAGTGCCATATGGGACCGGTTGGCGGGACTGGCCGGCTGGACGGGCCGGTCGACGGGACACTCTCAAACTTCTTAAACATCGCCAACAGGTAACTTACAGCACACCTGACTCTCACCTTTGGCGTCCTCACACTTGGGCCATGGTAAGGCCGCTCTCTGCGTTCCCCCGTCACGCTCCAACAGCCACCAGTCCGTACTCCCGGGGAGCAGGGGTCCGCTGGTCGTCCTCCTGTGGGTGTAGTTTTAGTCCGCGCGGCAGGTAGCAGCGTGCGTGCGGCGCCGGGCGCGAGCCGTGAATGGCGGCGTCCCTGGCGCCCGGTCCCGGCGCCCGGCGCGACTGTCAATCAACGCAGCGCCAGCCACGCCTCCTATGGTCGCTGATTGGCGGAGACGTGGGGACGGGCGTGACGTCATAACATCAGTAGCACGTGTTGGTGTGGCAGGGATCAACAGGAACGCGTTTCGGTTGTGTATGTGTGGTGGGCTTTGAACCTTTCTAGATAACAGGGATGCCAGTTTTCAATGTTTCCATTGAATTCAATGTTTTCATTTTCAGAACAACAAAATGATTCCTTGTGTGATATTGACATACAAACTGCCAAATTAACAAATTCAGCCACAGCCCAGAATCCCCTGCTGAACCGCCCCACTGACCCATGTAAAAACTTGAGCTTTCCCTTGATTCCTACTGTAGTGCATATGTAATGCATAAATTCTGTATTGCAAAAACAATATTTCAATGTTTTTTTCTTATCCCCACTGACAGCCCTGAGATAAGGTGTACCATGAAGATACACCTACTTGATGATTAAAGGCAATGATATATCAGGGAAGATGTACTACAGAAATGTACAGTTTTCACTGACCATTCATGTATTTTATGTATTCGTTATTACGTTCAACATTTTAAAATGTAAGAACATTCTCTTGCAATTTCTTAATATTTAACTTCTCACTCTGAAGCTTTTTTTTATATGGCCGTGCCTGTTCCAATCCAGTCAAACTATTAGAGGACACCAACTGTTTCAAGTACTCTTTTACAAAGTGTTACCATCCGGTTCGGAGGCTTAAACTATCTAGATAATCATATTCAGGGATGCAAGTTCTCCGATCTGGTTCGAAACTGCTAAGTTTGTGTTAATATATTTAACCTTACTGGCACCTATGGTATATTAGCTGGAAGCACCATCATTATCTGGTGTCTCCAAATGCCTGTGGAACGTCAACAATACGTATTTGGAATCGTTACAGGAAGGGTTTACCTGGCACTCGCCGAAGGAGCAGCTTAGCTTAGATTTCATTGACCGGCGCAGGACAGCTGGCCGGTCAAAAGGCTGCATTGAGCTCCCGTCCTACTCCTCACCCACCAACACACACCTAGGCGCGTTAACAGTGCCAACTCACAGCACAGACGATGTGAGATCATGAGGGTTCCACAACTATGAAACCAAATCCGTCTAGCACCGATCAACTAAATATTTTTACCTTCTGAATATAAGGTGACGTTTCTAGAATTCATTCAGAATCTCAAAGCACATATGCAGCTGGTAGGGATTTCACAAAAGCTCGGTGGCCAAGAAAGTGTGGGATGCTGTAGGTACAGTAACAGAATAGGAGGGAAGGTGACACCAGAGTATAAGAGAGAAAAGGGGACACGATGACGATATTGCCAAAGATGGAGGAGATGGGTGAATATATGCGGTATGAATAGATTCCAACATAAGAGGGGCATTGTGGGTTGTCACGAGATTGAAGTATAATGGCGGGGAGAGGTGCAGTATTGCAGCAAAGTAGGTGGATACTCTAAGACTGGATGAAGAGGACTAATATATCTCTGCACAGTTAGAAACTGGATGATGCAGACACTAGTATGTGTTTCATGTAAATTCCACATGAAAAATATTCCCACTTTTTTCTTGATCTCAACTGACATCCTTGTAAACCACAGATTGAAAATTTAGATATAAGTTCAAAAGACTGCCATAGGGATGCGTTTTCTACTAGTGCCATTGGTCCTATGTGAGAAGCACCTCCTTTGAACTGACCTGTTTGCGGACTGGTCACACCAAACTGACACTCCTGAGAGGTGAATTGGCACCAATGCGAGACATGCAATAGACATCTGAGCCTTGAACATCTGATGCTAATGCTCCATTGTCAGGTTACAAAGAAATACAGGGGAAAATTCCTGAATAATACAACATCACTTCGTAGTGCCTTTCACAACACTGGGAGGAAAGAGATCCTTAAATTCCTAAGAGAAAGCAAGATATTTGAACAGGTATAGAGACAAACAGAAGCCTATGTTTCCAAGGTAAACCTCCCTATCTAAGCATAGGGGAAACTAGAAAAAAATCCTAAAGCATAGTAAAATCTGAAAAGGGAAATTGTAGATAACCGGACGTAAAATCAACCAAACCCAAGACGTAACATTTCCAATCAGTCCTTTTTATCTGGAGGTAGACCTAATATATCCTCATCTATAACATTTCCAGTACAATAAAGTTTCTCATGATAGTCAGTTACAATGGAATTCCATTTTGGAATATCTGATAACTATGTCAGCAATAGGTATTTTTATGTATTACTTGTGTGTACTTTTGAAGTGGCATTGATTGTATTTTGTAAACTTTTGGTTTTTCTTTCCTCTAAAGGAACATAAAGAATTAAACAATTTTGGTATAATATTCCCATTGTTTATGCTCTTATTCAAATGTATACCTTTTCACATTGGGGGATTGTTTGTCATGGCAGCAGAAAATATTCCATTTTGGAATAATTTCAGTTGTAATAGATGCATCTCCTAGAGGCCTTTATGTGTGTAAAATATGGGAATAAATAAGTTGCGAGGTTTATCAAATTGTATGGCCTATTCCTGCATCATTAAATCCCTCCCCAGTCTAGACACGAAGTCATCGTCCTGCCTATACGCACATGCCCTTGACGCTTCCTTCACACGCATACCTACCTTGATGTTCAGGAGTCTTTAAAGGTGCTGACACATTCAGTGAGAATGCCGAGCTAGAATAGCTACTATCGGTATAAAAGTCAAGCCTCATGGTACCGATTCTTGCCGTGATTATGTTGCATATTGGAAACTGAATAATCAGTTGGCGTTTTGTTGACATCACCCGCCCAACAAATAGTCTCGATTGTCAAGATACTATAATGAAAAACTGAAGGATGAAAATCTAAAAAAGAAAACGGACACCATTATGCAACAAGTGTACTCCCTCCTTTCATTTTCTGTCCCGAAATGTGTCCCTGTGTATCACGTGTCGAAGAGGTACATTATCGCTAACTGAAAAATGATCTTCAATCAATTAACATTACTGCTGCTGTCAAATCGTCAAATTTGTGAGAAGAATCAACATATCACATTATCAAGTCGTATATACCATGTTAACACCTATCACTCTGCAATGGCCATATATAGATGGAAACGTATGTTGTTTTATCCTAAACTGATAACCTCTCAAAAGAAATCCCGATCCGAGGGATAATACCAACTCGTGAAGTTCAAGCTCGGCATGACAGAGTAGAAAGACTTTTGATATGTATATGTATTTCATACACTATATTTAGATTGGTTTCTGAGAAATGTTTATGGGATTGGGATAAATTTAGCACGATCGTGTCGGAGTCTTCTCGACTGCAGACATCACAGTAACCAGATATGTATTAAAGACGTTCCCTTGATTAAACCCGCCCAACTTACCCCCTATCATCGTACACAGCCGTCACAAATAAGAAGAGCACTGGACTTGTAATACCAAATTTGTCAGACTTTGATGACTCGGGTCCCACTGCAGCCACTTTTCTCCGTCACCCCCAGCAGTGGTAGATTTACTATTATATCAAAGGTCAAGCCTTGTCATACCATGTCTATGTAGTGTGGCAAGTAAAAGAACTCTCATCTCCGTAAATGTGTAGGGGTGAGGTTTCTACCTAAATTCATTTAATAGATTCGATCACCACCCTTGTGGTGTAAAAGAACCTTGAGACTGGTGAGAACCTGCAATGGTTAACTGGACGTTAAATGAAACCAACAAACAAACAAACAATCACAAATAAGAACTGCTAGGTTACCTCGTAGGTCACCACTTGTAATTGCCATGGCAGGCCTTTTCGTACCTGACTTCATTAGATCATCAGCACTGTTTGACAACTTAAGCTTCCGTCGTTCTCGAGGGGTCGTTGTTATTGTCCTATCACTATTTATTGAGAAGGAAGATTAGGAACGTTGTAATAGCGAAGGTCACATCACGGCGAGATCAAATCAACGACATGAGGATAACGGATTTTATTGCGGGTCAACGGGTCTGGAATTGAACAATAAGAACACTGACCTTGCCCTGGTCAAAGTCATTAGTGGGACAATTTCCCCACATAATAGACTGCGTTTCACATATTGAGTGGAAATCAGTGTAACCAAGTACACAAATGTATACCCAGTCATATCCTGCCAGACAGGCCACCTTAACTCCCAGTCCTCCCCGCCCGATCAAAACACCATCTTATCCCACAGGCCCTCAGGTCTGCACATCCGGGACATACATCTCCGCCCCCGCCCCGTCACCGGCAACCATGGCAGACGTGAGGCAATGTCCGTGGTGTTAATCCGGATCCTGTTTGTAACCGAGGCGGGATGATTGTTCTGGATTCTGATTCAGTCTACCCTACAGTCTCCGCGTCAGATTACCCTGCTGGGCCATTCATTCCCCGCCAACGCCAGCTTAAATCTCTGTGCCCAAGTTATTCGTCTGCCATCATCTGCCGATACCTTGTACTACATATCCTTCATGTCGCTGCCCTGGTCTCTCTACCGCTACTCTCTCTCCCCAAACTTCGGTCTTCCTATACCCATCTTCTTCACACCCCATGTCTCTCCGTCCCTGGTCTACCTACACATCTTTGTTACACTCCTGGTCTTCCTTCTTATCTCTACACCCCTGGGCTACCTAAACATCTTCTCTTCACTCCTTGTCTCGGCACCCTTTTTATCTTCTATTCATTTTCTCTAGTTTCCTTTTCCCCATCTTTTTAACTCAATGCTCCTCTTCTCTTCGCCCATCGTTGCCCCTTGATCTCCACACTCCATATCTCTTCATCCCCTCCTCTTCGGTTCCCTCAAGCTTCTGCTCCACTCGTCTCCCATCATCAGTCTACGCCCCCGCCCCCCTTACACCTTCCATGTCCATGTCCTTTGCCTTCCCACTCTGTCTTCCCTCTCCTGAATACCAGACCCAAGTAGAGTGCGATAGATCACATCGTCACGTGCTCGCCTGAGGATCATGAGGTCCGGGATTCGATTCGCACCCATGTCGCTGTGTTTCCTCCTTGTCTGTCATCCTCAACACATAGCTTCGATATTACCCTCTCAGATGCTACGACGTAATACACCAAGACCAAGTTCCACTTCTTCTCCCAGACTCCTTTCCTCCCATTGGCGTCCGCCCCACCTCCTCGTATGGAATCCTGTTTTAGAGGAGGTCGGTAGACTTGCTCAAGTCTTTGATTATGAACATTCATTAAATGATTAAAGAAAATCAGAATACAATTCATTAAAGCATTCTCTTACTGGCCCACAAATCAAAGACTTCTCCACTCTGACCAGAATCTCCTGTTTATGACCCCAAGCCACTCCCTGTAAGCCTATACCTCCCTCTACCCCTCCCCCTCCCCTCCTCCAGTTCCCTGGCCGCCTGTGTTGTTATAGCAATATATTTCACCAACTCCTGACTATGTCTCGATTGAGATCAAAGTGAGAGGGTATCAATCTCCCAGCAGATATCCTGACCAGTAGCCAGACCTCTGCTTGGGGAGTGTGGCGCAAAATCGCACCAGTCTACACGGCCGATAACGGATGAGACCAGTCCCTGTGTCACTCAGAAGGGGTGGAGGGGCAGGATACAGGGACTGAGGCTAGTCTAGGAGGTAGGCTACATGGGGGTAACAGATGAGGTCTCATACAAGACATTGCGGGTAGGGGCAGGGCGTGGGTCGGTGCTCATTGATTCGCCACATCCCACTCGTGAGGCGTGGAGACCCGATCAGATCACTCGTTCAGGGTGCCTATCAATACGTAGGCCAGTCAGCCCGCCCTTCCCATGGGCTTCATATGTTCGTCATACGAGTTCGATATATCGATAAATACCGATAACATTGACTTTACACAGTGTAACCTTGATTGTGTTTAGCTGACCTCCACTTTTGCCGATTTCACAAACACCAAGTATCAGGCACGCTATAGTAACATTTAAGCACTGAGGATAACCCTACTTTTCATCCCTTCCTCCACTTCCTAACACTGCTGAAATCATTTCTATTTCTATAGGGCTTCTATTTAGATAGTACAGGAGAACATGTATAAACAGGAATGATTGGTACTCTCACCTTCTGTATGTGCGCGCCCCATGGAAATGAGACTGTGTTCTCTGGGGATTTGATTAGCGGGATTGTGCGATACTCTTACACGCTGGTAAGTTAGTGTCCAATAGGCCAATCCCTGCTAACAGTAGAACCAGTCTCACACAATAGTAAGTCATTAGTAGATCAACCTCACATTCACCACACATACTCCTCTTGCGCCATGCAACCTGCCATAGACTGCCCTTTGACGTGACATGGTTCACCCTAAGGTCTTATATTGGTTAACTTATCCTCGCTCTATTAGCGGGGTAATATGTCCACCTTCTAGATACAAGTCTTGCGATTGCGTATTGTTAAGCCCCCACCCCCTGTAAACCCAAGATTGAACGGGAAGGGAATTATAGTCTTCCTAGGGCACCAATAATGGCCTACGTTCGTTAGAGCTCCTATTCCCCTTCATTTCTGTCGGACATCAGGAGATATCTTATGATAAACCTAGTATTGATATAGTTAATGTTTAGGGGTGTATCAATATGATTCATGATGTATGTCTGCCAGTGGGGCAGATGGTAATATTTTATCACAACATGCTGAGGTACACCAACGCCTTTGAAATATATGAAAAACTGAGAAATTAATGACATATTAGGTCGCTCTGACGCCACACTCTGTTACATCATAGTGCAACCAAACAATTAACTTAAAAGATAGAACATATTTGGAATAAACTTCCATAGTTATCTCTTTACGGCGTGTAGACCAGCTCCTACCAACTCTCACACCTTGCAGTCTTCCTGTATGGTGGCCCAACTTTCATCCTCTGATGAGCTAGGCGTTCAGTTACGCCGACACCCACAGTGGCTCCTCCTGACGGCGTTATTAACGATCACCAAGCCGCGAGGAGTGTGACGTCATTAGCGTCAGGTGTGACGTATCTGTTCTCACGTGAAAGAACGCCATCTCCACCTGCAGAGGATTGAAGGAACCAAGTGAACAACACCATTAAAGGAGTGGTTCAGTTAGTCCTCCTAATGACAAGAGTTAATCGGCTAAGGCATGTCCTGGCACAGTTAGTTGAGCGCTGAACCACAAACTGCTGGGTCCGGAGTATGGGTCCTATTGGCACCTGTTTGAAATGATGTTCATGTCATCTATCTTTTATTGGATTATGAGCTCGTGACTGAAATATATTCCACCAAAACATCCACAATCCATTCATGCTACTGTCACATGACGAGTTACAATATAATGCCTAAGAGACTCCTGTGTTTAAAGGCACAGTGCCATAGGATGCATAAGCTTAGAGTGCACCGGTCCTGAGCAGGGACGGATCTAGGTACACTCCATCTTGATCAGTAACCGTGGTGAACATAATGAACTATATTTAGTGCCCCAAAATTCCCCCGAACTACTTTAACCCCTGTTCCACACCGCGACCCTCCAAAACCCGCACCGTATTTCGCAGAATATGTATAAATCCCAGATGGAACGCCAGAGTCATTGCCCTGCAATGTCTGCATGTGACGTCACTAACAGCCGCCGCCAGGTGACACTGGCAGCAGCACAAAGCGCGGGCGTCGTCTGCTGCTTCCCGCCAAAACCACTTTTCCCGCCAAAACCACGCTGCCCGGGCAGGACCTTTTAACATGGCGGGCCGCGCCCCATTCACGACCTTTTAAACAGCTTTCCAGGAATCCGTGAGAACAGAGAACACTGACGTTTTCTGGGGACCCTCTGATGGGTATTTTATTGTTATCGTTTCGTCTGGTTTTATTACAGTGGCCATTTCCTGATTGGAAAAAAGAAACCGTCAATAAAGAGCTCATGGAAACTGACTAAAACATTGCTGAAACTCTATCATCGTTTGTTATCAAGTATTGAACGTATTGTTAGGATTGAGGGCCTCCGCAGATACACTCACGCAAACTGGACGCCGGGTAAAGACGGGTGATTTCACATGCATACTGGGCTTTATGCTTTAGGCTCTATTCCTCTAATGGTGTAATGTGCATCACTTAATATCAGTGCCCCATAATGTCAGCGAAACCTGATTTTCCTGTTAACTATGCCTTATGTTAACGACGGATTTGCACAGCTTTCATATCGGTCCAGTTCTTTACTAGCCAGGTTAACTGTCCTCGTGTTTTGCAGCGATGAATACCAAACAAGGGCGGCCTTCCAGCAAGGTCCTCCCACAATTCGGATTCTGCCGCGTGGCCAATCGTCTGGGACTACTTTTACGCTTATCCACCTCCTCAGACTTCCTCAGCCTTGGCACGAGAAGGAGCTTTATTGTCATTATTATTGATACCAGTAGGAAACAAATTGCCCCAATATCCCGCTACTATTAGACAAAAAGATCTTATGTATTTCTCCTACAATATATGAAACGGAGACCTCTTAAAGCTAACCTGGCCTTGTGGAGGGGAAACTGATAGGTGCAGTTGGAATCTAGGTTATATTCTCTAAATGTAGACGGCGTTCACTAGTTGAACATTGGCTGTGTATGAAATATAATTTCCGGAATACCAAATCGTATAAAGTGAAGGACTACGGCCTAAGTAATTGTCAAAATGATTGTCGAAATGTTTCGTTTGCATTAATAGTAAATATACATAGCAGATGCTTATCATAATTGGAAATTGAAAGTTTAGAGTACATGTAAATACTATCATCTTATAGGCTTATTTCTGGAAATTGATACTGGGAACCCCCGGTGTTTTTGCCACGTGCGGGGCCCGTCGGTTCTCACCAAGAGATCGCTTAGGATGAGAAGGCCACGTCAACAACCGTCTTTTGATGTTGAGTCTCCTCCAGATTGGTGATGACCCTTGACCTGAATCTCAGGCGTGACCCCTGACCCTCACTCTGGATGGCCGCTATATCTCCGCCTGTGCGGCAGTTATTTGCGTCTTCTTCCTGTAGTGTGATACTTGTATACACCACAGGGTTATTTTCACTAGAATGTGTTGAACTAAGCCGATTGAAGTACCTCGGTCTATTACATGTATTTACCCTCTGACATTTGTAACCAGGGTTCAGTCACTAGAAACCTTTCATCCGTAGCCACACTTGGTCAGCTCCAACTGTTCAGTTAAGTCGGTATACTCATATATGGTACGAGGCGCAGGTACTCTTATCATGTATCAGCAGGTTCATTAAAACTAACCAATGGGAGTGCACTGCACAGGTGAGTTGGACTTGGATGTAATGCCCTTTTACATTTGGTAGGTTGCGGAGCGCTGTACTCTAACACTGGTTAGGAGGTGCGCTATACTCACAATACTAGGATGTAGTGCCCTTAGACTGGCTCCCGTCCCTGCAGCCTATGGCTACCCCTCCACCCACCTCACCTCTCCTCACGAGGATACAGGTTTGATTTATGGACCTACCAGAGAAAGATTATATACTGTAATAATTGTCCTGAAACTCTTATTTAATTATCTAATGAATATTCATTATCAGATTTGTGCAAGTCTATACTGCCCCATAACATTGGGTAGGTTGTGGAGTAGGGGACTTTGACACCCTATAGGAGGTGCACTAATATTCATAACATTGGACCTGTAGTGCGCGGTAAGATAGTAACTCTAGGGAGTGGTGCACTATAACACTGGCTATAGGTGGTGCACTGTAGCACTAGGTAGGTTGTGAAGCGGTGTACTCAACAGGCCGGCTGCTCCCACCTAACCCCGAGCTCAAATTCATCATTCGTCATTAGGCGCGCCAGGCTAAGGCACTCTCTGATGGCCGACATATTTTGTCTGCAGGCCCGCCGGGCGAAATGAGAGGGCTCCGTATTATGATGGAAATGTGCGGCGCGGGCACCGGGTTCTGACCGCCGCCCCGTCACGTGACGTCATCACGTGACGCGCCCACGTCACGTGACGCGGGTAGAGTGCGCTGTTTAAGGTGATGTTGGGAGTCAAGGAGGCCTTGGGTTGGGCCAGTAGGGTTGTGGGTACATAGAGTGACATTTAGTGCCTGGCCATATTGTGGGTTCACACGTACTAACATTGACAGCGGTAGAGTGGTACGTAAAGCCTTTTCTGTAGATGTTTCTTAACTTCAGATGTCAATGACATAAAGTCGGGATTGTCGTTGATGATTTGGCTTACGCATTAATAGCATCCAAGTGTAACAGTGCAACAACACCTTTGAGAACTTCAGATTTATAATTGATCTACAATAGAGGATAATTCTACAATTTCCCGTTAAGGTAGATAAAGAGAGCTTGATACAAAATGTCACAGGAGTCCTCGTTGAGGGAATGAGTGGCAGAGTGGCCGGCCATAGAAGGGCACCAGCTTTGCGTGAATATTGACGTACGATAAGGGCAGGAGACTAACACACAGGCGGCTTCCTTCCACAGTCATACGCCGTGTGCATGTCCCACGACCACTACTCACCGACAGACCTGTGATAAATGATCTCGTGACAAGGGCCGCCCCCATACCCAGCGTGACAAGTCCTCTGGTTCCGTCCGGCTACACGGTTTGAAGTAGATGGCCCTGGCAACCAGCGCCTACTCAAACCTCGGAAACTACGGGATTTTGATCGCCTGGTGTAAATAACCGAACTGGAGCCACCAGGAGGATAGGTTCAAAGTTTAAGAATTATTCATTAGCCTATGTAGAAAAACAACAAGCATTGATCGGTTCTCTTCAGCTCAGTGCCATTTCGTATCCTCACCCAAGCTCTACAAATACTCAGTTCATTACCTCTCCTCTGGAAATAGGTGATGCCCTGAAATACAATTTACTTAGTTCATAAGTAAGTCAATGATTTCTGCAAACTGTACGTACCATTTGTCTTAAAAGTTTGCTTCATATACATCCGTGTGTCTAAGGGGTGCTGAAGATTTTGTAATACCGGATCCAGTTCTGAAACTCAAACTAGCCTTTTTCAATTTTAGATGACATTTCCATTGTTCGGAACGACAGCTAGGAAACACATAAACTGTCAATATTCAGTATCGTCAAAAAGCAACAGTACTCTCCGGAGCAGATTATTACTATTTGTTATTCAAACTGAATAACGATGTAGATAACCCCCAAACTTGGAATAAAGACTGAAGGGTGAAAAACGGTTTGGTACGTCCATGCGGACTTTTGTTTTAAACAACCGGCCGACGTTTCGGAACTCGCAGGGCAATGATACAAAGAATACAGATTTGCATCAAATACGGCTATTCATACTAAGCAACGAAGTGTTCATGGAAGCATAGGACGAAGGGTTCATTGAAGTTTAGCCCAAGTCTTCACCGGAGCAGTGGGCTGGTGTATTATTCAGTTTATAAATACGCCACTGTCCCGGTCATCAAACTGTATCTGGACTGAAAAAGTACTCGAACTTGGTTTCAGAACCATATTTCGTTTTCCACATAACCTCAACTTCGGATGTATTGATAAAAGCTGTATACCCCTCATTCGTCTTCACCATTCATCTCCAAATTCTCGTCCTCCACTCAGCATTCTTATCTTATTCCATCTTCAATCTGGTATTCGTGCTCTATCATCTCAGATAGTAGAGCAGGTAACCCCCTATTCTATCCTTCTCTCTCCCTATTGACCCGACAACCACCTCTAAAATCCGCCCCATCCAAACCTTTTTCGATATTTGCATATACCCCATTGGCAGTCGGGCACAGTAGATTGCATACTGCTGGTATCATAGTTGGAGGTTCAAGTCTCACGCCGACACTACTATTTGTCAGCTACACCTCAGAATATCAATATGGTGACCTAGTCTGTTGCTTCAGCGTAAAAACCCCAAACCATACCAAACCCTTTCAACTACAACCTCAACTATTTCCATCGCATATCGACTAAGAGGTATAAGAATTCGTGACCCGAAGCAAGTGTGAATC
Organism: Alentia gelatinosa; assembly: GCA_950022655.1. Lineage (NCBI taxonomy): Eukaryota > Metazoa > Annelida > Polychaeta > Phyllodocida > Polynoidae > Alentia > Alentia gelatinosa. The sequence continues at coordinate 43,711,120 of OX465586.1, forward strand.
CACACAGAGTTTCCCGTCCTTGTATGTGGAATTAGTCATTATCTTCCTTTATTAAGTCCACCTCCACACCATCCGTCACTGCTCCTGTGAATATTCATGCGGCGGGTGGCTGGTATAATGGTAATTGTATTAAATTAGCGCCGCACAAAAACTAATTTCCTGCCTGATGCCCCTGTTTCCAGCTTTTGTTTGACCACTAAACGCCGCAGTGTCACCATAGGGACCAGATCAAGTATTGCGGATGGGGGTCTAAAGAGCATGGAGATGGGTGAATCCGTTGATCGGTGGGTAATGAGGCAAGTGCATAAAGTTCTGTAGTTGTATAGTAAGTAAGTTGAGGGAGAGCATCGGGTGGAATCGAGAAAAGAGATATGTGTGCCGTCGAAGGACATGTAGAGACTTCAAACGTACATCCCGCTGTATGATAACAAGGGATATATATATATACAGCGAGTGTAAGTAGTTTATAAAATTGACGATTTGCACCGGGCACACACGGCGAAAGCAATGAGACCAATTGTTTGCAAATACCGCAACTGTTTCGCTGTTTCATAGCTAGTTACTCGAGGTACTTCCTTAGTATTGAAGGGGAATTACATTTCTAACGAGCCGGAGAGTAAGAATATGGGGACAGTATTGCCATATTTCCCCCAACGATTTCCATGATACAGTTTGCCATATTAGGGTGAACGTCACGGGCCACTTTCAAGGCTGGTTCATTTTTGTATAAATGTTATTTACCGACAGTCACTTTCACCCGAAAGAGGTGTTTTACAATGAAATAGGCATACGACTATATTACAAATAAACAAAATAAAACAGGTCGTTGACATTCATCACATATTACAACTGTGAGGTCGACTGTGGTTCATTGTGAATCTTGTAAAACTCTTATGCCGACCAGAGACCATCAGGTTGCTGATTTATATTTATCTCTGTTTAAATCCCCTGAAAAGGCCCAAATCTCCTGAAACATTTATTATTTTACGACAGTGGGCGTGCTCTGTTCCGTTGGTGGATATACGGTAACAGGTCGAACAGTTTATAGTGCACCAGTTTACATTCACTTCCCTAGTGTGGAGATTCTCTGTGACTTCCGGCGTAGCGCTTTTTTCCTCCCGCCAGGCGGCGTTGTGCTTAATGCAGCGTAACCATGACGTAACGGTGACGCGGTCTGTATGGCTGTGACGTGCCTTATTAAGAGCGTCCTTATCTCGGGACGCCAGCGTCTGGCGAGCTCCCGCTGTTCGATCGTCTGCTCCGACGTGGTTTCCACAGGTAAACAGATGAATGAAATAGAAAAGATCGTCGCAGTTTTAATTACCATCGCCCCATTGAGTAGACGTAGCTTTACAGAGTGAGGAAATGTCTGGGGAGAGAAGGATATGTTCCCCTCTCTTTGTTGAGGACACGGCTTGGCATTATTGCACTGCAGATCCCCTCATCCTGGTTTAGGGCACAGAGAATGGTTGCCGATGGGGTATCAGAATATCCCACTCTAAACAGTTATAGTATTACTCTGAAAATATGAAACTGATGGGGAGGGGCGGGAGCTGCAGTATATGGGAGAAAGTGTGATGTATGGAGACTAGGAGATTACAGTGTATGGGATAGATTGTGGGGTATGGAGACAAGGAGGCTATAGTGTGTCAGAGAGGGTAGTGGTGTATGGAGACTATGGGGCTGTAGTGTATGGGGGAGGGTAGTGGTGTAAGGAGACTAGGGGGCTACAGTGTGTGAGAGAAGGTAGTGGTGTATAGAGACCAGGGGGCTATAGGTTATGGAAGATGGTAGTGGTGTAAGGGGACTAAGGGGATGCAGAGTATGAGAGAGGGTAGTGGTATATAAAGACCAGGGGGCTATAGTGTATGGGTAAGGGTAGTGGTGTATGGACACTGAGGATGCAGTGTATGGGTAAGGGTAGTGGTGTATGGAGACACGGAGCTGCGATATACAGGTGGATGTGGGGTTGTGGTGAAGTGGCCGTGGGTCAAACCTGGCAGCGGGCACGTAAAGAGGACGTAAGGTCCGGTCCTCGTGTCAACCTGTGTTTTTGATCAGGCCATAAGCGGCCTGACGGATGGGTTTACCATAAAAGGAAACGCCGGGGTGTAGGGGAAGGAGGGCAGGGTATGCAGCCTGCTGAGTTCGGGCGGGCGGGGAGGTACTAGATGTTACCACAAGGGGAATGAGGGTGCAAAGAACGAGGTAAGATCAGTGAAAATGCGCAAAGACAAAAATGTTCAGGGGTGGACATAACAGATGATTGCAATATCAGACCAAATCTGCAGCATACCATATATTACGTGGTTTCACAAGTACATGTTTTTCATATCGCTTAATTTAAGACCCATTGATATGTACTCATTGATTTAATATTGACGTAAATGTTTTCTGATAGGATCATACTTATTTTGGTGTTTTTCTTTTCTTCTTACAGGTACGTACACAGCATTTCTTCTTGTCACCATCATCAGACACTGGTGAGTTAAGACTGCCACACCCTGACCGTCCCGATCGCTCCCTTGCTGTCTATGTCGTCGTGTTGGGAGCGATCGATGGCAGTGGTGTCGGCGATGACAGTCGGGGGACATCGCGAATTGTCGGAGGAGGGGTGGGGCGTGGAGCGGGGACTAGCTGTATGCACATCAGCCGGATTTGCCGCTGTCCCAGATGCTGGTCAGGGTTTCTCCCCCCTCCCAGGTTCAGCTGTCTCATCAGAATCAATTTGAAACGGTCGACGGCCTCTTGTCTCCGAAATTACAACGTTGTCGTCTTCATGCGCGAATTCTTCGAATATTTGGTCCAGATGGACTTTAAACTACATGTACATTCAAACAGAAACACGACTGCTGATATATAAGACACAGTTTAGCCATGCTAACAGACAGCATCCGTGATCAACTATAAAAGTTTGAGGATTTATGGGTAGGGGTGTTTGTTTGGTAAGTCGAGGTTTCATTCAGCATTAATGGTAGTAGTAACTATAACGTAACAAATAGCTGTTGGTTTGGGCTTGGGGTTACTGTAAGATCAGGGCTGGTAGAGGGGTGCAGGTTTATGTAATTGGGCGCAGGCTAGTTTGTGAATATACTTTATTCAGTATTCAGATGAGGGGTGGTAGGTTAGGTAAAGGGTAGTAGATTGGGAATGGTACATGTAGTTGGGTACAAGCCTGTTGGTGAGTAGGTGCCGTATTCAACATTCCGCTGAGACAAGCCAGCCTTGCAGCCTTGTTCTCCTCTCCACTTTCAGAGAAACAAGAGTTGGGTCAAGGGTCAGCGAGAGAGGTTGGTCAGAGGTCATGGGCCACATGTCTGACTACCTGGCCTCCAACCCCCCCCCCCCCCCCCGCTCCTCAGACAATACAGTTAGCTCAACAGCAAGGCCGCTTAAAGGGCTACCGTCCTGCTCCTATACAAACCTCCAGTACACGCCAGGAACAGGTGTAGGCTATACTTTCCAGCCACTGTTGCTTAGCAGTCTCCTGGCAATGATTTTAGCAAAATATCAAACCGTAGCTACCACCTTAGAGAGTTCTATGACCCCATGTCCACTCTCCCATCATAATACGGTGAGATAGTGCAAACCCAAACTGATACTAGGAGATATGTAGTCACCTATGAAATGGATGGGACAGAACACGTTTCATCCGAGTTGGACTCTTCAGTCATTCAAGTATGGATTCAAAGCATGTGGCAATGCCACATACTAGTTTTTGAGTTTTAGTCTAAAACTGTCCCATTTATTGCTAATAAAACGCTATATATCCTGAATATTTCATCAGTAGGAAGTTTGTCTTATACAGTATCTGATCCAAGTAAGCTTGGCCTAATATACGATTGGTCTTCAGACTTGCAGTTTGATCTTAAATCATATACGTTCAGATAAGTGTTTGTCAGAGGTAGACCTTAGAAAATACGATGATTATTTAGACGATATTGATACTTTTATAGGTGAAAAACAAGGCATTTCCTTAATTGTACAATTTTCATGATTCTGGCCCATTAAGGACTGTCTAGAGCAGATGTGTGCTTGGAGAGTATAAGTGGCTAAGGAAGGAGAAGCGAAACGACCTCACTCTCCCTTCGGGCGAGTGAGGCCCAGGTCCCAGGTGAAGGTTGGCAATGAGGCATCGATTTGTGACTTGAGCGCAGCTCCTAATCACCGCCCTCAGGGCGATGAAGGCATAGACCACTGCGGCTACCCCCGCCACCTCGGACCCACATAGTATGACATACGTACGTACATATATGTAGAACCTATTGAAGGGGCAAAACACTGTAGCACATCGTAGCGCGTAAATACACGAGGGTGTAGTAGAATGAAGTGGTGAAGCCTTAGGATGCCCCTCCGCGAAATGAATCGTTACTTGTACTTGAGGATGTCTGCTTTCAATCGGTACCTTTGAGGTACATGCATTATGTAGGCATTGAAAAATGTATGCTATTCACCCAGATTAGGCCCTCCAACTATTTTCTAGGCCCGCTTCCCATGTATGGGCCTCATAACAAGGCAGGAATTATACATCTACATATATTATACTCAACATAGTTTTAATGCTGACAATATCTAAGGCATATAATGCTAAGACATAGGTATATGTACATATGGTCTAGCATCCAGTTGGCCATATTTTCGTATGCTTATAGGTATAGAAATGCTCATGAAATACAGTGCTAAAGGTATAGGAAGAGTTAGGTGGCGGAAAGGGTTTTGAAATATGTTTCCTTGTTCAAATCCCGTTCGATTCGGTACATAATATGTGCATCTTTAATTAGCTACGCGTTATCAGTAGTATCTCGAGCAAATTACTTTGCGACTTTCGTGTAGACTAGTGTATGTATTGGCGCTGGTTTATACACCAACGGGGGGCTGGTTTGTCGCGTGTGCATGCAGTATGCAAAATGTGATATTTCTATACAGATGAACGTGTTTGTGTGATGATCACTCGTCACAGTTCTCGTTAGTCCCTTCGCTCAATGTCACATGTGAGAGCTGAAGTTTCAGGATTAAGTTCGGCGCCGTTTGAAACGTTGGTTCCTAATGGCCCACCTTATGAGATTGAAACTCTCAGCGCCGGGCGGCGGGTGGCTTTCAAACAAGCCCTTTTGATATTAAAAGACCAGAAATCTCCCCATCAAAGTTAGACTGGAGTTGTTTTGTGGCGGACGTTATCAGGTTAGGGTGATGCAGATGGGGAACGTGGAGGCCCACACAGGAAGCGCGAGTATTATCCCAGACCGCATTATTGTAGACCCGCCTCAATCTAGGTCTCACAAAAATGGTAACAGGGATTAACTGGAGAGCGGAGGGCCTGGTGGTTGGCCCGGGGAGAGGTTTCTATTAGCAACGAAAGTGTGTGTGTTAGTGTTTGTGGGTGAGGCTGGAGGGGTGTTTATAGCTGGTAGCACGGTTTAAATGGGGAGCACAGGGATACACTAATGAAGACTGTAATTGTCGCCTAATTAACACCGGCAGCCGGTACCCAGCTTGTTCTCCCATTCCAAGCACTGTATATGGGCTACAGACGGAGAACTGTGAAGACAGAAGATGGAAAAAGGCTAAAAAAAGAAAATAACCACAAAAAACGCACATACCACACACCATGTATACAGTGAATCGTTTTTATATCTTTCAAAGTATGGACCATTATTGAATGCTTATTACAAAAGTATACGGTCATTACGGACTGATTTGAATAACTTAACTACTTTCTGTGCGTCTTTCCCTAAAGACCGTGTATAATATTAAAACAGCACCCAACGATTAAAGTATTGAACCGAATTCCGTTTCGATCGAGATATTAAGAATCAAAACTCCACTTAAGTAATATAACTTCAGATTCAGCTTGTAAATCATTGCTTCTCGGCCGACCACCTAAGTAAAAAGCTAGTAGCGGCATTAGATGTGCATGTAATAAGCGGGTGAAATTGAACAATCTGGCTTTAAAAGCCTTAAAGGTTGAGGAGGGTGATTTTTATTCTACGCCACATGATTTCCAATCTGTAGGTCGTTTTTGGCCTGTCCTCAGGACTAATTAATCACCGCTTTGTTAATATCAAATTAAAAAAAAAGAAAAACAGTATCGAGCGTCATAATAGAGACAGCTCAGGCGCCACCTCCAACCGAGGCAACTAACTGGAGGGAGACTCTTAACTACTTCCCGATTTAGTGGTCGATGGAGAGTCGCGGATCGCGAGTTATATCTGCTCTTTTCCAACGGAAGGAACAATTCTTTTACTCGTATAGTGTGGTATAGACTCCAACGGTGTGGTCGGAAATCAGTCATGATGAGCGGAGAGGGGTGTACGGAATGGATTGAGTGTTGTGGAGTAGTGTGTGAGTGTTGGAGTGGGGAGGGGGTAGTTATAAGGCCAGGACTCGATTTCACGCTTGATTTGCCGTGTGTTAACAGAATATGCTGAGCGACTTGACGGTTCTTGGCGAATTATCTTAAAATCTCCACCCCAGAAAGAGATGATTGATTCTTAATGTGTTCTCGGTTATGGCACAAACGAACGATGGGGTGAAATAGCGATGGAGAAATGTGCAAAATTAACCCCAGTCATATAGGTACAACAACTATGGCATGGGATAAGGTCCCTAACATGAAGTGGAGATACTGGAATATGTATGTAGCTGTCCATCCTATGGATTAAGCCTCCCCACCCATACTATCATGTATGCTAGGGGTGTGATTTCTACCTAAATTCATCTCATAATAATCGATCACCATCAAACTCAAACTAAGTCTAATAGAACATATTGGAAGTTAAACTAACCAAACAACCAAACTTCCGTGCTCATCCGATGTATTAGTCATCCATGCTCATCCTCTGAATCAGGCTTCTGTGTCCTTTATCTGTACCAGGCTTCTGTGTCCGTCCTCTGCATTAGTCCTACGGGCCTGTCTGCTGTCTATCCAATATATCGGGCCTCCCTGTCTATCCCGTGTATCATACATACTTCCCTGTATATCCCATATATCGGGCCTCCCTGTCTATCCCATGTATCGTACTCCCCTGCATATCCCATATATTAGGCCTCCCTGTCTATCCCATGTATCGTACTCCCCTGCATATCCCATATATTGGGCCTCCCTGTATATCCCATGTATCGTACTCCCCTGTCTATCCCATGTATCTTGCTCCCCTGTCTATCCCATGTATCTTGCTCCCCTGTCTATCCCATGTATCGTGCCCCCCTGTCTATCCATGTATCATGCTTTTCTGTCTATCCCATGTATCAGGCCTGCCTATCTATCGTATGTATCAGGCCTCGCTGTCTTTCCAATATATCAGGATCTTTGACATATTTAGGGCTGTGGTTTATTGTGGTTTTTATATCCCTCCTAAAACGATCTATGTCAAGATGTTTACCACCTATAATATTGAATGCACAATAGAATTGACCCGTTTCTCGCGGACCTAAATTAAACGGTCTTATCATATTGAGAAATCTGCTGTCATTTTGTGGTCCGTTGCCCTGATTAAAACGCACACGCTACAACAGTCCGGTCAGGGCTGAGTGCATAGCAATATGTCACCGACGTCCATGCCAAGTACTGAACTCAGGTGAGGCAGGCAGGGCGTGGAGTTAAGTTTTAACATACACGTTAATGGTTATCTTAGCTTTTCCTGCGTTTAAAGCAGATCAACATCAACTACAGCTAAGTACATTAATGTTGTTTCTACTATCCGACCCTACTATCCCATGGCGCCGCGGACAGTTGTAGGGCTCTGGTGGTACAATTCACCTATGCTCTGATCAGTCCTTTTAAGATTCCCCTCCAGCCTACAAAAACAGTCTTCACGTAAAAAAATGCACTCAGTTTAACACTGATAAGGATCAACACCTCACGTGCCTTGCGAAGGTCACTACATGAAGAAAACAACATCAGAAAACCTTGCTCCAAATAAAGTAACAAACAGAACAATTTTTGACCGGGAACTACAACAGCGAGCAATAATGACCTCCAAAGGGCACCACTAAACCCAATTCCTGTCCGAAGACCACAGTCTCCGCCTCCCACCCACCCACCCCCTCGACCCTCACAGCCTTTACCCACTACTGACTGAATTATTTGAAGATCCCCTACCCCTGCCTGACACGGGGGAGGGTGTCACGACGTCGGTCTCGTCCATTTTTCCGCCGGCGTCGGTCACAATAACGGGCGGGGCAATACGTCACGATGACGTGTCATGACGTACTCTAATAGAGTGGGCAGCCGGCACGCTGTAAATGGGTCAGGGCGCCCGGGCTGGATGCCCCTCTGGCCACTGAATGGACCAGCCCTGGCCACAATGGACCGGCCGGAGTGGGGTGTCGGCGGGGGTAGCGGGGGCAGCGGGGGCAAGCCGGGCGTGGGAAGGGTGGTGAGCGGCTTCTCCAGAAAGTGGGAGAGGACATTTTGGTAATACATCAAGACTTGATCATAGCGGAGCGCCCCCCCCCCCCCCTCCCCACCACACACACACACATACACACACACACACACACACACACACAAGCACGCGCGCACACATACCCATTGTCATTGTACTCTACATCCGGGTCTCTAGTACAATATACGGGCACGCTCGAATACATGTAAGAAGAACCTCGAACCGGAAGTGACCTGCCCGCACACAGCGGGGTTGGGTAACTGCCTCCTGTACCGCGACCCGGGATAAAAGGCGTGGGCGTCATACTTCTAGCTGAGCTGTTAGCAGAATAGTGACCTTCAGAATAGGGCTGATAGGGGAACCAGCAGTACCTCACTGTGCCAATTACCCTCTTTCTGACGTTTATACCATTCATTCGATTCAAGGCTAACAGTGGTAGTTGATAATGGGTGTTTTTGGAACATAACAAATGCATTGATCCCTTAGTTTGTGTTAATTCCTAAAATACTTATATTTAACCCCATCCAATAACCTAATCACTATGACGTCATGCTTCACATGGAAGGGCCTGCAGGTCTCTATGTAGTGCTAAAACTCCCGTGCATTTCTATATAAGATAGGTAATTACTATCTAGAAGTTCTATGAAGATGATCAAAGGCTAATCCTTTTCATATCTTGTCTATGTGGTGTGGGAAGTAAAAGAACTCTCACCTCGGTAAATGTGTAGAGGTGAGATTTCTACCTGAATTCATCACATAGATTTGATCACCATCCTCATGGTGTAAAAGAACCTTGAGAAAGTCTGGTAAGGACCTATAATGGTTGTCTGGACATTAAATCAAACCAAACAAACAAACAAAAACTATGAAGATGAGGAATAGGACTATTTATCTCAGAAAACGTGACAGTCATGTGCATAACCAGAGAGGATCGGAAATCAGCCTATTACAGTCAGGTACTGTACAAAGATTGGACTCTTTTTTTGGGGGAATATGAACACTACTTGAATCATAAGGGCACAACCCCTCCACCTTTACTACATGTAGCCTGCAGTTATTAGGGAAGGTGCTTCAGGGCTATGTAGCGTCTCCTGCCCACTTGACATTATTAGAGTGGCATATAGAGAACATTGACCGTGTGCACCCTTTCTGTGCATCTCACTTAGACTCACCATATCCCTATCCTCAACTGGAGGGAAACCAGACCCAAATTTAAACAAACAGTGATGCTCGGCCTTTTCTCAAACAAGAATTGATAGTTAACTTCGCAGGTTTCAAAATTGAATTGATTAGATGTCGTAATTTTCAAGATAATTTGGTTAGAGTTAGTCCATGACATGATCTCTTCAAAGGATGCAGCGCTGCGGCCTGGATTCAAACATGATTTACTCAGATCAGAGTTTGATAGAGGACTGGTGTATTGTGAGTTACTACTTACTCTGCCCCAAATCATCTTACGTTCACTCCATCTCTTAGATTTAGTCTCATTTTGATAGACGCTTTGCGGTAACTTCTCCATTAAAAACTTGACTATCTTCATCAGCAGTGTCATGTTAGTTCATCTGAAAAAGCAACATTCACTTCCTCTCTTCAAGGAGATGAAATACGAACGTAATGATGTCGACATGCCATGTTTGAATATTATCACTATTTACACAGTGCCACACAGCGGAGTGGCAAGTGGACGTCGACATATTATGGACCCATCTTCAGAAAAGTCCACCAGGTGGTGCGCAGTGTCCACGCCGTAATGAGCCCGAAGCTCAACAGGTAGCGCTCCCAAGTATGCTCTCTGCCAGAGAAGCAAGCTGAAGTTATTTATGGCACCCTTTCTTGACCCGACCTTCTACGGTTTAGAGCACGTCCCTTTCATCCATCTCATATTTTCGCCATAGCGGACTCTGAAGTCAGAGAAGACCCAACAGAAATACTTAAAAAATTATGAAACTGCAGGAGATTTAATGCTAGATTTTGTTTGAGACGCATACATAAAAGCTATTGATATTGAATAAGATCGGAGGAAAGAGAAGAAAGTAACCACAAATGTGTATCTGTTGTACTTATGCCATTGGTATATTGATACACTTGGTTAGGTAATGCTTCGTTATATTCTCGGAGATCTCCAAATATCATATTGAAATATGTAGATGACTAATAGCTTTTTTTTGCATCCGCCTACATAAACTAGATGTTTGCTACGTATCTAATTGGGACATCAGCAGAAATGATATTTTGGTTAACTATTTTGTAGCAAATTTTAATGATTTTCAAATTTCAAATTTTCATCATAAAATACATATTCTTCCTTGGTAAATATTTTGTTTAAAGCATGAAGAGTTTTATACATTCAGAATTCTTAGTATAGATACAGTGATCTTGACATATAAGTGTAATCACTTGGGTTCATTAATGAATGATTATTCCTCTTATATAATGGATAGCAGGCAGGTGTGCATAGCGATGACGACTAAGAGATTGTCGGGAGTATGGGCGTTGCTGGTGGTAATAAGTATGGCGGAGCTACGTATCAGTCACGAGACCTTCGCCACGACAAAGTAGTGCGTGACGTTACTCAAAATAGACGTGTTGTTGGGCCTGAGGGAGTGAGACACGGCCTCTTGCCATATCGACTTCTGTCCCAGTTCTCTGGACGCAGAAGGCCCGCCACACCTTTACTGGAGACCGAAATATCGACATCTGTCTCGCCACCCCCGGAATTTATCAGCTTAGTACTTCCTGTCTCAGACAGGTGGGGCGGTCTGCCCACCCTGCCTTGTCACCTCCTCAACATCAGATCTGAAAATCACTACAAATACAGGACGTTAAGATAAACACTAACCAAATTGTGAATAGAATACTTCATCGCAATTGCATGACGTCCTGCCTTCTACAACATTATGACGACAGAATAACCCGAAAGACGCGTCCAACTTTGTACCTGCGCCCCGTCATGCAGTTCGGCGTTGATGGTATAGCGGGGGAGCGGGGGACATTAGCTTTGCCATGGCTTGATAGATGGCGCTGTAGTTGACGTTTGATGGCAGCGCTCCTGGTGGCAGAGGAGCGGCCATCATAACGGGCATGGTCTGCTGGTCAGGGTCTGGTGCGGTCATCCTGCCTGGTTAACCATCCGTAACGGTTAGCAAGCCTGTTCGCAAAGCTGTTTATCCGTCAGCATTGAAAGTGAGGCCATAACACTTTAAACAAATTATGTTCTGTTTTATGTAGGCTACTATGAAATCTAATGTAATTCATCATGTTCAATTACTGGATACTACGTAGTCTTTGTCTCCATTTTCCCACATGTTATAACTCTCCGGCTATGGCACTTAGGTTTTGGAGAGCAGTTAGTAGGGTCTTCCAAATGGTGTACGAGAAAGTTTATTTAGATGTTTTAACAATTTTAACGGACTGCATGGATTAATCTTAATACGCATAGTATAAACGGATATGGGCGAAGGGCGTTTTGCAGTGGTGTAAAGCTGGTAACGGGAATAGGGTCCATTTCATCAACCCCCTCATTGCTATCCGACCGTTTCATAGATCGGAATTAGCTGGAATTTAGCATTGACTGTTGTCACACACAGCACAAACCTTTCGATGTCATTAGAGCACATATACAGTGACCAGTGACATGCTCACAGAGAGATACGAAAGGATGGGAAGATTCTGATTTAGTTCCTGACGTCGTGGTAGGTGCTGCCACCTGGTGTTTTATTGTGAAAGCTGGCGTCTTGTATGAAGTTGTTGCACTGTTGCCTGGCCGTTAACAGCTTACGCTGCTCCATCACCAGTTGCTCTGTTGATTGCCATCAGTATTCAGTGCTCAGTGATGCAAGGGGATCAATATCTCCATATCTCGTGTACTACCCATTACCAGCCGAGGGACAGGGGAGTAGTATTTAGACTCGTCGAAATTATGATCAAGGATGTGGAGGCCAGGAATATTCACTGCAGTATATATTCGTTGTGCTTTCCTAACACAAGATATCACAAGCCTGTCTCTGTATTGTTAGCGTTACATTGAATTTGAAAGCAAAGAACCTTATCAATAAGATGGTGTGTATGTAATGTATGTGTGTATTGTATCCTGTGCATGCATGTATGTCCGTGTGCACTCACGTAAGTGATGTATTTATGCTATATTGTATACACATTGGTCGATATATGATGCACTGGTGTTATTTAATTTGCTTTATAAAGATTATTGCCTGAAAGGGATTGCGTTTCTCTGCACAGAGAAAGGCGTGGCCGGTTGGCGTTCAGTAACAGGTAGAACGATCTGAATCTCCCATTGTCAGTCGACAGGCTTGTTTCCTTCAATGCCTGCATGACACAGCCCAGCAACCGATGAAACTAGTCGTTTATTCAACAAGTACCCGGAAATTAGGGGGAAAATATTGTCACAAGATTTAGTTGACATACGTCGCTAGTTGTGCACTGAGGTTATACGTGATAGATACAAATGAGCAGAGAATGATAAACAACATGAATACGTTTATTTGGTCAGCGGGATGGATTTGTAATGAATACTGATAATCGTTATGAACACGTTGTCACTACACCTGTCAGATTGATCTACATCTACGTCGGTTCCATAGATCCACTGTTTAACAGTACCAATGAACCGAAATACTTCGATTTGCAATCACAATAATTCATAAAATACATAGTGAGGATGTTTGATAGATACGCACAAAACTATATGGGAAATTGGACGATAACAAACGATAAAGAAACATATGTTCGTTACAGTATTTCCATTATAACTGAAAACACAGCACACGCTTGTAACTTATGATATATCATTTGCCAATTGACTGAGACAGTAAACGCCCAAAGCCAAATTACGTTTCATGTGATCGTTAAAAGAAGGGAAAGAAACACTGATTCTCAGCACGAATAGATAGAATCGGTGATAGATAATACAAGATCTCACCAAAAAAGGGAAGTGATGTATAAATTAAAGCAATACCTGGCAGTTAGTTCAACATGGAAAAGGCTCCAGAAATCGATTCGAGAAAATATTCTAAATTTTACTCAATGTGAATCTAATTATATTCGATGTTTTATTACCATCACAATGGAGTTAACGTCCGTGAAGCAAAGAAGAAAATTCCAAAGACATATTTCTGGAACCGACCCCATGTTGTGTTGTACGCATAGATCAGGGAAACGTTTGAGCCTCAGCAGAGATGCTAACCAAACAGCCGCCTGGAAACTTATAGCAGATAGCCAGTATGGTAATCCATATCATTATAGAGACAAAATAGATTGATCAAGATAGAATGAAGAAACTGAAAATAATTCAATTTAAAAAGTAATGACTACAATCATATACATTTTCACATTCCTTATTCAAGTCTTTTTCTTAGGTCAGATCTACAATCTTCACCTGTAGTAAAGGAAATTCTCAGGGTATTTCCGAATCATACCATTTGAGTATTATTGTGCGACATGCTGAATATTCTTATTGGTAGCCAATGGGTACATCACAGTCTTATATATAGATCTTGTTTGTAGACACATTAATATAATCAACATGGAATACAAGATGACAAGTTTTCAAAATATATCTCGCCAAGAGTTTCATACGTTAGTGTCAGACCAATAGTCTGGTCAGAATGAGAATCAGAGGACCTTATCCTAAGATAAAGAAAGGGTTCGTTTACTCAAATGCTGCAATAATTCCATGGCGATTCATCAATTATCCTAACCTGAAGACCATTCATCTCACAATACAGACCTGCTAAGCCGGAAGTAATTACTTCTTTTTAGAATTTTAGATACAATTAAAGTTTGATACAAATTTTTATTTCAGTATTAAGTATGCAATTTCACTGTGTAAACCAGTTTGAGGTAGACTGTATAATGATAAGATAATATGCCTAATCTACCAGGAAGTATTTTGTGGTAAAAGTGGATACTGAAGGTCCTCTTTGAACATGCTTCTGTCGATGCTGAAAATTGTTCATGGCTAATACAGCAACGCACAGAGCTTAACTAAACCACACACAAAAGCACATATGGGTCAAGACTCCTATTTTGATTTTGTATTTTCACACAAGTTGAAATACATATGGAGTCATTTTCAGGCCTTACGCGAGAGTGTTTCTATATAAATGATATTTTAATGAAAGCCTGGGAAAAAAGGCTTTTTAGGCATTTTTTATGATTGTACGTCGAGGCACCAAATATAATGGGCTGATAAAGAACCAGCTTTTTGCCCACATGTCTCAGAAGGCAGCTTAGGTAACTTATAGATCACTAGATGTTCCCTATCTGTTGCCCAGTGGAAACGTCCGTCATAACGGGGCAGCTGAGCAGCCCACGGCTCCCCGTGCTACACTGGACCTCTGCACAGAAGCCTCTGAAGGTAAACAGATAGAGCATCTTTGGTTTACTAGTCTGTCGGCAAATGTCTGTCGGCATAACAGAAAGCAGGTCGAGGGGAAACTGACAGAAAAGCAGTAACACCATTGGATCGAGCCTGGTAACTCACTCAAAAGACTGGATTTTATATTGAAGACTCATGACTCTCTGATATCATTTTGTAGCGTCCGCTTTCAAGTGTAAAACAGGCATTATCATCTGTTCTTGTTCATTTTCCATTCAAATACTCTGTAGCAGGTTGTCGTAATCCAAGATGTTAACACCGACAGCGTGTGTGAGATCCCTACCGAAACATGTTCATATAAAGTCAAGAATCGGCTTCAGTCGATCTGTGATATTGTTGAACCACCCATCTTCAACTCCGAATTCTTATTGCATGGCCCATACCTTTCAGTGCCTTCCTGAAATCTGCCAGAAAGGCTGTGTACATGAGTGGGTAGATGATGTAAGGAAGGTAACTAAGCCACTCCAGCAGCGTGAGAAGCAAGACCGTCTTGGGGCGGTCGCTGCGTTCTGCACGGAACCACAAAAGGAGTAGGGTAATGATGTAAGGTAGACAGCAGGCTAGACACATCATCAGCATCCCCAACAACAAGTGAGCTTGTCGGCTTTGTCTTTTAATGCGCGCATGCAGGCGGTAACCCTGGTCCCTCTGTGCCTGCACAAGATAACGGAATTCCGCAGTCTTGGCCAGATTTTCCTTCACCCCATTGAGGACGGGAATGGCATCATTGCCTGATTGGCCCTTGTGTACCCTATACTTGCAGCTGAGAAGCCTAGGTTTCAGTTTCTGGGGCTGGGTCTCCTCTTCTGGTGGTAGCGTGAACTTGACACTTTTGTTGCTGCTTCGTTTATTCCGGTCCCATTTGAGGATGGATCTCTTGCCATTTTCGTCTGCGCTGAATGAGCTGGTACGAGAGATACCTAAGGGTGAACTGTCTGAACTGCCCTTTGTGAAGCCATTTGCATGCTCCCCCTCAAGGCCTTCAGTAGACGATCGTGTAGCAGAATCTTTAACTACAGTACTCTCATCCAGGGGCTTCATCCTTGGCTTGATGGACTCTGATAATGGCATGTCAGAGTCTCCGAGGGTAAATGCAGGGTTTATGACTCCTCCAGAGTACCTGACTTGCACCATGATTATGGAATCCATCTGCAGTTGGACTTCATCAACGTCATCGTCTAGAGGCTCATTGAGGGCCTCCTTACCTACCTTTGTTTTTACCAGCACTTTGTTGACATTGGCTTGATCTGTAGAGCTGGGACAATCATCGCTCTTATCATCCCCAGGGACATCTGCCTCTTTGCTAGGGTTTTCATCAAGGCTCTGGTCTGTTTCTTCTGATTTGTCTTCAATGTTCTTCAGCTGCCCAATAGCTGAGTCATCAGAGTGTGCCACAGGGCTTGCTTCATCTCCATCTGTTGATATTGGCTCATGAACATCAAGTGTCGTAATGGTAGTTTTTTCGACACCCTCAGCATGATCTCCCACTTGTTCCACATTACCCTCTATCGCCTCTTGTGTTTTGAGGTCTTGGGCGGCCACAGAGCCACTGTTACTAGCAGTGGCCACATGACCATTCGTGTGGGGCTGATCGGGCAGGGACGCCATTTTCTTCCTAGTGGATGGGCTGAAGTCGTCGACACTGGCTTCTGAGTTCTCGTAGGTGACGAAACCATTGGAGGACACCTCACTGGTTGGGTCAGGGTTCATATTCCTGGCGGCCCGGCGCTGGATATTAACCGTGATAACCACTTGGATGTACACAATTGTAGCTAAAAAGGCAGGACCCATTGATGCTAGGAAGGCACCAGACGCGAAGACTCGATCCAGCGAGCGACACGTGATGGGCAAAGCCTCGGCACCTGTGAATAATGTGTAGAGCATACTGAGCAGCACAGGCAGCACCCATGCTACAGCCACCTGTATGCCCACTATGCAAGAGTCTGTAAGGTAGCGGAAGCAGATGGAGCCTTGTAACGCCATGTGGCAGTGTAGGAGTGCCACAATGATGTGTGACAGGGTGAGGCCTATGAAGCTCAGGTAGAATTGACTCCAGACACGACAGGTCCACCAAGGCACGTTCTCACCTGTTCAGAAAGTAAAACAATACAGATCGAATACATGTTTCTTTATAATTTACAGGTGTGTAGACAATTTACTCCACTCGATGGTGACTCTCTGACCTTTTAAATTGTGAATTTAGAGGGCATGTTACCTTGAAACATAAACCTTCCATAGATCTGTAGATATCAAATTCAGAAGGACGCAATTGTTAAAACATCTGCAAAGGGCTGCCAAACCATAATATTTCACACAATCGGGTGACAGTTATGAAGTATACTTGTTTCTGGTACTAGTAGGGCGAGTGGTAAAATTCAGGAGCGTAATGATGTATCTACTAAGGTTTGTTGTCCTTTGATAAATCAGCAAGAACAGTCTCCGACTTCAAGCCAGAGGCCTTCAATTCATCTTGTTAATCCCTATATACCCTCAGGGTCCCCTTGGACGTTAAACCACAAACAAACAAACTTCATGTTGAATATAGAATTCACATTACCCTGTGCAGTAGTAATTGGCTTAGTAAATACTGATTCCACAGTCTTAAGATAAAGTTCTATATCTTACAAAAACTGATGTATACAAACTTTGGCTGTATCTGTAGAAACCCAGAAATATCAGAAACCCAGAAATATCATAACCTGACTGCATCATTCAACGTTATGATACTCGGTGTGCGTCATTATAACGTGCTCTACGTTATAGAGAGTTGGAATGTACTTATGAATGTTAACAAACATGTTGTGCTATATGCGGTGGACATTCTTTGACCTAGTAGCGTTGAATAGGGAGGAAGAGGGTCGTTCTTGGTCTTCTCCATCCCTTCCCTGAATGCGCCGGTCATGAGCTGAATGACCTCGTTACTCAGTGATGGAAACTTTCCATGTTTCAATGTTAACCCACTTTTTCATTTTCAGTATATATAATAGTTTTTCCTTATGTAAAATCAGGGTAAAAATTAAGCCTCATTTATTGCCATAAAACAGATTGACCCTTCCCACAGACCCTCAGACCCATGTCGTGGCCTACACCAACATATTTCTATGGATTCTCTGTCTCAAGAGGCAGCAAAGGCCACATACACAATATTTCAATTCTTTGTTTTTCTCTGATTTCCCTGATTTCTATGAGAGACGACGAGCCGTAGGACACGTCAGTCAACACGAACTTACCGAGTAGTAACCTGAGGACGGAGAGCGGCATCACCGTCACCGACTTGACGATGTCCCCGGCGGCCAGCGACACCACCATGACAAAGAAGGGTCCGTGTAGGCGCTTCGTGCTGGCCACCACGCCCACCACCACTGTGTTGGCGGTTAGCCCCAGCACGATGACCGTGACCAGCCCCAGCGCGGCCCACTGCGGGGCCGAGGCCGCCTCGACCCCGCCCGAACCTGCGCCGCCGTCCGACGCGTTGCTCGAAGACGGGGCGATGCTGGCGTTCCACCCAGCGTCGTCCCACCACCCGGTCCCCAGTTCCGTCTCAGCCGTGGATCCTCCCGTAGAGGGGACGCCGGAGACGGTGGTGGTGTAGGTGTCGGTCGTCATCCCGCTGTTTACACGTGGGACGTGTTTAGTGATTGCCGTGAGCGTGCGGGGAGTCGGCGCCTGACGCGGCCGGTGGACGCGCGCCCGGTCTGTACGTGGGGACGCTGTACGCGGCACAACGAGCTGCTCTCCCAGCCATTAGTAGCAGTCTCGAGGTGTTTGACGGAGCTACTCTAATAGACTGCTATCAGACTCACACACAAGTAGTGACTGGGCAGAGCGGTGTGGACCCCTGTCCTTCTGGCCGCGCCCCGTGGCGTTAATTGAGTGTTTGCTCGGCGGCCCGGTGCGCCAGGCGGTCACCAATCATCCACCGCGAGCTGCTCGCCCACAGCGACACCTGTTGACCTGCCTCGAGCTGCTCTATGGGTGTGTCTCCTACTATAGTTCGTCCAGTAACTGCTGGTGACAAACACACAAAAAACTGCTTGGATTTCCGCATTTACGTGTACCAAGTGTATTCTTATAATGTACAGAGATTGCAGTTTTCCCATTTTCCAAGGAAATCCTTGATTTCATTTTCAGTTAACAAAATAAAATTGTTTATTGTTTAAAACAATGAGAGAATGATTTGGGCCGTATTCACACAAATAAAGAGTGGTTCAAACCTCCCCACACCACCAGTCCCATTCCATGGAGAATAACAATGTATTTTCCAAGTATTCTCAGTCTCTCTGAGGCAGTAAGCCCCACATGAAAAATATTTCCTCTTTTTTCATGACCCTCAACTGACATCCCTGTAATGCCTATGAATTAATTATCTTGGCTACCGTTTCGTCGTCTCCCAAAATAGATTCCGCAAGAGGTATAAAAGAATGAGCAAAAACAATAGCTGTATGTAAGAGTTATTGTATCTCCTCTCTCATTTTTGGATCTCCACCTTGCAAGAGACCAAAACCTCTGTTGTCTCCGTTGTTTAATTGCTTGTAAAGGAAATGATTGGACTGACCAGCCACTGGTGGATAGACAATAGCAGCACTGTCGATCTCGGTGCGGCCTGCCTGCCCCACCATAGAAACGCTTTTATGGTGGCGAACGTTCGCTACAGTCGCGAATCACGCAATAACTGAATAGGAATGAGTCATTGTGTGCCACGTATGAGTGTGTCGCCACCCCGCCTGGACTACTGCGTCATCATGTCTCCGCCACCCGTCTCTCATTGCCTGCTGCCTTGTTTACTTAACGTATCCATATAACGTCCAATCCATGGTTAGCGCAATTCCAGCAGCGACCTCCTTCTTATGCATGTTGTTTTGAAAGAGGAAAAAAGGGTATGATGGATTGGGGGTGGGGATGATACATGTAGTCGTGTGGCCTTGTGTCAGGTCAATGGGTATTGCGGCATTGCTCTGGTATAAAGCCTACAGACAGCCACCTTGTTGTTCTACCCAGAAACAGACACGCACTTCTTTCATGAGCCAATGGTTAATGATGACTAATGATGGTAGTTGATATGACTGGCAGGTGAGGTAAAAGTCTGATTGCTTCGTTATGAGAAAGTTAATTTTGTTCCCAATAGGTAAATAAGAGTTGATCGATAATTTACATTGTGTATAACTTGTTTGAATCTGAGATATGTTAATTATACAAAGCACAATTCGTTTGCAGGTAAGAAACCATACTATTTAGCCACTATTTAATAAGACACCGCTCGACTTGCCTCTCCTACATAATGTGAAATTTACCATCTTATACAGTAAGACCTAGACTTGCTCAAGTCTTTGATTATGAACATTCATTTAATGATTAATCACAATCAGAATAAAGTTTATTTTAGTATGTATCCTTCTCTTGACTGGCCCACGAATCATAGTATCCCAGCGAGGAGGGCAGCCATAGTATGCAGGGACTGGGGCCAGTCTAAGTAAAACCCCACTTAAGGGGACACCCTCCTTTCCGAATTAAGTGCCCCCTTAAGCAAGGTGTCTAATGAACTAAATAAATATTTCTGTTCCGAAAAAACTGTCCCCTTAAGCGGGGTGGCCCCTTAAGTGAGGTGTCCCAGAAATGGGGTTTTACTGCACATCACTTAACCGAACTCAGCCGGAAAAGGCTTCGAAAGAACTGTTAATTGTGACACGTGGTGGTGAGAACGTGAAGGCCAGGAGCGGGTCACGCTAAACAGGAACGCGTGAATATGACTACCTAATAGCGATCCTTTTGAGACCATAGTCTAATCACCATACATTTGGCGGTAATTGTCGAACAATTGGGGCCAATGGTCGTTGTATTTTTCTTGGAAACCGCCTTGAATCTTTAATAATCTTTAATAATCGCTGTTAACGATTACCGCGTCTAAAAAGCGCGCCCCTGGTGAAGCTCACCCCGGAAATGAGCCTGTGTATTGTCCTCTTCCGGCAGGGGGAGCCGTGGTCAAGTCGTGACACTCTGTATTCAATGGCTTATGAAATCGTCTTGCAATTTGGGTAGTACAAAAAAAGAAAGAAAATATTAACGTGCCCTTCTGTCCCTGCTTTCTCCAAGGGCAGAGCTGGTGGTCCGTATTATGAGGGCGTCTCATTAGCGTCCCGCGTTCTGTATCTCCCACCGCGCGTTCCTGGTCCGCGTTCCAGTCGGCGTTCCGGTGCCGCCGAACTGGGCGGGTGGCCGGTCAAAGTGGGCGGGGTGGCAGTGGGCGGGGCGCGCACAAAATAGGTGCGCTGAATCTA
The DNA here is from genome assembly GCA_950022655.1 of Alentia gelatinosa. NCBI lineage: Eukaryota > Metazoa > Annelida > Polychaeta > Phyllodocida > Polynoidae > Alentia > Alentia gelatinosa. The sequence goes on from OX465586.1 coordinate 43,732,179, forward strand.
CCTGTCGAGTGTTTCCTGTTGATGTACACGTAGCGCCAGGTGTTTTCATGAGGATCATCTCCTGGCCGGTGACTGGGCAGACTCCTAGCGCCCTCGCACCTGTCGACATGATGGTGATATTGATAGCCTCCACACCTAGAATTGAGTAGTATTTGTCTCTGGACTTCTTCTGCTAGCTAGCAGAGACGGGCTATAAGGAAATTGATACAAAATGTTGATCCGTCGAGCTTTCCTCATGAGGTGGCACATGCCTGTCTAGACATGCACATATTTTACCTGAGTAGCACCCCATCCTGGTGAGGGTTGAGCTATGTTACGTGAGACAGGGCTGACTCCTCCATGATCAGATAGCAGTGAGCTTATCGGACATCAGTGTTGTAGCTCACCTTAACCTCTTCACTGCTTTTGAGTCTCGGCATACATGTATTAGCTGTTCGTATACAATCTAGAGCAACTATGAATACCACTCTTTGGCCGGCTACTTTCATTTCACATTTTCTAGTTAGGTAGAACATGACATACTACATGCAATAGTAGTAATAGATACAATGTTGTTATCAGCATTATCACACTTACGATGACACTCTGTGACACCTGGGGTTACAGCTACAGTCATACTTGGGACCGATTGTATATAACATTACATTTGCATAGCACAGAAGGGAGAGCGTGGGATAGCTCGTTTGATTATAAGAACCAGTTTCTATCCTGACGAAACCCAAGCTAACCTAAAACTGTACTTGCATTGCGTCAGTTGAGAGGGCCTAACAGTGGATGGAGCAGTGCATGGTTTGTTGGTACACTATCACCCAGCCAATCAGTGGAAAATCGCCTCCAGTATGAGAACCGAAAAGCTGTATGAAACTCATGTACCATCCACCATGAGTAATCTAAAAACTCCTGAAGTTAAAGTTTGCAAGAGGTTTTGTAGTATGTCGGAGCCCTACCAATGAGGTATGATGGTCACCAACAGCTAGGCAGGTGATGCATGTGAGCTTTACACCAGTCAAACATGGCTCATCTTGTCTTACTTGGTCTGGTATGACTACTTGGTCTGACGTTACATGACAAATCCTCACCCTTTACGGCCTGACAGCTCTTCCCCTACTCAGCCTCCATTCAAGCAGTCAAACCGTTCAAGGCCTGACCTGGTGTGAGTGATTTTCTATTCTGGTCTTGCATGTTCTGGGTTGGGCTGGGTTGGGCTGGACTGGGCGGGGCTGGTCTCTTCGGGGCTCGACTGGAATGGTCTGGACAGGGCAGGTCATATTTGGCCTGGGCTGGTATCTTCAAGTCTGGTCTGGCCTCTGTTGGGCTGGGCTTGGCAGGAGTACCTTGGCAGCATACCTGATCTCACTCACACCTGATGCCGATACAGGTGTAGCAGGTGGGCAGCCACACCCACCTGTTGAGGTTACTGTACAGAGTACCTACCTTTATGTGACCTGCCTATGTATGTACTCACTGTCTTCTACACAGATCCTGACGTGATGTCAAGTTCTATGAAGTAGAACCCCCACCCCCACTGGCTATCTCGCCTAACTCAGAAATCTTATAGAATGCATGTATTGTGGTTGGGATATGGCTGTGATGTGTTGAGGTACTGTGCTTCGTAGAAGTAGGCGTGGGTTAATGGGGTCACCAGAAATCATTCACCACTCATCTTTCAAATCGTGAATATTATTGAATGACCTGACCGCGGGAAAATCATCAATTACATTTCACTCTTCCTAATATGACTTAGGCATGGGATATTCCAAGAATTTTCTGTACTTCCGGAATTTTTAGCAGAATAAATTTCATTCTTGAGATCGCTGTATATCCGGGGAGAATTTTCTCTTTTATGGGAGGGGGGGGGGGGAATGAAAATCTGAGAGATGGTGAGAGATATTTGCGCAACTCGGCCATTTCTTAGCTCTCAGTTGAGGTCAGGATTTCAAATTCTGATATCTTATAAATCCAAGCCTCATCTCAGTTCCAGGAAATGCGGATGAGGATGCAATTTTCTGCAAGAGGATATATTTAATCAACATCATGAGGCCAGATTCCTGTCTCAACATTTATTTATTTTCCTGTTGTTGTACACCGTATTGTAAAGACAGGGTCGGCATTTCTGTGATTTACCAAGTACCTCTAGTATTGTTGCGAAGACGATTTCTAGTGGTTGGCCAATAACCAAGTAGTCAGGTGGGACTTGTTGCGCAATGAATAGAGATTCTTGTTTTGATGGAAGGGAATGTTTATAACTTACCAGGTATACATCAGCTATCAAAAAAGAATAAATCAAATATTTCTAAGCGAAAACTGTGATCCAACTCCAGTGTGCGCTATTAATCTTTAACCGAATAACCTTTAGTCATACAATTGCAGTAATGACTATTAATACAACTCTGTGGCATATTTTTCTGTTACATGCTTCCACATGTAGTTCCAAATCTCAAATTGCATATCACACATTTCTGGTTGGAAACCAATTAAATTTCCCATGTGGATCTGATATCCTAATGACTTGTAACACAATTATCTGCTAATTTTCATAATCAATAATTGATTATCATGATTGTCATCTCTAAGTTGAATGTATGGATGAACCAACAATTTCTCGGAATTATTATGTCTCATCACCCATCAATCCCATTGATGTCACTGTTATTACAAATAAGGTACTGAATTTGATTGTAACATTTCTATATGACATATGCTAGACACAATCTGGCCTAGATTGAAAACCTAAAGTAATATTTGATACTATGACCAATAAACAAATTTTGAAGAAAAAGAGTGAGATATCAATGGAACAATATAGAACAGGTCAAATATGAAGCAGTACTCTGGTCGAATTAATACGAGTTTACAGCGGTCGACATGAAAGGTGTTCAGGTCGTTGAACATGAGAAGGGAACTTCCTCTTATCATGGAGGGAAGGATGCTCAAGCAGACATTACTCCCCCCTTGATGTCCCTGATGACGACAATACGTATATTGACGTAGTGCATCGATCTGGCGTGTTTCTGAGAAGCCCGCCCCTGGCGGCCGACTACTTGGCGGTAGCGGCGGGCATTTCTGTGTGGTGTGGGGTCTGTGTTCTGTGAGGCACGCCGTTTCCTGCATGGCTGTCATTAATCACCACACCTGTTTGTGTTTTACCTGGCGCGTCTCGTCCAGGTATCCCACGCCCCCTCCTTCGTCGCTGCTTCTCCGCTGGAGGAGGTTAATGCGTAATATGTATGTGGGTGGGGGTTATCCCGCCCCTATTAACAACATCCGATACTCAGAAAATTCTCCATATCTAAAGAAAGAGTACAATTAAGAATCTGTATTATATTATTTCAAGTTGGTGAAGGTTCTATTCTACCATTCATAGAGAGTCACGAAAACCATTTCGCTGACCAGACCATCATTTAAACCCACTGCAGTATTTTCTTCTCTGGTAGCAAATATTTTGTTTCCATCAGACATTTCAGATTTTACACATGTTCATATAAACAGTTCTGTGAATCACCAATACAATGATTGCATCACCTTGTGGCCTTTGCTACCATGATTTTTTTTTAATGTTTTAGTTATCTATTTTATATATGTAAGATAACTATTGCTCAAGGTTCTATATTGTTCTCCCTGATTATCTACGTATTTTGTTGCCACCTCGTCTTTTTTTTTAAGTTTCTTTTTTCTTTGAACATTCTTGGATTCAGTCCTCTATATTGAAAGCTAATAACCAATGAGCAGTCCTTTCTGTACCGATTTTGGTGGATGGAGATGGTAATAAGGAAAAATAAAACCTTTTAAGATATGGTACATGAGACAATGTACAAGACTGAAATATGATATCATGAAATTAGGATATAAGAGTAGATCTAGACTGGGACAATAATAACAACCTATATGAGAATGAGAATCAAAAGATTACAGCACACCATAAGACATTGCAATTTGCACAAGGCAGTCCAATATGGATGCCACAAGTCATTACCATTCTCCGCAAGCCAGTGCAATGACAAGTTTGGAAATGACATAGCCTTTTCAAGCCCTTCAAGGAATTCAAATTTGTTGGTTTGATTTAGAAATTCGCATGTTAGCTTTTCTTTGTACACTATCACTTTTGAATAAAACCCTACATAATATGCAAAGTTTGTGACCACCCTTAATAATTGATTACAGCAATACACGTCGCAATACACGAGCGCTAGCGAGTGAATTACGACGTTAACTTCGAGTGGTTTACGGAGCCGCCTGTTCACATAACTATCTGTTATTGCAGTTATTATCCATATTTTCGAATAAATTAAACTCAGTAATTGCCATATGAAAGGGTATAACAATAGGGACTATTCCTTTGCTATATAGCACAAAGGGACTATTTTCCCGTATACCATGGCTTTGAGGGATTTTAATCCGTATACCAGAGTTATGGTATCTGACAGGTTTTATATAATTGGTCGTGGTTTTCAGAGTCCCCATACATTTTCAATTGGGTCTTTGTATACGATGGATTGTAAAGTTCTTTCTTATCAGATTTGACAGGTTGCAGTTAAGAGGCCATTTGCAGTAAGCTATAAGTAATGCGTAGGTAATATTTGCCTTGATTTGTTTAGTTTGTCTTTTCCAGAGACTCTCAGCGTATCATCTCATCATGTAAATGGGCATACTGTATGTGAGACTGACCATTCATCATCGTTAAGTCACTAATCCGATTTGCATAAGAACATGATAGTATCGGTATTGATTGCGTTTCCGTGTCAAGTGCGTGCTTTGTAATAAGGCACATGCGTGTTCTGTGATGAAGCACGTCGTTCTGTTATAATTGGGTTTCCGTGATCCATATGAATTATAAATTTTTGAAAATCAAGACCTGGCCAATTCTATCACATGGAAGAGAGGAAAATATTCCCACTAACTCGGGGATGGGATGATCCCTTGAAAAAATAAGGAGGCAATTATATTTCTGTTTTGATTACCGACATGTTTCGGAGTTATTCACTCCTTCTTCAGGGTGTGTATTTATTGCTTAATAGGGTACAGGTATGTCATTTTGGGAGCTGTTTAGGGAGCTGTTTGGGTTTCATAGTAACAGTCAGTTGCTTGGTTACTTTGCATAGTTATGAAACGGTTTAATAACATGGAAAAAATTGGATATGATTGATTATATAATCTTGGCAATTATTTCAACGTCAGTGTAAGAGGATACGTTGTCATTGGATCAGATTTTTTCTGTTTTCTAATATCTACTGCCTGGAATAATTCTTTTCGTCACTCAGAACCATATTCTACTGTTTTGGGGGGAAACAAGACCACGCCCAAAGCATGTCAGGCCCATGTTCATCAGTTCATAACTACTTGTTTCCATATTTGTTGGAATGAGTGTATCATGTCTATACATTTATCTCACCCCTGGTATTTTTCCCCATAAACCTAACATTGGCAACTCATACTCAATGCCCATGGAGTATTTTTTTTAAAACTTAGTGGGGGAATTATGGCACAAATGTTAGCCAATTAGTCAATGTGAGGGGTGAGATAAATTCGGAAACCCTCAAGTTTACGATCACAGCTCGATCCCATCTCGTATGAATCTCTACGTGATTCACGTGGCTTAGCCTTGTGAATGACTACGCTACTCAAACTCGATAGGATACGAGCTCTGACCATGAACTTTCATAGGTTTCCTCTTTAATATTTGTAACCTCTCAACCTGAGTTGTACATATACAGAGTCAGTGAATTTAAAATGTGAGGGTGAGTTTCAAGATTCTATATATTTGAATTCCCATATACCATTGAGGCCCGTTTTCGTGTATGTTGGGCCTATATTATTGTAAACGGGTGCATGGCCGTTATTAAGAGAAATTTACTTTTTCATGTTGACAGCTGTCGCCGACTGACTCGGATATGACAGAGCGGGCCCGACAGTTTGAGAAGGAGGCGCAGGAATACGCCCGCAAACAGAGCGTCGTCGTGCTCTCCTCCGACAAGAAAGACGACTCCAAAGACAAAGACAAAGACAAGGAGGAGAAGGACGTCAAGAGTGAACAGGTGAGTCTTTGTTTGAAAATAGATGAGAAGGGCGGGGGAGATTGGCGTAATGAGTCAAGTAGGAAACTGAATGGCCCCGCCCAGTTTCACTACCCATTGCAATAGCTGGGTAGTACCACAGCAGCTTCTTGAATAGATTTTTAATAATCAAATCTAAACACAGTGCAGAATGTGAATTACACATGCTAGAATGTTGGGTCACTCATCACGTAATGACGAATTGAGGCTGTTGCGCTCATGTATACAGAACCCACAAGCTCTCTCTCCCTCTCCCTCTCCTCCTCTTTCCCGAAGAGTGTGTAGCAAATCACAAATGGTAACTGTTTGGTACGGTCTAATGAGAATTTAAAACTATAGATGAGTATAGATGTACATGTATACGGGGTTCACAGACTTCCACTTTTCAGTTCATATTTAACCTTTCATCTGTGACAAGGCCATGTCTTCAATTTTTTCCACAAATTTAGAGACTTAATATAATTAAGGCAGATTTTACAAAGCAAATGTTCTGATATCACCTCAAATATCCATACATTCACATACAAGTAGGTTGTTGAGACCTGCCTTGTTCAGCTTTAAGCTAATAGGTTGAGATAGATCACTCTTCACACTGAATATTTCCGATCCTATGAATTGCTAGAATGGAGGGAACCTAGATCGACTACACTGGCCACCAGAGCAAACTCATGTTAGCTCTGTCCGAGTCGGATCTGTGGCCACCTTGACTTTATCTCACTCATGGTATAAGTTGAGCCATAGGAATAACGTTAGAAAAAACATACTCAACGATCACACCGGTAAAGTGACAATAATACGCCATTGTCGTGGAGTAGTGAATACGAGATGACGTCATAGGCGATTGACCAATAAGCGGCCAGTATTTCAGAGTGAAGACAAGACCAGAGATCTAAACGTCCATAACAGTGAAAGGGGTGAGATAAATCCAGAACCGCACTCGAATCCTAAAATAAACAAATATGTATATTTATACGATTCTCGATGCAGTTCTATATAAGGCACTCTCCTAGCTGATGTTCTTACTAACACAATCGGAATATCCTCTGGAAGAATGAATGATATAGTAATAATACTGATAATGATAATAATAGATTCAGTATGCTTCCTTATATTCTCATCGCTTGTTGGACTAATCTTTATCTCTTTACCCCTGGAATAAATATCCATAGGCTTAACACTGGGAACTCGTTCTACATGCCCCTACAAGTATTGCAACCCGTTCTCCATGGTCTATAGTCTGTGTGTTGTCCCTTCTTTAAGTGTGTACAGGGGTGAGATAAATACAGAGAAGGTCAGAGAAGTCATTCTCCAACTCGCTTGAATGCAGTGTGATATTCACTCGGCGTCGCCTCGTTCATATCACACCGCATCAAACTCGTGGAGAATGACGTCTTTGACCAAGACTTGTTGGTTTCTTCTTTAGACTACCACACTGTTAACCTGAGCCTTTTCCTGTGCCGTCTCTCTAGGTGAACAACCAGAAGCTCGGCCTGTGTGAAGCTCTGCTGCTGATCGGTGACTGGCCGCACGCTCAGAAGCTGCTCGACCTGTTGCCGCCCTTCTTTGCTGCTGGTAACAGAGCGGTGGCGGGAGCACTGTGCGCCATCGTGCACGCCGCCATAGAGCCTCTCTACATCATGTGAGTAGTGTCACACTTTATCCTACCCCTAATATAAAATCCCTTAGGCTTAACATTGAGTTTCCATATGCCACGCTGAGTTTTATATGCCACTAGTGGCATACAGAATTGTTATCACGTAATATTCCAAAATCGAGGAGATTGGGAAGGATAAAATCAAAGCTGTGTCAGACTTTATCCTACCCCTAATATAAAATCCCATAGGTTTAACATTGAGTTTCCATATGCCACGCTGAGTTTTATATGCCACTAGTGGCATACAGAATTGTTATCATGTAATATTCCAAAATCGAGGAGATGGGGAAGGATAAAATCAAAACCTGATTCGTTTTTATCTTGGCCACCGCATGCCACTCCTGGAGTTTTGGCTCCGGACTTCACTCGGCTTCACCACATGAAGTCACTCTGCCAAACTCCAGTCGTGGCATGCAGCGGCCAAGATTAAAACTCATCCAGTTTTACGATAGTACTGTTATACTCTACCACACTGCATTCCAGCCACCTCATTTCATAGATCAGGGACACCGTGGCCCATTTAGTAGTATGCTGGAAAGTAGAAAGTGCACAAGTTTGAACCTATGTGCTTGTCATTCTTATCTTATATACTAGATCTCATTGCATTGCAAACATGGCTGCTGCTTCAGGTGCAGACCCCATCACCACAACCCAACCTTTATAACATTGCTGAAGGGAATTATCCTGCGGTGTCCAAACTAACATTGTAATAAGACTATCCTATATCATAATAATCTGGATTTTTTAAAAATTATAGTACATAAAAATTGAACAACTTTATGTTGATGAGTGGTTGTTGGTCATTTCCCTTAGTTTTAAATTATGGTATATTCTATATACTAATGTTGCACTCTTCCACTCTACAGACACTCAGGCCTGCCGGAGACATTGCTGAAGCGGCGATGCAAGCCCCGCGTATCGGGGGCGATCGCCCTCCACACTCTGTCCAGCTTCGAGGAGCTGCCAAAGTATGTGTTCACCATCCTGCGTTATCTCGGCCCCTACCTCTCCTGTGATACCCTCCTTATGGGCAAACTGCTGAGGATCGGCCGCGCCTTCATGGAAAAGGTAACCTCATTATTTTTAGGTTCTTGACGGTTGTTACAGCTGTGATTTTTGCCCAGAAAATACCATGCAAACTTTGCCCATAAAGTACCATGCAAAAAACCCAGAGCATATGACATGGATAGTCTCTTTATTCAGATTTAAATTTACTAGACGTGGTAGAATACACTTAGATTTAATTCATGTGCGGTAGTCAAGTAAGTCGGATGATGCACCAACTTAAAGATATTATATATAATCAACATGTAAAAATAAAATTATTTTGATGACTATATAAATTTTATTAATAATTGATCATTTTAGTGACTAATAACCTCTTTTATATAAGAAATATGAACTGTTTCATGAACTACCCAATCTTTTATCAATTTATCATAATTCTTCATCAATTTCACCACTTGACTCTGATTAGATATCGCTTTGTTGTTGCTTTGCTGTCAGTTGTGGTTCTTACTATAATTTACGTGTTTTTCTCAGCGGGCGGGCATGGAGCGGCCGTCGGAGGCCATAGAAGACGTGTTCAGAGGGTTCCTCACTCTGCTCGATGAGACCATGTTCCCCAGCCTCTCGCTACTACCAGGAAACTGCTGCATGGCCGAGGAGATGTGGAGCTTCCTCAAACTCTTCAAATACGAGTACAGGTGAGATGAGCTGATAAATAGTGTCAAATATCGGTCACTGCAACAAGGATACTCCTACCCTTAGACATTGGTACAGGTGCAAAAGTTGTACGAACAAAATGATAGAGCTTTGATATATTTGACCTGTATGAATGTATAGTATGAGAACGTGACGAAATAACATTGTAGATTTCAGATTTTATTATGGCACTGTTCATGCTGAGACTAACCAATTAGCCATGAATCTACGGGCAACTCCATTATACACATGGGTTGTATTTTAGGTACCGCTTATATGGACAGTGGAAGAACCAGACGTACAGTAAACATCCCAAACTGATCTACGCCCGGGCGGACTGCGTGGAGAGAGCCAAGTACATTATGAAGTAAGCATACACCTGCTACCTTAGTCATTTTCACCTACCATGTAAACCTAGGAAAAGGTAGTGGAATTTTCACTTTGAAATGATGACAAAATTTATCTCAGAACGCGGACGAAAAAGACACTTCAAGTAGACTGCTTGGACATTGGTAGAATATGTAGGTAATTATTGACGTAATTATATAAAAGGTAAGATAAAAAAGCATGTAATGATAGAAATAACAGGAGTGAGACATTATTCTTGTCTTATGAAGCTTTCGTCTCAACAAACCTAGTATTTTCCCTGTAGATGGCCTGTGAGAATAGATCCTCAGTGTATATTTCTAGATTTCTTTGTTTCCCAAACCCAAATCATATAATTAATCCTAAATATGCATTGCTTGACAGGCGGTTAGCAAAAGAGAACGTGAAACCCCTCGGCCGACAAATAGGCAAATTGTCGCACAACAACCCAGTGGTGCTGTTTGAACATGTAAGTTGTTATCGGTAAATATATTCTGATTGTTGATTTAGTTAAGATGTATATTTTTATTTGATTCGATAGGTGAATTAGACCTGTGATATACCAATTTTCTTTTTCTATATTTTCTTCCGTCTGATTACAGATTGTAAAAATGAAATTTTGATTGAGATATCCTGATTTATAGACCGATTTAGAACGTAATTTCGAAAATGTCTTCGCTTGATATGTTTCAGATATTGTCCCAAATTCAAAAGTACGACAACTTCATTGGTCCTGTGGTCGACTCACTCAAGTTCCTCACGTCCCTGGCCTACGATGTTTTATCATGTATCCTTTTGACACTAATCCCAGCTGTGCTAAACTATGTGTCCAATAGTTATAGTGAGAAACAGCTCCCTTGTCCTGACGTCCTCTTGATTTATATCTAGGGACAATGCTGAGTCTTAGATAGAGTTAGGGCACGATATTTTATGGGCATTTCATTTGAAACTTCAAAGCACATTTCCTATATAGTAATGTACTACAGTTTATATTGTGTGTAGCAAACTACAATAACGTGAATAAAACAGCTTTCAACACAAAATAGCACACCTATTCACGTGTAGAGCTATGATTGGTGGTGGTTGACCTTGACTTGACCTCAGACTGTATCATCGAGGCTCTGGCGAACCCAGAACGCGAGCGTCTGAAAACAGACGACACCAACATCTCCTTGTGGTTACAAAGTAAGTCTTTCTTTCGCAATTATCCTTATGTTGAGTCCATGCGTAACTTGGTTAGAAAAATGTCTTTTTGAGTCATAGGAATGAATGAAAGCCTGGGCAATCTACGATTAACTTATTCATTGTATAATAAAGGGAGCACGGGTGTTTTTTCAGTTAACATGGAAATATCCTCATACTGCTTGAGAATACTTGTGGGCAAGCAAACGGTTTATTTGTTCTATTTTTGACTTTTTTTTAATTTATTCAGCACAGCAAATAGTAGGGCTTTGTCCACAAAATTGAAAGCTGATCCATGGTTTCTGTTCCAGGTCTGGCGAGCTTCAGCGGCGCCATCTTCAAAAAGTACCAGATAGATCTGGCTGGTTTGATACAGTACGTTGTCAATCAGCTAAAAGCTGGCAAAAGGTAAGTACATTATCAGCGTAAATAAACACCTCTATAGCTATAAGATCAAGATACGAGGAGAGCAAGATATGCTTTTTTTTCTGAATATATGTATAGAAAGTGCGGTCTATGCAATTGATAAACAAACCATTGTGAAAACACAAAGAAAAAGTAAAACCTCTAGGGAAATGATCCCAGCAAGATAATGATAATCACCAAATAATTCATGGTATAATTTAATATAAAAACTATTATTTATAGAGAATAGAACATGTAAGCCATCAATAGATAACATCAATTTTGAGTAATAAATACATGGCCTGAAATTATCCAAAAGCGTAAAAAAGTTTTTTTCAAACTATTATAGTGCCGAATCTGAATTCTACTTTCGTCGGTGCGGTTTACACTATCCGGCCTGCTAGAGACAGAACTTACGTGAGAGTGAATTATTAATGTCTGTGTCCTCAGCTACGACTTGTTGATTCTGCGAGAGGTCGTGCACAAAATGGCGGGCATCGAGGTGTCTGAGGAGATCACTGACGACCAGCTGGAGGCCATGAGCGGCGGTGACCTTCTCAAGGTCGAGGTGAGCGTCCTTGACCTTATTAACATACTAGACGTTTAGAGTACAGTATAAATGTATAGCGTGTGGAGTGAGAATTAACCAGGACTAAAGATAGAAATAACTGATCAGAACTCACAAATTTATAATGTAACCATTATTTGAAAACCACATAACACTGAAATGGAGGTTTCTGTATTTTGGAATCGGCGAAATCATGATGCCATCACTGAAAATGATGTCCGCAATTATTCTATCTTGGAGTGTATAGTACCTTTGCAGTTGAGTCCCAGACATACAAATTAACCCAAAAAGCTTTCTCCTAACCCACTCATATGGCAGATTGACCATTGTATGACACGACTAGGGATTTTGTGTTTGTTTACATAGAACTTAAAACTGGTACTTTTGACTCACGGCTGGAGCCATATAATGTACCAAAGACATTGCTCTAACTCACCCTCTCTGTGCTCGTGTCTCAGGGTGGCTGCTTCGCCCAGGTTCGGAACACAAAGCGGTCGTCGTCTCGCCTGAAGGAGGCTCTGCTCGACCATGACCTGGCCATTCCGCTCTGTCTCCTCATGGCTCAGGTACGTCAGCTTAGCATCCGCTGAATAGTATGAATGTCACTGAAGTCACAGAAAATTCAACTGTGAATAAAAGAGTCCCTATACTAGCAAAGTAAAGAGCAAAGTCAGAAACGCAATGATAATAGCCTATGATGTCTAAATGCAAATCACATTGTGCGTTTCGAGAACCTGTTGAAAGGGAGATAAAAGCTAGCCATATACATGTAGACTGCAATATCCTAAGGAAAAATATTACAAGCAGGACATATTATTTCAGACTGAAAAATAGACATCTGTATTGATGAATAACTACGTGCCTGACAGAATTAACAATATTAGATGGAATGATTGTAGCCCTTTGAAACGGTATGTTGCACTTGATCTACTTCATCAATTTTTTAGATCTGAGAGACCCTTCTGCACACAAAAGAATTCCCTCTCCGGGAATAAAGTATTTGTTACTGAAGCTCATAGAGTCATCTTTTTTATTGAGCTAATATGGAGTTAATCATTCACAACCACCTTAAAAAGTTGTCACGTATTTTTTACAGGAGAGGTACCGGATCGTCTTCGGCTACGGGTCTGGTGGCGAGGATAAGCGGCATCTTAAACTAGTCGGCAAGCTTTTTGATCAAGTGAGACAATAAGGCTTTGTACCACCCTAATAACAAGATATCATGTGGTATACGAGTTATCAAGGAGCCACTCTGACAATAAGATATCTGATATATGACTTCGGTAGATGTGGAGGATATGATGGGGACTTGCTCCTCGCATACACTATTTTTTCATAGCACCCCTCATCTCATGAGACCGTTGAGGTATATTTATGTGTGAATTTTAAATATATGTGTTAGACACACGTTCCTTGAAAAGGGATATACCAATGATACAGATATGGGTAAGAATAAGCCCAAATATTTCTAAATATTGTTAAATTTGGTAAAAGTTGATATAAACTATATGAGTAGGTTTGCTTCTTCACCGTTAATTTATGGCTCTGTATCATTGTGAGATGTCCTACATAAGGATGAGGCAGTGTAGTGTAAAATGTGCCTGCTGGCGTTTTACAGTGTCAGGACACGTTCGTGCAGTTCACGTCCTTCCTGGCGACGTCGCTGACCCTGGAGGAGTTCTGTAAACGGCTGCCGCCCGTGGACGTACTGCTCGATCAGTACCACCTGGCTCCCGAGACGGCCTTCCTGTTGTCACGGACCATGTACGCCAACAACATCACAGTGAGTCACCACCTACTACTACCTTACCCTGTATCACTGCTCCTCTCCTAACACTAACCTCGTCCTGCCTTCCTTCCTCAAATGACTCTTCCTTTCTTCCCTCTGCTTGTTTCACCACCAAACTACCAACCCCTTACCCCACCTCCCCGCCCCCGCGAGACAGCTTTTCTTCAACCCGTCCCTTTTTCCAATCTTCCTGATCATTCCCTTTTCTCATTGCTTTCTTCGATACTCATACCCATGTAATACCTTTTTCAATTTTTTTGAGACAGGAAATCGATGATTCATTATATTTAAAAAATCTTTCCCGATGAGCCCTGGTATTCATTGCGTTAGCCAAGAGCTCCGTGATTCGGCAGAAAAAGAAGATTATATCAGGAAATTGATAATTGGCTTTGTAAGTACACACTTCTTCGAGGTTATAGAATGGAGATAAATTGTTTGTTTACGAATTGCAGGCAAAGTATGAAGAAATGAGAAAACGAGATAAAAAGGACAAAGAAATATCGAGTACAAAGGTATGTATGCTTGTGATTTATAATCTATTTTTTTAATTTTTTATTATTGATTAATAATCTAAAACCTATTACACGGTAAATTTACCTCGCTCGCCTTGCTGTTCAGGAATTCAGAGTTATTATTACGAATCAAGTGAACCGTTCATACATTTTTACTGTCTACTATATACATGTGTATGTTCTGACTACCATCACGGAAGGCCTCTGTATTAACGGACGTTTTCATCCTACAGGTGCAGCGGTACATTGAGTCTTCAGAAGGGATCATGAATCGCGTTGTTGAGTTAATACAACAAGTCTTTCCGGTCAAGATGTGGGATGACCTCAGGTAAGCCTTAACATATGAGTCAATACACAAGACTGACCGAATGTTTAGTGAATAGGATCGATGATATTAGCAACAAAGGTACCCGTTATTTACTATTTACTCGGAAATTCTAGAAATTCTTCTATAGATACTTTTTTTTCTGTTTTTTGAAAAATCATGGAAACCTGGGGTTTCGCACCTGTCAGTGTATGTAGGACATTTCTTACTTATGTAAGAGTTTCATTTTAGTTATGGAAAATGATATTTATTAGCAGTTGTCAGTGATCAATTATATTTATGTCCTTTAATTCTAAGGTTCGTGTCTAATTTGATTTAAAATTAGTTAACCTCTAAAGAATATAACACAGTTATCAGTTCCCTCCGCTTTAGAAGAAAAAATTATAATTTTGTTGCTTCTTTAAACCTGAACGTTCTTTGTGCACATACAGCCCGCAGTTCTACACGACCTTCTGGACGCTGACCATGTACGACCTGCACGTACCCAAAGACTCGTACGACAAACAGACCCAGCAGCTCAAGGCGCAGGCCAATGCTACGGACGACAACAAGGACATGGTGAGCAGCTCTTACCATCTCTCAGCGAGTCAACACGCAACAATTTCTATCAACCTTAGAATACAGTATCCACAGTATACATTTCATATACATGGATAAAAGGGACGGACAATAACAATGAAAAACCCACACATGAATAACTTTTTGAGTCTCTTTCTCAGTTACTATGAGGTGCCTCGCTCTAAGATTGTCCCTCGCGTCAATAGTGAAACGTGTTACGTCGCTATCGATATTCAGTGTGTACTATTCTGGGGGCCGTTGAATAAAGTTCGTTCGTTTCTGGTGCTTGTGCTGGACGAACGATCAATCCAACGATAAACGATATCCAAGACCATTTTTTTGCATATAGTGTTTTATGACAAGACAGAAGATATTTTCTAAATGAACCTATTTGTATACAACACATTGTAAAAGCTTTAGATTAATCTCATCGTCAGCACATTTTATGCTTATAACACATTATTTTATACAACATTATGGCCCCAAAGACAATCCTAAGATACTTTTTTTCTCGTTCGTAGTTTATTCAACGGCCCCCTGGTTAGTTATTGAACTTATTATTTCGGTCTTGCAGGCTCCTGGGAAACGTAAGAAGGAGAAGGAGCGGTGCCTGACACTGGTGGAGAAACTGGTGGACGAGGAGAAGCGTCAACAGGAGCATGTGAACCACGTGTTAGCCCGCCTCAAGCACGACAAGGACACCTGGTTCCCCGCCAGTAAGTGCTACACACTACACTTACCTCACTCTTACCATTCTCTACCCTCTCACCACTGACACATGTGAGACCCTGCACCCCTCACACCCATCAAATCAATCACAGAGTCCCCTCTATTGAAAGTTTTACCGTTTTTTTTGTTTTTTTTTGGTTTTTTTTAAGGGGATATTGTGTTACAACACAATCACCGAATTCGGCTATGTAGCCGTTCTTCCACTCGGGCCCTAGACCCCCTACTCCTCATTCTAATGGCGGGTGTTAGCCGAATGGGCAGTGGGTACCATTTTTGTGTAAGTCTTTGGTATGACCCGACCGGGGTTTGAACCCACGACCTCCCATGCTCGAGGCGAACACCCCTACCACTTGGCCATCGAGTTTGGATCTTTCCGGAATCAATGTGTTCCGAATTGTAGTAGAAAATCCGACAATTATATTTCATTAAATGCATTTAGCTTGTCACACATATATATATATATATATATATGTAGATATATATATATTTCTGACAAACCAATCCAATTTGGTATGTTGTTATTTCCGTGTCATGTCTGTTGCGTATTTTGCAAGTAAACGCATTGTTTTCCCTAAACCATCCAGCAGGCAGTGTCCTTGGTACGTATCTACATATAGGAGTATGAGGAATTGAGAATGTCAGACATTAGGAAATGGCGATATATAATATTAAGTATTTTGATATTTGTCAGACGAAAGGTGCCCGTTCTTGATTCAGTGAGTTTGTTGTGTTCCTCCTTCTCGTTCCCGTGTTAAATTCTATTTGAATGGAACGGCATTATCATGATCTTCATGATCTGCTCCATGCTGTTGTTTAGTAAAAAAAAAAATCACATTTAAGCTATATGAAAATAAATGCGCCCAGTGCTTTATATTTTCCTTTTACAACTATAATACTGTATTTGTATTCAAGCAGCAGTCGCCGCATTACATTTCTGCCTATCCTCTCATAAATTTGATCTCGCTGTGATATGACTGTTGTTGTTGCTCCACCCGCCTCACCTGATCATTCTAAATTATTTTTGTTTTCTCTGATTTGACCCGGACTGATTGTACGGAGTGAATATATATCAACATACGGCTGAATATGTGCGTGCTTTCCTTTCAGGGTCCACAAAGAACATGTCCGTGGTGGCCTTCCTCCAACACTGCATCTTCCCCCGGTGCTGTTTCTCGTCCATTGACGCCGTGTTCTGTGCCAAGTTCATCCACACTCTTCACAACTTAAAGACGCCCAACTTCAGCTCCCTCATCTGCTACGACCGGGTACGTTACCTTTTTACGTGTATAT
This sequence comes from Alentia gelatinosa, assembly GCA_950022655.1. Lineage (NCBI taxonomy): Eukaryota > Metazoa > Annelida > Polychaeta > Phyllodocida > Polynoidae > Alentia > Alentia gelatinosa. The sequence goes on from OX465586.1 coordinate 43,749,311, forward strand.
GCAATGGCAATACCCATTGAGTTCTGGAGTATGTCTATATTCAAGATGGGCATTCTGTATTTGCTATATTTGACTTATGTAAGGTTCTTATGTTATTTATAAATGATTGTGTAATGTTCAACATTGTGGAACAATCTATAGATAGCAGTGAAGATTTCGAGTATATTTTATCAGAGGGCACATTTTATCCCTGTCTGTGTTACCACTATAATTATAACCCACATATATACATTCTTATCGAACAATAAAGGCGATTATATGAAACTCCTTAACATTGTATACACGCACTTTGATGACGACACGGCGTTGACTGTGAGCTATTTGTGCACAGATTTTCTCTGACGTGACGTTCTCGGTGACGACGTGCACGGAGAACGAGGTGAATCGTTACGGCCGCTTCCTGTGCACGGCCCTGGACAGCATCATGCGATGGCACAGCGACAAGAGCATTTATGACAAGGTTAGAAGATACCTCCCCCTATTCGTCTGTTCTCATGTTAAAGAATCCAATAGCTAAAGATACACAACCTTGGCTACGAGCAAGTCACACTACAACCACCCAAACTTTCCCTCAGATACCAGCTTATAGTTAGCAGTTCAGGCAAAATCCAAGCAGGAACCAGACTTAGACTGTTGTTAAAGTGGTCCCAGTCTAAACTGTAGACACAGAACAAGCACTTATACTTGTATTTTGTGCTCAGAATTATCCAGTGATCTTTAGTCTGTCAATTTGAGATTCAGTTTGTGCCTATGATTCATCCCGATGCCGAAGGCAGAGGGATGTATCTAATTATTATGATGTACTCAAACAGTCAGCCCGTTTTCGTATTATCATATACCTAAAAATAGCGACATTTTAGCTAGTCACATGATGTCATACCCCGTCATTGTGTGACGTATGTACATAAATACGTCATGGGTAACAGCGGGCAGTATGTGTAGGTCAATCTACAAGAGTTTCTATCAATCTGTGATTTGGTTGTGCCTTCAGGAATGTCAGAGTTACCCTGGCTTCGTGACAGTGTTCAGAAACAAGGGCAGCAGTAACCAGAGCAACACGAAGGCCGACCACCTCGACTACGAGAACTACCGCCATGTCTGTCACAAGTGGCACTTCTCTCTCACCAAGGTGAGTGTGGACACGATCGAGCTGCTCCCAGCTGATCATCACAGGTTCTAGAACCACCAAGGATGTATACGTACTAGAACTATGTGGAATATCTCCCGTTTCTTTTGTTTGACAAAAATTGGTATGTTATCTGTCGACACAATAGACATTTTAATACATCCTCAGTATTTGTTATTGCGCGTTCACTCTTCACTGGATGGTATTGTCAAGGCCGAATACCTTTTGCTGTAAATCTTCTTATATCATTGTCCTTTGGGTAATGTATGATAGGCAGTGCATGCTTTTTATGTGAAATGGTGGCATATTACACTCACTCGAAGAGAAAATCAGAAGGTATGACAATGTAAAGCTGATCTTTGTGTTTCGATTTTGTTCCCTCTATTTCTTTATCCAGGCGATGGTGGCCTGTCTGGAGTCGGGTAACTACATCCAGATCAGGAATGCTCTTATCCTGTTGACCCGGGTAAGTAAACTCCTGAAGGTAGTCATTTCTCTCCAGATGATACTATCATATGTATCTATTACTTATGGTCTGATGTAATTTTCAAAGTAAAGCAATATCATTATCCAAAATTCCAATCGAATTTGCTTTACTAGCTGGAAGTAGCAATTAATCAAACTTCCAATTCAATCCCATAAGCAGGCTCAAGCTTGCTTGCAACCTTGGAAATATATGTATGGAAACCAAGTAAAGAACTACAAAACTGTATAGAAGAAGATGATATTTGACTCGTTAACTAATCTTCCAGCTCATCCATTATAGATTTGTGTATGCTTAGTAAAGACAAGCCTTGTTTCACATTCTGTCCACAGATCTTGCCCCACTATCCCAAGGTGCTTAAGTTCGGCCAGGCATTGGAGCGGCGTGTTGAGAAGCTGCGACAGGAGGAGCGGGAGAAACGACCCGACATCTACGCTCTAGCTATGGGGTTAGTGTCCCCCCTCCCCACCCGCCCAATAAACCCTTATCTTCTTGTAGAAGCTGATATATTTCTTTTGCACTCACCATTACCAGAAAGTAATTTTTATTCAGTATATGTAGATTATATGTCCCACTAGTGTCTTGATGATGTTCAAAGATTGATCCTTTGCTATGCATATTCATTAATCATATAAGAACAATTACTAGATATTGCTGATGGGCAATTATCTGCTAAATAATGCAATACCCTAGTTCCTGTATGGACATGTGTGTTAATGTATATTTTGTCACAATCAGGCTCAGCAAAGTTAAGATCTCTGCCTAATCAAAGCATATTTGACACTTCCCGTTTCATTAATGAATCTTAAATAGAAAGTTTCCAATTTATGATAAACAGTTTATAGATAATAAAGAAACTACTAGGCTGCCTATTGCCATTCAATAGTTGCTAATAGCTATTTGATAACCAGATAGACCACTGTGAATATTGGATTACTGAACTGTGAGTTGGCATTCACTAATGCGTGGAACTTTACCAGGTACTGTGGACAACTTAAGATGAAGAAGCGAACCTGGATCTCCGAGTTGGACTTCCACCAACGTGACAAGGATACCGTGAGTGAAAGCCATCACAGCACACCCGACTCGACAAGTCTCAACTATACTTACACAACTAATATAGCAGTATTCTTTAGTTGTATTCAGTCGATGTTAAACAGTAGAGAATGTGGAGAAAGTGAAAACATTATCTTGTGTTTTCAATTTGCGGGAATCACAGTGCAAAAAAAAACATTTTAAAAGTAAATTTATTTTGCTTCTTACTGGGGTAAGACTGTTCTGCCTTTTGCCCCATAGATCAAATACTATCTAGATTTTCATATACTATGATCATCCTTTTTGTTGACAACCTATATGTCGCTCAATATTATCATGAAGATCATATAAGAAGGAAATTCCAGTTTTGTAGCAGTTTATTAAGATATTTGTGTTTTTGTGCTTTTACGGATAGCAGCCTAAATCAGGGGCCAAGGTGAATGGGACCTCTAATGACAAAGATGGCGACCATGCAGCAACTGTGAAAAAAGAGCCTGACAGTGAGTACATAATTGTCTCGTCTATCTACTTTACTTCACCTCATTCCTGCCGATATAACATATATCGGAAAAATAATTTTGCAAATCTTGGCCATATAGGGCCTGGAGAAAAAATGTGTTCTATTTTGTAACCAAGTCCACACAGTTGCTTTTCTATTCAGTAGATATTTTAGTGAATGAAAATATATTAAATATAAGCAGTAAAAAATAAAGAGTTTCTTGGATGTGTGAGGGAGATAGCCATCAGTGTACAATCGTTTGTACGTGACAAATCTGATTAGAATGGTAATTTTCTGAAGATTTATGAAGTTGAAGTTTTGTGGGCTATAATATTCATATCTTCTGTATTTTGATGATTTTTAAATGTTGACTACATGTACTTCATTGTGCCCGTGGTTTGATCGAAGTCTGCCTTGGAGGAATAGGTAATTGGTATTGGGAAGGTTACTTATAGCATTGTCAGCAGATTATTCAATTGCCGGGTGAATCTATTTTTGAGATATTATGGACTAATTTTGCAGCAAACTCCAAGGACAAGAGGTCTGGAGATTCGAAGGCAGCCGGTTCCAGAGGCGAGGCTACCAAGGACGCCAAGTCGGAGACCAGGACAGTATCACGATCAAACAGCCTTGACACGGTCAAAACTGAACGGAAAGAAGCTGCAGAACAAAAGTAAGAGCACCATTGTGGGGCTGAGTTGCCGTGTTCTTCCTAGCTACTTTCATTAAGCGTCATTCAAAAGGAATATCAACAGTGCTATAAACAAAAAAGGCCGACACAGAGTTGTAAAATCTTATTTCCCTTATCGCCCGGAACCGTACTTAAGATATATCATATGGTGATATTTTCAATATTAAATATCAGAATAAAGAAATTTAAATTCAAAGTTAAATCCACAATATGCCAATTTACTAAAGGTTTATCATAAAGATAGACATGGTTATGAATTTGTATCATATATTTTCGGAAATACTTTTTTATTCCAAAGTCGTTTCTAATTTGCACTTGAAATCTATTATAGAGCATCAGCAGTAAAAGAACGGCGCATCATGTCAAGGAAGGACAAGGTCGCAGAAAGAGGTGACAACAAGGACAAAACCGAGAAACCTGACAAAGAGAAGAAGGACAAACGTGAGGAGAAGGAGAAGACTCACAAAGAGACAAAGAAAGATATCAAGGAAGAGAAGGAGAAACGGAGGGAAGAGAAAGAGGAACGCAAAGAGAAGGAAAAGCAGGCTGTGCGTGAAGAACGTGAGCGGGAGAAGAATTCCGCCTACGACGACCGCGAAAAGTTCAGAGAGGACCGGGAGAGGGAGCGCTTCGAGAAGGAGCGAGAGAAGGCTGCTCACCGAGAAGACCGCGAGCGAATGAAGGAGGAGAAGGCCGCCTTGAAGGCAGCAGAGAAGGAGCATCGTGCCCACAAAGAGAAGAAGGAGAAGCGAATCAAGGAGGATCGTTTGGAGAATGAGATCGAGCGTGAGTCGAGTGTGGCATCCACCAGCAGTCAAGGCTCGCACGGCCACCGGCGCAGCGCAGAGCCATCGCCCAAACACTTGGAGGAAAAAGGTGAGGCTTTTTCTTTTCTGGTCACCACACAATGACAATAAGCAAAAAAAATGTCCGACCACGGCATCAACCACAATGTCAATGGGACGAAAAAATTCACTACACCGATATACAATCACGGGGTCTATGTAAATTATAGATCGGTTAAATCTTGTGGTTGAATTTTAAGGATCTGACATTCCTATGAATATTATATGTCCAGTGCAAGCCTACAGTCACACTGGCGTTAGATTTTGACGTTTCATCTACGCATCAGAAACATGCGGGTATCGTGTAAAACTACTTAAATTCAACTTTTTTTTAATTTACATTCACGCTTTGCGAGCTTTTTATAGAATAAAGGGACTCATTGTTTTAGAGTCTTCTGAGGAGCTCACAACAGGTATAAATCCATTTTAATCCCTAATTCAGAGAAAAGTTATACATTTTTAAAGCTAATTCTGACACTGCGGTTTTGTCAGGTTTCTGTTGATGTTTTATTACACATTAACACGTACCTGTTGCCAGATATTGCCACCTATTACATGTGTATATGTTTTCTTAGAACGTAAACAAACGTAAATGTGCGTAAACAAATATGTCGGATTTTACGCCAGTGTGACTGGGACCTAGCAACTATTTTTTCAGTTACTTAAACGAGCAATAAACAACCAAGCAAGAAATAACATAATAAATCCAGTGAAATAGTGACAAATCACGGGTGTTCCCTTACATACGGTAACTTCATTGAACAGTTTAGAGATGTTGGTATACTTTTCATCTAAATGCGTGCTATTTGGTATATTGCAGAGGCCAAACGACGGAAGATAGAGGGCAGCAGTAGTGGTGTAAAGGTTAGTATGTGAAAGGTGTGCTCTCTTTGAGGATGACAAGCGTCCTAGTCGCGCACCCAGACCCACTCAGAGAAGTCCGCAGACGACAACCACACGAGCCCACAGACGGTGTCCGCCATCCCAGGCAGCAAGAACCGTAACCAGTCGGTAACCAGCTCAATGTCGGATCCAGCCTCGTTCTGATTCACTCCACCGAAGTGGCTCCAGCCTCGTTCATGGATGCGACATCGTTCCGGAATCAGCTTGTTCCTAGCGTCACCCAGAGCGACTCCTGGAGTGAAAGAGTGGAATTATGCGGTGGTAAAATTACTCATAAGAAAATCTGTACAATTGATCTCGAAAACGGCTAAACAACCAAAATTCCTCACCATTGGATCATCTCTGTTCCCTATGTCAACAATGGTAGAGACTCTACTCTTGTTCCGTTGGCGTGTCAGATGTTTATACCTTACAGAAATTACCGGTTTTGATTTACACCACTCAGTAAGCCCTGGCAGTGTGGAGCTGTTCAGCGCCTGAAGTCCAACTTCGTCTATTAGTCAATTACGCTTGCAGAGAGATGTCACGATATCCAAAGTCCAAAGCCAAAGTCAAGTGTCCTGACATAAAATCATTGCTTGGAAGAGTGAGTCTTAGAAGGGGAGCCCAGAAACCTGTCTCCAGTTACAAGTTAGATTTCAGTGTTGGTTCCTAAGTTCCTCTACGACCACATTTTAGTGATACACAAAGACATTGCCACACATGGCGTGAGATGCGAAGTATATATCCGCAAACTGTACAAGATACAGAAGGTAATACCACTTGAGAAACCGACAAGGAAAACCTAAGCATAAGGAGGGAAATCTCACTTCTCCCGGAATGAAAAAGATGAGACGCAAGAAATTACTGGAAGCCCAGAAAGTAAGCCCGTATAAATCAACTGGAACAAGAGTGGTGCATCATACGGAGGATGAGTCGATGAAGAGAAAGGTTGTTACTTATGGCTGGATTTATGTACAGAGTTATAACGAAGCCAGACATGAGAGAGCTGTAGCGAGGCCAGGCATCAGAGGAGACCGAGGGAGGAAGCTTCAGAGGCTGACCACTGGAGGTGAATCAGATGACCAGAGAGAGCTCTCTCCCGAGGAAAATCCCGTCATGTCCACTACATGTCCACTACATGTCCTCTACATGTCCACTACATGTCCACTACATGCCGCATGGAGTGACGCGAGGAGGAACCCGATGTGACCAAAGAGGAAACCAGGAAGACGTGAAAATACCAAAGCCTTCCCAACGATAACAAGACCAAGGATAGCAGCGATCATATGGAGACACCTTATCCAATCCATCCAAAAAAAGGGAAAAGTATAATCCCGTCAAAGTGCAGCAGACTCCTAGTCAAAAGAGACTTGATTGATTCAGGGTAGAAAGCTTTATCGCTTGACAACTAGGTTCAAGATTCCCCTTAGCAACAAGTTAGTTTAATGAAGATCAAATGTCATTTTTATTTTTTTTATTTCTTTATGAATTAAATATCTCATTGCGATTTTGAGATGATCTCTTCGTTATAGGTAACCAGTCAGGTAATCCTTGCTGAGTTCCTTGTCGCCAAAGACACTTGAAGACTGCAGGTAGTTGGGAGAAGCTCCACCTGTAGCAACAGTTAACTTAATTTCCAGAAAGATAATATATTAGTGACTTATATATATCTTTTTTTGTTTCATGTCTCCCTATTTTAAGTGAATAAGAGGAGACTTAACCAAATGTTCAAGAAGCAGTCCAGTTATTCTACATGTGATATGCCAGTGACTACCTGTGCTCTTTTTTGAGAATTTTACCACTTTTGTGTTCAGATAACTTTCCACATAGATGTACAATGTACTATTTTCTTGTAATGGAGAATGTCCTAGAAAGTGTTGACATAAAATAAATTGTTACAAGCAGTCTTCTCTAACAGTTTCATTACAGAATCCCACTTCAATTGAGAGTAATCCTTGTCCTTTTCCAATGATTATAAACATAAATCACAGCAACCTTCAGATTTGAGTCTGCCAAACCACATGGTTAGTTAGGCCTAGGTTTTGTTCGGGGGGGGGGGGGGGTGGGGTGTGGGGTGTGGATAAGATAGATCATCACAAAGATACCACAACAATTATTGATGGATGCAATAGATAGTACACACGTAGATGTAATTGGATCCCACTAGCATCATATGGAGTCGAAGCGACACCCTGAGAGTTGAGCCAGCGTGCTTGCTATTACACAGCGCCGGACACTTTCTACCGGAGACAGGAGTCTGGCCGGCAGAAATAACCATACATTATCTGCCCACACAACACCAAGAGGAACTAGGGCGTATTGTCTCCGTATTCAACTATGAGAAGATGCCAGTGGATTTTATGCGGTTCATCGGAAGCTAGCTCACCCCGTTACGACGGCCCGGGGAAGAGCTGTGAGGCTCGAAACGCCCTCTGTGTGGGAATGCTGAGTGCGGTTCGCTGCCCTCCCGCCAGGGGGCACGTCCACGGACTGTAGCGCCACCTGGCATGAGAGACTGGTAGTTGGAGGGGAACCCGAAGACCTAGGTGACACATTTCCATACTTGTCTTCTAGTTCTGTCTTCTTGGTTCTACAATTTGAGTTACTTTTTATCTTGTTTATCATTTCCAATCATTTACCGTCATCTTCTAAAGTAAATAAATTAACTGTTCAGAGAATCTCAGATAAAATGGCAGTTAAGTTAAATCTAGTAATATTAAAGGGTGAACCACTTTCGATCAAACTATGTTCCATAAATAGCAACTAATTGATGTATTGAGCTGGTGGTACGGTATAATTATTTTTCTGGCCAAGAGGGTGACAAACACTTTTTGTTCAAATGGTGGCTAAAACAAGTATAGAGGAGAGAAAATGAAATGAAATTTTGCATCTTCAAAAAGCTTACTGTAGATATTACATGGCTAACTAGTTAGTGGACAAGTAGTGTTGATCGAATAGTGGTTCCCCTACGGAGGTCACCATCTTAATTTACTCAGTTTCGCTAATACTTTCAGTGTCGATATATTTTCTTTTTGTTTGCGATAAATTATTTGTTTTCATAAGATAGCTATATCTAAAGCTAAAAAAAGAGTAAAACTATGCAAAACTGGTCTCTAATTTCTATTATAAAATTCAGGATGAATAATACAGATAAAAAAACTTTTCATGCGCTACGGCGAGGTGCATCAAAGTGTGATTAGAAAAAACTCAACCTTACACCACAAGTCTTCAAGTTCTGGTGATAAGCTTTAATGCAAATCCTGTTACAGGTCTTATTAAATGTACCTCATCATATGCTAAATTGATGTTCCACAGAAATAAACATGCCTTGATAGAATGTAATGGTGAGTTTCACTGCGAAGTACCTTGCTGGATTCGATAGAAGAGGTAGTAACCCTGATCGTGAACTGTTTGTCATTTGTTGTGCCATGTTATGCTCTGACCTAGCAGGACGCCTACCACGGGGCTGATGTACGTGAAAAGGCACACAAGGTAAGTCCAATCAGGGATGACATCTTTCCATTTTTCCATATTACCACACACCTATGAGCGGACGTCTATGAAATACTACCCGCTACTAAGGTTATAGTATAAATTCTGTTTGGGCCCGCCGTGACAGCGGGCCGTAGTGAATGTCATAGGCTTTATACTGTAAAAATGTTCACGCCCGCCGTGACCTACAGCTGTGTGTGTCAGTCGGCAAGTGGAGTTGTTATTATCGATCGGTCTTGCAGATTGAACCTATTTAAACTGTCTTAGGTGAACGCCACACGTTATTTACCTCGATATTCGGCCATGAGGCACTTCGAGTTGTTCCTTGAGTTTCTACCAATACGTACAACGCTTGAGTCGAGTCGAAAGATAACCGGAAGCAACGCGGGAGGATGTGCCCGTTGCACATGCTCAAAAATATGTAAATGACCGTCACTCTCCAAATCGTGGTCTCTGCTATTCGGCGAGCGGGCGTTTAACAGAGGATACGTTTGGAGAGCAGCCGGCGCAGTGTAGCATTGTCTTAGTTAGTGGGCCCTGGTGAATGGCAGTGGTTTTGTATGGGAACGGGGGGGGGGGGGGGGTGAATCACGGACCTGGAATACTAATAAAATGGCGTTTTAAACGAGTAGGTGTATAGTAATAAAAAAAACGTAGTGACTGAGCCTGTACAGTGTCCGGTCGAGGTCATTTGATGAAAAAATACGGTCGTAACTACGTTTTCTCATATTACTCCCCATTTTCATTTCTGCATATAAAATTCCCCTGCTTAAAAGAAAAGATTATGTTAATTGAGAAACATTCATGCAGGACTAGAAGATTAACCAACATGTTTTGTTATAGACCTGAAGGTATCAAGCTGGTGGAGGACACAGTCCAGGAACTGATATTGACTAGAGGCCCATCCAATATGGTCAGATGTAGTCAGAACTGACCTATGTGTCTCTATCAGACTGCCTCTAACCATACAGCCTACCAAATGTAAGCTGTTCTCTTTGTGTGTATCAGATGGCGTATGACTACACAGGCTGCCAAGGGTAACCTGTTCTGTTTATATCAGATGGCGTATGACTACACAGGCTGCCAAGGGTAGCCAGTTCTGTTTGTATCAGATGGTATATGACTACACAGGCTCCTAGAGGTAACCTGTTCTGTTTGTATCAGATAGCGTATGACCACACAGGCTGCTAAGAGTAACTAGTTCTGTTTGTATGGGACAGGTGGCCTATGACCGTGGAGCCTCCGTAGCCGATTGGGATCGGGAACGCGCTGCTGAACGTGAGGAACGCAAGGAACGGAAACGCCACTCAGGAGTGAGTAAAGCCTTGTGAAAATAAATACTTTTTTACGCATTGATACCAAGATTTATGCTTATATGTGGCTAAAGGAACTTTTGATATCTACAAAAATAGGGACATCCTTCTGGCTTTCCCTGAATCAACAAGTACATTTCTGACTTGATGTTAGTTTTTTAATCACCTAGAAGTGAGACTAATAGATCCTCTTTTACTTGTTTACCCAGGCCTACATGGATGATAACCCAGAAGTCGGAAAACGGTATCGTGAGGAACCTTCACCTTCAACAAGTAAGTTCAACTTTTTGTAATTAAGGTATTGGACCAATCATCTGAATAAACATCTTTGCTTAATAAATGCCCTTTGTATCTGATTTTCCTTACCAATATATCAGCCTTCTGGTTAATAATCAGTGATAACTGCAACCCCTGTCTGATAGTCTTAGTAATTTTTTACTTACTTTTACTTTTTTACAATCCCTGATGAGTTCAGAAAACTAGTCCTATTGGTTTTGAGGGAATATCTTGCTTAAATCATTTCATTTTTTTACTTAGCAAACAGCAACGTTTTTTTTATTGATGGTCACTACTAGTCTATACACTTTGGCTAGTGGCGTGGATGTTACTTTTCTATTTAATCTAGTAGACACATATACCTGTATTATTAAACACCATTTGTATTTACCTCCTCATCACAGGTCGGTCAGCCCGCTTGCAGGCCAATGGCGACACGGCTAAGCTGAAGCCGGAGAAGGTGAGGTCACCCAAGGAGAACTCGCGGTCGAGACAGCAGGACCTGGAGTTCGGCATGGCGGAGATGGCCGTCAAGGGAGGCCGCCTTTCTCCGTCCCGCGGCCCGCTCAGAGAGAAAAAACAGTATCCTTAATAATCAGTTTTACCTCTAAGGTAACCACAGAAAAGCTGCGGAAGTGGAACTGGATGAATCCACTCATTACATAGAATAAAATGTGAATGAGGCTGGGTGTTAATAGTGATGGGGGTATATTCAAAATCTACACTTTGTTTCATTTCCACATGGTTTACAACCAGGATAATCTATGACGATAATGGTCCCAAACATTTCATAGAGCGGAGGTCAGAGGAGGTGTGAAGTGCAGCGCCCCCTATACCGACTTGGTTCATATATACGATCGCAGCTGCCTCACGGTGCCACTCTCAAACATGCCAGCAAGGGGAAAGGAGCTCTGAGAAGAACCCCCATCAAAAACATGAAAAATGAAAATGGCTCTTGTGTCATGAATAACAGGCCGATTTTTATAAACAGAACATCGTTAGAAACCTAAGACATGGGTATATGTAGTAATATACATGTCATATACCTGTGCTATGGCTAAGGTTTCCTGTCGTAGGTTGAACATTGGAATTTGTGAGAAAAAAGGCTGTATTCCACAACACAAAACAACCATAAAACGTGAAGCTCTATTGAGCTCTATTGTGGTTTGGAATAAATTAGATGCCACTCTATCAATATCTGAAAAGATTTTTGATAGAGCTCTAACAGTTTGTATGTAGTAGCTGTTACTATTTAGCCTATTTTTGCTATACTTTAGCATAGGAATCTGCATCAGCTGTCATTTGAGACCATGCCAAGACGATAGGGGGCGCTACGCTTCACACCTCCTCTGAGCGGAGGTATAATCTCAAACCCCAATCGAGACCTCCAAGCCTCGCTTTTACTTGACCTTTTGAACTAGTATTGTGAATTACTGTCCACCTCAGCGTCTTATTTTCAGTGAGTTTCTAAGAGTTAAGATAATCTTTTGAGAAAAAACACAATGATTAGCATTCCGATGCCTCAGTTTTGACTTCGATTAACGAGAAAAACGTTTCCAATTAGACTTTAAACAATATAATTTGTATCAACACTCTTCCAATCTTCTTTTTCGAAGTTTAGCAATGTGATTATTGGAGTCCTTAACTCCTGTCCAGCGGTAAAAAGAGTAAGAAATAGACGTCCTCATTAGGTTGTACGCGGATGACGTTGCTATGGAGACTGGACTTGATGACGTCATGTCATGCGCGTGGTCAGCGTCACAGACGACCGAACAGACGACTACCAACCACGATCACAGCCAACACAGGGACAAAACTCCAATCACGGACTTGTATACTCAGCCGTGCTCCAATGTATTGTATATGTAGACCTTTTTAGGTTCACATTTTTGTAATATCTCAAGAGAATGTCCGTGATCATCTGGGTCACAAAATAGATGGGAAGGCGCCGCAATACACAGTCTGTTCTTTTTCCACCCATTCATCACGTGCTCTAGAGAGCAACCTAGTTTGGTTCCGTTATGAATTTAAACAACAACAACAACAACAACAACAACAACAACAACAACAACAACAACAACAACAACAACAACAACAACAACAAAAAGTTTTGTAAGGATGTGGCTAAAGCCTTCATGTAACAACCGATGTATTTGATTTAAAAAAAAAGTACAGTAATAAAGTAACATAATGGGTTGATTTGTGCGAAAAGAAATGATACAAAGTAGGTTTTAATGGGATGTTTATTTCATGGCGTTGTCCCCTGTTGTGTATTCAATCATAGAAAAAATATTTAGAATCTCCTGATGGACACGGGTTGTCAGTTTTCTTTCATATTTCATTTCTATACAAGACGAGGACATTATAACTCAACTGCCGACTGAGAGATCATCCCGAGTAAGGGACTTCATGGACGCTTCATGTTATAAGCGTCCACAAACTCAATGAGTTACCTAAGTTATACTACATTTATATATAATGTATCATTTATTGCCTAACAAATAAATGTGTGAGTGTACACTCCAGGAAACTATCAGTGAAGATCAGGTGTGTTCTTTGTACTGAAATAACATGGAATGACCCTCTGGAAACTATAAGCCCAGATAACCTGTCCCCAACAAGAGATAACCATATAATTTCAGTTCCAGTGATACCTAGAACGTGACACCTCTGTACCTGTGTTGTTTATACAATTATACTTACCTTTGCATGTCTTACAGAGGTAGGAAATAGGTTATTTCAGTCACTAACACCATCTGTGATTGACTGTATGAGCTGTTAGTTTGTGAACTTATCAGCATCGTCTGGAACGTGAAATTTGAACAACACTTTTGTAAACGAGCATCTCGATTGAAGCATTTCTCCCCATCTCAACATGTTTCATTGAACAAGATGACGGAGTCGGCGTGATTTAATGACGTGTGCCAGAAATTGGTGTTCACGCATATTGTGTTACGCGTCTGCCTAATGCTTAACAAACGCCCACCATTTCCAAGATAAGCTTATTGTTTATATATATCTCGATCCACTGCCTCCATTGCATATCGATTTTTACACAAAAGGAAAGTGCGGCAGTTAACATTATGAAATAAGATATAGCGTAAAAAAGTACTATCTGTGGTGATAAAGACAACAAGTGTAAATGTATCTTAAAATGAAATGCAACTGGTGATATTATTTGCTGAGAGAGGAAGATGTTTGTGTGACAAATCAGTCAGGAGGTGTTTCTTACAGGAACAGGACTCGCACATATTGGGGAAACTCTGCTTTGTGGATTAATGCGAACTGTGCAGTGTGAGCATGTGACAGCACTGCCTTGCTCGCAACTTTCATAAGTGCTGTTAATCTTTTTCTCTTTTTTTCCCGTTATCGGTGTTTTATAGAACAAGGATAAAATTGGATAGAACTAATATCCCTCTCATCACAGTTTAGTGAAACCCGGGCCCGCAGCGTTTCTTTTACTGTAAAACTCACCGGGAAATCATAGGGTGCAGCAGTAATTTATTCATAGATAGAATATGTACACATTGTTATAACATATATCAGAAACGACAGCAGTTGCACAAATAGAACTATGCTGGCAGTTTGGGACTAGTAGGTTCTTTGTTGTGACAAGATGTTACTTGACTGTCTCCAAGTATGCTTCGGAGCCGTCACAAATTGTGTATATACTCCACGTGGGAAGGGATGCGCTGATTTTAATTGAGACAACATGCATTAAAATATTGAATATTGTCAAGAATGCTAAACGGTTAAAAACAGAATTATATATGTCTATTGTTTCCTGCTGAATGTCTTTTCACCTTAGGAGATGTTGGGATTTTGAAGGTGTGTGTGTGGTGGGGGGTGCCGCCCCCCCCCCCCCCCCCCCCACATCTTCAGTTTTTTGTACATATTTCCATATGGTCACATTGGATTTTGTCCTGTTTAATTTACCGCTTATATTCTGTTGTCCTTAACTTCGAGATGACCAAACTACTTATGTGCTCCTCATATCAACCGTGTATGTTTGTTTAAAACAAACTGACCCTTTCCGCGTATCAACCTTTAGTTTTGCATTTCAAAGCGTCTATCTGCAGCATGCATTTATCACATGACGTGTCTTTTTTTTTTTTGTTGCACACAGATTAGTTCACCCTCTGATAAGTTGAATAATGTTGTTCATCTCTTGTCAAACATGGGATAACAAAACGGACTTGTCATGCCAAGGCAGCCCAATTTTAACTCAGTTTATACGCTTTTACTTGCTGCTCCAAATCCTTTCAGGATAGAATAACTAATAAATTTGTTGTCAAACAGAAGATTCGTTATAGCTGATGTGCGGAAAGCGCATATATAGGTATATGTAGGCATAGAGACCTTTTAAATCACTTGTGCTTTTTACAGGGTATTTTGGGGTATTTTGTCCGCCATCTCCATGGGGCAAATTGGGCGGGTAAGACGACCACTGACATGGATTGAGTATATTTACGGCTCTCAAACTGTTGATCAAGGTTCTGTGTAGTAGCAGAACTGGCCGTGTTCTGTAAGCGCGATGTGCACCTGTGTATTGTAATGAGTGACACAAGATGGGATAGGGAGCCTTGCTCGACCTAGCCAGTGTGAGGGCCTGTTGTGCTCTGTATAGAAACGCATCATTAAGGAACAAATAAAGAACTATCAGACAATATCACTGCGTCATGGTGTCATTATTGAGGGAGATGGAAGTACATCTTGTATATCTATTCGTGCAGTCATGACTCTGGTGAAATATTCACTCCGCATCGCCATTGAAAGGTTAACGGCTATCCAGTGTAAAACCATGTGGTGAATAGTGCTGGTTGGAGTCTGGTAATGTTTTTTTTATTTTACCTCGATGTGAGTTGTTTCGCTTCCACCTTCTTCTTCGCTATAAACGCTGTCACTCGCGCCTTTCAGTTAGTCTGATCTTACTCCCTTTTGCCCTTTTGCATCTTCAACCCTTTTGAAAATGCCAGGTTCTGCTTAAGATCACCCAGATACTACAGCAGAACCCCTGTCACACTTGGACAGGACCGTGTCCTACGGCACCCACAGCATAACGCCTGAGGAAACACTTGTTGAAACCGTGATCCACCTGTAATCTTTACAGATAGACCCCAGTTGCCCCAGTTTGTTGACATCATGATCAGCATCATAGCAACTCACTTAACAACATCGCTACCTTAGCGATATTGACATTGTGACGTCACGTCACGAGGCCAACATTCGACGATGACAGCATTCACACGGTAGCGTTTGTGGTGGACAGTCAGGCTTTGCCTCGTATTGCCATTTTCCGGAGTCTGGTAATGTGCAATTGGGACAAAGCTGGTAAACTACTGGTTACTCGGGGACCCTGGTAAAGGATACCACTCCTGGATTCAACCTACAGTGGGCGAAATTAATGTGGCTTTGTTTTCTGTCGTTTTTTAAGCTTTTATTTATCCCAGAGGCTGACTGTAGGAAGCATTCGCTTTCTATCTTCCTGGCTCTCAAGGGTGTCAAGGTAATCGGACATTTATTCTTCATTTAAGTCTGAGCTTATATACTTAACATTCTAATAACATGTTAGCTATTGTTTTATTTTTTAAAGAACACAACATGCTACATATCTTTGAATGTTGGTGTAGTACAGTGGTTACAAAATCCGGTATGGGGTAATTTAATCTCTCGCATACATTTAAGATCTTTTTGATGAAGCAAAGGGCTATGATCTCATTCCTTAATGGGAGACTGTTTGGTAGATAGAGTGTCTATTAGGTTCATCCCCTCTGGGATTTGTGATCAGATGCAGTGTATCCAGTTGTTCCCTATCTTATTCCTTAGTTTCTGGGATTATATACTATTCAGGATATCCATTATGTGGATGTGCAAGTTCATCAGACCTTTGTGGTCTGTAGTGTTGAAGGGTCTACCAGAAGACTGAGTGCACTCAGAAGCTTCTAGTTTGCGGCAGTGTTACAGTAAGTTCTGCAATGTGTGGTGTGGTGGTTCTGCAGTAGTGCAGCTATTCGAAATCGAATAGGGAATAAGCTCAAGTTATCAGTGAAATGTGAATCCTATGTTCATATCCAAATTAGCAGGTAATATTAGGAAACGTCCTTACTGTGGACGAAACGGTTCCTGTTTGAGGTCAGTCGTCGATATCATACTGCCTGACGACATAGGCAGAAGGCAGTATGAAATCGATGACTGACCAAGAACTAGAATCGTTTCGTCTACAGTCAGGACGTTTGCTTGTTATTATATACCTTAAATCGATGAAAAAACACCATTTTAATGACTTATTAAGTCACTTTCACAGCGGGCACGAACATTATTATTACTGCACCCCTAGCAGCGGGCAGTATTTCATAGGCATTCGGACACATGTATATAATAATAGGGGTAGAGCAAACATGGAAATCATTTCGGGTTGTGACAAAACAAACAATCTGTAAAAAGGGTTTCCGGGGGTCTGTAGATTTAGCTATTCTGCTTGAATTTCTAGTCTCCGCTGAGATCTGAAATAGCATTATCATGATAACCTGTTTTCTCCTGGGGTTTACATCGATCTCAGGAATGACAATTGGGACGTAAACAAATCCGGAGAGGTATGACCCTAGGAACTGCTATCCATTAAAACCAATCAACCGACAAAGCATATCATACATAGCACGATCCAAATTGTGCCATAAAAGCACGTTTTATATTTCTATAACCAGGCATGAAGTCAGGACTGAGGAAAAATATCAGAAATTCTAAACATTTATCAAAAAGAATAATTTATGATATTTTATATACCGGTGCACGAATGTCTCATATATATGCCCTAGTAGTAATGATTTCATTCGGCCACACTGTGGCGTAGTATATATAATACTACCCTCTGTACCACGTGATCACTCATTCATCTATTTAGTGAGTTGTAGAATGGCATTCTTAATGATTTCTAGGTATATAATAATAAAAAGACATAGTGAGGGTGTCTGAATTCCATCTGTTCCACGATATTTTGGTCAGAAATACCTCATTCTTCGAATTCGGCGAGTATTTTTGACCAAAATATCTCTGAACAGATTCCATTCAGACACACTAACCATGTCTTTCTATATTATTTTGGAAGAGAATAGCTATGAATCGATATTTATTCTAGTGTTGCCGGTATATATGAAATGTCAGAATTCTGTCATTTGCGGGAAAACTTTCATCCCTGAATAAAGTATGTAGAATTAACAGACAAAATAATGATTATCTAAAAGGTTTATTATTTGCACACTTATCTATATCAGCATATACATGTACATATATCTGATAAGCATTCTAGCCGTTACACTGTCGTATTGCTATGGTGTCACTACATGAGAAAGTTCTAATGATTTCCAGCTCGAAGAGAACGCTGCTTTTTATCCCAGATGTCTTGATATCAAGGCAACAGTTAAGCGTAAATAAAACGAAATTAAAGAAATATTGAAGGTCATACATATTTGATTCATCATAAATGAATTATAAGCCAATCAAAAAAGAATTTGAAGGAAATAATAGAAGGACTCGTCTGTTAACCAAATGGAGCAAACATTTTACTCGTGCAATTTAATAGCCTGTCTACAATATAAGTGCTGTATTTAGCTATTTGTCTGAAGACGACAATTGTAATAATAAAAAGAGCATCGGACTGCATTCAGTTTGCGAGCCCTTGCGCCGTCTTATCATAAACTTCTAACACATTTTGCATATATAATATATATATATATCCGTCATTATATGGACCAGGGTATTTTTATTACACCCGTCCTTTGGTTTTATGAGGTAATGTACAGAATGTACGCTCTGGGAAGTATGTTTTTCAAAGTAACTTATGTCAAGTACAACAAAAACTTCACTCCTTCGCTGTTCCAATTACTAAATCTACAGCGACTTAGACATCTCAATGTGAGGGCACTACTTAGGCACACAGTGGCTAACTCTGTTATTAAAGCTCGGAACAGAATATTTACATAACATTATCCTCATTCATTCTGAATAAGCTTAAATAAATAATTGAAGAAATGATTATAAGTGATATATTTAAGGCCATATTTTGCAATACACTTGTTTTGTTTATTTCTTGAAATTGATATATTCTGTAGGCTGCACTGGATCTGCTTCTGAGAGCTTAGCCTCGATCTATAAATTTTGGCCTGACAGTTCCTAACTTTAGCAGTCCGATATCAACAATCCGTCTAAATAAATACAGTTGTATTTCATTCTGAAAAGCGAATAAAGCTAGAAGAAATCATGCAGTATTCATGCAAAATATTAATGTCAAATATTGTGTAGGAACGTGTTGCTTGATGGCATTAGCGGACTTGGATATGTAGCATCATATACGTATTTCCCTTATCATCTGTTCATCATAAAATTCAATATTTGCTAAAAACATTCTGCGTAAAATGTGACTGATATCATAAATCAATAAAAGGTACCCTTATAATTGGAAGAATTTATAATATTTCGAAGATTATGGCGAGGCTACAACTTTGAGCTTTACAAACCTTTAACCTAGTGCAGATATGTTTACATTTTTCCTAGAGCTACACAATATTAACGTTATATAATAAATACATATAGTCCCATTTTCACATTGAATTCCTGTGCGCGCGATGTTGAATAATAACTGTGTATAAAATCAACTTAGTACAAGTAATCACATAGGAAGTAACACATTTTTATCTCTCCAGCGTACTTAGTTCATTGCATCAACAAACTTAAACAAAAGTCTACTATCATATAGACCATCTCACAGATAAAATTAACAATTTCTGTATACTCGATATTTACATCTTTCCTTGCTTACTGAATATTTTACAAATGTACATTCACATCCCTGCTAATATATCATAAATATGTGTGATGCTAATTGAGTGTATAAAAATCTGCATTTTGGTAACCAGTTCTAATAAATATGGTTTCCTGTGGAAGGACATTATTTGCTAAGAAATAATTCCAGTTGCAGACATGGCAGCTGGCGAATCGGTATAAAACAAACAACAGTTTTGAAGAAATCCTCCCAAAATATGAAATATTGGGTAGAGGAAGTTTGCGACACCTATGGATGGCTCTGATAGTAAATTTGTTGGTTGAGGGCGTAGGCACTGGGTAGAGAGAGAGGCGTGTGAGGGGGCGGGGCCGTGTGGGGCGGCGCCTGTTGGTACTGTGACAAGGACATGGGAGACAGGGGTGACATGGGGTGCTGGGAGGGTGGTGGGCTATGTAAAGGAGGCGGGTGGTGCTGCGGCGGGGCGGGGCTCTGTAAGGGTGGTGGTTGACTAAGTTGTATGGTACTGGGCAGTGTACTAGGCAGTGTACTAGGCAATGTACTGGGCAGTGTACTGGGCAGGGGGATGTGGGGTGGTTGGTAGACGCTTTGACTGACAAGACTGCTGTGGTAGGATGCTTGTTGTTGTTGTTGCTGCTGTTGTTGTTGTTGTTGTTGTTGTTGTTGTTGCTGATCGCCGCCGGTGGCGCTGGATGGTACAACCTTCCCGTCAAGTCCCTGATGGTCAGTCACCACGAGATGGCGCGCCGACAGGTTGTGGGCTTGTGGGGGCGGGTGCTGTGAGGTATGTCCGGGTTCGGGCAGGCCGTGTGGGGTGTGGGACATCGGGGAGGGCTGGTATATATGTCCCTGCGGCGGCGGCTGCTGCTGCTGTTGTTGCTGCTGATGTTGTTGCGGCTGTTGTTGTTGTAACTCCTGATGTAGCTCCTGTTGCTGGTTGTGGTGTGTAGTCAGATTACCAACATGCAGAGCGTCCCCTAGGTGCGCCCCTAGGTGAGACGATGTCACCTGGGGAGGGATCACAGTAGACAGCGAGTCCTGGGGAGGCTGCTCAATGACCTTACCGTCCTGGTAACTGCCTGGGGGCAGAACATAATGCTGAGTAGGCGATTTCCATTGCATCTTATGTACCCCTGTGACATGCCGTCGCAGGATGGAGTAGTCATAGAAGGCGCTGCCACAGATCTCACACTGGAAGGGCTTCTCCCCCGTGTGTATCCGCGCGTGACGGAGTAAGCTCTGCTTCTGTGTGAAGATCTTCTTACAGATGGGACAGTCGAAGCGCTTATCTCCCGTGTGGATATTCCGGTGGATACGCAGGGAGCTGCGCAGACGGAAGGCTTTGCCGCAGTATTCACACGTAAACTGCTGCGAGGTGTCCATGTGTAGGCGCTCGTGCGTTTTCAGCGTGCTCTCGTGACGGAACGCCTTCTTACAGATGGTGCATTCATACGGTTTGGCATTACTGTGGATCAACTGGTGTTCAGCCAGCGAGTGTTTGGTTGTGAAGGTCTTCCCACACGTCGGACATGGGAACGACGGGCGCTTGCCCAAGTGAACTGAATTAATGTGAATCTGCAGGACTTGTTTGGCGGCAAATGTTTTTGGACACTGAGCACACGGATAGACTGGTTTGATGTACCCTTCATCGTGTGTTTCCATGTGACGCTTCAATACATAGTGCTGCTTGTACTTTTTACCACACACTTCACACGGGTACCTCACGTCACTGCCCTTATGGTCCTTCATGTGGCGAGTAAGGTCACGTTCAACAGCAAATTTCTTACTGCAAAGATGGCATTCCAAAGACTTCTCCTTGTGCTTGCGCATTTTGTGTTCCTTGAGATGCTTCCGTGAATTTGATGAATATTTACATTCAAAACACCGGTATAACTTGCGAGGCCCGAGGAATTTTTTCTCAGGTACAGGAGCTGAAGGAGAAGTAGAAGTGGAAGGCTCCACCTCCTGCTCATCCACCTCGTCCTCCTCCTCCTCCTCCCCTTCGCCCTCATTCATGTGAGCTTTGCGCATATGATCCCGGAGCATGTTCTTTTTCTGACTTGTATAAGGACATTCAGTGCAAATGTACTTCAAACCACCTTTAACGGATTTCGGGTCCTTTAATGTATTATCCATTTTCTCTATCATTTTCTCGATGAGTTCTTCAAGTTTTTTGCTTTGATCACCAGAAAACTTCTCATTGTCCTCGGCAAATTCCTCTATGGCGGTTTTATGTTTTATTCCAAGATAATCAAAAATACTAGTGGTTTGTGCTTCTGTCTGTACACTAGACAGTAGCTGATCTGGTGGGTCAGAGGAGAGGGCGGGGAGTATATTCGGCGTAGAGCACACGGGCAGAGCCTCATCTCCTGTTGAAGGATCAGGTAACGATGACCCTAACTGGATACTAGAGCAGGCAATGGCTTCCTTGGCCACTGCGATCACGACGTCGGAAAAGTGGTCCTTTAAAGATCTGTCTTTCCCAGGAGGCTGGTCACTATCCTTCACATCCTGACGGAGTACACTCTGACCATCACCGGCGACTGCATGTGCGGTTTTGACTAATTCTGGACACTGCTCTGAACTTTGATTTTCTGAACTAATATTGACATTATATTCTTCTTTGGTTTCCAACAAATGACGACGAGCAGGCTGTGTTGCTTCGTGTACCGGTACTTCAAGTCCTGTGGGTTGTGCCATTTCCATACTCACACCTGGATCCGTGTTTATGATACAATGAGCTTCTACAACTGGTAGTTCCTGTCCTTCAACAACTGGTAGGCCACCGGGGTTTAACTCTTTAGGAGCATAGTCTGCAGGTGTTGCACAAGTGATTGGTTCTAAAACAGGGACGGGTGATTCCTGGCACAGGGCAGCATTCATATCAGCGGAAAGCGTGCCGTCCGCAGAGGCCTCAGGCAAGACAGACTGCTTATCATCCTTGATCTCAACGAGCATGGCGTTGTTGACTGTCGAAACTTCCACCCCGTAACGAGCATCGTTCTGATCCTCCACATCGCTCTCGGCCTTCAGATCTTCTACCTTTACTTTCCGGGGACGACCTCGCTTGCGTTTTGGCGGCAGCGGAGCGGTTATATTGTTTGTCTCGTCTTGGGGGTGGATATACGGACGCTTTTTCGGTGGCCGACCCCTCCTCCTCCGGCCCAGCGCGTCCGTGGCAATGCCGAGTCGTTCAGCCGGTGGGGACGCCCCGACACTCCGCGACGCTCCAGCGTGGTAGGCAGCGATAGCATCCTTCTCGATCACAGCAACTTTCGACAGGATATTGAACGCTTTCTTGATGCCATCCCACTCACCCTTTATCTGCCACTGGTTCTCCTTTCTGTAGATCGTATATTCGACACCAACCAGAGTTCGCAGACTGTTGAAGAAGGCGTCTTTCCAAGTTTTGCCTTTGGCCTTCATACACGAAGCAAGTTCGGGCGACAGGGTCGCCGTCACGCTCGTGAATACAGTCATGTTTAACTTATTCAATCATCCCTCAATCGTCAATCTATGGCGCCGCCAGAGAAATGCATAAGGTAAACTCACAAAAGTTGCATAGTTGGGACTTAAAAGAAGGTTCTGCAGTCGTGAATTCGGCGTTTTTTAAACGTGGAATTTCTCCGCAGAGCCGTGGCTAGTGTTTTGTGTACAGAGGGCGCTTGTGTTTGGGACTTCCCTTTCCGAAAACGAGGCAGTTGATGACTACGCTGGTTTTCGGTAATCTTTGAGATTAGCTGTTTTACAAACGCATGAGAACAGCGAAAGACCACAACCGACTTGGCTCTGTACTGGACTTGAAAAAGTCTATCGCTGTAAAGAAAGGAAATAACCAGAATGTATGTTGTTCATTGACTTTGTTTAAAGTACTATGTATCCACTGAACTCAGTCCATGGCCACATTTAGGACTGAGCCAAGAGATTCTTCCTGGTTTAAGAGGCGGGCTTCTGAGCGATAATAGCAGCAGTATAGTCCACACAAACAATAACATACTCCGCTTCCAAAGACCTTTTCGTGCCGAACACGACACTGTATAGTATTGACTATCCAAAGCACTAACGATTCGGCTCACACCGCTTATTTCATACCTGCTTTCAGACATAAATGAGTACCAAGGACTTTGATCCATACCAAGCTGAGCGCGATGGGAAAGCTCGGGAAGTTGGTGGCCAGGCAGTCTGGTCATTGTCATCTTGTAAACCAGGTAAGTCGTTTGCTGCTTCTTTTTTTCTCTCCATTTGTACATGTATTGAATTTTATATATGTGCAATCGCATGATATGAGATTTGTGAAAATAGTTCATACAGCTAACCCTGTGCAGGTATCATTATGGCAAACACTGTTATCCTAGGGCACTTGAAAATAGTCCCTAGGCTCGTAGGAACATCAATTCCCCATCAGTACTATAGGTAAGTACCTCGGGTAATTATCTATTAATAAGCCAGAAATCTGCCTACCGACCCCAGCCATAGTCACACAAAAATTGTCTGCAACCCCCCGGCACACTTACAGCCATAATCATTACGGTCTCATTTAGGTACAAATCTGAAAACGTTGATAAAATAGCCTATTAAAGCCTGTTGAGGTGGAAATAATTTTAAAATCTTGATTTCCCATGTCAACCCCTTCAAAATAAGGGAAATCTGACTCCCGACCCCAACCAAAGTGACCAAAACCCTCCAATTATTCGGAAACCCCCAGCACACTTAGGGCCATAACTTTAACTGTTCTATTTAAAGTATGTTGGAATCGCTGATGAAATAGTTTATTAAGGCTTGGTGAGATATTTTCAAAATCTTGGTTTTCCATGTCTGATTTTCTGAAAATGAGGGAAATCTGCCTGCTGATAGTCGCACAAAAACTGCCAATTGTTTGGAACCCCCAGAACATTTACAGCCATAATCTTTACTGTCCCATTGAGGTACATATCTCAAATCGTTGATGAAATAGTTTAAGACCTGTTGAGGTGGAAATACATGTCAACCCCTTCAAAATGAGAGGATTCTGACTCCTGACCCCAGCCAAAGTGACCCCAAATCTGCCAATCATTTAGAAACCCCCAGCACACTTAGGGCCATAATTTTGTCTGTTATATTTAGGAAGTATGTTGGAATCGTTAATGAAATAGTTTATAAAGGCTTGGTGAGATGGGAATATTCATAAGATCTTGGTTTTCCATGTCTGATTTTCTGAAAATGAGGGAAATCTGGGTTCCAGATAGTTGTTAGATTTTGTGTGAATTCTGAAATCATTTCCACCTCAACAGGCTTTAATAAAATATTTCATCAATGATTATAGATATGTACCTAAATGGAACAGTTAAAAGAGTATGGCTGCAAGTGTGCTGATTATGGCTGTAAGTGTGCTAATTACTAATAGAACCTGGCCTACATTACATCCCATCTAAACCTAACCCTAGAAATCCTGGTGGTCAGAACTGGAACTGTAGCTTCTGGCGGATCACATTGAAGTTAAACGCGGTCAATCGTAGCCGAGGCGAACAGATCGTTGAATAAATACGGCTTTCCGATCCATATATATATATATATAGGTCCGTGGGTTATACTTTATAACTGTATTTAGAGGTAGTTATCCAGTGGAGCTTTCCTGCTTCTTAAGTCCATCCTTTCTCTACACTCTTTCTCGCTGATTCCACAACTGCACAGCTGCTCACCCCTGGCCTCTTGGGGCATCCGACCACCTCCCCGACAGGCGTTTCCGGTCCCTCTTACTCTTAAGCCTTGTTGTCTTGACCAAATGTTTAGATACTATTACCTTTTCTCTAAAATCTGTCAATCGCGACCCCTCGGTCCGTCCCCTCAATTACAAAAATCAGACTTTGTTCTGTCACAGTTAGCTCATGGTAGAATCAGAACTGTCTCGGATTTGAGGTGCAATACGCTGTCTTTAAGTATAAACAGTGACTTAGGTAACATACTAATACTGGGTCTGAGACTGTCACGAAATCTATCATAATGAAGTCGTACTTTTGACAGGGTTCGGTGTGGACCAGCTGAGAGATGGATCGCTGGAGACGTACTGGCAGTCAGACGGTCCACAGCCACACCTAGTCAACATCCAGTTCAGGAAAAAGACAACCGTACAGGACATCTGTATTTATGCTGATTACAAGTCAGATGAAAGTTATACCCCAAGCAGGTGAAAATCAGTTGATATAAGTTTAATCATGGACAGTCTAATTGAACAAAATATGAATGTCTAGTATCTCGATACTTTTCTAGATATCAATTGATTTCTTTTCATTATCAATTGAAATATACAGTATTCACATTTATATAGTATTTACTGGCCTATATTTGCATTTATATAAGGAATATCAGTTGGTTTATAACATCAATATCAATCTCTGTCGCGGGGATATCTGTAATTTCTAAATCTATATTCAACATATCACTGTAGAGACTCCAGGGATACGGTTGTTGACACCATGATGTCACAGCCGCGAGTGCACTATGCTTACGGTGGTTAGGGGCAGTTCTATAAACTGCCACTCAAGGTAGCATCGCTAGGGGAGAAGGACGTCGCCTCGTCTCACATTGCTAAATATATATTCACTTATGTTTCTGCAATTTCAGAATCTCAATACGGGCTGGGAACCACTTCAACGACCTGACAGAGGTCGATCAGATTGACCTTCAGGAACCATCAGGCTGGACGCTGTGTCCTCTGCGTGACCTTCACAACAAACCCATCCGGACCTTCATGATCCAGCTGGCAGTGTTGTCTAACCATCAGAATGGCCGGGACACCCACATGCGCCAGATCAAAGTTCATTCCCCCGTACAGGACATTTCCATCGCCAAAATTCCCAACTTCACAAGCGTCAACATGAGTCAATATGCATGTATAAGATGATGTAAAAGATCTGTGTGCTTCATCCTGTATTTTAACCGCTATAAATATGTAGTCACTCGTCACTTTATCACACACTGTATTGCTAAACAAACTCAAAATAAATGCATTTTTGTACAAATGAAAATATCTTCATATTATCTTGTTATTCAAACTTGTATCATTTTTTTTTGTTACAGGTCTGCTATAAAAAAGTTCCTATATTCCGGAAGTTTGCTCCTGTTATACATCTTATATCGGCCTTCAATAGATATATATTGGAAACTGATTCTTGCACTCATAGCTACCATGTGCTGTAGGCTAGCTTGGATGAGGGTATTCTTACGCCATAAGGACCACGGGGGTCATATGTATGCCAGACAAGCTGAAAAATAGTGGTTTGCCAGAGATTCGACCTTGTTTTGCAGGCAACGGTGCCATAGATTAATTTGTCTGCCCTGCATGAATAAGTCATTGCTCAATAAAGCACCCTTGACTACCAGAATGCTAATATTAAGATTTTTTTTTGATTTTCAGATCTTTTTTATTCGGGTCATCATGTTTACAATAATTGCCTGGTTCAACCAGGTCCCGCGGAATTTAGAATATAGATATATGATGAATAATTTTGCAATAGTGCATATGATCGATTCGTGGGTTCTTCTTGTGATGAAAGGTCTTGGGACTCCCATCTATTTCGAATGATAAACTGCAGACAAATGAAGTCTTAGACAACTTTTTATTGAATAATTAGTACCATACTTATAGTATCATTCAGATATGACGTTGATCCACATCATTCTTCACAGACTTCATTCAGACTATTCTACATGTCGCTTTACTCAGCACATGGACACGGCGGCGAACACTCGCTGAGCTCCCACCAGGCTGGGAGGTGAGCGGCTCACAGTGAGGAGATGACGGTGCGGCTTCTTAGGTCCTGGATGTACTGTGCCATCTTCTGGTGGCCCGTCAGCGGAGGCGCGAAGTAGTGAGCGGGCGGCGGACCTTCCCGTAGACACACGAAGTAGTGGATGTAAGTGTAGTCAATGATGCCATACCGGCCGCGGGCATGACGCCGTGCGCCTTTCAGCACTTTAGATTTCTGCGCAAAGGATTCCGCTATGAAGAGGAATAAAAGCATCGATCATTAAGTGGCGTTAATCGGGAAAAATGCGGCCAGCGTTAGCCTGATGGGATTTATACTATAAGAACTATCAGGGTAAGGATGACGGATAAGTAGTGAAACACGACGGATCATCATTATTTCATTATTCGATCCTCCGATGCCTAGGCGAGCGTGCGACCGACTAAGCCATCCCATCTCCTTCCATCTGATTTATGGGGGGCAACATTGTGCATATTTATTACAGGATATCAGTTGGGGGGGGGGGGTCATAAAAAGAAGAGAGAAAGTATTTTTCATGTGGAATTTACTTCCTCAGAGAGACTGACAAAACATAGAAAACACATCACTATTGCCCATGGAATTGGGCTCGGGTGTGTGGGGAGGTTTGAACAACCGTTTATTGGTGTGAATGAGGCCCAATTTATACCATCTTTGTTTTACACAAGAAAAAATAATTTTACAAACTGAAAATGAGAACAAAGGGTTCCTTGGAAAAGAGGAAAACTGCCATCCATGTAATAGTATAATAACTAGGGAGGCAACATAAAAAGCCCAAGTCTTGGTCATAAAACTCGTATTCATCCACGAAATGTGCAAGGTGTTGCATTTTGAACACAAAATTTTGGTATTTTGTCATTCAGTAATAATTATCTTTTACTTACCGACCCACAGATTAGACATGAATTCCACATTGTGGTCTTTCACAGCCAGTGACTGAGCCTCCAAAAGGACCTGAAATATGCAAGTTGATCTAAAAGT
The DNA here is from genome assembly GCA_950022655.1 of Alentia gelatinosa. Taxonomy (NCBI): domain Eukaryota; kingdom Metazoa; phylum Annelida; class Polychaeta; order Phyllodocida; family Polynoidae; genus Alentia; species Alentia gelatinosa. The sequence goes on from OX465586.1 coordinate 43,777,498, forward strand.
AACCTTTAGGAACTCAGGTAAACATATTTGCAGACAATGTGTTATAAAGAAGGATTTGACCACAGAATGAAGTATTATAGATTTACCTATCTATGAAACCGACTTTCCAAATCTTTTATAGGTTTGTTTTACCCGAGTGAGATTCCCACCATGTGTTTTTTGTGAACTGAATCAATGATCAAGTAGAGCACAAAAACCTGGATTCAAAAGTGGAGATTCCAAACGATATTAGATATAGGTACATGTATTCTGAAAGGATACTGGTGATATTTTGATCCTTACCTCCTTAACATGCTCTGCACCGGCTCTCTGGACGAATGAGAGTTGTTTCACTGCTTCGTCTATTGACATACCTTTGATCTACAATGTACGAAATGTAGAATGAGAAAATTCAGTTATTCGTTACACATTTGTAGAACAAAGTTGCGCAGATTAGAATTAAAATATCAGCTTCATTTTTTCATAATCTATCTACAAATCATCAAGTAATTGTAAGGGCTACTATTTTTTCATATTATATCTACACATAAAAAAACTTAGTAGATCATTCAGTTTCCTAATAAAACAAGTCTATATTTGTTGATTGAGATAACAACAGCCATATTTTTACTTACCATATTAGCAATATACCACATTTTCTTGGCACTGTATTTTATGTTAGCCCGATAGTGAAAGATCTCCTGTAAAAGAAATGCAAATTACAAGAGGAACTCCTAGAACATGGGTCAGTTGCCTTACTGGTCATTTGTCTCACCCTCAAGTCGGCATTTTATATGGCAAACGGAAAACAGCAGTTAATCATATTTCGCCGTCATGGATAGAAATAATAACTCTTCAGCTATCTACAGTTCTCGTCTGGAGTTTCTAGCTCAATTATTCCCAGAGTTATGATGTAAAATGCTTTCTGGTATTATTGCTCGACGGCCGTAATGTAAATCAATGTTTAAACTCACTGTACATGATTAATATGCGTAATTAGAAATAGTAGTTAATTAGGTACTGTTCTGACAAGCTATATAAATAAACTTTGTGGCATAGAAGTATGAATGTTTCAATGTGCAGATTTATGCACTTTTGTGTAAGTTTTTATTCTGACACATGCGGAGGCGAGGAGTCTATAGCGAATGCGACATTGGGTCAGATGTTCTTGGCAGTGGAACCAGACTGTTTGTTAAATGTTAGTGTAGTTTTACGTCTCAGTAGGCTAATTACGTCCTTATAAGACTGTGTCAGTTGTCTCACCTGGTGGATCAGTTAAGATTTAAGTCAGTTTTCTGACACTCCACAAATGCATTCATATTTACATACAACGTATCACACGGTTGTCAATAATACTTCCAATTCGTATAAACTATGAAATCTAAATGAATACTGCTCGGTAAAGGACAGCTTTTAATTTAGATAACTGACTGAAAAATCTTGATTCTTAAAATGTTGTTACCACATCCACTACGTTACATTGTTCTTGGCTGTGGTGGGTTTTGGTTACAGGCTAGGCCCTATATAAAATATACATACAGCAGGCCGTCGAGGTTCCTCGGGCCCTCGTGGTGGGTAGACAATATCATTGTAGCGAGGCCACTTCTTGGGCTCCTTGGGTGCGAGACGTTTGTAGTTGGCTTTCTGGAATGTGCTGCACGTGTGAAAGTTACTACTGCCGCTAGGAACCGAAGTGACAGCCGCGACGTGCGGCAGGCATCCCCCCAGACATCTACAAATATGAAATAATAATAATGATGGTAAAGTGCCACTAACCAAACAGTACTCACAACTTCTAGATAATAATACTAATAATAATTATAATAATAACAACATAACAATAACAACAACAATAATAACAATAATAACAATAATAATAATGATAATAATAATAATAATAATAATAATAATAATAATAATAATAATAATAATAATAATAATAATAATAATAATAATAATAATAATAAAAACAGTATATACCCATGTTTTAGTCCAAATACGTGAAACAAAGCAGTTTGGGTCGTGCTAGGTAAAACGTTCACCCCTCAACTCCATTCTTTTGTGGACAGGGCTGGTTACACATTCGGCTAGGGTTGTGCCAGACTAAGACACAATGGCAGCACCAGGGCCACTGACGCACACTGACACAGACACAGTGCCAATGTTGCGTATGAGGGCTGACAAACCGATCTGTTCGCCAGCCACCTGATTTAAGCTGCTGTAATGAAACTAGTTGTTCTAGCCAACATGACCAGCATTCAATCAACCCTGGCAGGTACTTGGACCATACGACTGGAAGCCTTTACGCTTGGGACGATAAGCTTCGTGAATTGGACGATACGATTCGTTTTTGGTAGTTGGCGCCGTGGCCTCCTCGGACGATACGCTTTGTTTTCGAATTTCGGTGGTTTGGAGTGGCCAATCTTCTTTATATTTGAAACGAATATAGGTTACATATTTCCCTACCTTATGTTAAAGTTTTATGTCTTAATTCTTATGAAAAATGAGTGAATTCACCCGGAAAAGGTGGGGTCCTTCACAGGATCGCACATGAGTGATAATAGGTGCACATAGCGATCGGAAGAAAATGTCACTGAATTTTCCGCACTTCCCATAGGAATTAAGCAATGAAACTTTTAGACGAGTGAGGCACATATGTGACCTATAGGCCTTCCAAATATGAAGACAATCGGCCTCACCGTTCTGAAGAATAATATCCTTTGCCAGATTGACAGTCCACTGCGGTTCACACTGCCCAGGGGTAGTCCAGCATTCCCCTGGCACAACACTGATTGACTGAACACAGAACAGGGACTGACTGAGGAAGTGGGAGGGGTGCTACCTCCAGGTCTACTCGATCTAGATCTAGATAAAGTAGGCTTCTATAATTTACATTAAAAAAACATAACATCAGTTACTTCAGAAATGGTATTTTAAGGTGGACGCCGAACCGGTACCGTAAGAATAGCCTTGTAGGCCCCTATTCACCTCTTGCACATAAGCGTGGCGCGGCGATCGTCGTGATAACGGGTTTCGCTGGTTCTATGTATTTGATAAAGTACCAGCCGCGCACCAGCGAAATTTCCGCACTCCAGAACGAGGCGTGCGCTGTTAGAGTGAAGCCACCACTCCAGCAAGTGCCTAATACCACCATGATATTAAGAAATATAAATTGTTCTTCTTTCATAAATGTCTGGCCGAATTCTATAATGAAAACATGGTTAGAAAGCTGAGACTTAGGCCTGTCTGTTGGTACTATTTATGATATACCTGTGTTATGGGTAAGATTTCCTGTCATAGATAGAATATAGGAATTGTTTTAGGTTAAAGCACTAAAACATGTTACCTTCCTGTCTTTACACTGATTTCATGAAAAATCTATCGCGATGACCTATTGATATTATCATTCTATCTTCTTAGGTAATTGAAGACGATTAAAATGATACCTATATTGCCAGTCTGTAATAAATATTTCCTGGGATAATGGAGCATAATGACAAATGACAAGAAGTCAAAAAGAGCACCAAAAGAATTTGATTTTCTGTTATTATTGCATTTCCAATACTGGCTTTGATACAAAGTTGTCAAAGATTGCAATATTTTACAAGTGCAATATTTATTCCCCTGTATGTCTTATTTTTTAATTCTTCTACTGTAACAGGTTTATTATTTTTTCAGACTTAAAACATTATCAAATATTTTGATAAATTCCCAAATTTCCTGACAATTAACTGATGCATTATTAGTCTATTACCTCAGGAAATACCTATCACAACCTGGTAATATTGGTATCATTTTAATCGTCTTGAAATGCCTAAGAAGGTAGGATCTTTATTTCTATAGGTCATCGCGATAGATTTTTCATAAAATCACTGAAGGTAGGAAGGTAACATGTTTTGATATTTTTTACTTAACAAATCTTGAAGTTCAAGCTATCACGGGAAGGCTTAGCCAAGGAATAGGTTTATGATATGTATACCAACAAATAGACCAGAGTCTTAGCTTTCTAACATTGATTTATCTATGAAGATCGGCCTGTTATTCACAAAGCAAGAGCAATTTCCAAGTAATAAAACATTTTTTTCCATACCAAACGCTCAGGAGTTAGGTCGCATGCCTCGTTTTCGTGTGGCCTACTTAGGCGGCCATTACAAGATGGCGCCAGTGTGAAGAGGGTCTATAGCCCCTACGACTGAAGCCAATGTCAAACCTAAGCTCATCCAATTATCGCCCAAAATCTTACCTTGTGATTCCGTCTGTGAGTCTGGGGAATATACGAATACCTGCAAGAAGACAAAACAATGGTAAATAATCAAGAACTTTTCCATGACAAGACAAAATGAATCTCGGTTATATATCTGACCAAAAATTCACTGAAGTTGTATATCTACGAACCACTCCGCACTGCAGCCGCCATGCCGATTGATTAGTGTCTAAACATTCCCCTAGGTGTAACGATGTTTTCAGCAGGCCCGTCAGATGGCGTGACTGTTGCCTGATAGAAACCCAAAGGTGGCTGTAGGATACGGCCACAGAGTATCTCTCTACTCTGTGAGACAGTTCTCTGGTAGCCTAGCTACTGATGAGGAATCTTTCATTATTTGCAGAAGGGTGAGGGGGCCTACAATTTTCGGTTGCTGGGAGAGTGGCTTTTGTGTGTATTTCCAGGTGTGTGTGTTGGGTGGGGTGGGGGTGGGGAGTCTTTTTCTTTTTCTCTTTATTTATTTATATTCATTTATTTATTCTATTTTTTTTTGGTGGGGGGGATCTTTTCCTTGGAGATGTACTATTTTTGTGATACAATTGCTGTAACCATAAATGATGTCAGATAGTGTTACCCAACCTGAAAAGGACATGAGAGTGCCCAGATTTGTGTGAGAGCACGTGTCACCTCATAAATTATTGTTGATTCATATAATATTCTGATTTCAAGTTCTCTTGCACGGATGCACAGAAATACTTGGTCACAAATCACAGAAAGTAACCAAATAGCATTTTTTAAAAAGAAATTCCTGACCCTGTCCTTAGGATTTTAATGTTTTTACTAAAATTGGGCTCACGGAGTTCTTTGTGTCATATAGGGTTTTAATGGTCCAATATTGATATTTTGGTTTTTAGGGGCCTAAAAATGACCAAAATTGACCCAAATTTGATCAGATAATCAATTAAGTCGACATGGTGCACTTAATGTTTTTTTTTTGGGTATAATTAGCACTAGATATGTGTCCAGTCACTTTTGCTATGTATACTATTTTGTAAGGTGGTGAAATAGGAGCAAAAATTGCCTTGAGAGTGGTGTTTTTTTCTAAATTTCTGGAGGAATTTAGATTTTGTAAAGTGCTCTGTCCAGGCGAAAATAATGACAAATTAGGCCCTCCCACTTAATACATATCAGGCACATGGGTTGCATTTTGTCTTGAAAATTTAGCTAAAGGTGGGAGATAGAGTATGCAAAACAAATAATTGGATTTCCTCCATACACTTTCCCCTGAGAAGGCCATAAGTGTTTTTCTTGGGAAACACCCTTTTTTTGGCTGTCCGGGCAAAAGATCATGTTCCTACTCCTCCTGAATACAATTAATACGTTTAACCATCCTAACTATTTCAGTTATTTACCACCCTACCATGCCTAAGTCCCCGGGGTATAGATCATTCGCCTCTTCGCCCTGCTCTCAAGCAGTAGGCAGGAAAGGCCTTATGTCCGGGCGAGCAGAAATGTCCTCCCGAGTGACAACTGGCATTTTGTTGGGTGGTTGGATGGTTTGGTGGTTGAGTGCTTTGGTGATTTGGTGGTCAGGTGGTTGGGTGGTTGGTTGGGTAGTTGGTTGGTTCGTTGATTGGGTGGGTGGGTGGTTGGTTGGGTGGTTAGTTAAGTGGATGGATATGTGAGTGGTCGGGTGGGGAGTAATTGGGTGGTTGGGTGGTCAGATGGTTTGGTGGTTGGGTGAATAGTTGGATGGTCAGGTAGTCCGGCAGTCAGATAGTCTGTTGGTCAGGTGGATGGTTGGATGGTTGGATGGTTTGGTGGCTGGATGGTTGGATGGTTAAGTGGGTGGGTGATTGGGTTGGTGATTTTGTGGCTAGGTAAAGTGGTCTGTCGGTTGGACGGTTGGTTGAATGTAGATGGTTGAGTGGTTGGTTGGTTGATTGGGTGGTCGGGTGGTTTGGTGGTTGGTTGGTTGGTTAAGTGGATTGATGGGTGGGTGGGTGGGTGGGTGGGTGGTTGGTAGGGGCTGATTGGGTGGTAAGGTGATTTGGTGGTTGGGTGGTCAGGTGGCCGGGCAGTCAGGTGGTCTGGTGGTCAGGTGGGATGGTGGAATGGTTTGACGGTTGGGTGGTTGGATGGTTTGGTGGTTGGATGTTTGGGTGGTTTGGAGGATGGGTAGGTGGTTAGGTGCATGGTTTTGTGGTTTTGTGGTTGGGTGGTTGGTTGGGTGGTTGGGTGGTTGGGTGGCTGGCTGGCTGGTAAGATGGGTGGTTTGGTGGTTGGCTGGATGGTTAGGTAGTTAGGAAGTTGAGTGGTTGGGTAGTTAGGTGGTTGGGTGGGTGGCCCACAGGTGCAAAGGAATGTTAAATGCATGAAAGATGAAAATGAATACAATAAGTACCAGGTAGACCGACGGTCAAACAATATGTTATTTCATCTTAGGTATAAAGGGTATTCTTGAAGGTTGGGTGGTTAGGTGGTTGGGTGATTGGGTGGGTGGTCAGGTGGTTTAGTGGGTGAGCAGCTGGGCATTTGGGCATTTGGTTGGGTGGTTGGTTGGGTGGTTGGGTGGGTGGTTTTGGAGGGTGGTTGGCTGGCTGGCTGGTGGTTGGAGGGGTGATTAGGTGGTTAGGTGGTTCGGTGGGTGGGTGGTTAGGTGGCTGTGTGAATTGTTGGGTGGTTTGGCAAGTTGCTTGGTAAGTGGTAAGTGGTTTTGGAGTGTGGTTGGCTGGCTGGCTGGTGGTTGGATGGGTGGTTGGGTGGTTAGGTGGTTGGGTGGGTGGTTAGGTGGTTGTGTGAATTGTTGGGTGGTTTGGCAAGTTGTTTGGTAAGTAGTTGGATAGTTTGGCAGGTGGTTGGGTGTTTTGGTGGTAGGGTGGTTGGCTGGGTGGTCATGTGGTTGGGTGGTTTAGAGAGTTGTTGGGTGGTTGGGTTGTTGGGTAAGTGGCTGGTTGAGTGGTTGGATGGTTGGTGGCTTGGCAAGTTGTTTGGTGAGCAGTTGGGTAGTTGGGCAGGTGGTTGGTGGTGGGATGGGTTGTTGGGTGATTGGGTGGTTGGGGGGGTGTGGTTTAGTAGTTGTGTGAATGGTTGGGCAGTTGAAGGATGGTTGGATGGGTGGGTGGTTTGGTGGTTGGGTAAGTGGTTGGATGGTTTGATAGTTCAGTGGGTGGTTGGGTGGTAAGATGGGTGGTTGGGTGGTCGGGTGGTTGGTTGGATGGTTGGCTTGATTGTTTGGTGGTGTCATGGTTGGGTGGTTGGATTGTTTGGTGGTTCAATGGTTGGTTGGTTGGTAAGATGGGTGGTTAGGTGGTTGGTTGGATGGTTGGGTGAATGGGTGGTTGGGTGAGTGAATAAACCATTTCTTTGTTCAGTTCGCAAGTGTTAAATCTACTTCATTCCACTTTTAGACCAATGTGTCCTTCCGAGTGACATTTACCCATCCCCTCTGCATCACCATTATAAAAGTGGTCTACATCCCTATTTCATTGATATTGAATGAATCACAATAAAGAGGTCAAAAATGAATGCTTAAAGATGATTGAGTAATGTTATATTTATAATAACATGTAATTTCTACCAAAACCCACAGTTAATACAAAAATGTCTGGTCGAGTGACCATTCAAGGGTCCTGGGGGCCCATATCCACTTCTGGAGATCAGGGGAGAATGAATGTAGCTAAAAACCAATTTCCTTATAGTAGATATATATTGTGTACCACTGCAACTAGTAGAGGTAGCAAAAATATCACTCCCGAATGACATTTGGCTAATTACTAAGGTGTTTTCAATGAAAATGCTGAGGTACACATACATTTTTGCCCCATTAAACATACCACCTGAAAGCATATGGCATTGGCATGCTCTTCCATGGAATTAAAAGTATCTACCTAACTCTGTACTCCTTTTATCCAGAACAGAAAGCAATGAATATTCAATGACCTGAAATACAGTTCAAATCCAAATTGTACCCCTGTGGAAAATGACCCAAACCAATGCAAAATGTCTATTGACACTAGCTACGAGACACAAAACCCGAACTCTAAGACCTAATTTGACAAGGACAAATATAGAAATGGTGACCAGAAACATATCCCCTAATGGTGGTCCAGGGGGTAAAGCTTCCAGAAACACTTGACCTTTAGAAGTTGTTCTTACTGCATCGAGGATTTTATTTGAGGGAGGTGGGGAGGGTATCTGGGAATATTGCCAGGGGTCCAGTAACAAAGTCCCTGGTCCCCAGAAATATTTTATAGATTATAAAAACTGTATCTGTGGGGAGAGGGAGCCTTCCCCAGCAAAGCCCCTGATGGCTGTCCAGAAGGCAAAGCTCCACTCTCACTTGGGTTTCAGATTTTGTACAAACTGTATTCAGTATTTTGATTGAAGGAGGCGGTCGTTACACACCTGTGACTACCTGGGATTTTGCTGGAGGACAAATAGCATAGCCCCTCTGGGAGGTCTAGGGGCAAAGTCCCTGGAATTACTTTGGTTTGCACTCTGTGCAGGTACAAATCTGCCGTAAAGTGTAACAATTGATAAATGTAAGTAACAGAGAGTGGAAAAATACAGATGTAGTGCATAGCCCGCTCAGTGCTGGAGAGAAGGTAACATCTGGTTGACACTCAGCCGCGTGAATGATATCCACTGAATCGGAAGAATAACAATGCTCCTGTGAGTGCTGGAGGCCTTATTCTATCTGGACTAAAGCCACCCTGTGAAGATATCATGTATTCAGCTTTGTTATGTTGTTACAAATTCTCTCCCAGTGTCGCCATCTTTTCCTGACTTCTCACTGTTGATCGGTTGTAACTATTCTTTTGTATCTATGAATTCAGTGCACGCCCCACGGGAAATTATATTTTGATTCCTTGTCAGTCAAAGTGATAAATATGAGAATATTGTTGGACTTTGTGTCTGGTTGGACTATATTCAGGACCAAACACGTCACTTGATACATAGTTGAGGTTAGAGTGTAATATTATGGTGGCCATAAATCTCTATGTCCCTCGAATTTACAATAGAGTAGACACTAAGGAAGACGAAGAGACAGCATCATCCTTCATTACATTGATGTTAGTTTTATTTGAATACTTTTTGGATTTCTCTTTTAAAGGATTCCTTTTTCTTTAAGGTTCGGACATTTTCTGATAGCTCATTCCATAATTTAAATCCCCCATGTGAAGGCGATTTTTTTTTCTAGCAAAATATTTAGCCTAGGTCGCTTGACTCTTTGTTGAAATAGAATCTCCTTCTTATATAAGCCAAGAGCAGTTCCTCTCGTCTTTTTTCACTATTCATACTCTATAAACTTATGTGAAAGAATTATATCACATATTTGAATGGTTTGACTGAGTGGCGACGCAAAAAATGTACGCACCGCTAGGCCACACTGAAGGGTAAACAATTCCTTTATCTCCACCATAGTGCTCAATATATCTTTCTTGGGATGGGGAAAAACCTTTTTTCACTAGTTTAGAGAGAAGGTTTTGAAAGCAGTGTACAGTGAAACCCCGCATAAGCGGCCACCCTCCGTACCGGGCCAAAGTGATCGCTTACGCGGGGTGGCCGCTTACGCGGGGTGGCCGCTTACGCGGGGTTTTCAAGTTTCCTTAGGGCCAATATTAAAGTGTTACTTACCGATATCTATGGGGAGACAGAGGGGATGGTAAATCTGAAATAGATTTTCCAATATCTAATTTTATCTGAAGTTATTAAACTTTTAAAATATAAATGTATTTTATTTGAATGTACTGACACATAATCATTAAAGACACAGATTAATCTATTTTAGGTAGGGTGTCCGACGTAGTGCCCGCTTATACGAGGTTTTAGGTCTTTTCGTACCGAAATAACTGTCTGCTTATGCGAGGTGTCCGCTTATGCAGGGTTAAATCAAACATCTAATAGAGGAACAAATTTCCGTTCTGAAGGAAAGTGTCCGCTTACGTGGGAAGTCCGCTTACGCGGGGTGTCCGTTAGGCGGGGTTCTATTGTAGGTTACATCCATCACTGTAAATGTCGTCAATAGGGCTTTGACACTTGTAGACTTTAATAAAACAGCCCATGGCAGAAGCATTGAATGTTCAACTCCATTACATAACTTCACCTGTATACAACACTTACCTGTCGTGATCATCTTTCTGCTGACCTTGGGAGGAAATGACAATACATTTTGCAGGTGTGCTGCAAGAACAATCCAAACATTGTTGGTGGATGTATGAATCAATTTCTCATCTAGTTCTGAGAGGTAGCATTGCCGTATTGGGTCAGGTGCCCAGAACCATCACTATTGTGTAAATGATTATTCCTTTTTGTGCTTCTATGGGGAGTTGGCAAAATGTTCATATAGAGGCTGCCATTTATCCTCCGACATACTGGAACTCCCCCAATCTCCTGGCAGGTCCTTTTCCCCGCTTGGCTTGCAATTGGCATGAAAGATTTGCTGGGGGACTGCAATTTCAAGTAAATACAAAACATAGTAGATATAAATCTTGAACGGGTTTATTATTTTAAATACCCTGGGTACACCTTAGACCCGAACCTCTCATTCAACAAACATCTAGACCAAACATTACAAACAGTTTACCATAAGATCTACTTGCTTAGTAAAATTAGAAGGTTTATTGACAAGCATACAGCACTTTGTATTGTAATCGTTAATTATGCCATATTTTGATTATGGGAACTTATCTTATGGGAAAGGATTAACTCAGATGCTAAAGAAATTGCAATCGTGTCATACTAAAGCTTTAAGAATAGCTTGCAAACTTCCTGAAGATACGAATAATTTGGATGTTCATAAAGAGGCAAAAATGCCCTTTTTAAGTGAGAGACGGTAAGTGCACCTAGCTAACTACATGTTCATGCAAAAGAAAAAATGACTTGAATTTAGTAATGGATAGAAGACGTTGTACAAAAGAACTGATGCTGTAATGTACAAAACTGTGTGACCAAGGATTGAGTTAAACAAACAAAGTGTATTGTATAGAGATGCTAACAAATGGAATTCACTATCTCCCAGGTTTCGTAATATTGTAATCTATGATACTTCTAAAAAGAGCTTAAAAAAGAAATCGATTAAAGAGTTGATGGTTAGTTAATTATCCCTCACCTCGTAACAGGAACATATGTGATTGTCTAATATCAGTTACAAAAATCGCTGCTATGAATCATGTCCAAAATGATATTTCAGACTTTAAGTTATGGATTGTATGACATAACGATTGAAGGGTTAGTCTAATAGAAATACGTTATCTTTTTCATCTTACGGGACAGATGACCCATTGCCTATATATTTTAGATGTAAAATACTTTATTGAAACTTATGTACAAGTTCAATAACTAAGGTTATTGACAAAAGAGTCGAGTGTTGGTATGTGCTAGTTTATCTACTTTCTTTGTAAGGATTCATTGTAAATTCGACTCCAAAGCTACATGATCAAACCCAGGCAACTATAGTGTAAGGGTGGATCATAGCGGCCTTTTGGCTGATTACTCATACGGTCTAAATAAAGCAAATATAAAAACTAAAATATTTTTTATTGCACTTAATTCTTTGCTAGCTTTGGGTCTTTGATAGCAACATGTATAACAAGATCATCAGCATGCTGTACACATCCAGATATAGTCACCAAGATTGTTGAAAAAGAGCGAAAACAACAAAGGTCTAACACTGAGCCTGGTGGTACCCCAAAATTAATAGCCATCACACTGGATTATTTTTGGTTAAATGTGACCAACTGTTTCCGGTCATGTAGATATCCATTTCAATTCAAGATGCAGTGAACTACAAGAAGTTGTGCTCTTCCTTTCTTGGGTTCATAATAGAAGAAATTACTGCTTCCGCAGTTAATTGTCACTGATACGAAGCTAACACCTATTCCTTTGATCAAAGAAGCAGTTCTTTTTAGTATAGTAAGCATGACTTGTCCAACCCATACAGAATGCAAGCCTACTAGAAACTGCAGCGTTTTGATCAGACAATTATTTATAACATAACACCGTAAATATGCTTATAAAGTCCCCTGAGATGAGTAGACAACACTAGATGGTGTGTGTACCATGGAATTGTCAGAGGAATGGATCAGATGATAACAAAGCTGAGTTCTCTACAAATACTAGTTGCAGAAAACAGAATGCAGACAGCGTGTGCTGTAGAGGTAGAACACCATGGAGATAACGTATGATGATATATAATAGAAGATCAATAGTGCGCGAAAAGAGGCGAATGAAGAGGTGCAGATGGTAAGTAGTGATAAGTGTTCATCATAGGAAAATTAGACAGGTCCTGATAGAACATGCACGCGTACGATAAATATTCCACCATGCTTTACTATCATAGAGAGAGAGATAGAGAGATAGAGAGATAGATAGACAGACAGACAGACAGACAGACAGACAGACAGACAGAGTGAGAGAGGGGGGAAGAGAGGAGCATCGCTGGGCTACCGGAAATTGTCTTTACTTTCCATTCCTTATACCAGGACAAAATCCTAATCTAATCCATATCATAACTTCATCAGGCGATGGAGAGAAGGCCCCAACGAAAAGTTCAGTGCGTAGCCAATTATTCATCAACCCTGAGACCGAGTCTTGCCTGATACCAGTCAATTATATATTCATCGCCTTAAACCAGATGGCTTCTGTATTTTCTTGTTTTACTTGTTTCGCTGCTGATGAAGTTATCACCGTCCCCCTACTCGTAAGAGGGCAACTTTGATATAGCAGGCACAATTCTAAAATAATCTTGTAACGTCTATACTTTTAATTGAACATTGTATGAATGTAATCCATGTAGATTATCCAGTAGATAATGGACCAGTGATAGGTACTAGAGAGTCACCTCAAATAAACAAATGTTACGTCTAATTAGGTAATATGGATTGGAACCTGAAGGCCAAATTCTCTAAGCGTCTGTGAGCCTTCTAGCTTTTAGCTTGTAACTGCCTGTAATAATACTTAATGTATTAGAACTCTAATACAGAGGAACCAGATATACTGGATCTCCAGAACAGTGCTTATCCCTGTGCTAGTCTATACGGAGGTTTCATGAGAACTTAACATTAGATGGCATGGCAATAGCTTGATATCTTAAATCCTTGTAATATATACATACATGTATATGTATGCATGATTTGCCAAATTTGAGGTAATTAGAGAATAGCAAATAATAAATTTGGAAACTCCTACCAATTATCTCAATTTGATTAAAAGTCCTTGAAGTTTGAATCATTTTCTACGGAGAATTTGCATAGAGACTTTCCAAGCAGCCCCAAGCTTCCATCATTTTCCAGCCAATCGACGCTATTCCCATTCGGTGTGAAAATGAAAAAAAAGAAAAAATGAAAGACTTGTTGAAAAGCCCTTATTCATAGACAGTGGTCACGCTACGTTGGTGGCGTTAATAAATTCAAGTCGCCAGGTCAGCGTAAGGCATTCACAGATATAGTGCGTGTCGTGGGGACCGAGAGGGAGAACCCTCCAGGTGACACACCTCAGGGGCGCTCTGGTGGCGGCGGACGAGAGGCGTGGGGAGGAGACAGAGCTGGGTTGGGGAGCAGGAAGCTGAGAAAGAAGAGTAGCGGTAGAAGGGCTGGGGAGCGGGCGGGCGGGGGTGGGATGCAGGCGGAGGGTGCCGAGCGGCGGGTTGAGAGTCGAGGTCGGCGGCATGCAGGCAAAGCGACGGGTGGCACATGGCAGGCGGCAAGCGGAGGGCGGCAGCCACAATCCTCTATTACTACTCACAATAGCGCCGGGCGCCAGGCCTCGTCCATGCTTCCCGACGGCGGCAACGCGGCGGCGGGGGTGACGTCGACCCATCCTCTCTATGCGGTACTTAGTGCATGCAAACCTTTTTAATCCCTTCACATGTTCATATCAGAACAATCGTAGAATTCCTTGTCCGTACACAACAGCGTATGGAAATCAACAATAGTTACTTGCAGATTGATAATCACCTTTTGGGATATTAGTTTTCCTAATTCAATATCACACAAGCTCTGATATCGGGAGGATTACATAAGGATTAAATCAGGATAATTGAGCGTGCTCTCTGCCCACCACATCCAGATCCCCTGCTTTTATATCCTGCCAAGGAGTGTGACACGAACCAATGCGCTGATACCCGATAGGCCCTTCACGTGACTTATATTGCCCAGTTCCGGGAACCGTGTGACTTCTAGGAATTCCCTGTGTCCATGAACCTACTCCACATGTCCGGGTCAGTCAGTGCTTTGTGGCAATTAAGTAATTACTCTAATGCCCTCTTGTCATTCTTAAGCAGGCCTATATTGTTTATCATATGATCCATGAGCCGAATAAATACATATTTCCTGTATTAATACCTTCAACCTGGAATGGGTGATTTCACGATGTGATGAAAATTGCAAAAAATTGTATCTCTCTATTTGTTTATACACTGTACCCTGTTCTAGTATTCTAGGACACAAATGAGGTTCAAAATTTGTAGGAAGTACCTCATATTTTTGTATATATGATATACACCTGCAGTTATATGCAACTAGGATTTTAACTGGGTTATATTAGGTGTCCGATAGGAGGTCGTCAAATGCGCATCTATGCTAGAGCAGCCTCCAGACCAGGCCTCAGCCCCTATGATTTATCTCTACCCCTCCCTCACCACTCCCCCGATACTCCATCTCATCTTTGACAATTTAGTACCTAGGCCTGAGGAAGATCATACATTTTATTTTGATTTATCCTACTAGATTATTGATTTGATGAATGTTACTACGCATTGAGATTTGACAATGAATCTAAGCAATACGCATTTAGGGAGGGCGAGCTCAACTGTTGTAATACACTCATAAATCCATTTCAGAGCTTCTTTTTCTTGAAGTTTATTGTTTATACTGGAGGTAACTGTTCGGCGCACAGTGCCGATCTTCCACAGGCTCCAGTCTCAAGTTGTTCTGAGTAGTCTCACTTGTCCAGAATATGGACTTACATGTAGACTTCAAGTGATACGCGACTTTGCCAGAGTGTGATAAACAACACAACCAGAGTGTGATAAACAACACAACTAACTCGAGTTTGGTTTGGAATTTATCCTACCCCATCTGAATTACTTCAGCAAATTAAGAAATATAACATAAAACTCACCGATAAACAGTGGTAATCATTGGTTGCTTTTCAAATGACGTCATTTGACAACTGTATCCCATTAGAGCGATAAATTTCATTTTCCTGCACCGTAGACCAAATACAATCCGCTAATGTTAAGCCTATGGAATTTTTTTTATTAGGGGTAGGATAAATATGTCGTACATGCCAAGCCAGTAATATAACAAAAGCTCATTATGTACACATTTGTATATAGCATACAAATCAGTTTTTTATATCGTGGGTGACGGGGGTTACTAGTAATGTTCTCTATACACTTCTAGTCTTGACTTGACCATAGGTTTAAACTCCACCTTCGTAGCGGTATTACGGACTGTCATAGAGAACCACAAACCTCTATTCTACTGTTGCAAAGAATTTGAGCGAGATAAACCGCACTAAATAACACGAACGAAGATGTCAGTAAGCATTCTTCTACACTCGGTGCGACATAATCCGGTGCCCCTCGCGGCTCACAGCGCTGCCGCCACCGTTCGCCGTACGACGTCGGGGGTTCCGCCAGTATCAGCCGTTCTAGCGGCGGCAGCAGCAGTGCTCAACCCCCTCCGGAGCAGCTCCTAGCTGCTCGGCCTGGATTTTGCTCGCCACAGACTCGTGGGAGGGGGACGACGCTGCCACCGCCACAACCGTGGGCGGGGGTACAGTCAATAACCTATTCAGGGCTCCATTGCCTGTGCACACAGCGAGCAACTAGCACCTGGCCAACGTCCAGACACTGACCCACCTGCTCACGTGGAACCCCCGCCTGTTTAGCGGCCGCCACTCCACGGCCTCCCGTGCCGTGGTTGTAGTGCCACCGTATATGTAAGATCGAAGTCCGGGGACCTGTCTCCGTCGGCTATGTATACAGCCTGATATGGCGCGTTACACTGGTCTACAGGAATGACTATTGACAGAAGCATGACCACAGCAGGCGGCCGACGGCCTACCTCCAGGCTCTAGAACGAGGGTGAGTATAAGCTTTGATCCGCGGTTTGTTTAATATGCCGCCCCTAGAGATTGCACACCCAGGGGGCTTTAACACCAGGGCGTACGTGCTGTATTTGAGCAGCTCACGAGCCGCACTAAGCAAGTGATCTCTGAGTGAATGAACGCTGGAGAATGATAGGGGTGGGTTGGGCTATGGAAAGTGCACGTTGTAAAGACAGAGGGAGAGATTTGTCCGGCAGGGTGCTATGGATGAGGCGTTGGCACTCTCTAACATCGGGTGGGTGAGGCGTGGTGTGGTGTGGTGTGGTGTGGTGTGATGCCAACGGCCGGATGACAGTCATGACGCCAATAGGGGCAGGCTAATGCATATTCCGATGTGTAGGGCGGCTGACGGCCGGGGAGGCGGGTTGATCGGCGACATCACACGGCTGATATTAAGCCCGCTCCCCGTAGACGACCAGGGACAAAACACGACACGTACTCAGCCAACGAGTTAAGCACTGCACTCCATGTCGCCCTCACTCCCTCTCCGCCCCGGTCTCTCACACTTCCACTTCCCATATCTCTCGCTCTTTTTGTTTCCCTATTTTACTTCATAGAGTTGCCTCTGTTTCTGCCTACATCTACATCTATGTTGCCCATCTGTCAATCTTATATATCTGCCACCTTTTTCTATGCCATATCTCTATCTCTTTTTTAAAATCTTTTTGTAGCTTTATGTCCTTTATTTACCCCTCCCATCTATATCTTGGATATCTTGACCCTATCTCTCTATCATTCCCTGTTAAACTTTCCCCGTGTACCGTATTTATCTCCTCTCTATCCGTCTCCCTCTCCGCACGCCAGGCCAACTTCTGCTGCCCTGCGCTATCTCTCCCTGTATTTTAGTTTACTCCGTTCATCTTCATCAATCGCTATTTCTATAAGTACACTATCTTTGCCCCCTTTGTCTCTCCATTGCCTCCATCTAAACGTCTCTGTCTAACTGTGAGTCTCTATAGACCTTCTTCTGTTAGTCCCCCCCCCCCTTCCTTTCTATCTCAGTAACCACCCTTTAAGAGTATCGTATCCCTCTAGTCTCTTTTTATTTCACATTCTCTTTCTTCCTGTTTGCCTGCCCCTTTCTCCATCTCTATGTGAGCCACTTTCTATCTCCATGTCTGGTTTTCTGTCCATCTCCTGGCCATACCAAAATCTGATTATTTAACTTTATCTGCGTCGCAACTTCATTTGACAGGCGCCATGCGACAGAGCTAGAAATTTACTCAATTTCTTAAAGAAATGAAAATGACAGATTCAAATCGAATCACAACGGAAGGCTCCCATGTCCGTATTCTTCGTAATGCAAGCCATCGATCTTTCCATCATGTTCCTTAAGTGTTGGAATAGACTAAGTGCATTTGTTCCCACCCTGCTTTTCTTAAATAAAATGAGCATCCACACAAAGCACTAATTGAAAGCTATAAGATAGATACTCCAATCTAACAATGATATTTAGAATTACCACGATGCGTGCCGCAATCAATCTCAACCGGAAACTACCGGCAGTTATTTTTTTATACACATATTATTGTGTGAGAACGAAATGACCAGAATACCAAGTTTGATATTCCGAAATGAAATCTGCGATAAATAACCGACACATGTGGTGGTCATAAATCGTTAATGACAAACCTAATTGATTAAACCTGTTGACATGGTGACTCAAATATTGCTATTTTGTAGTTTATATGCGTTATATTGACGAGTTCCTGTAGGTTTTTCGCTATATAAAGTGATATGAAAGGCAGTAAATTGCTATATACTTGTAACTGGATAACGGTCTGCAGATCTACGTGCCCCTACCTTGCAATATATAGATATGCATGTCTTTGACAGACTACATAAAGATTGTTTAACCCGGTAATTTCCTCGTGCAATGCACTATTTTGATCCTATATAATTACACGGTAAGATTATTTTTGACACCAACACAAATTAATCGCAAAGCGTTCTCCCCAGCCCATTTCAGAATAGGCTAGACTTGAATGTTCAAAGCCCTCCTTGTTGCAAACTGTATGGCCATTCTACATAATAATGTAATGATCATGCCCGAGGGTCTACTCAATATCTATATCATTAAACGTCCCTTCGGTATAAAGCGTGGCTTACAATGGACAGTGTGGCCCTTGGGTATACAGTATATACCATCGTTACGACACTTCTGATCGGCAACATTGTACGGGACCATGGCTGTAGATGCACTTCAATATACCAAATGCAAAAGAAAACATGCATGCTTTAAATTTTCTGCCAATTTAAGAGGGAAGCGGATCACATTTGAAATGTATCACTTAAGATATCACTTGACTGATCAAAATCTCTGATATTCACTCATTTGATAACTCAATATCTATGCAGCGTATGTCAGATATACTCCCTTGTGAACCACTGAACTTGAGAACCCGCTAAACCGAAAAACAGATCCAAAAACAATATTTTGCTAATGTTGACCTATTTCCTTAACATAAACCCAAGAGAAATAGAAGGTAGGATATCATGGATAGAACCAGTGTAGATTGATAGAATTATAAAGATACATTTATCCCCGTTACTATGGTGACAGATTCAACCAGATACCGTAAATTGGCTCTAGAAACAGCAATTCCGCAGGTAACTCACTTGATCAACTTATCTTTCTTGAGTGGCAAAATGTCTTTTCCTGGAAATAGGCAAGGGCTGTGCCTTTGATAAAAGAAAATGGCTTGAACTCAGTGTCAAATCTAGCTGAATATATACTCGATGTGATTAATAATAGTAAAATGCCATTAGCTACTTTTATAGATCGATCCAAAGATTTTGATACTGTTAACCATGAGATTCTCATAAATAGGCTCACAAAGATAGGAATTAATGGGTTGTCATTCAGATAGGTAATAAATTATTTTACTGATAGATCACAATAAACCGAAGTTCACACTTTCTCTTTCGATAAGCACATTGATAACCGTATTCGTTCGAGCTAACACAAATCTTTTAATGATTTGCCATACATAGACCATGGTGATGCTTTTCTATAGAAGTTCTAAGGTAAAACTAAAGAAAATACAATCAGTTCACACGAAAGCTCTACGCATTGTATGTAAAGCAAATCTAAACATGAGTAATCTTGATGTGCATCGAAAAACAAAAATGATTTTTCACAGGGAAACTATGGATATCCACTTAAATTATATGTACAAGCAAAAAAGCAACGAATTACTAATTGATGCTATAGAACGGAATACTAGACAAAGGCAGAGGATTGTGTTTAAAATCAAAAGACCTTTTATAGAAAAACACAAGATTAGTGTCCTTTATCGGGGACCTAGTATAAATAGAATTATTTAAGCATAGAAATTAGAAATAGTGACACCTACTTATCCTTTAAAAACAAATTAAAGTTAAAGAAACTAGGAGAATTAATGTCGGGGTAACACTGAATTGGACACGTTTTTTTCTTCTACACTTTGTCTATGTATTTATTTATTTTAGTTTATTGCCTCTCTCAAGTACATTTGAGTTTTTCTGACTCAACAGAGATATGGAATACGAAGTACACATTGCAAGCAACATAACATCGCCAGTGACGAAGGTTATGAAAGGAGATGAAATATAGTATCAATACACAGTATAAGATACAAAGGTGGGATTTAGGCTTTCATAGCAGATTGCAGTTTATGTTTGAATGTGTCAACGGAATCACTATGCTGGACACTTACAGGTAGGACATTCCATAATCTTGCCCTCCCCCCTGAGATACAGACTATTTAGGACACTAGTACACCTAGTATTTGGTATCTGGAAAAAAGTTTTGTCTCTCAGCCTGGTAACACTCTGTCCATGGCTTATCCAGTCATTCTTATATTTATTTTTGATGATTTGGGCTGCTAATTTGGTCCTTCATCTACACTCCAGGGATTCAACATTGCAAATATTCATCATATCTTCTATTGGCTTCCTCATAGTGTTCAGGTTCATCGTGATTCCAAGCCCTCTATGGTTCAGTATATCTACCATTTCCTGGTCTGCTTTCCGCGTACTGTCTATGATGAAGCTGCAGTATTCAAAATAGGGCAGGATGCTGCTTTTGTAAATTGCCTTTGCTGCTTCAAAAGTCAAAAGTGAATGCAGCTTGCCAGAGCGAAACAGTTTGTTGCTAACAGATTGAACAATACAAGTGATATATTTGGACCACGATAAGGTGGAGTCAATTTCAACCCCTAGGCATTTATTGTGATAACAACAGTTGATGGTTTCATTTAATAAAGTTAAGGCTAAAGGTTGGCAATCTTTTTGCTTGGAAGTTGTGGTTACCCACATGGATTTTGTTTTTGATACATTGACACTGAGACCATTTTTCATGCATCAGTCTGATATAAAGAGGTCATATCCTGTTGGAGCAGACTTTCGGCAATAACTGGATCTTTGTTAGAACAAAAGAGTACAAGGTCATCAGCCTATTGAAGATAGCCTGAGTTAACTAGTGAGTCTCCTAGGTCATTAATGAATAACAAAAATAATAGGGAACCTAAAACAGTCCCCTACAGTACACCATAATTATTAGAAGCATTACTCGAGGTTTCGTTATTTATTTTGGTATGATTAGATAAATAGTCTTTTAACCAGTTTACAATGTTTGTTTGTATTTTAATGATTTTGGCTAGTTTGGAAATCAGTAATTTGTTGCGAATGGAATCGAATGCTTAGCGATAGTCAATGAAACAGAGTGCAGTATATGCACCATCGTGTGGTGCCTCGTACATGCTCTTCATGAGACAGAAGATCGCATCCGCAGTGCTCATACCCGGTCTAAATCCACATTGGTGGGAATTAAACAAGTTCGCATTTATTGGATTATCATCAAACCTAATCTGATTGGTGTTTAAATCATGTATGCCTCAAATGGATTGACCATTCCTTTTTATATCTGCAATGATGGCAAGAAAGCACAAAGAGTATTGGATGTTTACACCATTCTGTTTATCATCATTTTTGTAATGTCTTTATGTACAATATAAGCTCAATAGCTTGTTATTGACCAAACAACTTCTGATAGTATGAGTACCCCGGTGATACCGTGAGGGTAAATTCATACTGAATACCTTCGCAGTTTAAATAAAGAAAATTATAAAAAAACCAAAATAAAGATACCATTATGCAGGTATAAGTAAGATTTCCCATGGATTGATCAAGCTGTTTCTCTCTTTTTTCTCGTCATATCGAAGACGCTGCAGGCCGAATTTGATCTTTATCACTAAATATTGAATAATGGTAGTAGAGGACAGCCCTAAACCCCAATGTACCTATAAACGCCGCGGTAAGACCGTTCTGAATATCATAATAAAAGTATAAAATTTAAAGATCATTGTTTAGATCTGTCGGGAATATTTACCTTTGATAAAATCCAATTGCAAATGCTATGATCTATGCCTCTGATTCGAGCTACACTATTTTCATTGTCCTATTATTTTGGTTAAACGCCCATCAGACCTGAGTCCAATCTCAGAACCAAGTTTACGATGCCCCACGCAGGTATATATACATATATTGAGTTTCTCCTAAACCACCGCTGTTCGCTGCCTTTTTCCCTTAATGGTATTTACAGTAGTTCAGGTGGCTGCATACTAGAGACGCCACAGTCGGGTGCCGACACCTCTCTTCCGGCGGAAGTATCAATACGCGCGTTCATACATTTTTAAACAGCCGTCCACACGCTGGTCAAAGTCGACAGTAGAGAACAATCACAGAGCTACTCTTTGCTAAGTTACTTTTTTTCCCAATTCCGACAATTTCATCTTGCGATCTAGAAAGATATTGATGTTTCTATGCATTACAGGATCCGACAGATTCTGTGAATATTTGTACTATTTCTTTTCATTCTAGCTCTTTTTTACATATATATAAAAACAAGATGCTAATGCACGTTACATTAAATTGAACTGAAATACCTCTAAAATATTCAGCAGTTAATGAATGCATCTAATTCGATCTATGAAATTAATCAGACTGTATCATCCTCAAATTCACGGTTTAGGAAACGCACTATGAACCGAAGGACAGACTATAGAACCATTCATCAGAATCTTACTCTCAAAGCACAAACTGACATCTAATCCTTTTCAATTGATATAAAAGTATACAATGAATACAAAATCTATCGTTCTTCCATAATACCAGACGTATTTCACTATACTAACAATATAAATAAAAAGAACAAGGGAAAAATCTTAGAATCAAAAGTCCTGCTACTTTAGTTACAAAACAACAACAGAGCACCTTTTTGGATCGTGAGCGTACATGCACTCAAGCTACAAAATGCCATTTGTATCATCATGAATATGACATTTGGTATAAATATACCGGAAGGTAACCTTAAGACAACTTAAAGCTTGTTAGGACGGGAGCAAATTTCACCTTTTTCCTTCTGACTTATTCATTTGAGTACGGAAATGTAAAAATCCTAGTAATTGGGTAAATCGAAGGGAATCACGAATTCTTATTTTTGTCCTTTAGAGTGCCTGACCTCTAAAGGAGCACGACCCATCATGGATCTCTTAAATACAATACCTGGTTATTCTTCATCATAGTAACAAACACGTCTTTTGTCATCTTTACCTATTGTATAGACGTGATAGTAGGTAAATGTATATATCTGTATGTACGTATGTTTATAAACATCTAGTATTTATATTCATCGCTTGTAAACTATGGCAGTAGGTTGACCCAAAAAAAGACGAATTGCTTTTGGGGTCTTGAATAAATACAATGAATTGCGCCACTGTAGTTTAATGGTACGCTTCGCTACCTATAATAGCAAGCAGGATGTACTTCTTTTTGTTAGTTTTGTGAATGCAAACAGAACTTGTTGATCTTGCTACCTTTGGATGAGCAATGAAACCATACTAGGGAGACGTGTTCTAAGAACTATTCATGGAAGAACTGCCACTGGGCAAAATGAATAAAGATCTTTAATAAAAAGAGGACACATTACTGTTTGCTACACTGTCCTTCTATAGTTGATCGCTGGGCTTTTAGAAATTTATGCGTATAATAATATGAGTATACAAAGCTTAGCTACACTCACTGATGATGAGAGATACCATTGAGTCATTCAAGCTCTAATGTATCCATCTCAAGTTCCGTATGACGGAATACTTATTTGGAAGATCTGTACTCCAACTGAATAGAATAACGCTTTAAAAAGATACAAGCAGGCAAACTTTCAACTGTCGCAAGTAGTATAGTGAGAATGTAGTTTTACGCAGTGTCACTGTTCCAGAATTATACACCTGCAAAATCACTAGCCTTACATATTCTATTTCTAATATGTACTTTCTTGATAATTGAAACCTAGTGATGGTATAGTTGATATATACGGCGCACTTGCCATGTGTGCAGTCAATACATAGTGGAAACGTCATTGGTGGTTACAAGAGTCTATTAAGCCCGACAGTCCAGCAAAGGCTATCAAGAAATGCAATTTAACAGTATACTATATTTAGTCTATATATTCCGTTACTATTCAAGTAAGATAAAGGATAGGAAATCTCTTGTAAAGGTTATCCCCTTTCCTTTCAGATTGAACTGCCTTTAAGCCGGGCGCCCACTGCTTTAGACATGGCTTTGACATTCCTATGAATCAAAATTCCCGTATCATAACCTTGTCAGAATGTTGAAAAATTTAGTTTTATAGAACGTCAGGGTACGAAACTAAATTACTGTATTGTCACTGTAGCGGAAAGTTGACAGATTCTGTGTTGTAGTGTGTTGGAGGGCTCTCGGGACCTCAGTGGGTCCCCAACATTGCATCCCATTTTAACATGCATGATTACATAACCGATGAATAATGTTCAAGACTGCAAAAATGAACCCTACATTGATAGCAACATCCTAATAGATCTAACTGAATGTCACCGTTAAATGGCTTTTCATCCTTGCACACATCTCTAAGCTACACATCCAACGTCTACCCGTGACAAGAATGTACCCGTGGACCAGCGGCACTGTTGACGCTGTATTGATATCTCTATGTAAATTACAAGCTGGTAAACATGTAATTCCATATCGCCCTTGGGCAGTGCATCCTGAAATTGAACATTAAACATTAGTTTTTTAAAACAGGACCTACTCAAGTCGTCATGCATGTGTCGTGCTTCAAGTCTGAAACCTCTCAATACGTCAGATTCCCTCTTAAGACAACGTCTTTTGTGGTTGATTAGCTGCTTTCGTGCTTTGAATTTCCTTAATGGGAGCCGAATACTTGCTTTACCATTGGTGTTATTTTTGATCGTGCAGGCGGCGGACAGAGGACGGCGGAGGACGGTGTTCGGTCGGGCATTAACGGGCCGCCGGTCGGCGAGCGTGGGCGGCGGTCATGTGCGGGGGAGAAGGTCGGCACTGCTGTGGGTTCAACACCAAGAAGAGCGTCGTTTTCTCGGCTTTCTATTCGGTGGTACGTGATCCTTTAAATATAATCAGAGCTGTGACATAAACATTGCAGTGTGACGGGTCAAGGGTTGGGGTGTAAACTACATCCGGAGTTGTACCCCTCCTTCCCAGGCTCTCATGTCAACTCGGATTATAGATTTAATCTCTCAGTGATATGATGTTAGCAGTACACGGCCGAGCATCCACATTCTCTCGCCTGCAAAGACACCCCAAGGGCACAGAGCACAGACGGAAAAAATCTAAAATCACACAAATAGAGGATATCACATGTGCCCAGGGATATCTATAGGCTGTTCTTGACCGTTAGTGGATGTATCATATCATGCAATATCACACACCTATTAAAGTTAAACGTGCGTATCCACTACTTTTCATTTTATTATTTCCAAACCATAAATCTATTAAATCTGTATTTTTAGAGAAAAGGTTAGATATAGGGTCTGCGAAATAATTCCACGCCACTTAGTGAGAACCGATTGCCGCGCTCCATTGTACATCTGGACAATTGCGAAAACAAATATGATACATCGCAGGTCTAGACCAGGGGAATTATCATCATCACTAATGCTACATAGTTCCTTTAATAATTGGACATGCCATGGCGCAGTGTCAGAGAAAGTGACACCCCAGATCAAAAACACACAGTAACGAAGTCAATGATACCGCCACCGCTTTGTTTAACATCTGCAAAGGTCCGGGGTCCACCGCAATATGTGTTTCTCTTTATTCTAGGTGTCAGTCATGTCTGGCCTTCACCATAACCTTTTACTTGACAGGTCATGCTGGCTCTTAGGGTCATCTGTACAAATTTGTATGATTTATGTAGAAGAGGAAAGGCTAATGGTAATTCATACATTCAAGAACATAAATCAATGAATGAAAGTATTTATATAGAACTGCATCGAGAATCGTATAAATAG
Source organism: Alentia gelatinosa (assembly GCA_950022655.1). NCBI lineage: Eukaryota > Metazoa > Annelida > Polychaeta > Phyllodocida > Polynoidae > Alentia > Alentia gelatinosa. The sequence continues at coordinate 43,803,145 of OX465586.1, forward strand.
ACAATACTCCACGAGTTTGGATGGGCCGCAAACGTCTTCGAGGCGAAGCCGAGTGACGATTATGGCCGATTCAAACGAGTGGAGCTTTGTGTATTTTACAATTCAAGTGCAGTTCTGAATTTATGAAATCAAATATCTTAAAAATTTCACAATAATTATATAAAACTTAGCAAATCCATATGACATCATCTCAAATTCACTACGCCAGGGCCATGGCGTAGTATTGTCACTTTACGGGGGTGATCGTTGAATATCTTTTTCTAATGTTATTCCTATGGCTAAACTTGTATCAGGGGTGAGATAAATAAAAGGTCAATAATCAAGAAGTCTATCGTCAACATATCATGGAACTGTTGCACATCGACAATATGGACACTGCGAACATGTTCCAGGGGCTACTTCAGGAATTTTGAGTTAACATCCACAGATGAGAAAAGATTGAATTCTTGGACCATTTTATAAACGTACGAAAAAGATGACAGCATTGTGAAGCGATCACTTGTCACCGTCTCCTGAAACAGACAAGAAATTGCCTCATGTTCATCTGTCATGTACTAGTACTAGTAAAGTGAAAATTGGTACTATGGGGGTAATTTCAGGATAGATTGATCAACATATGAACGTAGCAAACATCCTACGACATGCACCTTGAGAGTTACCAGTGATGACTACAGCTCCATACGCACATGTCGCCAACCACGCTTTGAAGTTTCTCCCATCAAAAGAATCCTCTCAGAACCTCTCGCCTTCGCCGTTCTTCAGAAATCCCACCACTTCTCCACGGATCTAAGGAGGAGTGTAGCAGCCGAGGCAATTGCCCTATGCCAGGCTTTCGGGCGCGCCATCCCGTTTTGGGCGGTACATGGACTCGGATATGGTGCCATTACTGCGCTGCGCCAGCGGAAATGCGCCGACTAATGGGTAGATTGTGGACTCGGGATACCCTGTAATGACTATGTGTCAAATGTTGGCCACAGCTTCTGAAGGATGGCATTCTAGCTGCTGCTGGGCGCCAGCAAGAAGGGTTTTGGATGTAGAATGGCCATACATAGATAGATGAATGCCCATTTTAGTTATTGCTCTCCTTTCATATCTAGATATCAAAATCCACAGAGGATTTCTATTAGTTTATCAAGGATGGTTGAAACCTTGGCCAAAATTAGAATGGTGTGATATAAATGTGGCTTTTGGTTGCTCAAGGCATTGCTGGACATGTGACATCTTGCATTGGTTTCTCTGGAAGGGATTCATTTTTTGCAGCGTATATTGTCGCGAACAAAAAGACTATATCAATATATCCTTAGTGTGGTTATGAGAAATATCAACACCTACTCTAACATTCTGTATAGCAGTATTTTGGAAGTTATGTTGGTAGAGCGTGTGGGAGTGTTAATTATTTGATCGTTGACGATGTAGAAAGCACGTCTATCATTCGTTTTACCGATCACATAATTTGGCTTCTCCATTTTTAATTTGTTGATCGTTATTATTGAACTTCGCCTCAGAGATTAATCAAATGGGAAAATGATTTCGGCGGAATCATAAAGAATTATGCCACACTCAGCAGATAAAAGACCTAGTTAGTGTATCCATATTTGTTCTTGATTTGACCAGAAGAGATTTGTATCGTGTTGTAAATTACCCAGTTGAAATGAAATTCACAGTTCATTCAAAAACAAGGACATTATCTTATACATCTTAGCCCTTAAATGGGTAGTATCATATATCAATTCTATTCCGGGAAGGTTTGAGGAAATGACAGGATTTTACTCTGTGAATGCCAACAATTGTCCATGTGTTTATAATGGAGGCTCATAAGGGCTGAACTGCTTCGTACTATGCTACCACTGTGAGTGGTGTTTGTGACGGAGGCTCTTAAGGGAAGGACTGCTTCGCACTATGCTACCACTGTAAGTGATGATCAGGTTCAAAAACCGTGACGTCATTCAGAAACCCATTGCTTGGCAACAGTCACACTTGCTACTTTCACCAAGATAAATTTGTACATGTGTTTTACATCACTTTGAGATCACCGGATCCAACCTCTGGGTAATTTACAGGGTTTTACTTTTCAAGGTGAAATGTTCGATACGACTTAATGATATATCAAGACGTTGCTCCTTTCGTAATATCCTGCCTGGGGATACAGTCGGTTATATCACTTGATCCTGTTAGTAAATCCCCACTGTATCATTGCAGTCCGCTATCCAATTGTCAATTGAACTTCTCATCTCACACGAGTTTAGTCATTTTAATCGTCAAGTCTCATAATTAGGTAGTACTCATCAAAACTCATCATTGTATATACATAGACTAGAGGTACAGATCGAATAATATACAGGAAACCTATGAAAGTTTAGGGTCAGAGCTCATACCCTATCGAATTTGAATCGCGTAGTAATTTATAAGGCGAAGCTCTGACCCTAAACTTGAATGGGCTTCTGAATTTATCTAACACTTCAAATAGGCTAACATTTGTGACATAATCCCCCATAGGATATTTTTCCTAAATACCTCATGGGCGTTGGATACCAGTTCCCAATATTAAATTTATGAAGAAAAAGTACCAAGGGTGAGATAATTGATAACATCTCATCAGCCTTGCATTTGTGAGCAGATGCGATGCAGGCGAGACTTCATGAGCCTTCATGTGAAACTCATTATATGATACTCTATCTGTGGTCGTCTGATATTCCAACCTTGTCTCGTCTGGATCAGAATTACGGTTTGAGCATGATCATCACTTTTACAAACCAGACATCATAGTATTATTATATGAAGGGGTGCACAAGGGAGGTATCGCCATGGTTTATCAAGATATGTCGTTGGCAGGATGAGTGTATCTATAGAGACTCTGCGTGCACGTATACATAATCATGTAGACCTATAGAGAGCACAAGCCATTGTGCCATTGTGATATGCCCAATAAAATACAGCACCACTGCAGTACACCTTCCTGTATGTGATCGGATAGCAATAGAGTTCGAGGCTCAGAATGAGGGTGTGTCACGCACATGGGTGCAACTCCGACTCGTGCGAAAGAACGCGTCGTTACATACATGTATGACGCTACTCAATAATATTATTGTTATCGCTTTAGTTTAAAGAGTATGTATTTGGTGATATGTATCTGATATGGTTAAAAACACCAATGCACCACTTTAAACTAGGAAATAGAATGTAACAGAGTTTTCCACGTCTCCTGACAACAAAACTGAGCTGTCTACCCTAGATTATCTGCCGTTTTGACAATGAAGCCAGGCGCTTAAAAGTGCCTGAAACACATTCACATTATAATCACATTATTCTACAATACCCTCTTCTAAGATGTCTCCTAGGACACTTTTTCACACCATGTTACTGTCAGTATCATGCATTAATAATAACATTAGCTCGGCAGTGGGACCAACAGCGCCAATTACGACGCTATTGTTGCGAACAAATTGTCGTCTGCTCGTTTTTGTAAAGCAGATCAATGGTTCCTTTACTTTAGTGTTGAACACTAATGTGCACACTTTAAATCGTGCTGCACACATGTTGTATCAGGATTTGTTTCAATGAAGGCACAATTGGTAATTAATGGTGAATTAAGAAGTTAAAGAACAGCTGTTTCCTGGCATGTTAGTGCTTCTCCACAGACATTCAGCGGACTCTTGTTCTTTTGTGGCATCTGCTTAGTACGCCTTTAATCCGACTTAAAGATGCCGCTTTCAGCTTGAATGTCCGACCCTTTATGTCGCTGATCCATTCTGAAGTGATAAGGCCGAACTTAAAGGCTACTTAGTCGGTTCTTGTAATCCGGACGCAGTGACTGGCGAATTGTGGTGCCCAATACGGATGTGCATATATATTCCTGTCCTGTTTGGTAACTGAGCATGAAAGAGAAAGCAACACAGGCTATAAAATAAATTCCAATTCTTTCGTATCAAATTGGTATATATGGGTCGTGCGTTTCTGGTCCTCACGTTTATATGAATGCTATCGTCGGTCTAGTTAGTTTAATAATCAACCTCTCTCTCCCCAGAAGGGGGGCATTCTACTCTTTTTCTAAGAACATATATGCCTTTACTACTACAATATGATTAGCAAGCGAACAGTGGGTTTGGGGCCCATTGGATTATCTAGGCTCATACATGAAGACCCTTTTCTGTACCTGGTACAAACGTACAGGAGTTATCGTTTAATGATATTAAAGTTCGTTCGTTAAGCAGTCTTAGCCGTGCATAAGGTCATTCATAAGAGTTGAATAAAGTTGAGCCACATCATCCCTGGGTCTCCTTGGCGTACAGAAAAAGGTCTTCATGCACGACCCTAGATTATTCAACAGGCCCCAGGACACCTCTACCAACGGCATCTCATATTATAAAAGGTTTTCAAGTTGGGCAGTGATGTTCTCCTAGATTACTTTTATGATATCGCCTTTTGGTGTGATCCTTAATGCCAACGGTCGGTTAAATGCATGGTTCTGTAACAGAGATACTGGTTAGGTGTTCCGAAAACAGGATCTAAAACAACAACAATTGTAAAACAACATTGTCTGAGAATCAATACTGAAGCAAAACTGCCTCTCAGCACTCTGTCTGAAGAATATTGCAACATAATGAACTAACCCCCTGTGCTCTTGTGTCTTGGGGGAAGTCGACTTTAATGTCCACAAATCCCAGTAAAATCCTGTCGACGTCTTATTATAGACAAAGTGACTAACGGCAAAATAACTTCAGTCATCAAAGAAGGCATAATTCTTTCCCTAAAAGTTGGCATAAGGTTGGCAGAATCGTGAATCATGCTCCCTGCAGATCTTTGGTTTGGTTCTGTAGCATGGAGGTGCTGGATATCAAACATTTCATACTTTGTATTCCGCATTTTGACCGTAATACGGAAGGAATTGAATGGTACAGTGGAATAATCAGGAAGTCAAAGCATGTTAAATGCCTTGTCATTTTAATCGCTTCACCTAGAACTGAATTAAAATACTTGAGTTCTTCACTTGATTACGGCCCAAATATGAACATATTATTACAAAAATTAAATATCATAATTCATATTGCAATTTTCGCCATATCAGTGGTGTCTGAGCTATAACCTTCCTGTCAAACGAGGAGAGGGAGAAGACCTTGGGATAAATGCGAATAGCCAGACTTTTAACGGATTATCATATTCATTTAGTCTATAGGACCAGCTTGTCCGGTCAGGTATACAGTCACAGACATATAGGGAACATCACCATTCCTTCATAAATTCTGAACTGATATTTAGGAACTGATGTCTGTGCTGCTGTCATCCGCGATCGATGGTCTAGCATGATCGAATACGAAAACCGTTTGGAAAGAAATATGATGAATCGGAGTTTGGCTCCTCAGAAACTGGAAAGGTTTCATATGACGACGAAATCTAACCTATGAAATAAGATATCAGGAGGGTTCTGAATTGTAAAGCAGTTAACGTAAGGTGAACCCAAGCGATGTGGTTGAAAGTCTCACTATGCCACGCACTCCCATTTCGGTAATTCACTGTAATAGATGTACCTTAATTGAATTGTGAAAGTCCCCTAGACCTTTTAATTCCTCTGGTTCTTTCTGATTGATTGTAATGCACCCTCTAAGTCTTCCAATACACGCGGACTCAATCAGTCCCTAATGAAGTAGTAGCGAGAGACTCGTGTGAATGTGACATATAGCAGTCGTAAACTCGCTGCTTCATAGAAGAAGGCCATCCTTTTATGGCCTCATCTCTCTGTGGTGATCAGTGGCCATTCTCCTAAAGTACTTTCCCCGTCACGTGCTCACGCAAACCGAGCGTATGCCACCAGGTCTGGGCTCCGTCTGTACTGAGCAGCTCTGCCTGCAGGAGATAGGCGTAAATCCTTTCCAGCTCATGCTTGAGCAGCTCTTTTCCTGACCATCACGTCCTGTCGCTTACTACACCCTCCCTTTACAGGAAGACGTGACGCGTCTGGACGTTAATTGCAAGTTTTCCCTACTTCGCCACTAGATGGCAGTTGTGACATGTGGCGCTACCTGATGAGCACCGTTCATACTATAGAACTCTCATAAGGACGTAAAAAGAACATGGCGGCTGGGAAAGTCGCTAACTGGATTGTCCGACTCGCTAACTGGGTTGTTCATAGTGGTAGTCCCCGACCCGTTCCCCCTTTCCCGCTCCTCCAGGGTGTGATACGCCGGCATCTGGAGTGGATTCAGCCTCTTAATGGATGCTATGCCTCGAAGGTAGCCGAGCCATGTAAGAGGCCCTAATTCCCCAGCCTCATCTGCTGGAAAATCCGTGCACGTGTATTCACGCTCCTCACAGGTCCATTAATGGGATCTTAAAGGCATCGATGAACTCCATCGGGGCAGTAGGACCTCCAGCATGTAATTGCATCTCGAAGTAAAAGCTTATATATAGAGAGAGGGCGAGATTTCGTGGTCCTGTAGAGCTGTTTTCCCTTAGGCGGCGACTGACAGTATGGGAATCACCTTCTGTATGTGCCCCGCCTGTGGGAATTGGCGTTTAGAGACACAAATCGGCGGAGTAAATGGCTCCGTTCACAGCAAAGCACCCCATCGAGGCTGTCTTTGGGATGGGAATTGGGCACGTCTTACTTGGGGAGTGACAAGAGATGCAAATGTCCCAAAACAGGCAGGGTTTGCTTCAAGTCGCCGAGGATTTAGCTGCTCGAGCTTAATTTACGAGTCCATTTGTTATTATCTCGGAAGGGATCATCCAATTAAAAGCCAGTCAATGGTTTTTGTCCTCTTGTCTGATGTGGAGAGAGTGAATGGATTTGAAAGCCCTCTCAGTAAGTTTTTCTCCTTATTCCAGCTAGGCCATCTTTTGTCCATCGTTACGGTGAATCAGTGTCAGAAACTCTCTATCCAATCTACGTGTAACGCCTCAGATGGGACTGCAATGACATTCAGGGTGTTTTACGTCTTCTATCCCAGACTTGTTGCATGGGAAGTGAGAGAGGCGGAACCACCCCGTTACCAGAGTTTATGATGTGCTCCAGACAGCGCCTCGGCATCAGGACAATGCGTCATGCCAGGTCTGCGCCATTAAGACTATCTTTGATGGCGAAAACAGCACTCGTCTCACGCCTCAGGGATGCATCCCTCCTCTTAGAAAGGATTCACTTTATTGTGTAGCTTGTCAGGTAGAGGGGAAGGGGGAAATAAGTGCAGTAGAAACTGAAGCATATCGTGAATACCCTTTTAGAGATTTATTGATTTTCTAACTCTCCCACTCCTACGTTATCAAATACATCACAGCAGTTTGCAAAGAAAAAGTAATGTAGTATATTGGCCAGTTCCTTATTACATACCGGTTATTGCAGAAATCCTAAAATTTGCGTTTCCTCTGCAGGATAGGGTATACATCGTTCACTAGCAGAATTCAGTATTCTGTCACATGTACTACCATTCAGAGCAGCTTAGACTGTTGTTAGAAACAGGGCGCTGGTAGAGATCGATTCCTCCTGTTATACAGTCTGGATAATGTAGGACTATCTCTCCGGAGCACCTCTCTATCATTGGCTCATGCGCCCACCCACTCACGAGAGTATCAAGCAGATCAGAGAAGAGTAAGGGCAAGATTGCGTGTAAACGATATTTTTTTGTGCAACTAGTAATCTAGGATAGCCCATCGATTCACTCGTGTCACTCGGGTCGCCGCACGGATTGAACCAAAAATGAGTCTCCTTGTGTTGTAAGATACTTCATTTTATTGTAAAAATAAACTCATACAGGTGAAGCCCGTGTTATAAAGAGACAAATAATTCAATACCCCTTGATTTTACCCAAGAGTTAGAGCACATGTACAACATGTGCCCATGATGAAAAGAAAAACCCACCAAAAATGAAAAAATTGGATTAATTACCTTCCGGCAGCTCGCGGAAGCCTATCATCCTTTCATACTCCTTAATCATTTTTGCCATTCCTATGGTAGTGACTATGATATCTGCAATTCCATCAGAGAGGGACAGTACCACTACTTTGGGAATAGAAAAACATTATGAAACAGGATTCTCTTTTCATATATTAAGATGATGCCATGGTAATAAAATGCTAATAATACGCGCAGCAGACATCCTCACTCCTACCCTTCAGCAGATTATAAGCATGTATTCATCTTTGGATTTCTACAGAAATTACTTTCCTGATATAGGTTTTGATTATAGGAATATTTCCTTTTAGATAGGGCTCTGCCATTTCACCCTTTGGAAAATTCAAGTTAAGGGATTGAATATACCATTTGAAAATGGCCGTCATAGCTCCAGCAGCCTGTCTATATTGCTGCGTTCCACTGTAGTGATGGTACTGCCAGGAGGGTTGAACCATCGCTATCACTGACGTGGTTCAGCAACCTTTAACATTGACCCATGCCAGTGGGACTCCTTTGCCGGGGGAGAGTGTATAAAATCTGAGCTGCCAGCCGCAATCCACTAAAGGCAATCCGTAGTCCTCCCCTCACAGACCGCCGTATGCATATAGGACTGAGCCGTTATCCTAAAACTCAATTACCAGTACATACAGCCGTGTTAGCCGTTAATTTAGGAGACAGCGGAAGGCGGAGTCCGGCATCGCCTGGCCGGGTCCCTGGGGAGATATAATGTCCGTGTTTAAGGCACTTGAGGGGTTGGCAGTGTCCTCAGTGAATAATGCATGTCCATTCTGTCCGCACTCTCATGCTGCATTATACAGGATATAGCCTCACAGCGGCAGCTTTGACTTGGTTTCCCAAATACATTCAATAAGCCGCCTCGTTTGATAAAATTACCCCGGCCGGTCTGCCACGGGAGAATCTTGTCTGGGGAGGCACAGAGAACCTAATACGAGTGCGAAATGCAAGAGGGTATAATCGGCCCGGTATGCCCCATTGAAGGGACACTACCGAATTCAATGGAGCGTAGTTCAGGTGAAAGAGCAGCCTCGAGGGTGATATTGGCGCAGTTCCTGAGCATAATACACAAGTGTGGTTTTATCCCGTATCCCGACCACAGTTCATACAGTTGTCTATAACCTTTATAGTACAATAGAAATAAGAAAGAAAGATCCCGTGGTGGCCATCACCCTTCGTGCAGATAATGAATGTAGTCCTTACACGGTTTATTTATCAGCATAAGGAGATATCACACGTTATGAATGGCTGTCAAGATCGTGGAGATATCTCTCGGTAGGTACAAGAGGAATTCCCCTACAGAGTGACATATCCTTCATTTTAACATTAATTTTATTTGGCTTTGTGGCAATCTCTATTTTTTCCATAGCGGAAAGTTTGAGAGAACTAAAACCGCTGCTCTGTAGGTATTTAGGCTTTAACAGAAGGCCTGGAACCCACCCATTGCCTACGCAGAATTCAGACTTCCCGATGCTCCCCGACGACCGTTAGATTCAATGTAATTGTGTGTCGTACAGCACTTCGTAGGGCGCATCGGTGTGCATCGGCAGCGCGGAGAGTTCGGGGTTTAAAAGGAAATATGTTGTTGTCGGATAAACCGTCGGTGTGGTTTAAATCATTTTTAAGCAAAACAGTTTTCTTAGTTCAAAAGGAACTGTTATAATACATACCTATAGATTACCTTCCTTTATATCACGAAAGGAAAAAAACATGGCTATAGAGCATATATTATCAGGAAGTTAACACGTTATCTCAAATTTCTTTTCCTGGCTAATGGTAGTGATTTGAGATCATTTGAATATATACACCGAGTAGTTCAGGGAATGGCAATTTGATGCGGGCGAAACTAACATACTACATTTCAAATATAGCTTAATTAATATCAAATTCGCTGTCTCAATATTTGCGCCGCGGCAATAGGAACATTCAGATACCTTGTTATCCTTACTAAAATATCATCTATTGAGCATATATGCGCACCCAATGAATCCATAGCATATCATGAATGGAAAATATTCATCTTTCCCAGTACTTGCAGGAAACGGTTTTCAATAGACATTAGTTTTTTAGATATCAGGGGGATAATTTGAAAATTAACAGAACATATTTCTCCTAACCAGGGTTGTGTATGCTTTGTGGCAAAAGGAACACTGTGACCTCATCTTCTGAAATGTCATACAACATAGATGTACATATTAGCGCTTGGAGCAGGCAGAGAGCGGTCATGGCCTTTTCTGACATTTGCCCTTTGGTATTGGCTCTGCCTGGACAGGGCTGCCCTTCATAATACAGTAGCAACTGGCAACAGCGTGTACCCAAGGGAGGCATCCCGTCCGTCCTTCCTGTGGGCTGGGTCGGCCATTGTCATGGTTAGGTGTGCAGGGACGGAATGGTACATGTTGTATTGTAAGCCTGTATAAGGCAGTAGACTCGTCGGGTGAATGAGAATCTGTTTTAAATGAAAACAGATGACGGATAAAGAGAAATACTGAATTTATTACTCATCAATTAATAAGTCCATTATCTTAGGATTATCTATTCTTGTATGACACCCATTTCTGGGATATTCTATTACCGCCATATCCTTTAACTCCCCCCTCTATATCAACATTAATTTGTACCAGTGATGGTGATTTCCAACGCTGATAATATATAATTTCGAGAAAAAAAAGGAGTTATGATGAAAAGTGCGCCTGGTGTATGGATGAACATGAAACACGTCATAAGCCTTGGAATGGTCAGCAGCGCCGGTGAAGGTACGCCTACTGAGTACGTCTAGTACACCAACCACGTACCGGACTCCACTACCACCGTTTAGCCCTCAAGTCCCGGGAGACAACTTTGGTTGCTGCCCGGCCCATAAAAACAAACGGTAGCGGCTGGTTCAATAACGATCTAGTCCTCTAACGAAGTGGCCACGGAAGATAACCTGACGGAACGAGAAAACATCAGCCCCACCTCCCCCCTGCTCAAACCGCGTCCCACTCCGCCGTTTTCCGCCCCGCCACGCCCGGCGCGCCTATGCTGTGGGCGTGCCCGGACTCTCTATCAGTTGGCGGACCACAAAGCCAGACAGCTCAATATGTGCAGTTAGCACGGCACCGTGACACTCCACAGACGCTCATGTCATGACGTCATGTATATAAAATGACGTGACGGTAACTTTGTCAAGAGTAGAATATCGCTTTTCTCTTTTTTCTTTTTTAAGCTGACCATTTAACAATGATGGTTTTATTCTCATCGTATGGTTTGGATAGTAAACTGAAATGATAGATAATGAAAAGTTATCCCTATTACATAATTTGTCTTTATTCAGTGAGGATTGTATCATCAGTGATGGCATCCGTCACGAAAATCGCTAGCTTTGATTGGCGGGCATGATGTGAGGAAGAAATGAATGCTGATTATCGATAAGAAGACATTTGAAAGTAGAACCCCCTCCTGGTTCTGACAATGTTGCAGAGGGTATTGGGCTCCAAATCGACATTGCAGACATGGGACATGACAATAATCCAAGGTATGAAGGCCCTAACTTACACCTTTAGGTGTGAATCCAAGCTTCAGTTCCCACAGTTAATGTCAGGTGTACATGTAGAGATGACGAGAGACAACGATCCTTACCCCGGTCCCACAGACATCACGAGAACGGACGTTTCACTCTATAGGTTGTTGTTAACAGCCAGTCAACCGCCCTCCCACGGCTAGTTGTCAGACTCACAGGTATTTGGGATGGATTTATGGTTTCCCCATGTGTCTGTTGTCATAAATTCACAAGGATTTCCCATATGTCTAGACATATATCATTGGATATTCTCTTCTAAGACTGTTCGATATCTTATAGGGCTAGGGTAAACCATAATTAGTCATTCAGCATAAGGCCCGGCGTCCACCTACTACGATAGAATCGTAGACCTCCCGTTATGGCACCGATACAAAATGTCAAAATCGGTGCCATATCGGGAAGGTGCAAAATCGTAGACATATGTCTAGACATGCCAATTCACCATGCATTGTATGGGGTTTTTATCGGTGTCTAATAGCAGAAACGTGGTCAACTGCCCCGATATTAGGTGTCCTTCCGACGCGATTTTGATTTTTGCATCGGAAGGTGCATCGTAGACCATATCGGTGCCATATCGTGGTAGGTGGACGCCGGGCCTTAAGCACAGTCTTCTTTTGTTGTCGGCTTTCCATAACCGAGGCACAAGACTGGAATATATTGTGATCAGGGCGAGGCAGAATACAGCAGAAGTGAGAGAGACGACCAATACCATATTCAGGGTTTCCTCGACAGGAGAACAGGTGGATGTTCGTGCTTTGGACGGTTCACACATTGTGGCATTTCCACAAGGTCATAGTTCCAACGAAGATCAGATCACAGCAATACACCTAAAACATTCGCAGTGTGTACGAGCTAAATACAATAATCCAATAAACTGGCATCCTCACTTTCGCTGTTGCCTACACATACATTTCTTTCTGTTTATTCCCCTCAGCTTCTTCTACTGAAGTGACATAACATATCTCTCACGAACAGTGATAGTACACGAGACGCATTAAATGACGTAGCCATGGCGCCATTATCATTTCATGTCGATGACGTCTGTATACAAGTTGCGGAGACACCATTGTGAAGAGGCAGTGGAACCCCCAGGGCTTGGCAAGCTAGTCACTGCTCATGTTGACCTCTGGTGGGTGGAGAGCACTCCGACACTTGCAAACGTCGTGCAAAAGCTGCTCCCCGGGGCCAGGGAGGTGAGGGAGGAGGGACTGAAACCTAAAACCCATGAAAAGACTGTTTAAGTCATAGGAACACAGCATTTAGGAGCTGACCTACGCGAGCTGCTCTCCGTTATTGGTATGCCCAGCGGTTGCATCGCGCACAGGGCAGCCAGTCAACACAGCGTGTTGGCCTCGCAAACTCAGCAGGCGCGACTTCGCGGGCTTTTTATTCATATGCCGCTGTGCAATTACCTTCACTTACCCTACACGCACTTCTCCAGTGCAGTCCATCGACCTGTCGACAAACGTATGCTTGTTGAATGGTCAAACTCCGCAATGAATAACAGCAACTAAAGGCAGTTGCCGGCAAGGGCAGACTCCAAGATGTTTGCATCAGGCTCACAACATTCGCAGAAATAGGCCCCTATTGACTCCTCTTAGCTAGGGAGTATTGCTGTAAAGCGTAAAGGACAATCTACCGATTGTAGTATATATATGCATCATAGTAGGCCCATGTGGTCTACAATAAAATGGAAACTTTGAATGATCGTTAGAAGTAGACCTAGTATATAGTTTCTTCTATTGAAAGTCAACCATAAAGATAGTATGCGCATTTTGAGATTTACCTTCCCCTTCCAGACCCCACTTTACCACAGAATACGTTTTTTATGTATGCCCTACGCCCTATTGCATATGTAACCCTTCCCCCTTCGTCAACCTTCAAAATATAAAATATCAAAGGAAACTTAATGTACACGTACGTTTTGGGACCCTTTTGGGGTAAGAGTCAACATATACCTTGTAACATTTTCCCAAAGCACTTGTATTTCTAGCAGTTTCCTTGCATTTCCGGCCCTTCACGCCTGTGCCCTTGGCTTAGGAGGCCATCAGTCTTATGTTGGGCCCGGTACATGAGTTGCAGGTTGATCAGCGCAAACACACAGTACCTTGTATTTTCACCGCATACTGCTCAACTCAGGAGGGGAACATGTGGTACGCATGATGTGCCTTGTGCACAACACAGAAGATATAGCTATAGTGAAAAGATAGTTCAATATAAGAACCTGCACACTAATCGATATTCACACCTACGAATGTGCCTACCTACTACCCTAATCACTCACCAACCTCTTGCACCCCTCAGAGTGTCTGGACACCCATAAACCTGTCCACCAATATCCTCCTCCAAGAACGTAGTGCCTACCCTACAACCAACCTACTTACCCATCAAATCAGACATCAAGCATTGCTTATACTTAAAATGCAAGACCTGTCTATTTATTTTCATTTTTTGGCGCCTGCTCGAGTATGGAAAATCAAACCCTCCCTAACCCACTGTACGCACTTGTATATATATTCAATTCACCCTCCCCCAACACTTGCTGCGTATGTACTTTATGGATGGCCCTTGATATATTTAAAGAAGGCCATTGTCAACAGCATAATGCCTCTTTCTATATTGGAGTGTTGATATAGTTGGTGACCGATATATTGGTGCATTTCCAATAAATCCCTCGTCATCAGAATTATATCATCTTCCCAGTTTAAATATTGACATTATTTCTGCCAGTAAGCAGAATTAGGTCTGCAGTAAATTACACGTACGTGTGTCCAAGATTGAATGTGTAAGGAATAAGATCTCCTTCTGAACAATATTTTATAGGATGTCCATGAGAAACTAGGCGCACATAAATAAGTAATTTAACTTCCTAATGCTTGGCTGTCGTGTATTCACTCCGGATTAAAGCTCTTTTTACCTATTGATATGTTGTCAATGTAAGCGGACGGCAGCCAGCGGGTGACTCTACATGTATATATAACTAAAAGCAGCAGCGGTCTACCAACAAAATATTGCAACAAAATGGATCGTGGGAACACATGAACGCGAGAATATTCAATGTTTCACTGTCCGTATGTTTACTGTACGGATAATTGATATTTCTTTGATGTGAACTCACCCTGAAGCCATCTATGTTTTTTTTCTCCTTTCTCCTATGTAAATGCTTTGTCATCTACATATTTTAACATAGGCGACGGCTAAATGTTTGGGTGACCTGTTGCTGTTTGCTTCTAGAATTATATATACTATTGTATTATCATTTACAAAGGAGTTATAAGCGAAATGGCAATTTGAGAGTGACTTTCTATGGCAGGTAAAGATTCTATCACAATTTTTTTAGGCAATAATTAGTAACTTTCTTTGATGATTTGTAAATTGTGAGATATTGTTGTTAAATATAGATCTATCCATCTATAAAATACCAATAGACGTAAATAGATGGATGGCGAAGTATCACGTGAGAATATTATATATGAGTCGAGCCCCTTCATGGGAAGTACCTCCTGCTCTACGACGTAGAATCAATCTGGTTAACATGAAATATATGTATAGGAACAAAATGTGCTGACTTGGTCGAATCGATATACAAATGTATTATGTGAGCGGACGACATAAGGCAACAAAAGGCCAGCCACAAACAATCATACCAAGGTACTGCCATATTCCCATGGTAGGAGCTGGATAATAATAATCCATATGGATTATTCTTCACAGTAGCCAGTGTACATACAGAACGATCTATTGGATGATAGAGTTGGATCAATGATTCTCTTTATCAAAGTGTAGTTTTCCGTTTCGTGGCAGGCTATAAGATCTAGCTGTAGATCATATTTTGCAATAGGATGTATTCAAATCTCACAGGACGAGTAAATAAAGGTATGGAGTAAAAATCGTGATGAAAATAACATGGCTATTTTCACACATTTCTATAGTATAGTCTACACATATAAAGGTATTGCAGGCATCTGGCCTTGGGAGGTACAGGTTTTGAGACAGTGCTTGCTCATATGGTATACGAAATTGTTCACGACTCAGAGTAAATATACATACATGCTAAGACCTGTGTCTGGGCTCGTTAAGCCGGCCCAAATTCATGTCCAAACAACTGTATGTTCATAGGGGTATAAGTAGGTGTACCAGACATTACCCCCTCCCAATAAATGACAACATTGTCAGCAAATCCTGAACCACTGTGATGTTTATTCTTCATCCATATGGTCAATTGAAACACCTATATTTACAAGTGGCTAGGAGTGAACGCCAGGAGGTTTAATGGTCACCTTTACATCCTCATGGGCCATGATTTATTAAGAACGTACCGGAAGACATGGGCCGCCAAGACTGCAGTTCCCACTGGTATTTGGTCTGACGATGGGGCCTCCAGGGCATCGACATGAAGGTGGCTGTGGGCCGGGATTTCAGCCACCCTCGTCAAATTACCTCAGACAGGATCCAAGGGCCCAGGTCTCCACGCTGAGACCTCTAGACGCCCCCATGCAAAGTACCCCAGTGACATGGCTCGGTGTCATTTGGACGGGATCTATTATAAATGTGGCCTTCTGCCGGTCTTATTTCACCCCGCCTGACAGGTGCCATACCCGCATTATTGTGTAGTCGTGGTGGAGGCATCACGTTTCCTATTGCCGGGGTTCAATTCAGGGATAGGGAGAAGGCGAGTGGGTAAACGCTGCGACGCAATGCAGGAAGAAGGTGTCTAGAAGTTAGCTGTGAAGAATAGTGGGAATAAAAAGAAATCACCAAAGGAGGTGAAATTCATCTGCCAACTGGGTGGTAGGAGAAGTGCACCGAGTGACTCTTGTGTCTCCGGCAACTGCTCCCGAGCAGTATTACACAGTCAACTCGTGCACTTTACACCCTTCTTGGGATTATATATTTTCTATTTATACGCATATAGACATGTATAACAATGTGCTGAAAGTACTTGTTTATATATTTAAGGTGTATGTCTTCTTCTTCTTTTTCCAGTTCACTGCTGTCGTCTGCATGTCAATGATGCTACTCCGATTTACAACAAAAGTGGACCTTGAGATCCATGCAGGTAACTGATTCATGTATCTATATATCATGAAACTAAGGTGTACATGAAGTCTACACCTAGCTTTCCTTAGCCAAAGTGTTATTCAAAATGAACCACTGATTTCTACATGATATCGGTAGGAGAACGATTATCATACAAACAAGTGAATATGTGTAGATTAGGCCCGGTATCCACCTAATACAATAGACATTTAAGAGCTCCCGAAGCACTACAATGCGGGAACCTCTTTATCTTATACAAACGGCAAGAGTAGGAACATCGATGTGCATCGTAACATGTTTTTAAGAACATCGTAAACGATTTGGAGATAAGTGGACGCCGGGCCTTGCCATGAGAGTGGTTGCTTATCTATATATGTACAAAATAATGCTTTAAAGGCATATCGGACAATATGGCTTGAAAATTAAAACCCATGTCAATTTCCTGAAAATTTAATATGCTGATCTCCAAGTGTTGTGGAACACAAATATTATTTAAAAATCGGGGGTCACCGTGCTAGTTTTTGATTTATAGATTAATATTATGATAATTTTATATTAGAATGTATATAAATTCTAAAAATTATTTTTTCACATAGTAAAACCCATGTCATTTTTCTCGAACTTTCACAGAATATAGTATATATATATAGAACTTCTTATTTAGGTTTTAAAAATCATAGGTCACCGTCCTTGTTTTTGAAATAATTGAAGAAAACCATAATTTTCAGTACATTTTATATGTAAATCAGACACATGTAAATTGGCCTATTTTACCCATCAAAATTGAATAAACGTGACAAAATGTTAAATATACTCATGTGTAATTAGAATGAATCCCAAATAACCTAGTTTTGACTAATATTTGACATTATTAAAAAATCACTGCGGATTGTAGGATATGCCTTTAAGCCAATTAATTGAACCATAACGGAAATTATTCTGGGTCCAGGTTCCTAGTCTCGATCGTACAGTTGTGTTACGTTGCTTACCTATATTCAATTTCTCATAGATATTATGCCCGGTTTCGCAATTTGATCGACATTAAAAAAAAATGACTACAGAGTAGATCCTTGAAGATTCTGATTTAAAGCCATTGCTACAGGGAGATGTTGCTGATGCCGATAACCGCGAGGGCTTTGAATATGAATTCACATTTGGGATTGTAACGCGGCGTTTCTTCCTACCGATTATGACCACCGATCAGGGCATTTAACAATCGTCAGGTGGAAACAAAATGGGCTGAGGTTTTCCCCCTCCAATATTACGTAATATAGCACCGCAAATCGACTTTTGAGACCACCAACGAAATCTATTCAGGTTGAATCGATTGGTTGCAGTTACCAAGAATCGGGCGGTGACCACCTTCATTTTCCTCATAAACTAACGTTGTTTCTTTTGTTTAAAACGTTCTTTCTCGTTGTCACTGATTTCAATTTTAACCTGACAAGCACATTTAGGAACCCCACCTTTTTGTCTATACATATTTAACAATCGGTGCACATGGAGCAGATAATCGGTCGTAAGGTGAAAACAGAGCATAGCTTTGGTGTCAACGATTATTAGCACGGATAAATTCTTAAGGGGAACCACCGACCGATCATTTTACAGGGTGGACATGATCGGTAGGGGTTTTAATCGTGGAAACGCCACATAAGTCATTTTTGAAATGGACACCTAAACAGCACACTCATCTTTATCGTGTATTCGTGACATAGAAGACGAAGATCATAGTGTGCAATTCAAATATTGTGTAAATTTGAAAAAAATTAAATTCTTGAAATCTTTGAAAGTATCAGTTACATCAGTAGATCTGTACAGGCGGTTTACTGAACTAAGCACGTGTAGTCAGGTGATCGATGACATAGGGACGCCGCTAAACAACAATGGCGTTCAACAAAGACAGCTTCCTCCTTCACGTTAGACGTCGCGCCTTACGTCAGAGCTGCGTCTCAACCATTCCCTCTGAAATCAACGACGCATGCGCAGCAATATAGACTAGCCACGCTTCCGGAAGTGAACACACGGTGCTCCCCCTTGCGGCACAGGAGGAAACGTCCCATAATGGAGATGGGGCTTGATCTTTTACATCTTTACGGAGAAGGTAGGGGTGCTGAGCAGGGGGGAGGGGAGTTGGGGGGGGGGGGGGCACGTAGCTCCTCTGTCAGTGTGGCGGATAAAAAGAGAGGAAATTACAAAGCACCCTGACCGATGGAGGGGGGAATTTCTTTGGACGCATCGGTGCCTAGCGTCAGTGAAGCGGCGTCACATTTGACGCGATCAACGTCAGAGATGAATGGGGATGTCTATTGGGTCTGACACCTATTCTTCTATTATCATCGGTGCAGTGAGTTGCTCAGTGGGCGTGTTTCTTTTTAGCGCCCCGAATTCCCCACTGGGAAACCACTGCTGCAACACAAGCCAGTGCTCTCCGGTGGCCACTGTTTTGTTTTCTATGTTGGCAGAGGGTGTGTCGACACTGTACAGTTGATGTTTCTGATGTCACATCACCTCATATTTACATCATTCGTCAAGAATTTATTTTTCATTGCCTTGCAGACGTTTCGGCGCTCAGCTATGGATCGCTTGCCATTTATAGTATTCACATCGTTGTCTCCTTTGTCCTGCTCGCCGGGGCTAACCTGGTGAGTTGTTCATTATGAAGCATGATCTTCTCATGTGTCGGAGATACATTTCTATAGAGTTTTATAATACAGCTCTATCGAGCTTTCGAATACATTGTATATCTCCTATTTCGATGGATAAGCAAGGTTGATGATATTTCCCTTGGCCTAGGTCACATGATACCCCTGCTTACGGATAGGACAAATTTCACCTGATCCTAGTTGATAAGTAAGGAGGAACAGATATCCTGTATGGCAATGGGAATATGCCTTGAATTACGAACTTTCCGTTAGAGACTCTTGTCCATCTACATACCTTGTGCTATTAATCAGTACCTGAAAATCGTATTTTGTTGGCTAAATATCCTTGCAGGTCTCCCTGTAATTGTTCACAGCAAACAATATGCAAATTACTTGTGAATCTTAAACACAACTACGAACAGATATAGAAAATATTCTTGCATGAAAGTCTCCACTATCATAAGATAAAATATGCATGTATACAGATTGTCAAACGGCACACCAAAAAATAGAGCATGTTATGAGTAGCAAGACAAAGACTAGTCGCTTATTTTGATTTGGTATAGAGTTTTCTTTCACAGCTTTCCCCTTGTACCGTGAATTACTCTTATTTGTATTTTATACATATATCTAAAAGATGATCGACACAGAAGGAGTAAAACAATATGAATACATACAGGTCGATCCATATTACAAGATTGAATAACGCCATTCAATAATAGTCATCTATTTCCAATTACACAATGGCATTCTCGTCACCTTTCATCGAACATATATTAACTACATTTTGTTTTGTTAAAGTTTTCTTTTCTCCATCACTACTATAAGAATGAATTCAACATCCTGGTGCTAAAATACCTTAATGCAATTAAATCGGCCGTTATACTATTATAGGACCGATTAGAGTGTTGTTATTCATTTTTTTCCTTTTTCAAACAGCTGTGATATTACATGGGTAATGGCTGATTCATGCCTGTTTGAGGTTTGTCGCTATTAATTGATTCACTGTAATTAGATTGACCTAATAGGTAATAAATGGATCATCGTATTTACAAATAGTAATTCAGAAAGGTTCCTGTCGTGAAGAAAAAGAACATTTTCAGGGAACTGACTGTGAGAAAAAAAGCCTCACACTCGCCTGTCGTTCGATAGATGCAAACAAATAACTCTTCTTTGCTGAGTCATCAATTTGCTTTCAGGACCGACGCGGCACTTTTTTCCCCTGGGTAGCGTGGACGTTCGTCGTCATGATGTATGAAGCCTTAGCTGTGCTACTTTATTTCACTGCTTCTAAGCACAAGCAGAAGGTACCTTACATTATCCATGATCTACCGATGGGGATATATCTCGGTGCTTCGAATATATGATCGCAATCGCTGTAGATTTCAGAATCAATATATTATACATCTATTCTACTTTATGTCAGAAAAGGGGGGAAGGCAGCTTCTTGGCCGCGGCAGAGGTGCAGCCTAGAATAATATAGTTATCAATAAATGTAGAAACTGTATATGTTATTGCACTTTCTATGATATGGGTTTTGAAAATGATATTGCTGAATGAATTATAGGCTTATCTGTTATCCCCAGTGGCTTGAAGATACAAAAGATATAGGAAAATGAGCAATAGTTTTCTGTAATTTGATCGTAGTTGTACATACATGTATAGTAGTGGTTTTCACACTGAGCGATTACTCAGTATTCTTGAGAACAGGTGTTCTCCATATGGTATATAGGCGTGACATCTTTCTATCTGTTTCAGGGATTGCGTCGATGGGACGTCTTCTGTTCATTCTTTTACGTTATACGGACATCTGTTAATGTAAGTATAAAACTTTGTCAACTTGATAGATGGTCGTTTTTATAATAACATGATTGTAAAATTATTGTTGTCTAGAGGAATACATGTATCTCTGTCCCCCTCTGTAAATTTTACTGTGTAAGTTTCCTCTGGTAATGACCAATTATTTTTGAGGATATGATATGTAGTATAATTTCACAATATTCGTCAAATATTGAGCATTTATGAGTAGAAATGATAGGTCCAAACTACATTCTATCAGATTAAAAGAAGAACATGTTATATAATAAGAGATTCTGTATTGGTTTTGCTCAATTAGAATTTCCTCTGTGCTAACTCAACACAAGCACAGTATTCTGATATCATTTTGGAGAATAATTGCCTCCATATATTTCTTTAGATGTCAAAATGTTCTAGTTTCATGTATTAAAAGAAATTTATACTCAATTTCCTGTGGTTATAATTACCCTTGAAAGTAGTTCCAGATGAGTAGAAATCTAGTTGGGAATGAAGCCAAATGTTCTTCTACAAATATACCAACAACAAATAATAAATGACGTTTCCTGTATATTGAATACACAAGGATCCATAAGCAACGTGAACAAATGTAGGTGTCATCATATTCAAGAAGTTTTCTGATTGGATTGTCATCAAAGTTTGAATAGGCATTTTCAGAGACTGTATTTACAGATATATATATATATAAATATATATATATATATATATATATATATATATATATATATATATATATATATATATATATATATATATATATATATATATATAAAACGAGTCGTATAAAGTATGTTATACGTACACAATCAAGGTAAGCATCTCCTCATTCTGTACGGACCAAATCATTTGTTTTCAACACCACAATGGCTACTTTCAAATCATATCACTTGTCAACAATTGACCTTAGGTCTGACATTTCAGGATTAGGTAGCAGATTAAATCACCGGTAATCAAGAATTCAAAGCATTTATCAATTTACAATGTTCCATGAAATACCTGTTTTACCGCTAAATAAAGCAAGAGGTAACATATACGAGGGTAAACTCATAAAAAGACTAAAACTTAAAATAAGATAATCAGAAATTAGAATATAGTGGTCTTCTAGGCATTTAATCTATCAAAAAACTATCTCTATACACATTTTGGTGGAGGATTTCCCTGCTTCATGACGAGACTCTAAATATGGTAGGTACTTTACATGAATCCGCCATATGAGGCGAAGCCAAAAGAAGAAAAAAAACCCTGTATGGTTTTACGAGAGCATATAGAGCAGGCCAGATCAGACTATGATGAGAACAGTGTGGAGATAAAAGCCTGGTGTTGGGTCCGTACATCCATTCAGTGTTTGTGCCTGTAGAGCCCACATTCACAATTTCCATATTTATGACGTGTTTTCCCCCAGTTTCTATGCACCACAGAGTATCCGGGCGTCACCGTTTGTCACACTGTCTATACACAAGGTGGATGTATACATACGTCTACAACAGCATTAATCAAACGGGTAGGGCCCCAATGCAGGCCATGGGTGGCAGTACAGGCTTTGTTGGCTGGAGGACAGACTTAACCCTACGCCTGGCCAGCAGCCGCTCGCTCAGCTCTCGGAACACTATGGCAAACCTATATTTCATTTAGTTCAATAGATTGGTCAGGATATTTAAAAACACTAAGGCACTAATGAAAAGCAGGGGAGCGCAGCGCAAAGGTAGATTTATCTGACTGTAGACTGTATGATCTATTATTTAGCGTTGGCAGCCTAGATCTTTAATAGAAGATTCTGTATAGAACTTTATCTGGAATCCATAGGCTATACGGCAAAATTAATAAAAGTGAAACTTGCTATGTGATTTCATAATAGCAGTATCGAATCCTTTGGCATTGGATTGATTTAAGTAGCTGCAATAGAGATTGATTTGTATTGATTTACTACATAATATTACCATTTCTTCTCTCGAGACGAGCTTAGATTAACCTAGTATTGATTCTCGAAGCGGTCCCTATAAAATACATATCAAGATTGTATTCCGAATTTATTTCACTATAGACATAAAGAAATGGGCAGTTTCCTTCGATGTTGATGTTTAAAAGTTTCTGATACTTTTAGAAATGAGTGGTTTTAATAATTGTGCTAAAATGGAATTTCTAGCTAGTTGTAAAAACCCACATATTTAGACAGAATGTGTATGCCGGCTGCTACTTATAGTTGAAGGCTATGCGGGTACCAAGCCAGTCTTTGGATTCTGCATATCCTCAGTATTCCCGGATTGTCCATTGGATATTTGAGTAAACCTGATTGAATCTACACTTCCGGAGCAGCATTATAAACTGAAGTTCGCCCTAGAATCAGTAAAATCTTTGGTGAACAGAAGTCGTACAGAGGCCTGCATGCATAGATATCAAAGACTACCTAATTTACTTTTCCAAGGAAATCAATACCAATATGGTTAACAAGAAACCAATCATAATGGTTGCGAGGAAAATTCCCAACATACTCTAAATACAATAATTTGCAAAGGTTTTGTGCGTTTTATGTATCCTTTATATTTCCTTAAAATCTTTGTGTAGGTTACATATCCAACGCTGTACTTACTTTACGGATTTAACCTATGTCATACTCGAACCGATATACCATACCAACAGGATTGAGATAATTAAATGTTAATAGTTTAAAGCAAAGAGACATAAATAACCATAGTGAGCCTCCTCTAGAAGTAGGTGCCTTCTAGAATTCTGTAAATTGTTTGAGCAGTTTCGAAGCAATACACTTGCCCTATACGAGGATAAAAGAAATGTTCACACTAAGCTGACATTTATCGATCCGTTGATTCAAATCACTTCCTTAATCAGAAGTGCAGATGAAAAGAAGTTTTATTGAGCCTTGGATACGCAAACACAAAGATCTCCCAGATTGCTAGTTAGCATGCATTTACCAGGTATTGCAGAAATAGTCCAATTATACTGACCATCACTCGACCACAGCTCGACACCCATGCCTCCAGGAACGATTAGTATAAAAAAATTACTTCCCTAATGATGTGAATAAACGATGATATAGCAATTGAAGTAGGAAGTAAAGGTCACTCTTGATCACATATCATATATTTACTAGTAGCTTGTAACCTTTCATAACGGCTGTATATAGCACAATATCAGATTTCTAAAGCCTATAAGACACCGACCCGACCGCTGTGCCCGATTCTACCTTTGCCCGACGGATCCGTCGGGTCTGTGACAATCTGCAACAATCGGGTCGGTGTACGCACTTCACCGACCCGATTTTATTGCTTTTCCCGACCCGTCGGGCATTACCACCGTGTCAGATATGACCGACTCTTCCCGACCTTAAGATTTCGGTGTACGCACTTTCACCGACTGTTCCCGATTCTGAATAGGCCACTTATATAGTGATGCTATGAATCCCCTCATTCTATACCCGAGTATTTTATACCGATTTGTAGGGGAGACAGAGGCGATTATAGATCTGAAATCCGTTTTGTGATATCTTGAATAGAACGGAAGTTATTAAACTTTGCCTTATTCCTATATATACTTATCACCCGGCCCGGGGCCCAGCCGGGTCCGCTCCCGCCTGTTCTCTTTGATCTCAATCGGGGTCGTTTTACGAGGTTATAAAAGGGGGAGGTGTAATCGGGAAGAGTCTACATGTCGGTGTCTTATAGGTATAAGACACCGAAATTTTATTCCCGACTATCACCGAGCCGATGGTCGGGATGAATCTGGAACAGATTTCGGTGTCTTATAGGCTTAAGTCTATTGTATAGAAACAGGTAAATGGTAAGAAGATGATTTCCATACAATGTTTCGCTATTCTAAAGCCTATAAGACACCGAAATTTGTTCCAGATTGATCCCGACCATCGGCTCGGTGAGAGTCGGGAATAAAACTTTGGTGTCTTATACCTATAAGACACCGACATGTAGACTCTTCCCGACGACACCTCCCCCTTTTATAACCTCGTAAAACGACCCCGATTGAGATCAAAGAGAGCAAGCGGGAGCCGGACCCGGGCCAGGTGATGGGTATATGTAGGAATAATGCAAAGTTTAATAACTTCTTTTCTATTCAAGATATCACAAAACGGATTTCAAATCTATAATCGCCTCTGTCTCCCCTACAAATCGGTATAAAATACTCGGGTATAGAATGAGGGGATTCATAGCATCACTATATAAGCGGCCTACTCAGAATCGGGAACAGTCGGTGAAAGTGCGTACACCGAAATCTTAAGGTCAGGGACAGTCGGTCATATCTGACATGGTAGTAATGCCTGACGCGTCGGGAAAAGCAATAAAATCGGGTCGGTGAAGTGCGTACACCGAACCGATTGATGCAGATTGTCAAAGACCCGACGGATCCGTCGGGGAAAGGTAGAATCGGGCACAGCCATCGGGTCGGTGTCTTATAGGCTTAAGGGATAACCCATAGCACGTTAATTGTAAAAAAAAAAAAGAGATCAGTATTGCAGAACTAAAACCTAGAACTAGAGGGACGGAAGCTGCAAAATACCATCTTTCAGTTACTGCCTGCTGGCACAGACAACTGTAGTGACATCTATTGGCCAAGTTCATTACTAATTGCAGAGGAGCAAACACATGCACCCTGTGCCATCGGTTTGCTATGCTCCGCTCTGCTGGAGGGCCACTGCTGGAAAGGAAGGTAAAACTTGACTACGGCGTCACCTTTCGGTTAAACTCGGCGTTTACCTCTCGTGCCTCGTTTGGGAGGAGGAGCTTCCCATCAATTACATGGTGACTGGCATGTTCCTACATACCTATGAGCGAACACTCCATGATTACATAACGCTTAGGCTTAGATAACTACTGCTTCGAAAAATACTGCCCTCGGCCAAGGCCTTGGGCAGTAATTTTTCCAAGCATTACCGAGTAACTTTGACTTTCTTTAACCGGTACATAGTTTCCCTCTAATACTTCTCTATGATTAAGGCAATTGGCATCAGTAAAGAATTCACAATGTAGGATCGTTTTAGAATAAAAATCAAGGAAGAAGCACACACGATATACACAATAATTCAATGAAGTTTCTTTTTTTACGAAAGTGTGCGATACTGTGCATAGAAATATGTGACATGTATATTTTTAAATATGCTGTTTCTTGTACTGATATCCGCATTGTTCTTCAATGGAATGCCCACATAGGGAAATTATTTTATGCTTATTATCAATGAAAAATAGCATCGCTCGGCTGAAATAGGACAGAATGTAATACATACCAGTGGTTAACAGAAGAAACAAGAAAGATATTTTGGATATTGATGCAGAGGTGTCTTGAAGCATAGGAAAGTATAGGTTTACAGGGAAGTAAACTAAACTTGAAGTACTAGATCGAGATGACAATAATACTGATAACCCTGGCCACTGCTCTACTGGATAGTGTGAACACATCGAATCTGATGCATACATTTGGCCAAACCGAAATACTTTTTGTAAATAAGAAAAAAAGGTGATAAGGACAAGTTGTCCGTTATTCATGTGCTGGTCTTCGACTGATGACAATGATCTTTTTGATACCAGCAAAATGAACATCGAGAATAGTAAGTCAAAGAAACATTTCCACAATACCCTTTAATACGATTTCCACTCAACTGAAATAGGTGTTCTCGGAAACGCCATCACCTTTCCAAACACTACCTGGAATATATAAGCAGAATGCAACAGTCGCGTCATGCCAAAATGGTTCTTCGTTGCGGCTATCAATGGATTTTCGTAGCAGTTGGCCCCCAACTATGGTGGCGCAATCTTCACGGGTTGCACTGGAACTACCCCACTCACCTGGCGGATTTACCATGGAACTAGTGTACACTCTGTGCCTTGTACTTCCATCCGTGTCATGTTCTACCAAGATGCTGCTCTTATAGAGAATCGTTGAAATCCACATTAGCCCCTGCAAGCTGACGACAAAGGGTTTCGTTCTATTTTTTGTGTGTATCTGATTCATGTTAAACGTTGATAAATTCCCAATTCATTCGTGGAAGTACCATGTACATGTATATTTAAACTCATCGAGATAGTGCGTTTTTTCTAGACAGGACTGTGTCTTATTGGATAAGATGTCTTCTCAATATTTCACTAATAGAAAATACCTTCCTTTCAGATTTACTGCCTCATCTGTGTCATATGTCGATATAGACTTATACGAGCGTCCGAGGAGGCACCGTGCACATACATTTTTCCCAGCCCAGAAAATGTAGGTTCTTGATTATGAGTAAAAATACTATCGTCATACCTGAACTGAATTTTCAATGACATATGAATATTGTCTGTTAGCCACTGAAAATTTACTGACATTCCTCAAGTAAGTAACGTCTGAATCACTATGACTACTAACATGTCCAGGTAGTAGTATTAAGTCTTATGTGTTTCATATTACAAAGAAATGACGGACATATTTGTATATTACAACAAGTGAAAATTACATTTTAATATGACTTCCTTTATATAGTATGCTGTATAAAATGCTTAGGGCTTGGATATTGTACACTGTCCTTGCTTGGGGCAAATCTTTATATAAACCATGAATATCGTCTTATTCTTTTCATTGTGTCTCATTGTTCTTGACCATCTATTATAACAGAGATAGCAACGGCGGACCCCATTGCTTTGAGAGAAAGATATAATATAGCCACGAATATCATTACTCCTTTCAGTGCGGCCGCAGACCTCGGATGCAGAAAGACCTCATTACTGTCGTGGAGTCAACTTTCCGACCGTCATCTCAAAACCTCAATCCAAACACAGTCATCCTCCTGACGTCACTTCCGCCACCTTACGAGACAGCGCCGCCACCTTACGGCGACCAGGAGAGACAGATGGTGGCGCCGCGCGGCGGATGTTCGCGAGTCGTCGTCGAGTGTGACGTAGATAACGTGTGCACGTGTAAACCCATTGACAGTGACACTGACGCCTCTCTGGACGACGTGACCTACCTCAGAGAGAGACATAGCCGTCAGTGCAGGTTGTGGCAGGCCAACAGTGACAGCAACAACAGAGAGACTCGCCTGCGCCACGGCACCATCCTCTGGGATGAGAGCGATACCGAGAGCAACTCAGCTGACCCTGCGAGCCACTCAGCTACAGTATACAGGAATCCTATGGTGATGATGAGCACCAGTTGCGCACCTCCAGAGAGTGTCTAGCATAGATCCACAGTGAATAGTACTTTTAAAGCAGCAACATTTGGCCGATTCTCCACTTTAGTATATATGCTATTAATCGAGGCACACTGCATGTAAATAAAGGCCTCTATAATACGACAGGTAAATATACAATCGTGACCTTATCTAAGAAGCTCCTGTCTTGTGATGTAGTTTGAGTGAACAGTGCCAGGAGGCGCTCAAGTCGGACACGTGACTGTCGCGTGACTAAATAAATTTGATTAAAGGTGATCGTTAATAATTCTGCCGCTCTTCTTTTTCAACATGTTAATACTGGATAAGCTGATGGCATATGTATACTACATATCTACCTGGTGTTATGTACATACGATCTCTTAGAAAGACACCAGGCGAAGCTTCTTATAGCTTCATTCATTGTAATTATTAGGTTGTATTTCACGCTATGTTGCGGACTATTTCATAGTTACATTATTGTTTTCTTTGATAATAAAATGAGGATCATAGGCCCGTAATATAATTTTCTTACAGGAATCGACAAGACCTGTTTCGCCTCATGCTTAGATCACTTCAATGCAGGAAAATGTATTACATAGGATTGGACTCATCATTGGTTTCCCCCGGAAAAGCTCCACGGTTGCATGACAATGTTTAACAATTTTGAATGTCTCAAATCTATGAAACATTAACGCATTATATACTGTGATGACGGGAATACAACGTAGATAATTTGATACCCGTTTCACGATATCTCAACTAGAACAAAATAATAGTATAATAGATGTTCCAAAGTTACCGAGTCGTCGCTTAATCAGATATATGACCTCAGCATATATTTGCAACTCCTGATAGTCCTTGCATTGTATTCCAATGGGGGAAGGGTGGTGCTGACTTCTATTAGACATAACAATTGTCCGTATAGTCATTGTAAATATCAATTATTCGAAATTACACCTGGAAGTAGAAGAATGCTAACCCCACCCTGTCTACATTTCTTCAATGAGGATGATTCAACCACTCAAGGCAATTAAGTGGCCGCCATATCTTGATGCATGGTAATGCTATTGCCATTACAATTAGATGGTGAGTCATCATTGACTTCGCCCTCTTTCTCTAGGTCCTCGTATGTACCCCGGCGAACAAAACTACACATATATAAGAGAAGTTCATGTGTCCCCCGCATGGTGTCCTCCCAGTGACCCCCTCCACCCCCTCTTCTGCTGCTTCTTCTCCCGTTGACGTTACACCTACCCGACGTACTGTACTCTGCAAATCCAACCATGTAGAACGAACAGAGGCGGCGGCCAAACAACAGTGGGGGCCGACCTACCTTAGTTAGTCACGGAGGTCTAGCAGGTTGGACGACGCACCAACTTGGACATTACAGCCATGGGATCTTACACCTCATCTTTCACTAAAACAGGACCAAGATGACCCGTCTAAAGACAGTCTGTTGCTGTTGTGGCCTGAGGGCCGGCTCTATGTTTGCGGCCACCTACAGTCTGGTAAGTCCATGAGATTTCATGCTGAGAAAGGGTTGTGAGAGAAAGAGGTAGGCACGATTCATCCTCCACTGTTTACACCCTACCTGTTACTCGTGATGGTGAGATATATTGGGCGTGCTCTCCTAGGACATGGGTGGGACTCGGTGTATTCACCCTGGTATACTGGGTAGAGCAATGAGAATAATAAGGCAGTTCGATGGACTCTCCACTAACTGAACTTGCATATTGGGGGCGGGGTGGTAAGGTACGAGTGGACATAGGGTACATGAGAAGCAGGCTGGGATGGGCGAAGGGGTGGGTGGTGAGTGGGGGGTTACCAGGTGACACACATCCACCCGCCACGCATGGCCATGGTAAGCACCGGCGGATCCGCTCCTGAATGTGACTCCTCCTCAAGGAGGGGTACGCCGGGAAAGGATTTAGGTGCATATCCCGCTGGTCACGGCTGGCTGAATTGGGGACGCACCATGCGGTTCCTAAACACCCCGTCTCCCAGAATAACGCATTCTTTAAGGACATCTTTAGACACCTGTACCCAGTATATGACGGAGGGACACCTTATTGGAAATGTTTGTATCTACCATAGGGGACCAGTACATGGGGGCAGGGAGGCAGTTACGATCTGCCTCTCAAAGACAGCTCTAAATTCCTAGGTGGGTCAATGACCCCAAATCGAGATCCTGTTGCCTTAAGATATCGTGTATGATTTCTGCTGGCATTATGATTAATCTAGATTAAACAGAGGCTTTATCAAGTCCCTTACGAGAAATTCTACATATGAAGGAGGTGGGTTCTAAAGCAAAGATTACCTCTTGTATTATATATATATATGTGTGTGTGTATGTGTGTGTGTATGTAAATATTTATTCATGTAGACATAAAGATGCCAAGAGGTTGATAGATATGATAAATGAGAGGTATTCACTGAGAGCTGGATGAAGATACTATAAAACAGACTGAGAGAAATAGAGGCCAATGGAGACATACAGAGGGCATAGAACTGGGGCAGAGCAGAGACACACAACACACATTCAAAGAGAGATAGAAAGAATAAGAAAGGCAGAGAATGAGAATGGGAGAGAGAGGGAAACTCAGGAGAGATATATAGGGCATGGAACGGGGGAATTGTGACACCAAGAGACTTGTCATACATGCTTAAATCCAAGTCCAAGGGTGTTGCCTTCCATAGTGTAATAGCCCTTGGAGGTAATTTACCTCTAGGTTGGGAAAGTTAGACATGTGGCTAAGTCTTATATCATTTTCACTAATTATCAACAAACTCTTGACAATATTCATGACAGACTGAATAGGTATTGTATACTTTTCAATAATATTGTATTCCAATTATGGCATCACAAGTTACATTCTGAATCTTTATCACGCTATATATATATATATATATGTGCGTTTATGTGTCAGATTTTCTTTTCTTTCTGTAATTATAAATTTACTGTAATCAGCTGAGGTCTCCCGTCATTAGTGTCGTGATAAATTATAATCATGTAGATGATTTACAAAATCAGAATTAACGTCAAAAGTATATAGACGAGACCATCAACAAATGAGTAAATAAATAAATGGAAACGCATTGCCTTATATAGTGCAAAAATGTTGCATTAGTACAATGATTTATAATGCAATTAGAAGCTTTTAAAAGAGTTTTGCTTATCCCTACCTTATTCCCGACAATACTTCAGCCTAGATCTGCATATCTATGAAAAGAAAACATCGTAGAATACATTAGTGATTGTTTTGTGTTAATTGTTGTTTGTGTTAATTCATCTAACAACAATCATATCAATTTCTTACGATAAAGCGATTGTTATTTGAATTGAAGTAGATTATTGTACCTGTCATGGGATTTTGTGACTCAGTTGATTATTGGAAAATGATAGAAGACAATGGTGACAAATTACTCTTGGTCACAAGTCAATGAAGCTACGCATTTTGCTCCAAGTTGGATCATCTGGGATATTCATCACATATAAGTATACATTAAACTTCATCAAACAAACACTGGAGGTTTTCTTCCAGGCCACACATGAGGAACGTACCTAAGCATCACTAATTGAATACCCCATGAGTAACCACACAACATTGTTTACTAATATTTTCAAAGCTTTACATTACAAAACTCAAGACCTATATCTTAAGTATGGGATGACTGACTACATGGTTTGTTCTTATCTCTATCTTGAATTACTGTCTGAATTTAAATGTGAACACGGTAAGGCTCATCATTGACTAAATTGGATTTTAAAATGGATTGGAAACCTACAATTAAAGATTTGAGGATCAGGACCTGGTCGTGTGGTCTGGTATAAACATGGCACATATTGAATTCATTCATAATATTACTTTACTATTATTACTTCAGAATAATAGCAGTTGGAATAATATAGAAATGATGGTCACTTTGTCAAATCAAATGACAGAGGTATCGGTGAAAATCTTGCTTTCTTATCCACCTAATACAAAGTGTCCATAAAAAACACCTGGGGAGCGTGTATCTACATACCCGGAGCATACGGATATGTTGTATGCACCGGGGCGCATACAGAAAGATATTGCGTACGGTAAGATAGTGCGTACCTAAATGAACATATATATTGGTATGCCACTTGTCTGGAAAAGGTGGATAATAAATACAATATAGACTGGTTCCATATAAAAGCGGATGTTATAAGTCTCCATCTGCTAATTGAAGATCTTCGTGACTGTACCTGGACGACCCCAAATTGGATGTCTTGAGTTGAGAATAAAAAATGTTAGGTGACTCTGTAAGTGCGTAACCGATCCATACTGTTTATATGTCACGCCTATGACAGAAACATCTACCTGTGGTAAATAATATGGCAATTATGCAAATCATCTTTGGGGAGATCTAACCCCTGTCAAACTTATAGTATTCTAATGATACATTTCGGTCAAATTGACAATCCTCATCAGGAGCTTTCAAATTTGTGCATATAACATCAATAGTTTTTACATCTTTATCATACGTCTTTCTTTCCCTTTTTTATTAGCTCAAAGTGATTCTTTATTATTCATTTGCCCCATTAGTGAGAGTATTGCAAGTTCATTTTAACGCTGTATAGAAATAACAAGAAGAATACAATATTATTGGAGCGATAACAGAATGGTATTTTGTATATTATTAGTTGATTCATGTTACATCAGATAGTGAAAGTGATATTATTACATACCTATGGCCGTACTTGAATGAAATACTGCCTGCTACTAGGGGTGTAGTATAAATAATGTTTGGGCGCACTGCACCCGTAGTGAATATTCGGGCGCACTGTGCCCTTAGTGAATGTCTCAGGTAGAAATCTACATAAATAAGTATTAAAAAATGATGTTTTTCTTTATTTCTAGGTATGTAATAATAAGAAAACGTAGTGACTGAGCCCGTAGGGATGCCATTCTCGGCCTTTTGATTCCATAAATACGTCCCTCTGCCTGCGGCATCGGGACGTATTTATGGCATCAAAAGACCTTTAATGGCCATCCCTTCGGGCTCAGTAACCACGTTTTCTCTTATTACTATATACCTGTGAGCTAATGTCTATGAAATATTTACTACCCGCTGCTAGGGGTTCAGTATAAATAATACTTGTGCCCGCTGTACCCAACATTTGGCTCACTATCGAAATTTACCGTGTTGCGTGCGAGACCAGTGTAGGCGTATTGAAAATCAAAATGGCAGTTTTCTACCCTTTTGTGAGTTCGGAGACATTTTAAAACTACCCATGCATTACCAAATATCTAGGTACTTAAAATGGGGCATTCACCTGATAAAGTATCAATAGCTCAAATATATGAGCCTGTTCAATAACAACAAGTTCACTGGCCGATGTCAACAGATCTATGTAGTTCTGCCTGTCTTACCTGGGGGTGCCACCGTCTATGTAACTTGTCAAGGTGTGTACAAGTGAACTCCAATTGTATCTTCTGTCATTTGCAAGCATACTTACCGAATAGCAGAGACTATGATTAGGAGATAGAAGACGTATTAACATATTTCCACGCATGTGCAATGATCATATCAGATGTGTTGGACTTCCGGATTAGTTCAAGTGTTCAGAGACGTGCTACAACCTCCCCCAACCACTAGAAGTTTATTGAGGTATTTAACAAGTTCACTGGTGCTATGCCGACTGACAGTCGCGCCGCCAAGCAAGACAGGCGGAAGTACATGTACAATACACTGTGCATATCTCGGCAAGTTAGCCTGCTGTTATCAATTGATCTCACATAATATATGAACTATTCAAATTGTATTAAGTTAATGCCCCATGTTAGATACCTCCATATTTGACCATTACGCATTCTTACTCCTTACGGGGAGTTTGTAACACGAAGCAGGCACATTCGGTCGGCCGAGTGGTATATTTTATCATATGCCCTAGTGCTATCTTGAGTGGTGGCCACTAGGAGCAGCCCAAGTGCCATAAAAAGAAAGGGATGCCAAGTTGGTTGGAAACAGCAGGGTGTAGTGAATGGCAATGGTTTTGTACGGGAACGGGTTGTGAATCGCTGACCAGCAAAGTTGATAAAACGTCATTTTAAAATGATTAGGGGTATATAGTAATAAGAAAGCGTAGTAACTGAGCCCATGTGGATGTCCGTTCTCAGTCATTTGATGCAAAAATACATCCCTTCACCTGCTTCGTAGGGAAGAAATGTTTGTGTCAAATGACCTCGAACCGCCACCAGTACAAGCTCAGTAACCACAGTTTCTCTTATTACATAACATGAATTTATCTATGATCAAAGGCGGTGAGAACCCTGTTGTATATATATGACACATGTATCTGCCCGCAGCACACGTTTGATTTTGTACGTCTGGACTGTATTGAAGTTATTTCAGCCCTAACATACAGGTCACGAGTCTCTTATATTTTCTTCTCCGCACTACTTCCCTTATTGGATTGAAGGGTGTTTTATCGTATACGAGTTTTGTATATATGTGATTTGAATCTATCCATTAGACAAAGAAGAAATCAGGACAGCGGAACTATTACTTGTAGGTATACATCTATAAATAATCCTCTAAGAATAGATGGCAAGTTTGATACTCTAACAGCTTTCGTTATATGATTGTAGGAAGAAATGTATTTATTACGTTTACTTTAAAGTATCGGCACAAGGAAAAGGGGGAAGATAGAAACAGACATCTTACCATGCTACATCAACAAGTTTGATTTGAGCGTTATTTTAGGTTTAGCATTCGTCATATAGAAGGAAATGCCTTCAGGATTGTCGAATTGAATTGTCATATCAGGAAGTCTGACGAATGCTGACTTGTGGTAGAACATGTGGTTGTTAAACCGTTACTGCGGCAGTTTTCAAGATCAGGAACAAAAGATATATATATATATATTCATCATTTATGAATGAGTGTGCAATTATAAATGAATAGCAATTAAATGGTTTGGGGTACATTCAGTCTCTGGATAGTTTCATCTAACCCACTTGCACCCAGTCAACTTGCCATTTCTGCGACTACATGACTCAAGGATCAAAATGTATCTAGCACCCAGGGGGGGCCCGAAGACCTGTCCACCATGCACCGCGTACAGACCATATTATCAAACGCGACTGCAGCGGCACCAGTTATAAACTTGGATCCTTGCAGAGCAGAGCAGAGCATAGGCCGGGAGTGTAGCGGTAGTTATTTGTAGTTCAATGCTGTGTCCGCTAACACTCCCTACAGACTAGTGAGGAACGAACAGAGTCGCACTACGTCTGACTAGGGGAGGGGTAAGGGCACCACATACCTGTGTGTACATATTGCTAGCGCTTTTCAAAGCCTTGTAACTACAGGTCTTATGATCAGATCTGAACGATCCAAATGGCATTGGAATCACCAGGAAAAGGTACGCGGGAATCCAGATCCACAAACCTATTGAAGAAATATTTTCTAAATGGCTGAGAGTTGAAAAAGTAAATCTCTGGACAAGACAAGATAATGGAGTATGACTTAAAGACGTTTTTGAACCATTTTTCACTTGAGACTTTTGGAGTTCTTCATTGTTTCTCAACTCAGAATGGTCTGATTTTCAAACTGTGAGGGTCAGATGAATTCTGGGAGGGATCCTTCTATTAGCGTGTTCATGATCTAAACATTGGCCCAAGTGCTTTGTTTTTGTTTTGACATCTCAAGTTTAACCCTCCGATAACACTATAAAATGTCATCATTTAATTATTTTGTGCCCCTGCTTAGACTAATTCAATAATGAAAAAACGATTCTCACACTTATTTTCACCTATAATCATCCATCCAATAAACCATATTTTACTTCATCAAATAATGTGGATCTTGACCTGGTTTTGTGGGTACACGTTGTAATTTGACATAGAAACGGCCGCGGTGCATGCTGGGCAGGCCTTCGCACCCCCCCCCCCCCCCCCATGTCTTGCATCAGTGGGTCTTGAGTTATTTTGGTCTAGAGTGATTGGTCATGGTCAGCTGGGTGAGACACTGGCAACCTGCTCCTTTCCCAATATAACAGTGAATAGCACGCACACAGGGATGGGATAATTGTTTTGCAGGACGACGGAAGTCTGTATGTGAACCTCTAGACGATGTATATAGCGCGTGTGAGCATGCTCAAACTGCGCCTCCCAAGCAGGTGATCAATAGCAAGAGCCTGAACCTGCATAGAGGGAGAATCGTAACGTTTAGCTTATATTTGAGACGCCATAGAATGTGTAAAAACTAATACATATAGTCTAGAATAAAGCTAATTTCATATTGATACTTGGGTGTGACACTTACATATTGCTATATACCTATATATATGGTGTTATTTATAGAGAAGTCCACCTGCCTATTCCATACACAACATTACCATGGTTTCGATCTGAGTGGCCGTATTCGCAACGCAGATCGAAATCATGGTAATGTTTTATTTATTACTCACCTTTCGACTAACTATTAGAAAAAAAATCCTGTAAATAATTAGAAATTCGATGCAAGCGCCGTGAATTGTTTATTTAAAATAGTTCCTATAGTGCCCGTCAGGTGGCAGAAAAAGCCGTATTTGAGTAGTGCAGGAAATCGCGCTCATATACGTCACCTAGAGGTTAGAATGCTCACCCAGGCTTTCAGCTCACTGTAAAGAAACTAAACCTTCATAATCCATGCACCTACTATAAAGGCCTGGTAAAAGGGTCAGGTACCCAGTATCCCAGCTTAACCATACCCCTGTCCCACAACCGACTTGGTTCCTAAAAATAAAACTTTTTGTTTTTAGTCTTTTTGGGGATAAGTGATTCATTATATCAATCCTGCCAAAAGATAGCAAACACTTAGTTATGGATACTGTTATCTGCTACTAGAAAAGGAAACTATCAGATGACGATAATGACTGAATGTGGTATTTACATTTTCAATTCTGATGGGACAGACCTAAATACACTATTTTCAGACACACTGATATTCTGAGCACACTGAGATCTGATGGGACAGACTCCCTACCTGGCACATAGCCAGCAAATCTGTTTGACCAGTTATTCACCCTTGTGTTTTTAGTGACCACAGACCAACCCCCTCTCCCTGCCCACTACCACCCCCACACCCACAACTACTCACTGACTTCTACTAACAATCGGACTCTGATGGGACAGATTCCCTACAGCGCACAGAGCCAGCAAATCTGTTTGACCAGTTATTCACCCTTATGCTTTTCCTAACCACAGACAAAATCATCCCTGCAATGCAACCCCTAACCTCACAACTACTCACTGACTTCCTCTATTAACAATCTGACCACACTGGTATATGATGGGACAGACTCCCTACATGGGTAAGAGCCAGTAAGCCTGTTTTACCAGTTACTCACCCTCGTGCTCTTACTGACCATTTTACAACAAATACAGGAAGAAGGACTGTGACTAAGCCATAACGTTTGCAAATAGTTATATCATCAAGGTGGTTATTATGTGAAAGTCTATTGTACTTTAGAAGTACCACGCTCATCCACTATCATTAGCTCCTAGACTACTGAGCACATTCCGGCTTTCCAAAATCTACTCAGTAGCGATCTGTAGACACCATAAGTTTTGTATGGAGACTCTGTATTATGTTGGAGAGGAAAAATAAATACACTACTTAATATTGTCAAATCCTCCTTTTGAAAGTATATGAGTCCAAGTGATGCCGATTGGTACTCCCAGAAGGGACCTAATGATGCCTTTGTTTGTGAGTTTCTGTGTAATACAGTTAGACATTATGGCTTGATAGATATAAAACTTGTATATAACCTTATATTTAAGATATCTAAGCGAAATAACAATATAAGACTAAAATCACACGTTATAATCAATATATAATCTTCTAAACTTGTGCCAAGAGCAGACCAAAATGACCTTTTCTTTTATTAATGTGTAGCAAAAAAAGCGCTTACAGAAATGAACTCTCATTAAACAAAAAAGTGTCAGTACTACTGGGCGACAAGGTAGATGTAAAATGAATTATTAATGCGTATAATACGGTCGCCGAAAAGGCAAGCATTATTTGATTTGAAAAAAAAAGTCATCTCGCAAGAAAAAGATAAATTAAGAATGAGAAGGTCCACAATGACATGCTACTTTCAAGACAGAGGTATGACGATGTGGAATGACCTACCAGTCCAAATACAATACACAATATCAAAAGGGTCCTTTAAAAAAGGATCTATAAAAAACTTGACAATGAAACAATTTATAGATTGATTCTGCAAGCACAATGTGTCATCTTTGTAAATATTGGGTTATCTCATCATTGTAAATAATCATCTTTGCCCCATGTACCTCTTAGTACAGCAGATAGATTTGCCTCACCCAGATTCGATGTCTACACATGAATTGAATAAGCAAACAGTTAACGAAAAGTTCTGTATGTTATATGGAAACCTTCAGGTTAACAAGTTTGTTTTATATTTTGCATTACGCATATGATATCAACTACAGTTTTGGTATCTCCATGTGGACCACTTATATCGTTGTTCATTGTTCTACATATTTATGGCTTTTCATTCAAAGCTAAATAATTTTCTACATGAAAGAACAATTTACCTTCATTAAATGAAAATTTAAAAAAAACCTTCGTTTACTGGTGGTGTAGTGGAGACACTCCTACAAATCCCACACCCTTTGTAAGATCGCGCATACGCCTATGGACCCCACCCCTTTCAGATTTCCTCAGTTGCACCTGAATCACATTAGATAAAACAGAAACTGATAGATAGGGTTTCTATTTTACTAAAGCGCCTATGTATTTATCACAGACCAGTCCGTCATCTCTTTGTTTCTCCCTACAGTAAGTAGCCGTAATAGGATATGCAACATCATATTCCCATGTAGACGTTAATCCATCTTTACCATTAGCTCCTCGCATTATATAGTTAATGGGATGTTTTATTGGCTCGTTAAAAACGATTCCAACATGTTGGCCACATACTAATTCTGATAATATGATTGTGTATTTCCAGTTGTCTTCGGCGGTTTTCATTGCTTTACTTCTCATCAGGAACATCGGCTACGGGATCGTGGAATCCTCCATAAGTAAGCCTTCGTTTCGCAAACTATCAACAAAATGTATCACCTTGCATATCTATAGCCATGTAACTCTAGATGTATATTCTTGTAGCTTCAGTGAAACATTGTGTCAGCTTACATTGGATTTATGTATTTTAGAATTATGGACCTCACCCTAGTTAAGCCTAAAAATCAACCACTTAATAAATATTCACATTATGCTTATCATGCATGCATACTTAGTTCTATGACGGAGTAGTACAGAGTAGGGACATGTGTCTAGGCAGTAACCCGAAAACCTGAAATAACCTGAACAGTGACATCCTTGTTAATAGTTGTAATGGGAATATTTGCGGTTAACCCAGTTCAATCATCTTCCTCTCCTATGAATATTCTGTCGATGGGTCTCTGTTCTCTTAGCAAATCCATGCGGTGATCAAAATGTCAGAAGCAAATGCTAATTGGACGGGTTTTCCCCCTTTAATTGTAATGTTTGTGATCAGCCAATTCAAGAACCACCTTCGTGGTCAAACATGAACAAATGATGCACAATGGCAAGTAACGATACGCCACCATAACACAGTTTAATGATACTATTTAGGGGATTCATAAAAGTTCACGGATTGATCATAATTTGTCCCGGATATTGCAAGGTTCCCGACAGAGCTGACGTACGGCAAACCCCGGGACAAAGACTAGACTAGGACTAATTAGATGATATTTGGTCACGAAATCCTCCATGTGAATAGCAAATAATTAGACCGTAACATATTATCGTAAACGGATCGCACTATCAAAATTGCGAATTCATTCAAAGCACTGCCGGTTAAATATCTCCCGACCAAAACGCCCCAGATGAGAGTTGCGGCGGCTAGATTATCTATATCAAACGATCTACGTAGGTTTTTCTGGTCTATTTTTGTGTACATACAATCCTGCCCCCAAATAGGTCGTTTACATTCCAAGTATGTTTGAATGTCCCGTGTGTAAAGAATCTAGAATCTGTACTACACTATATTGATAAGAAGTGTGAGGAACGATGACCCAATTTACATTGAAGATACATATTGGAATTGTCTTCAATTTATAAGAATTACAGACGGCAAGTCATAACGACTATATAATCTATGCAATTATCTTGGTTCTCTCCAGTTCACGCCGCTGTTACTTACGGATCCTTTGTCCTTTTCGGACTACTAATGCTTGTCTCCGTTGGACTCATCATCGGTGTTCATAAGGTATGAAAGGTTACTATGTTTCTTTTCCTTTGGTTGTTAGACAATACCATTTATGGAACAATAGCAACAATGCCAAAGATATGACTTCGCATATAATTAGGATTTAGAACTACATGCCATACGAGAGACTAAAGACCCATTTTAAGCCTATGATTCTTGGTGTGTATCAAATATTAATCCAGGAAATCCCAAATTTGCATAATCTGGTTTGGAATCATGTGTATAGGAGGGAAAGGGATTACCATATCATTTAAATTTCATCCTTCTGTGGGCGATGAGAATGATCCCTCTTCCCAAATGAGGGTATTAGGGCACCCAGGCACCTGGTCTATTATAGGAAAAAATTGCACTGGACCACAATTGAATACAATAGATTGTACACGAATACAATAGATTGTACACGACTGGGATATTCTGGATTTAGTCCATATCGGGAATTTGTGTTTGGACTCATACTTCCTTGTCAATATCAGTGGGACATAGATCTCGATTCTATAGCTGTCCTTTACCTCAATAAATCCTTTACGAGATGTCTGTACATAATTTCAAGGCCTTTTGTATTGCGTCTTCCTGTGAATAGTGAATAGAATGATTTTCGACACTAAGGTCAAACGGTGATACCGAATTGGATACATGGGAAATTACAATCTTTTTGTATAAGGTTCTTACAACTAACTAACTAGCTAAACTGCCTAACTACCTAGTCCCGACTCCTACCCCTGCCTACCTTCCTGCTAACGACGTATATATACCCATCATCCATATACCAAAATAAGTATACCCAGAACTGCCCATTTACGTACCTGTCAACATACACATTTACTCTTCATTTCCTATCAACACCAGATACAAAATACATATCTGCCAACATGCTTATCTGCCGAACCTTACCTAACCATCACTTCACTACAGAAATATATGATGTATTATCATGAGGATATAGAAAATTCAGACCTGTAACATGTGTTTTGAGGAATACCACTAGAAATCTTGTTATAATTAGGGAGAAAACGCCCGACTGGCAACTGTTCGGATGGCAATTGCCTGAGTGGCAATTGTCTGCTTGGACATCATGGTTACTCTTATGCTATAATACACTTCTATGATATCCTCAGAACATTCTCAAATAAGTGGCTTATTTTCTTATCTCTAGACACTGCCATTTTATAGATTTACATAACGATCTCAACGCTGATATGACCAACTCCCTGCTACCTCAGTAAGGTTTAGGTTTTCCAACGATATGTGTTATATCCTGCCTGTTCCAGTAAGAAATTTATTATCTCATGACATAAATTCAGGCACTGTTTACAGCATCATCTTTCAAGAGCGTCCGATGACGTGATTCAGCCGAGGAATTTTATGGATGACCGAGTCGGAGATATGTCCCCTGGCATGGAACCACTACCGTCTTTCATAAATTTATGATCCTCTGCTCTATGTGTCAAACGTGTTGATTTACACTACTGGCACGGAACCAAAATTGGCAGGGAGAGAGACAAGGAGAAGGAGAGCGAGAAGGAGGAAAGAGTGATGTCTTTTTTCAGCTCTGACCGAAACGTGTGCCTCCGCTTTGTACCATTCTGAATACTAGCCTGATTTCAACCCCTCCCTTGGGCATACATACACAATATTGACCGGTCGTATGCTCCGATGAGTTGATGCGTTGTAATATCCGAACACATGCGAGGATGTTGCGCAGAGGCAACTTCGAGGAGTATACAAACACTTTTATCTGAAACCAGTCTATATTGTACCTATTTTCCACCTTTTCCTGACATGTGGTACACTGATATTAGTTCATTTAGGCATGCGCTACCTTTTCATACGCACTATCTTTCAATATGCGCCGGCTTTTGCAGCCCGGAGCTCCGGGTCTGTAGATATACGCTGCCCATGTTTTTTCTATGGACACTATGTATTGCGATATACGATAATGCCTACAGCCTGAGTCTCCATTACGTATACTAGGTCACACCTTTTATTATATAAATAAACAGCGCCATCCCTTCCCCATGCATCCCAAGCAGTGGGCTACCCCTCGAGCCATTACTCACTGAACCATATAGTAATTGAAGAACCAACCTACACGTGGAAGGATTGAACAAGTGTATAGGGATTAAGCCACTGGAGGTTATAAGATCGAGGTTATAAGATCTATCCTTATGAGGTCATAGGACAAGAACAACAATGTGTATAATGGGTTCTCACTCCTGCCACTGCAGGCATCCTTTTTGTTCTGGATCTGGAGTATATTCCTCTCCGGAGAAGCTTTGAAATAAACAATAGCAATGTAAATACGTTCCTTGATTCATTTCAACACCATTAGCAAGTAGTCTATTCACGGATCCAGAGAAGTCAATTCTTAGATCTAACGTTACATTGTTAGGCATGTGAAAACGTGTTTGCTTTCTGGCCACATTTTGCTAATTGACCGTGGCTCAGTCAGTAAGCTCGACCAGCGTCAAACGCCCTCGTTAAGGAATACTACTATGATGACACTCTACATAGAGGAAAATGCCCGATCACCAATGCAATCTTTGCTGAGCTAGGCCCCTTTATATGTGAGCCAGGAGAGCGTAAAGGAGAGAGACTTATGGCATTCTAGAGGCACGATAAAGTAAATAACCAATACTATATCATCTTTCCATTTTCCATCGACAGGAGAACAGATGGATGTTCGTGCCTTGGTTGGTTCAGACACTGGTGGCCCTTCTATTCGCCACAGGGACGATGGCATGGCTTATCGTCAATATCATGAATAACAGTGGAGAGGACAAAGTACGTTTTCTATACTGTCCATACTATACCAACATCATTATTGAATAGTTTTAAAGTATATTCATTTGAACGTTCGCTGGCCCCCATTGGGGATGTAGATCATTATCCTTAATGCATCACAGACATATTTCATCAAAGGCCGTAGATCATGAACATGAGATTGAACATCTATGAAGAAAATGCTTATTTCTTTATGTAGCTTTAACCCTATTATTTCTTTCCTTCTCTTGAAATAGGCAATAGGAGCATGGGAGATCGCCTTGTTGACTTTCCACTCCGTAAACGCGATATGTTCGGTATAGTTCACTTTGTACATATTGAATTCTTTCACCTGTAACGTCGGAAATAAGTAAACAGGAATAGTCAGTGTTGTTATTTCCTGATGTATGTTATAGATCTATACTCTATCATCTATACTTTCAACTATATCTATACAATTTAGTTAAGACAGTCAAATTAATACTATCTTACATGTAAACTATCAAATTCACTGGAATCTTAATGGATACTGGAGCTAATTTGAGAAGGTTCTAGGGATGCCACATAATATACCTCTTTTCTCTTTTCATTTCACAGGTATATTTCATTATTTGTGTAGTATCTCTTTTTCGAGAAATTGGTCATAGAAGACAGAGTGGGTCACCATCTCGGAGACTGGTAAGAACACTTTTATTACTGGTTTTGTGTAAATAGAAAAGCTGGGCATGCATAGCTGGAGTAACATCTAGAGCAAATTCCGATTACAATTTTAGAACTAAGTAATAGTACTCTAAAACACCATCTGACACCATGGAGAGATATTCGGACCTCGTTAACCCCTTTATATTATCAGTGCTGGTGACAGTGCCCCTAGAAAAATAGTGAAATATTTCAATTCATGAAGATGTTACTTCACTTCCAAAGATATATATATATATAAATGATCCTTGTTCATTCAGATCCGACGTGAGCGCCGCAGCTCGGAGAACGGTGTAGTTAACCGAAGCTCAGACATATCAGATGGAGTACCGAGGCCTCCTGCCCTTCCCGTGGTCACCCCACCGCCTTACAGCTCTGAACCCCCGCCATACACTACCTTCCCGCGGGGGGCTCCACTCGACCTCCTGGAGGGCCACCAGCCGTCCGGGCCCGGGTCACCCCGGCAGAGGAGAGAGGAAGCAGCCTCGCAGGAGGAGGACCTTGGGGAGGTTCCCCCGTATTCTACGTTCCCA
This sequence comes from Alentia gelatinosa, assembly GCA_950022655.1. Lineage (NCBI taxonomy): Eukaryota > Metazoa > Annelida > Polychaeta > Phyllodocida > Polynoidae > Alentia > Alentia gelatinosa. The sequence continues at coordinate 43,847,508 of OX465586.1, forward strand.
CGCGGTGTTCCGCCACAGCTGGCATCTGCCGGTGGCCCACCGAGAGACCGGCCCCGTAGTGGCCATGAAGGGGCCCTGACAGAGGAGCCAGAGCCTGGGGGTGAGGACTTAGGCGAAGTACCGCCTTACTCCACTTTCCCGCGAGGAGTGCCACCGCAGCTTGCAGCTGCTACTGAACGATCAGGTGATCGGCCTCGTAGCGGTCATCAACCGTCCATAGCAGAAGAGCCTGAGCCGGGAGACTTGGGGGAAGTGCCGCCTTATTCGACATTTCCTCGCGGTGTGCCACCAGAGCTAGCAAATGTTGGTAGTAGCCAATCAAGAGATAGACCACGGAGCAACCATGTGTTGTCTATACCAGAGGAGTCAGAACCAGAAGATGAAGGATTAGTTGAGGCACCGTCCTACCCTACACATTCCCGTGGTGTACCGCCAGATCTTTTACAGCCCGGTCCGCACCCAAGTGATCGGCCCCTGAGCAATCATGAAAGAGCCACATCGGAAGAGCCCAGGGGAGAGGTACCAACTACCTCTGTCTCACAGACAGTTCCAACTGGTGATCGACCACGTAATGTTAACGATCCACCTCAAATAGAGCAACATCCCCAAGGTGTTCAACAAGAGAACTGGCGCCTTGCCAGCCACCAAAACGATGCACAATCTGCTGCAGGGGTACCAAGGGTCGTACCATCCTTCTTCACATTTCCCCGTGGTGTGCCCCACACATTAATGCCCCCTAATACCCGCCAGAAAGATCGACCACAACTCTTTAGAATACCGCGACCTACACAACTGGTACCTGTTGAAGGAGAGGATGAGGAGATACCATACACCTCTTACTCCCAGTTATCCGGCAGTCTCACCCTGGAGCGCCTACCCAGTGACAGGAGAACATCTAGCACTGAAGGCCAAGGTGTTGTAGATAGTAATGGCCAGCCGAACTTGGCTGTTGTAGACCAGCCAGTGGAGGAGGACAGTACAGAAGATTTACCGTATTCTACATTAGAATCGTGCATTTCATTGCTGACAGTGCCGGCTGAAGATCAACCTCCCAGCATCCATCCACCTACCCCACAAGAGGAACCAGAGACAAATGAACCTCTATCGTCCACTACTGTAGCTTCTCCAGGTTCTCATGTTACTGTAGTAGACACAAGTGTGCGCAGTCCTCCAGCACCTCACGAACAAGAGGAAGTCCTGCGACTAGATGCGGACACGGGAGCTGCGTCGTACAGTGCTCGTAGCTCATGGTCGTCTACGGTTGGTGTCCAGACTCTAACTGAGGAGGAGCTTGCAGAGGCCTTAGGAAATGGTATAAACAGGCCCTCAGCAGGGAAATCTGTGCAGGACACTGAGGAAGTTGCGAATGTCTCCATTCAGACGGATATTATAACCGCAGCTGAGGTCCACCACACTGAACAGCCCTCACGAAGCCCTGTATCTCGGGTTGTGAATCCACTGCCTCTACCCAAGAGGGATCCTCCTTCACAAAAAATAAAATCCCCGAAAGGTGAAAGACGTAAGCCTATTCCAAAAAATCTTCCTGCCAGAAATAGCCCTCCTCCCAGACCATCGTCTCCAGCCCCAGCTCTGGTAGTCCCCTCTTCTAGCCGAGAAGCAGAAATCCAACAGATCAAGCAAAGACTGAAGAGGGTGAGCAATCCCTTTCAAAACCAGGATCGGTCCCCGCCAGGAGTTGTTTCACGTCCAGTATCAAGTGGCAGCAACCACGAGGTACGGTCAGGCGAAGCTGAGATCAGCATCAAGACAGTGACTCCAGTAACAGATGCTGTGCCGTGCAAGATGTTGAGTGAAACAAAGAGGCCAGATAAAACGATAAATTCTGAGCTTCTCCAGAAATCCAGTTCCAACCACGATAGTTCCAATAAAATAGGGATTTCTCCTAAGCTCCCCAGCCCAGTCATTGGTATAACCAAGCCAGCGAAGGAGCAACACATTTATCCAATTATAACTGAGGTAAAAGTTAAAAATTCTCCTGTGATTTTAGAGAATGGAGACCGGCGTCAGTCTATGGAGCGTAATGAGCAGGTTTATGATGAATTTCCCTCTAATATACCCGTACAACCGAGTGGCAATATATTCAAAAATAGACTCAATGCTGAACTGGCAAAGCGTGTTCTGGGAAAGACTTCTCCAACTGAAGCTATACCAGGACCTTTGAAGCAGACAGCGGGGAGCAGTAGCCATCAACGGGAGAGGGCATATGCCGCTGGCAGCCCTCAGGCCCTATCAAACGGCGGGGTGGGTGGGAGGGAGGCCGGCCCGGCGAACAGGGGCCACCGGGAGTCAACAGCATGGGGCCTGCCAAGGACGCGGGCTGAAGGCGCTGGGCCCTTTTCACATCACAACGACCCCTACGAGGGACCCAACTCGACGAGACACCTGGCGGAGAGGGAGCCGCACTATGCAGTGTCTCTACCTGGTGGTGGGAGAAGGAACGACTCCTCCAGGGACCCTTTGGAAGCACAGGGTCGCGAGGGGCGGTACTACAAACAGGGAGAAGAGGGAAGGACTTGGCAGGAGGAGAGGGAACCCCCTCACCACCATGAGCCCCCTGTTCACTACGAGAGACGGCGCGCTCCGGACTTCTACCCTCTTCAGAGGGTACCCAGAGACAATGATAGGGACCCTTACCGAGAGAACTGGAGGCATATCGGAGAGGTCAGAGATCAAGGACCCTCGGAGGTGTATTCTAAGCAAAGAGGAAAGCGCAGGGCGCAAGATATTGAAGAAGGAGATGTTAAATACTACTATACCCCCAATCTACATGAATACCGGTTTTAGCGACAGAGATGGCAGACCGAAATAGTCAATAGTGTACTCTGCGTGGCTTACTGAATATCAGACTTGTATTATGGAATCATAATCAAATGATATCCTCTATGTTTAAAATGGATACCTTTTTGTTTAATGACCATCAAGACCATACAGTTCATTCTGCTTTGTCTGATATAAGGTACAGTACTCTGCAGTCACATATTTTGTAAATCCTGATACCTGCAAGAACATTCATTGGTAAATGAAGACCGATGACGGAGATACAAAATAAGGTATTCTTTAAAGGACAATGGCAGAAGGTATGATTAACATAATTGAATAGTGTATTTCATTGTTCCATAAGCAAATCGGCACCATAATCTCGACTAAATGTAAATAGATGCTTAATTGGAAGTCTCACTATTCAGAGCTAATTAATCTGACTGACCCCCAGGCAGGCGTAATATATCCTGTAATGCGGTTATAACTGTGATAATTGATGGCATGTCTTAAGTCATGAAAAATGCAAATAGTTAGTATGAAGGCAAAAACCAAGTTTCGGTTCCAGCGATTTACTGTACAGAGATTGCATTGAAATCATATATGATATAATACTGAAACATTTAAATGACGATATTTAGTAAGGTTTGTGTATATTTATTATCATTCTGCAACGTGCTCGTGCCAGTATTTTATAAGCAAGATTATCCATTTACGAGCTTCTGTAGTAGCATGGATAAATATCTAAACGTAAAGCAATAACTGTTAAGGCTCAGAAGACTATATAATCTAATAATAGCCATACGCTGTATACGGAGACTTGATTGAAACAGAATAATCAAGAACATACAAATTTTAAAATAATATTCACGATAACAGTCCTTCTATGCAAATGTCTTTTTAACCATTCTTTTTAATGTCCAATCCTCAGTAACACGGTACTTGGCAGATAACCTATTGAGCGGGTTATTTTGAAAAGCAACACCCTTTATAATCCATCCCTTTCAATTGCGTATCATGTGGCCTTTGTATAATCATTTCCAATCAAGAGTAATTCATTTAGTGGAATACATGTATACTTATGTTAGCCTGTGTGTAATTAGTAAAAGACAACTGATGTAGAAGCGAGTAAGCATGTGGTGTATATAGTTTTAAGAAAATCATCATCAATCCTCACTATTATTGGAACTAGTCATCTATTTTTGATAATGTTAAGATGCAGTAATCAACCGGAACCTATAACGACAAGCGTTGCCTGATAATTTGCACACATGATAAAATGCTGCTCTGGACGTTGTGATATGTTGAATAAATCAGATACATCCAGCGTGTGAGAATTCTATCATTTAATTTGAGTAATTTCCACGTCTAATATCTGTGAGGTGAATACCGTAGTATTTTTCATTTAATTTCGTCGCGGTCTAATCCGGCTACTTATGACAGTATCTCTTCTGTCGAGAGGAGAAGAACTGCCTTTAATTTACCGAAACCTAAGACCGAAACCTACCCCAGCATATTGGGGAAAATCAATTTGGAATGCACACCGGAAGAACTGGAAACTAGACATTCGAAAATCTCTTTCAAAAGGTTGGTTGAATCAACCCCAATTTTATTATAAGGATGAGACATGAATGTTGTATGAAGATATCGCGATTGAAATGAACACAACTCATATTCAATGACTTATGTTTTGGAGCTTGATTGTTATATATTTATCTTAAAAATGCTTCACATTAAAGTATTCAATTTTGTGATAAAATCACCAATCATCCCATAACATTACATTACATACATTATTTTTCTTTAATATCTTAATTTCTTATCAACGCTGTGTTATTTCATATTTAATATTAAATACCACAAGCGAGCTGTACTTGAGCTGTGACAAATGAGTTATACGACTAATTGTATAGTCTACATAGGCCTGTTGGAGCAGTGTACAATACCAAACTGTAAAACCACTAGAATTTTGGTGAAGTTTGTTAATAAAAAGGAAAACAACAACAACAACAACAATTCAATTTGATCAGCCGAACACTATTCATTGAGGGTGGGGGGTAGGGTGGGGTGGCTTTCAGGTTGTTGCCACGGAGACTTGGCTGTGCGGAGATTATATACCAGTATTTTCTTCCATGTGAATCGAAATTGCCATTTCTTCTTGTGACTGTCAAAAGCAAAAATTGGCACCTTACCATGAATTCTTTGTACCAGAGGAGAATCGTCTGAGGCAAGGGGAAGGTGTGAAGTACACCTGTCTCAGGTACATCAGTCTACACTTATGAATCACATCTGATCAAGCAGTCTTAATCCGTGATCTCGTGTCTCTTTGTGATTCTTCTTTTGGGGAAGACGTGCCAAGTTGGACCGAGTCCGAAGTTTAGTAAGCTGGGGTCGTTATTGCTCTAAGCAGACACTCTATCTGGTCCAACTTGTGACCAAACTCCTCAAGTGTCTGGTCTAGAGGCGTGTTTCGCTGTTTAATTTTTTTTGGGTCTGGTTATTTTTGACGAGTGGCATCTTGTCAATGATTTTTGGCATAATGAGGCTTTGAACTGCGGATATTTAGAGGAATAGAACTGAGGCTAGCTTTCCTCTACTATGGCGCCCCGGGGAATGAATGGCGGAATGCGAGACGTTATCAGTGAAGACGGGGACACACCAAGCGAAAATCGGCAGCGATTTTTTAAATTGCCAACAAAATGCGTTGAGAATGTGAGCTTTTATTTCATATTTCTCCTGATTATTGCCTCAGGGGGCGTCGATCCACGCAGAATAACAACCCGAGAGCCTTAATGTTGCTCCCGAAATTTAGCGAATCGGGTCGTAATCTCATACATCCGCATTTTTTAAACGAGCATAAATATGATCTTTTTTTCTTTTTCTTTTTATCAAATCTTCTGTTCATGCCAAAGTAACATGTGTTCTATCCCCGTCGGTACATGTGAGTAATCCATCGTAGTTTGATTAGGTTTAATACAGAGTCTTCTGAACTAAGATTATTGCATACGAAAAGTGGATCAAGACTTGTAGTTCGTATAACAAACAGAAATATACCTTAATGAAGAGTGTTCTAAGCTGCAATACATGTTCAAGAAGTAATTCAAAATCAATTTTTTTGGATATGAAAAATAAAAGTACCTTGTCCTCTGACATTAGATTTCACTTAAACATGACTTATTCATCGTTAATTGTAACAGGCCTAATACAGAGCGGTCTGGGTTAAAATAAATGATTATTAAGCCAAGTATCTGAAAACTATTGCTGAAAATGATTTTCAAATCATCTTCAGTACACTATAAATTGAATTTTTATCTTTAACCAGACATGAGAAACCATCGACGAATAGGTAAACTGTTATTTTAGTTTTGGCTATTCTAATCGCCTTGATGCTATGGTCATCTCTAATAGCTATAGCGAAGATTTCTATTTCAAGGATGAAAACCAAGAAGTTTATTAACATTTAAAAAATGAATACAATCTTTTATAGTTCTAATGTTGATGCAGCTGTATCTTCCCTTGAGGAAACCTATATGGTCATTACTTATGACTTATCTATGCGTCTTTTATAGGTCTCAAATTTCTTAATTCATAATGACCAACAAGACACGGGACTGCCGAAAAATAGTAGAGGTTTATTGGTCTGGCATAGTAAATATCAATGTGAAAAATGTGAACATTGATTACAAACGGACATAATAAAAAATAGCTGAACCTCAGAGTGATTGATGAACAAAACTGTAGGGTGGGTGGGAGGTAAGTTTAAAAGTGTTCTGTCGACGCGCTGAGCAGGTGTGACGTCAGAGATACCTGTAGAACCAGCTGGGTGACGTAGGTGTCCGGGTAAGCGCGGGGCATCCGTAAAGCGGCAGGCGGCACCATCGGAGTAGTGAGTCCCACGTCCAAGCCATTAGAGTCTACAAATTCATCACAATTGACTGTTTTCTTCACAATGACCAGCAAGATGCAGGTCTGCCGAAAAATACACTAGGTTTGGCATAGTAAATATCAATGTGAAAAATGTGAACATTGATGACAAACTGACATAATGAAAAATAGCCAGACTTGACAAAGTTCAGTGATGTCCATGTAGGGGAAGGAGAATCAACGTGAACGTGAACGGGTCTATGACGCCCGTTTGTGGAGTAGGAGATGTAGAAAGGCATTGTAGACATGGCCGACGAGCGACCGTCACGAGGGATCTGGCGACTGCGGGGGGACGACGCCCTACAAGATCTCCTCATACTGAGCCTTGGGAGGCGCAACAGGCGGGCATGCAGGGAAGAAACCCTGTTGAGGTGGAATGAAGACATTGTGGTGCGATGTGATGGCGATGTCGTGGTGCGATGTGCAGGAGGCGAGGAGTGCTGAGGTGCAGGAGAGGGGTGTAGAAGGGGAGAAGCTACCTGAGTAGGTGGAAAAGTCGCGGCAGTTGCGAGGGGTCTGACGACCACCCAGAGGCGGGGCCCTTACAAGATCACCTCATACTGAGTCCCGGGAGGCGCCACAGGTGGACCTGGGGATCAGACGGAGGGGCGAGGAGACAAACGTGTGATGTCTTGTGAAGAAAACGCCACTGGGTGGGCGTGACGCGAGTTGAACCCTGGTGAGGCGATGCGAAGACGTCGTGGTGCGACGTGAAGGAGGTGGAGGTGGATGAGGCTGAGGAGCTAGCGAGGGATGCTGAGGTGGAGGCGAGGTGGAGGTGAGAAGGTGGTGAGGAGGGTCGGAGAGCCGGTGCATGATCAGCAAGAGAGAGCAGCAAAGCGTGCGCTGATCCGTAGAGCTGGAGAATGATGAAAAATGCAAAGAAAACCGAATATAAAACGACCGATGTCTTTCACATCAATATACCGAAATAAACGATGATAATCCAAAAATAAGTGCTCCTATCTAGTTCTAGTCAATATATATATATACTAGGGAGCATAACAGTGGAAGAGCAACTCGCTGGAATACTGAGGTTCAAACTCCATCGTTAGTTTACCGGTGCAAAAAAAGGCATGCTCTACTCTACGTATAGAATAATTAAATCAGCATAACAATATGCTTCGTTTAACTAAAATTTATACAGATTAGGGCATTTCTAGGGTTATTGCTAGTGATAGATCAACGTGTCAACTATATATCTGTGATAGGTCTATTTGCCACAAAGACCATTGAGGTACTTGCAGATCATTCAATATGGTAGGCTTATGTGGCAATGATGTACTAAAACATTGTTAAAAAGAACACGTTAGACCTCTTAACTTCTTTTTACCATTTTCTTCGAAGGCTTCTATTCTAGAGATATCATTACTATCACTGGATGGAAAAGCACCATCCCGACTACAATTCTAATGATATCTAATATTTAATACTGAGCCTCACGTTCGCCTTCCCCTGCTCCATGTTAAGTCCTTGTGCCACTCTATTCAAATATCATGTAATATTCGTCTTGTCTAGACCTCAAGTCACTGTATCTACGTATCATTTTATATCTGTATTGTATTGCACATGATTTAGTCCTCTTGACACAGATACATGGCGATAGGTAGAAATGCTTCTATTGTAATTTCAGCGTTATACACATATATGTTAAACCAGAATCTAGTTGAAACACGCCTTCGGAATAACTATCGAAATTACTAATTATAACGGAGGCGGAATTGGAATTACAGGGCATTTATTTCAGTGAGACAAGTTCATACAACTGGAGATTACATGGCATGTGAACATCGTAATCTTAGATAAGTCATGAGTATTTAGTGTCCGTAGTAAATAACCCTGAAATAGAAAAATGTTCTCAAACGTGAGAAATCATGCCAAAGGGCATAGGCATAAATGCCCTAGAACATGAGTCTTTGACGAAAAAGGTGAGGGTGGGCGGGTTCCGAAGCAAACGCTGTCTTGATGATCGCTGGAGGCGCCCTCTGTGGAGTACTGTGCGCATCTGCGACGGGATCGCGTAAGCGCTAGGTGGCGCCACTCATTCCTCCCGTATAATTACTGCCAATTTCCAATTAGCCTCAATTATAACGGAGGCGGAATTGGAATTACAGGGCATTTATTTCAGTGAGACAAGTTCATACAACTGGAGATTACATGGCATGTGAACATCGTAATCTTAGATAAGTCATGAGTATTTAGTGTCCGTAGTAAATAACCCTGAAATAGAAAAATGTTCTCAAACGTGAGAAATCATGCCAAAGGGCATAGGCATAAATGCCAAACTTATTATTACAGTCAGGAAGGGAGCGACGTCCTTCCCGAAGGGGGTAAGTAAGGCCTAATGCCCGTGGCACTGTTCCAGGTGCCATGATGGGAGATAACACTCTGGGGTACCCCCGCAGCCACGGCATCGTGGACTGCCCCCCTCCTCAAGGAGTGGAGTGTTACTCTCTCGGCCGCCGGGAATCCCACGGCCGCCAGGGCAGCACGCATGACGGCGCACAACGGCCGAGAGGTCAAAGGGATTGATGATGAGAGGATGAACGCTGGCGCCCGTGGAGGGGCCGGAACGGCCGCGACGTAGTTCCTATAGGGGTCTACCGGGCAGATCAGCGGATCCGCCAAGCGCGGGAGATCGACCACGTGAGGGGGGGGCCGCACGTGACCGTGTCTTGGTCGATCTCACGTGGATCCTGAGGAGTCCATGCTGGGGCTGTATGTCCGCTCGCTGTAGGGTGTGGGGGCCGCCCCACGAGGTCAACGACGGAGATACGAGGTTCGAGGCCCGTAGAAAGGTGAAGTAAGCAATGAGTAGCGCCGCCCGGAGTTCTGGAAGGCGAACTGCAGGGGCGGGTGCCGGGATGTGGGTGGAGAGGCGTCTGGTACCGCGCTGAACCGCGAGGACCTCGTCCGCAAACAGCGGTGCCGGGTCCCCGCCATGGCGGCGTATCCAGGTCCGGGCTCCTGATAGATAGTTGGCGGCCGTTGCCGGGGCCCGAAATGAATTGGCTAGGGCCTGGGTGTAGAGGGCCCCGTAGGCAACGGTCGGCCAGCGAGGGTCGAATCCTGATGAGACGGCGAAACGCACGTAGGCCTGGGCCTGAATGAGGTGGTTCTGGCGCGTCGAGGGGGCCTCAGCCGACGCCAGGGATGCCATCATCTGGGCATGCAGGGGGGTGCCGGTGCCTAGATAGGATGGAAGCAAAAACATCTATATCAAATACGGGGTTGATAATTACAGAGGAACGGCCGCCAGGAGCGATGGCTTCCGCAACGGCCGCATATACAAAACTGACATCAACATCCCACAAGGCGGCTGCCAACCAGATCTCGCGGGCTACGGCCGAGACGACCGGGTCGTTAGTTCGGCCTGAGGCGATGGCCTCAACTGGAGCCATGTCGTCCGTGTGGACGACGACGGCCGCCCCGGGTGGCGCCCTCGCGCCGAGAGTAGCAATGCCCTGGAGAATGGCTACCGCGTGGAACCGGAACCCGGGGCCGAGGGCGGCCGCGGTGCCGGGCGCCTCCTGGCGCAAGCTTGCGGTGGCCGTTTCAGCGACGATGACCGCGTCCCTGCTAGACACAAAGATACTGAACGGTTCTCTGTGTGGAGCAACCAAGACTACACCGTTGGCGGCCGTTGCATAATGTGTAAACCACCGAAAGTCCTCTTTTACCGCAGCTGGGATGGTCGCCACGCCCACTCCCGGGACTCGAGGTAGGAAGGCGAGAGCACGGGCGACGAACTTGCGGGCTTGTGATACGCAACGGGCGACGTATATGAGGCGGCCGACGATGGACTGGAGGCGGGCCCGGGTGATGGCTTTACGGGCGATCCACGCCTTGCACTCCCTCACCACGTCGGCCAGCCGGTCCTCCGGGATGCGCAGGGTCATCGCGACCGTATCTATGTCAATCCCTAGCCATTCCATTCATTGGGCCGGAGGGCTACACTTGTCTGCGGCGAGGACCAGGCCCAAGCGCGCCGCGAGGCCCCCGAAGGCGGTGTAGGCGTCCGTCGCTTCCTGGCGCGTGGCCTCGGCACCCGCGAAGTCGTCGATGTACGACAATGCGTGGCGGCCCCCACGGCCCAGGAGGAAGGTTACCGCACGTGTGACTCTCTGACATGCCGAGGCCGAGAGGCGGGCGCCGAACGGGCAGCACGGGTCAATGTAGTACCTCCCCTCGGCCGCGACGACCTGGAGGGGGAGGTCCCGGGGGTCCACCCGTAGCTGGCGGTAAGCCCGGGCCATGTCGGCTTTCCAGAGCCAGGCCCCTTTTCCCAGTGCCCGAACTCTCTCCGCGAGGTCGGCGACCGTAGGGAGGGTGCATGTCTGGGCGTACGGCAGATGGGGGCCCATTTCCACACCCGCGTTGACCCCGCCCCCGGGGGGGAAAGACATGTCGACTATTACTCTCCTACTGGAGGAGCCCCTCTTTGGACGAGTCATGAGGGGAGATACTGCCGACCACGGGGTGAAGGGCAGGTCCCGGAACGGGCCTACCAAAGCCCCCTCCCCGAGCTCCTTCTCCAGGTAGGCCGCGACGTGGCGGGGGTAATTCTCCGCGGAGGCGTGGTTGCGTTGCGTGGAGGTGGGGGGGCTAGCGCCCGTGAATCCCAACGGCCAGCCGTACTCCAGAAATTTGACGACCTGATTATCGTGGTAGTCGACTAGGGCCGCCCTACATGCATCGATCCGCATGCCCGAGGGAACGGGTATCCGAGCCCCGAGGTAGTTCGGGAGGCCCGAGACCAGGACCTCGCTGTAGGCCCTCTCAATTGCCTCGTGCCCCCCCCACACTCCAGGAGAAGGGCGCGGCCAGATGGATTTCACAACCGTTGCGTAGGCGGCAGGCCCACACCGTAGGGGCGCAACCCGAGGAACCGGGGGGGTACCTGCCGCGTCCTCACCGTCGCCTGCAGCGCCACCTGCCCTATCTGGGGACGCGCCTGTGGCGCCCTCTAGCGATTCATCTGCTGAGGTGCTGGACGCGCCTCCGTCGTAGACATGGAGGGTACTTTCAACGTAGTAATCAGTGGGGGGGGGCGCGCCGGGACAGCGACGGCGACGACCCCCCGTAACACATTCATCGGCCGTAGGCAAAGTGTAGGCCGTAGGCGCAGGTAAACAAACAAATAACTCTTGTACATTGTCAGCTGAAGTGAGGCGGGACGGGTGATGAGTCGCCTCGCCTATCGACGAAAAACCTGGGGGGGGGGGGTGGAGACTTGATCTGGCATGCGTGAAGCGCTTGCGGGACTTGCCGCGCTTAGATTCCTCTGTTTTACTCTGCATGCTACCTCCGAATGGCCATTGGATGCCCCCGTATAGACCGAGCAGTAAGCGCAGATGTGGTTCATGCGAATGCCCCCTTCCACGTGCCCGGGGGGCTTATCACACCCCCCCCGGTTTGTTGAACGGCTGGCACGGCCTCGCTGTGTCGTCCCTAGCCTTTTTCCCCTTGGCATTATCGACTGCATAAGCTATGCGGCCTGCATAGACCTGTGAGATCGCAACCCTGAGGAGCTGAATGCGAGTGTCCTCGAGCCAGCCTAAGCGTAGGCGGCCCTCACTGACCATCGCAAATACGCGTTCTGACCACCTCCGGACCTGTGCAAAGTCGAACTCCCGGGCGTCCTCGAGGACCTCCTCCAGGTATACCACCAGAGGTGCCACGTATTGGGGGGGGAAATCATCGTCATTAATAATTCGTAACAATGCCCATGCATACTCTGCCAATGTGAGTTCGTTCAGGCCTGTCTTCGCTCTCTCCGGGCCTCGATGCACATATAAATGTGGGAAAAACTTATATTTACCGGCTTCATTGACCCTCGAGGCCGTGGTCTCCAGAATCTTGCGTACTTGGTCCTCCACCTCGTCGTCGGGCCTAGCCGGCCTAACGGTCATAGGTGGTACCAAGGCTGCGGCCCGCCTCTGCTCCAAGAGCGCGGCTTGGAATGTGGTGCCCTGGGATGCCGGCCGTGCGAGCGCTGCCGCCGTGTTGTCGGGTGCCATGGTGCCCAGCGTAGCGGCTGACGTTCCCGCGTAGGATGCCAGGGCAGCCGGGACTCCTCCTTGTTGAGCGGGTGCCGAGGCCACCACTTTTTCGATGAAAGCATTTTCTATACCGTTTGTGATGCCCTGGAGGACTCGAGGCTGGAGTGTCTCGGCCGTCGGCGCTTGCATCGAGGGAGGCGAAGTGGCCGTATTTGCTGAGGTGCCTGGATCTGAGCAGGCGCCATTGCCATTCAGTTTTGCCGCTATCTCCGCGAGTGCCGTCTCCAAAACACTAAACCTCCTGTCAAAGCTCGCGAACTTGTCGCTAAAAACGACATCGTCGTTTTCCTGGTCTTCAACTACCTTCGTTTGATCCTTCGTCCTTCGCTTTGGAGTGTTTTTACCCATCTTTGCGAGTGATTTGAGCGAGCTCTTAAATTAGCTTCCGAAGCAAACGCTGTCTTGACGATCGCTGGAGGCGCCCTCTGTGGAGTACTGTGCGCATCTGCGACGGGATCGCGTAAGCGCTAGGTGGCGCCACTCATTCCTCCCGTATAATTACTGCCAATTTCCAATTAGCCTCAATGTAACCAATAATACTGACAATAAAGCTGCTTCTAGATTTATAAGAAAAGAAAAAAAAATCATTGTCAGTATAATAATAGATGGAAGAAATTCCGATAAAAATTGAACGTATATTGCTATATACATCTATATATCTCTATATAGGATATTGTTAATGTTCTGAATAAGGAAATTAATGGAATAATAATGAAAGTCGGCTGGGTGATCATAGGTGATTAAAACTGCTAGGCACGAACCTGGTCGAGTTACTCATTGTAGCTACAAAGCAGCTCATCATGGCCTTACATCGAATGGCTGTGAGTTAAGACCTCTTTTAATCAATATAACAACAGCTAGTTTACAGTGTTATGACCTTCAGGATCTATACATTTTGTCAAATAGTCTCTAGTACATTCAAGGCACAAAGTATCGAAGTCACTTTAGAAATTACTGTGTGCTTTTCATCCGAGGGGCGAACACCTCTATAACATTGAAGGTCATTTGGTAGGTATTCGCAATTCGGATGTTTGTTTGTAATTAAACAGGCAATTCAGAAACACACCGTAATTTCAAGGAAGTATAAAATATTATCTGTTTCATATCCAACAATATAAATTTTGTTTGATTCTATTCCCCTTTAGTTCCTCAGCGTTTTATGCAGAAGCATTCAGTCATGTTAGATGCACGAATGTAGACATCAGCCTTTGTCTAGGAAATATCATTGCAGCATTCACCCTTTCTACGTAATTCCTAATATTGTTTTGGTTATGGATGGGCCAAAAATGAGTAGCGAAGTCGTCAACAATGTTCCTTATACCAAATTGTCAAGATTTATTTTATGTAGAAAAGAAACATCATACAAGTTCATTTCAAAAAGTAGCAAAGGCAGACGGTGCAATATTTTCACTAACCGAAAGATTCTAAAACACAAATCATTTATGATTGTTACCTACCTCAAATAACAAGGCACATTTTCCACAGGATCTGCCTCTAGTTTCACCCTTCCAGACCTACGCATTGACACTGAAATGCCACGAGAGTGAGATCTTCGTGCACAGAAAAAATTGCATCGTGGGAAGTATCTGAGCTGGTTTCCCCTAAATGTCTCTATTATGCTGGTTCCTACGCTGGTTCCCCGGGGGGAACTCAAACGTACTTTATCCCTTATGATTAATTTCTAGCTATGCCTAAAACAAAATTAGTAATGTAGTTTTCTGATCTCCCTACCTTGAGATCTGCTTTTAAGAATTCAAAAATGGCGGACCTTTCAATGGTAATAGATCAAACTACAGCCTAACATAACATAGGCGTCCGAAAGTAGAAAACCAACGAGGCACATTGTCAACCAATCACACCCTTTTTAACACATTGTCAGTGGGTAAGCTACACATTTGCCATCAGAGCAAGCTTAAGTCCTTGCTTTCGCCAATCCTCAAAGACAAATGCTGGTAGTTGGCTGATTTCTAAATTCTATTGATTTTTGCAAATAACTCTGGATATAATAAGTTTTATATATCAGCAAATAGGAAATGAAAAAAAGGCATTTCACCATGCTAACTTCTATGGGAAGACTATCTGAAAAGATAAGTGCTTAACTATTGGTGTCTATGGGAAACTGAAATATTTTCATGAAATCACATGGCAACACCTGTTTAGAATTAAGTTCTGAGTATAGATATAGACGGCACTGCGATACCTACCCGCATTTGTCTTTAAATTGCAGCAAAGCAGAGATGGGGCTAGGCGGTAGACTTCTAGGTCTGTAGTACGGCTCCATCAGACGGCATGTTCATGTTTCGATGAGTAGATTCTTCCAACGTATTCGCTAGTGATTGTTCATGAAAATCATACCACGTCCGCTGTGGTGTATGGTTCTGAGAATTCCACCCTAGCTCCTCCCTCTTTAACAGTTCATCCTTGGATCCCATACCCAGTACTAACACTATTTGACCAATGCTGTCTCCCTCCCCTCCCACCAAATCATACTAGGTGTTTAGGCATTCTGGAAGGGGATGGGGTTCGCTGCATAAGGAATGGATGGGCGGCTTTATGTTGGTCGAAGGATGTTGGTACAAAAACGGTCGACGAGCCTCTTTTCCATTGACTGATAATTTGTTTAAGGTCTTATCACTCCACGAAGGAATGAGTTCATTTACGTTTCAGTTATCCACTTGCGCATGCAAATATGTCTCCTAAGGGCGCCAAGAAAGCCCTCATATTTACTTCATATTTACGCCCACGATTGTATAAGAGTATGGTAATGCCAGGGGTAGGCCAGTTGAAGTTATGATTACGCAAATTTACACCAGTTTACGATTTCCCCAATCTCTGTTCCTAGGGGACACCACTGTTGTTTTCATTGTATTTGCCAGTAATCATCCAAGTTCATGTTATGTGGAAAACTTAATCTTATGTTCGCAATTTAAATCATTAAATGTTTCTGAAAACTCTATTGGGTATTTCTTGAGTAATAACATATGATAAACAAAGCATTCTTTCGTTATTTTATCGATTTCTTAATAGATTTTATAAAAAAAAACCCATCGTTCTGTGTTGTCTGATTTATAAAGTACAAACAATCTTTGGACTGTACAGGAGTGGTCAGAAGGCTGAAGCATGACAGAGGTGGGCAGGTGAGTGTTGAATGGGGATGGCTGGCTGGCAGTAGCGGTGGAGGCGGTGGCGGCAAGGTGGACAGGGATGGAGTCGGGCATGGAGTTGGTGTGTTTTCATGTGTGTTGGTAGTCGTACATATATATGTGTGTGCTAGAATAGGCCTTTTTCCGTAGGCCGGTGTCGCACCTTATCTGCTTAGTTACCCCACGGCTGAAGCCAAACATTCACCTGGCAACGTATTCTTTACCATTGGATTACTCAGTGTATGAGCGTAAGACGTTCATAATACCCTTGTACATTATTTCTAGAGATATTATAATGATTGTATCACATTCTATGGTATTCCAGCTCAAATTTGGTGTCTCATACATGCATATCGCCTCAATAATACTTTAGATATAGCTTAGATAACACAGGATCACCGAAATTGAATATACATTAATACATTGGCAGGCCTAGCTATTATGTGCTTATCTTTCTCCAAATTAAAACCAAAACAATTATCAACTATAAAGTTTTGATAGTCCAGACTGGTTGATACAATTCCTTTAATTGTTCTAGCAGTCCAACCTGTCCAAAAACAACGCTCCTGTAATCACACCCACCCTTCACACTTTAGGTGTGATTGCTGTGTTCTCTATACACATATAGTCAGACTCTGCCAGGTTTGTCCGAGCAGCCGCGTAACTAGGCAGTGGGCCGTTAGGCGGCGCTGAACGGCAACACCTGTATTACTATACACCTATGGCCGAACATGTATGAAATACTGCCCGCTGCTAAGGGTGTAGTATAAATAATGTTCGCGCCCGCTGTGACAGCGGGCCGTAGTGAATTGCAGTAATCTTTGTTGTCTTTGTAAAGTTAATAAAAAGGCGTTTTAAATGATTGACCATCATTGGGAGGTGCATAGTAATAAGAAAACGTAGTGACTGAGCCTGTACGGTGTCCGTTCTCGGTCATTTGATGAAAAAATATGGCCCTCCCACCTGCGGTGTCGGGCCGTAGTTTCATCATCAAATGACCTCGAACGGCCATCCATACGGGCTCAGTAACCACGTTTTCTCATATTACAGCCATTTCACTGCCCTCAGCTGGCATCAACAAGTATGTAAGCGCCGGAAACAGACATGCATGTGGCACGAAATGGCACGCATACATACACAATTTTGACTGGTTTTAAATACAAGAAGTTGTATGCGAGGATATTGCACAGAGGCAACTGCGAGGAGCATATGACCGCTTTTATCTGAAACCAGACTATATTGGAAACATCACCAATGGAAACATCACCAAAAATACATAGACTAAGTTGCTAGAGAAACTATGATGTCAATAGTGTGAGTAAGTAAAGGGTAGAATGCGCCACTCTTTAGGTTGGAATACCCATTTGATTCATCTCGTTCTTGTGATAGATTTTCATTTATATTGCGCACGAGTATGGAGTTCGGAAATCCAGGATGTTGCTATCGTCACATGGAACAGTATAAACTATCTAATTCGTCTCAAAACGTGCGTGGCTCATTTATCGTTTTGCTTCCTCCACTGCCCACCTCCCCTCCCTTCCCACAATCTCCGATCGGGTGTCGACCTCTCGCAGCTGCTCTAGCTGCAATCAGCGCGGAGAAGATATGATTATAACAATGTTGGCAATAACACTGAAGTTTCTTTACGTGTTCTGAGTGTATTGAAACTGATGGAGTGGAAGTGGAATAAGAGCAGATTATATCACAAAGGCCGGGTCTGACCCTGACATGTGACAGGTCGGGCTAGCACACTTCCGTAGTTTATCCGGTCACCACCAGGGATTATCAGCGGTGAACCCGGCCTTTATACTGGACGCCTGGTGGTGAATTCTAATGGTGCGCCGCGGCTGCAAACACTCTCACCTTGCCTGGGAAACATGCACCTCGTCTTCCTGTCCGCGGGACTTCCTGTCGTTAGTGCACCCAGTATCCGCCAGAGGGCAGGAGTAGTCAGCTACTGTGTAATGAGCCTGGCGTGCCCACACTGTCAACCGTTTCCAGAGAAGGCTCAACAATGGGGTGCAGAATGCAACAGGTGGCGCCACCTACAACCTCTTGCAATAGCTGCGGGGAACGGCTACTCACCGACAGAATAGGATACAAGTGAAAAGCCTCTATATTCAGGTGCGTAGTATGAGGGTACAATTATATTCACGTGACTAGAGATCTGATGAATCTTTGTTTGTGGTATTCCCCTTTAAAAATATTCAACCTTCCACAAAGTTCAATTTCTCATTTGAAGTTACACAATGTCATATCAAATAGATGTGATGTTGCAAGTTGGTTATAGTGTTCCACAGGGTTCTTTACTAAATACCTTTACTTACCCATGCCATATATATATATACTCTTAATACGCACTGTCTCGCCATATAACGAAAAAATACCGTACGGAACCCTGTGCCGTACGGTAAAATACGGAACAGGGTTCCGTACATGTCGACGCAAACATTAGTTGTTAGACCAAATTAAGTTAATAATTTTGATCAATTCCGGGTATAAATTAAATATATAACGACCTACCATGCTGTACAAGCTACAAAACTCGATGATAGAATACGGTTCGTACGGAACGAGGCGTTCACCCCAACATATAGATCACAGGATGAACAAATGGGTAAATTAGTATTTACACAATGACGTAGACACTCGTACAGGTCATATCTACTGATGTCTTAATACACACACACACACACACACACACACACACACACACACACACACACACACACACACACACACACACACACACATACATATATATATATATATATATATATATATATATATATATATATATATATATATATATTCGCCCGTGTAGCAGTGTTGGACATAAGCGTAGATATACAGCATATATGATAGATAGTAAATAAAGAGGTTCACCCACAGTCCCCTACTTACACGCATTATCAGCTGCAAACTCCTCACCAAGACCGACCTGGTGTCTCCTATGTGCAATGATCGGAATGCTCGGGCAGTGGCGTAAATAACAGGACTGGTGTCTATGAGCTCCAAAACGTCAACGATAGGCATCAAGTTGCAATTCCCGACGGAAAATCCAAATCGCTTCAGAAGGCAAGTTGGTATCATTGCAGTTGATCACATTTCTACGATTACCCTACGATGCAGACCATCAGTCTACGATTTCTTCCCGGTGAAAAAGGTGTGTTATCGGGTATCTACGACATGAATACCTGTCTAGGGCCCTGCACCCACCAGCGCCCAGCAACTCCGGATAGGCTACGATTGGATATCGCAAAATCGTAGCCTATCGGGAGGTCCCTGATGATTCTAATCGTTGACATCTATTCTAATCGTTGACATCTATTCTAGACCTGCGGAACGGCTTTAGAGGACAAAAAACGTAAACCATAGTCAAGATTGGCTCATGAGTCAATCCGTATATCAATGTAGGTCTCAGGCAAAATTCCAATATCAAAATATGCAATATTTACTGGAATCTTCATCCAATCCAAGCCCTGATAAAAGCCATTCTCCCAGCAACGAACAGAGATTGAACGTCACCATCAGCTGTAGACGAACATTTGTGAAGTGTAATCCTCCCCATATTTTTCTGACTCCATAATTTGGCAATTAAGGGAACTTGGAATAATTAAGTATACGATTCAGACTTGTTTATCTCTGCACTTCCAGCGTTCAGTTAAGATCACGTGACCCAGCAGTTGGCGTGACCAGAGAATACAGTTCGGGTATTTGTCTTCCAAAGAACAGCTCAGGTGTAGCAAAAACATACATGCGGTACGTAAACAGCCTTATAACATGCCAGTGGGGAATAATTAAGGTCGTTCTCCAGAGAATCAACCTTGATTTAGTCCACTGCAAACGCCGAGAAACTAAAGTTGGCCTAAATCTGAGAATACTTCCTATAATATTCTACTGCAAAGGCTGAGATGCTATAGTCGGCCGAGATCCAATAAAGAATGCATTTTGCAGATTAAGACGACTGGCATTTGCTGTAAACAGCCTTGTATCCACGCTTTGTGATTGCAAATTTCGAGATGTCTGTCCCCGGAAATTGCTTCAAACCGACTAATCAACCTTCTTCTTAACACAGACAGCAAATATTGACCCAATTTTCTCTGATGCAATGCGTTCGTAGATACACCTCAGTTCTGATTGGAAAGTGCCAGAGAAGCCTATTTGGGTTTTCCATCGGGATGATAGAAATCAGTATTCGTTTGGGTGGCAGACTGAGAACATTGAAAAAGCCGACGAATATCAAACATCTAAAGCAGATTGCATGCATTTTTTCCGACTGTGAATATCAGTTCTCCATCCAAGGATTTCCTTAGTCTTTCGGAGAATTGTCACTGGATTGTCAGGCCTTAGATCTGGAAGGTCCGGTGTCCATTGGGCTAAAATCCGTCTACGGTAGGCCTTACGATGCACCTCTGGATAAAAAATAGAAAGAAAAAAAGACGTCGGAAGGATAGCTGGAATCGTGACAGTTCATCGCCTGCCTTCGACGACCCTGCGATGCACACCGCCCGTCTACGATTTGGTCCCGACGAAAAAGGTGTATCGTGGGGTGTCTGCGACACCTAGTCATGATTTAAACCGTGTACCCACTGCTGCTGATTCACCACGAGGCAGAATTTTGATATCAAAATAGATTATGATTTTAGAAATGTTGAATGAATATGAAAACTCTTTTACAGGTATATATACAGAATATCATTATAATACTTTTCAGACAATAAAACAATCAAATTGAAAGATATAACCGTGGCAGAATCATAACTTCGATATGGAACTATTATCATCAGACCACTAGATTTGATCGAATAGTATTATATTTACAGTGATTGCATATATGCGATCTACCTAATTCCAAAATTCCATAAGTTTCCGTCAAGTATTTCAGACGTGAGAGAGTTTTCCGTTAAATAGGCTTCCGAGACATAAAGATATCCTAAGAAAAACCGAACTTTTTCGATCTTATCGGGAGGCCTACGATTCGTTTTTTTCATTGTGGAGTATCGGAAGCCAATCTTGGCGTGTCGGCGTGTATCGTAGGGTGATTCATAGAAGTGTGGTACACTGCTACGATTTTGTTTAATCTCCCGATTAAATCTTTGACTTGTATTGGTAAGTTATTCGTAGAGCCTATGTATCGGCGGCAGAATCGGTGTTGGTGGGTGCAATGTTTAAGTGGGGGTGTCCACCGGGCTCCAGATACATACTGATATGCTACGATTATGACCATCCGATGCAAAACCAAAACGTAGCGAAATCGTAGTTCATATCGGGGCAGATAATCAGGTTTATAAGATGAAACTTACCGATACACGAGGGCTCGCTCCCGACATGAAATCGGTATCGGTACATATCGGTGCTTATCTTCCCCCTTATAAGCTCTATAAGCTTAACATGGGATTTGTTTAAGTCACGTGTGTGACATAAGGTGTTGTATATGTCACCACCTTCTAATATCCAAAAGTCGTGGAAAAGGGATAGGATAAAATCTAGATGCCACTTGTTTGAGTCGTGAAACTATGGAGCCAACACAATATGTGACATAAATAACTCAAAGTCAAACTCGTGACGTTTCTTGATAGTATTTGCAAAGCATTTAACTGGGAAAACACATGAAAAAATCACCGGAAAATTATGAAATTTTCACAATACCCAAGTTATATAGGGGTAATTCCAGCCCGCTAATTTGGCGTCGATGAGTAAGGCTAACCGTCTCAGATTAATCATTTCATACTCTAACATGGAACTGAGTTTTTAATGTCTGAAAAAACATATGGTTTTGTATCTACTGGTAAGATATCAGTTAAAAAGATTTATTATTCACGGAATTATAGAGGATTAGGTATATGCTACATCAAGCCCTGTATCAATAAACCTTCTGCCACACATACATCCTGAGGTTTATCAGGACAATAATCACCTTTTCTGCTCCCTCCTAACACGTTATGAAGAACACCGACATACACCTGTACGGTACGATATGCTTCGATATGGACTTCCCGATAGGCTAAGATTTAGTCAATTTGTATCGGGAGGTATATCTGCGTGTATCGGCGTTGGTGGGCGCCGGGCCTAAATGACGTATAGACAAATCGTTAGCATCGTAGAGTATTTCCACTGAAAAATCACTCTCCTGTGTGAGATATTCAATAGAAAAATATGAACCTTTAGAATTACTTAGGAACATATAGGCAATTCCACACAGCGATTATGATGTCGTTTTTTATCAGGTTTAAGTGTCTGAAATGAATTGTTTCCTAGTTTGACTTGGAACCGAGCTTTTAGTGCTAGAAAAATATATTGTATCTTTATGTATACTGTCAGAAAGTATCCATGGAATATTTCCTGAATTATATTATATATTAAAGAATATATAATGTTCAATAGCACCTCAAGATCTACATGGGCACTCGGTCCGTTAGGACTGGTCTTAAATTGCCTCCAGCTTAACTTTTCATTCCACTTTATGATTGTGGTCTTTTTTTCATAGATGCATCATCCAGCTTATTTACAATAAAGTAGAATAAATAACAAAGTTGCGTTGCCAATTGTTGGATTAATCAATATGAGATGAGCAAGGCGTTCATGAAGAGCAAAAAAGTCTAACTTGTAGATAAAATGTTCTCCTGATTAAAGGGCTTTGTTGATTCTGATGGTTCACTTTGAATAAATATAGTAAATAAAATTCACCAATAACATAAATTACTTAGTGACGAATGTTCGATGCCAAACTTTTGTTCGCTGGTTTCTGGTGGTAGTAGGTTTAAAAGAGTTGTTCTATGATACTTCAAATTTGTTTTTAACACACTGCAGTAAGGTCTAGTAATATGAAATAAAGGGACACTTTAGGCTCTAGTATTTAGTGTCCTCTATTGCATTCAATCAACATTTATACTTGAATATCTTGGAATAAATATGATATTTTCTTACAGCACTCAAATATGGTACTTGAACATATGTAGGTAACATATCAATATTTTGTGGATAAAACAAGGCTTGCACTTGATGACATACCCCTCCCTAATTCACTACCACATCGAAGAGAGTGTACTGTTTTTCCCCCCAAAGTCATTCGTGCGTGTTAGTAAGAACGAAAAAATTCGGGTCTTTGTGTGTAGCAGTGGTCGCGACCAGTCAGGTGGTCGGCAGAACCAGTCAGGGGTATAGATATAAGCCAGGTGGGAGGGGGGACTACAGGACACTTCTAGGTAGGGATCGGAACAAGTCAGAGGTGGGCCATGGAAAGGCAATTCTGAGAGAACATGGAATCCCTTTGAGTGCAGCTGTTTTACTTAGTGTAATTTGCTTGTAGTGGGACCTAACCAGACTGATAAAGAGACAGACATTAAAAAAATCCTAGCTTCAAAGCTAGGATTTTGTTTTGCTACCCCATTGTTACTACTTTAGTATACCATACCACGACTCTCTTTGATGATATATATATGGAAATGCTTTATGACGAGAATCTTTTATTTGCATTTTAACGAATTCAAAAGGAATTGGTGTTTTATGAATGGGTGTCTTCCATACCAGTAGGTTACTTTGGCTCCTTAATATAATAGAACTTGTATTAGTTAAGGTGTCTCGCACTTTTCGGCCTGATAGAAACGCCTTTGATACTGACATTTGCTACGGGACTTGTACGCATACGTTCTTATAAATCTGCAATGACTCTGCAAAAAATCCCCACTTAATATATACTTACTATCCGTCTAATCCGATTCAGAATATCGTGTCATAAATCGATGTAACACACTAAAAGGCTACAGCAATAGTTGGTTAGCGATAAGGCGAAAGCTTTATGCGGTTTTATCCCCCCTTTTAGAGACAATGAATTGGAATGGATTCTATCTTATATACATTCCAAAACATGCAACATATGAGCGCTGCCTTAAAATAATATGACATTACATGTCATCCATATATGGCTTCATTACAAGACCCTTTATGACGTCACATGGGACCTGTCTGTCGTCCAACGTCACCGTATTCTCAGTATAGCGCATGCGTGGTGGTGACGGTGGGAGATGTCTCTACCCAGCTGTGAACATCCTACTGCCCCTGCCGGCCCACGATGTTGACAGCTGGTGAACGTCCAATCACTGCTTCGTCACGTGACTGAATAAGATGTGTCACTGTATGACGGGCCTGGCTACGTCTGGAGATTGTGAGCACCGGTCGCTAGCAGGCAGCCACGGCATTCACCTCGCTGACGTGCGGATTGCTCTGCGGGATCTAGTCTCAGTGTATTATCCCTTCAGACGCTATATTAGACAGGAGTGTTGCCTTTTCAGCCTGGGTATGTCTATATATGTGAGATATATATCTTCTCGGTCTAATGATGGATATCCTCTTACATCTTTTACTTACATCAAATATACATTTCCATATCGCTTTTATAGTGTCTAGCACAAGCCGTCGTACGGGGTTTACTATTGTATACATATTACTATCTTAGCATTCATCTGTCACCTTATATTAGAGATGTATATTATCCTCAGTGCAAGCATCTCAAGTTAAATTAAAATTGATTCTATTTTCCAAGCAAGAACTTTATTTTACCAACGACTTTTGCTACTACTTCTACTACTACTACTACTACTACTACTACTACTACTACTACTACTACTACTACTACTACTACTACTACTACTACTACCTCTACCCTCACCGATTATTTGATATCGACGCACAGTCGGTAGCAGCACCGACAGAATTTCGGGAGAACTAGAAAAATCTCCGCCTTCTTCGTCGGCCAATGGAAACGGGCTTTGAGGTAAAACACGTCTACAATAGTTCGATGCACCTCCTGATAAAAAGATCTAAATCACGTCGGAAGGTAAGCTATAATCGGGGCAGTTGATCACCTGTCTGCGATGAGCCTACGATGCACACCGCCTGTCCACGATTTATCACCGACGAGCAAGCTGGGGCCCGTTGAATAATCTAAGCTCGTACATGAAAACCTTTTTCTGTACGCCAAGGGTACCCAGGGACAATGTGGGTCAACTTTATTCAACACGTATTGACAACTTTATGGACAGTTGAGACAGTCTTAGTGAACAAACTAAAATATCTTCGAACTATAGCCTTGTATGAGATACAGAAAACGGTCTTCATGAACGAGCCTTGATTATTTAATGGGTATCGTAGGGTGTCTACAACATTTTATCATGATTAAATGTCATAGACAAATCGGGAGCGTCATAGGGTATTCTACCGGGAAAATCACTCTCACGTATGAGATACTCAGCAGAGAACTATGAAATTCTGATCAAGAGACACACACGCAAACCAGCCCCGCAAGTATGATGATTTTCATTAAAGTCTAAGTGCCTCAAATACATCATTTTATAGTTTGACTTGAAACCGAGCTTTTAGTGTCTGAAAAAATACAGAGTTGCTCTATCTATCTATCTGGTTAGTTGTGCAGTCGTACACGGACAGAACGCCTCGTCTCAACCACTCATTTCCTGAATTATAGTTCACAATATATCTAAATAAATAAAAAAAAGTTCCTCAAGATCTGCATTGGTGCATCGTGAGGTGCGGCGGGAACGTGATCACCTTTTTGTTCTTAAAAACTCATTACTCTACGATATTTCACATTTTGTATCGTAGAGGTACCCTATCGTCTACGATATTTCAGATTTTTCATCATAGAGCATCGGAAGACCTACCCCAGCCTACACATCAAGACGCACATGTAAACTAAAATCTGAAAACACCAAACTAGGATTAAAAACTTGTGATCAGGTGGATGCTCAGGAGCGGAATGATCACCGTTTATACAGGTGGGCGTCACCAGGTAAGCCCAACATGCGCATTATAAACAGTCAAGGTCTTCACGATGAGATCAAACATATATGAGAACGAGGAATGTAATACAGAACCTAGATCACTGAGTGTGTGAGTAGTAGGGAAGCATTCTAGTGACAAGCCGGGACCTCATGCTAGACATTTGTTTCACAATTTCTTTAAGAATACCTTCTTAAAACAGACTTGATATTTACATTCACAGCCTTCTTGCATTGACTGATATAAGGCTTGTATGGAATCTTCTCATTTTAACAGTGTTTCTTGATATGGACATTGATCTCCCAGCCCATGACTGTCATTTCATACTAGGCATTATGAATTTCTCATCTCCCTCTATGGCGAGAGGGGCTTCATTGTCTGAGAATGGAAGGTTACCTTCTTGACTGGAAAGTGTAATCCCAGATCCGTCATCTGTTGTGTGATCATAATGCGGCTAACCATCATCCAGATATCGCTAGTGTTTAGTTGACGTATCTGCAAAATAGAACCAAAAACATTTGTTGAAACTGCGATGTAGTCTTCTGGCCAAGGACTGTTTACTCGAGAATGATGGAGATGATTCTCTACATTTACCAAATAACGATACAAAATAATGGCAAACTTATGTTCGCTAATTCAACTTGGTATGAGAGATTCGTTAGGATTTCCAGGATTATATTATGTGTAATGTACTCTTTCGTGCTCTTTCGTTATAATTGGTCTACCTGAGCATAAAGATACATGGATTGTTATCTCTCTGGACATATTATCTACATATTAATGTTGCAAACTTTTACCTGCTGAGCACTCTTGGCTTCTACCTGTTACTTACAATCTATTGTTAGCGTATAACAAACGCCTCTTGGGATATCAGGTAACAGGTGCCTGGTGCCTGACACCTGGTCTGAATCTTAGAGAAATGAGACTTTGTACCAGAAACCTATCTCATTAAATCAATTATCTCGGTTAAGGCTTCACGTTTTTGCACTGAGCGACAACTCCCATAACACATTTTATCCTATACATACCCTGGCGGTCGTTGCTCCCGGAAATGTGAGAAAGGAGTTGGTCCAGTAACAACGGATCGTGTTGTGCGATATCATTAATTCCATGCTGTATTGCTACTTTCTATTTTCATTGACACATAGATGAAAGGTTCATTGGTTTTGTAGTTGAAAACAGAGGAGACCATAATTATGACGCGATCCACAAATAATATAATTATGACGCGATCCACAAATAATCTGGGGCAGCAGTTTCGTTCTCGGGTCGTTATTCTGCGATCCGCAAATTAATCGCATACATAGAGCAACGCCTCTCTGATGCGGTCAGTCTGTGAATGTAACCCGGCGTTTACACTAGACGATTCCGGCTGGCGATTCTGGCATTTTGTACTGCCTGACGACTTTCAACAGTAAAAAAGCTAGAAATCGTCTAGTGTAAACGCCAAGCACGTGGCGACTGCAGATCGCATGATTATATCAGATTATTCAATTAGGCACCACCTGACGACTATTGGTCACGCTCTGACGCCCGCGACTATTCCAAGAGGGTTTGAATTAGTCGTCTAGATAGGCAGCGATTTTGTGAAAACTCATACTCGTCAGTATAAACGCACCAGTACATTCTGAGGTCGACGACTTTTGCAGTGGACAGTGCCAACACATGGCGACTATTTATCCCACCCCTAATATAAAATCCCATAGGCTTAACATTGAAATTCCGTATGCCACGTGGACTGGCATACAGAGTTTTATATGCCACTAGTGGCATACAGAATTATTATCACGTAATATTCCAAAATCGAGGAGACAGGGTAGGATAAAATCAAAACCTGATTCGTTTTAATCTTGGCCACCGCATGCCACTCCTGGAGTTTTGGCTCTGGACTTCACTCGGCTTCGCCTCATGAAGTTACTATGCCAAACTCCAGTCGTAGCATACGGTGGTCAAGATTAAAACCCATCCAGTTTTGCGATAGGCCTGACGATATCCAGTCGTCACGTTTGTAGTCGTCCAATGTAAACGCCGGGTTACTCGACAGCATCGGTCTAGTATGTGTATGACATCCTCTACCTCAGAACGTCACCTGACACATCTCATCTGCTTGTTGGGGTGACATCGGAATCCTTGTCTCAGTATCTGTGTAGTACCTGACACCTCGGGCTAATGATGCATCCAAGTATCCTCAACTGTCTCAAATATCTGCCAGAGGGTGTGTTCCAGCAGGACGACGGCGCTTTTGTGAACGTCGGGCTGGTTCGATCTTGGCCGGCAACTTATACCGTTTCGTAATATATAGGAATTATAGTGAAATGAGCCGCCAAATAACCACGTGTGCAGGCTTTGACACCCTGGAGATAGTGATCGAATTTTCTAACTTCATCCGATCACATCCCAGTCTGAGTTCTCATACTTTGACCTTGTGGACTCTAATTTGACATGATTACAGTTAGAATTGATCTCATTAAAAATCCATGATACACAACGTTTCTCTGCACCCAAAACACCAGCTACCTTCGAACAACTTTACGAGCGCCAACTTCCGTGGAGGAGCATACCCACTTACTGCCGAGGTTCATCAAGCTTCGCCGGACATGCCCGATATCACATTTAGAGTTGTTCTATCATTCAGAATTGAATTGGATGCCTAAAAAGCGATGGGGAACCGTCTATCGGCTGACAATTCGGCTTCTAGGAATACACCCTTAACAGATACGGTTTTTAATTTTAAAACAATTTCGTTTCCAAAAGAAAATCTTACTGTTTACCACTATTTTGCATGTTCTAGCTAGTCCTAGTTCCAAAAGTACTTTACTCAAAGTAGAACAGACGGACACTTACAATAACCTTAGAGCAATGTATATTCATTTATCTTTACTCCCTTCAAATCATTGGCAATGTGTCGCTACATGTACATGTACATGTATATATACTATACCGCTATTGTCTTTGGACATTTCCATTTTCTCGGGCATTGAATTTAACACCTTAATAGATCAATCAAATTATACTTGTTCAGGAATTTGCTCCTCTGGGGTGCTGACCACACTCAGGCACACTCTCCCTCCAGTCCGGAATATTTGTTCATCTGCCATCTCAAACTCCAAAACAGAGTTTTCAGTGGTTTGGTTATCTCATTCATGCACTCACCTAATTAATTTGCCTAATTAACGTTTGATTGACATGCTAATTGTCCACCAGGAAATCATTGGCCTGCCAAATAAATGGTAATTTTGTCAACTCTCTGCTTCTTTTAACGGGTAGGGATTTTCCCTTCAATTTTCCCGCAGAAGCTTTTAAAAATGATCTTAATTCAAATTGAGCATAGTCCGTTTTCTTGAGTATGCTGGTATTATATAATCGGAAGTTAATTCGTTCACGAAAAGGATCCATATGTTAATCTTGAACTGAATGGTCGTTATATTCAGGTCGTCTACCTAGACCCCACCATCAATAGGAAAACGAATAACGAAAAATTGTGTTTTTTATTCGCATTCAAGTGAGATGAGCTCTTTCCTTAATCGCCAGCGTGCAACGGAAAACAATTGATCAGGCGATTGATTAATCACCAATAATAATCCTATGGCTTGATGTGTTACTTCATTAAATGACATCAATATGTGAATAACAAGATTAACATAAAACATAGGCCATCCATCTGAATTTCTCTCCTCCCAACTGCGACAATTTATAAAATTGTAGCTTGTAATTGCTTGAAGAAATGCCACCTGGCACGGACAAAACAGCTGTTATTCCCAGAAACTTGAGCTTTTCTCGCTGAAAATAATAGATTGAAAAATAAATCATTCATCTAAGAGAAAACAACACTTTCCAAGCACGCACTGCTGAAGATCCCAAGGGATCCAGCTATCACGTCTGTTTCCCCACATGCTGGGGTGTGTAAAAGTGAGAAGTCATCAAGAAGTCATGTCTGCCTGCTGTCAAAGTAAAGGTGCGGTTGATGTGCATTCATTTACCTTCAGCATGCCTCTCTTAATTATTAGCTGTACATAAGAAATCAAATACAAACCCTTTATTCCAAAATAGCCGATATTCAGTGACATTTACCGAATTTATAGATCAGTGCAGGTGATAATTCTAATGTATGTATGCCCTACATTTCATACATGTTGGCGGAGAACTTATCAATTATTGTTTTGAAATTCAGGTTGACTCCCCATGGGCATCGCTTGCACTAGATTAGTATAAAAATGAAATCCGTAAGCCTTCTCTTGTTATCAGCTCTTGTATTTCCAAAACTCCTTCATTTGTCATGCTGCCCACGTACTAATCGCCCTCGGTTACAATTTCAGGCTTACCTTAAAAAAAAGTAGTAGTTTTACACGTGGACGATTTTATGGACAGATTTATTTCAACAGAGACCCGTATAGTGTGTCTATAGATCTTAGTACCTTTTAGTTTTAATTTGGCTTTTTTTTCTGTATTTGTCTGAAATAGTGTACACCTTGCAGCTGTGGACTAGCATACTGCACTATTGTAGTAATATTCTAATATGGAATATAGATAGGAGACAGTACCAGTTAAAGACATTAAATCCTTTTAACTCCCCTCCCCATATACAGGATCAATTCTGCAATTATCACCCTTTCCGTTATATATACACACTTTTAAACATAGGGGTAGGGCCAGTAGAGTGGTGGTGTGTTCGCTCTTTACTAGAGGACATGGACCCGTGCTGATCCCTGCTGTGTGGTGATTCGGATGAGCCCGAGCACGAGAGTGCCATGGGTGCATCCAGATAACGTAACTTGGTCTGTATATATATAAGGCCGAGTCCGAAACAGGTCGATAGGTTACCCTGTGTATTACATGTTAGAGAGTGGACCCCTTGACTTATTCCCCAGGCTTTACCTGACATCCCAGCGTCAGGGTATCGTTGTTACAACGTTGTTTTTAAAGGAAAGATAATTGCAATAAACACTGTTTATCTAAGTTTTGGAGTCTGGTTTTGTATTACTAGAGATATATAGTCGTCTGGCATATATATTCATATACCGAAAATTGTCAAACCAGCCAGAGTAGATACGATCTAATTGGGAGGTGGGAAACCTGAAGAGGCCAGAGCAGGTGACCATTATATATATATCTATATCATTACAGGTGAATGGGACCGGTGCGAGGTGTATGTTTCCCACCTGTATGTGGTGGAGCCATCTGTACGGTGTAGTACAACCGATACCAGAAGGTGGCGGTAGTATATTTATAGTAGAATACCTTGGTGTTGTATTCAATCCATATATAACCCCGGTTATGTATATATAGATTAAGCCAATGAGCAACTCACATTTATTCACTGCGGGAACAGAGCAGCTCGCTTTTGCTCACGTCTTTGTTATTTATCACGGTAACTGATGCGGTAACTTAGGTAACGTGGTAACGAACACCTGGATAACGGCTATTCCGCTGCTAAACCTTGTACAAGTTACCTATAAACTAACGTAGCCTGTATAATGAAATGTTATTTTTGCATTGCCCTAATAAAGAGGGAAATTTCTTTCATTTACCAGAATCTAAGGGCTGAATCATATTCCTGTAGATGCACCGATTTAAGCAACGCTAAAGAAGTTATGAGCAATTTTATGAGACGTGAAACCCATCAATCTGATGTGTCGTGAAAGGCTGTGAAACAGCCAGCAATAAGCCAACCTCCCGGGCAATCGTTTCACTACGTTATTCATCATCCTCCCTCCTCCCAACACTAGATTTGCGATAAGCAACGTATACTATAGCATTTAGCGGGTGAAATCTGATGTGAAATGGACTTTGGTCTCCAATACCACAAGGTAGTAAACCACAAACAGAAATATCCATCACTTTTTCAACCGCATTTCCTAAAAGGATGATTGTATTCTTCTGCCTACTGCAGCCATTTTGTCCGGAAATTTCAGGCGTTTTTTATAGTATCTTGTTTAACTTTTTCGTTACCCCTTTCCTCACTGCATGGAAATGTGGAAAACGATCCACTGGCGATTTCCTCACTGCCTACCGTCACATATACGCATGGGCAAGCTCGATACAAGCACAGTAGACCAGTGTAGGTGATTCCGCCATGACAGCCCCGTAATGGTTATCTCGGTTCTAGGCAGATGGCGCTTCGATAAGCAGCTATCCTAGATCACGCAAGCGAAGGCAGGAGCACCATAACACCCTGACGTATGGCCTTGCACATTCTCGTGTCAATTATCAGGCATCATCCTGGCAAAGGTGGTGAACATGGCTTATTATTGGCTACCCTCTCCCCACCTGGAAATGAATCTGGGTCCATGATAGTCGTAAAACTTATTTCTGTAATAAAGATCTGCATGACACATGAAGTTATGATGACTACGACAAGCTATCATTTCAATTAATTGCAAGGAAGCGTGATTGAAAGAAGGTATCATATATTTCTCGGGCCAATAGAATAAGTTGGAATGAATGATAACATATGATTTTCAGTTTTCAGTATTGTGTTTACTCTATAATGACTGCAGTATTGCAGGAATATTTCATCTTATACACTTCCCCTGTATCGAATAAAACAATATTTACTGCGATGAATTATCTATATCTGTTATATCTAATTCCTAGATTTCACAATTTTCTATTGAGTAATTATAATATACATGTGAATCATGCCCTTTTTCTCTCTATCCGTGGTCGTAAAAGCGGTGGGTTTGGACGTGTTTCTTGCTAAGCCTCGTGAATACATATACATGTGAGACATGGTTTGGTTTTTGAATGGGCCTTGGACCAACAGTGATCATAACAGCCCACCAGTGACCGGGTCTGAGGCACCCCTCTCATAAGATCTCACACTCTCTAAGTGGTATTCTGTACTCTCACTACGTTCTCTGGGAGAAGAGCCCTTAACGAACTAGGCTTAGAGCCTTGATAATCCACTGGCCTGCCTCCCGTGCTAAAGACCTATATCAATGCAACCCATAGAATCCTATAATCTCAATGATGCCCCCAAGCGGGAATACTGTGTGCCAGTGGATTCTCAAGGCTCTAAGCCTAGTTTGTTAAGAAGTCTTCCCCCATAGAGCGTAGTGAGAACCTTGTACAGTATACCACTTAGAGAGTGCACCAAGAACACTTTGCGGTCACGATCACACTTTTGGTCTCCCAGACAGTCACTCATTTTGGATCACAACCAATAAAGACATCGCTGTCTGAAAAACAGGACCCTGGTGTAATATGGTGGACCCATGATACGGTGTTATATGGTAGACCCTTATTACGGTGTGATACGGAAGATGAGCCTCTGTCTTCCGGATAGGCAGCCTCCCGGTAAAAACCTGCAGACAATGCTAATTGTACTGTGAATACGTACGCCTGTCATTCAGGGGATCACAGTTAATTGTATGCTTGAATTAGAGGCCTTGTCATTCGCCAACCCGTCTGATTTTTGTAACTAAAACTGCTTTTAGGGAAAGACAGAAGTTTATTCTCGTTCATACGCACCCATTCTAATTTCTATACGAACCTTGTTTCTGATACTTTTTATTCAGCGCGTTCACGAACTCTTTTTAATAAAATGGGATCTTTATCAACCACTTTGCATTGATCTCTGAGCGTGGTGGGCGAGGCCTAGTCTTCGGCATTCGTTAACAGGGCCTAGTTACTGTAGTTCATCTTTAAAAGGAGTTTTATCAAACATTTATATACACACATCTAGATTCTTCTTCTTTTGCCAGCTGGTATTGTATTTCAATCATTTACTTTGCTTATTTGTATGAAGTGTTCTGCTCTCTGTCCGTACGATTTCATTCTTTCCATATATTCGTTTGAATACTTTCGTAATATTTCCAATAGCTGAACTCACGGACATTTCAATAACAATGCTAGCTATAGCCTCCCTTCAGTAATAATTAGTCATCTTCCTCTTTAGCTAATGAACCGGCAGATACTTCTTTCAGAAAACTATAAGACGCAGAATTAAACCAGCCGTGGGAGCAGGCTATAGAAATCTGCCTCAGGGGTGCAGTTAAACTAGGTTCACTCATGTACCCATAGGAAATTTGAAACTAAAGGTTCCTGTGCCCACTCTACTAAATGTACCATGTTACTTGATACCCTCAATACCACTTTATTCTACAGGTTCTAAATATAAAGTACTATTTATGTTGGGAACACCGAGTCTCGTTATCAACTGGCCTCTGTGTGAAGCGAATATTTGCCATTATAAGCTTCACATCGACTCAAATATAATTTGAGCTCTAACTACTGATATAAATCTATCTTAAATGAAAAAGAAAGAGAACGGTATTTCACTTACCCGTGTAGTATCACCCCATCTCCTCGTGGGCCTGGTGCTGGCGGCGGTGTGTCTGGGCGCACGCTGAGGAGGGATGGGGAGAAGTGTTCCGTACGGCCTGTTTCACCTTTAACGAACAAAGCCCGGGTGACTATTGTAACGCCTCACAGATGTGTTTATGGCTCCCCGTCGTGCCTGTTGCACATCAACAGCTCCACGTAAAACAGGCTGACATCGCGTGGGCCGCAGCCACCTGCACCCACCTTCCCTCTACCTTTTAATGGTGCTCTTAGTTTTGCAAAGGTTGGATGCTTTCAGATGAAGAACATTTCCGTGGCACGAAAGGTTGACATAATGTGTTTACCTTGTCGTCGGTATTTCTTGCAATAACACCATGTATCTTGCGTCTTCTGATGGATATCAACCTGAATTTGGCAGGAAAGGCACGGAGATTGCCTCGTTCCTGCTCCTAGGATTTGAATGATGACATAGCTTTTCAGAGTCCCACATTACCAGAAATAAGTATGAAGGGCAGCCGCTTGAAAGTCAATCTTGCAGACTGTAATTCTAGCTGCTGTTAAAAAAACACTGCAGCGTTTTTCCCTGTAATAACAGTCCTGCATTCACACCGTTGTGTCTGGGAGATCCTCTTTGCCGTACTTTTAGCAAGCAAATCCAAGCCTTAACTTTCCCAAACGTTGTGTAACTTGAGTGGCTTATCAATAGTTAATGATAAAAAATTGATACTTCAAAATAACAGTACATAGCCATATGATATGGAAGATCGTCATTATTATAGACGAATATTTATTGTCGTTAAATTATGTTTACTGAATAAAAAAAAAATAATAAAAAAAATATCTACACTGGAATAATAAATCAAACTAGACAAATATCCCAATCGTTACTGACAGTCTTGAATAGCCAGGTTTACTAATAGATATGAAATGATTCAATGTAATATCTTAGATTCCAGCTCGAAGCATCCTCTACCTAAGTATGCAAATATAACAACTTAAAGGAAGGGCAGAAAGTGAGATATTTTATACAGTATGAATATCAAGCAATGTGAAAGATATATAAAAGAATTACCTCTCGTTTTATAGACTTCGAGTATTGTTTGTTTGTTTGTGGTTTAACGTCCCAGGGGACCCTAAGGGTATATAGGGACTAAAGACTTCGAGTAAGAGAAACATCAAATTTATGATGAAAAAATCTTTATTGGAGGGGAGGGGTTGTAGCATTTTGTACATGAGTATGAGGTTGATTGAAAGACACGACCATGGCTATGAAAATGTATTATGTTGATGTTAAGATCATAACATTATATTCCAGACGAATACAAAGTAATATCGTCGGTGAAATACTGAACTAATTCATTAACACTGGTTTAGGGTTTAGTTTGCAGCATAATGATGAACCATATAACACACTTATGGTATGTAGTGAAAGTGTTTAAGCCTGTAGATCAAGAGCGATTGGGTCCTTCCTATCTATGAAATATAGGACCGTTTACAGGTGGGGAAAACTCTGCAATGGCTGATTACAGACCCTAATTACCTTCTAGGAGTATGTCTATCTCTCAATATTAACGTCGTGGAAACTACCCCAATAATGTCTTTCAAGTGTTAGCTACTTGACTTGAATTACAGTATCTATCTATTTTGTTAAATTCGTATAGGATATGCTTGTCGCATAGATTTATATGGACGCAGACGATGTAGCAATGATCTATGTACAGTGGAATTTGAACTGCAGGCTGACCGATCCAACAGGACATGAATTATGATTTTTATTATTATATGTGATATCTTACCATAGAACACTAAAATATGTGTTTAAAAAGTGATAAACGTGTTAAATTCTTTCGTTAACAACATTTTGAAAACATGCAGCTCTGAACAAATTTTCACCTACCATTCTGTGTCAGCTTAGAGGACCCGGAATTCACACTGCTGCTGTCCTTGAACTCCGCACCCAGACCGCCTAATGAAGGTGACTCACTGCATGCCTAGAAGATTACATGTCAACGCATAGTCAATAAATGATGGCGTTGTTGTTGCCCTTGCGATTGCGTTTTGTTTTGCCACAATGACAAGTTCAATCGGCATACGATTTCAATGCACATCAGCTCAGTCCCAGTTGGCTGCGACAGGAGGAACTCTCACCAAGTCCAGATGGATCTGGGCGGGCAAACTGCTCCAGCAGGGACGTGATACGGTTACCTAATTGGCGTAGCGTTTACGTAACATTACCTTTACCTTTCGATAAGGCAATAGCAATCAAAGCAACACGCTCAAGAACATTAACTGCAGTGTCAGGTGTTTCTTTATTATATAGAGTTGATTTAAGTACTGTTCTTTCTATCTCTAATAGGCCTCTATTGTCCAATTAATAAGACGAGCCGAGAATTGGCCTTAAACATTTATCAAATTTTAAAGGTAGGAATTAAATCGTGAGGTTATTAAATTAAGTGTTTGGTGTGGGTTGGTCAGGTTCAAATCATAGCAAGCATTGAGCGGGCTGCTAAAACAGTTGTATCAAATACAGTTTCAAGTTCAGCTCGAGTCTGCCCGTGGTTGGCAAAGATCGTCGGCTAGGTAAGGTACGACGCAGCATCCAGTACTCGGCCAGATTGAGAGATTGGGAGAGGGACTGACAGACGACTGGATCTCTGATGCCCCTACTTTCCTTTTCATTATTCTAACGTCTCTAACAATATACATAAAGTATATGACAAACTCTTTATGTAACAATGAAAACGTCATAGGTAACAAGCGGACACAATCACACTCACTACAAAACCCAACCCATAGAGTTAAGAAACTAATCAACCTGTAATCCATGATGATCTGTTGGTATTAATCGGCAGATATAATATAAGATAATTGCACTAAACAGATTCTGGGTGCTGTCACATTTCATGGGAACTTGACACAAAGCTATAAAACTGCAGCAAATTGCAGACCATTCCTATGTCTTGACCGCTCTGCAGTTTAATTTGCCATGTATCAGGGGCTTCCTAGTATTAGAGAATCGGTCACCCAGATCTCAGTGCAATCTGTCATAGCGAGCCTGCTATTTGCTGCTCACGGATTAGCTATCATGCATTCATCTTTATACTTCCACCTGTTCTCTGTGTACTAATTAGACTACGCCT
Organism: Alentia gelatinosa; assembly: GCA_950022655.1. Lineage (NCBI taxonomy): Eukaryota > Metazoa > Annelida > Polychaeta > Phyllodocida > Polynoidae > Alentia > Alentia gelatinosa. The sequence continues at coordinate 43,884,636 of OX465586.1, forward strand.
CATGTGTTCTTTAGGTCTGGCTAGATGATTTGCTCTTATTGATTAATCAGCGGTGACGATAATTGTACAAACCCATTAATTAGTACATTGCTCAACCGACAGCTGTCTTTCAGCTGAAGGTGTTGGCGGGTTTCACTGCCATGAGATGATAGTAATGCAGCAAAAAGGTTTAAAGCTGGACCAGCGTTTCAGATACTTATATTCTGATAATAGTATAGACTAGCTAGTGTCAAAACATAATCTCTTCAATACTATATCTTCTCCCCTATTACTGAAAGGAAAGACGAGAAGATTAAAGTTTAGGTAGATAACATTTTTTAATTCATTTTGTGAATAAAATTATTAGTGTATCTAAATGTAGGTAGGACAAATGAAGTTTTAATTTTCTTCACCAAAATATAAAGATCAAATCAAAATATAAGGCGCTACGAAAGAAGTTTGAATGAAGTTTGAATGATAGTTGTGGGCGCGTGAAAAACGCGCTCACCCCGACCCGATTCTTTCTATTCGTGGTTGTACTGCGGGATGGTGATGATCAATCTGCCACGTTCTACATATTGAATGATAGGTGTGGGTTGGTCGAGGGATGTTAACCCGTATCCTTGGAAAGACAACAGAGGTGGGAGAATACAACTCTATTGAATTTTACAGTGGGATATTAGTTTTATTCGAGCATATCAATATCGATGATTAATAAGAGTTTATCAATATGAATCATAAATAATAGTATATGTAATAACTGACTAATGGAGTTGTCAATATGTTGAATTATTATATAGAATTAGTAATTATAAAATAAATGATTGAGGAATGGAAATAAAGTTGTATTGGTGTTGGGTGGGTGGGTAAAGGATGAGTGAGGTGGTGCGGATGCCCACGTGAAAGGTGTAGTGTGGGAGCAAGACACCCGGGGGTGCAATGACCACTCCTGGCCAAAGGACATGGGTCACCCATTATTTGTGTGTGTGGTGTGTAAGGACTTTGGAAGAAGAAGGCGGAAGCAGGGACGATGGGGTCTCCTAAATAATAATTTTAAGCCAGATTGGTGTAGATCATCGTATTTCATCCACCAGATTAATCTTCATTTGGTTTTTAAACTCGTTATAGGTGGGTATGTTTTTAATAGAAGGTTGGAGGCTATTCCATAAAGCCGGTCCATAGAAATTCAAGGAGCTTTTATAAGAAGTACATCTCGGGGGATAATTACTGCATCACAAGACCTCGTCGTTCTCTGCCTTACCAGCTGTAAATTAGGGTTAATACTTGCACTATACATAAAACAGCAAATGTGAAAATTTCCTCGATCTGCAAGAAAAGGCAGCTGTACACTTCTGTGGGTAATTATTCTGGAGCAGTTCACATTTCTAAATAACACACTAAAGAGACACATATACATACATACAATGTTTGTGAATGATGTAACCAAATATGCTAGTTTCATAATCAGGGATCTTATGACAGTCATAGTGTATGATTCCATGGTTGTCATAGTATATGATGCCAGATGATAAGCTGCTATCTCCCTTGTCTCTATACAAGCATATGATAGATATGATATTTCCGTAATAGATTACTACCTTCGCATTGGATTCATTGTAACTCCTATATAGAAGTCTTCATTGTACAAGAGGTATTCCTAAACTGCATCGCTTATACGCGATGCGGTATCCCCCAGACGCCAGACGTATGGGAGCGGAAAGCTTGATAACGGCTCTGGTCAAAGATGATAAAGTAGAAAATTAAACAGAAATGCAGACGGAAAATAGTCTCTCCCTGCAGGCATGGTATACACCAAACCATAGCGCAGTCTTTTATTACCAAGCAGACCCCACACAAGGCCAGTATTACCGCCTGATTCGTGCAATATGTGGACATATATATCGGCCTGCAGTTAGCTTGAGCCAACAGTGATGACTAACTCTATCAGCTATCAGGAATGGATGCTATCTAACTTGATACAGCAGTGTCTGCATATATACCCCCCGCCCCAATGTAGCCCCGATAGCCTCTGCCTTTAGGGAAGTGTTGAAGAATGGGGTGTGGGTCTGGTAATAGAGGAATGCTGTAGCCCCCTACATATATATCATGATATCTAGCATGTCATCTGTCTATATAAGTTTCTGTATCCCTTTGCCTCTTTTATGTATGATGGTGACACCTGTGACACTACGGCTTTTCTCCCAACTTTGTTGCTGGTTTAGCCGGCATTGTGGCCACTGAGGCTGCCGCCTCCCCACATGAGCCCCAGCCCGCATATTCTGACACAGATTCCACTGGGGCAGATAAACTTTGTCTTTGGACTGCGGACTGGGAATGGTCTACGTCAATGTCTCCTTATGTTGATGCATTGATTTACACTGATTTTGTGACATTCTTTGGTTGAGACACTGTTGTTTTGCTGCTAGCACCTCGACCTCTCATGCAACGTGCCATCTTGGATGCTGAGCCGTGATCTTCTGGATGTGGTTCCTGATTGGTTGCAGAACATTTAGATGCCCTTAACCCATTAAAAGTATGACAAAGATCGTAGACTACTATCGGCTTGTATCGGTGTGCATCACAGAACCCTTTCTAATGGCCTATGCTATTGCCCTCACTCGCACCGATACGCAACTTATGCACTAATATGCACCGATAGGCTATGATCCAATCGATACATGTTGGATTGTTATAGACCCCCTATGATACAGGTTTTTTCATCGGTTCAAGTGGGCCCTCGCATATCGGTACTGTATCTGTGTGTATTAGTAGCATTTTCCTTATCTGACCAACTCCCTCGATATGTGCTATCATTTCGCTGTGTTTTCTGGAGGTCAAAATCGTAGCGTATCGGTGTGTATTGAGAGCTTGGTGGACCCCCTCCCTATCAAGTGAGACACCATTTACTTCCGTTCAAAGATCCTCTAGATATATAGTTAGAATCTATACAGTTGGGTTTAGCATTATTTTACTTACTGACCAGCGGTCTTGAGAAGATGCACAGCCTCCTATTATGTAGCTTCCATGAAATTCTATGGACTGCTTTTAACATTTTATGTAAATTTTACGACATTTTTACGACATGCTTGTTCCAGCAATGGCACCATTATAAGAGAACATAAAGCCCACCGAATTATAAGCACGATTTCCTCAAGAGGGAACCCGCCTGGATACACCACTCCAAGGTTACAAAACCCATTTTCTTCCTGAAATGTTCAATGAGTGAAGGGTAAGGTAAATATTTGAATACAATACTTCCGGCCTGAAATATACCACAACTAGTTTTTTTCGATATTTAAGTTGTCAAACCCATCTTACGGTAACCTACTCAAATCTTATATAGCATCTGTTCTATCTTTATCCAGTTCATGAAAACTAAATAGAAAATTATAAAGCCGAATTTCAGAAGTCAGTGATGGAAGAAATAACCCATCAGGAATTTCTTTACCTCATGCTGATGATCAATATCTTCTGGGTCCTTAGGTTCTGATACTTGACATGTTCTTCACAAGACCACACCTCATAGGGGCTTATAGAATAAGCTCCTGGACAGCCAGTCCCCCCAATCTCCCATTACAATACATGTACTTGTAAAACCCGTGAGTTGTTGGGATGGCATCAATATCTTGGAATGCGAGAAGGTGTGTATGGCTCCCCCAGATCCGCTCGGCATGCCTCACACATCTGTTTGTTAGGGAATTATTCATCTGCAATACTCCACGCAGGATGTAGGACAATGGTGCTCGACAGACATGAGGGTCGGGCGAAACCTGGGGCCGTTCCTAAAATAAGTCTAAAGATTTCCACCCCCTCGGTATACACACCAGTGTTGACTCCAAATATATGAAAGATTATTGGATTCCGACTGCAAAAAGATGCGATTGGATGTTTTTTTATTGTGTCATAGGATTATACAGATGAGTGTGAATAAAGCGGGATTCACATATGTATACAGACTATTGTACCAGAGACGGGCATAACTCCGCCTTTCCCCATGTCTAGGACAAATCTCCTTTGGTACAAAATTTCATGGCAAGGTACCAATTTTTGCTTTTGCCAGTCTCAAGAAAAAGTCACAAATTGGATTCATATGGAAGGACAATCCTCGTGAATAGTCTCAGACAAAGTGTTTGTGAACACTCACCCTTTGACTCAAGTACTTTGGGGTGAGGTGCGTTAACAAAGTAGGACCGTGTGAACTGGCTTCCTATTGGTTAGGTCTTGTTTTTTTGTGTTTTTTTTTACATATAACAATATCATCTCTCAGGGAGCCTGAGTTTATCTGATACTGAGGTTATGTACTTAATCGGTGATGGAGCAGTCTGTGCAGAATTAGATGTGATGACAGAGATATGTTCCTGTACCTTATTATATCCGAAATTGACATCTATGTTCTATAAACACAAGAAGCACGAAATTTGAACCAGCCATTCAAGTGGTTCATTTGTAATTAGGAAACAAAAATTGAGATCTTGTACCTAGTTAGGGGTAGTCACAGTTGCAGGGGAAAAACATTGTCTCAGACAAATGCCCTGTGAGGGACATGAATCCAAACGTGTGAATTTCACTCTAGGTAATGTTCTTCACCTTCGTTTTGAGTAGTGATAATATGAATTTTGGAGATCCATGATTTCTTTTTGTGTCTCTAAATCAACCAACAACTCTCGGAATGTCTCTGCAGAATTAGATTTGATGTCAAAGATATGTTCCTGTAACTTTTATATTTTAGATTGACATCTATGTTCTATAAACACAAGAAGCACGAAATTTGAACAACCATTCAAGTGGTTTAGTTGTAAATCCCCATCTGATTTTATATGATTACAAGAATTGAGTTTTCAGATCAGTTACGAACTTTACAGTATTTACTTCAGCTTAATGACCTCTATCAGATTTAAATTTTTTTGAGTAATCTTTACTGCAGCAGACACAAAACGTCATTATCTCATTTGAAATCAGGAACGGTCTGAATGAAAGCCACCTGCGCTCACCAAACGATCTCCCAGAGAACAGAAAAAAAACCAACCTAAAGCACCTCAATCAAAGTAAAACTCCTTTTCTTTTACACCTGAAACGAGACCGAGAAGAATGAGTAAAAGAAAAACCACGTGGGAAATGATAAGTATTACTTTTGACGTCAATTTGTGCGGGGTAATTGGAAGGTCGCGGCGGTTGTGGGTACTGAGCGCGGGCACACTAATTATTTACGGGCACGGGGAGTAGGGCCTCGGCGGCGCCTGGAGGAGCCCGGGAGGAAGGACGCGAGAAGCCGCAGAAGAGGAGGAGGAGGCACAGTCAGTGGGAAGAGGGTGGACAAGAGTAGCACGAGCTCCAGGAGAGGGCCACGCGGCCTGTAAGGTAGAGCTTAAACCTTTCAGTACAACCATTAGGGGACGCCAGTCTGACCTTCAGTTATTTATCAAGTGGTTAATCCATCGACTATATTATTATAAATTTATAGTTATTAGATCTGTCTATGACACTTATCTGTTGGACTGGAACAAAGAAAAATGAATGGGAAAAAAATCCTGATGGTAGGGAACATCATAATGTACATATTTACATGAATCAGTCCCGGGAAGGGCTTGCAGTGACCGGAGAGTTGGGTAAGGGTTAAGGCAATGGTTTTCAGTCTTGATGAGGACAGGGAGCTGTCACAGATCACAAGGGGTGGCTGAGTAGGGTAGGAGGAGGACTTGCAGTGATATGGCCACTATGATGATGGCAATCCAAGCTGGATGAAGCCATGAGAACTCAGGCCAGATGAGGATAGATAATTTACAGTGACTTGGCCAGGCTAGATCATTCACAGTTAGACTGGGATAATAATAATGGTTGCACAACCAAAATCCAATACTCCCTCACTCAATCTATATAGGAGTTTAAAATAAATGTATAAAAATGTGTTTCGAAATTAATGTATCCTTGCTCGTACCTTGATAATTGTATTTTTATCCTTCCAACATTTGTTCTAGTTTGAAAGAAGATCACGTCGGCATTGCTCTTCATACTACACAACTTAATATCAAGCCGTAGAGAACTATAGGGGTTTCTATGAGGATCTATGTTAATTCAGACTATAGCCGATATGAGCTTAAGAAATACAAAGTGAAAGGCATTGTTCAAAGCTAGCCCAATGCTTTACGTAAAAAGAGTAAAAGTGAATTCAATGCTATAGTTTGTTTAAAGACTTTACATAGGTTCACCCATTTCCTGGCGATCTTACATGCTGGCGTCATCCAATAACAGTGCACAATATATTCATATACAGGACAAAACAAGACTCAACAACCCATCTATTCAAAAGCAACAAACACATTTACCCAAAGTAATTTCTGAGACAGCAGCATGATCACTGCTGAGCTAGGGACAGAGAAGATGACGAGGCAAACTTGGGAATAAATAATTTATTATTATTGTAAGATGATAAATGATTGATTATATAAATAAAATGAATTAATACATAAATAATACATTGTTTATGCAATGTGTGAATTGGTAATAAATAGTAGGTGAAGTATAAGAGTTGGTTGAGTTAATACATTTGATAAGAGTGGATATAAGTTGTATTTGAGTTGAAGTACAACGAGTATTTATGATAAAAGAGTTAATAACATAAATATTTGTATAAAATATGATGATATTAATACATGTAATATTTGTAAGAAATATATAACGGCCTACTAGTGTAGGAATATATATAAAATAGGTTGTGGGTGGGTGGGAAATGAAACGATGTGTGTGGTGAGAGGTTTGGTGAAGGAATGGGGCGCAGGCGGTCTGTGTGCGCCAGATGAGGTGTGAGGTGAGGTTGGTGTGAGATCTGTCCACCAGACGTCAGCAGTGACCAGTCCCACCCAACCGGTGGGACCACACCACTGCTGAGCTAGGGACAGAGAAGATGACGAGGCAAACTTGGGAATAAATAATTTATTATTATTGTAAGATGATAAATGATTGATTATATAAATAAAATGAATTAATACATAAATAATACATTGTTTATGCAATGTGTGAATTGGTAATAAATAGTAGGTGAAGTATAAGAGTTGGTTGAGTTAATACATTTGATAAGAGTGGATATAAGTTGTATTTGAGTTGAAGTACAACGAGTATTTATGATAAAAGAGTTAATAACATAAATATTTGTATAAAATATGATGATATTAATACATGTAATATTTGTAAGAAATATATAACGCCAAGAATGCCATTAATGAGTTGAGATGATGGGGTGTGGTGGTGGAGATGTAAATATAAAATAGTTATTAAGATTATAATAGTAAGAGATTGCTAGGTGAGTCCGTTGGGGCATATCATTTAGTTATTGCCCGTACCAGGGATGTCCCTACGGCTCTCGCGGTGGACGTCTGTATGTAATCTTTGTAGGCGTCCGACGTCCAGTGCCCGAACCTCTGGATGTCTAGTTCGGAGTGCCCTGCTCTGAATGCCTCCGTGGCGGCTGCTTTCCTTATGGAACGAGGGGGTAGCGGGTGGGGTCGGCCCCCGCTGCCCTCACGGCCACCGCCCACTGTTTCGCGACGTATGTAGCCGGCATCGGGCGTCTGGAGGCATGAAACACCAGCAGTGGGTCGTCCTCTGAACACTGTGGGTTTCGTGTGACCGTAGCGGCCACGGCCGTGCACGGGCACATGTTGCCGTCGGGGGCGGGCATTATCAGACGGTCCTGTTGCTGGTCGTATTTCTGGGCGTTTTTCGCGTGTTTTATTTTTAGCCGTAGTGCGCCCTCGTGATAGCTCACGTCCCCACGGGTGAGGTGTTTCCTGGGGTCGAAAGCCGCGACCGACGGAGGCGCTACCTCGGAGCGTCGTAGGGCGCCGTAGAATATAAGGAGCACGGCCGTCTTGACCGTCATCCCGTCTCGGTCGCGGGGTAATGCCTCCACCGCTTCCCTGAAGGTGTCCACGGGGATCGGGGGCCGCTGACGAGGACGGTAGGGGGTGGTACGGTCGATGCCCTCGAGTGTCATGTTCAGCCGTGCGGATGCGGCTGGCGACAGTGCCACGCCCACTCTTTTGAGATGCTGTCGTACCCTTGCGACGTGGTTCCTTACCGTAGCGGGCGACGGATTCCCTTGGGCCAGGTACTCGGCGAATGCTGATACCGTCTGGGGGCGTGGTCGTAGATGATGGTCCCCCACCCTCCTGCAGAACGCTATGTATGTCTCGACCGAGGTCCGGTGGGCCCGCATGGTCCCAGGGGCGCGTGAGGCCTGCTGTCGTGCCGCCGCCCTTCGCTGCAGTGATAGGTACGCCTGATCTGGATAATACAAATGGACGTACGTTGTTGAGGAAGTCCGTACATGGGTCGACAAGGGTAAGGTTGAATCGTCGTACATCGTTACATGCGTCATTGAAATATTTGTTATTGAGATGTGCTCGACTGAGATTGTCAGGCACCACATTGTCAACACCTGGTATGTGTACATAGGATATTTCACACTGAAAGAGGGCCTGTACCATCCAGGCGGCCCTGGCACAGTCTAGAAGGACCTTGTTGTGCCCCCTCCCGTTCTGTAGTACATGGACAGCTGGGAGATTGTCGCACATAATACGGATATGCCCCCCTCTGTCAGATTCTCGGATGAATGTCTGGAGTGCTATGACGACATTGGCTGCCTCCAGCTCGGTGATGTTTACCGCTCCATCCTCGACCGGGGCAACCTGACCGGGGTACGCCCATTTCTCGTCGTTGCCTCCTATACCACTGAGGCAGGCGTCAACGCCGATAGTGCGCTTAGGGGTCGGCAGGGGGATGAGAGCTACCCCGTTCCAAGCGTTTGAGAACTCGTCAAACCATCTGAGGTCGGCCCTCACGTCATTGCTAATGTTGATGTACCTCTTTTTTGGGCCTCGTAGGGTCTCCAGCAGCCTCGAGATAAAGAGGCGTGTTGGGCGGATACATTTAGATACGTGAACCAATTTACCCACCAACGATTCCATTTCTTTTCTGGTCACGGACCGGCGTTTTAGGAAGGCGGCGACCGTTTCCCGTATCTCGTCCAGCTTCATCTGAGGTATCGAGAGGGTCTTGGTCTCTGCGTTGATTGTGATGCCGAGCCATGTGAGAGACCGAGCCGGTCCCTGTCTCTTCGTGGGAGCTTCCGGTAGGCCTAGTTCCTCCAGGAGGCTGGTGACCTCGGCTGCATCCCGGACCGACTGCTCTCTGGAAGGAGATAGAACAATAATGTCATCCAGATACATCCAAGCTTTGAGTCCCCTGGCACGGAGGGTTGCGACTATAGCATCCGCGACCCGCTGCATATGGCAGCTCGAGCATCGGGCCCCGAACACCATACTCGCCTCCAGGTAGAATTTTCCGCCCCACTCGAGGCATTGGAGGGGCCAGTCGAGTGGATCTGATTTAAAGTTTTTGTAGGCACGACTTACGTCGGTCGAGAAAAGGTGAACTTCATCGCCCATCCCGACCAGGTCGTCCACTATAGAATCGATTGAGGGGAGACCGTGGTTCTGCACATTTCCAAATAGGGAGTTTTTAACAACGTAGGCATTGACTGAGTTGTCGTAGGGGAACGTGAGGTCCGATATGACGCGTCGTTCCTCCGAGTCCCTCTTGGGCCGTGACATGAGCGGAGCGACATGGCACCAAGGGGAAAAAGGTGGACAGTCGTAGGGGCCTACCAGGCCTCCGAGGCTGAGTTCCTTCGATATAAATGAGTCAATAGCCTGTGGGTAGTCGGTCGCGCTAGTGTGGTTAGGCGTTCCCACACTGTCGCTCACCGGTCCCATATACCCCAGGGGGAAACCATACGCAATGAGGTCGTAGAGTTCTGGGTCCCCACCGTCAATACATAATATTTTATTCCATGCGTCAAGATTGAGGGCTGTGGGGAGAGCAACCTTGCAGTAGATGCTGTTGGGGAGTCCACTCGCTCGGACAGTGTCATAGATGTGTGCCAGCTCGACCGAGTCAGTCGAGGCAGCAGACACGGACATGCTCGGCCAGTGAATTTCCCTGTGATATTTAAACGCCTGAGGGGCCATGTCAATTTCGTGGTCAACAATATTATTTTCACATATATGACGTATAGCTTTGAAGTCGGGGTCGTTACCTGCACTCGCTTGTTGTTGAACGGCGGCCACGCCCCCTTCCTTTGCTATGGCGGTCGAGTCGGAGTGTTCATTTTGAGTGCTAGCGCACTTCCTACGCCAGTCACATGTCTCCACTGACTTTTCCCTGTGCGGCCGTATCGTTTTACATCGATCCTCTTCATTACGGCGTCTGGCGGGCACTATATATTTCGTAGGAGCCTGAAAACCGTGGCGAATCGAACTCCGATCGAGCAGACCGGAAGTTCCGCCATCTTGGAATGGCTGAAGCTTGTTGTTCGCAGGCCGTTGTTGCTGCGCGTTGCTGGTGCCAGTTCCGGTTGACCATAGGGCGCCGCCATCTTGTACTCGCTCTCCGAGCGGAGTCTCCGGCTTGCCCGTCTCGCAGTGTAGATCCCGGCGTTGACCAGCAGCGGTTGCCGCTGGTGCTCTCCTTCCCGATGTTACACCTCCTTCCCGCATCAGCTCGCTGTACATAGGCGTCTCTAGCAACGGGTTGCCGGAGACGCCTACTGCCCGTTTTTTGCTGCCGTACGGCTGTATTGGTCTCCCTGCCTCCTGTCACGGTCCAGCCTGTCGCACACGGCCATGTTGTGCCCGTTGTAGAAGTTCCCCGTACGCCCGTAGCAGTAGGAGCAAGCGTGAACACATGTACTTCCACCCTCCTCGTGGTCCCCTCGGTAGCTGCAGCCCTTAGTAGAATTGAAATCCCTACACGCAATTTCACGACCGCGCGGGCCGGTCCTTGAGTTTGTGTTGTTTGTCGCACTTCTTGGGGGAGCGACAGCTGCCTGCCTACTTGACCCAGTGTGTACCGGGGCACGGTCCATGAGGCATAACCGAACTCGCTCGTGTTGGATCACATGCCAGTCCGACCACGATATCTTTCCCTTTTCTATTTGGTCGAAAATGTGTTGCGAGAATCTCCTGACCGAGGGCCATGGTCGCACCATGGCATCATCTACGACGCCCTGGAGATGCTCGAGTATATGGGGGTTATTGTAGAGATCCGACCGGCGTTCATCTCTAACCAGACATATAAGTGCTCTTATGTACTCCAACATAGTAATATCCTTGCGTGCTTCTAGTTTTTGCTTGAGGCTGTCCACCCCCTCCCGGTCGAGGTACATGAAGGGCTTGGGGATATAACGGTCGATAAATATATCTGAAGAGAGTGCGACCTTACCTTCGGACCGGAGAGGTCGCATAAACTCTCTGGCAAATTCGTCCTCCAGATACCCGTCGTAATCCTGTTGCCTACGTAATTGCCGTGGGGGAGGCATAACCTGGTCCGTAGGGTGGTATCGTCCCGCCTCTGAGGGTTCTCGTCGTGGAGTGTGCGCTGGGGTCCCCCAGTCGGTGCGGGTGTCATGGCGTCTTCTCGTCGGTGGGGACCGCCGGCGGTCCATGTTGGCTTTGAGGAGGAGGTCCATTTTTCGGCCGAGTCCGCGGACATCGTCCTCCAGACGGTCCACCCTTTTACTTGACCGAGAGCTACAGGTACTTGCCTCGTCGACGGTTTCGTAACCCGACCGGTCGTATTTGAAGACCACCTCGTTCTCGGCTTCGCTCTGGGACTCAATGGCGTCAGACCCGTCCTCAGATTCTTCCCTCTCTCTCTCCAGTCTCTCATTCCTCTCACTTCTCGTTTTTCCTCTTGTCTGTGGGGCCATAATAACGGCCGTTCTTGTACTTCGTTCTTCTAAGTTGGTCGTAAAGTACCGCAGGTGTAGATGAATGAGTTGCCAAAAAGGGATGAGGGTAAAATGAAACGATGTGTGTGGTGAGAGGTTTGGTGAAGGAATGGGGCGCAGGCGGTCTGTGTGCGCCAGATGAGGTGTGAGGTGAGGTTGGTGTGAGATCTGTCCACCAGACGTCAGCAGTGACCAGTCCCACCCAACCGGTGGGACCACACAATGACAGTATGATAATGACAAAGTAAAATATTGTATCCCTCTCATCCCAAGGCACATGTTCCGCTATTCTCAGTAAATGGTAGTATACCGAAAGAGGTACTTTAGGGAAACTAGTTAACCTAATTGGGATGGGTCCTCGTCCCGCGTTACTTTCGCATGAGCTCTACGAGCTCATGCGGTAGTGTTAGCGAAAGTAACAAGGGACGAGGACCCATCCCAATTAGGTTAACAAGTTTCACTTGTACTAGACACCTCTAAATATTCGTAAATATTCAATAACTTACTAAAATAAGGCGATGTTGAAGCGAAAATCAAACTAGACTGGTAGTGCGAAGTTGTTTTTTGGTACGCACAATGCGCATGCGCACAGCGCACAGGTACTTAGCGCAACGCATAGCAGAACATCAGCTAGGAGACTACTTGACCTCATTTGCGGGCCGGATTTATCAAAGCGTGGAGTATTTCAAGGCACAGGTGTATAGTACTGCCATAATCCAACTAAGATACTGCTTGAATCAACATTAAACGTTCCTGAATTCATGAAATAATTCGCATACTTAACTCGTGTTGATGTTCAAATCATTGTTTCCGTTCACAATAAGTTGCTGATATTGTTGGGCAGTAGTGTAGGATTTTCATTTTAACTCAGGCAATACCATAAAACTTTATGTGTATAGAATATATAGAACCATCTGCTACACTATCATTCTTTTAATACATATGTAGACCGATATTTCAAAAGGGAAATTACCAACTCACGCTACTTGTTTCTTGCATTGGAATTACGTGGTAAGACATCAACTGTGTAATATCATAACTATCATTTCAGATGAATCCATTTATGCTGAGTGACGAACTGAAGAACCTGTATGAAAATGAAATAATGTTCCCAGAGTTCAACGCAGAAGGAATAATGCCGAGGGAAACCAGACAGAGAGGATTTCAATTCACACAAATATTTCAAAAACGAAAGGTTAAAATGTATGATTAAGGAAAATAGGAAATAATCTTGATAGAAAAGTGAAAAGAGAGAAATGTGTACCATAAATACGTCCCTTCACCTGCAGCGTCGGGATGTATTTATGGTATCAAAAGACCTCGAACGGCCAACCATACGGGATCAGTAACCACATTTCCTCTTATTACATATGCCACATGGGGAAAGACTAAAAAAACCACTATACACAAGTACCCATCGTTGCTCGAGATGACCTTGAAATGCGTGCAAAGTAATAGTTTGCATGCATATTCACTCTGAGGTCTTCGGGTTTAGATTGCCAACACTTGGTGCTATTTGAGACAAACTTTAACAGAACTTTAAAAGGCAATGCGTATCATGCACACATAAATACCAATTCTGTGTCCGGTCACGAACGCATTACATGAGTAATGGGGAACCTCAGTTGATATCAGATACATCGTGAACAAATAATATTTTTTGACAATGCGCTATCTCGTGCATGTTGCTTTGTCAACCAAAAGCACCTGGTCACGCTAGACAGTACGCCATACACTTGATCACATTCATATATACTTACTTTCAAACGCCAAAAAAAATCATAGTTGAATGTATTTACATATGCATGCATAGAGTGAGCTGCCATTTTCCCGTTGCCCTTCTGAAAACGTACAATGAAAAACAAACAATGAAGATGAAATTCAAGTTCTTGCTATTCGAGTAATCAACTAAAGGGGCGGCCATACTTAACACATTTAGTCATAAGTACCATTATTACCATCTCGCAAATATATATTTTAATGCGATCTTGAGTTAGTAAGGGTACACTACTGAAGACATACATTTAAATTTGTATCCGATTGCTGAATCTTACGAAACAGATCAAAACGCCCAACATACTCCAGGCACCGGCCATGTCCACGGTAGGGAAGTTTGTGTCCAAACGGTTCAACATTTATAAGTTCATTTAAAGCGACACATTTACAGCAAGCTAAAATGTCGAATTTTCCACGGCGACTGTTTAAATGGGAAACCATTAATTACTTGAAACAAACGAAAATTCTGATCTTTTTAATATTCACTCAGTTCTCCATTCACTAAATTACAGGGTGTGGCAATTTTGGTAAGGGAATTGAGCAAATGAACCTCTTGTATCGACATCAAATAATACCAAGAATTTGCAACCACCGTGCTTTACACTGACTTTTATACCCTCATCTACAATCATGTGTCACCTGTTATGTGTAACAAAACGAGACTTGTAATACGTCATATCCTATAAACTATTTTTAACTTTCATGTATTCCCATACAAAAGTTACGTTAAAGATAGTCATATTCATGTGAAGAAAATATATTCTTAACTCATTTAGTAATTCAGCGATATTAGTAAGATATTCGTGAATATCATGCTTATTCCAAACAGGAGGCAGTACTTCCCGGGAGTTAGAAAAGGAAATAAAGCTAAAGATGAATCCTATTTTCTTGCTTCATATAGTTTCCAAAGTAGTACATTGTCTTACTGATAACAAAGTAAAAATTCTCTTGTTGGTGAATGTGTCTTCCTTTGTAGATGTCTGTGGCTTATATAAGTAAAACTCTTTCTGGTTGACGATCTCTTTATCAGGAAATAAGGTAATATGTTTCCCAACTGGACTAAACGTAAAACGACAATATACGCACACAAGAACTTGGTAGGTATTGCTTTACATACTATCGTAAAACTGGATGAGTTTTGGTCTTGTCCACCGTATGCTACGACTGGAGTTTGGCATAGTAACTTCATGAGGCGAAGCCGAGTGAAGTCTGCGGCCAAAACTCCAGGAGTGGAGTGCGGTGGCCAAGATTAAAACGAATCAGGTTTTGATTTTATCCTACCCTGTCTCCTCGATTTTGGAATATTACATAATGATAATTCTATATGCCTCTAGTGGCATATAAAACTCTGTATGCCAGTCAGCGTGGCATACGGAAACTCAATGTTAAGCCTATTTGATTTTATATTAGGGGTAGGATAATACACTCAACCACATTTCTCTTCCACCTTCACTTCACCCTTTACGACAGCATAAAAGAGCTATTCACGCACCATTGCTTTCATAGAAAATATTTTTATCTATCGATTTGTCCGTCAGCCATCATCCTTTTCCCATAAATTCATCATTCACACGTATTTTGCAAACAACTCCTCTTATTACCCCTCTATATCATGACTCCAGAATATCATCAAATTCTTAGAATAAAACATATATCAGTTTTCCCGAGCCTGCCCTTGTTCTTGTCTATCCAGTATATAGGCATTTAAGTAATAACAGTTTTCAATTACATATAGAAGTGACACTTGACTGGTCATCTTATGGTGTTGATACATTATCAAATCCATGCCTTTTGCCATCTACGTTTTGATATAACTTTACCTTTTCTATGTATGCCAGAATCAGTAATGGGCAGCTAGATTACACAATTTTAGACCTACGTCCACCCAGCGAATTGGCCACTCAGGGGTAATGCGTGCTGGAGCCGTAGCTTCTGACAGAATGAGGGCATTTACCGTTCACATCATCATGTACGCATGCCCACTGCCCTGCTCCTAAAGTCCACCTACCGGACATGTCTTCTGGCATGTCCTCAGATTAACTCAACTTACTTATCAGCCGATAAGACCGGGTGACATAAGTGAAAGCGATTGTAACCTAACCTTCCATTCCTAACCCAACACAGCTCCAGAGGCTCTACAGGATAAGCAGGTAGAGAACGTCGATTGTTTATTATGGGTATTATTAGCTCATGTCACCTATCAAGTTAAAATGGTATTCCTCTTTTCTTTTGGGTCTCCCTCCTTGAACAATACTGCTTGCTGGTGGGAATTTGCATTGCAGATTTCATGTCGGTTAATATACTGGTAATTCTCCTCATGGCGCTAGTTCCATGACTCTCACTTAGTCCATTTTTCATTTTTATTCTATGGACACGTTTTCTGATATAGTAGTTTTCCACGTGTCAAGGAATGCCAGCAGTGGTTTAGTCATGTGTTCAGAGGGGACTTCGTTTCTCGTTCGGTTACCTTATTTTCGAGTCGTATATGCAGTGGTATGAGGGATAAATGTATCATGTCGAGAAGGTGCATTTCTTCTCTCCTGGAACATCGAATATTACACAGTGTGGGATGTTTTATTGCCATGACTGATGTTCCAAGGTAAAGCAGAGAAAACGAAAATATATTCTTATGATACAGGCACAGATTCTCAACGCATTAGTTATACAATCACCAAAAGTCATTTATCAATGTACAGTGTACCTTCAAACTGCAGGTGGAAACACATGCGGGCAGTGCAAGTTACCGATCTTTTGCCGCCGACTTTTCATAGGGAGAAACACCGACCGACTCTGTGTGGAAATTATCGCTTGGTAGAAACACCACATTAGGTGTACAAAGACAGCTTATACAAACCTAAAGCTGGAAAAAAAGGAAATGAAAAAGAAATCCTTCACACGTAGCAGAATGACAGCGCAGCCTGATTTGACAACTCATTTCCATTTTTGGAAAAGGTATATTGACTTGCAACCATTATAGCCCATTTCTGTAGCGGTGGCGAAATATAGGAGGCGCCAATAGCACCAGATGGTGATAATAAAACCTTTAGAAATACGTCCGGCGAAAGTGGATCGCATTCCCAGTTGCATCTCTATGTTACGTCCAACAGCGGCATTATTAAGATTTAGATATATGAATGAGTCTACAGAAATGTGAGCTGACTTCAGATCGTGTTCATCCTGCGGCCATTACCCAGCAATAAAGTCTTAATGCTGAGATTGGTCTCTCGATTGTGTTCACTGGAGGGGGATGTGGGCGGCTGTTTATGAAGGCGGGTCTGACGTGTGGAGGGCGTGCAAACACTTGCCTACACGTGTTGACACGCCATGTCGGTCAACACCATCGGTGTTAATTCGCCTCTAGCACGCGTCTTCGCCCCATTGGTGTCTGTATAATTCATGACATCTATGCTCACTGCAACCTGCTGCCACATATCTTGTCGCCATCTCCCACGTCCTAATTCAGGTCGCCTACAGATTGATCACCAGGTCCTCATGTGACTCTTCCATTCTTAAGATAAGAATAAAAATGCACCCACACAGACTGGTGGCGTTTGTAATGGAAGGAGTTTGGGGCTATCAATATCAATACTTCATGTTCGCTTTGATTCTGAGGTGTTATTAATAATTCATCTTGAGTTTAATTTTGATACATTCCCCTTGGGAAATACAGGATGTAAATATTCATAGCACTTCCACGATGCCACTTATTCATGATCCTGACTTGCACAAAAGAGAGGGATGGATAGGTAATGACGAAGAATAGGTAACCTTTCGTTAAAAATGGAGACTTGATGATGTTTATATTCTATGCTAATTATATTACGGATTTCACTTTTCCAATGAATTAGTCATTCATTACATCATAAAGGCTGATCTATCCTTCCTCTGGTATCCAAATTTAAAATGGGCTCCTTAATGAAAAGAGAGTATATTGTTCTCGAAAGGCGTCTGTGATTCATGATATAATTGGATAGGATAATATGAAGAATCAAGAAACACAGGTAGAAATACTCTCCTCTGATCGCTCTTATTGCAGTTGTCACAATTCCCAGAACAATTATCATAATTCTGAAATGCATCGTCAAATTTGGATAACAATAATGTTTTTATGCAGGTTCAGGTAATTGCATGCATTGTCTGTACGTATATGCCGCCAAGGGGTACGAGAAGCGCCCTGCGTGTTGGCATACATCATTATGCTATTGTATTTCTTGTCCTTGGGGGCAGTCAGTCAAGTCTGAGAAGGGGGATTCTATTAATAGAAATAGGTGAGTCGTTTGTGAGCTGGTTTGGAGCAGCTCGGCGAATAATATCCTGGGGGTCAGAAACCTCTCTTACTGGAAAGAGCTGCTCGAGACACACTTGGACAGGGACGGTGGTCCATACATTTCCACCATGATCCGACAGTGTTAAGGGATCGGGTCTCGACCCGTTATCTAACAGTTATCGTACCAACGCATATCAAACTTAACAAAAATCAATGTTCTACCCTATACAACGGTTAAATAACTTATAGCATACATAACATATCAGTATTCTATATCATATTATGAATGATTTACTGATGGAATACTTAACATATTTCTGAAGTATTTCTGTCATTTTTATTAACTTGATTTATTTCTAATTAGCAAGTAGCATATTAATCTAAAGCGGGTATCGAAAAAGGGGTCAGCTTTGTGATCAGATATAGAAACATTATTGATATACAACTATTTCCATCATGCTCTCACATTGTTATTTGAATAGCTGTTTGGCTAGATAAAATACAGTATCTTAGGTACGGCTATTATTAGGAGATCCGGTAGATGTGAGTTTCTGTAAGTATATCATAAAGTTTCGTGTTACCAATACCAGTCCAGCACTGCACACATAAACCATGCTGATAATGGTACTTTTGAACTATGAGGAAATCACAGAATTATGTTGAACTTTTCAGACAGTGGTATGCGATCGTGTATGTAATACAGATCCGATATAAATATTTTGTTATTCCTGAATAATAATCGGCAAACGTTCTGTTTCAAACTGTTCAGTAAGCGCGTTTTTCCTAAAGAAGTATCGGCTGTTTTGCCATTTAGTCCATTGCGTTTGAATCCACGGAGCTAAACCCTTTGAGGCTGGACGATATCAGTTAGATGAGTTAAGGCGAAGCGTCCACCTATAACAATAGGAATTCAAGACCTCCTGATGCCCTGCGATGCATAATGTCAAAAATCATGGACGATTATGACCACGGATCATGGCATTTGGCACCGCCGGCCGATTATGCGACAGATTTTGTGAAACAATCATCAGGTGGAAACAAAAGTAGCCAACCATTTTTCTCTCCCACCTTATGTAATTTGGTACCACCGACCGACTTCTTCACCCATCGATGAAATCAAAGCGAATTGATTCAGTCGGTGGCAGTCTGAATAGTACTACCAAAAGTCGATCAGCCTCAATCACATTTTTGCGGTACAGGTCACCGATTATGTACCATTGACCTTTCACAAGGACAACCACCGACCGACTTTTATACAGCATGAAAATTATTGGTTGGTTATCAGTCAGCAGGTGGAAACACTGCATTAAACAAGTGTCTAAACTAGGACTACCGGCGTGCATCGTAATTAGTTTTCTGATACATAGTAAGGCGTATTGTAGACGATTTGACGCTCATGCGGCATTTCCACCTGCCAATAATGACCACTGATCATGGCATTTTGCACCGCCAACCGATTCTGAGACAAATTCAGTGCAATAATCATCAGGTGGAAACAGAAATGGTCAACGATTTTAATGCCCTGCCTTATACAATATGGCACTACAGATAGACCTTTGCACCCACGAACGAAATCAGAGCTCTTCAAATTAATCAATGATGCTTAGCATTATCTACTAAAAGTCAGTCAGGATCCACTGCACGTTTGGGGTGCAGGTCACCAATTATGTCCCACCGACCTTTTCACAAGGGGAATCACCGACCGACTTTTGTGCAGCGTGGAAATTATCGGTGGGTTTTAAGTCGGCAGGTAGAAACTCCGCATCAATGGGCCCCAGGCCTTACCGTAATATCTTTCCGCCTGTGCCATAAGCGAACATATATATACACAATATTGACTGGTTTCAGATATAAGCGGCCGTATGCTCCGAGGAGTTGACGCGTAGTAATATCCGAGCGATATTGCGCAGAGTCAACTCCGAGGAGCATACAACCACTTTTATCTGAAACCAGTCTATATTGTATTTATCATCCACCTTTTCTGGGCAAGTGGCATGTCGAAATCAGTTCATTTTAATTATGCACTATGTTTTCGTACGCACTATTTTTCCGTATGCGCCACCCGGAGCATACAACATATCTGTATGCTCCGGGTATATCCATACAAACTCCCTATGTGTTTTCTATGGAAACTTTGTATTAGGTGGATAATAAATCATGATCCCGGGTGTACATCAATGGTGCAAATATTATTAATATTGTGAAAGACTCTCCACACAGTTAGAGGGAGTCTCTCTCTTGGATTTAAGCCAAAGCGGCGAATATTATTTAAGTGAAGTACTTCACTGGCACCTCGCATAAAGACAGAAATTTTAGGCGCAAAATGAAAATGTGCATTTCCAATTTAAAGCTTTTATCAGAATACAGAACAAAGCTTTGATCTGCCTCTTTTAGGTCTGGAGTCTATAGATATTCAAATAAAGTATGTGCAGAGTTTGCAGACCGTTCCATAACTATAGCAAAATATTAGAACTATTCTCTGTTACATGTTTTGTTCAATATAGGTACATGTATATCTACCGATATCCTCAGGCACGACTTTTAAGTGTACAAGCTATGCCAATATTTGTCACTCACACCACGGAGCACCATCGGCGTACCTCGGATAGGAAGTTTGCAGACGCCTAACGCCGGTGTTTGTTAGTTATTCCATTTGCTGTGTAACCAATTGCTCTCTAGTAAAACCAATCTTACGTCCAATTTAAACGATATCCACCGACGGATTCCTATTTATCAGCCCGCCGGAGCACGAACAGATCAACAGGATCGTAATTTGAATGCCAGCCCACGTCCGGCGGTCTAACGCCCCGGATCCCCTTCTAATTAGACGGACCCAAAAATCCAGCTTAGTTCTCCCCTTCAATTAGGAGCGATCAGGGGTTATTAATTTTACATAGTCCTCGTTTCATTGATATCCTATGGGATTATAGCAACCGCTGCCAGGTGCTCAGTAGTTTCATATTAACTGGGGCTCGGAATGTATTGAGCTGCTCAGAGAGTATTATGAGAGTTGTTTAGGTCTACCTTGCTGCGGTTCTATACCAGAAAATACACTATGGTGTAAGGAATACATCTTCGGCATATGGTTCTCTACTACACGGAAACTGGTTTACTGTCTTTGTATGTCAAAAATATGCTGTAAAATCTTTGACCAGATCCGACATTAATATTTTACCAAGTATTTTGACGTACCAATACAGTCAGGGCGTTTTCGTATCATTATCTACCTAAGAATGGCGAAATTTTAGCTAGTCACGTGATTACATACCCCGTACGTCACAGTGTGACGTACAGCTATATATATATATGTCATGGAAAGCAGCGAGCAGTATGCGTAGGTGATACGGCCATAGGTATATGATAATAAAATGAATACAATATGGCTTCAAATTATGACCGGCATACTTATTGAGCATTTCTACCTAGCTGCATATTTTGTGATGCACTAAGCGGTAAAATAAAGTGATACTCCAATACTGCTTTCGATGTTTTTGTAAAAACATGTAATGTAAAACTTCATAAGAATCCACACCTTCTGCGTGAATATGGATGTGTACCTCTAAGAGCAGGTGTAATATTTGGTACATATCCCGATACGTGTTTGCTGTGCAATCCACATTAAATTCATCAAGGGAAGTAATGGATTACTGTGCTTTGTATGTCCACATAGATATATAGGACGTGGCTGACATGGCCAGAATATTCCCATGACCAGGGGCATGATTATACCACTTGTGATTCGCAGCGGATCAACCCCCTAAGTGCACCCCCTATACGCCCGCCCACACCCCTACCTCCACACAGCAACGCCTGTCGCGAACCCCAAACAAGCCGTGATTGGCAAATAATGCTCGGCCGATGGATTAGATCGACCAGGGTTTGCGCTTCCTGGGCGGCTAGGTAATAGTATTTGCCCGGCGATCCACGACCAACGAGCGGAGAGAGAGAGCCTCCCACTAGCCAGTCAGCTACCGGTTAGCAAGTGGATAAACAGCAGTGGTGTTTGGCTTGGAAGGGAATCTCCCGCGGGAACGCCGGACCATGTTCTGTCTGGAAATGGACCTATTCGGTCGGGCTGAATCCGTATCTGCCCATTTTATTGCCACACTCACTTTCATGGATTTACTTTTCAGAGGATTTTTGGCAAAAAGGTGAACTTCTGGAAGCCACCCGCGAGCTTTTCTGTTTGTGGAAAGTGACAACCCATGCCTGCTAAATAACAATTGGGTCTTTGTGAAAAATCCAATGTTCAGCGAGGAATTACGGGTATTCAGGCGTACTTTTTCTTATTTTACTTTTTATCCATGGCGGCGCCAAATTCTGAAGGCTGTTTTGTGCGCTGGGGTCGGCGTCGCCGTGTTTGGAAGCGCCTACCAGCTGAGATGACAGATGAATCAGCAACAACACAAATTGGCAGAGCCAAAAAGCCCTCCCGTGTTATGGTTTTGGGGCAATTGCATCTGGGTAGAAAAGCCCGCGATTGGGGGCAGTGAGGAGGGAGCCTTGAATTCTATTGCCTCTGCTACTGCAAAGAAAGCCACACCAGGTAGCCATGAGTACAACAGCTCTGCGAGCCAAGCTGGGCATCGTGGACTCGGAGATGTCGCCCAAGCTGCAAATGACCAACATGAAGGTGGGTCTGACACTGGCCCGCACGCTGGGGTTACTGGACCGATCAGAGAGACTAGTGGTGAACCGGATACAGGCCGATCAGAGGGTAGTCTACCAACGCCTCCAGGGGAAACTAGCCCAGACGCGACTGGAGGACGCCCGCCGCAAGGGGGACAGGACACGCGAGAGGGCGCTGATGGCGACAAGGGGGGCATCGCGTCTCCACACGGAAGTGGGCGGGAAAGCGGACGTCGAAGCCGGTCTCCAGGCGACGCTGTTGCGCTTCCGGCGACCCGCGACGACTACTACATCGACCCGGGAAAGACACCGCGCCCCCCACCGCTCGCCAAAAAGCGCTCCCTGCCGGAGGAGGAGACCGGAAGGGGAACTTTTCTTAGGCGGCAAGCATCCCGATCTCCAGGAGGAGGGGGTGGAGGAAAAGGAGGAGGCATCATTGAATGAAAGGACGGTGGATGTTGGCAGGAAGGGGCCGGCGCGCCAACGCCCGGTCACAGCCTTCGTGACGAGGCTCGCCGGCGCCGCTCGTCATTCCGATCTCGCGCGCCCGGCTCCGGGACGGAGACTGAGGTCTGCCGCCGTGAGTCGTCACTGCCCGGAGCGGGAGTGGCCGGAGGAGGAGGAAGAGATGGGGGAGGAGGACGGAGAGTGGGAGGAGAGTGAAGGGGAGGAGTGGGAGGGGGAGGAGGAGGAGGAGGACGGGGGAGGTGAACCTCGTGAAACCTGCCGTCGTCGGCGGCCAGACCTGGAGAAGCCCGTCAACAACAGGAGCAAGGCCACGATTGCCAATGACGCTGATGGGCTGGCCAAAGTAAATGATGAGACAAGCCCGGTAACTAGCATGACAAACAGCAGCACTCCGTCGGGCCCCGGGAAATTAGCCGGCACTCTGACAGGGCCCGCCGGTGCTAACGGGCGTGCCGCCGGCCCGCAGCCCGACCCCATCGACCAGGTCCGCTGGGCGCAGGCCACCACCGAGTTATGGTGTCGTGTGCGGCCGGAAACAGCGCCGATTTCCGCCCATTTTACCGCCACCGCCGCCACCGCCGCCGATATCCCCGACGCCGCGCCGCGCCCCGCTACCACGCCACCTGTCGACAGGAAGGTAAACCAGGCCTCCTGGCGGCGACAAAACAAACGACCGGTGGGAGCCGGCATTTTTGAGGAGGAAGTTGGCCCGTCGTTGCTTGACATCCATCGTCTGCACATCCGTCGTCAAGACTACGACGAGAAAGTGCGGCGCTTCTGTGAAACTATCAAGCCTTTTAAGGCCGCCGAGGACAACGTAACCGACTACTATTATTCGCTGAGAATGGCGGAAATCAAGCGGACTGAAGCCAAGGGAAAGTCGGCCAGGATTCGTCGGCCGTCGCATGGAGAGGACAACGACCGGCAATGGACAAATGGTGAAGTGAAAATGAGAAGTTTAACTTTAAAAAATCTACATGTGTAGTTTAACCCTTTTCACAAGTTCCCCTTACAATTATATTCAAATAAACATTAATTTTATGTACCATATTGCGAATGTGGCTCACACTAAAATACCGAAAAATAATTTACTGTACGAATAAATCTAAACTATAAGAACTTTCATTTATGGATTCATATTCTCAAACCCATTTACTGATCTTTTTCATTATAAGATCTATTGGCACCTACCATTGTTGATGATGCCTTAGGCTAACTGCCGGTCTTTCTTAGGGAAAGCCTGAAGGCATCATCAGTTGCACTGTCTTAGTGAAGACCGAATAAGGATTTGGCCAACGCAAGACTTTACGATGTACCTATATCTCGTTGGCTCAGTATTGATTCTCTTCGATCCTGTTCTCAAAGCAGACGACAATTTTACATTATCAGTCACGTGACGTGGAGAGCGGGAAATTGTTGAGTGCGCGGCCGACTGGGTTTACCTTTTCATTAGGAGGGGTTGTCTTAGCTACACGACGGGCGCGGGGAGGAACGCGGGGCGGCACCGCTAATTTAATTAGGCACGCCGGCCAGGGCTGCCACTCCCAGGCCGAGCGTCCGCCCCGCGTCCTACGTCACATTGATTTCTACACCAGGGGAAGATTAAAAACATTATCTCTTGTCGTAATCATAGTTCCATATGGAAAGGTGCGTGAGGAGGCAGTCGTCTGGTTTTAATCTTGTCTGGAACTGAAATTGGGACTTGTTTAACCTGAATTACACTTTTGGATTTTTTTTTCATCATTTCAAAAACAAACTTTAAATTATGGCACTCACGTCGAATCGATTTGGCATTGCACAACATGGGAGTCAGTAAATACTAGGAAACACCGCTTCCAATCATACAATGAAGCTCACCGGAATATAACACTTGAATTGTCTATATATAGCATGTATCATATGCCTAACATATATACGATAATTTTGTGATATCATAGGGCATTTCCACTGTTTAGAAATAGCATCAGGAATTCATATTTTTATGAGACTTCGGCATTTATAACAATGCTTCACAATCAGTTACACGTATTCTTAATATAGCACCTGTAAAAAGGTGTTGGGTTCATTTCTTCATGAATGGAGATCACTGTTGCATCTATACCTTCCTGCTACAAATATTCGTTAATTATAATCAAATTGCAAAGAAACCGACCGACCCCCAAAACAAAACAAAGTATTGATGAAGATACACGCATTAGAAACTGCCCCCTGTTTCGTTGCATACAATTCATAAAAATACATCATAAACAAAGCGTTGTTTTACAGGTAAGTTTCTACAGGTACTTTCTGTATTGACACAAAAACCCAAACACGACACAGAGAAAGGAAAAGCTACCCGAACACGTATTTAAAGCCATTTTCCACTGGCCGATTATTCGGCACCGACCGATTCTTTTGTATACCCACGTCAGATCTGTGAATGGAAACAGCCGGCATTTGAAATGGTCAACGACTACTTCGGCGAAGTTGATTTCCATCGTTATGGCCAGGTGAAATTTAGTGAAAACCAGTCCTTCACTGCACCATCACCTACTATTTGATCAATACCGATGTGCAGTCAGTGGTCACCACCTAAAGATCTATAAAAAAAAAAAACACCTCACATAATCGGTGCCGTTTCTGTCGGCCAGTGGAAAATGGTCTTTACGCTCCACAGACATCTCAGGCATTAGTCGTGCGTCTTTTCATATGACGCACGAATAAAAATTTCCAAGGGCTTCTGGAACAACATCCATGATAACACCGTGCAACGTGAAGGTGAATGCCCCTAATTAATATATCATGCAGACTTCGAAGTTCAGGAAACACAAACGAGCATAAATATTTCTTCTATATATCAAGCTTTGCTCCAGTCATTCAACAAATCGACTGTGCTTACATGTGACTACTCATCGATGTGTGCCATTAAACCTATCTTTCCTGACAAAATCCTAGTTATTTGGAACCTCCTAAACCCACTAACTCGTATTAACCAGATCAAATGTTGTGTACAATTTTTCATTTAACCTGTTTTTCTTCTGTATTGGCGTATTTCCGATTATTCTGCACCGATCTGCATTCATCGACGCACGATCTGTGAATGGAAACTACCCATCATTTGATATGGTAACCGAGTTTTTGGTGAAGATTAGGCCCGGCGTCCACCTACTACGATACGGCTCCGATATGGTCTAGGATGCACCTCCCAATACAAAATCAAAATCGCGTCGGAATGTCACCTAATATCGGGACAGTTGACCACATTTCTGCGATTAGGCACCAAAAATACCCTTCTGATGTATGGTGGATTGTCATGTCTAGACATATGTCTAGAATTTTGCACCTTCCCGATATGTCTCCGATATTTACTTAATGTATCGGTGCCATATCGGTAAGTCTAAATTTCTATCGTAGTAGGCGGACGCAAGGCCTTACACAAAAATACCACCACCAACCTGAGGTCGGTGGTGCCATGTTACGCAATTTGGGGTTGAATAATCGCTGGTGTCAGATTCTGTGGTCAAAATTGGTAGGTGTAAATTCGGCCATACACTGCATCCTCCCAACACCGACGGACTTTAGGATACCTACGAAAATCGGTGCCATTTTCGTTGGCCAATGGAAACAAGCTTTCTGACTTATACTCTAGAGACCTTCGAAGATTTTTATTTGTTTAATATTCATCGTTTAATCAAAATGCAGTTCTATCTAGATGATGTTTAAGATTCAGGTGCAACGCTTTAAGACCGTTACCCAAGTTTTTTTATCCTTTCCAGGGGGAAGTAATTCCTTATGGTGAATTGTATAATCTGAAACGTAATGCGGTTGTCCTTTTATGACAGCTGGAAGCCTTTCTCTGTATCCGTGCTGATCGTTATTGTCAGAAATAAACGTCCTCAAACAGGTGAGAGAGATATCTGATCTCCAGGTAACGTCAGGCGTGAGCTGCTCGGCCCCGGATGTACATTGCGGTCTTCAAGCAGAGGCAGGTAGCATGGCGCTGCCTTAGTCCTCTCCTAAAAGCCAGGTGGTGTTAACAAATAGAGCTGCAGTTAAGTAATGTTCATTAATCTTAACTATTTCCATCTGAACACATCAATGATAATCTGTATTATCCTCATTTATTTGGTTACAAATGACTGTTACTAGCACACACCCTATCTTACCTTCCTCTCCTATGTTTACTATTTGGCTGCCATATTTAGAGTTGCACATTCTCCTCAATAAATACTCTCGTTAGTTCATAACATGCCCACATGGTGGCAGCCAAGTGTTTGTCTTCGATAGCTTGACCTGTGAGGGATAGGCACCCCTGTGGGACAGGTGTAACGGACTGGAATGGGTCTGCTACAACCTACGTCCCTCCCCTGTATGCATAAGCCACCCGTTTGTGGTAATATAATCGGTCCATCGCTGGCTCTTGGTTGTACCTGGCCATCCTGTGTCTGAGTCTTGACTCCATCTTACTCTCACTTGGCCAGTCTAGCTTCCTAGATCATAGATTGATAAATACAGCCTCAACTTCATCGACATTAGTGAGAATAGCTGTGGACGTTACGCTGAGACTATTAATTTGAACGACTTATTAAGCTGCCCATAAATTTTTATGGGTATTCGGAATTACAGTGAGTGGGTGTTAAAATATACTCCTCCGAGAGCCATTTTCCTCGGTGGACATTTATAAATTTATGAAAGATAAGATATGATAACGATAAGAATATATCCAAATAGAATCAACACCCTCGCGTGCACATCCGTCACCGGTCAGCTTTATCTCGCGTGCAGACACAGATAGATGTTGTGCAAACACTATTGTAATATTGGACATGCATGCAATGTTCAGAAGAAAACCTATAGAAAGAGTGCGCTATAGTAGCATTACGCAATTCAGTTGAATGTTGGGTGATGATACTTACATGGCGTTAAAGATAAGAATAATCATATTTTAAATCATAATTTATTAATAAAGATGATCACCAACGTTCAAATGAATTTACACATATTGCCCCGGATAAGCTTTGCCATATTCAGTAAAATAAGGCTCAACAATGGTCCAGTAAGGCACCATTTATAGACATCAGTTTTTGTTTTTTCTATTCCAAGTTTCTTTTTCCTGTACATGTTAATTCCAAGTAAAATAAATTGAAGAATGTCTTAAAGAATGAACTAAATACCCACTTATAGCACCGATAATTTTACTTGCGCATGATATCCTGTATTAACCCACTTCAATAAATACAAATCTTCAATTCAATTCTTAAACATCATTGAAGACTAAGAACAGTAATTAGGCTCTGTCAACAAAGCACACTCCTAGTTCCAATTGCACCCACAAGGAATTAATATACCTATGTGTTACCCTCCTAATACACAGTCTCTTCACTAAACATATGGAGCCTACATATCACTACTGAGTGAAATACGGAAAGCCGTATTCTACTCAGTCGAATCCGGCCTTTTCTGCCACCTCATGGGCACTTCGAAAACTGTTTTATAAAAATAATAGACGGTGCTTATGTTGAGCTTCTAATTATTTATATGATTGTTTTATAACAACTAGTCGAAAGGTGGGTAATACATACAACACAAATACGACCTTATAGACACAAATAATGTGGAGAAAGCTTGTGACACCATGTATCACATTTCCAAATCGGCTTAAGACATGTAATGTCCTATAAAAAAGATCAATAATATAAAGAAGGAGTGGGTTACTAATGAGATACTAGAACTTAACAAAGATAAAGACCGTGCATTGCGGAAGGCTAGGAAATTTAATTCTAAGGAAAATTGGAATGCTGCCAGGGCATTAAAAAGTTATACTGAGAGAGTGGTTCTGAAGGCTAAAGCTTATTACATCAAAAACAACCTGGATGAATATAAAAGTTAGGAATTGAAATAAATAAGATATTGCCTAACAAGAAAACAACTTCGTCTAATGAACTAATTGATGATCAAACTAACGAGGAAGTAGAAGAGAACGAAATGCCAAATTTAATCAATAATCATTTTTCTAATATCGGACCTACCCTTGCAGTTAATTTTAACGAACCATGGCGTTATTTTGGTCAGCCAACGGCCTCTTGTTTAAGTGTTATCATTGATACGGATCTTGCCGAGGTAACCAAACTTGTGAAAGGTATCAATATTTGGAAAGCATCAGGAATACCTGATATTACAGCAAGGTATATGAAAATAGCTCTTCATACTATGATAGTCATGGTGGTAAAGTTGTTTAACTTGTCTTTTGATTCGGGTAAAATCCCACCAGCATGGAAAGAAACGATTGTGGTATCTTTGATTAAACAACACGGCCAGAAAATCGTCTCAAATCTCAGTAATAGTGGCGCATTATAATGCCAACAATATACTGATAGATGAACAAGGGGGATTTAGACCAAATTGATCAACAAATGACTCAACAGTAAATCTTATGGAAGACATTTCAAGAGGGATGAACCAGGACCTAGTTACGATAACCACATTTATTGACTTTTCTAAGGCCTTCGATTGCGTAGGGATACCATATTATTAAAAAGACTAGAATTATTCGGTATCGAAGGCTAGCTACTATCTAGGTTAAAAATTACTCACGAAATCGTCATCGAACTATACTGGCAAATAGGCTTCAATCTGATAAGAGGAAAATTGTTTGTTGGGTTCCCCAAGGCTCCATCCTTGGGCTTTTTCTCTTTCTTATCTATATAAATGACACAATGTATGTCCTAAAACTTTGCCAAATTAGCCTTTATGCGGGCAATCCAGCAGTTAATGTACAAGGCAGGTTCCCAGAGGCTACTCAAAGTGCTATTAACGAAATACTAACGGAAACCTGCTGACTGTCTTTATTATTTTTCCAAGTATTTTGATGTACGAAGACAGTCAGCCTGTTTTCGTTTCATTATAAACCTAAAAATGGCGAAATTTTACCTAGTGACCTGATCACATACAGCGTGCGTCATAGTGTGAGATACGGGTATAAACACGCCATGGGTTGGAGCAGGTACTATGCGTGACATAAACAAATCTCACGTTAAACTTATGTCGTTTTTTTATCAGGGGTAGGATAAAGCCTTGATTCTAGTTGTTGTGTCACGATGCTTAGCTTGTAGAGAGTTCCTTTCCCATCAGCCTTGAATCTACCCATCAATCAATTGATTCTGTTATTACCATGTGAGATAGAACAATCAAATGCTAATGGTGGATGACGAATATGAATGTAAACAATCTTGAGCAACAAAGAAACTTGAAACACACTTCTCGTGGACACGTAATGAAAACAGTGAAGGAAATACCGCAGCTGATAGTGGATGGATAGCGGATGTTGTTTTCATCTATTCATGTACCTCGAACAGAAATCTCAGGAAAAGATATTTGAGTGGTGAACATCAAGAAAGGTCTTCTACCTTATCGAAATCACTGGAAATACTCCTGTAATGAATTAAACATTCTTTATGTAAATATACATGATAGGGGTATGTGTACGTACCAAAGATAATGATGTAAGGACAAAACATAGTGGTTATCTTACTGACATCTTTACAGCTTAAATGAAGAATATTACCCCCCCCCAAAAAAAAAAAACCCCAAAAAAACCCAAAACAAAACCCACTAAGAATATTGAACAAATTAAGTCATGTCCATGATTTTGATCTGCATGCTCATATTCTCTTTGCTGTTGACAATACGCAATAGTCCTCGCTGGGAGGGTGTGAAGGGGGGGGGGGGGGTACCGGTAGAAGGATAGGCAGGATGGTTAGGGACTCCGGGTTGAGCTAGGGAAAACCACCAATGGATTCTCCGAGTACAACTTGGGTTTCAGACGGCTGAAGTTTCACTCGAAGAACAATTAACTGTTGGGCACTTTTCTGCATGTCTGTTTCCATTCACCGATCTGGCGTCGGTGGTTCTAGACTGCAGATCGATGGCGAATAGTCGCCCAGTTCAAAATGGCTTATAACTTGTTTATACTTCCTGCTTGACCACAGCACGGTGACCCGACAGTCGCCAGTGCTGTGTGCGGTGTGCGTTGACAGGACGGAGGACAGAGACCTGCCCTGCCACTGTGTAAGGCAAAATTCCCAAGAGGTGATTTTTTTCTATGACAGCTTTAAAGCTATAATTGGGCGAGCCCCACAAATTGATTTGATGAGGTTTGATTGTTGGGAGCAGCCGTAGTAAATCAAAGGTAAACGTATTGTCTCCATAAAAAAACGTTTTTTCTGCTTCAATTTGGTTCTATCTTTATCACTTTAAGAAAATAAAGAGATTTAATTAAACTTTTAGGTTTCCGAATATTAAGCATCGTATTGCATGATCTTCTGTGTATCTCACCAATTCAACATCCAACCTTTGACATGATGTCGTTACTTGATCTGAGCAGCTCTTTCCAGACATCTTAAACTTTTATTACAAATGGAAAATGTCAAAAGCACTCAGACATGTTGAAACACGAGAACAGATACTGTAAAGGCTGGCGAAAATGATGTCCCCTAATATCACTCACCCTTGTTAATATGGCGTTTTAAACTCATTTCAAGGCTCCCAGAGTATCCAACTATCTCTAAACGCCCAGACTTACCAAATGAATGGTGCTATAGTGCTATTGATGTGTAAAATCCTTGAGATGTACATCTAATAGCTATGTCAACAAACTTTGCTGCCTTCTGGCTCCATTCATGGAGGCTGCCATCTTGGTTTATCCCAGAGCACCTTGCTCAGGAAATGATTACCACTTCCTCCCACAGAAACCAAATGTTAGGGGAACCAAAAAAATTCCATGTTAAAATCTAAAAGAAACATGACGTAATAATACCGCCCTGTAATTTCAGTACCTGTTCCGTGATAAGCCCACAAGGTGAGATATTAGTTGTATTAATAAGCTATGTTCCAAAACTGCATAAGCCCTCAAAATAAGGTGCTAAAGAGTGTTTGTTTGTGTATTGATAGAAACTAGTCTGACTATGTGTTCATATAAGCTAGTCCCACACACAGCATAACAGTGTGTGTTCATGACCTGAGTCACTTATTCTAAGTATTTGCTGCTATTTGTCAGCCACAACTAGTCTTTGTGTTTGTCATCATATGTCAACACTCAAATTTATGTTTATTTACTAGTCGTTGACTTTGTCATACTAGGAAACTATGGCTAAAATTCTGTGTTACCTCAATTTTGAGCTACCTTAAATTGAGTTTAACTATAGTCTAAACACACTGTTTAGAGTTTGCCAATTGTTTGTGTACAGTCAAGACTTGTTCATAAACCAGGGCAGGCAGCTACAGATACATTTTGACACATATCAAGACAAATGCTTTTACAAGGGGATTATTCAGTGCCTACCGCTTCCAACTTTTACCAAATTTTACATTCCATGGAACGAATAATTATAAACACAATAAAAGCCATTTTCCACTCCACCACCGGCCGACTTTTAGGAGAACTTAACAAATCGGTGCCATTTTCCTCGGTCATTGGAAAATGGCTTATATTAAGACAACCCACAATAAAAACATCAAGATGCAAATCTCTACTCGATACGAAAAAAAATGTCATAAAATAAGTAGAATCGCATTGTTTATTGAATCACTCAGTGATCAATTAACTACAGAGGTAGACACATTCCAAAAATAAATGGAGGGGAGTACCATCGAATCTTTGGAATAACTAACAGAAGTACTATGTGTTTTTTAATTTTTTTTTATTAAATCAAAATTCCCAACATCTGCTACAGTAGCAGTTCATCCTATTGAAAGCAGTTCTTCCTATGTGTAATAAAGGAAACGGAAGGCCCTTTCCATCATTTGACAATGTGGCACGAGAATCAGTAGAGAACATTCTGACGGACTTTTAGGAACCAGTCCCTTCGTCATATTTGAACACGAGACATCCGATCCCTTGCAGCAGCCGGCGCCAGTCGGCTGCTTGGTCAATTGTAGTGCACAGATTTCCGCTTTGGAGTATGATAGATACGAACCATCATCCATGTAATCTGATAAGTATCATCGATTTGTGAAGGGCGCGTTACATAGGCAGTGACAGTAGGGTTTACATGATGTTAAATATATAATTACACAAAACATGAACTGTTAGATCGGTTTTCAATAATTCATTAAGAAAAAACGCTACTATAAACCGGCGTAGGCCAAAATAACAGTTTATGATAAGGTCTGAAAATTATCATTAGGTTATAATTGAGTATATGTTGAAAAGGGGTATATATGTTCACTCTTTACATGAAAAGTGAGGATTTAGGTGTGATACATAACTCACAGATTAATAAACCGATCTGTTGAAATTGCATGTGAATTTTGTTTGAGGAGGTATAGAAATCTTGATATAGATATATAGAGAACTAGACGGCTTTAAAGACAAAAGATAAACATTAATATATGTAATACCTTTATTGAGAACACTTCAAGGCATCTTTTGAACTCATCCTGGAGGTGCATTTTACATCTTCCAGTCTAAAAGGGCTATCTAAGAATAATGGCAATGAGTAAAGGGGTCGTCCACCAACCACGACAAGGCTACGGCAAGTGCCGACAAGAAAATTCGCAGCCTTGTCGTAAGAAGGGGGACTTTAAGACAGCGTTGTCAGGGCATGTTGGGAAGTGCACGCTCCACCAAAATTTCCTATCGTATACCTCTGCAACACGTTCCTGACATGCTATGACACTCCAGGACAAGGCTCCAGCCGTGGGAAAAATCGAACATGCTCGATGTTGTCGTAGCCTTGTGGGAATGCTCCTGACAAGCTTCCAATCGTGGCGCTGCCGTGGCCTTGTCATAGACTCTTGTCGGGAACTGGGGTCCACCAACCATGACAAGGCCTCCAATTGTAGGCCAATCTTGGCCCTTGTTGGGAAGCCATTGTCGTAGGCTTGTTGTGGTTGGTGGATGCCCCCCTTAAGTTTGCAAAATATGCACATTTGAACAAATTCACTATCTGCTAAAGTCAATCCAAATTAACTAATAGCTGTAACAAACGAAATTAAAACCTTTGTTTTACCAACTGAGTAGCGTTTTAGTTCCGAGTATAGCTATATTTTCTCAGCCCACGATACTAGACATGGATGTTGAACCCGGACATAATATGACCAGACCATAGAATACATGAGTCTCCAGTTACCTGTGCTTGTCTCGTGCCTTCTTATTGCATGAAACACAGTAATACTTCAGTCCAGACCATTAAACTGAAGGTGAACAATAGAAGCACCTACCTCTGGAAATAGGAAGCGCCCGTATTCCGACATGAGGCAGGATGTGCAGTCCCATGATAATTAATTGACGCTAATGGTTTACAGTGATACACAAACACTGCTGCTGAACCGAACTACGATATGATAAAACGTATATCATGTCATGCTGGATAAATAAAATTCCATTAATATAAGATAGATTTTTCTGCAGTCTTAAGATATCAAATGAGTGGACACTATCGTTAAATCAGTAGATATTGTTAATTTGATTCGACGTGATTGATGTAATTTAACATTGTGGATCCCTTGCTGTCAGTGCAGCCAGAGTGAGGTCATGGATGATAAATGTGCCATGGTTACATGGAGCGAGGGTGGGCAAACATCCCGTTCTCTTGTAATTTCTTGCAACTCTGGATGAGATTCCATGCTACAGATTGCCGTGGGTTATGTGGGTGGTGACTGGCCAGCCCCAGCCCCAGTTGGGGAAGTCGAAAATGGCTCTTGGTAAGGAGAGGCCTCTTCAGGCAATGATGGTTTGTGTCTGAGGAGAAAAATGCTTGGCAGTACCCTAGTCTTGCCACTGGGCAGTACTAGTAGAGGTACATGGGGTTCTGTTGTCTGGCTATTTCGGGGAGGGCTCTAGTGGTGTCAGGAGATTTATTTCAGGTGTATATGACCATGGTTTTATGCAGACTGCCCCCACTGCCTCTAGAGGAAGCTGGCCCCACCCACCCCTAGGTCCTGATGGGGCACATGGGGACAGGGATGCCCCTGCAGAGGGTTGCTCTTGATGTAGTGGGTCCCTTGCCCCAGATGATAGGTGGCAATCCCTAAGTTCTGTATGTGATAGACTACCAAGAGGGCAAAGAGGGTAGCCCTACCTAACCAGGAAGCAGGTACAGTAGCACAGGCCTTCGTTTTGCCTCTTGGAGCCCTGATAATCCTCCACTCTGACCAAGGCCACAACTTCCAGGCTGAACTGTTTTGGCAGGTGGTTTCACTATCTGGTGTAGCCTGCACCTGCAACTTCTTGCTACAGAGTGATGGAATGGTGGAGAGGGCCAACACACCATTGAAGGACTGTAAGTTACACTGGTGTAGGAGGACCAGACAGATCCAAACCTCCATTCATCAGTGGAGGCCTCCACCAGAGTGTGCTCAAATCAGATAATGTAGATCCAGGAGACCAGCATCCTGAGGAGGAATGGAAAGGAGGTGCTGGACAGGGCTGCATAGCTCACAATCAGGAAGCTATGCTGAGGACCCATTCTTGGGACCAACGGAATCTGGGAGTGGGGGTGGCCCATCAACAAAGAAATTGTGTTCAGTAGGCAGTGCTTGACAAGATCCCCATGGGGGTCCAATGTGTTAATTCTATCAATAAGGTGTGGATTTCCCTTGGGCTCCAGTCCCGGTGGATTTGGCCATGGAGAGTCACAGCTCAAGTGTGTGTTGGGTGTCCATGGGTCAGAAGAAAGGGTAGTTCACTATGACACCTCAAGAGGGTGCCCCTGGAAGTGGACCCTAACTTGCGCACCCACTAAAAGTCACTTAATCTTGTGACAAATAATATGATATTGCTGTTTTCAAAAAAAGGTGCCTGAATTATGAAATGTTTTTGCAGTCCCTGCTTGTGGTGCAATGCTCTTCTTGGTATTTGGGTGCTGCTGGGACAGGGTTAAAGATCACATTTTCATATCACATTGTAAAGTTGTGGTTTATACATTGTGCCCAATATTGGTTTCTATGAGAAGAAAGTAATCATTAGAATTTTCCATAACTATTAGTAAACTAGCAATTGGTATAGTTGTAATTTTTGAATACCTTTCTCGTCCCTGATGTTTGCAGTTCAGCTGCCATACTTTGAATGGCATATTTACCCCTAATATTGCTCGGATCCTGTTCCTAACCTATCCACATAGAGAGTGGTTATTTTAAGGAGCACCCTGATAGGGTCTGTGTGACAGACGAGAACAGGTGGGGTGGGTGGGTGATAAAATGTGTTGTATGAAGTAACCAATTTGGGCCTTGGAGTGAGCGGTGAGAAAGTAGGATATGTGTGAAAAGGGGGAAAGTATAGGGTGTAAGTGCTGGCGGGCAAGCTTGCCCAATTCCATACCGGACCAAACAGATAAGTCATTCAAAATTTCGGTCGTGTTGAAAATCCACAGCATCGCCTTGATCCGGTTTGATCAGACCAGACGTTTTTGTCTTTTTTTTTAATAGCAAATTGTATTTGACATGGAAGGAGTTACTTTGATTCAGCAGATTTCTCACCTGATGTCAAATATTTGATATAGTATGAAAATTACAACAGTGGTCTCTCCTTGCTCCGCTTTTTCTGGGGTGAATTTGTTGTTTCTTTACGCTACTTCTATTCCATCCAAACCTGATGAATCCAAATTGGAAAGTTGTCACCATTGTATTTTCAACCAACCTTACATTCAGCTGACAGTACGGTAACACTCCGGATTCGTGTTAGTTCATCCATCCATAATACACGGTCAAAGGTTGATTGAGTTGTAGATTGAGTACATATTAGAATCAGACAATACATAATCAAGTATTACAACCATTAGTGAAATTAGTGTACTATGAAGAAAGCATGACAAGCGGAATAAACATAAGATTGCTATTCTCTCGATCTTTCATTTTTCATAACTTTCTTTAGGGTTTCTAGGAATCTAAATTCATGCATTTGATAAAGTAATTCATAGGTCATCTTTTCATCATTAATTTGTTCCCGTAGTTCTTTCAGAAATGTATAGGTATCCATAAAATATGATGGAATAATCTTTGTCGATGAATGTACATTTTTGCATAAAATATTGCAATTAAGACCAATTTGTTCTTATCGTTTAGTCTACCACGGCCAGTCCTACCAAGTAAAAAGAAGTTTTGATTACCTTTAAATAACTAGGACACTCTCCTAGCATAAACCCTGCGCTTTGCTTCCCACACTCTCTTGTATCTCTGCACCGACCCCATGTCCTAGAGTAATCTGTTGTGTTTATCTTACCATGACAGAAGTACAAACATGGATTTAACAACCATTTCTTTGGTTCGTGACTTGCAATCTTGCCTCATATCTAGGATTATTTTATTATGTGGGGAATACCATAGGTCTCCAGGATTAGTAAACAAAGCAACAGGGTTATTCGGGTTCAGCTTTGAATGTCCAATACGCTAGTGTACAACTTAAGGACAAACAGCTTGACTGATTGAGGCCTATTTAGGACGGTGAGGATGTTGTGGGGAACCTTCCTACAGGTTATGGAAAGAGTATTATCAACCATCTGCTTCCAGAACTTATGAAGCCAAAGATGTTTACAGACAGATACAAAATTTAGTCCTGATTCCTGTTCTGCTTTTATGTCACTGAGTTGAAGCAGGGATTAGTAAGCGCAAGAAACACAAAAGATCTACTGGGAGAGTGTACCAGAATAGTACCATCATGTTGGGTTCGAGGAAAGATTTGATACATGTATGGTAGGATTTACAGAAAAAAACGTAATTTTCCTGTAATGCTACTCATAAGACAAATGATGATAGATATAAGACTTAAATGGCCGGCGTGGAAAGGAAACTTGCTGAACTTGCATAGTCACTTTATTAATTCGCTTTGAACCTTATCTGACAGGTTGGCAGCAAATCATATTTCAGATACTCTCTTGGCCTTTGGAATACTCCCGCATAGTCTGACATGCAATCCGTTTTAATTTTGTAATACACCGCATAGAGCTCGTCGACTTTGATTTGATAAATAGTTACCCTTAAATAAATCTGGTTTATTTTCCGAAATTACTGTGGAGACTGCGGATTGATTGAAAATCCGGGCTTCATTTTCCACATCTGTAAACACGTTGGCAGCTTGAAACTCTGGATTTCAATGGAAACTGAAATGTTAAGGAATTTGATTAAAGAAATGTCAATTAAATTACGCAACCATGAATATTTACAAGTACTTAGTTGTTGTGCAGTCAGACGTTCCGAATAGAGTAGTTGCGTGTGGCACAGCTATACTGGTTGTTGGCTGTATAGCTGCAGGTATTGACGTGCTCACCAACCGTACTGCCATTGGACAGGAATGATTTGTTGAACACTATAGGCTAGGCCATGTGTGTGACAGTGCAACTGACAGCAGGCATTAGTAAGGTGGCGAACATTTCCTTAGAATTAACAGTTGGCTTAGCGATATTGACAAATGACTATACCCGTGCAGTTTTGGTCGGAATATCCTATTTACTTATAGTTGACAGTATGGTACAGACCATATCAATGTCTGTTCATATCATTTAAATACTTGACAACAGCGGTATATAAAGTAGTCAGTGTGAGCTGATATGCATACTGGAGGTCAGGCCTAATCAGACAGCCCTGCATATTTGGAAAGATTGAGCGAGGATTTATTTGAGGACACCTATTGTGTTGCACATTGCCTTCAATATTCGGACCGGAGAGTGGGAAATGAATATGCAAATTGTTTTTCTCGGGGCTGCAACCAGGGAGGAATATCTGCCAGTGTAATATAACAACAAGAAATATAGCAATAAATAACTCTAATGCAATAATAACTGAAAGCATATATTCAGACATACGGGATGGGGGTCGTATATCAACAAAATAGGAAATTCTAGCCAGACAAATAGCCAATACGAATGCATAAATGGAACGGACGCGTTCGTTGGAATTCAAATTGCAATATTATGAGTAATAACATTCGGTCCATAGCTCTAAGCTGGCAATAAAACATGTTCTAGTCTGCTTAAAGCTTGTAGGTCTGTGGCAGTAGTGAAGAAACAACCTAGATCTGTAGCAAGCCGCCCTTGCCCCCGTCAACACGTCAAGTTGACCCTAGGAGGACATCGCCACCTCACATGGGGCGGGTGTAGAGCTGGGGTTTAAGGGGTGGGGTGGGCGGAATAAATCACGCTCGAAGTGGAGGTATAGCTGTGGCCACAGCCGCCATGGTACATCTGTCTGGGACACCGTTTTTTCTCTATGTTAACCATTTCAAATGCACACAAAGGCTCTGCGCGCTTACCATACAATGTATGTAGTGCATATAAATTCTATTAATTTCTTGTTATTGTTCTCTATCACAAACCAACAACTCTTGG
Source organism: Alentia gelatinosa (assembly GCA_950022655.1). NCBI lineage: Eukaryota > Metazoa > Annelida > Polychaeta > Phyllodocida > Polynoidae > Alentia > Alentia gelatinosa. The sequence goes on from OX465586.1 coordinate 43,923,838, forward strand.
AATATGTATATGAATTTTTATTTCTGGGTTTATTTATACATGAATCTTTATGACACAACGTTTCGGGATATATGTTCCCTTCGTCAGGTGTATTGAATTCACTTTATATTGTACTGAAGTCCTTATAGTGAGCACTTTAAACTATGGTTACTATGGTAACATAATAAACTGTTGTTTGACTTATTTGTTATGTACATACAATAGATCAGTTGAATAACTTTCAGGTGAAATTGAACTGTATTTGATTTTAATCTTACGTGATTATATTTTGACATATCAAATATTAACAATTTCTTATCATAGTAATTAAATTGTGTGGTAATCAAAAGAATTGTTTTCTATACTTGTATCAATTATCTATTAATACATTAGTTATGGTTCCATTTTGGGTCCATCTTCTTTTATCAGTTTAGTATGCCTTGGCGTACTAACTCCTTTTGTACGACCCATCCTAAGGGTTGATTAATTTCATTTTTGTGTCGACGTAATATATAAGGCCACTGAATAGTCGTTAGGGATTTCATCCCACGAGCATAGTAGAAAGTATCTCTGGATAAGAACAACTAACGAATTCTTCTTTTTACGAACACTCGGCCTCCATACAAAGCAATCGGATCTCGTGCTTTGTGTTACATGTACGATCCTATACACCCCTGCCTGAGGGCGATATCAATGCGATCTCTTTGCTACTTTTCCCTTTCTAAGCATCATCACATTAGGCAGAGAGTAGATACCATTCTCATTATAAAAGTAATATAAAAAATGATTCACAGATTTTCAGTGTTTCCCTCCTAATCTTATAATATTAGTGGGGGAGTACAAGATTAGCAATGCTATTCTCTCTGTCTGTCAAGAATGCGTTTTACACCCTCACCGATAAATTGATACCAACATACATTCGGTGGCACCACCTATAGACTTTAAGGCTTACTTAAAAGGTCTCCCCTGTTTTCGTCGGCCTATGGAAACGGGATTTTACTGAAACGTAAGGAATACATGGAGTAATTAACTGTACCTGCTGTGCACGTTTTTAGCAAAGTGGTTTACATCGACAATACATACCATGTTCTGATATCTATGTTACATACAATATGTACACTGTTTCAGAATTTACCCTGAAACATCTGTCATTCGTATACGCTATCCAAAGTAGTACAGAAGCTAATTGGAGGACAAATAAAGATTGAGAAACAAAATACTATAATAAGAAATGTATCAAATCTATTATATGTATATCATTTCAGGCCTGGCGTCCACTGAGCTCCAAAACGTCTACGATAGGCCTTACGATGCACCTCCAGACGGACAATCGAAATCACGTCGGAAGGCAAGCTGCTATTGTGGTAGATGATCACATTTCCACAATTAGCCTACGATGCAGACCAGCAGTCAACGATTTGTTCCTGATGGAAAAGATGTATCATAGAGTCTCTACGACATTCTAAGATGTTTAGATGTCGGAGACAAATCGGTGTGCATTGTAGCCTATTCTGTGGGGAAAATCTCTATGACAGCGGAAATACCTAACAGAAAATTATGAAATTTAGACATCATGTACCATATATAGACACATCGCTTGAAATAATTTACATTTAATGGCAATATTGATGAATAGACTGACCAGGATATCATAAGTAATGTGGACATAAGTTATTTAGTCTTCTATATAATTTCAGAATGGAGCTATAAACCTGGGCAGCACGGCTCACATATCAGTGGAAGCCCTTCCCAGGACACAGGAGACTATCCAGCACCTCAGATGTGGGTGACTTGTTATATCTGGGCAACATCAAATTCGACCTTGAAATAAGGGGTTAGAATGATATCCATTATTGCTTAAGTGAAAAAGGACATAAGGGAGTTCCAGTAGAAATAAATCAAAAGTTGCAGTGCAATCACTATAACCAAAGTAAGTTTAAAGAATTACCATAGTGTGCACTGTATACACGCATTACTAGTATTGATTGGGATAAGTTGGTACAACTCTTGTCTTGACTGAGGTCCCAGCACGCTACAGTCTTAAGTAGGTCTCAATTGTGTCTTTTCGATCTTTTCTTAAATTAGGAATATCGAACTGTCCATATGAGCACGGGGAACGGAGATGGCGTTGATGTGAGAAAGCCCTGAATAGACACGTTATGCCAGAGACATCTTGCCTATAACGTAATGACTTCTGGAGTGGATGCTTGCCTTTGAGGAGCCTGGGGCAGCAGCCAGACTGTGGTCTACTTGGGTAAAGGAGGTGGACTGGGTCCGTGAAGCGGCAGAAGTGGGGCTGGATCGGGAAGGGCAGCATGGTAAAGGCATTGAGCAGCTCTAAGGTAGGGACACCTCCGTGAGCAGCTCAGCAAGTGGTGAGGAGAGGGACAAGTAGAAGGCGGAGATTGGGCAGGACAGGGAGCTGGTTGAGATTGGGTAGTCAACGGTAGGTTGGGTGGAAAGGAGATCTGGAGAACCGAGAGGAAGGGTGGCGATTGCAGGAGAAAGGGGTGCACCACTTCCACACGTAGACACCTTTTAGGCGACTACAGCACCCTTCAGCAACAAGACGCAGTGCCCTCTTGTGTCAGCCTTTGTTTATCGCCGTCATTACTCAGGCCCGTCAAGAAGGTCCCGGGGCAAAAGGAGCGATTGATGATGAGAAGGGCTGCCGCTAGAGGGCCTGCCAGACGGAGAGGAGAGGGTGGGGGCGCTCATAAAAGGCTCCACCAGGAGGCGCTCGTGTCGTACCATTCGATTCTAAACTCAATTACATTGCATAATGGGAGATGGGTAAGGGGCACAGGCACCCACCTCCGCCACAGCCACCCCTCTCACATGCTTCTGCAGTAGACGGTCGCAGCTACCTCCCCCCCCCCCCTCCCACATCGCACAGAGAGCGTCCTTCATCATTCCTGGAGGGACAAACGGGTTACACCCCGCGTAGGGATCAGTTGATTAGGCCCAAGGGATGAGGTTAACACAATCGTTTCTACTGTGAATTATTTGGAAAACATCTGCTAACAAAGCTCGGTCAAAGGAGGGACCATGCGACGCTAGTGTCCCTATGTTGCCTACGGCACAATCTACGGACGTGCCAGATGTTCTGAACCTGAAAACTGATCACTGACCAAATTCATTCACACAGAACAACAGGTACATAATAAACACTTTAATATGGATCTTCATCACACATGAAAATAACACCCACGAGAGTAAGGCCCGGCGTCCACAATTAAGATTGAAAAACCTACCGATGAATTACGATCACGTAGACGATCTGGTAACGCTTTATGTAGACAAACGTCCAGACTAGACACATCGGCGTGTATGGTAATCGGTTTTTAAGTGAAAGAAAAATGGTGACCACGGTCCCAACGCACCTCACGATGCAAGTCTTCTTATACATAAGGACAAATAGCAATGGGTTAAATTCATTTTATTATTTATGAAATAAAGAAAATCATATTTTGCTGTTCACCTTCTGTATGAATTCAGAAAATGTATTTCATGATAATCCTTAAAATCTTTAATTGCATATAATGGGGACATGTGTATTTCATAAATTCTTCTGTGTATATTTTGGGATAATGGGATAGCTTATACATAATAGAGAATGCTCCCGATACACACCGACGCGCTTTGCGGCGGGACGACAATTGAACAGGATCAATTGTATCATCGGGAAGTTCCATGATGCATACTGACACAGAGTTTGTGTCGGGATGCATTATGAAGCTGTCAGTGTGCATTTTATGCGCCGATTCCACCGCAACAAAATTTTATCGGATAGTGTCTGGGAATTTCGGAGAGTTTCGTAGAATTTTGTAGACTATCGTACAATGTCTTCCCGATATTCCCGATATTATAGGCATTTCCACAGAGCTGGCTCACTGATCTAGGCCGAAACATTTTGTCTCTTCTGATAATTTTAAAATAGCTCTAGAGTCCACCTTTAAAGCTAGGTTGGGAATTGTGACGACATTCACGGGGAACCCTCGCAGGGGTTTCCAGACTTCCTGAAACAGCATTATTTGGCGAAGCAGATGATACTTTAATAGTTGGTTAAAAGTGAAAATAAATATCGTACTCGTTTTCTCCCGCATCGAATTAGTTTACCAAAGGACATGAATCAGTTAAATATTGAGATTTTATATTCCCCTCTGAGGGTTGGTTAAATTTCGACGGGAAAGTTAAAATTTTAGCTTTGTCCGAGAAAAATCGTAGTGTATCGGAAGCCATGAATATCGCTCACGATTCATCCAGATAAGTCGAAACAAATTTCATAGAGTTTCAAGTGTTTATAGTAATATGAAATTTCCCGAAACTTTCCGAAATTAATCGGAATGGGCCTAAATGAAATTCGAATGAGTGCCCTGCAATCGCCGAAATTTTCAGGTGCCCCTCTTGTATGGTTATGACAGAAACATTACGATATACTCCGAAATTCATTTTGGAGATTTTCAGGTTAGATCGATTGTTCGGTGGAATTGGCATTTTAGAGTGCGTCCACCCACCAGACCGTCCTGATACACCCTCTCCTTCTGATGCAAGATTCACTTGTGTGTGGTAGAGCGTGTCCCGAGGTGTATCGGTGTTCGGTTTGGAACGGCAGCCCGGTGTGTTTGACCCTTTATTCTGATATATTGACAGCCCAATGTTTACCCTTTTCATGTGGTAATAACAGTGGTACCAAGAAGGCTTTTAATAGATATCCCACCTTTACCAAAAAGAATAATGAGTGAAAAAACAATATATGTTGATAGGGAAATGTAGGGATTGCGATATAATAGAACCACATCTTGAAATACTATTCCTATTTCGGCAGTGCTGTTTTGAGATACTACTAATAATAACCTAGTCATTCCTCAATGTTTCAACTCATCTCAGGAAATAGTTAGCTATAAAACTGCCAGAAAAAGCAAGAAGACTGGAAATAATTATCCAATTTGATACACGGATGCACCAGCGTATTGCTTTATGGGAATGCAATCCATCTGTGAGGCAACTTCTGTTTGTACCCGAGCGTCGCAGTGTTGTCAGGCAAACGAGTGGAGCAGTGAGGGGCAGACGTCCACTTCGGCGACACCAAATGTGGTGGAGTTTACACCGACCGCCGACAACCATATTACTGCATCCCACACTGCTGGTAATGGCAATCCATATTAATTACTGCTTTTTAGGTCGCCGAGTGGAAACATTGACTTTCGAGGCGCACCTCATGCCTTAATGGTAATCAAACAAGGTCTGGGAACATTTACAGAGGTGTCGTAGTGGAAACTGATAGTGGCTGTTAGTTAGACGAGGTGCTGGTCTACCTTCCGACACAATACGAGAATATATGAGGAGTGAACGTTTTTGTCGCTACTGTCTATTGTAGTTAGCACCAGGCCGCTGACAAGGGACACCTTAGCATACATTTTCATCCACATATGCCGCAGGTAAAAAAACACATAGTATGTCGTCGTTCAATAATTCAGCCTAGTCTACACACCACTCCCTACCCGTTGGTTTGTGGATTCAACACCACATGTTGTCTGGATATGAGCCTGCAGGCAATTTGCCATACAGGTATTGAGAATTGCTATAAAATCTGATTTCATTGATATATCAGGAATCTGTATTTGAAATACATCCTTATTTTTAAGTCCACTTTTAGCAGAATACAGACTGCATTTCGTTTGCTATAACGTGGATATAGGCTAGATGATCTGGGTGAAAGGCTTTAGGCCCGGCGTCCACCTACTACGATATGGCACCGATATGCCCTACGATGCACCTCCCGATGCAAAATAAAAATCGCGTCGGAAGGTCAACTAATATCGGGGCAATTGACCACGTTTCTGCGATTAGACACCGATAAAAACCCCATACAATGCGTGGTGGGTTGGTATGTCTAGACATATGTCTACGATTTTGCACCTTCCCGATATGGCACCGATTTTGACATTTTGTATCGGTGCCATATCGGGAGGTCTACGATTCTATCGTAGTAGGTGGACGCCAGGCCATATTCAATAGACCACAAAATTCTACCTGCTGCAAACCTAATCTGGTGCACTACTTACCCTGACTCGACACTGCCCGCCCTCACGCCAGCGAGCCAAATATACCTTTGCCCTGCGGATGAAAACCTGACCTTTTATAGACCGGCAAGTTCCAATATACGCACTATCATTAGTTTTATTCTAGTACATTGTCGGGAGATATTGCCGCAATGATACAAGCCTTATGTCCATAAATGATCTTTATAGTCAGCTATATAACGCGAAAATTGTTGTTTCGAGCATAACCAGTTTCAGACTTTTAGCTGCTCTTAAATGGCTGCCCCAACTAAGGTCTCATTTCCTACTACGGCATTAAAACAGAAATATATGTCCGCATGGTATGAATTAGAGGTTTCCAATATATGTCTTTGGAGAACCTGTTATTCCTATAATAGACCAACAGTTCCATAGGAATTTGTAAAACACATTGGAAAAGGAAGCTGTTTTCCTCAATAGGTTGGTTTCTGCATGGGCCTAACAGTCCATGAAGCGAACATAAATGCAAAGACATGATATGATGATATTGAATAATCTACACCTAGTGGTCTTTTACAAATAATATGTAAAGAAAACTAATTATAGCGACACCGTTTGTATAACATTACTGCTCCAAAAGACAGTTTGTGATTTTGATCAGACGTCTAAGTAAATCGTAAAATTTTGTATTGACCAGGATCTGTCCATTACTTGTTACGAGCCTCCAATGAATACCATTGAACGTAAGCGATGGGATGTGTACAGCAATTACGCTAGTGAGTTATCGTTTGATAACATCACCTATCTATCATCAGTTCAGCATTTTAAAAACAGTTTATGATCCTTTGATACTACTATTATCCAACCAAATAGTGCTTGAAATTATATGACTGCTCATTCATACAATATGCGGATGACTTAGTGTTTTATTGTTCAGGTGTGAATCAAGTTGAGTTAAAAAATAGGATTCAAAGCTCATTAAATGTCATATCAAAATGGTGTAATGATAATGGCATGACCATTAACTCACGGAAAACAAAGTGTGTATGGTATGCCTCCGATAGAAGAAAAAGATACCTAACCGACTTTGAGCTGAAATGTCAGGATAGCACACTTGTTACAGCAGATTCCTATAAATATCTTGGAGTGAAAATCGATTCAAATTTGATGTTTGGTCAACATATTAGGGAAACAGTGAGAAATGTTCAAAGTAGGCTTTTTAAATTAGCCAAGTTAAGGAAAAGAGTGAGTAGAAACGTGGCTAGACAAATCTATATAGCTACTGTGAGACCAATGCTTGAGTATTGTTCCTTTCTTGTGGACGGTGCAGCAGTAGCAGATGTACATGCCTGTCAACTGGCTCAAAATCGTGCCCTACGGATCATTCAGGGATTCAGTGTAAAAAGGCAATCTATTGACTCACTGCATGAGAAATTTAAGATCGATTATTTGGACTGTAGGCACAGTATGCAGCTACTGTCAATCATGCACAAACTTTCTCTTGACCCCAGAAACCTGGATAACAGAGTTAGGAGAACAAGGAGTGATAGTCGGACAAAATTCAAGATGGAAAGGATAAACACAAGTCATTACCAGCGATCACCTTGGTATAGAGGAGTAAAATACTGGGACCCAAAATTCTGTGACAAAAAAGAATTCAAGAAATTAGTGAAAACAAAGATGTCGGTTTATGATTGGTCTAGAACAATTGAGTAAATGAACTGTGCCCTCTGGCTAGGAGCCACAGAAACTATATATCTTGATGCTGTCTCGTACTGCTTACTGTCCTCATCTCTATCTCATATGCATCTACCATTATTCATCTTTCACCAATGATGTACCACAAACATGTTATATGTATGCTTATGTTGCTTACGAACAACCAGTGGAAGATCTGTCCATATGTGACAGAACTAGCTGCAATAAATAAAAAAAACTAAAAAAAAACTACATGTATACACATTGACAGTAAAAAATAATACCAGAATTGGTAAAAGACTATCTGTTGTTTTTTCTTTACTTCACTTGTTCCTAATTCATTATCTTTAATCTCACCCAGCATAAAACAATACATGTACCTGAGTAGCGGGCTTGATTGTGACAGCATAGATGCAAAGTAATTAGTCCTCTGAACTGACACAGTTTTCAAGAATAGTCTGTTATAAACAGAACTACTCAAGCATTTTAGATGTTCCACTAAAATCAGTCCTTTGTCCACGGTACACCAAGGTAGTAATATGAGAATTTCTTTGGCAGATTCCCGTCAACACATAGTTTAGGGTACATAGACCTGTATTGTTAGTTCTTTATAAGCTGTTAGAGGTCTCACTGGCAGTCTTAATCTCGAAGAAGAACATTGGTCCTTTTTTAGAAGCCAAGTGCCATCCAAGAGAGTGGGTTAGTTCCAGCATGACTTGTTAAGATGTCTCCCCCTGTCTCTTCCCATGAATTCTCACAAAAAGATAAAGCGTTTATCTGAATAAGACTTAAGAAAATGGAAAACGAATATTCATTTGACAGGAGCGGATTTTCGAATAGCAGTTAAGCCATACAGTAGGCCAATGTGATGGTTCTTATTCTGTGAAGAAACTATTGTTATCTTACTTCAATTGATCTTCATCTTTGGAATTGAGATTCAAAAGGTGAAATGAACACAATCCCAGCGACTAATTAACGACATATTGCTTTGTTGTGTCCATTCACAAAGACAAATGTGATAATGAAGGTATTTAGCAAAGGTGGCAACAAGTAAAACAATAAATAAGATGAAAAGCATCGAACCACGACTCATCTCATCCACAAAACTACTTCGACCGAACTCTTCTGAAAGCATTCGCAGTTCATGTTGTCGAGTTGTGCGGAACTTCATCTCCATTTTATTTCCAGGTGTGAAATCCGATTACAAACCCCTTAAATAAGTACCCCCGGTAACTTGGTGCAAGATATTTGTCCCGCTCTCAATCATACTGTAGAAGGATTTCATTAACATTTAATTCGCGAACATTGATGGTAGAGTTGCGAATACAGGGCCGTGCTTTTGAAATTCTGATCACACACAGGTAGTATAAGAAATGGTCTTTTGTAGCAGGCCTATTACGTTTCACCATGGCCCTTTGGTTCCCTACCGTTTCCTCATCTTCTCAGGCCTACCCGGCTGTGCAATCTGATTACTTTCCCTTGTGTTCGCCTACGCTGGTTGAGAATAACCGTGATAGATTGCGGAAACATGCATCGCCATGTCGGCTATAGTACACAGAAGCTGAATGTTGAAACAGGTAAAAGACGTTCGCGTAAGAACATATGCATACATCTTTTGTGTTCTTAAATGAGACACTTAAATCTTTTTCCTATTCGACATTTCTGCACTAAATCGTGGCTCCTTTTATATCTGGCAGATATTGCCCTGCCCCCTAGTGTGAGAGAGGGTTTAGAAATGAAATAGATACGTGTGTATCTGTGAATGCGGTTTAGGTTTATAGCCTGCGTGTCATTACGCCATGGTGCCTTCCTACCATCTTTTCTCTTATATTAGCATGGCATTTCATAGAGAGCTTGTAGTTTATAGGCACGAAAATACATCAGCTATTTGCTACAAACAAGGAGATAAAAACACCCCAGACAACACTTATATAATAGCAGGAGACTCATTACGTGCAGGATGAGTTACCTCTAATATATCCCGAGATGTATTGTGTTTCACTTATCTTGATTACCCTCGGGCAACACACGGAGGGGTTTCTAGAGGAGGCCAATGTGATGGTTCATTAGCATTGACACGGCAGTGAGAATAGCGTTGTTTCAGGGTAATTATCAGCAGACACATTACACACACGGCTTCGTTTCATGTCTTTTCAGTATTCCTTCCCTGGAACCCCAGCATTGTGTCTCCCTTGCGTTTAAAGGAGGCTCTCAGGAACACCGAAGGAGCTCCACACTGGCAAATTCCCCACGCTTTGCGTTCTAATTGAACAGCACAATAAATGATGGCCATTTAAATGGCGGCAGTCCCCCAAACCCAACCTGTGATGGGTGAGCAAAGGGGTGGGTACCATAATGAATGCATGAAGCTGGCTGATAGCTCCAGCAGCTCCCTCTCACTTTCCCCTCCAACACACGCATCTGAAACCATAGCAGAGTATACATATCACCAGAGTATCACTCAGCCAACGTGCTACCTGCTACCTACCGTCCTCAAAGAAAAGAATGATGAGATATCGACGGCAACATGCTTAGCGCTGGCGGGTAAAATCCTATATTGCCAAAGTCTTAAAAGATGAAGGAGGCATATATGCTTCATACGTACTGCATTAACACACATGTGCGTGTTAGATTTATATATCTAGGTGCTCTAATTAACCTCATTATATTTGTGTTAGTTTATACACACTGGCAGAAAGAGCCAGGACACTATACCCTGCCTCTCTGGTGACAGTACCTGTCATCAGAGAGGGCATCATTGTTGTTCTTGTTTTCATCATCATTATCATTAGCCAAGTCCACCATTTATGCATCCTACCTGTTGCACAATGGCAGGCACATCACGCCCTGCTAATTCCCTATTATTTATAGTCTATCTAGACATATACCACCACAGTGACATCAGCTAATGCAAAACGCACTCCGTCACTAATGATATATACATAGATATAGTTCCAATTACGGACTCTTCGCCTTCAGTGAACTTATTCCACAGTCGTCTCCCATCAGCATTACATATTCTAACACAGCTTCCAGCGACCTATATACTACACATACACCATCCATCATTTACCAATGTCCCTACAGTGTTTGTTCTAGAGAAACGCCGTCTCTCAACATCGCCAGTTATCACGCAAACCCTTGCGCTTTTTATTTCAGACGCCCGGCGACACACCACAGAATAACCTTTACTCTCCTATATAGGAATCACAATTATAATTCCTCACGCAGCCACCTTTTCACTCCTTAAGATATAACATTAATATCCTCCTTCTACAATCCACTTTTGTCCCGTCACACGCTCATCTTTATTCCCCCTCACGTAGTTACCTTTACTCCCCTCAAATAGACACCTTTATAATCCTCACAGTGACCTCTATATACCCTTTTTAAAGCCTTTGGTGAGAATGCAATTAGTCCAATAAATTCAGACGCTGGGTTCCGTTCATTACTACACAGTGTGATACCGTAATTTTCTGTACATCCATCATAGCGTCTAGAGTAGGATGAATGGAGCATAAGTGAGAGACTGCATAAATATGGGTGGGCTTTCACATATCAGAGGAATTACAGCACGTTTCTACCCTTCACAAAAATACCTTGATAAAAGTCACTCAGTCAGCTTTGCACCCATTCGTACAGTCACCTTTATACCCTTTCACTCATACACCTTTATACCTCCCTCACATAGTCACTTTGATAACTTCACACTCACATGTTCATCCCCCTCACACTGTCAACTTCATACCTCCCTCACATAGACACTTAACTAACCCTCATTCGGTCACCTTTACACCCACCTAGAGTTGCCTTTATGCCATCACTCATTCACCTTTATACCCCCTTCACACATTCACTTTGATAACTTCCAACTCACATTTACACCCCCTCACAAAGATTAATAAGGAACTGCATCGAGATCTATAGTCGCTGACAATATGCCATGAGTTTTGGTTGTGGAGTTACCTCAAGAGGCAAAGCCGAGTGGGATTATGCAGCAAACCAAAATGAATGGCATATTATCAGTGGCTATGGATCGAGTGTGGTTCGGATTTTATCTCACCCCTATCACTGAGTAATTGGCTAAAATGTGTGACATCATCCCCCATTTAGTATTTTTCAACAATACTCCACGGACGTTGAGTACGAGTTTCCAACATTAAGTCTATGGGAAATAAATACCAGGTGTGAGATAAATCTTTATACCTCCCTCACAGAGTCACCTAGATAGCGCTCACTTAGTAACCTTTACACCCACTCACAATTACCTTATATCCCCTGAAACAGTCACCTTCACAAGCCTAACTCAGTCACTTTTATACAGGCACCTTTTAACCCCTCACACTACACTCGTTCACACATCCAAACCTAAATACCCTCGAATCACATTTACATCCCTTCACATAGTTGCGCTTACAACCCCGACACAATCACCTTTATACCCTTGGTACAAAAACAACCCCTTACATTATACCTCTCATACAGTTTCACTCGCACACAACTCACAAAATAACCCTTGCATGTACCCATACAGTCATTATAGCCGATACTTTTTAAGAAAAGAGACTTTTTATGCCCATTACATACCCACCCGTAACCCTCCATTACCCTCATTATTTACGGACACTTCCCATCACGAACACATTATTTTTATACACAACTTCCATCATTCTTATTCCGCACAGACGGCTACAATCTCCATCGCCCCCCCTACGGTCTTCCATCACCACTACCTTACATAGGCACTTCTCATCACCACCACACCCACTCATACAAATTGCTATCAGTGATACCCGCTAGCACAGGCTCTTCATCCATATCAGATCCCCTGCACACAGCCTGGAGCTGGCCACAGAGACACCAGCCGCCACCCGTGGAGAAGACACACAGGAGGCCGCCCTCCTCAAAGAGTCCCACCACCAGCACGCCTCCTTGGCCAATCTTCCATCTCTGATGCACCATGAAAAGAGAACGCTCTGCGCCCATCACGGCACCAAACCATACTCTCGGATCCACAACACAAGGAGGATGGAAGGGAGTGAGGGCGGAGAAGCGGGCCTTTGGGGGAAGGGGAGGGGGAGACGGTGCCAGATGTCAGCAGGGGTGCCAGCGCCCGCCACCAGCTATCACGGGTAATTCCTGCGGGCTTATTGATGGTCTATTCCCCGATAGAGTTACAGGAGTGGATATTACGTCAATTTATAACGACACCAAGGGGGGCTGACCCTGGCGCCTGCTGGCGCTGGTGACCTTTCCCCGGAGAACCTCGGAGGGTTTCGACTACGGGGTGACAGGGGAGGTTAACCGAAGGTCATCGGGCCGGTCTCCCGGGCAGAAATATTGGAATGAGGCAATTGGCAAAACCTGCTTGTGCTTGACCTTTTCGTGGTGAGCAGTCGATGGTAGTAGGTACAAGCACCTTCACTTTGTCTTACAAGACAGCGACGACTTCTGTTTTCTCCAGCGGGATGGCGCTCTTAATACCCGGCATGCAGTGCGGCGTTTGGTGGCCGAGCCGCCAGGGGTCGCGTCTGGCGGTCTGGTTTATCAGCGTGGGCGCTGGTCGACACGTCCCGCCATCTCCCACACGCCTGATGGGGTCAGGGCAGCCGGCGGCTCGCTTAGCTCTAGTCTCTAATTACTGGAGGATTAAAGGCGATCGTCGGTGTGAGACGGTGGAGGGGTGGTGGATGGTGACGGAATATACAGGAGGAAGCGTCGGGCGCGTGGTCGGCCTTGACGGAAGCCACAACCGGGAGGCGTGTCGACGTGCACACCGGCGGGCGCAATCAGACACCCCAGCAGCTCGCAGTGGCTGTCAGTCGGACGAGTAACAAGCGCCGCGGCAATGTCATTGGACCACGCCCCTGCTACACCACAGGCACACTTTAAAGCGATGAGACCATTTTCCGGGGTCACGTATTTAACCCGCTCCGCCCGGCTCGGCGGCGGGGGCCGGTGTGGGGCTCGACGTCCCCGCCCGGCAGGGGTAATCAAGACGGCCGAAGCAGGTCGGACGAGAGCCGCGGGCCTGGGTTTCCGGGACAACGTGGTCGGTGCAGAACTGTGATTGATGACCTAATGCCAATCTAATGCCCTGGAAGTGGGGGAGGAGGCCCCCCGGTCTGGTAACATCCAGCTGTGGAGCTTAGTTCCAGTAAACATTGCGTACCAGACATGAGGCGATCAGGGGAGATGAACTTATGACGCTGGGCTGCAGCACACGAGCTTCCGTTTGCAAGTCGTATCGAATTCCTCGCACATGCGAACAACCCGATCTCGACCCAATGCCCCTGCCATTAGTGGAACATATAAAAAATAAACGCCACCCATTTACATCAGAGACATGGTGTTGTCTGTCATGTAATCCAGAACATGACGTCTTGTCCGCCCTACAGCTCCGGTATCAAGGCGCTTCAAGCAGCGACAACTGACTCCATTGTCATATTTGTAGGCCCTCTCTTGGTGCAGCGAAGTGGTTAAATTCCCCATGAGGATCAGATTAAGCCCCGAGCGGGAGTTGAACCCGGGACCTTTAGGATGAGATGACGGATGCCAGGATTTAGGAAGAAGTGGCAGAAGGTTGAGGGGGCGGGTACTTTATAGCCGTAAGTGTCCATGGCTGCTATAAAGAACACACATTGTGATATTAAGGGATCCGGACATGAAGACACTAGCCACTATTCCACTGGCAGGGACGGCAAGTGTATGTACATGCTATAAACAATGCTGTGTGTCACCATGGTAGCTCGAGCAAAAGTTTGGTGGGTCATGCAATAATACAATAGGCAATGGGGACATTAAACGAACCAAATCTTTATTTTATTGATCAATTCAAGAAAAGGAATGTCAATGTCTTTTATAGTTTTAGCAAGGTGTCATAAATACACGCCGTTTTTGAAAAAGGTTAGCAAATATCGATATATTGACACCTTCACGAAGATTCTAGACCATATTTTAGGAGGAATGACATGGAAATACTGCCTTGTCAAAGTACTTTTCACTTCGGCATGTTCGTTTTAAATAAGAATAGCGTAAATACAAGAGAGAGGGGCCATTATCTGACACGGGGCTTTCAGATGGCGACGTTGGGTTTGGATACTCATATAAACAGTAGCTCATGTATGTATATGTGTATCAAGGGTTACCCATTGAATAGTATATCAATGAGAGGAGTTCCTCTCTCTCAATATATATGTAAGTGTGTTTACTGTAGGGGTATGTTTAGAGTACACGGAGAGACAGATGTTAGACGTGTGAGAAGTGTCATGTCATATCATAGGAATAGAATACTCTCTAGGTGTGTAGTTTTTCGTATACGTTGTATACACCTAACTTTCTCCTGGAGATTTATTGGTGTACCTTTGTTTTTCATACTGAATCTTTTTACTAATTAGGGGTTCCGGGAATAATTCTAGAATATTAGTATTTTAGGACATTCTTATGAACAATAGCGACAACAAAAGTATTGATTTAGTTATTAGATGATATCAGATTAAAAATGAAATCGAGTTAAGATTGACAAAATTGCAAGTTTTCATTTACAAGAGCTTTACCAATCAAGGGAAGTCATGTATAGTACCGTTCTACACTTTTAGACAAAGACCAAATGATCATTTGATTCGGTATCTGTAGAATTGTTGACATTTGAAGCCATTTGCGCCTTTTTCTCGAGTTACCTTTTTCGAGTTACTAAAGCTACTTTCGGAAATTACAGTGGTGTTTTAAAATTCATTCGCCCTGTAGAAGCTTAACGAAGTAGGCCTCTATTGCTGGGTCTAAAGTGTCAATGTTTTGCAGCGTGTATGCCCACAAAAGACACGTGCACACTTTGTCCGTACGCGTGCCACCAGTCTGACCTATATAGAACTGCATAGAGAATCGTATAAATACACAATACTCCACGAGTTTGGAAGGGCGGCAATCTTCACCGAAGCGAAGGCGAGTGACGATTACGGCACTTTCAAACGAGTGGAGTATTGTTTATTTTACGATTCGAGTGCGGTTCTGGATTTATCTCACCCCTTTCAAGGTTAGGGGAGTTGAAATTTCTTGTCTTGTCTTGTCATCTCTCTGAAATCTTGGCCGCTGATTGGTCAACCGGCTGTGACGTCATCTCGTATTCACTACGCCACGACCATGGCGTAGTATTGTCACTTTACCGGGGTGATCGTTGAGTATTTTTTCAAATGTTACTCCTATGGCTACACTTGTACCAGGGGTGAGATATATCTCCTGTGCTGGGATTAATTTTAAGAAATCCAATCACTGGTGCAAGGTTGACTCTTTCAATTCAATTTCTGGCTAGCTCGACCTTATATCTAATATTTTTCATGCATATACAGATTTTCATGTCATGTGATGTCTATCTGATAAAGCAACAGTCCGATACCCCTACGCTCCTTCATGATGCGTGACGCACAACCTCAGGTACACACATCAGGAATGTTGTTCATTAGAATCCACCCAGTCTCCCCTCCGCAGCACCTCAGTGTCTGCCCATGCATTACCCATCTCCGGCTCCCTCCCATGCACATCAGTTGCATGCACGCACGTCGCATGGGCGCCTCTTCTGCTCAACTTCACCTTTTTGTTAATACAATTCTCGTAGCAGGGGCGGGTCGGTGGCCGCGGTAACAGCAAACATTGGGACCGGGCCGGTCAGACGTGTAATAATGACCTGTGATATCACGCCGCGCTGACTCAGACACTCCGTTTTCCCGCCCCGTTAAACTGGCGGTTGTAATTCTCACCGGAACTGAATCTCCCCGTGCTCCGCGCGCCCCCTACCGCCTAACACGTCACGACACGACACGCAGCGATCTCTGGCGGGAAAGTGGCGCGAGCTGCTCCTCCTGGTTAGGTTTGATCAGCCTTTGTTTAGTTCTAGGTTAATTGGTCTCGGGTCGCAGTATTGGTAGCTACAACAAGTATTGTAGACGCGAGGCTCGAAATAAATTGAAATGCAGCGAATTCATGCATACACAAGATATAAAGATATTGGATTGCTACTATTTACCATTTTCTATGACATATACTTATATATGTAAGACTCCTACGGTGAGAGGAAGTCTTCCGCGTGCTGGCATACAAAAAATTCTACTCATGTGGTGTTTGTATCGTCAATGAATTAGTGAGATGTCATCTTCACTTATGGACAGGGCTTTTAACCTAGCAAATCCGCCAGTTTCATACACAGGAAAAGAAATCACTATAACTATTTTCCTTAAAGTCCCACATACTTAAAATTGAAAATCGTCGCTTTTGGAGAAAACTGGTACATAGTTTCGGTCCTATGTTAATGAAATGAAGGTACAGGCGAAGATGAGTTCTCTAATAAAGTAATGTATGCTAATGAATGTGTTATAGCTCTATTTGATAAATAAAATGGGGCAAGCAACACCTGTCTGTGTCTAGCTACGTCTGGGTTGGTTAGGTTAAATCACATACGGTATCTGCTGTCTGCGCCTCAAACCAAATACTTTTGTTCCATTTAAGTTTTAAAAGCAAATCTACCTACTAAGATACATTAATAACCTAACGACTGATAATGAAAACTAGCTTTATGTTTATCATATTATCATAAAAATATAGACGAAAGGAAATAAGAAAACGTTAAATTGGGTTAGACAGAACAAAACGACTCATTCTCCAAACAGAACAGACAAACTGGGTGGAGAGTAACAGACACTTACAGCAACTGATTCAAGGTGGCCACGGATTTAACCCGGCCAGAACTAACGTCGTGTAGCTCTGGCGGCCAGTGTAGAAGATGGAGGGTAGTGTGGTTAAGATTTGAGGTAAAATATAGAGTGGGTATGTGAGAGATGGGGAGGGGGGAGTGATACATACAAAGAATACTAACCCATTTAAATCAATAGATAGACATTTAAAAAAAAATTTAGTTAAACCCCAACAAGCGATATCCATTAGTGTTTTATATCACCAACGGTGTGTGTCATGGTACATGTCGTTAATGTTGGCAAAACACCCCACATATCCAATTAGATTCGCTTATTTCACACATGCGCTGCAGGGATTCTCTATTGGCATCATCGTCACCCGGATACCTTTACCCTGCACGACCCTGCATGTTATTATGGGTGACTCGTCCATTAGCATACTGTGATTCACGCTGGCGAGTTGTGCTGCAGAGTCTGAGTGGGGAGTGTGTGGATGGGAGGGATAGGGGCAGGCGCGGGAAACTCCAACTGTCAATAATGATTTACATTAATTGAAAAACAATGTTTCTCGGATCATCATGTTTCCATGCCGGCTGTGCCGCCCGCGGGCCGGGAGCGTCACTGGGTCAACGAGCCCCTTCACTGTTACCAGGGAGTAGGACACACAATCTGGCCCTCTAAGACTCCCATTACGACCCTGAGTGCCCAACCCCAACAGGACACCCCCATGGGAGACAACGCCACATACGCCACATGCCCCCCCCCCCTCGGCATTCACGCACCTTCATCACAGATTAAACCGTAAGCAGGCAGTAGGGCTGGCAAATTACAGGTAATAAATAAAGTGCTTTTCTAAACAACAAAAAATATCCCCCCGTCCTGAGCTGATTAAAATGGAATCTGAGTTAATGTTAGATCGGGGGCATACTTAAGAGCATTGGGAGTTGACCTGCGGTATATGAGGCTCAGTTTTCATCCAATCCCCAAGGTGGTGTTACAATATCGCTGCCTACGTTGCCATGGCGGTAAGCACCACATCCTGTCTGGATTCACACAGGTAAAAATGAAGGCTATTGGCTTGAGACGTTAATTATTCTCTGCGCATTGTTCTAGATGGAGCCGGTGAATGAGTTGCTCGTCGTGGATGCTACCACCTGACGAGTTCCGCCAGCTCATTGCAGCACTGTGGTGACAATGCTCGTATCCAAACAAAGAACTCCCCACCCTCACATCCCCATCCACCCACTCCCCCATCCGCCCCCACCTTGGTCTTCTGCGGGGTGCCAGGCGCTCGACGGCCTGCTCCGGCCACCCTTTCTCTCCCACAGCATCTGTGCCTGGAGAAACTACGTGGGGGTGGGAACGTGGGAGCGTGGGAGAGCTTGAAATGCCGAAAGGGGAGCCGGAAGGGTGACGGCATTGAGCCGCGGGCCATGACACTCAGCGGGGTCGCATCGGGCATCGGAGGGTGCATAGGGAGAGAGAGTGGACTTTGGAAGGTGAGGGAATGGCGGAGAGATGGTATAGAAAGTGGATATGCCACGGGAGAGGAGTTATTGCTATAGGGGATGTTAGGGAGGCATGATGTAACAGTAGATTATAAGTATACATTGCACGGGTAATCAGGGTCATTCACTGGATACACCCGGACGTATTTCTGCCATTTAACACCGAGCGTACCTCATAGAACACCCCCTTGGGAGGCGATGGGATTCATTTGCCGCCTACTATAGTATGTACGAGGTTGAGTATCTCCTCCCCTCCCCTTCCCCATATACTCTGCCTCACTCCCCACTCTGAGCAATGACACTGGAGCAGAGACAAGCGGACGTAAACACACGGAGGCCGGCCGTGAACCAGCTCGCCCACCCGGGAGTTGCTCATTAGGCTCGACCCGCCTGATATAACACCGACTCACATGTGTTCGGTGCCAAGTATGCCATACTATCCTCTGGGAGCTCTCTATTATGCAGTTTTGACAGTAAGCACTCTCAACAGCCTATTCAGCTGCGTATAACTCGATATGCATGATCTCTTGTGTCGGCATTGTGATATCACGAGGTATATCGTTGAGGGGAGCTTAGATGTACTTTTATCGCGTGCTCTCCTTATAGCTCCAACGGGATCACTCAGTGTTAGATCGAGTTGCTAAATATAAGTCAAGTGGCAAATTCATACTGTATACGTGTATTCTTTCTTTTATGCTTGTCCTAAACTTAACTGATGTGCGATAGAGGGAGATAGATACAAAAGACAAAGATAGAAAAGATAGCAAAAACGCCAGAGCTGAAAAATCGTTATTAAACTGGTCTACAGGTTAAGTTGCGAACCCATCGGACTCCCGATGCACATCGACGCGCCATACGACGCGCTCTACGACACACGATTGCATTGAATTAAATGGGCGTCCAGGGATTAAAGACGAATGCTCTCGAATCCGAGCGTATAGTGGATCCCTAACGCAAGTGTTCTCTATACATAGGAACCCCAATCAGCTGTAGAGCGGCTGCAGACATTTCATAAATCTATGGAGCTTAGTATGCACGGAAAAGGGCTCTCCATGGTCAGGAGCGGTGGCCATCCAAGGTAGATTGGTAGGCAGTAAATCGGGCATCTATACTTAGGTAGGGTAGGGTGCCTTAGTAGAGATCAAGTCCAAGGACATGCTATTGAAATCTGCAGGTCGCAGACACGCAAACCTGTGTTCGGTGTTCGGTATGCATTAGCCTACAATCTACATCACAGAAGCCTCCTGGAAGTACATCTTCCTTGTAGAGAAAGCTCTCTTCTAGGAACTTCATCGCGGGAATTGCTCCGACCAGAAATTGAGTTATCATGTGACTGTTGCATGAATGCCGTTTAGTATTGTGTTACTCCAGGGTTCTGCCGGGCAGGTATCGTCGACAGTGGCAGATATCTTTCTCGTAGAAGTCTTGTAGTCTTCCGTCGCGATAACAAGGCTAGACGGAGGTAATTCGTAGAAGAAAACTTAGATCTTCTTCGGAGAAACAATGATAGTCTAGAAAAAGAAAGGGTCGGGAGCATTAGAGGATCTTTCCTGTAAATCGAACAAGTGGAAGAATTGGACCAGTAGCATTATTTACACATACAAACGCTCATAATAAGCCCATTTTCTAGTTTACAACAATAAAACATATGGCATGTTTTATAAATATTGTATAGGAATCAATCGCATAAATACTTTATGCACGAATGTTAAGCAGATATTGTTTAAGACAGAATAACCAGAGGGCATGTGATTGGTGCATTACAGATAACCCAATTTTGAAATGGTTCATTTAGATATATTTTCTATCTTACTATACGTCATTTATCATAAACATTACAAGATACAAATATCAGATTTCGTAATCTGAGACCCCATGTTACTTGCTATCTATATGAAATTGTATATTCCAAGCTAATGTGAACGTAGCAAGTACTTCAAATGCGACCAAAGATCTCTGTAGCTTGTAATGTTTATGGTGATAGACGTATCGTAAGATCAATAAGATATCAACATGAACCATTTCTAAATGGGGATATATTTAATGCACCAATCCCATGCTCTCTGGGTATTGTGTCTTAATCAATATCTCCTTAAGTAATCCACATTTGTTGAGTAATGTTGTCTAATACTCACCACTCATCAATAATTGATTATCGGTTTTAGGCCACTTATTATGCAATTAATTTACATTGCTTTCAGACTAATCCTGTCTTTACCAATTCATGGAAACTTAGGAAAACGGCGAAACGTGTTTGGGTAAAACCGTCTGGCAGGGTTTTTCAGATGTTTACTGGGTCAGAACAATTGCTCATTAGAAACAGCATGGGTCCCAATTACAATGATTACGAGCTGGTAATGATAAGCTCAGCGCCCCTGTTGGATACAATGGGGCATTTCACAGGCGGAGCTGCACTACAACTCCCGGAGGAAACTAATGACTACCCACAGGACCTCCTAAAGGATACGCATTCATAAACTTGATAGTCCTTAATTTGGATTTAGGTGTATAGTTTCAGACTCACTAGGGGATAAGTCCACAGAGGGTTGCCAGTCTCTCTACTGTATATAGGATACTAGTTTTTCCTCAGTCATTAAAGGCTACAGTTATCGTCATTTTCCGCGTATTTCAATATCGATCTTGGCAGGTATACCAGATGAGAGGATAATGTTTAGGAATCAATCAGAGTTTTATATTAATAATTGTGACTTTCTTTTGAAAGGCGGTAATGAGTATTCCCTCATAACCGTGGAAGTTATGTGATAGTCACGTCATGCAACCATTCTGTGGTCGAAAAAAAGGATGCCTTGAGGCATCTCTCATAGTACGTTGAGTCACCCTTCAGTTCACAACTTGCGTTTGAAGGGTTTAATTAGGCGGATTTGCAGCTTCAGCCCACACTCCTAAATCGGTTTAATGTAGATGTTTGGTAACATCCGAGAACGTACATATCTAACCATGTCCGCGTCAGCTACATAGAGCATGAGAAGAACACACAAACTAAGAGCTGTGCTGCATTATGAAAGGATCTATTACATTGCAATTAGAATATAGTCTGAGGCAAAAATAGGATGTAATGTATTTCTAATTTCTTTGGGATAGAGATCACCTTATTCATATTTTGTCTCTAGACTAAAGACTATGTGAGAACCTGCACATAAATTAGAAACATTTAGGCTGAAAACATCACAAAGATGTAAACAGGACCACAACTCAGGTCAACAGAGGTCGGATCAGGTCATTTACTGTAGCTCCAACCAACCACAGGCCTAAAACACTGTTGTGAATATGTAACCAGAGACAACCACCCACATGAACCAATAAAATTTCGATCTGGAAAAGGAAGCACGTCTTCCAACCTGATCGGTTGTGCAGTCGTACTTTGGACCCTATGCCTCGTCAGCGTTTACAAAAATAGAATACAAAATTAAGAATGATCTTTGAAAGAAGAACGGCAACTACAGGAACACATGCGCAGTAAGCCGCAGGTACAATTTCCTCTGTTAGCCTATCCGTTCTTGCCGGGTCCATTCCATGTTCACTCCATGTTCTATAGAGTAAAAGAGTAAACAGACAACACGCCATTAGCAGCTGTGGGAGGACCTTTTGTGTATCCTGTTGCTTCAGAGGTGATACAATAGGAAGCTTTTACTCTTTGTTAATCCTTCACTTGATGGCATTAAATCCAAATAGTAAATTCTGACATGAAATCCAACGAAAGGCAGACTTGTGAGTGTAAACTGACACCAAAACCCCGGCGGAGTTTTAGGTGATGCCCTAGATTTGTATAGCCTTTTAGTAATTGCAGTCGAAACTCACTTTTTTTGAATGGGTCCGTTGTGAATTGCGACTCGAGCGATGAATTCTGTCGAAGAGGTGGACTTTTTTTTGTTTGATCTCGTTCCTAAGGCCCAGCGCCCACTGAGCTGAAAACATTTGCGCTAGGCCTTACGACACACCTCCCGTTGAAAGACCAAAATCACGTCGAAAGGTAAGGTAAAATCGGGGCTGTTGATTTTTGACATATTTCAGCGGAATGTATCGGAATGTCATCAATTTCTATCACAGTGGGTGAAAAAAGGAGCATACCAAAGATATAGAATAATCTCTGAATTTCAGATCAGGAACTTGATACGGATACTGTATTTACATTGATGTTGGCAAAAGAAAATTAGTCGATATTTACAAGTAAGTGACCTGAGGTTTGACAATAGACAGAATTATAATTCTATGAAGTGTAACAAATGACGTACTATTTTGCTGTTGGTCTGTGATCTCCTATAGTGTCTTGGATGAGCTTTCTATAGAATTGCCTTTGCTTTGTATCAGCAATTATTACACAGCCCGGTCTTACAGGTCAGCAAAGAGATCCCGGATCTACAATCCGCCATGTAAGCTACAATGCATATATCATAAGACATCTTCAGTAATTAGTGTATTTGAATAGTATTGGTGAAATTCCATTTGGGATAATATAAGATAACTATGATATAGTAATGACTTTCTATTTCCATTTACAACAGGTCATAATCTTTGGAGAATCTACAGTGTTGATACATTTACATTTACATGTACACACACACACACATACACATACGTGTTACCAGATGCATAGATGAGTACTATACATACTTCACTGAATTCACTAGCTAATACACCGATCTTCATGATGTGAGACCTCCAGCAAGTCCTAACAAACCTGCAGCAAAATACCATTTTTGTATACTACTCATTTGTAACTACTACTGTTTACGATTAGCTAGGTGGCCTTACTAAACCTAGAGTGTCCATCCCTGCGACCTTCTGGAACCTATTTACAGTGTAAAACCTGCAAATCAGTGCAGGCGCATGATAACCATGTAAGTACCTATGTCAAACATATTTGGCAATATAATAGCACAACAATACTAAACATTTTTGCTTCCAGAGAAATGGATTGAGGCATATGTAATTATCAGCGAAATATTTGCTTGAGAGAATGTAACATAACCTCCTAAGACAAGACATATCATGAAGAAAAGGCTTGTCGACGCTAGTCAATGGTATGTAAATTGTATTAACATCTCCTTCATACCTGTTATAAGTGCATTATGCTCAAGCTTAGAATATTTTCTTTTGTTTTATGAATTTTGGATGATCACCATAGTTACGAAGTTACACCACATTAGATATAAATAATTGTGCTAACACTGCCTTCATCCAGGGAATAGAGCTCTTATGGGTTGATGAGTTTTCACGCCGTCGTATCTGCCAGCGTTAGGTCGAACCTGTGAAGTGTGGATTACAGATATTCGCGTTGCAGAATGGAATAACCCTGCCCTTAAGACGGTGCCCACATTAGAGTACCTATCATAGCGCCTGAATCATATCCCTCGTTTTAAGAGTTACCAGATGACATCTTCCAAACATAGAATTAACAGAACCCTATGAATGATCTCACTTCTAGTACTATCGATAATTTCTCTAGGCTCTCAAGGTTCCTTCATAAATTCGTCTTTAATTAGAAAGATGGGTGGGCAAGGATCAAATGATAGTGGCAATGAATCTACAAAGACGTTGGGACGTGTTATTGATATTGCTATTGATATTGGTACATCAAAAGGTACCCACTTTATAGATACATCTTGCCCATACAGCTAAAGGTAACCGATACCAACAATAAAGAGGTTAGAGCTGGTTGAATATTGACTGAGATATATAAACGTCATTGCTGACAGATGGTGCATACTGATATTCAAGGTAATGACCATTAAGGACGCTATCGTTACGAGTAAGGTTATCCTCAGTGCACGCGAGAACTGCAAATAGGTGCTGATCAATTATGGATTGCTAATAGGTGGGCTGGAGGTGAATCTTGGCAGGGCAGAAACACTTTTTACGAGCCTGTAAAGAAAACATGAAGGCTTATCAGAGATGCTCCGTCCTATCTGTCTACAGAAGCAGACACATTAAATGGTCCGTGTCGCAAAGTAGAAATATTGACATTGGTTAATGTGTTTAATCTTCATTGTAACAGAAGCAATATTGGAGAGCGATGATTGAGTCTTGCCCTCGTATCCTCACATATAAAAAGAATCCGCCAACGTGTCCAAATATCACGCCGCTTACATACTAGCCCGCTGCAATATTGATATGTTCTTATTTCTACATGAAATACTTGGCCTCATAAAGTCAACTATAGATATATGCAAATAAAGAAAATCTTTGTTGATACATCATTTATAAATCTTATACTAATCCCTTATCCACAATAGTATTCCCTATGCCTATAATATCGAGTTTACGATGCTGATAATGGATGTCTGCAACTATCTCTTGACTAGACGATAAGAGAGAACAATTCCGCAAACTTTAACGAGAAAGAAAATAAACTTTGGACATGGTATCACTGTGATAAACCATTTCATTATCCTACCTCTGGTATGCATTCTCCATAGACTCAGTATATGAAACGCGTACCCATTGCTCTTTCCCGTTTCATACGAAAAACCGAGCTATCGGTGGGTGCGATGACAGTCTAAAAGAAAATTATGATCACAAGTCTAACCACCAGAATAACATAACACCCTGTTTTCCTGGAAACTATGAACACTCTTATCTATATATATGATCTCTATGTCATCTCTTCTCGACCCACCACGCGGTCTGTGTTACCATTTTCTCCTTATCCCCTTTCATCCCATTACTCTCCTTAATACAATGAACCACAGAAACATAAGTTAATTATTTTTTCCTCAAAGCAGGAGATATAGATTGCCTTAACGAGCCACCATTAGTAATTAGTAGTCGTTCATTACACTTAAAGACTTGTAGATAGTGATGATCTCAGCGAAGACCTAACAGCTGGTTATTGGTGATCGCAGAGCGGGCCCACGTTGTAATTATTTGGTCGATAGCTTCTAGATGCATAGGCTCATTTTACCTGGTGACATAATGGGGTAGTGTGTTAGCTCATTAACACGGTTAATGAGAATTGTCCTCCAACCCGGATTCACAGAGCCTCTGGTGCTGTCCCACAACCTTACATGTCTGAGTGGGAATTAACACATTATGTAATTAACAAGATTATAGTCTTATTGGTGTTATAGTCATATTCTTTCGAATTTGTTGTACACTTAAAATCCCAGAGGGTTCGCCGTATTGCGTTGTAAAGTGATGTTAAATCTCTATAGATAATGCATCCATATATCTAGCTGAATTCTATCATATCATTGCTATTGTTTGCACATTTTATCTTGTGTACTACTGTTGTACGGTCATTAGTAACACATACCATACAAAAAACCATACTTATCAAAGTAAATGTGATGATGCATGATCAACATTGTTTTTCACTTATCATTTTGACCTGTTACACTGAGGGAGTCATCCATTTAAGGATAATAAGTCTTGTTGTCGAATTCATAACACTCAAATAAACAGATCTGAAGTGAAGCTCAGGTGCTCTGACTTCAGTCCATTGTATGTTTTATGATCTGACTTCAGTCCATTGTATGTTTTATGATAAAGAGCCGAAGCTATTTTGTTGCATAAAACATCTGTCGTCTGATGGCGATTGAATATGATTCATTTCAAGGACATAAGTCCGAAAATTGCATAAACTATTGGATGAAGCAATTCATAGCTTTCTTTATTAAAATTCATTTAAGATTATGAGAACAGATCCTCGTTTTGAATGGGCTACGGATTGTGGCTTTATAAATTCAATATATGGGACAAATCACCGGCTGTAAAAAATAATAATTAACTTTTCTACAATGTAGAAGTCTGAATCATGATTATAACTTGTCTTTAGATATTAAGTGGCATCATTTGCCTCGTATTATTCAGAGTTGTTCTAGACGGCACTATCCTGTGCACCTGTTCCGCCGAATGTAATCAATTATTAACTGTCTCAAGCAATGATAAAACCTTCCCTGATCGCTTAGTTTGCGTCATAAAGTGTAACACATGTCAAGCCTATCTCAGTACACAGGTCAGAAAATCCATGTGGGATTTCTCATAAGCATGAAAGTGACTGTACTGACCAGCTGCCACCTATTTAATAAAGCGATGACGAGGAAAGTGAACATGGCAACTTAGTCAATCTCTATACCTCCAGGGCCTACCTGTCAATACTTACCATAGTTAGGATGGGTCTGCGAAACATATGCTAAAACTATCTATAATCTAGAGAAACATTATTCCTGTGGAGTAATTTTCCAGAATCCGAACCCCTTTCGCCAGATGTTTGAAACGAGTTCTTTAATACGAGTTTTAAACATCTGGAAAAGTGGGTGAGGATCCAGAAAAGAACGTACACAGGTATATCAGTAAGATATATACCTTATTATAGCCGTAGTAGCTATTGATAATCCGACAACAGTCAAAGCGTAACATAGGTTTCTACTCTACTTTTAAAACTCCGGCGGGAAGCGGCCACTGCTTGTATCCTGGAACGTTACTAAGCAATCGTAAATGGGTCATAATTCTGATGTCATACTCGCCAATGTTGCGACTTGCAGGACAGATTCACGGCAGTTAAGACACTAACAACCAAACATGACGGTCAGATTTCTATTTTAGAGATCACAACATCAAACTCGATGCACTGATCATATGTGTGGCCTATTTAGATTATCAATATGAACCACCGTGTCAAATCCCTATACCCTGCGGTTTACTGTGGAGACTGCTCATCTCATTGAACTAGGACGCATAGCGGTGAGAGACGGTCACACTTAAGATAAGCCTCGTTCATCAAACATAGAACTAGGACAAGGCTTTGAACTTGTAGTGGCCTGGGTTCTGACCGTCTGCTTGTCAAGATGAGTGACAATGATGTTTATGCAATTTCTTTGATCGCTCGATGTAGTTACATAAATTATTAGGATTATATGTGGTCAGGTGCGTATATTTGTTGTAATTTCCAGTAAATCGCGATGCGAACTCGTGAGTAGACATTCCGCTCACATCTGTCCACCATTATCCATTCGCTAAGACTCTAGGCGTAACGTACGTTACTACACGGCTATGGAGAAAGTGATTGTTACAGTATATATGGCAACGTGTAGTAATTCCGTTAGTTACGGTAGTAGGTATATAGTAATAACCTTTTCACAGCATGTGCTTTGTTCTTTGCCCGAACTTCGTTGCTTTAGTATGTTAAGATATCTTCAAAGCCATTCAGAAATTACCCGAAAGACTAAAGATATCAGGGCTTTTTACAAGGTTTGGGAGCAATGATCAAATGAGGTTTATTATGGGTTTCTACCATGGTCATATCCCCTAGACCTTCAATGGTACTGCGAGGTACAAAACACAATTTTACAATCAAACTACATAAATGAATTGATAAACCAATGGTTCAATGAAACTACAGATGATGTGCGATGCCCCAACAATGGGTCAGATCTGCACATAGATGCTCAGTATGAATGAGGTCAGTACTTACACGGACAACAGGAGAGCAATATTCCTTAATAGCTGTAACAGCAGTGTTAACAGCACAATTCTTGAATAGTCTTGTTCCTGCCGATGCATTGCTGAAGGTAGTATCAGCTCTCTGCTCCTCTCATCGGTGTCGGCTCGGGATAGCTCTTGAAGCCTCCTCCACCCGTCATTTTATTGTCACTCATCCCCCGCTCTACGCTCTGGTTGCGCGCCCGGGTAATATGACCATCTCCAGTCTCTGTGCGTGCACGTCCCGTTGTTAGGCTATCCGTTATCCGGTGTATCCTACATATATCCTGCGATGCGTTACGTATGTTTGATTTTGAATGTATATATGCACGTGATAATTACAATAAACTGTTAATGTTTAAAGTCTAACAGCACGTTATCATAAAATTAAAATGCAAATGAGAACAGTATAATTGTCTACACATGGGCAAAGTTATACTTATGTGTTTTTGATCGAGATTCGGACGGGATTGTGAATATTGGCTATTCTCAAAGTTCATGCATGCAATCATTACTGAACGTCTAATGCCTTAGGGAAACCATCCCGGTTTAAGATGGAACAGCACCTTCTACACACATTGAGTGATGTAGAGCCTCAGCATATATCAGAAACCCCTCACACAACGCTAACTAGTAGACATTTCCTCTTATGAGCCTGTTGGCCTCCTTTTGCCCATGTGGGAGGCAATTTTCCGTTTCCTTATCGGATAGCTATATGTTATAAACGCGGTCATCTTGCCCCCAAACCCCCCAAAAAACACCAGCCATAACTTGCCATGGAGGTTTTTTTAGCCTTGTCTCACGATTATCAATGTGTTATAACAAGTTACAACAGAGACATTGGCGCTAGCTTACAACTTTCTGGCGGATAATGGTGGAAATAGCAATGGCTCTGTGAGCTACCCATTGCTCTAATTACAATCTTGATAACTTGAAATTCTGAGTGCGTAAGATGTTTATGAAACCGTAAGGCACTTCTCCTCAATTTGATGTTCCACCACTGGATTCTGTTTGGAATTACATTAATTCCATTGTCAAATTACTATTACACATTTACTGCTTCGTTGGGATGGAACAACACTGAGTCAACCATATTTAGGATAATTAAACATTATTCAAAAATTCTTCATGGGTAGAAACAGGACCCTTAATATTTCTCCTACCCGGAATTCCCTGTTTCGAAGCTTAGATCCTTTCATTATTAGATTTGTGAAGAATTCTTTCCTGGAGGGAATAGCGTACCACTGATAACATTGCTGGGACGTGGCGGCGTCGGGCGCGATTCAGTACTAAATCTTCTCCAAACGAAACGTACACTGCATACTACTGTCTGAGTCTCTCGGGGTACCACGAGTCAGTTTCTATTAAATGAGTTTCCTTCTGAATTTACTTTTGTACAGAGTCAATTCAGATTTTGACTATATGAACATATATCTGACTTTTATCAAAATAGCCCCTTATTTCTTGATCCTACACAACTATTAATCATTAAGAATTTTCTTTTTTCTGATAATCTAACATCAAACATCGAACAAGTTAGGGAGAATAAGTCCCAATATTTGAGGCGACAAGAAACTACGGGATTTCAATAGCACAATAATTCTATAGCCTTAAAATCCAATAGTCTCAGTTTAATCATCTCTAGAGCCTGAAATTGCGACTATAATTTCTTCGGATCGTGATATTTTTCAAACCTTCTCGGTATCGACAACCCCACCTCATCTACTCCGATTCCCATGTCTCATTTGCATTGCTTTCACTACGAAACTTATTTTGAGTTTAACTAGCTCGTCTTCAACGGACTCTTAGCAACAGAAAAAGCGTAACAATATAGTCCTTGCGTAGTTACATGTAATTTTATTTAGATTTTCACTGATACTGACTGACACACTGGCTGTAAATTATATCATTGTGAGCACATTATCATTATACTGCGTTCGCCACAGACCTCAACGGCTGACTGAGCACAAACAACATAAATTTCTTCAAGTTTCTTCAACTGGGAAATCTTAACAATGGAAAACTCAGTAAAAGAAAACATGTCCTGCCTACAGGTATTGCTGATGGCAGGGAGCCCCTGATTAAGACAGTAAATGGAATTGCAGTAAGCTTAAGTATCCGAGGCCCGAAGCCACGTCTGTGAAGTGCGTGACAGGGCGCGTGACATTGAGGACAAGGAGCAGCTCACAGTTGCTCAGTTCTTGTCAACAGTAGTCAGGTGGGGGACAGACCATAATTAAAACGTATATGAAATTCCTAATGGATTTTCCGCCTTAATTATCCCAAATCTTCATTCTTCAGAGGATTTTCTTTTCCTGGTTCCCCTGGGGTTGGATTTTTTCCTTTACACTAATGTGCCGACTGACTTGTACACTGGTTTACGTTTACCATTCAGTATTATCTTTGTGATGAGATCACATGGATTTAATGATAGGAGCGCCATGAAATAGTGCTCATTTATTATACCTGATTGCGCTACTCTCTCCATAGAATCCTTTAATTAAAGAATTATAATGAATTTGAACATCAGGATACAATTAAAATTGATTTTTAGGAAGGATTTGAATTAAGTGACCCATGCAGAGAAGAAAGCGTTATGATGCAGCCTTAAAGGTCACAGGAATTTCATTTTGATCTTTAGTTGCAAAACATTTTTAATTTGTCAGCTGTAGTTACACATCAAACAATCTTACCCTTGTTCTTTAAAATCGTCAGGGTGCATGTTCATAATAATATTTTTACCCAATTGCGGTCACTCCTGTTTACATCTCTTGTTTTATATTTTTGGTTGTGTGCTATACATCCCCTTTTATCTCTTAGTTGCCATCCGTGTGTTATCCCTCATCTCTCCACCTCCTCTTGAGAGTCTTTGACCAAACTATAGTATATAGGTACGCTTAAAGCCGGGCCCCCACCTACCACCATGGGCTACGACATACTTCCCTATGGCTACGATTTAAAATGCCCAAATCGTAGCCTATCGGAAGGTCCCAGAATCGTAGACATATGTCGTGATCCAATCTGTGAATTATACTCGACGACCACGATATCTTCCCGATATGATACGATACCCTATGACAGGCTACGAAAATTCTATGATTGGCGTTTTCACAGCCTATCGCAGCCTATCGCAGCCAATCGCAGAAACCTGGTCCACCTTCCACAATTTTTGCTGACCCCACGATAGAATCGGTATGGTGTCGGGAAGGCAGGTGTAGGGCCTATCGGGACCAGAATCGTGGTAGGTGGGGGCCCGGCTTAACATGGGTCTGTTGATAGTTCATTGGTTTACCTCGCCACACAGATTGTGAACAACCCGGTCGAGTCCTTCATTCACATTGGAAGTTTCTGCATCCTTTGAGCTTTCCTATCACTTGTTGATATCCTATAACCCAACCGACCATTCACGGTTATTCATACTCTCATATAACAGCATTATATAATATATTCCTTACTCTAAACAGATGCCCATCACATCACAGTACATTACACACCTACTTCGGTTTTGTATATCAAGACTTTAGTGACTGATTTCGTCTATTACGTATACGTTACTTCTGAAACCATGATTAATTTACTCTGTAAGTCACTGTAATTGCATGCAAAGCCTATTAATTCAAATATGTATCAGACACACTTCCACCTACATACAACCTACTCGTACTACCCATATGTTATAATTAGCTTAAACATATGAATTGAGTGGAAGCTAAATAATCTAGTATATATGTAGGTCGTGTGCCTGTCGGAGGGTCGTATCCATATGTGGTCTATTTCCATAACAATGCCGATTTATACTCAATTTACATGTCAAGGTTCCATGTCCTTTAATCTTAAGGAAATCTAGACCGTAAAAGGCCGTCATTTCGCAGCTTGCAGGTGGTGTATCTTTCCCTAGTCCCAGTAAACCACTTAGGCTACAAAGAGGTCGTACCATTATAAACAAAAGACCTGGGAATCAATCAATCACGTTACCATGATATGAAAGGATGATAAATCCTTTCCAAGGTCATTGAAGCTAGCCATCCATTGGATGTATTGAATCTGTCTTCTGCATTCATGTAAACTGATGCAGAAATCGAAGGTGGAAGTAGTCATCCTAACACACACAAAAGTGTGGACTACAGACTGTGCAACATCTTTGTCCTCTCAGACAAAGAACACCATGTGGTGATTCAGCCTTTTTCCAGATGGCATACCTATTTGTAAAGGCTAAGGTGGAGCAGAAACAACTGTAGGTCGATAACAACGGTGAAGGAGGTCTTTGATCACGTTGGGATCCACAGAGCACACTGGTGATCCACGGGAATTAACACATGTTATGCCGCAATGATCTATACCGCTGTTCTTCCACAACATCTTCCATTTACTCTTGAAGGTAAAACTGGGAAAGAACTACAAGTAATTCAGAAACACAGGGACAGGGACAATTGGAATTATTGGAGATTGAGGTCTCATTGTTTCACCCCCGAACCTGACATACCCTTCCCCTTATACCACACACCACACCACCTGGTTTCTCAACTCAACACTAGATCTCATAACCTATCCCATAATGCCATTCAAACCTCACTTCAACTTAAACACACCAACACGCAAACTCTATCCAAATTTACCCTCCCATCACCCATATCACAACGTTCCCCTTTCCTCATCTCTATCACATCATTCCACTTCCAATTTTCCCCGTCCTTCATATCATCTCATACCTTATTAATATATATTACCCAAACAAATCATTTAGATAATTATCATCCAATTTTAACCTTGAATCAATCAAAAATTAATAAAATATTATTTCCAAGCCTGCCTCCGTCCGGGGGAGGGATGCCATGAATAATGATACGAGTCGTTCGTTAAGGGTGACCTTTCAACATATCTAAACAAAATGCAAGCATTTGTGCTTTTAGCGAATCACCGGTACAATAGCATTACGAGTATTTAAGATATTGCAAAAGAAGCATGCTAATGCATAGATTCATACATTTATTCCCAATGCTGTACTTACCATATCCCATGCTTACGGTTCTGCCTTATCAAGACGGAGAATATAATATCAAAGTAGTTTTGAGGAAGAATATGACGACTTTCCGCTTATTTGCCAACAATATGAGTCACATCGCAGTGAGATGGCCCAACAGAGTGTGGGTTAGGAGGTCCCTGCTCCTTTATTGACTTAGGGGCGCCCAGAGGCCTGTGGGTTGCCGTATTCAAACAACTCTTCCCATGTACTACTACTACCATCTCCACTCCTACCTCTATAACGTTTGTTGTAAGAAGCCACATTACTAAACCCTTCTCGGTGTCCGATAGTGTGTCATGTAACACAGATCTAGCCCACTCTGAATAGGCCACGAGAGGCACAATTCAAACAGAAGCGCACCCCGCACGCATTGGCTGAACAAGAGAGACAGACGCTTCTCGCAGTCGGCCAGCGAGGCAGCGCTAAAAGAGTAGAGCTCTTAGATTGTGTCTGACCTCGGAGTGATATTGATGTAAGGCCTTGTGGAAGCTTGGGGCGACATCAATAACTCGTCTCCTTCTTCTACAATTTCTACGCCGCCCTTTCCGACCAGACATTCCCCCTCGATGCGTGTTTACAGGCAAAAGGATTCTAAAACGATTGAACTTTTAGAAAGGAATTGAGTTACACGCATTGGCGAGATCAGTTGAAAAATAGGAATGTAATTGATATCAAAAGTGACCTTTTGATAATCGTTCTGATCAGGTAAGACCTCTGATACCTTCCTTGTTTGGAAAACCTTTTTGACTTGTCCGAATTGAAATAACCGATGTTAGATTATGAAACACTAGCTTACGAATACAAGTGGACAACTCATGCCTTTCAAAAAGGGCCGGTACATACATTTTTATCATAGTTGCGTTAAGCATACGTTTCATGTTGGGCCAAGGATAAATGACTTGTGGCATCTTTCTAGATAATACACAGCTGTAAATAGCCATGAGAAGAAATCTGTCTGCAGAGTGCAATAGTAAACTGATGCTCGGGATAAAAGTGGCAAGTGAAAGCAGACCCTGAGAGGGCGCCAGACAGAGAAAAGCAAGGGGGGAAATGACCCGCCCTCTGGTAGCTTAAAGGACCTGCTCAGAAGGATGATCAGAAATGCATGCCAATTTCGAACTGTATTTTAAGAGCCTAAGATGAAAGTGTGTCACTGGGAGAATAGGAGGATGGAACCTTACAGAATTACGCGTATTAATAGTGACATTCAACCCGACAGCAGTAGAGAAGGAGACAGACAGAGAGAGAGAAAGAGAGATAAAAGTAGAGAGAGAGATAGAGGAGAAGAGAAAGGTCATTGAATAAATTGTACAAGTAGCATAAGAACCAAGTCACCACTCTAGAAAAGGATTTCGTTCGGAGTGATTCAAGGATATTTACATGATATCCGACATAGGACGTTTAGCTAATATGAGTAATTGGTCTCATCGTCTTCATCAAATCATCACTTTCAATAACATATAAACTATCGCATTTTAAGCATTATCCCTAAATGGACGCTCATAATCAAAAAATCAATTGAAGGAGGAGTGAGACATACATTTAGGAATCCGTTCAGAGGAAGAATTTATTAGATGCTGACCCAGGAATCCATGTAGTGTGGCCAAAAATATATAAATCATAGGTCTTATCTGACGAGTTCTGAGAGCTATGAAAAATAGACTTCTATGAACATCAGACAAGAAAGTAGTAGTATTTACAGTTACCTTGTCTTTGCACTGGATCAAATTTTGACATTTATAGAACGCATAACGGGATCGATGAAATTAGCACAAAACAGTATCTTTAAATTAATGAGATTTCGTAGTTCTATCAATTGGGAGGTTACAGCATATTGTAAGCTAATTGTAGCTTTGGTCTAACTATGTGGTTATCTAATGTATATTTCATGAAATTAATTGTAGCTTTGGTCTAAGTATGTGGTTATCTAACGTATATGTCTAAAGTTAATTTTCTTTGCCTGACATTCGCTTCCTATTGCAATTTTTCCTTTTTCTTTTTCCTCTCCCTCATTCATTTCGCCATGATCTTATTCCCCTCTCTTTTCTGATGAAAACGATGTGATCAGACATAACACATTCGGATAGATGACCTGTAAATTTCTACATGATTTGAATGAACATATTAAAAAAAGATATCTACATAGTTATTTAATATATCCCGCAAGAGGCTGCAGCTGTGCATATGTTGAAACCTTACAGAAATTGCATACAATATGCAAAAGTAATTGCATGAATAACTAGTAGAAGTTTTCCAGGCCATACCTGGGTGGCCCGTTGCAATCTGACCTCGGAAATGATAAATTCGAGACATTTAGAAGTTGCCGAGGCAATGGCACATTGATAATATTAGCTTGAATACAAAAGTTGTGGACAATAAGTGTGCCGTCATCATTTATAAATCTGTCTATAGCACAACAATGTACATTCGCATGAATTTTCAATAGATAATGGATTTTCGCAAGTGCTTATTGGCACTGCCTCAGTAACATTTATATCTTGGCATGCAATAGTACAAAAGGTTATTTTCCCCTTTTTAGGCCGGAGAGAAACCTATCGATCTGTGAATCTAAGAATACACACAGTGTTAGATTGATGTATCGCTCAATAAGCACCGTGCATTATCACCTCTAGGGGGATTATATGTATACTCCTGGTGTCAGTGGTATTTTTTACTGGCAATGCCGGGGCCCAATGGAAATGCGGACCCTCGATCCACTTACTAGAATCTGCGCGCTGGAGGAAGTGGGGAAATAATGCCTCCTGTGGATGCCTGAGGCGCCACTAGCGCTGGGCCTTCGTCTCATCTCTTAGCTGACGAAAGAAGTCCTTCTCTCCTGCTATTTATACCAGTATGGAAAACACCTTTGCCGTGAGAGCTATCAACACTGAGCGAAAAACAGATGGTGAAGGGCTACGATCAATCATTATCGTTTTCGGTTTCTGTCAGCACCTCGTCCGTGTTGAGCGATCACCTGTGCCCTCCGCCACCCCGACAGTCTCCGCCGCCCCTCCATCTCTTACCCCCCAGCCCCACCCATCCTCCTGGGTATCATAGGATATGCAATGGACAGTGCATTTGGAAGGGAGATTGTGTATATATGAATGACGGGGAACATGATAATGTCACCGATGATCCACTAAAGGCTAATAAAAACGGCGTTGACATAATGGAGGGAGATCTTATTTATTGGCTCTACATTTGAATACATCGCCTCAGCTACACTCGGTCAATGTTATGAAGACATATCATTTTAATCTAAAGGTCCTTATTTGATTTCCTGCAGCGAAGTTATTTTCTTTGAAAGTAGTTTTCGAAGGCAACATTTCAGACAAATCACAATGCAAGATTTATTTAGCCTTTATATATACTTTTGAATTCTTGTAGTTAAAGGGACCATGTTGTTCTCCTGTGCCTCATAATACTTGTCAGACTAAAGCTAACTGGCGTCGACCTATCCATCTACCTACCTATGCTGCTAACATGAAGCTAGACCCAACTCTCATTAACTTTTGGAACATCTCAACGTCACAAGGATGCGCGGCCAATGTCAACCGGCCAACATATGGACGGTCACACGGGGACCATGACACCAGCATGTGGAACAATTTTCGGTCGTAACACCGATTCATGACCCGGACATTTTAAGGCAACTCTTATTTTCATGTACCCATACTATATACGTCTTGGATTTACCCTGTTATGGTCACTGGATATCTAAAAATGCCTTAGATAAGAATACGTGTCGTAGAGAGCATTGTTCAACCGATTCCTAAATGCACCATGATGTATTTTCTTCTTGGATGTGCCTGAACATGATATGCTGAATTTCCGCTGCAATGTCAAATCGTTTCCAGAACTATTCAAAGTAATTGTTTGGAGGAGAAGGGGTCAGGCTTCACGATAGGCAATATCGATGCATATGCCCTCAATGAAAACACGGAAAAATAAAGAGGAAACGACAGTAAGGCAAAGACGGTTCACTTACCTTAAAATTCAGTTTATTTCCAGCAAGATTGTTCTGGTTCTCTGTTCAGTACTATATCAATAACTTGAGATTTCTAGATGGCAGTTATTGGAAAAAGCGTTGCTACGTATGTGAATTATATTGTCTATGAGACACCCAAGGCAGTTATATACCACTTACATGCAAAGCAATCGTTATCCACAATGAAAATGGATATTGCAGGAGCAGGAGACTACAGTGATATTTTCAGAAGTAGAAAAATGCTCGAAAAAATATCTCATATTGATTGTCCTTTATCAAATTCAGAAACTATAAACAAGTCTTTACTGTGTGTGACATACCATGGATCTCTATCAGGATTGAGATATTTATGAGCAAGCTTACTTTTTCATGAAGCAAGTCAACGCTTGCTCTGTTAGTTCTCTATTCAATTAGCATTAGGGACAATCGTCCAATATTCATGTAGCAAAAACCAATACCATGACTATAGCGTTGCACTCATACACCCTATGGACCAATATGCACTACCCATAACGTACTCATCACCTGTTTCAAGATATAAAAATAGAAAACTGTTGAAGTTTACTGTTTCAATCAAAGCCTGTGAGATCCAAAAGGGATGGGTTCATCTGAGTCCGTCCGGGCCTCTAGGCTATGAGCGGAGACATACAGCACATACAGCTCAGGCAGTAGTGATATTCTTACTGTGAGCTGCTCCTCATATTAGTCTTCAACTAGCGAGGGGATAATTCACCGTTTTCACCAAACCAATACAAAGGAGGAGAAAGCTATGGGGGTTTTCAAGGTTGCGGTTGACACCCCATTGAGAAAGATAAGAGAAAGCAGTATCAACGAACGTGATGTTCCTTTTATTCCATCCATAAAAAAAATCTAAATTATTCTTAACGTGTGCTTCGTAATGACATGAAAGATGGCGGTACAGATAGTCTAATCTGGGAGGATTCTATGGAGAGAGGCCACTTTATTTGGGTCTATATTATCCGCTCTCTAACTGGATGTGCCGCTCTAGTATCCCCTTCTTCGTGTCTCATTTCTATCTAGCCTCTTGCCGCCTCGCTCACTAACACGTCTCGACCGGTTTTGATTGACACTCATTGGATTACGGGACAAATAGAGGGTATTGATCCGGGTCACACCTCTACACACAACCAGGTGGCGCCTCAGACTGACTGAGCTGCTCTCTAAATCATATCGACTGGGGCTCCGAGTTCAGTTACATCCCACTTCAAACAAAGGAACTCGCTTAATTTCTTCCAATTAAGAACGTGGCAAGGTACCGTGGAAATGGGTAAAACGCCCAGGATTACCAGCCAGGCACACGACGACTGTTCTCTTATTGGTTCAGCAACACTCAGCTAGAACGAGCAGCGTTGGCAGGCGCAGAGGCTAATTGGCCTTATCAACTTAGTCATCTGGAATTATCATATTCCTGCGGCAAGCAACAGGCAAAAGATGGCACCAGGAGCGGTTGAACTTTTAGTGGAGTGTTTGAAGGCATGGATCATGAGATGGCAGTCAGCCAGAAATGGGACTCCGTCTTACCAAATACGTTTACATTTCACTGCTCAGCCTGAGGTCGACATCGAATGGTAGTAACAAAGATCTAAGACTCCAGATTGCCGGGAAGTGCTCCCGATTGGCTAATAATGAAACACCAAGCTGGATTCGGATTTATTCCGCAGACCCTGGAATGAATCGGGGGAAAAAATCTCAAAACCATTAGATATGTATTGATGGTCCGGTACGTAGAAGGGCGGAGTCGCTCCACCCGTCCCGTAGGGAATGGCCCCCGTGAGCTCAGTGTTGAGAGCTATATGCGTTGAAGGGATGGACTAAAAGGTAACGTCATCACCAGAGAAGCGCGGGGAATACTGTGCCGGGTGTGGCAATCCGTCAGGGAGGACCTCCCAGTATTGCTTACACGCCCAACGACTGATGTCTAATGCTATAAACGCGCCACCCGTTCGCACTAATACTCCAGGAGACGCGCCAATACGTCTCCAGCGCTGCGTTGTGGGAGCCGCCGACTAAGCCCGCTTGACATTCAATTATGTGTGCCGTAGAGGGAGGGTGGAAGAGGGGGCGACATTCGTGTCTGCGCCCTGCTCGCGGGCTATATGGCCCCCGCCCCCGCCCCCGCCTCGCCCAGTCCACCCCCGCCCACGCCGCCGTCCCCGCCCAGCCCGCCGCCAGTGTGAACGGTTGAAGGAACACTTGTAACGTCCCCGCACATCTTGCCACAAAAGATCCCAGCGCCCATCCATCGCCGGGCGGGCCCCGGGCTGCATCCCGGCCACCGCGCGGGGAGTGCATCGGGGAGGGGGGAGGCAAGGCACACCAGCCATCAATCCCCTCTCTGTGATAAAAAAGCGAAAGAAAAGGTGGAAAAAGGGAATTCCATCCGGTCACCCACCAAGGCCGCGGCACAGCTTCGAATCTACTACAACGGGCGAAACACACCTCTTTAGAGATACGAGTATAATGTATTACTTCACCACAATTAACTAAAGATGTATTTAGATATGATTTGACACATCGCTGGGGGGTTTTATTGGTTCATGGATATAAGAAGTGATGTGCTTTACGATTCTCAGACAATAGTTGCATGGTGTAGAATAAAAATGAAAGCCACTCTTTTAGTAAAAATGACTATTCATTGTTATATAGCAATTGCTTTAATTTGAAAAGTGTAGTAGATGTAGACAGGCGATGACAAGGACCTTCGCGCTAGATAAATCCCCCATTTACATTAAAAAGACTTTGACGGCGGTAACTTTACAAGTGACACCGCTTGTCGAAGGTATCATGAATATAAACATCACAAAAAAACAGTTTTGGTCTCACCAGGTCATGTTTTGTAAATCCCTTTGTAAAGATGTGACACATTTAGATTTGGACAAAGGACGTAACATTTGTGTCAGTTCCATTGAGGTATGTCTGCTTTTAACCCTTTCGCGTCGGGTGTTCCCGTCCGAGTTACACCCGGGCACTATACTACCAGAGGCCGGGTCCTAAAGGCGGAATATATATGATACCTTTATTGTTTGAAAACTTTATTGTTTCATCACTCATCATTATTATGACACGTGGTCATTAATTACATCTTTTCTTATTTCACTTAAAAATATGAGATATGATGTTATATCTATATTCTTTAGGTATGTTTCAAGTTTATTGATGTTTCAAGTTTATTGAAACATCAATAAAAAACAAGAATAATTCCGTAAATCAAGAAAAATAATTCTCCAGCGCACCACCCAGTCATCCGGTTTGAGGCCTACAGACATCACCTGACACAAATGGTTGAATAATTAACACCTATATACATGTAATTGAACTATTTGTCTGGTTGATTTTAGAGTAAGGGACATAACACAGATGTATATAGAGTCTCTTTTATTCCATGACATATATATATATATATATTTTTATATATATCTTCTTTTTGTATGTATATACAATCTGACAACTGATCTGCCGCTGATACCCATTGGCAGACAGTCCAATAAATTAAACATAATTGCACTAATATCGCATACTTTGTACATAATATTGTATGTACACAAAATACAATTATTTCGCTTTACGATTTTTTTTCTTTGCCACATACCGAGCGGACAACACGTAATCACATGAAATGGAAATAAGCCTTTGACAGCTTGTCACTGGTGTCCAAGTCGTCGCAGTATCACTAGGATCATGGCGGCCAGAACAATGCGTTGTGCTGCTGCGTCATTTTTGAGTCAATATTGGTCCCACACAGAAAGGGCCACAGCGCACATAAGAAGAATGGGGTACCGCCAAGTGCTGCTGCTACTACACGCCTTGCGCGTGTTCTCTACCGGCTCCAGAGGTGTGTAGCGGTCAACTAGCTCATGGGAGGAGCCCCACCTCTCTAAGCTAGGCGTCTCACCCGCCACTAACGCCTCCTACACCGTGCAAAAGGCCTGACAACGTGAGCTCCAGCGCGTTGTCTAGATTTTCAAACTCAGTTACAGAGGGAGCGAGGCAACACCCAACGCGACGAAGAAAGTCTCGCCGTGCAACGATATCAGGTAGAAAAATAACGATCAAAGATTCATGTGGAGAGGGCATGCGTTTTCTCAACGGGGCTTCTATTAGAATGGAACCAGCTGCCTTGCCTTCCTGTCGATCCATACTATGGGGGAGGGGGCGTTCAACACTGGGCGCGATCGACGTTTATAAAGCAACACGAGGAAGAAGGCGTGCACAGTCCATGCAACAGGCAGTGCTAAACGTATACACACAACACGTTTTGACCGCCAACACACTCCAGCTTCCACCCCAAAGGGATGTGCAAGATGAGCTGTCAATAGTAATATACACATACCTCATTAGAAGGAACATTACCACGGAGCAGCAAAATAGACCATTTGTTAGGAGCAAGTTGGTTGGAGTGAGAGACATACACGGTTTATTAGTGTTGGTGTGGTGACTTTGTCGAAATGATAATGGGAATTTATTTTCTGAGCTTGTAGATTATAGTATATGAAGTGCTCTCATAAAAAGATACATTCAGCACAATATAGATAATATAGATATAAATCTTTTACACAATCAATGCCGCATTCATTTCAATCTTTATCTGCTTCGCTGCTGAGTAAGTCGGATCCAGGAAAGAGCTATGGTTGCTGTCATCCATTATA
Source organism: Alentia gelatinosa (assembly GCA_950022655.1). Taxonomy (NCBI): domain Eukaryota; kingdom Metazoa; phylum Annelida; class Polychaeta; order Phyllodocida; family Polynoidae; genus Alentia; species Alentia gelatinosa. The sequence goes on from OX465586.1 coordinate 43,965,848, forward strand.
AAAATAGCTACACCGAAAGAAAGATTTCGTAAGGGAGTTAAATGGAGAAAATTTGGTATGCAATTTATAAGGCAATGCAGTGGAGTTGGATTGGGAATTCGTAGTTTGGAAACGCTGACCTATGCTAAATTATGGTTATGTATTTGTCCTTAAGTCATACGAATAAGGGATTGATAAGCAGATCATATTTTGGCTGTATGCGTTGGATCTGCCCAACAAACATTGCTAGTATATATATTGTCGATCTTACACAACCTAACGTACCTCCAACGCTTGCCGCACAGGTCATCCGTCAGACTCCTGACTACACCAGGTCTCTATCATCACCGGGGGATTGAACACATTTTCCTCTAACATAAGGTACTGAGCAGCTCACACACGAATCATCGGAACTACTTCGACCTAGTAGCACATCACATACGGCAACCAAAACAGTAGTCCAAATGAATTTGATTTACTCCATTCGTATGGTACCTTTTATAGGAGATTTAAAGTGTGATTTAATTAGAAATATAGCAGGTTTCATTATGGGGACTTGTATTCCGAGGTCCATTAACGTAATGTGCAGCCGTAATAGCTAAACCATAAATTGGATTGGAAATGCCTGGTCGTAAATTGCTCTTAATAGCTGAACTGACAGTTGGTGGCAGGTGATGGTAGTGGCCCCTTTTGTTTTCGTATGAGCGCCACCGCCGAAACCAGAGCGATGATCTAATAAAGCTACAGCGTATGGCTAATAGAGGGAGCTGCTCAGTAGAGGGAGAAAGAGCTGCTCGGTAGAGAGCTGATGCCGAGGCGGGAGTCAGTGCAGCAGCAAACAGATAGTCAGTGGATCTATATCAAAGCTGGCTATCGGGTTGTGTTGGTATTATGCGCAATTATCGGTGCCTAATGTCAGTGCCCTGTTATTAGGATGGCCACTAGCCTGGTCTCTACCTGCCAGGTTCTGCTCTGTTATCTTAGCCTGGTATAAACGTCCATAGGCTTAACATTAGCAACTCATTCCCAACAGGGTTTGAAGTATGACAACCCATATTCAAACGGTCATAAACAGATAAACCTGTCCAAGCTAAGATAAAATAAGAAACATATTCATGTTTGATCTGTCCCCGTTTGCTATCGCATTTGAAGCGCTTCAGAATATCCACTCAGCTATCGCCTCGTTCATATCCCTGCGCGCTAAAAATTCGATGGTGATTGGGGACACAGACAAAACACTCATCCATTTCCTACTTAGGCTTATCCTATCTGTCTGGGTAACCCCACTAACCCCACGTTTCTTTCATACTATTCTATGAATGCACTCTAGATTTCTATCAGAAACTACTTTGTTTTCCTTTCATATTGTGATGTTAAGTTGTATTATCATATCAGAATGTTGCATTCTCCCTTCATGTTATCGCTTACATCAGACAATATTAAATTGTTATATAAGGTTCTAATTGCAGGTTTTACTGGTTTGTCAATCTGTCATATTCAGCTGTTATACCATTCTATTTCTATAGTAGCATGCTCTTCTGTTACGTTGTATTGTCATGTTATAATGTCACATCTTTCTCTTGACTCGCGCCGGCCTCCAGTCACTATTCTGTATCGTCTTCCTGTTACATTCTGGAATTACATACCCGGCCCTGGTTTCGTCGCACCTTATTGTTGTCACATCCTCCTGTCATCTTATGCTGTCATGTCATGTATGTAACCTTTATGTTACTGTGTGCTATAATGCAATACTCACCAGTCTCTACCATCGCGTACTTTCTTTTCAAACTGTCATATCGTCCTTTAAGTTCACACTGTCAAGTAATACTGCAAAACTATACGTCGCACTGTAACTCATGATCATATGATGTCTGACTCCCACCTCTGGCAGTCAGTCTCTATTACCCGTCTATATTTTCACTCAGAATCTTTATAGAGGCATCTCCTCCTGCAGATATCACCCCACTCACCCGCTGACGCGATGACGGCAACCAGGACCCAAACGCGGCGCCCTTCACCTGCCACTGCCGCAGTACACTGGAGAGCTGCGCTGGTTCCGGTACACAGCAGGGCGGCGCGTCACCACACGCTGGGATCAGCTTGCGGCGCGCGCAGCCCCGCTTTGTCATTAGGTCCGGAAACGAGATTCACCCAAGGCCAAAACACATCATTTTGCTGAGGTATAGAGGGCAGCACCTGCGACGTGGTCGGGGACCGGAGGGGCCGGACTGAGCACAGTGTCCTGGAGGCGAGCCGACCATTAATGGTGTACACCACACACGCCTACTGACCTTTTGCTGAAAGCACCAGCGGATTGATCTTTGTCGAAACAGACACACCAATATCGGGAGAGGAAGGGGTAGGAGCGAGACGTTGGGGCATGCAGAATAGAAAATGGTTAACCCATACATCCACAATGCGACACATGCTCACCGTATAATAGTAACAGTATATAGTATATAGTACATAGACCGCTCGCATCATAACCTCTGAAATTTGTTGAAATTAGAATCATCATATGTGTGTATATATAATATATTTATAAAATATAGCAGGAAATAAACTGAAATATCGTCACATACAAAAATACGGCTTCAAAAGCCACGAACGATTCAAATATAATAGAAGTTTGTTGATGCACACTTTCTGTCTGACTTGCCAAACGCACCAGCTCTGGAATATAGAAGTTCCTCTTGTCTCCGTTCAAATGGGCCTCGTCTCTACGTGGGTCTGGCGCTTCGGGGAGCGACTGGAAGGATAGCCTCCCGTTTCATGTATGCCCTGCCTTTATTTTATGGACTTGGTGACGTCCACCCATCGCCATTACAGAGACTCTGCCCCAGCCCTTAGTACCAAATAAAACCGTCATATTGAAAGTGGAGTCACGTGACAGGGGTCCAGGTGGCGCCACAGGTTGTTCCACTCGAGGGCGCCCGGGCGGTCATTAGTGGGCACTGACGGTGAACCGATGGGTGTGGCTGGGATACAATAGGTCTGGGGTGTGGTGTCGCCCCCAATCCTGCCCCCACCCCTCACCCCATCTGCGCTCTGGCTAAGAAGCAATCGGGATTGGCTATGAAACAACGAGGGTGACTGGACACCCAGGCTGGTAGCTCCAGGTCCTGGACGCCCTCCCCAAAGTGCTGGCCTCCGCCCAAGGCTCATGTCTCTTGTGTCTCTTCATCTTATCTGGTTCTCCTGCTACACTAGACACCCACACATCACCGGCAGCCCCAGGCGCGGTTCCTCCTCTCCCATCCTCTCCCGACAAACCCACACGTCACCACGGTCCCCAACAACTCCTCCTCGGCTCTGCCACACAAGCCAGCCCCTCTCTCCGAACCCTCCTTATAACGTATGTCCCAGTCGAGGCGGATGTTCCGGTTCCTGTTGGCGTGCGCAGCGCCATTAGAGCCGACAGCCACTGGTTGCCGGCGCGCTGGTTTATGGCGGGCGGGGAGTCGGACGCTCACGCTGGGGATCAGCACGTCGCGTCGGGTGGGATGGGGTGGGGTGGGGTGGGTTGGAGGGGTGGTCAGCATTAGGAGGGGTATGCAGTGGGGGAGGGAGCGGCTATCCATAACGGTCACCTTTACGGCGGAGCAGGCCGCGTCCCTCCGCCGTTACTGGCAGCAGCCGACAGATCTTTATTGATGCATAAATCATAGCCAAGACAATAAGCCTGGAATCTGCGGCGACCGTCGGCGTGCAGGGGATGGCCGTACGGTGCTTACTGCAGGAGAGACAGTTCGTGGAGGGCAGGACTGGGGGGAGGGGAGGGAGACAGATACCACCGCCACCCGGTACGCGTCCTCACCGAGCCGAGCACATCATCCGACGACACGTCGCGACCCGTCGCGTCGCGTCTCGCCGTGTCTCATCACGTTCATACCGCGCAGCCACAGTGGTGGCCAGTGGCGGGGCCTCGCAGGGCACAGTGTGGTCAGACCACCGTGTCCATCTGACCGGCATTGATCACAGTTTGAACACTGTTGCCACTGCACCGGTCGCCCTGGTCCACCTCGAAGCTGCCGGAAGTGCTCGTGCTAGCGCTGTCGTCGGATCCCTCGTCGACCGTCTCGTCCACGCGGCCGAGCGGGTGTAGAGGGATGCGATGTCCGAACGTGTTCACGTAAATCACCTCCTCCCCATCCTTACCAACGCCACCCCCGCAGCCGCCACGTTTCTTCTCCCCGGGCTTGTTCTGCAGCTTGGGCCCGTTCAGCTGCGGGTCCTTGGTGTTCACAAGGTCGTGGAGACTGTCCCGGGACCCCTGCGGACTACTCCTGGGGCTGGCGCCGAGCGGGCGTACTCCTACGCCCACTCCGACGCCCATGCCCGCCTTGTGGGTGCGCATCGGGTCCTGCTTCACGTTGCCAGGCGATAGTCTGGCGGGGATGCGGCGCGCCTGAGTCTGTGCCTTGTTCTGGGCGTTGGGCGGGTGTACGTTGGGCAGGGCGGCCGACGCGGGACTCGGGAAGCGGCGCGAGGTGAAGGTGGCATCTCGCGTCGGGGAGAAGGTGGTGGTGTAGGGCGGGATGATGTTGTTGATATCTGACGGCGGAGTACGACGTACAGCCTCCTCCGGCACCGGCCGCAGCTCACAGGAACCAGAGCTCTTCCGCTTCTCATCCCAGAGGGCATCTACAAGAGGAGACAAAAGTAGCATGGTCAGACTCAGGTTAAAATGCGTCAGGGCAGGAAAAGCTGTAAATAGATATTCCATTAGAGAAGCTTTTATTTGTGTTTTAAATCACCACTGGATATATCGGCGGCTTACAGCTTGAAGGAGTACAAATACCGCTGTCAGCTAGAACTACCTGTTTCAAAGTGAAAGGTAGAATGCAGTTCCATAGGGAAAAGGCTGTTAATCAGTTCGGTAACAATCACAGATGAAATAATCTGCAAGATATATTATACTCTCCAAGCAGAGATCCTGCACTCTACTTCCTCCCGCCGCTTGTATCTCTGCACCGACCTGCCTGTTTGTGACAGAATCTGTTCCATCCGCCAGTTTTTCAAGTATCCTGAATTCTTAGTGCTTTGGGTAGTACTTATGTGTTCTAATTGCAAATAGTGGTGCACATATTTGTATGGTATATAATATACACTCAATTCTGTTATTTGTTATTTAAAACCTGACACAGTCTCTGGGATTACTTTCTTCAGTTAAAAGTACCTCGTTATTGGGTTTGGTTTTGTCAACATAACGCATGTGCTCACTTGAAGGGACAGTCAACTCAACTGGGGATTCATGTAATAAAGTGGATTAGAGCTGAAAAAGAAACAGCTAGATTGTCTATGAAGCTCATTTAACAATTCCCATATTTCAGAACTCATAATATATTAGTTATTTGAGTTTCATAACTTTTGACATTTGCCTTGTTTTGAATCTGAAATTTTAGCTGGTTCTCACTGTGTATCCTACTAGATACCAGAGAACCAGCGTTGGGTTGATGCACAGATATAAGCAAGCGCTAGCACCGCGAAAGATCTGGGAGGAGAGTGGATATATTAGTTATTGTTTAGAGCAGCATATGCTACGAAGAGACAGAAATGTCCGAGATCAGATATAGGAATTGACCCTATAGGTACCCCTTCTGGGGAGGGCTAGCAACATGGTGCCTTAAGATTTGACGAAAGAAGGCACTTAGTAAGACCCACGATAACATGCGCTAGGATAATATTGTGCGAATTATTTCAGTTGTCAATAGTATATCGGAACCCTACTCGTAAAATACCCTTATTTGTTGATGTTCTGCCTCGTAGATACAGATATATAGAGAGTGATCTTAGGAATACGAAAACTTCGCCAGAGCCACAGAGTTATATTTTGATAGAGAGCAAAGCGGGAAACCACAATTAATCAACTTCAATGGCAATACATGTATAATGTACCTATCTCAAAACAATCACCATTGGTAGAGTTAATGATGTATTATAAAATCATGGCTGTAGACCTTCAGCTGGATACAGTTTTGGGAATCTATTAATCACGTGTTTTACTGACAATATAGACACTATGCAACACAGGAAAAAAACACTGCCGTGTATTTAGAGTTCCTGTTTAAAGCAGTCACTGTTCCTGACCTATACTGTAGCATGATGCCTGTAGACATTCTCTCGACTACCGCAGCATAGTTCCTTCGGGCATATTTGATAATGATCTGTTTATTCATAGAAGTACAGATATAATTGATCGCATCCCAGATGACTTTAGGCAATGTAAGAGGGGCATACAAATCTTCGATATAATTCAAAGAAATAATAATATTTATAAGGATAACATATTGGAACCACATGATGGTGCATGATCAGGGTTTAAGATACCAGTGAAAATGGTGGTGTCACTTCCGGTTTATTGGCAAAATTCGTATAGTCCGCTCTTCCCCATAAATAATGCTTTTACACCAGAGCATCCTAGGGAGACCGTATCTAAGAGATGAAGGTGTCAGCAGAGAAATGCAACACAGTGGAACAAACAGGAATTGAACGTTGGCGCAGATCATAGTCCACCATCTTACCGCCTGAACTACATCCTTCACAGTCATCAGAGAAACAGAGCTAGGTGAAGTGGACATACATAGGCCGTAAGAACCATTGAGCAGCAAGATGGTTCACTGGGAAATGCAAGTCAGCAACCGGATAATTTCAGTTCATTTCTAAGCCAGCAGGGCAAACTAGGTCATACGCAATCGCAAACTGTATTCTATACTGTTCTTATTTGGATATGGGAATTAGGTTAATGTACCTTATTTCTAGAGCCAAATAAGAAAAGTATTTGTTTAAACATTCATACGATGATATGAACATTTTCCTATTCGCTCAGATCTTGAGAGCGGCTATGAGGACTCTTTCTTTGGGGAATAGTCTATGTAACATTCTTGGCAGAAATGAACATGCATTACTTCCATAACCTGATGAAATGCAGGGCACCGAACTTTTATATTTGACATATGATCTGACTCAATGAATCTCTTTATGTGGTAGGAGAAAACAGATAGCCGTCATATATTACTTTGCAGACACGCATAAACCATCGAGATGAAAAACGATAATGAATGAGTTCAGGACATAGACAGAACGACTCATCCTTCATGAAAATGGTATACAAGAAAAGCCAAGCTGTATAAGTGTTCTGAGTATAAAAGGGTGACAATACCACACATGTAACGCGGCCTACCGCTCTCCAATATACAGAATCACTTTGAAGAGCACCAAATAGCTTCCCCTGTTGGGAATAATGCAGCCATTTGATCGGACGAAACCTATAGCGAGCCATTTCCTGAGAATTGATGTGCCCTTTTCCGAGGGCGTTGCCAATGGGAGACGGAAAAGTGAGACGTGGGTAAACCAAGCCGGCAAGGCTCGGCCGGCTAGAGGGCTTGCAGTAACCCGACACCATCCGGCTGCTCCGGGGAGTTGTTCATAAGCATGTACCGGAGTGGCTGAAAACAGGTACTCTCGCTGAAGCCCCCGGGGATGCACGGCCTGTGTGGCCGCATACTGGCGTTATGTGAGTCAGGCCCGGAATGGATGAAGGTGTCACGGCGTAGTGTATCAAGATACACGTGTGCCTCAATAGTATGGAGCGCTAAGACTCCGTATTCAGGTGTACAATGGTTTATAAGTGTTTTAATTGTTTCGATCTAGGGAGGGGGCCCATAATTAAAAAAATATTTGGTTTATAGATTGAATTCCCTTCTAGTCCTGGTAGGTGTTATAGATGATATTTTATTGAATGATTTCTACTCAATTTCCAAAAGTTTGTAAAGGTTCATTAAAAGCTTAAAGGTGCTAGTTGGAATTACATTACACATCATTAAGATTTCTGTGCGAGTGTAATTGTTCAGTGGCAAAGCATGGCATGTTATTTTATCATATCTTATCTAAGTGATGGTCTAGAGTCAGTTATCGTATAGTGTTTTGCGGTCCGGCATGGTAGACCATGTTTGTTGCCGTGTGTTTGATAAAGTGACAAAATTCAGTGTCATTCGCGATTTTAACAATTATGAAGTGTTAATAGAATCGCAGGTTGGTGTCAATAAATATCACATATAGCAGTGTGATCCAAAGGTCACCGCCACACAAATATTGCATAACTCTTTCGTGATAATATTTTTTTCAGTCCTCATGAAAACAAAAAGCTAATTAGTTTCTGCCTTTTGTCATACATTTTGACATGCAGATACTGGGCAAACACGTGCTTCTCTCCGGATATGTATGCAAAAAATAGTGTGCTGGCGGGAAAGGCATGTCTATATATTTGTACAATTAGTCATATGTAAACACACAGAACTGCCAGTCCATATGTGTTGCGCTTCCATGGCTATACAGTGCATAGATGCCTTGAGACTGTATTGGGACTGTACAGCAAGTCACACCTGTAAGTGTTAAGTGTACCTCGCCAGGGACCTGAACGGAAAGTATTTTATACACACTCATCTATGTCCCACCGGTCGAAGCAATTACCAGGCATGCCCCACGCACGTGCCACCAACCGACTACACTGAGCCGCGCGTGCGTGCTGTGGGTGGCGAACGGATTACGTTAACCCCTCAGTCCCCTCCCTCCAGCCTCCCCACCTGCTTTCATCACGTGCCTAGTGAAAGCAGTAAATATAGAGCGTTTACAGGTACTCTCCGTATTGTACACATTTCTGTTTGACGTTTTATATTTAACACATATACAGCTGAAGCCGCAACGGTTGACTGTGGTCAGTGAATAGTAATATTAAATAAGAAAATGTTATATACCCCTTTAACTCAGACCTATCTCGGCCAGGAACAAGAGCATTCATCCATGAGCCGCTCCGAGCTGATTCCAGTTTGTTCGGACCAATGGCCACCAGAGGGACAAGGTTGGTTATTTATGCTCAGTGGAGGGAGCAGACTCAGCCAGGCTTTAGGAGCACTGTTGGTTTACAGTAAACTAGATACATTATGCCTCCCTGCAAGTTATGGGTGAGCTCAACGTTGTGTTCTGCTGTCGAAGCGTAGGTCTATATATGCCGACTGAATGGGAATCGTTCCTCATAAGACAGATGCAAAGGATGCAATTTACGATTGGTTTTCGGGGAAATAGTCTGTTTCATTTCCTGATATATGATAGTGAAATAAATTCGGATATCCCTTCACATTTGCGGATTCGCAGACGCATATTCATTTTTCCTATATTTTTAAATCTCCCTTGGCTTTCCACAGCAAAATTGATATATGAGTTTTGCCTCAAGCAGTCCTTTCGTAAGATCTCCGCCTCTTCGTTTCCATTGCGAGAGGCGACACAGGTAAGGTTGTACAGACAAGGCGCTGGATTTCTAGTCAGACTGTGCCTCGAATTCTTCAGAAAACATAAGCTAGACATAGAAGACGTCTAAAGTGTTCTATTCTATCAGGATGGCAAAGAAATACTCACTGGTGTTAAGTACCAACTGTAGCTACTCCCTGGTGTAAATCAATTTTTGAAACCTAATTCCCTAAAGAGAAATCGAAGCTTATTTTCCAGATCTTTCTCAATCCCGTTCAGATGAGGGTATACTTTAAAAGAATGTACGTCATCATACATATGTAGATAAAAATAACTGGCGAAGGTTACTGCGTACACCTTGCAGAGTGTTAGCATTAGTTCTCTTTGATATTCGAAATTGTAATCTGAGACGTGTTCTAAATGAAATACTCTATAATTTGATGAAACGATGGAAACTTTATATTGCAAATATTGTATATCATATATGAAATGATTTTTGTGAGTCGGCAATACAAATAGATTTCTAAGTATTTTTGAATATATTGGAAAAGCATAATGAATAACAACCTTTCAAATATATCTATTTGAATGCAGGAAGAAGAAAAGAACATTGATTTTGTATATATATATATATATATATATATATATATATATATATATATATATATATATATATATATGTCAACTCTGTCGTTATATTTGTATGATATTCCTATGAAATGTTTGATATCAACATAGTCATTGCATAGCGGCCTTAAAAACTTTTCCATTTATGTAACAGCCTTCTAACAGTATGAAATTTGCAGTTCAATTTAAACGCGAACATATGTGCCCATATCATGGCTCAGGATGATGGCTGCACAGAAAGGCAAGTCGCCATCTATTTCATTCGTCGATAATGGCATCGACACCAAAATGTCAGTAAATGAATTACTGACTAGCTTCCAAACGGTGTCCACCTGAATTTGCCTCCTGGACACTGACCATACTAATAAAAGGTCTATAGGTCTCCTGTCCGAGTCCGGTGCTAAGTCGCCGGGTAAAACACAGGGCGGTTGGCGCACACTCCCGGTAACGCGGCTAACAGAGGGGTCGGGCACGCACGCCCCGCCCGCAGCTAATCCCGAGGGGGCTATAATGCACAATAGGGGGAGTGCAGCTGGGGGGCGGGGCGCCAGACATCCCGGAGGACCATTAGGGAGTCTGCGCCCAGGAGGAGAGCTAACAGGTCCGGGGTGTGGTTTTCAGTCCCCGGGGCAGTGTGCCCTGGGCAGGAGGTGAGGATGCCATGGCGGGGCACGCAGGCAGGTGGAGGGTGAAAACTGCTACCCCAGCTGGTGCCCGCCCCATTCAACAATGGCTTTGCAATTATTACCTAAGTAGGGCCCTCTATCACAAGCACAAACTCTTTTTTGATCAATTATGCAGCCAGGCAATTAGAGCAAGCATGAGGCTTTGAAGAAGCCCCAGGTGGGTCGACCCACATGCATGTGTGTTTGCAGATATCAGTTTTATTCGGGTGGAGTTAATTATTTCTGTATGAGCTTTCATAATGAGACGTCATTGAAATGGGACCTGGCTGCCACGTGCATTCTCACACAAGAGTGAAGCCTTTTGGTGACCTGTCACCGGTAATATTGGTTACTGTGAATTGTCCAACCACAAGCAGTGGCCATAACACTCAGTCCTTAAAACCATCTGCATGAATAGATCAGCATTATAAAAATATAGATATGAAATAATTCCTTCGCAATTTTATTCTATTCAACATCATTCTACCCACGCTCCTATCAAATAATGATAAAAAACCCAGAATATTCTAATAAATTCCTTGTAAATTGGGTTCATTGGGCGGTAATTACAGCAGGTGGTAATCAGGCTAATTAGACCCTTGCCATTAAGTACACGTCTGCTAAGGAATTGATCGTACTTGATTGACGTCATTTCGTACGGGCTTCCATGCATGCAGCCCTCCTTCTCTGCCTTTCATCTCCAATAAAGCGAGTCGGGTTTAAACATTAAAATATCTGGATCTTGTAATACGCGGTGTCCCCGCCTGGCGGCAATGCTGACTCAGAGGGCTCCATTTCCAAGGCGCCCTCATTTTCAGCCGAAGACGGGGAAGTGGGAAAGGTGTCTGCTGGTGTTTCTCACCGCCGAGACGGTGCGGAAGGACTAATATTGGCCGGGGTAATAGGATCGAGCATTATGGGAAACCTACTTGTCGTATATTGCACCGGGAAAATGACAGTCCTTGATTACTGGCGGACTGCGCGCTGAAGGTGTGCTCTCACACCTCGTGGAGTGAGCCTCTCTGAGGATTGGTCCCTGCCTGGGGCCGCATGACGGATGAGGTGGTAGCTCAGGGCTATAGAGACATGTGGAATACCTAAATGCTGTCAGGCACATCACGTCACTCGGAGTCGTAGAACATCAAAGCACCAATGAATATAGTCGTCTTCTATTTGCAAATCGTCTGGTATTTTTTTTCTCGTATTTATTGGATAATTTTCTATATCTCGGTCAATTAACATTTAAATGGTCTTGATCAATTAACTTTATCATGAATCATGAAATATATAGAAATATTATCCTATTGTTTGCCATACTTCAGCAGCATCCCTTACAGCAATTGCACACACAAGTACGAAGGCCTATCCAATGACTCAGTCTATACTCGGCATTTACTTCAGCAGACTAAAAACGTGACGACATGTAGATTGTCTAGCCAATAGTCGTCAGGTGGTGCTCGATTACGCAATATCTACAGCAATTACCGTCGACCCAAAAATTTCCTCAAGCGATTCCACTAGCAGATTATATATAGAAATGTACTACCTTGAAATAGTCGCCAGTGTCAAATTGTCTGCATAATCGGCAGGTGATGCCAAATTGTGCAATCTAATGCAAACAGACGATTTGTAGTGGTCACTCCTTTGACGATTACACTAGAATATTTCTAGCTTTTTAATGCTAAAAGTTGTCAAGTGATATTAAATTCATGAATCGTCGCCCAGAATCGTCTGATCTAGTTTTTTTGTTTTTTTTTCAATAAATGCTTTACATAAATATGCGCACTCCAAGTTTCGAGCACTTTCACTTGCAGGTTACATGAAGAAATCTCTCAAACATTAACGTTAATCGACATTTCACTTATATTTTCGGCCTTGTCCGGATTTCACTCTGATTCCCGAAAACAGTTTGTGACCGAATGCTTAATTTTTCTGCAAGCAGCACGAGGTGGATGGAATAGGAAAAGGGGAACCGTGGCACAGTGAAAATAATGAATGCAATTTATGTGAATGTTATGGACAGAGTGGCATTCAGAGGAAAACGCCCTAGGGAGAGCTTGGAGCATCGGACCACGGAGCACCAGTAATGCATGCAGATTGAAACGGTAATAAAACAATCCAGTCCCGCCCAACTTTTTGGGACGAAAATGTGATCACTAATCGCTTTAGCGACAAGACATTGACTTATGGACGTGTCAGACATCGATGAGTGAGTGCAGGCTCTTTGTCAGTGTGTTCGATTCCCCTTTAAAAGACTGACCTCGCTTTTCAAAATTACTCCCAATTATCACTTTCAGCTGGCTCTATAACTAAACCGCTACCGTGGGATTGTTAGTAGAAAGATGCCAGGGAGATAATGGAAACTCCTTTCAATGATTAATCTCGTCATTTAAATGGCTCGCGTTGATGGGTTTCTCTGTGTGGATCTGAAGGAGGATACGACATCTGGAAACTGACATGGACGCGCCCAGTGGTGAAATATTGCGTTTAATTAGGTGTTTGTGTAGAGGTATATATACATCACCACTGCGGTGATTCAGGCGGATATCGCGGAGCAATAAAGGCGGAGTAATGCGCAGAAAGGCCTGTAATGGTAACCGAGGCATTGCCTTAGTGGCCGCCGGTCACAGCATAGTCACATCAGCGTGTGGATATAATGGGATGTCACACACAGGAGTATGGCGACAAAGGCCCTATTTTTGTGTACACAAATTTGGCCGCTCTCCTGGCATAGTGTTGCCTGCCATGATCGTCAATGGAGAGGCGTGTATGTCCAGAGGGTAAATCATATCGTTAAGGGATGCCGACAATAGATGAATCACCTGTGGTACCTTGACTCACCGCTATAGGCGTGTGGAAGTACCATGGAAGCTATGAACTCAATGTAAACTGGGATTCATACGGTGGGATTCATGTACCTCACAGGGTTCAAAATCTCATGAGGTTTTGTTTCTTTCTAGGGGTAAATGTCACCAACAATTTTCTGGGAAGAAATATGTCTCAGGGAAATGGAACCCTAGAACTTAGACGAAGAAACTGTGTTCGTGTACAGAATCCCAGCAGGATCTAACTCGGAGACATACCCTGTAAGGTACATAAATCCCCTCAAGAGAACCCAACACGACATGCAGCTCAAGATCTCACAGTACAACTCAGAGGTGCGACAACACGCCACACTGTCAGCTTGCTCAGCAGTGCTTTCTTTCTCCTGATAATAAAACGTCTTCTCTTGTGTTTGAGGTACTGCCGAAACATTGGCAAGACATTTGGACGCGTTTGATCGCAATCCAGTGTTCCGTTCCAGTTTTAACGTCTTAAATATCTCTTCAATATTTTAGCTTAGAGTAGTGCAATGTTGAAAGCCCAACCACCTTTTGGAAAATCTATACGTTTACGGAGGGAAACGAACAATTGCACATGCACACAAACAAGTGTGACCCGGATGTAGATGACAAGGGGGCTGGAAATCTTACAGCTTGGATGCCCTAAAAGAAGCGTGCAGTTGTCTCATCCGGTCTTTATTGTTTTCACTCCGCTTCGATAATGTCGCGAGAATGTTTCTTTAGGTTAAACACTTCAGACCCATTCTCGAGATTTCGAACACATCATTGTCATGTGACAAACAGTGCCTAATGCCATCTGGTGCCCTGTTTCAGACGTTAGTGTACTTCGAAATTCGCAAAACATAGCAACGCTTCCTCTGGATACAGAGAAGACAAAAATCATCAGTCTTTCATGATCAAATATAGCACCAACAAAACCTCTCCGGGTTCTCATTATGTTTGACACCTTCTGATTCGGCTGTTTAGAAATTGAATGCTCTGCTCTTTATGCCTTCAAGGAAATAAATCTAAAATCACCTGATGATTCCATCAAAAAGAAGATATCCGTTGATTCCACAAATCAAACATAATAGAGTTTGTATTTCCTGAATGCGCTAGCCAAACAAAACCTTATAGCTAAAACTATACCGTGGCAAAAGGTTTCATGGCAACAGTGCTGGAACTTAAAGGATCACTAGATAAGGTACAATTATAACATGACAACCCCAGACTTTTGCAATTAAAAGGATACTCTTTTAATGAACACACTTGTAAGCATGCTGGCTTTAGTTCAACCATTCAGTCTCACCTACAGAACTGCTCCAATTCCGAAGCCAAAGCGTATATTCTATAAATGCACTGACTTTTGTTGTAAGCCCCTACCCCCATAAATAAATTGCTGAGGAGTAGTATGTCATGAGCCAACGAGTATAATCATTACATGAGGTAAGGTGCAAGACTCGAATGCATGCAATTTATGTTAACTTCTCGGTCATCTTTCTAGAGTGTTATGTTGTCCTGTTACCTAATATCATAGAGTATCAGTATTAAAGGCAATAAATCATCCAACCAAACATATCTCAAAGGAGAGTCTAATACCTATAGTCTGCACGAATGATGTTTTTCCAATACTAGCCTGAGGGACCTACAATGTATAGATTCTGTCTAATTGAATATGCTCCTCCCTTGTAACAAGAATGGGTGGGTATTCTAAGACTTATTGTTTTAGTTTGCCAAAGTTGATGAGGCTTGCGGAACAACACCAAGCCATACATACGGCGACAGAGCCACAAGCTGGATATCATGGGCATAGCCGACTGGAAAAGGAAACAAAGGAGGATTCTAATCAACCAGAAGCTATGTTGTTTCCAATTCTATAGTTATTTGTGTTTTCTAGAATAGACACAGGACTCTTGTGAAAATGTGCAGGCGTATTCGATTTATATATCGTGGTAGATCGATGACATGCCGGCTTCTTTTAGCAATCAATAACGGATTAAAATACCTCTGACAAAAAGTCAATCCCACTTGTCGAGGATGTGGATGACTTGTGTTATTATTGTAAATATGGGCTGTATTGTTCTGCCGCACGACCAGTCAGTTGGCCCAGCTTTCAGTCACACTAACAACACTGTTTTACTATTTCCCTAGCCGCAGCGTACAGGGAACCGATCCCTTTAGGTGGAAAAACACTGACTTATCCCTAGGCAGCGTCATAATCTGTTTTATCATCCCGTTTAACTTTTTTATGGTGAAGGGAGGGCTGGATTTTCTTCCCCGTGTCTTGAGAAGATGAAGGGTACCTTCATTTTAACTCATTATAAACGTTTAGTTTTTCCAACTTGCATGGATTCTATTCGTGGAACTGAGAAAAGACATTACTGGTGCTGTTTAAACAGGGATCCCTTAAATGTCCACGGAAAGCTTGTGTACCTGCATCAGAGTGTCTAAAGTTCTTAAGTCTCAACCAGCCCAAACAGCACAGCCTATCTTATTGCTCCTTGCTACTTTCACTTACTACTCAGGAGTACACACGGAGACACAATCTATTTCCTACACTGCCGAATTTAGAGGCCGTTACAGAACTATCGGTAAGGCTTTCAACCGTCTAGTAGAGTGATGTCGTGAGGTACAGTCTAAACTATATTTAAAAAATCAGAATGGTCGAAACATTACAATTCATACCTCCATACCTCTTAAAACTGTTAGCGGAGATGGGGGTGGAGGTGGGTTTTTTTTATCCCTAGCAGTTACCATGTACGTTTATTTCCAAACGAACTGCAGGGCTAAGACACTAAGACATTTCGATCAATACTATACACGTATTTGAGATTCAAATTCAGCTATTCGTTCGGCTGTTGGGACATTCTAAATATTTCTAAAAGGCAAACACCAAGGGCGAACTTCCCCAGAATTAGAGTTCAGAACCGAATCACGTTCATGCTATTTCAAACAAAAATTCGAACTAATTTCTCTGGAACAATTTATTTTGTGGAGTATTGGTCTACCTATCTTATCTCTATTCCATGATTGAATCGCATCATCGTATGTCACAGAACCATTTACTGTGATTCTATGTTAAATGGCGATTAAATGTAGCCAGGTTCAATGGTTCCGATATTGAGCGAGTGGGACGCACCGAACAGTGGATCCGCAGGCTTTTAGAATTTAATAATCCGCGCTTTAATTATTGGTGTTAAAAAGTACATTAATCGAATAGCGTTTTCAATGGCTACCTCTCGTGATAGCCCGTAGTTCGTGCGTGAATGGTAATTCTATCTTCCTGTGAAATGTCTGCAGATGGCAAGGCAGGTATGGCCGTTTCCTTTAAATTCTTTTCCTAAGTATCCAGCATGCTCTGTCCTAGCCATGGGTTTCCAAACGCTGTCTGACTTTATGAGGATACCGAATGGAAACAAATATTAATTCATTTAAAAAAAAAGTACAAGTAATACAAGTTGATCCTCTGAATGATATAGATAATATAGAAAGAAGGCATTCTTCAATATTATCAAATAATGTATATTTGATACAAACTTGCTACGGTGTGTCCCTTAGCTTCTCACTTGGCGTCATTATGGACATCTAGTTCTATAAGTAGGTCAGCGTAGGATTGAACTTCCGGTCAGTACGAATTTTCGGAATGCCGGCCTATATGACAGATTTCAGTTTTGCTACAAGGCTGTCAGTTGGTCATTCTAGTATGGTATTTTTATGTACACGAGGTTCATTTTTGTGGAATCCATGGCTACCAACTGCTGCTATTATGAATATCCAAAATGAAATTGATTACGCTGCCGTTTTGTCTTCATAGTACCACTCTTTCCCAATCGTCACCGCTAAGCTGTTAATAATTGTGCTTTATTCTTTCTTAATTATCCTGGAGCGAATACTCGATGAGCATATCATCAATACGTCATTTAGGTCTTGTCTATTACCTATAAATACATAATTTCGGGATATTGATGAAAATAGAATGATAGAAGCTCTCAAAGACAATTTTTCAGTATTTTGTGAGTATACGTCATTCGACTTTGAATTAAAAGTCATATAATAAATACAACATATAAAATCTCACTTACTCTTACTTTAATGGTTTGCAGTTATCATGACACAAAAATTACATATCGATGAAATTAACGAGGAAATTGCTTCTTGCATCTCGTAATTTTGATTGGAAATAAACTACGCATGACAAATGCAGAGCAGAATTTAACGTGTCGGTTTGTTGACAGTGCCCATCACAAAAAGGCAGCTGGCCTCCCTGGGGAAACTGAGGGTCAAACGTTCACCTCATTATATTGTGATTAATGGTGAATTAACAATAACCGACCTGGAACCCAAAACAACGCAACCCATCCCTTTCCGGAGATCCATATTTCAATATTGCATATTGCCACGGGTTTTACCCTCTAGCTGTACGTGTAGGTAAGTTATTAATTGAAGTTTTATCAGTACTAAAGAAATTTATTTAAAAGAAGACAACATAACATCACAAATGGACTTTTGATACCAGAAGACTAATCGGAATAAGAGTAACTGAAACCTCGATAAAATTGGACCTTAAGTACGACAAGGAGGTTCTAATTTTTAAAAATGAGTTTCTTTTTCTGTCAAGTTTATGGCTGAATCATTTGGTAAGCGACGTATGTCAAATGAAAGGAAATGTGCATCTTAAAGACATTAAACGTCCCTCTTTATCTAAACTTTCCTTAAGAAAGTGAAAGCATATATTCAAATGTATAAAGGAAGTCATGAACTGAATCTTTTAAATAGTCAGGGAAGAACCAAATGTTTCTCAAGGAAGATTACATGCAATAGCCCAATTTGATTTAAAAAAAAAGAGTCTCTCTTCTGAGGAAAGTTTTCGATAAAACTTGTGAGACGTTGGGAGTCATAGAAGTATGCACAACGTTCACATCTGCTATTGGTTGAGCATTCAATTAGTCAAAACGCCTCCCATGGCGGCTCATTCCCTTTAAGGGATTAAGGACTGGTGGCACTGCAAGCACTATGTTGATGATGTGACGGCTAATGTCAGTTTCCTTCTCTCAACACCTTACCTGAACATTTTATCCGGATGTAACATATCTACTATATGAATTACCCACGGCCATGGAGGGCCGTATTAGGTGTGGGCGCCCTGACCACACCCAATGGGGCGTAACTGTTTGATTGACAGCTTGCCCCTGCTTATCTTAACTAATGGCTGTTATCCTCTTGGTTACTATATGATCTTACTGATAGAAGTCTTGGCTGCGGCCGAAAATAAAGAGAACTGTATCCGTCAATCCTCCCGAGCTCTTGGTGAATTGGACATTGTTATCAATTGAAGGTAATCGATTTCAATACCAGTGTAGATATTTTTCTGGCTCAAATCGTCTATAGTTGTAATGAAGGTATAGACTCTCTTCTATTCTAAATCATATGACATGATGAATCATGATGTCCTTCAGAATGCATAGAAACCTCCCGTAGAGATCATAGAAACAGAAATTGTATATAGAGGCAGAATTATATAGAAGCAGGCTATTGTAAAATATCTTCTAGCACGGAACTTGAACTTTTCATATTACCATCATTGATTTGACTACTAGAAACTATATTTTCAATATACATAAATATCACGAAGCGTAGCAGGAAAATTGATTTTTATTCTATCCACCCTTAATATGACCTTATTAAGCCTAGGTAATAGTGCCAAGAAAAAGAGTTATACAAATCGAGTTTGAGTTTCGCATAAAAAGGTCACTCGGGCTCACGATCAACATAATCCTCCAATCAGTAGACATGAAGTAAGAACAAGTATCGGGGATGTCACACACTACATAGTGTTATGCGGTAGCAGGACCTGGCATGCAGCAATAACTGAAGTCAAGTCTTACCGTAGGGCGGCGGCTGGGGGCCGGGGTCAGGCCCCGCGTCGTGACGGCCGTGGTCGCCGTCCTCGCTCGGTCCTCGGCCCGAGTCAGTGTTGGACATGTCGGCCGAACACCCCGACACGCTGTCCGAGTCCTGGGCGCCGCGACCCTCCCGCATCAGGATGTGCAGCAGCTGGTGGACCTGGACAGAGAGGTAGAAGAACAGAGCGATCAGACAGGGGCCAGTCTCTACACTGTACGGCACATGTAAAGGCGTGGAAACAGGCATGGCGTGAGTCCCACTGGGAGTTACAATGATGGCGCACTGAGGTACGTTATGACTCGGGTGTAAGCTGCGAGACTACTACAAATATTATAGCGAAGCAGTGTGGGACATGCAAATAAGTCTTCAGTATCTCCAGGTAGTACACAATAGTGCCGAAAGTGAATGTGGTCAGCAGCCATGCTGTTATGCTGAATAAGGCGAGACAAAAGTCAATATTATATTACTAATATATTGGTCAATTCATCTCATTTTCAGGCAGAATCTGAACAGTTAATTATATTGAAAAAGAAATAAACAACACTACTTTGCAACGTAGTTATCACTGGTTTTACCGATCGTAAATTTCAAAAGTCTATTTTCATACTGATGGTGAAGTCAAAATTTTGGTTAATTATTTCGTGGTGCACTGTCATTCTTGATTGATGAAATGCTGCATTTCTAGCGTAACACACAGTGAACAAATTCTAGTGCATCAAATATGCTTTGCGTTTATGACGATATTACGTTAAAACCAGCCAAGGAATAATACATGTAATTTCTTGGACTTGTGATTGTAAAAAGAGCTAAGCTCATTTACAAAATCAATCTGCTATGAGTCCCTCTATACTATCACAACTGATAACATACAGTATTACAGCACTACCTGTATTTTTTGAAGGTCGGTTTTTGCTGTTGTTAGATGTTACAGTTACAATACTGCAGTACATATTCTCTTTGTGCACAACCTTTTACAGACATAATGAAAGACCTGCATGATGATCCCGTCTCCTGACATCAAAGGCGATGTTTTTAAATAGTTTCAAATCAAAAACATGTGGAGAAATATTTATTTTCTAAACTCTTTCGGCTCTTGAAATTTTGGTTAAATAAATGATAATAAAATGCAACTGCCATGTTTTTCTTCATACTTTGCATAAATAACACTGTTTGATACATCTATTGAAGGTCATATAGTATGCATTTCTTATGAAGTAGAATAACTAGTGATGATACTCATAGACGATAGGCTACTCTAAGTCAGGCTACCTGAATAATGTACACCATCCACTTTAGCTACGACATTAAACATAATCTGAGACTATGCTATAAGCGTGAGAAGGTAAGTTATGCAGATTTTGTTTCATTGGCATCGAATGGTGAATAACTGAGCAGGTGGTAAAGGAGAGAAGCAAACAAAGGCAGTTGACAGATATTAATTAGGAACGGAATCATATCCTGTCTTGCTCATGCATAGCTGAGGCTCTGCCATATAAGACCTGATACGCTCCTCGGTGAGCAGAATATTCCCGTCGATCATATTGAGCAGCTCATGAGCAAAGTATAGACATCAAAACAATGGCATTTAGGGACATGGTTTGCCGTCATGGTTATTTAAAGTAGCACTAGGTATGAAGCAAGTAGCACGAGGTAAAGATCAATCCACGATGCACATTACCCACACGCCAACAAGGCCACCCGAAAGCTTTCACTCACACATGGTTACCCACTGTATAGTTCCTGGTGCGCCTTTAACTGCTCGTGCGTCATACCAAAGGGGCTGGCGGGTCTCAGCCTCCACAACAAAGGTCTACTTCAAGTGCTGGTGGTGGTTGGAGTTGTTGAAGGTGCACGGGAGCGTTAAATATTTGGAATCGATGTGTTCTGTGGGAGAGGGTGGTGATGTGGAGGGCGGTGTTGGGTGGGGTGGTTGAGTTAGCCCTGACGTCTGTACCCCGTGCACTTTGTGCCTAGGGCTGGGCCACGACCCCCTCACACTCCCACCCACCCACTCCTCCCCAACCAAACCTTCAGGGCGCACGGCCATCTCTGAATACACGAGGGCTGCCGACCGGCGTCATTGTTAATTCAACAGGAAGGCGAGTAAATCTTTGTCGGCGAGTTCAGACTGGAAATTAGCGCGACTAAATGCTGGCTTTCATGTGCGCAGACGCCACTGGTAATGGGGAGAAGGTGCAGGAAGCGGATGCCGCAGAGCCGCCATGCGCCAGCCATGATGGATGGAGACGCTGTTGAGGTAGACATAGGTGGAGATGCGGAGACAGGAGGAGAGGCACGGGGGTGGGGCGGTGAGGGGGGCTGGAGTTTGGATTGCACATGTACAGAGCGAGCAGCTCAGGGCCAACTGCTGCCATTCAGGTCAGCGTGAGCCGCTCATCCCGGCGCTGCCACCCGGGCCGGCCGCGGCAGATTGCCGTGTCGCCGGGACAATGACCATGGGGACTCCTCCGGTGACCCAACGTGTTTGCAGGCTCCTCGTTTGCGCTCTGATTTATTACGGGCAGGCCGGGAGGAGTTCATTATTCCAGGGACGGGGGCAGTGCGTCAGCAGCGGGTTATGCTCATGCTTTTCGGACAACGATCACCGGTGGCCATCACTAGCCCCTTCCTCCTCCTCCTCCTCCTTCCCGCCCTCCTCCCATGCTTACACTTCTCAAATGCTTTGTCGTGCAGCACGGTCCTGGCGTGGTCAGATGGACGCATACCCAAGCGAACACAACGTGATTCCCACTTCGTTAGACAGCGACAAAAGTTAGCTGATGACGCCAAGAACTCCCCACCGAAAAGGGAAAAATAGATTATCAGTTCCCACTACTACAGGCAATAGGATGTTAATTACACCAGAATTAGCTTCCTAAAGATGGGGAATCAGTGCCTCATTCCTCCCTTTATGTCATTATGCAAATGCAGCTCATTACCGTAACGACCTCCCGAGTAGCTCCATGCAGCTCAGACGGCGTCGGAGTCATGCGTAGCCGCGATTACTTGGCCGGTCAGAGAACTAGCCCAATTCCCTGCATGCCCGCTTTAATAACTTAAAGGGGCATCCCGGGGACCCTATTGGGTTTCATCAGCCCGTCTTATATGGTATTAGACGGAGAACTGTGTTGCGGCAAACAGATTGGACGGCTAGCGGCGATTGCATTCTGCTCACAGCTGCTTGCCACGACTCAGGTCGACAGGGGACTCGGGGTCGGGTGGCGAGCTGTTCGCTGAGTTGCTCGTCGCGTCCACGGGCCGTGGGATCGAGACATCTGACGTTCACAGAGATCGCAGAATCAATTAATGCCCTAGACCCCCATGACACATCCAGACACCGATAACCTAGCCCTTGAGCAGCTGGTGGATAGACCAGTCTACCTGGCCGACGTCTTTGAGTATTTCCCCCAATACCTGCTGGAAAGGCGACGCCAACTGAAGACTCGGGACGGATACATGGTTCGTGGGGGTGGGGGATGTTCCATGGCAACGGGCAGACATGAACCGTTTAGGGTCGATAAGTATAAAAGGTTGGGAGGGTAGTGTGTCGGGAGATAAAGGCATACAGAAACTATAGTAGGAGATACAGAGGAAGAGGAACAGTCTATACAAATACAAACACTTTAATATATTGACGGTATTTCAGCGAAGGGAAAACATAGTACAATATGTACAAAGAGTGCAAAGCAAGCAGAAATGTGCAGGTGAAGCTCGTACGATCGCGTGGGTGTGGTTCTACAAGACACACACTACAGAGCGCTGTGGTGTTAGGTCTATGGTCTTGGAATAAAGGCGATGTTTATGGGTTCTGAGCTATCAAAGGGTTGCAGAAGGTGTGGCCATCTTCCAATCGGTAGCGGAGCAACGAAGGAGAAAAAAAAGAAAGAAAATCTATGAATTGAGTACACCATAGCATTGGATAATCAAAGACTCGGAGAAAGAGTCGGATACAGTTTCAAGTGATAACAAAAGAAGTGTGGAGGAAGAGAGAGCGGGGAAAAGCAAGAAAATACATGAAGATAAAAGTAGACCTGTGCCATGGAAGCGGCAGAGATAGATGGGTATGTTCGCAGGCAATATAAATACCCCCAGAGCCCAGCCTCCAAGGCCGCTAGGCGGGTCCACTTCGCCTGAGCTTGATGAAACCAATCAAGCCTCCTCGCGGCCGAGGACCGACAACTTGTTGAGGGGCCGGTATAAAGTGACCTTTAACGTGGTTTTCATTGAGAGCATCAAAGACGGGGGCTCGGCCTCACCACCCCCTATTCAGCCGGCGACAGGGCGCTGTGGCGGGCGGGGGCTGGTCGGGGCGCGGCCAGATTACGCCGTATTACCGCGCAGTCGCCGACACAGCCCCCGTATTTACGCCCACCTTAAACAAGCGGCGACTTCCTGAGGCCAGGCTGGCTCCCTTGCCATAATAGAGGCCGGTCGGCGACAAAGAAGGGACCGGGATCAGCGCCAAGGCCAGCGGGCGCCGTGGGGACAGAGGCGGGCGGAGTGGCACGAGGCGGGAGATGGGCGGTCGACGGTCAACATTGGGAGAGCTGAGCCTACACTGAACCACCCGACCCCCCACTTACCACCCAGGACCAGCGCCACCACACCGGCCGCCTCGCTCCTCGGCACCTCGGATCGCAGGTGGAGGCTTGGCGCCTTGATGGGCTCTGGCCGGGCCGGTAATGTGAAATGCCGCTGGGACGGCCTCCGAATAAACATTACCAGCATGGCCATTAGCGCCACGACCTACGGGCCGGCCGCTTTGAGCGCCGGCAAGACCTACGTCGCCTTCGACGGCGTCCAATACATTTCCTTTACGCTGGGGGGTTAAAAATTCATTAGCAGCAAATAACCTAGCGAGACCCTGGCCCTCAGCAAGGTTAAAGGATGCTACGCCTACTGGGAGTGTGCACGAAGGGCAGGAGTCCGTGCGCCCGATCAGAACAGCCTACTCATGCTGGACGAGACGAACCAGGTGCAAGGGGATCTTTCTATCTGCTACTTACACTGGATGGCAGCGACTTGTTGCACCGGCGGCGGTAGGGGCACTGTCGGTGTCTGAGTGACGGCCTGTTGGACCAGTGTCACCGCCCGCCCTTTACAGGGGTTGGAGGTCGCTTGATCGCCCCCATGGGGAGCATAAGGCTAGCATAATGTATGGCATTTGAGGTAATACATATAATACGGATGACTTGTATCAGTGCAGCCACAAATTAAGAGATGTCAGAGGTGAAATTAAAAGTGTATTTAGTACTCTAGGCATTTGTATCAGATATATACATTCCAACGTAATTGATAACTTAGTAATATACAGCGGGATCTCTAAGCACTATAGTTAATAAACAGTTAACAGATGAATTACTTAAAATAAATATATAGATGCATTCAATTTTGTGTTAATTACAAAGGAATAATCATCAGCATCTCAAACAAAAGAAGTCTTTAGCGAATCTAGTGGGTCCTTGCAGTCGTGGTAGGCGGGGTTAGCATAGGTGAGCGCTGTCAGTTCCTGCGTTAGCGATGGAGGTGCTAGGTGGTTATCTGCAAGGCGTGAGTTACTCTGTAAGTGTGTCGCTGCCTGCGGGGATACGTGCTCAGCCGGCGGGCGAGCAGATCCCACGGGGGAGTAGGGGGATGGCGGCGGCAGCAAGGTGGGCGGGACGGCGGTAAGGAGTGGTGATAACGGCTGGGGGAGTGCTACTGCGCGAGGCCCAGGTGTCACCCTCCTCTTAGAGCCCCAGAGGCCGCCGCCTCTCGTGTCATTAGTGTGGATGGTCGACTCTGCGGTGGCTACTGGTGCCACAACTCCAGCGCTACTACCCACCTCCAGGTCCTTCTCGGTGAGGCGTGTGTGCTTGGCTATGGTCCCTTGTACCGGGTCATAGAGCAGGCGGTGACGGGGTAGGTGTCGCGGGTCCCGGGGCGGGTACTCGCGCGGGTCCCGCGGGTCGCGGTAGGTGTAGGCCCGCACGTCGCCCTCCAAGGCGTCCCCGGCAGGGCCCCGTGGCCACGCCCCCTGCCCTGCCCGTAGCGCCTCCTGCAGCCAACAACACAACACCGTCAGTCTGACATAGATTTAGCGTTCACGGGGGATTAACTCAGGAAAGAGCAGCTCAACCCGAGGCTGAGACGAGACTAGGCGTAGACGTGCAGTAGAGCAGAGTGGAGCTGGCAGGCTTCGCGTGCAGCGAGACTAGAGAGCGAATGACCAGTAGTATAGGCTACCACACACACGGCACCTCGCAATGCACACAAGCGCGGAGGAGTGTTAGAATCAAAGAGGCGTGTTTTAGTAAAGAGAATGTGCAAAGCTTTCATAGCAGCACAATAAAGTGTTAGTCTGTTGTCTTGTTGGTGGGTTAGAAATGGGTGGTTTAGGAGTGCGGTCAGTCTAAATCTCCCCCCTGTCGGTGGTACAACGTTAACTGACATGCCCGGAGGCTCAGTCCAGTCCGTGCCTCTTTTCATCTCTGTGTATGTGTGGAGGGTGGTCTTCCTGACCAGGCACCTGCGGGTTCCGGTGCCCGCTGGACCTCGCTTTGTTTCTGACCGTACATAACTCAGCCCCGATTGGCCCGTCAACCACGTGGCCAGGGCGGCGCGCCATTCATCACTGCCACCACCCGGCGATGACCGCCCAACGAGCTGCTCTGAGCAGCTCCAACTGTCTATGCACTGCTCTCAGCAGCTGACCATTAGCAGTCTCCCCTTTCTAAGCAGGTCTAAAATGGCTAGTAGAAGGACAGGGCAGTTTCGAACCTTCCGAGCCACTGCGAGCAGTATTGAGTAACTTAAACCTGTTTTGTGACATCCTGTCTAGTGCGATGCCCTTTGGCTCTTGTACTGAGCTACAACAACGTGGGTACCACTCGACCTTACCCATGTCTTGATGTCTAGCCATCCTACCCATCTCCATCCCCCTAGTCGTCTTTCCTGTCCCCCAGGCCTCCCTTCTAACTCCTTCAGTTCCTCATTACCAACATGACCTGCCCAATTACGACCACCCACGTCCTCCAAACGAAAGTACTCTCCATCGTTCAGTGGTACTGTCTCCTTCGTGCACCATTCCGTATTTCTCCATCATTTCTGTCCATTTACCTCACCTACACCTGACCTATATTTCATCTGCTTGCCATATAAACACAAAGTTATACTGCTACCTTTAACACCCAACCACTTATTATGCTAGTTAGCCTTGACATCCTACTTAGCTGCTCATCCTTTGTATACCACCCCGTAATCTCAACCGTTCCCCACCCCCTTCATCAGGTAATCTCTTCGCGCCTCTTGCTTGCACCTCTTTCACACTCATCCCTCTAAAACTGATCTATTCTATCCCTGATCAGCTCATTCTGATCCAATGAGTCTACCTTTCCTCAAGAATTCCCCAACAACGCTGGGGAATTTCGTCTATCCACACACAGCCGGGCCACACAATGCCTTCTACTAATACCCCTGGCCCTTAACATGGCACAGAACCATTCCTCCTTCTCTCCCGGGCTGCTGTACTGCTCGTTAGCTGCTCAGTCTTTCTGTACCACCAGCGGGTTGCTCAATCCGTCCTCTGCCTGCCTACAGCGCACCCACCTCATTACCCCCACTCCCAGCGCCCTTGTTGGCTGGGTCAGACAGCAACAATCCGCAAATAAAGACGGCAGTGATGCACGGCTCATGCTGTTGGCACGGGAAATATCGCTGGCTCTGATTTACGGCAGGGCACACTGGTCCCAGGGGATGGACCTAAATAAAGTTAGTCTGCGGCGAGTCGCTCATCAACTACAGGAGCTGCTCGAGGAAGGTATATATGCAGGGTAGGGTACAAGACACAATAGCAAGGTCATTCAGAGGGCATCTTATCGTCTGTAGGGATGCGTGATTACTTGTTGCCTGAGAGAGGAGACAACTTTCAGATTTATGAAGCCAATTAGAGATACGATTTCATTAACCTGCCAAGTGCAATGCACAGGAACAATTAGTGCCACTCAAAGCATGAATTAATGCACAATTAAAAAGTATCCATGCCCTCTTCTAGATTGTAAAAGAAGACATCGCATTTTGTATGATTAAACTTTCTGCAACTTATTATATACTCCCGGTGATATCAAATTAACAAAATGTCTCCGTATGTCACTATACCTGTCAAGATAATGAGTGCGTGCATTTGCAGCTAATTGCAATGAAGCGAAGCTCTGATTACTAAGTGCAATATTTTATCGCATCGCTCAGTAATACTCTGCTAGAAGAAAAGTACCAGTAAAAGTCTAAGAGGCAGCAATCTGCAAACATTTCTCTTGCCATAGTCTAGCATTATGGGGTCTGGAAATCTGTGATTGTATCTTTATAGCCTCATAATTGGCATGTGGATGTTAGTGATGGATGGCATATCACGTGATCGACCATATTCATCGGCAGAAACATCAGACGTGATACGCACCAGTCGCTCAGGGCAGAGTGGGCGAGACAAAAGAAAACATAAAGATACCTTCCGACGAAATAAATCTTTTTCAAAATAATATGTTTTTCTAAAGCTCAAAAAGAGACAAAAATCTTGTGTTATTGGTAACGAACAATATGTTGTATTGCAGCTCGCAGAAGGACCTTTTCTATTCCTTTTTATTGTTCGTCCTACGTGCATGAATATTTTATGAATGTTGTTCAGTATAGCTCGGGAGGGAGGAAGTTGAAAGTAGGTCAAGACAGCGGGTATGACTCAGAGCAGGTCCTCGCTTAGTTGAGCTGCTTTGCAGGAGAGGACGCTGACGCATGAGAATTGTCATTAGGACAAGAGGTCACAATAGAAACATAGCAGACACCTCCGGCCTTATATAAATACAAGGCAAAACACTCTGGGGTTGAGACCCTTATAGATCTTTAGTCATTGTACCAAACATGAAGTGACTAGGGCAATGTATGGCTAATTAGTCTAGTTTAAAGTCGCCTATCTCCTCTCCCCTCAATGACATGTTCCTATCTCAGAGATAATTGGAGATAAAGTCTCAAACACATTTCAATGATCTTGGATAGTAATCGATCTAACCTAATTCACGAAATCCCGTTTGGAATATTGCACCGGGAGGCAATTCCAGTATAAAGCATCAAACTATACGTTGAGGATATTATGAAAAGAGCTATATTAGAGGCTTAGCGAGGCTTTTAATCTCATTCCTTATAGTTGCCTAAGAGATTAAGTGCAGCTGAGTGCACTAGACAAGCAAAGAGTTTCCTTTCAGCAACAGGTGTGGCCAGAGGCATTGACTCCCATTTCTTAAGTCCACTGTTTGCAACAGGTCTATTGATTTCCACTTTGGAGATTCTTATTTGAGGAACAGCTCAGGTGCAAATCAATTATAGGGGTTAGATTCATACTTGCGGTATTATAACCTCTATTTTCACTGTGGAGTGTTAGACCACACAACAGGTGTTGCAATGATTCATAAAACGACAGTTCTCTTGTATTTAGGTTACTATATTTAGTAGTTGCACATTTTCGAATACAAATCTTGAGTTTTATTTGGATAAACAGGTATGTACTGAAGCACCATTCTCAATATTGTTGATAAGAAAAAGGTTAGCATAAGTCTGAATTGCGGAATTTCATAATAAACGTTTCCCATATTCGGTAGATGGCCTTATAACTGCAACGTGTGAAGAGAAGAGAGTATTGTCTGGAGTCAACAGCATTGTAAGAGATCGACTCTTTTACATCCTTTCAACTGGTAAGGCTCTTTGGGAAAGGAATTTGCAAAGTAAATTAAATAAATGAGCAAAGTGTGAATATAGGTAATGGTGTATTATGTTATAACTAGGCGCAGAGAATAACATTTAGACATTCAGCTATGGCAAAATCCGATACACGCTTTTGAGATGACTTGTTGCTTATCAGTGCAATTGAGTATCAGTTAAACCCTACAGACGCTCTCACCCAGGGTCTTGCTATATGCTACGCTAGTTACAGACATCCATGCATAAAGTCGTAGACTGTGTATCTGAAGAATAGCACCGTTGATAAAACGATCAGATCAGTGCTGTCATCATTTATACACCGACGCACTGTCACCTAGATATCTACCGTCTACCTATATACTCACACCTTATATATCCGGACGGCTGAGCTATTCACACATAGCTGTGTATTCACATTGGTTTTCTATATTATATGATATCTATATCCCAGACATGGAGGTCTATATGGGAGTTACACGTTGGGATATGTAGGACCGCTGAAAGGCATTGCTTTGGCCCATATTGGAAACGTTACACCCTGGTGACTAGATACTCTGGGTATTGCCACAGACTGACACCTTTTGTATGCCCACCAGTGGTGGGGGGTCTCACAGGTTTATACATACTGTACACCCTGCCTGGCACAGCCCCGGAGGCCCTGATCCATCAGCTTGCAAGCCAGCGCCACCACCCTCTCCCTCTCTGCCACACTCACTCACTCCCAGAGACCACTGTCCCCTGCCTCTCACCCCCACTGCCAGCCTCTACCCTCCTGACGAATATTTCACGGCGCTGATCCGGGGGGCCCCAGGGCGGGCCTCCCCGGCCGTCAGCGCCGCCGTGATTTATGCCCGCCGGGGCCGGCGACGGGCAGCGCGCCCCACGCCCCGGATCACTACCTGCATTGCCATCGAAAGCTAATCGAGTTCAAGGTGCATGGAAAGCCATACATCTCAGCGTGACGTGTCTATCTCGGCTGGCCACAGAAGGATGAGGAGACCGGCAGGCCCCCCGCCCCCTTCCCCACCATTGATCACCGTCCGCCCGTCGGCTATGCCCGTACGTGGCCGGCACTTCGATGCTATCAGAGCGGTCCTTAAACTGTCCGTTTGAGGACACACCACAGGGCCTACTGGTGTCAAACGCCACCCCTTCCCCTGCCGTACATCCCCTCCCGCCCACCTACAACCCCCTCTTGCCCACCCTGTACCCCCGCACCACAATCCACCGTTACCGAGATTATCGACATATCATTCTCTCCTCCCGTCCTCATTTTCATTCTTAAAGGCTGTTTTTAGCTGATGCTTTGGGCTGGAAAGCGGAGTGGTATGTCTACCTAGTATATTACTGCCATCAAGGATTGGATACTGTTATTTCCCTGAAAGAGAATTCTCACAGCGCTCAAAGACACGGGGGACTGTTTTGATATGTTACATACATCTGGATGTTTCCCATGGCTTTTTCTTATGTACCCCTGTGGTTAAAATATATATCATTAACGTAGATAAAGATTTTATGATTAGACTCTGGGGAATATATGCATTTGACTAATGGATTACAGGTTCAAAACCACACCAAGACGCCTACAAGGATGAATATTAAATGTGTTTTGATGTCAACCAATGAATTAAGTTTATTAATCAAACGTAAGTGTTAAGTTACCATTTCAATTTTAATCCCTCGGAGTTTTATATCACTACCTCATATATGTCAGTAGTTGAATTAGAGATATATGATTCTATCATTTGCTGGATCTATTTAAGAGATATGTATAGACCTACTCTTTATACATCGTACCCTGCACACTATACAGACTTTATGTTTTATAGGGAAATATCACTATCAGTAATCTCATATCAAAAGGTATACCGGAACGAGGACCATGATGTATTTTTTCTTTCTATGTGACCCCATATTGTATATATGTGTTCTGTAACAAGTTACAAGGACGTCTGACATATTCCTGGTGTATACTTTTCAACTAAATAAAGAAGGAAAAGAAAATGTGCGGCATATATTGGTTTTGTGAATAACAACGGGAAGACTGCGACAATGGATCCTATATCGTAAGCAATAGATTCAGCATTATGACGAATGAAACATCCTCAACAAGTGAGACACATTCATATGTAATATACCACTGAATGTGCCCCTATACTTTATACGTTGGCGGTTCTGTATTTCCCCTAACGGCTGAATCCTTAGCGGTCCGGCCCAGCTGTAACGTTGTGTTTGTGAGCGTGTTCTACATAATGTGCAGCAGCAATCCACAGTGCGCTCTTGTTTCTATATTTGCTTTACGATCGAAGCGGTTCACTGGCCTCGTGTCTGTTAGACAGCAGCGCCGGCATCAAAGGGAATCTTTAACCAATTGGCACCGGAGTAAAAGGGGACCTGAACGCCTTGGCCAACAATTTCAAGTCCCTGGTGATGTAAAAAAAATTATATTACTAGGGATGACTGCTCAGCCGTTCGACCTTCATTCCAGTAAGTGTGACATCAAAGTACGAGTCAGACTGCTCACGCAGGTCTGCTAGTGTAATGTCGGCTTTTGAGAAATAATGTGAATACTGAGAAAATTAGTTCAGTCACTTGGATGCTGCTACCTGTTGAATCTAAAACATATCTCCCAATCTATTGCAGAGTAGTGGTTCCCATAAGACACTAAGTGTAGCATCTAATTAAGCGCGACCGATTTTGAATAGTCTAAACTGATTTCAAGGAAGAATTGCCGTCCTCATTATGTAACTAAACCTACATATATAAATATATATCATGCGTCTTTATAAGTGGTGTCTGTTAAAGCTGTTGAAGTACTTATGTTCTAATTAGTTATGTAATATAATATATATCTATTCAAAACAATCTATCATAACTTGCCGGGTAAATGGATGATTCTAAAATGCAAAGTAAATGTAAATATGGATGCAATCAGTTGACGAGTATTTATCGATAACCTTTTGCAATTGCCAGAGTGCATCAATTCTTGAAGGCTTACCCATGCAAGAAACCGGGGTAGTAGTATAATGAAAGTTGAGTTTGCTACCCCTCTGTCAATTACTCTTTAATGGTTACATGTTGTGAAAGTGTTTTGTATAAGCTTAAGGGTATTTATCTGTAAATAAAACATTGTCCTCGGATAAAAGCAGTGACGACGATGTCAACCTAATTTCTATGAACATAACACGGTCAAGTGAATTGCCCATGAAGGGCTACTTCACCATACCCTATAAATGAAATTATCACTCAGTTAAAATTGGGTCTTCCATGCCTCAAATTCCTACACATACAGTACCATCCTACTACCCATACACCTTAGGCTGGGTACCACTCTAGGAGCCCAGTCAATATATGCTATGGGTTTAATATTGGTTGGCGAGGACAACCGATCACCCGATGTTGAAAGCAGTTCTCTGAAGGTCTTCCCCTCCGTTTTGCACCAGAGATTAACCGACCAAAAAGGGAATACGGAATTCAGACGGCGTTTTAGTCGGTTATTGAAGGAAATACTTGACATTCACGATCTCGCGGGGAGTCTCGTCTTCATTCAAAGCCCTGGTGCCCATTGGGAAACCAGAGCCTGGGCACTTGTGAAAATGGCCCGGCCAACTTCAAGAGATGAACAAACAATACTCGGCGAAAACAAAGCGGGATCCCTGCCTAAAGAAGGGCGAAATTTGTCGTGTGGAGCCTCATTTTTAACGTTATGGGATCCGCAGCGACTGAGTTTCCGGAAGCAGGAACAATTCGCAGTGACACCCTTCATTATTCACTTTTTCCGGGGATTTTGTGTATCACGCCACTGGGGAGGAAGTGATGGTGACATTTTTTCTCCCGAGTTGGCATCGGGTCGTCACATCCTCCGTATCATTCCTCACTTTGGATGACGGTGCTTTAACATCATTATACTCCCTGTTGTTTTTACTCCTCACTTGGGTATTAATGTTTTGCGGGCGCGCGACAGTGTGTTTGTGTTGGTAGCATTCATAATTCACGAGTATAAATGTAAAACGGGACTGAGTTATTGCTGTGGGGAGACTTGGTTTGTGGAGGGTTACGTCGCGACATCCATCCTTTGCGTTGCGAATCAATGTCTAAAGTATCGCTGTAGGATGTACAGAGGCACTGGGGAGGGGGCTTTCGGATACCTCCGCAACTTAAGGCGGTGGGGCAGAGTAAGGAGCACCCCTTCAGCTCTGTGCACCGAGGACCCTGTCAGGACCCGCTCCTCCGTGTGATTGTGGTATTCAATGCGGCTGCCTCACCGTCCACTCCCTCAGGTTCTCTGTGTTTGTTGTGGGTTTTTTTCCTGCAGGTGGTTGGATCCTAGCCCGATCCCGGGGGCGGTGTGTACCCCGCCCCCTCTCACCGCCACACTCGCACACAAAGCGGGGCGCGCCGCACACGAGACCCGCCGGAGAGGGACCGACCCTTCTCACGCAACACCACGCCTCCAGGGCAGCCCTGAAGATCTCACGGTCAATGCTCTGAGGATCCATTCTAGAGGGACAAACCCCCCGAGGACGCGTTAACTGTACCCCGTGTTTAACTCTAAATCCTGGAGGGTATCCAGCGCCCTTCGCCAGGAAACTCGGAGATGTATGTTTAATGAGGTCATAAAGAATGTGGCGCAAACAAAATGATAGCAGTTCTGGCAAGCCTGTGTGCATTATGAATACAAGCCGCAGGGAGAGAATGGGCTACGTTCTTACGAAAGAGCTATAACATGACGAAAATACATCGTCAAGAAATTCATTATTTCCTTAAGACTGATTCTACCATGGTCTTTGGCCACCGGCCATGAATGAATAAATAAACACTATGGTCTCTATGTCCCGCAGGTAACCCTATACCGGCTAGTGTTACAACCCGTTTGGGATCTCTAGTGAAGTACCTGGATTTATCTTTACACTGTGTAGAATATTCAACCTCGAAATTATTCACTGCAGCAATGTATAATGTGGTAGGAAGACAGCTTGTTATCATACATGGTGCAGCAGCATTGCATGCGTGGGTACATACACAGACGGTGCATCTTCTTGCATATGCGGTCCTTATTGCCGACCCAAGCCCGTTTACGCGCCATGACACACTCATTTAGTCCACCTTCCCCAATAACAAAGCTCTACTCTGTAGCAAAAAGAAAAGGCTTTGACCGATAAGCTTTCTTGGAAGCATCCCGGAATGGCTTTGGCAGCGGGTGCCGTCTAACGCTAACAGTTGCGCCTACTCGGGGCATTAGCGCACTTCCCGCCGACCAGATTGGAGCCAAGTGGCCCTGTTCGGAGAGGGGATCGTCGACCCCCGCCTCTCCCACATCCTTAATCGGACTTAATGGAATCTGATCTTGTTCTAACAGCGCTAAACGCTTTACGCGTTCCCCAGAGCCGAATATCAAGCGACCAGTATTCCAGCGTTGGCTGCGCGCGAGGGTAGGTGGTGGTTGGGGATGGGGGTGGGGGTGGTGTAGGGAGTGGTCGAATAGGACAGGACTGACCATCGCCCTGCACTGACGCAGAGCGTAACTCAATTACTGCTTCGATCCCGGTCAGTGGGCGCTTTTCTGGGCAGCGTCAGCTCATTTGCCGAGTAGAGAGGTACGATTTCAGTCACAGTCTGGCCAACCCCTCCACCACTCACCTCGATTCTGCTCGTGAGCAAATCACGAGTGGTTCTGGGTCAGGGGACTGTTTGTGATTTGATTTGACAATATCGGTCGAACGTGACCCTGCATTAAAGCAAAATTACTGGAAGGTGACAAAATATCACAGATTCATTTCCTCGTTAACTATTAACAAGAAGGCAGGTTTCACGTATATATGTTTCTAGTAAATGCATATTTGTATGTTGCTATGATAAATATAGATGGTATTGCTCAGTGATTCTATTTCAATAAACAATTGTCTCAGAAACTGATATGAATTGAAACCTGTCATTTTACATAATTTGATCTCATTATCAAGAACTTCATTTTTGTTTTCGATGTATTAACTGCTATCTGGGGTTGGATTTTAGCGACTTCTGCTTGATTACTGTAATAACACATCACCACTTGGACAGTTTTGTCTCGAGCTGACGAATCTTACAGGTTGTCAAGAAGGAGACAAAGCAGCGCTGTGGTCTGGATTTGACCAGATCTCCGGAAGCACACATTTCATTAGGCGTTAGACATCGCTCTTTTTTTTAGAGCGATTATTTTTCATTCATTTCTTTTCGCGCTGTCATGGTGAACCGGAAGCTGGCGGCTGTGCACGCGTGCGCTGTCAAGAAGCAATATGATTCCCAGGAGGTGAGCTGCGATTGTTGTGTGTAGGGGTGGGTGGGTATTGGAGGGGAGGGGAGAATGGGGGAGCTTGCGGAAGCAGAGACTCTGTTGAGAAGCATGGCCAGGTTACCGGTGGTCTCCCAGCCACTCCAACCACCCGCAGAGCGGACCAGATTGCATTTCTCGCCTTCTCAATTGCGTTCGCCTCGTTCCCGGCGCCCATCAGACGGTCTTAATTAAGACGCCCCGCGCGCGTAGACTCTCCCACATGGAGCGCGCAGCGCCGGAACTACTTTCGGGGAGGGTGGCGTTTGCTAGCGCGTGTCACGCGTCCGAATTACTGCGCTGATTTCAGCCTACATGTCGCGGGACAAAGCCAGCGTCGATTGCTCGGCTTACCGATTACTCGCGGCCGACAAATGCTCGCCTTACTGGCCGCCTGTCCCCCTATTTCCGCTGAGTGTCTCTGGGTGCTCAGGTGAGCTACTCAGGTGGTGGCGGTTGCTGGTGTCCGGCGACACGCCGCGCATAATGTTCGACACCAACGGATCGATGTACTCTGAAGAGTGAAATTTAACTTGGAGCATCTCAAGTTACTTTTAGCACCAAAAGGTGTTATTCGAATGGAGGTCGCCTGAGCTCCAATGTTGAATATCTATTTTAAGCCGAGGTCTATACAGACATATTTGAATACGCCAAGAAAGATCTATCCATCCAATGTGGAATCTGCTAAGAATAGTATGAAAATATAGGCTTTCGTTTTTCGAGATGTTATCATTCTAAGATAAAAGTAGTTAGGTATATATTACACATCTATGCATACCATTATGGGTGTTAATGTCTGAGCAGGTAACATCACAGTAATACGAGGTGGAAGAATTAAGTATAAGTGCGTTTGCAGACTGTTGGAGACTGGGGGTGCGCTTATTACAGGTGTGGCGTCAGAGTCACCACTCGCTCTCCGGTAACACACACAGGTGAGCCAACGTTATGTTCACCCGTTTTTCGGCCACACACTCCTGTACCGCTGCTGTCGATTTTCTCGGACAAAGAGATGTGTTCCGTTTCTCTAGTGATTAGAAACTAATCACGCCATTCCCCCATTAACTATCTCAAAGCGCATAGCCGCTGAATTCCCCTCGTTTTTTCGGAAGGGAAGTTTTACATATCTCAATGATGCTGTAGGGATGTGGCAATAGGGAGTACGTTCTGATTCATATTGTATAGAACAAAAGCATAACAACGTTAGCAAAGACAGGTTAGAAAAGTTAGGATGTAAGAAATTCAATATCTGCTGTGTGATTCATACTTTTAAGTTGAACTTTGTCTAGCAGGGGATGCAGTTGTAACATAGACCTGGCTTCCCCCTAGCAGCGTCTTCAACAAGCGGACTGAATAGTGTTGATGTAGCATTGCCTTTCGTCTGGAATGCTGCTTATAGAAGCTTCTGGCAATGTCTGCAAGTGCGACACACTGTTCTTCTATCATCTAGCCACGAGACGTCTATGTTTGTATTTCACTAGTTTGTACTTTACTGGCTTCTTCTTTTTTCTCTAAATCTTTGTCTAAAGACAACAGGTGAAACTGATGATGTAAAGGTTTCACAAAAGGTTCGGTAGATTTATACACAGTCAACTTCTTTTTGGTGGATTCAAGAGATAAATTATGCGAAGACTTTACGTGCAATAGATCCATGTACAAGACTTGATTTATTTCAGAATTGATCACTTCCAGTTGTGAATGATTGTTCGTTCCCAAAAGTCATTCATATTAACAGTCAATATTGAGAGAATTTATTAATTAGATTTCCCTTAAGAATGATTCAACTTACTTAGTTAAAGGAAATGAAATATTAATACTAGGATAAAGGCTACTGATTGACAAAGGATTTATTGTGCGAGACCGAAAATTGCTAAAAGATAAGAGAGGAAATGTTGATGCGTAGTCTGAGGAAGACAGATAAATTTAGAATTCATTGGATTGTAATCAGCGTTGGTGATATGCAATACATGTATATTCAGGTGAATGCAAGAAATATTTATCCTCCTCAGATGCTCCGCAATTATCTCCTCAGGAGCAAGAACATATCACACTCAATCTATCGGTGTCAGTTTTGTTTTGACACCGAGTCCTCAAAAATAGGATATTTTAGACATTTGAGATA
The DNA here is from genome assembly GCA_950022655.1 of Alentia gelatinosa. Classification (NCBI taxonomy): domain Eukaryota; kingdom Metazoa; phylum Annelida; class Polychaeta; order Phyllodocida; family Polynoidae; genus Alentia; species Alentia gelatinosa. Next base: position 44,003,243 of record OX465586.1, read on the forward strand.
CTACAAGAACCATCTTCAGTTACAGGGACTTTCCACTAATCAGTAGCAAACACTCCACCTTAAGTAATAACGGACCCCTTTCTTTGTGCAACGACATCGTACCTGCACTTTCAATTCATCCCATTATTTCCTGCTTCACTTTGATCAATGGCTTCCTATAAGCTGTTTTCCATAGGCTGACTTTTCGCCACCGACCTGCAGTCGGGAATCACTGACGACAGATCAGTAAATGGAAACAGGCATGCAGAGAAGTGTTAACCAATTAATTGTGCATAGATTATATACTAAGGCCATCACCAACTGACTTGGTCAACGACCGACAGAATCAAAGGAAATTGAAATTATCAGTGATGGTCATTGAGTTTGGAGGACTATGGGGCAGAAGCAAGGCATACACTGCACCCTCACCGATTTCTACATCCCGACGTGCAGTCGTTGGCTACCACCGACCGACCCTAAGGAGAACTCAATCAATCGGTGCCGTTTTCGTCGGCAAGTGGAAAATGGCTCTATTCATTCCGCACTAAGAGGACTCATCTCATCAAAGAGCGCTCCCAATAGAGCAAAGGATACGGACACTAACAGTCCAATTATGCCTAAACGTTCGGGGTGAAAGCGCCGCAATGGATGTAAATCCTATACATATGCAATTATAGGTTTAGTGTTTTCGACAAAACATGACGAAGTTGGACTCAAAGTAATTGGTGGCGACCAGATGGATCGTATCGAGAGTAAATGGAACCAGACTTTATGCCTATTTCTATGTTCCTATACTCAAGGCACATGTGGACATTCACGTCTTTTAGTATCAGCTTAAGAAGAACTCAAACTAGGCATACAACGCGAGTGAAACATATATATATATCTGCTATCAGAGTTCATCTTCATCCCATATACGCCCTTAGTGTTTCTTTCTGTACGCTACCGATCTGAACACATCTAAGGAAAACGTATCCACAAGGCCTTGTACCTCTCTCTCTCTCTGAAGAGGATATCGCACGTGAGATGAATATTATACCAGACGCAAAGAGTATCTGAAAATGAGTATTGTAAAAAAGAGGCATATCAGTACTATATGATTTCCGTATCAGAATCAATTTCGCATGGAGCGTGTGTTGACGTATACCGTCCATCTAGCGTAATGATTCGTGAATGTGTGAGCCAGCCACGGCGCCTATTTTATTGGGCGGGCTGTACGTTAAGGACATTAAAAGGATTATCGTGTGAAAAGAGAGTTCTATTCTATGCAATTCCATTAGTCTTTTTTCTCCCCCTCGCGCAATGCCTTGGGTGAGTCTCTGGCGCCGCTGAGTTATTAGTATTCTATAGCCCATCGCGCGTCCCCGTAGGCGGGATATTTCACAGGGACGAGCAACTCGCGAGCTGGTGGAGCAATCAGTGCGAGCACCTCGCTGCAGGCTGTGGGGCCTTGACGGCCGGAGAGGACGTATAGTCGGCGGGCAAGGAGGGAGGTGCGGCGGGTAGGAAGAGGAGGTAGGAGTAGAGGCGGACCATTGCCCCCTGGCGCCCGCGACATATTGCCGGATACTCATCGGTCCCATTGCATAATGTATGGTGCTGTCATCGGCAGAACCAACTGCTCAGTCCAGATAATAGACAATGAATCGATCCTTAAAGCTCCTGACATTGACGAGCGTTGTTTTCAATGCTTGAGCTCCTCGGAGAACTGTTCATCCACCTTCTTACTGCTCGAAGAAGGATAGGAAGATAATTGATTAGAATGCAATGCAATAGAGCTTAATGTCGGGTCGTGGTGTCCTCTTGTCCATTGGATCCCCATGTCCTTTCGGTTGAGTGGGTTTCAGTAGCATTTCCTTGATGGATGCCCCATAGACCAGCAGTGTGTCATGATAGCGTCTTTCCCCCGATATATTCCGTTAGGGGGCAGTACGGCGGGGTAACATGGCTTGTCTGATGGCGCACCTCGGGAAGTGCCGCCCGCAGACATCTATCTCCATAATTCTCCCATACACGAATCCCGCCCGGATAATGGTTTCCGGTCAAATGACCATCGACTTCCGGTGTCCATCATGGCCGTGGCCGGAAGTCAATCGACAGGACGACGCCGCCGGCCGTGACGACGTATGGAGCGTTAACATGACGCTCTTTGTTATCGCTAATGTAAAGACACACCCTATCCACCCCCCTGCATCTACCCTGCCACCTTCACCCCTCCAGCTAACCTCCTTGCGACCACCCACCCATCATCGACGTCAATCCAAAATTCATCACCCCCCCACCCCCACACCTATAACGTATAGAGGAATATCCTTGTCTGGTTAGGAGCTCGTGATACAAAACAAGATAAGGAGGTATTTGCTCACACTTATCATCTGGAAGGGTGCAACGATTTCCCTGTTACATTGGTGAGCTTTTTTCTGTTTCATTTAATACATTTTCTCTCTTTCAGAGGGACTTCATTTACATGAGTTACTCATCTTGGAAGAGAAAACAATTTATATATCACATCGCTGACAAGCGAACTAGTATATCTATATCCTTTTTGTACTATCCAGCAGAGAAACGTTGCCAACAGGCATAAAATATGATTATCTTTAATCCTTATCGCTGAAGAACTGTAATCATGAGAGCTGACATCAGTAGATAATGTAATTTTCTGAGGCGCCTAAGTATCTGACATACACAAGAGCGTAGAACATAACCTTTCTCTTTTGCCTATGACGGTGGAAATAAAAGATTTGATTCACACAATTTGTTTCTCGAGTATCGAATCTGAGTCCGAAATTTACCAGCAAAGATCGAATCACGTCCAGAAAGATATTCAATCGTGATCATTGCCGTCCGTAGACTGGAGATTTTTCTCTTTTTTTGATGGGGTGGCGCCAGTCAAGCAATGACACCCTGCTGCCCTTATCCTCAGAGGACCCGGGCGCAGCTCCTACTGCCCGCGGGCAGGTGGGAGAAGCTCCGAGCAGCTCATTTGATCAGTGCGCGGGGACTCCCAGCGCGGGTGAGTGGCAGACGCACTGAGGTGTGTCATTTGGCGAGTCTAGTACAAAGCAAGGTGTCCACGAGTCCCTGTAAGGCTGGTTGTGGGGGGGCTGGCAGTGGTCGACCCCAATACGTGATCTCATGCATCTTTCCTTGACATGCCACCCACTGCTACGCCGGTCAACAAACCAGTCAACAGGGGGATTCGCTGCCAGGGGCTGAGCCGTCGCCCAGGTTTTGACCAGGCAATAGTCATCTCATTTCAGTGAGGCTAGTGATTCACAAATTTCCCAGTGGTTTTCAAATGGATCCATCACTGTCACCTCCCTCAGCGCACGGCTCCTGGTCCCCCACCGTGGAGGAGCCGGTCACGTGGTCACTGACCCGGTCAGTAGTTTGCACTGTTGCCGCTAGGTGTCATCCATTTTAAAATCGATTCTCAGTCACGTGACGAATGGCCGACAATGGCGCCCGGTCCGGGTATGGGCGTCCGTTTGCATTGCACCCTCGATTAAATACAATTAGTTACCCTGGACGAAACAAAGCACACAGTGCGTTGACAGTCTACCCCTTTATACTGTGCCAACCAGGTTTTCTGTCTCCACCACAGGGTGCTGTACTAACACGGCCGACAAGCGACATAGTCGGCAAACACCATCTGGGAGAGAATGTATCGCATAATGACGTCTACTTAGAGTGGTTGGCGATGGATCCAACTCAGGTTCTAGACTATGTGTCTCGTAACGGATTGAACATTTAACACCCTCTACCCCATTGTCCAACTAATACGTAGTGACAGACTATAGACTCCCAGCCGTTTACTTTTTTGTTCTTTCTGATAAACGAAATAAAATAGACAACTCTGTTTCAAATTAAAAAATGCGGGAGAGAGCAAAAGTGTGTATTTCAGTTCTTGTGTTCACCAAGAACGGTCCTAACACATCTATTCTTTTAGATGAGAGTTGTTCTATTTGTGTCTATTTCCCCTCCGTTAAACAGTTGTGTTTTTTTCCACAGTGTGAAACAGAGCAGGCGGCTGGCTCTAAATAAAACACTTAGTATACAAAATCAGTAGTGTTCCATTAGGACGAATAGGAATGTGGGCTGGTAGTAAAACATAGATCCCATTGTGAATGTGCTGCCTGGCAAACAGAGATGGGAAGGACACCCAGGTTTCTCGTCCACTTCTCTACGATTTAACATAGTTTACAGAGAGCACTCCCCCGACTTAAAAAGAGTTTATAGGGCATTGAAGTTTGTACCAAAGTTCTACAAGGAGGTAGTGGGCGGGGAGGTTGCTAGGAGGCGGTGGTGGCGAGGCGGATACCGCCCAGAATTGCCACCATTTTCTGATCAGTGTTTACCCAGAAGCACTGAGACCGTGCGGCTATATCTCCCAAAGCGCGTCCCCGTTTATGTATGTCACAGTGGTGTAAAGGAAGCCAGAAGAAATAAAATATTTATCACTTCTTTGATGTCTGCCTCGGGCAGCATGCCAATTGGACGATCGGTTGAGGTCGCCATCCGCCGGCAGTAGGCAGGAGCGAGCACGGCTGGTCGTTCAAAGAGCTGGTCAGGGCACCCAGCCTTGCCGGCTGCTTCCTGTCATCTCAGGCCAGCTGCCCGCCTGCCATCAGCCTTGATCATCGACCAGGCTGGAGGCCAGAGACGACGCACATATTTACACTGGCTGACCCCTCGGACAGCGCCCCCCTCCCCCCTCGCCGCCTTGGGAGAGGTGTGTGAGACCCGTCATCTGGGCCTGCCACCCTGGAGGTGACAGATCGCTGTGGTCAGTCACAGGGCACGGCACGTCTATAGAGGGGTCCTTCTCTGGTCAGCCACAGGGTGCGGCGATCCCATGAAGAAGGAGCCCGCCGCCATCTGGCCGGGGTGGGGGTGGGAGAACAGTCAGCCCTCGTCGTTAGGACAGGAGACGGCCGTCGTTATGTCAAGCGGTGTGAGAGGACTGCGCTCTACTCACAGGGTGTCATGAGTTCTGAGAGAGGCGCTCTGTGGTTTGTGAGGGTGTGTCGTGGACTGTTGTCGGCTTGACCTGTGGTCTCTCAACCGGTGCTGAGTAAAGACATCGTACTGGTCGATGGTCATTCAAAGGTTGTCATTTAATTACATCCGATTGCTCTTTGGTCAGTTAAAGCGAAGCAGTCTAGTATCAGGTTGGTCGATAGCCATTCGAAGAGTATCACGGACTGACATTAAATTGATTGAAAGTAGAATTCACACAGTGGGATTCATGTACCTCACAGGTTTCAAAATCTCATGGGATTATTTTCCTTTTTAGGAGTAGCTGTCGCCAACAATTGCAGGGGAAAGGCATGTCTCGGGGAAATGAAATCCCTAGAATTTACACAAAGAGATTGTGTTCGTGTACAGCATCTCAGCAGGATTTATCTCAGATCGAGAAAGACCCTGTGAGGTACATGAATCCCATCGTATGAATCCCGCTTTAGGGTAGTCAAAGAATACAATGCAGGGAGAGCAGGATAGCATATGGTCAGTCAACATTTGTCATATATACTGACTCATAAATTGACTTAAAGTGGGATTCACACGAAGAGACTCATGTACCTGAGACTGGTGTACTGCACACCTTTTCTCTAGTCTCAGACAACTCTGGTTTGGTAAAAATTCTCATGGCTAAGTACTTTTATCAGTCTCAAGGAAAAATGGCGAATTTGATTCACATGGGAGGACACAGCTGGTACATAATCTCAGACATAGTCACAGTGACCACTCACCTTGGGACTCAATTACCCTTGATGTGGAGGGTGTTACAAACATGTAATTATGCTTGCTGGACTCCTATTGGCTAGGGCAGGTACATGGTCGCAGCAGGTCTATTTGTCTCACCAAAATGGCCCTATAGATTTTAAACATGTTTAAAGTCAAAATCTCATGAGATTCTGTTCCTTGTTAGAGGTGATTGTCACCGACAATTTCAAGGGAAAAAAGTTGTCTCAACAAAATGGAACCCTGTCATTCACACGAGGAGATTGTGTTCCAGTACCAAATCTCAACGGGATTTGTCTGAGACAAACACTTTGTGAGGTACATGGATCTTACCGTGTGAATCCCATTTTAGGGAAGGCAAGAGATGCCATGGGATGAGATCAAGCTGGCCTATAGTCAGTTAAAGGATGCCGTACATTGACATCAAATTCACTTAAGAACAGTCAAAGTATGAACCTTGGATTTGCCCATAACCAGTCAAGGGAAGTCATAAGTTACTCGATGTAAAAAAAAGACCAGTCTTGGTTAATAAGTCCCAGAGATCACTCTCTGTCCATGACAACAGCGTCCTATTTTAATGTTATAAATCGGGTTGTAAGGGGTTCAGTGCTTTCATTCTGACATCTCAATAGGTGTCAGGAAGCTGAAAATACACCAGACGACGAGGTCACCTCGGAGGGGAGTTCCGCACATACGGGATACATCTGCGGTCTGAATTTTTTAAATGCAGTTGTGAAAGTCCAAAGTCCAAAGGTGTTGTAAGTATGTAAACACTTATCTATGCCAGTCGAAGGTCAGTTAAGAAACGGTGTGCGTTTGTGGAATATAGTAAAATGTGTTACCAGACTTTAGCATGTTTCAAGAATGTTGTTATCAACCATTTTCACCGATTATTGTAAGATTACTTTACAAAATCACATACTTCTTCGGTGCTTGTATATGCATATTAGAATCAAAGTATTTCAACTCTTAGTAGGCGAAGCGTAATACGCCCACGAATGTTGTCTGTAAGCTGTCCTCAATAAAACAATACCTATTTTTGTTAGCGTCAAATGTTATCTCTTTCTTTCAAACATGTATTGATAACATCTTCCGGATACAACATTAGATGAAAAATGATTAAAGTGACGACAACGCTAGCTTGAGGTAGGTTCCGATGACACCAATAATTAGACAGAATGAGTCAGTATCATGATTCACTCAGCTCTGGAACACACGGAGACTGGGAAGGAAACCACGACTTATTTACTTTACGCGTCACGATGTTACTGTCTCTTCAGACAACAGTCTGAGTAGAAGTAGTGCCTAGCAAGTCTTTGTTCATTAAGTGATACCCTTTGTTGGTTTTGGCCAAGGAACTCATATTAAAAAAAGAACTAAAAATTGCTAGGACGAGCAACATAAAAATAAATGTGCTACAGACTTAAAAGTGAAAACCATCATGTATTCTCAACATCTTTCAGCTTCCTATTTCGAATGTCTTTTCTTAAAGAAGTTGATAGATGCGATTGCTAGGAGTGTTTAGCTGTTAGAACACAATGAGCATTATTCTTTGATGTTTAACAGAAAAATGATCCCCCACGTGTTTTCTAAACTATGTCCACTAACAGTCATCAGTATCATATTCTCTATCATACATTACAAGTAGCAGAAAGGTAGCCTACGGTATAAGACATTCCCGACAGGTTGTTCTGTATATTAAACAATAGGGATTCCACTACATCGTATGTAGAAACTAAGGAGTTCATTAAAGCAACCTACATTTTCCTATGAATTCATTCAAAAGTCACCTAAGAGTTTACAAGTATTCTCTCGCTATATATTCAAATCTATGTTAATCACCACGTGTTATTTCCTAAAGTACGGGTTGATTGATATACCTTCTTATAAATATAGCATCCTAACAAGACCCAAGTCCGCATCTAGGCTGTCCTAACACATCTGATTCAAGAACTTAATATGACGCCACCTATACTTGGATACTGTCGGGATAATTGTGTAGTGTAACATATGTGTGTAGGCAAATATACCCCCATGGTACTAAAACCAGCTGAGTGGACGATATGCTTTCCTTGATGGCCTCACCTGTCCCTGTGTAAATGAGTGTAGCTATGGAACCGACCCCGGCCCACTCGTTAACGCCAGTAGAAGCGGGAGGCAGGTGTCCTTCTCCAGGCGAAACATTTTTCATCATGATACACAAAACTCCATAGTACTGCAGCAGACTCGCGTGGCTTAATTACCTCTTGTAATTGGCCAAATTAAACAAGTATCTCATCTCAGCGTAAAACGACAGCTTGAAATTGGAATTCATTTCAGATATTGCGTGGCTGTTGAGGGAAGTCAAACATCATCAGTGACATTTGTTTTATGGTGTCGCACTTCGTATGTAGATGCTTGTATCTGTTGCTGTGTGTGGAATAAAGTAAATGATACAATGGAGACCATGGAGAAATGATACTGTGGCCTCATCTATATCAGGAAGACATTTTTACAGATGCAATATAAGATGTCTTATATTTCGATTTTTGTGTGTCGAAGCCATGGCTATTAGTAAAAGGATTTCCAAAAGAGATGGAAGTTGCATATGACGCCGAATAAAGGCATGGGTAGATGTATGTGGCGTTATAATTAATCTAGACGTCGGTTTAAGACTGGTGGCATAGATTCATATCACTAGAGGCACTCTAGCCTTATTCCAGAGTTACATAAGAAGGGCCATTGTCAAAAGTGTCTGCTGCAAGGGATCATTTCGAGCTCATGATATTCTTGAGAACGTATTAAGTTTATGAAATTCGATTTTCGCAAAAGAATAACTGCAGTGCCGAGCAATTTTCAGCATTACAGATTAAAAGCCGGAATGGACAGGCTTAAGCGTCCTTGGCTACGTGATGCTAAACGTATATATTTACCGTTGTCTTATTAATGGCATCCCTTTGACGCTGGGTAATAAAGTCTCAGTCCATATGATACGCATAGATACGCGATATGAATGAGTACAGCTTATGTAGCATATGCATGCAAAACTCAATCCGGAATCTAGTATAATGTTTAATGTGGACCTTTAATAGATTCTCTATGTCCAGACTGCTGAAATGCCTTTAGAACTGGCGCCTTCAATATCAAGCTTGATAAGCTGCTTATCAGAAAGATCTCTACAGAGAATTCCTAGTCGCACCAGGGTTTTTATCCTGTCTCTAAAAGAGGAAAGACAATGCAAGATTATGTAGGAATATAAAAGAATGATAACATGCGACAAGATAAATTACGTTTCTTCCAGGGATTACTGAGTTGGAGAAAAAGATGATAGACGAGACAAAATGTCCATAAAGGCCTTTTATCTATGACAAGTCTAGAGCTGCTCTTGAGCTGAACGGGGGATTTCTACTCGTGCGTGCCTCCCGTGCACTGCACTTGTTCGCATATATCACACACGTCGTGCTCACAGACGCGCCACATCCGGAGGGCCGGCTATACACGCCTCGACTTGAAATCGACCTCTGTGCGCAGGCGCAACACGATAGCTGGCGATTACGGCCGGTGGCGGCGCTGGCGTCGAGGCCAGGAAGTCGGGGCGATCGCGAGCTTCCTGTGGCTACTTCATTAATGTTGAGCCTGGGCTTTGAACAGAGATGGATGGGTGCGCCCGACACAACACGAAACTACACCTGTTTGGTCAGTAACTCCCACCCATTCCGCCCCCTACCCTCCATCTCATCCGCCTTCACATTGTGCACTCCGCGCAAAACGCACGGGGGCGCGTCCGTTGGGGTTGGTTTTACCACCAGGTGGGTAGGGCTGCTGGGCGCTCTATATATACATGCACTAAAAGCGTCATGCCGGACGCCCCGCATAGGCGCCTGGTAATATTGGGGCTGTTGATCACCGGCCGGGCAAGTGTTTGTTCTGCGTGGGGTCCCGTTTAAGTTTGTTGGGCGGGCAGTCTGGTAGGTGGCGCCGTAGGTCGGTCTGCCCTGCTATGCTAAGTGTATTTGCGTGTAGGGTCGTCGCCAGATCTAGGCGCACAGACAGCATGGCCTGCGCCCGGCCGCGCATCACACTCCGTTAAACTATTCACGTTCCAATCTTCCGATTGGTGTACTCTGTGCGCTGCAAAGGTTGAATCGGGATGTGGGCGGGAGGGGGTCGGGCGGGTGGGCGCAGTCTGCTTCCATTGAGCAGACTCCCTGTAATGCGGCGTATTAAGCATGCCTCTAGCTCCAACAGGGTCCCAACCTCCCTCTTCGGTCGCGGTCTTGTTCATTCATAGCATGGACCTTGGTTAATGGCCACCTTAGCCCGCCCTGTTCTCCCTAATCGTCTAGACATCCTCATATTGTTCCATACTCCCGAGGTCCACCCCAACCCATCCCTCCCATCCCACCCGAAGGCCCCTCTCTCATTCTCTCTCGGTTGCCAAGGCAACTGGCAGGTGCTGAACAATACCGGATATCCGGTATTGTGCGTCACCCGATGGGGCAGTTGCGCAACCATCGGAGCTCTTTGAATGATCAACTGGCACCCATTGCTGATCGGGTGTAACTCACTGATGCCGACGACAGGTCGAGTGAGTAGCTCAATATCTATATAGCCTCTCTGTCCATATCCTCCTTGCAGCACCTCATGTACCCTTAAAGTGTCACATCAGTGACGCGCATTAGCAATATCAGTCATAAGTAGCTTGGGTTTGAGCAGAGCTTCGGGCAAACTAGCATGAACAGTTAAAAGGATTTTTATAACGTTCTCACATTATTTTTCCCTGTCGAGATGTAGTTTAATTGATGGATAGTTTTTTTTATGTTTTCAGGAAACTAGATTCATTTCAATCTGATTTCGGGTAGATAATAAATATAGAACAACCTACCATGCTTGCATAAGCTACAAAGCTCAATGGGGAATTATGATTTGCATGAAACTCTGCTAAACGCCTTGTTTCATACAGAGCTAAATCTTCATATCGCAGCATGGTCAGGTCGGTCTATATACATACAAGTGCGCACTAATGCTTAATGCGTTCTGCAAGTGCAATCTTTTACGTTGCTTCATAGATACCATATACAAACCCTCTCGGCTAAAGAGGAAACCTAGCTCCATTAAAATATATACAAATGTTTCCAAAATAAAGACATCTGGTATATGTACTGTACAAAATGTATTGAATACAAATGTCTTTATTGAAACTGTCATTACCATGAAGAATGAACACGTGTGACGGGTGTTGTACAAGCACAGCACACATGAATCAACCTACTCCAGGTTCACTTACCACCTCACATTAGGCGGGCTAATCAATGCTTTCAGGCGGGGCCGAGTGGACCACTGTTGTCTACATGGTCAACACAATGCTCCCAGATTTTGCCCCATTTCGGTATTCAATAACCTTGCCCTCTATCCATTGTGCTGTACGTGCGTCGTGATCCACTGACTGAACTGCCTCATATCTCTGAGCGTATAAGTATAGCACGAGAATGTTTAACAAGAGATGATCCACCATGGCTACTAATCACCACACGGGATATTTACAGGGTCGGTATGATGGCCTTGCTGATACCGGTGGCAGGGGATGCTAACTGCCCCGAATGTCTATTTTTCATTTGAATAAAGAAAAAGAGTACAATATTAGAGATCTGTGCCAATGACTTCCTGTAAAATTGAAAACTGAATTTATAAAACCAATGTAGACTTGTTTGTGTTATTAATATGGGTCTTCTATATTCATATTGTATAATGCATGATACTTTTCTCCAACAAAAGAATGATTTCAATATTCATATTGATAGTCATAAAACATCTCAAATATGTTTAAAGCCCTGATGGTGGATTGTCCGTGCACCTGACCCCGAAAGCGCTACTGAGCAGAACCAGCGTCATTTACAAGTCAAACGAAATGAATTTTGATTATAATCACCTCACAGTGGTGTGAGTCATTGACAATGGTGAAATGACTGACAAGCAGCTTACAGTAACTGGAGAACTGCGTGACACAGCTCAAGCCAATCCCCCTGACAGGAAGATCTTCTCGTGTAAAAGATATGAACTCACAGCCATCATTTGGGAAGGTTGGCATATATCCCATCAATAACTTTCAGTTGAGCTGTTCTCGTATTGCCTTATAAAGAATCCCTGCATCTATAAAACAAAAATGATTACTATAACCTTTGTGGAATTGGATGGATGACCCATAAATGAAGTTCATATATTATTGCAATGATATACGTAGTCTACTCAAATATACCATACGTTTTGTCGATAGTCAACGGCTTGATCTAATTAGATTCTTTTTCCTGCACGAAGGTGCCATTCTTGGTTTCCTCTGGTGCAACCCCCTCAGACGATTCTGTCATTTTTGTCTCTGTCCGTCCTGGCGTGCCCTTCTATTTGACACCACCATTCTCACGTCTATATCAACATATCAATGGATCTATCTCTGTCCCTCTATCTCCACCCAGCCCTTCCCTTTTCTGACTGAGTAGCTCACTATTGCCAACCTATATTTGTACAGGTCCTATGCTTTTGCTCACAGCGACCGAGCAAATATTGCTAGACCTCAGCGGGCATAGTCAAGTGGTCAAACCTTCCGTTCTATCTGGCCATTAGCCATCATTACCGACCCGGCAGTCTGCACTGGTCTGCTATCGAGTCGGAGTTGGCACCACTGTTGGCAAACAAGACGCACTGGCCACTGACATATATAGATTATCAAGACCCTTTAATGAGTACTACTAGTATTATGCTTATCTATTGATATCCCTACCATACGGGGGAATTCATGAGACTGATAGATATAAAACTATAGTATAGCTAAGCCTCACTTAACCAAGCATTGAACAATAAACATGGTGGCAGAGGAGGAGATAATGGTAGTAGGCACTGCCTAATTTAGTATTTGGGGAGCAACAAACTATTTTACATGCGACATCCGGGGATTGCACAATTCCTTTAAAATGAAATATATATAAGATTCTCTAGTTCATTTCTATAATGATAGAGTTTAAATTGAAACAAAATAGAAGTATATGGTTAGTCCTTTTCCACATAATAATCGACGCACTAAATTTCATCCATCTCTTATATGACCTAATATCTATTTGGTCAGATGTTTGGCAGTTACTCATTTAAAACCTTAGCCAATACCCCTCCGACCCGGATCTGCACCCTGCCATTTCAACAAAGTAAGCGATCGTAGATAGATGCCGACATCAAACAGGAACAACTGATTGGCGCTTGAGCTATGATTACTTCACGCTGCTGGTTCCATCTGCACTAGGATCACGTCGGAAATAAGGCTTTCGGTTGACAGCAGACGACAAACTGCCAGACAAATATAAGCTATATATAAGGTCAAGCCTAAGTAAGCGCAGCTTTGTGGGAGCAATAATAGACGCTGGGTATATATTGTCGCTCGGGGTTCTATGGAGTCCTATCTCTCTTCGTGTGTCTCCCTATCGTTCTCTCTGTTTTCCCTTCCAGTTGATCTAGACTCACTGTCCTGTAAACCACTCTCAACAACAAACAAACGGGTGCTATTCCCTAATTATGTCTCGACGTCAAACAGAAACCGAGGCCCGCGGACGTGCACCCGGTGCCATATCCATCTGGAGGAATAGGCACATAGCGACACGTGGGCTAGTTAACGGTAGATTGGGTCCGACAGACGGGCGGACACGGGGGAGTAAACCTCAGCTCCAACTACACAGCACACATACAGCCGGCTGTAAATCCATGCCTCCCCGTTGTCACCCGGACGAGCACCGGCAGTCTCCAATAGAATCCCTGCTCGCCATCCTCTATGACAGCATGTCCGCACCGTTTAGCGTCCAACCAGGTAAGTCGAGGCGCTGGGCCGGGCAGGGGCAGGCCTCCGACGACCCCCTGAGGGTATCCTACAGCTGCGTTCCTAATTTGTTTTAACCCAAGGTGGCGCTAGCTCCTCATCTAAATTGCCTACTTCTTTGCTCCACAGCTCACAGCCCATGCTGGTCTTATTCCCGGTTGATAAGATTTTATGGACACGGCATCAGTCTGTCATTAACCGCAGACTTAAGTTAATGTAGGGTAAACGTATATGGCTTCTTGCGAATAGCAAGGCATATAAAAAGTAGGGGAGAGAGCATGGGAGACATAAGGGTGGGGGTGGGGGTGAAATACGTTCCTATACGCTTTCCATATGTTTAACCCCCCCCCACAAAAAAAAGAAAAGACCTGGTGAAAAATAACAATAATGTTTTAAAAGGAGGTTTTAATGAACTGTTGCTGTAAATTTCACTATGAGCCTAAGATGTGAAATACAATATACGAAAAGAGATAAGTATGATTCTGACTTAAAGCAGTCATGCCAAGGCGATGACCCTGCAAAGTGTGTGTTTGTATTGTGTTTGATATACATCGGTATATTTGAGTATATTTGTTATTAAATCCTCCGAGGAGCCTCCTTTCTGTCTTTTCGTTGCTATTGTTGTCTGTAACTGCGAGAATTGGACTCGTTTATGTTTCAAAAACACGTCCTCGAAACATCAAGGCGTAGACTTCCTTGTGATGTAGGTATAGGAGAGATCAATGCGTCTTTGAGTGATCTGCTCCCTGTACGGTCGGTGCGAAGTGCTGCACAGTCAGACCCTGCAGCCAGATTACCCTACACCCAATGAAAGCCGCCCTGGAGTAAAAGCGATCCATGCCCTATCTAAGAAGTGCAGATAGAATTTACATCGAACAGCTCACATACGGAGAAAGTATTTTTCTTTCATTTTCCTGTCCTCCCGCAGACTGCCACTACGCTGGTGGGCGGCAGGAGGGCAGAGCACGGGAATCAATCCTGCTGAGACCAGCGAACTACATGAAACAGAGTTGGACGCGGCTTTCACTCAACACAATTACCTTAAAAAGTAGACCCCGGCATGCAGCAATGGATCCGCCTTTAACTGCCGGCCTTTTCACTATAGAAGGGTCCGTAGGTGTCTTTGAAGGCCGAGGGGAGATGGGTCCAGCCTTAACAGCGACCAGTAGAAGTGTGATTACCCTTGGAATTCAAACCAGCACCACCGGGTCGATTCAATCAGAGCGTGCTTCAAAGGGGGCGCCAGCCAGAGGACAAAGACAGTCGAGTCGAGTCAAGTCATTATTATGGATCGTCGGCAGGTATACATGAAAGCACCCCATCGTTTGTTTTAATGATAAAGCTGTGGGGTTCAAATCACCGAGCGGTCTCGGCTCTCAGGGCCCTTAGCGGGACTGAAGAATTACCATCCACATCCCCTCCTCTCATCAACCCAGTCCTTCATACCCGCTTACTGCCAACCTCCAACCCCCTGCGGATCGGCCGTGTGGCCCCCTGAGACGTGCGCCCAGTGCAAATTCTCACCTCGTTTCCAATCAAAGGAAGACGCCATTTATAGTATTAGCAGACCAGTTCCGGTTTATTAGGGGCAGGGACTGATGCACCTGCTGTACGACAGCCCCGCATTGTTCTGCAGGCTGCAGGTGGGAGCGTGCTGTTTCGAGCCGGGTGACAATGACTCCAGCAGCGCATGCAGCCCTCACCAGCATACACTGTATACACACTGTGCGTGCATTGGGCAAGACCTCCTGGTGAAACCACACACATGTTTTATACAGCGCACATCGGCAGCCGGCAGACCTGTATTGTATTCACCCACGTATTGTACACCCTGCGTGCGTGACTTCATTTTGGTAACACGTCATGTGACCTCTCTGGACAGAATTGTTTCTGCTCGCATGGTTTTTAAATGAAAAGATCCAAATCGCGTCACCACCTGTGTACACATGTGTAGAAAAGCTAAATTCCATGACCTGTGCAGACTTTGATAACGTTACATGCTATGGGCTAAGATTAGATTTATTGAGAACGCGACGTAAATCTAAATTATCGTTTGAATTAAAGTATACATTGGACTATGACAAGGCGTCATTCAAAAGATTTATTTCTAGAGCACGAAGACAAACATCAGTGTTACCTAAGGGCCTCACACAAAAATTATCTTGAATTAGATATTTGATTATGTATTCAGTCAGAGTAGAACGTTATGCATGTTTATATACGTAAGATTTATAACTTGACCAAATGTTGAATTTGCCGAGTATTATCCTTGTCTTTTACGAAGATTTCTATGTTTAAGCAGTCAGAAATAACACTCTCACAGTGGCTACCGCGGCACTTTATTCATTTAACTGTCTATTTGCATATAACCTACGTTCTCCTAACCATGTATTTCTTACTGTGCGTGCAATAGCCTACCCCCAAATGAATATAATTGAAGGGCACACACTGTCGCGACATGGCTAAAACTAGAGGAATTGTCCCCGTTAATGATCACTCGTTCTGAATTTGGCTGTACCCTGCATTTGGCCGGGCTGCACAGACAAATAAAAACAGTTTGATTGATAGTTAATAAGGGGCCCTATTTCGGTTGCTGCCGGCATTGTATCGATTAGAAGAAGGGAAACACCCATAAATTGCCTTATTTTGGCGCGTGCCAAAGGGGAAACATCTTTTATCATTTTGAAAGGTTCCTTTATTTTCCAGCATCGCATTTTCTATCCGAACCTCTGTTATTCTACCAGTTTGTCTCATATTTTGATCACACTTGCATTTTTCATGATGTGTTTCAATCCCATGATTTGAGGAAAGTTGTATGTTGTGACTGAGAAGAATGCATGAAACGTCGTTACATGTACGGCGAGAGAGCGTAATTTATTCGAATCAGCAAACCAATTGCCATTGGAATTAGAATCACAACTGGCTACAAATACACATGTAGTCGCATTTGGTCGGCTTGTGCAATCGACCGACCATCATTTGCAGACAATAGATTGGCCGATCGCCCAATTACTGCCTCTGTGTGATCGACCGATCAGAGCTTTCAGTTCAGTGATTGCTTGTCTTTTCTGGACTAGCCCACTTTCCTAGTGCAGATAGAGTATTTTCTATGAGTTAATCAGGACACTGTTTGTCGTATCGAATCATAGCGACAGTACATCCTAAAGTAGAGGTGGAGTACGGTAACCTAACCTCACTTGAGCAATCCTCCTATATATACATGTATATGTTCAATATGCAGTGCAACACTTCTGTATATCAGAACACACGTATCGTTGTTCGCACACATCTCTTAAATGTGTGTTACTTAAGATAGTAAAGACATTCCGAATGCATTATATTCTAATTCACCTATAGTAGGACTAGCATGGTTAGTTCATGGATCTGTATGTGAAAAAAGCAAGGTCTCGAAATCTTCATGAGGGTCTCAACAAATATGAAGCTCAGTGAAACTAATTTAGCCCCTAGATGACAGACAGCAAGAGAACGGTTTTAAAATACTGTCCGGTGTAATATGTTATATTATGATTCCATATCAAATCACACGGAATGAATATAAGAACATCTGCTTATTAGTATGAGCTGAGACATACATAGTGAAGAGTCAATTCCTTCTAACTTTATCCTTCGCCGCGTTACAATCATGTATATTTAAATAGCCCTATTGCCTAATGAACATCTGAATGACCCAATAAAGGGCATCGGTTAAATGAAGTACAATAGATTGGATTCAATGCGTAAGATGATGATAACCCCGGGGTGATTAGCCTACATGAAGAACATTTCAGAAATGCTTTGAAATCAGCTATTTTGTTTCCTTATATAAAACAAAACCCTTCATAATCTCAAAGAGCTTGTATTTATCTGAGTGTCTCAGGACAATTAACTTCGCATATTGCATCATAGCTGTAGCCCATAGGGTGAAGATGGAATGTGAACAATGGGTAGAAACTCTTATTACTAGCGCAACCTCCACGGTTACATATAACCAACGTCTACCCATAGACTATTCATTCTGTAATGATGTTTTTATATCTGTATACAGAATCATTCTCGCTCACATCAAAGCGAGACTACATGTATGAGGTGTAGTAACTGGAAAGTACCATGGCTCAGCAGGAAAAGTGTACGGTAACCGATTTTGAAACTATCGGTTGACCATTCATCACTTTCCCATTGCAAGTACAAATTCTAGGTAGTTTATATACATATATATAATATACGTATATGTATTTATCCTACCCCTAATATAAAATCCCATAGGCTTAACATTGGGTTTCCGTATGCCACGCTGACTGACATATGGAGTTTTATATGCCACTAGTGGCATACAGCATTGTTATCACGTAATATTCCAAAATAGAGGAGATGGGGTAGGATAGAATCAAAACCTGATTCGTTTTAATCTTGGCCACCGCATTCCACTCCTGAAGTTTTGGCTCCGGACTTCACTCGGCTACGCCTCATGAAGTCACTTTGCCAAACTCCAGTCGTGGAATACGGTGGCCAAGATCAAACCTCATCCAGTTTTACGATAATGTATTATATCATGGAAGCTCTGCAGTGACCTGCCACTAGTGTAAGCAGGTTCAACATTGCAAGTTAAGTCGGATGAATGCCCTTTATTCTGCCTGTATCCTAGTTTTCATATAGTGTATTCACTTTGACCTCTGGCACCACCGTTCATATTAACAGAATGTAAGGCACTGGTAATTAGGTTATTCCAGAGAGTCTGAGCTGAGAGAGGCAATCCAATTAGCGTTCTTATACACTTAGTTTACAGACGAAACACAACAAGGATATTCAAAGGAGATTTTTTTTTTGATTGATATTTCAACCAAGGAAACGGTATTATATCAAACCAATCAAAGAGATGATAAATAAAAGAGCCACATTTTTAAAACTTACACACAAAGGCGGGAATAATTCCCATCGTCGCATTTCAGCGCGCACAGCCGGAAACCTGGTCCTTAATTTGTTCGATTCTATCAAAATAAATGATATTAAGCATCCAGCAAACCCCAGCAAAGACACGACTAGGGCTATTGCGGTCGAATCAGCAAGAGAAACATCAAGAGAAGCCATGTTGGAAGCCACTTTTGAAGCCAATACTGAAGCCACATCTGGAAATGTCACAGAACGTATGACTTGAGTGGCCGTCTCAGTCGCACGTCTGTGGACGCTCTCAGCCAGTTAGGGGACGGCTTCAGTTACGTTTTTAGTGGCTTCATAAATGGCTTCCCTTATTACCAGACTGTCACAGGAGCACAGATGGTAACTATCCTTTAGGCTGGGTTTGGAGGACTAAGGTACCCCGTGTAGACACCATCACTAAGCTCCATTACTGTTAGCAGCTGAATACCCTGCCCCAATTCCCAGTGCCTTGTTGGTCAAATGAATGATACGAATTAAAGCTTTGTTGAAACAGGGACCCTGATTGGGTCTGTTGCAGGGATCTAGACTGACCAGTGTTTAGAAAAGGGATGTCTCAGAGGTCTAGATTCGACTACTATATATATGGGTCATTACTGAGTCTAGACATGGGCAATGTGGCAGGGTAGATTGCCTGGGTTACGTGGGCCTAGACAGTTATGGGAGTCTAAGCAGGAGTTATTTCAGTCGCTTCTAAACAAGGGATGCTGTTCGGGCGAAACAGGGGCCACAACGGAGGGTATTAAAAATAAGTAGGAATAACATAACTGGAGAAGGGGTATTCTAGGAACGTATGCAGAGACTATTGTGTAAAGGAGGGCAGTCCATTGGCTAGGAATAGCCATTGGGGACATTTAACTAGACAATCGTCGTGGATCCTGCAAAGTAACTATTTCTTCCAGAACATGAACTTATTCTAGCGTGGTGATATAAACATGGTAAATCCAATATAGGTACCAAGAAATCAGAACTTGAAATTTTGTACATAGGAAGAATGGTCACCATGTTGGTAGAGCTAGGTGCATTTCTTCTCCCAACCCGCACCCATTAAACAAATATTTCCAATCACCTTGGCAAGGGGCGTTAAAGTTTGAAGCCATATATCAGGTGAGGAATAAGATATAGATCTTGTCATGGTCAGGGATGTTCTATCGGAGGAGAGGGTACTCGCTGTAAGGTCTATTAGGAATAGCAATTATGGTGGTTGTATAGTGGACAGGTGCTGCTGGCTTGTGGCGGTCAGCGCTGACCGATTACTCAGGTGTAGCGTGTGCAAAGTTAGAACCTTCGTGTGCGAAGGCCGGCCGTCAGACTAGCCGTCAGCTCAGCTACAGGTTAAGGACAGACCCTGGCACGCTCCCATATGATCATCCACGGGTCGCTTGGTACGTGAAAGCTCGACTGGCTCGTTAAGATCTTATCGGTTCTCTGTGTGCCAGCGTTAATTCTACCTCATTACCAAGACACCCAATGGCAGAGCTGCGGGCGTTGTGCAGATAAGAAATACAAATTAACACTGTTTGTTGGACACGTAGGCTGTCTCTTTTTCTCTGCATTTCACACGTGTTTCGCCGCCGAACAGGCGAGACTCAGCAACCTTCGAAAGCTGCAAAACAAGCACCACGGAGGCGACATTGAACTATTGCCAACTGCAGAGGACAGTGGTGGTAATTGGCGGAGGGTGGAAACATGGGATCTGTATGGGAGAGATAGCCTAGGAACGGTGTTGGGGGGTTGTACGGGTGACACCAGTGAGGGGTATGCCTACTGGTTCGGGGCTTATTTCTGGATACATAGTTTGGCAGCATGTTGGAAGAGATGTACTTTTATGAACCTGCTACGTACAATCCTCTGCCAGGATGACAGTGGTGCGTGGTGCTATAGGTCGTAATATAGTGGTAGGGTAAGTTTGACTTTATGGAAAACCTATAGGGTCACGTACATTTATGTTAGAGTTGTATGTGCAGGGTAAAGTTGGTAAACTGACTGGGCCTTTAATCTCTGTTCCAAACTCTGACTTGCAAATATTACCTCCCCCGACACCGTAAGGTGGGATGGGGTATATTCGAGTCAGTGAGTGAGTAATAATTCACTGATTAAAAGCCGGTCTGGTTTCCCTTTATCATACACCTTCAAATATTTCAAATTCATCACAAATGACCTTTAATCGCCAGTCGAAACTAATTTGGACAAGCAGAGCTGGTCCGTATAACAGTCTACGGCAGAGTAGGCCGTGCATAATCGTTACAATATGGGGAGCCAGGTCAGTAAGTAAGAGAACAATGTGGACTGGTGCATGATAAAGGTGGTATACAAAACAGAAACATAAGAATCTTTATAACCAAAGTTATACACCACTGACGATGTGTTAAAAACGGCAACATGACAAAGATTTTATAAAAAGATGGCACACAGACTTGTGGTATCCTTCAATAGTCTGACGCCGCCTGGTTCTCTGTTATAGTAGCACATAGACTGTTGGTTGGTTATAATAAGCCTGGGTGGTACAGAAACTGGCTCTCCGGTGTGCTATAGCAGACTGCAGACTGGTACACACAGCAGTTTGAGTGTTAACAGAAGCAGCGGCAAGTCTGAAGGGGGCGGGTCTGTAACGCCCGCCCGCATTCCCCACCCTCTGATCGGGCGGACCCTTCCGCGGCAACACATTATATGTGTCCGCTGGAGCGAGCCTCCCCGGGGATACCTCGCTGCGGTCCCGGGGGGCACTGTCACTCCCCGCCTGTGTCATACAACCTACACTTTCACCTGACTGCTCCCGACGAAAAAGTGGGTCTAACGGCTTCATTAAGCACATCGTAAAAAGGATGACACTAAACAGAAACGGCGGTTCAGTGGCAAGGAAAATGGGCACGATGCGGGTGCACTCTCTGAAGAAAGTCGTCTTGACAGTTTCCTCACAGCTCGCATCAAGTAATGCACCCCCTTCCCCTGTTGTGAAGTTTCCTTACGGCGGCAGATAAGTAGGTGTGGTGCTGGGGAGGTGTGGGGGCGGTTGAGCATGCCGCGTCCTCGTCGGCTCTGTATAAGCGCCATGCCCGGAAATGTTGCCTGGTAAGTCAGGCAGGAATGACGGCCTCCCGGCTGCCACACGGACCAGATTTATTGGTTAGCGAGATAATGATTCCGACCTATTTCAGGGAGCGTAAATTCCAATCAAGATGGAACTGGTTTCGGAGAGAGAGGGTAGCGAGAGAGGGTTGGCGTCAGCTGATGAAGAGGAGACGAGCGAAAGAGGGGGTGGGGAAGGTGGGCGGGGCTGGGGTCCTTTTTACTCTTCCAGTCCAGTGCTAATTACCTCCAAATTGAGAGCCCTCATAGAGGCCGTCAATGGCCGCCGAATTAACATGACGGTTTTCAATGGCGACGCCGGGGCTTATCATTTAGACAGACGTGCCATCGGCGAATTAAGCCAAGGCGTAGGCCTAGTCAAAGAGTCACGTTCTTGAGTATCGCTCACAAAGCCGCCGAGCTACTCAATCATCAAGCTGACGTCTGCACATGAGTCCCTCTCCGACGCCGCCCCAGCTGCAGCCCTCCTATGAGACAATTGGGAGTTTATTTTCCCAGCAAAGAAAGCCCTGCCGACATGCTCGAGATCTCCGGCTTTTTAGCATCCCCCGCAGAGGCTGCACGTGTGGAACAACAATAGGCTTTCACTCAGCATATAGGTGAATTGAGAATTAGCTCGGTGTCAAGTATCCCCTATTGTGTCCAGTGCCCGACTTTCCTCCCCATCAGAGACCCTACCCCTCACATAAACACAATGTCCCCTGGACTGATGAATTTGATTATAGGATAGCCCCGCTTCTAATACTCACCAGCCGCTGGAAGTATAGTCTAGCGTGTCTGGTTTGTTTTGGTGATCATGCAGGTGGTGTGAGCTATGGGGTGTGTGGGGTGGGGGAGTTGTTGGGGTGGAGGTGGGGTTTAGTCGGTCGGTGGCGTGTCGGGACCTGGCCCGGGTTGTGTCGATCCGTACCCGGGCCCCCGGACGCCCGGCGCCCGGGAGTCGTCACACTGCACGCGGCCCCGCGTCGCCTGGCGCCCACTGGCTCCCACAATTACGTTTTCCTGTCGGTGATCCTGGTGCGGATAAAAGGTCTCGCCGAGTGATCCATTGTCGGGCCGTTACCACTGTTTCCCATCAGCGGCTGGCGGGGGAGATTGGAGGAGCCGCCAATTAGGGCGCCGCAAGTACGGCCTTCCCGCCCCCTACTCCCGCTGCTAACCCCTTTTACCCCAACCACTTCCTCCCGCCCCTCCTCCTCTACCCACCCCTCACCCCGAGTCACCCCAGAACGTAAAACACAGAAAACAATGCAACACTCCCGACCCTCCAAAAAAACATGGCGATCAACCCCTTCACTCTCAACCGACGTCAAAAGCATCTCGATACAAAACAACTTCCACTGGGCAGACATGCACACAGCGGTTCCCACCAAACAGAGGACAATTCACCATTTTCTCTTAACCCTAGAGTGGATGGAGTACTGCAACAACCTGTTTCCTTCCCCATCACACAAATCCCCCCTACTTTCCTTTATGAGAACGGCCTTTTAGGAGTAATGAGGCCTGCACTTCCGTAGGTCGGACATCTGTTTCCAGTACTTAGTGTCAAGGGATCCAACCCCTATACTATGTGATTGTCCCATTTGCACCTACAGTTGCAGTCACACACTGACTGTCGATAAATCACAAAACCTACTGAAAATGAAAACCACACTTTCCTTGTAGAAGGGCGACCCAGAGGTAACATACAAATCCATTCAACACTGACTAAAAACGATATATATTTGACTACATCCGACTTCCATATCACAATGCAATTTGTCCTGACAATCTGCCATCCCCAGCAGTGCGATCAGCGGCGTCATCCCAAATCTCCCTCCGCCATACTACAGTACCAGTCATACTCCTCCCCCCAATTTAATCACCACGCTGCATCTGTCGTCCCTTATCTAAACACCGGTGCCATTCCCAACAATACCCCTCTACTCTACCATAAATCCACACATTTAAGCCGTCCAGAGGAATGCCTTGATCCATTGTGATGCCAGTCTCCATCAGAATGGGCGGTTCTGGTAGCCCCCACTCCTCCCACAAGCTCTCCTCCCCCTCCCCCAACCAGCTCTCTCAGTATGCGACAGCCGCGGCCTCCCGAACTCCTAGGAGGCCCGGGATCTGAAACATATGCTCTGTATTACGGTACCTAATCCGGGGCTGACTTTTGACCCATTACACACTCGAGTTGCGGGGGCCCGGGCGACAGGCGTTCACTGAGGATGGATGGAGTGTGGCGGGCGGTGGCGGACGTGAGAAGGGGGTGGTAGTACCCTCCACTCCCCCCACCATCACCAACATCCCACCGCCACACGCGGCCCGGCGCCGGCGCACTTAACCGCCCGGCGGTGCCCACTTTTTCATCCGCCTAAATACCCGCCGGCCTTAACAAGACTCGCCCGCGCGATATATCAGGGTGCGGATCCAGCGGCTTATGACGAACCATATTAGAGCCGACTTCAACCCACCCTCACCCCCAGGGCCGATAAAGCCCATGCGCATGCGCACGCCTCCCCATGACCAATCCCGCCAGGGCAACATCGGTATGCCCTCCACGAGATTAAAATCACAGTAGGGCTTTCTTTTCCGACGAACCCTCGCCCTGCTCCACCGCACTGGACACTAATAGCCATATATATATACCGCGTATACGCGGAACCGGAACTGGTGCGCGGAGCAGGTTCGAATACGCCTCACGCCACGCAGGTCCGTAGTCTCGCCACAGCTAATTGGCAGCGGGTGTAATTTTTCATCATTTGTCACAATAACTAACTTCTGCAGGGCAGGCTTTAATCAAAATGGATCGGCAGCACAGGGAGGCATACTACGGCGGTCGCTATATGACAGTAGCAAATCATGTCGGTGACTCGAATGAAAGTAATGTCATCGCCCAGGGCTGGTGGCGGCTGATTAAATGGCGTCGTTGGTACGTTCGTTTGATCCGTAGGGCTCAGACTTTAGATGATGAAACACGGCCCCCACATGGGTTCGATTCACCCTGGCCCGAGCTGACACCGACAGGCTTTTTACCATGGCTGAAAATGTACTTTCTACTGAATATTTTTTTGCGATGCCGCCCCCTCGATTTAAAAAGCAACCACCCTCATTGCTTTATATTTTTCTTCGCGTTCAGTATCCTCTTTGTCCTATATAAAACATCAATGAACATTTCTACGGAACCATTCCCAACTCTTTCCAAATACCACCACCGATGATGATATATTCTTTTAGGTAAGCTTGGTAGGGTTGGGACGGCATCGGACTGTGTATTCCCAC
Source organism: Alentia gelatinosa (assembly GCA_950022655.1). Classification (NCBI taxonomy): domain Eukaryota; kingdom Metazoa; phylum Annelida; class Polychaeta; order Phyllodocida; family Polynoidae; genus Alentia; species Alentia gelatinosa. The sequence continues at coordinate 44,028,090 of OX465586.1, forward strand.
AAAATTTGAAACCCCATTTAGAATCAATGTAATGATATTACATAATCTTATAATTAACTTGATTCTAAGGTGAACAGTGTACGTAACACCCGAAAACAGGTTGTTTACATAATCTTGTTTGTGTTCCCCATGCATTTATATTGCGCTGCATATCTATTTACCATATGGATCTGATACAAACATTCTGTTATATTGACTGTTTGTAGGGTAGGATTTGAATATACAGAAAATAACAATCATATATACGTATGAGTTTGAAGGCCACACAATATGAAATTCAATAGCAAGTGCATGTAATATCCTGGTACTGTACTTCTTCTGTAAATACTACCAGTTCGTTCTTTACATTCCCTGACTGGTGTTCATGCTGTGAGTCCTACAGCTTTTATTCGCTATAAACACATGCAAATTGAATAGACCTGTAAAAGCTGCACCCGCAGATAAATCACAAACTATGCACGTTTTATAACGCTTATGCACCATACAAACTCCCACCTCATCCCGAGCACAATGGTTGGCTACAATATGTATTAAATGCTCCGTCAGGAATATTTGCCTCGGCCATATTGCCATAGACCGTCAGTCAAAGCAGGGGATTCTGTTGGCTTTAAGAGCCAAAAAGGTCCATAGGGGGCTGAGGATAGGGGAGGGACCGGGGAAAGTATGGGTCTTCCTTCTCATTATACCCCGTTGAGACCTTGGCCACAAAGCGAATACGCTGAAAAGTACCGTATGCTGGTACTGTACACATTCCGTTGGTCCTGAGATGCACTTAGAAATGAAGCACCTATACTGACGCCATTTAAAGCACTATAACATCTGTTGAAATGGTTTGTATTAGATCCATTGTATATGTCTATTGTATATATCTCCATATGCCCCTGTAAGTGTTAATGTATTCAAGAACCAGCATCATCGTAATCTATCGTGCTGTATCTTATGATAAGGAGTAGTAAATGACCTTTCGTAATTGACAATTCAACGAACCTATGATGAAGAAAGGCCTGTGTCTCAGTCAAATAAGGTCGCGCGGAGCCTGCACTACATTTTTCTGTCCTCCTGTTCCATCCGATTACTACGCCATTCGGTAGTACAGATACAGCCCCACGCTCTAACACTTCATCACATTTGCTTTCGCGACAACGAAGTGTCCCATATTAGAGATATGATGAAGGCAGGATATATATATATATATATATATATATATATATATATATATATATATATATATACCTATATGTATGTATGTTCAGCCTACTATTCCCCTCCCCGTCCTGTTGCGAACAGCAGGGCTTGATTTAAATGATGAGACCCGCCGGTGCTGTGAGCCCCCCACACTCCCTCAACCATGCATCCATTTACATGAGGAGACAATTGAATATACAACACCACCGTTAGGAACCTAAAATCAATTCACAAGATGATAATTATAGACGCTAGTACATGAATCGTATGCTCTCCCTGTTATGTATTTGATTTTGCATTTGTTAGTTCCTTCTGTCTTATGTAGATGCATCTACCTTCAAAGCTACATTAATGCTCGTATTAGGCTGTATTGTTTCCGCTATAAGAGTTACCTTAGATCCTCACAGTAAATCAAACGCAGTTTACAGCACAATTGACGACAAAGGGCGAATTGGCTACAAGACTTTTTTTGTTCTACTGTTCCATTCCATCCGTCTGTGGGGAAGCGCCCTGCGACAATGAGACAACATTTGTGTGTGAGCGAACAGAGAAAAAGATACCTTTTTAGTGCCTGATCGTGTATCAACATGTGGGATATATGAATTTTTCTTTGTTTCATCCAACATCCGTGCTCCACCTACCCCCCAGCCACTCGGTCTCTATTGTGAATAACCACCAGTGTTCCCCGTAAGTGGTTCCCACGTGGACTATCATTAAACTAATGCAGCCCAGTATCATGAGTGAATAACGTATTTGTGGTCTTTTATTGGTTTTCTTATTTGTGTATGAGCAGTTTTGGAATGTGAGAAATGTTAAAGGGTAAACAGGAGTTTGTTTTACTTTAGGTCTAAGAATGATGACAAAGGAATACATTCCCTGAAACCTTAGCACTTGAAATGCAACATTTTTGACAAACAAATTGTCCTCGAAAAGGTGTCCTCATATGTGCAATCCAGCGTTCTTGAAGGTGTCGATAGAATTCTTGATAGCAAACACATTTAACGCATCACAATCAATATAGCTGCTAACGGTATTCAAGATAGAATGGAGGCTCCCTCAGAAATAAGAGAATTAGCAGAAATCTAATTGAGATGATTTTGTTGTAGTATTGAACTTACGATGTAGATTATCAATGTATTATTTTCCCTTTTCTGTTTATGATTTAGAAGTGAAGTGCTCTATGTAGAAATCCACGTTCATTGCAGATGTTTCCCTAGACGTAATGGAGATGGAAAAAGGTTTTGATATAAGATCACATCGGTGCTCTGAGCATAAGGTATATGTGTTAAGATGAACATGACATTTTATCAACTGTAACAAGAATCGCTATATGTGCAGTCGTAGGCCTGGGCAGCACTCATTTACTAGTCTTTCGCTATTAACATTGTAATCTTTACGGTACGTCGAAAATATGGATACAAACATTTTGCTGCTTGGTCGAATCCCCAAATTTAGGAAAGATACCTGCGACCAGAATACAACCTCATTGATATACATACATATGAATTTTAAATAGAAAGTATGCAATCATCAGTCAAAATGGATCAAGTCCAGCTATACGTATCTTCTACAATGGGGCGTAATCCTCCTCAGTCTTAGCATGATCATCATGCAGTACTTAATGAAATACGTTGTGGCCGTATATTCCCACAAGGGTCTCGCATTACTCATGCTATCATTTCGAGGCGTCCTGTAGAGGCGGCTTTATTTGACTTAATTTAGCAGACATTCAGAGCCAGCACTGAGATGCTACCTCCATTGAGTCTGTCAGTTTGGTACCTGCAAAAAATGTTAAACTCCCATATGGTGGTGGCATATTTCTGCACGCGCAGGTGCATGCGGGCGTGGGAAGGAGGAGGCGGAACAAGCATTTGTGACAGCAATACGCATTTCAGTTGAAAAGTACGAGAAGATAAAAATCAAAGGTGGGAGGATGGGGGTGATGATAAAACACTGACCCACCGACCCAAGAATAAAAACCGTAAAAACACGATAATCAAGGATCCTCTTTGTTATTCTTTAAGTCTTTCGGATTTAAATTTCCCCACTTGTGACAAGAACCTTTCTCGGGCTTTCAGCAAATCACTTTGACCTGCCCCTGGGAGCTATAAAATGATTTACCACCGAGAAAACATCCAGTATTTTAAAGAGCCGGGTCAGTCTTTCTTATTCACGCACAGTTCTGGTAACAGGTGACTACATGTACATGTACATAGGGGTGAGGTAAATAGAAAACGAAGTGATACGGGTGCAAGGTGGTCTGTGCAGGTGATGGCGTGCGGCATTCCACAGAACACTCTGATCCTTGTCCTACATATAGATGGTCGTACACATGTCCGTCTATGAAAAAAAATACCACAGCTAAAATAGTTGTCAGATATTGTCCCTCCTTCATATTAATCCTTATGTAAAGTTTTTGTATAATAAACAAGATTCAGAGCAACTAGCAGTTCAACATGCACTCTAAAAACCGTTATTGTAGCATACAATACATGCATGATATTGATGGCAACGACAACATAAAACTAGCTGAAGCCACAGTTTTACCTGCATGCTTTTGACTTCACTTTAAAAAGAAGCAAACACGAAGCAATAAATCCATAGAGTCCATACATATTTTACATAGTTTCTTCCCCGGCACACCTACTGTGCCTAATATGCATACGAAAACGAACCCCTCAGAGATATAACTCGATATAATAATCATAGAGGGAATTTGCTGTTTGATTTGATTCCAAAGTAATTTCATTCGTCCCATAGTGGTCCTCTAGCATTTTGTCCGTCAGCTATCTTACTGGCCAGTATATATCTCTGAGACAGAATCGATGTGATCTGTCCTTAGATATGTTCAACTGTATGACGTGCAATTCTCAAGGAATGTTGGACACTCGTTTCATTGGTATCTTGACAATCAAGAATCTCATGTCAATGTTTATAAATGCGGTTTACAATTTGGGAACCAATCATGCACATTTTATACTCCTTACATCAAGTGAGCCACTCCCCATTGAAATAAATCTTAAATAAGGTTACCAACAATACTAAAATGACACACAGATACTAATCCTTTGCTAGTTATTAGGCATAGGTCGTTCGCTGTTAGCTTTTGAAATAAGAAGCGTGGAACACCTGCAGTCGACAGTTACTTTCCCGAACTATTTCTTGGTGCTTGCTGTTGAGATGTGAACGTCCTCATCACCAAAAACAACCTCCCCTGCTAGACCGCGGGTGTATGCGGGGCATACGGTGTCAGGCGCAGGGGTGGGGGTTCTCAGTGTCAATGACGCTCCCAGCGACCAACACCTTGCTCCAGCAGGTCCCCCGACGACGTGTCCTCCATGGTAAATGCAGTGTTAGTCTGCCCACGTCTGAACCCCGACTGACATGATTAAGCAAATACCAGCACACAGAAAACACCGGCGCCCTATCTGTCAGCCTCTTTTGACACACCTCCCCTCTCCTGGCTTTACACTCCAGCAACCACTGCTGTCTGGACATCCTCTTACGTTTGCAATTATTGTAATCGTCTGGCCCTATATGTAGTTATTTGTTGTCATATCTATAATGGAACACTATAATAGTCGTCGTGCGAATAAAAAATACAGCGTACATGTTGGCATTGTTGAAACAGGATTAACGCCTGCTCCTGCTTCTGCTCCATTTGTGTTGCATCCGAAACCACTATATTTAGAGCTACATTATATCTCATTTGTGTGGCACTTCTCTGCAATGTCATAGGTATATTACGTCGTAAAAACAAAGGCAATCTCTGTAAAGGAGCAATCCTTGTAGTGCATTAGGCAAATGCGCCGCCTATAATGCTGAGGTTCATCGTTCTCGCCTCGCTTCCTTCTACGTTGCACTGATGACATTTCAGGGAGCGCAAATAACAGGCAACAATGAGATAATGAATAGCATTCCAGGAAAGACGCGGGTGTTTTTGTCTTATAAATCACAGGCTAGGTGTCAGGGGCCCGAGCATTCCCCTCCAAAAACACTCGCCCAGTGATAAGACAAAGCATCGCAGGGTGAGCGATGCCCACTCGCATTAAAATCAGCTCAAGAATTCCCACGCATTAATGCAGCGCCTGTGCTGGCGAGTGGGACCTTGGATTAATCACAGTTAGTGAACTATTAAGGAGGGACCGAGCCTCCATCTTTATCCCCTTATAGGCTGGGGAGCAGTTAGAGTCAATATTAAGGATTACCTCCAGTTATTTTCTTTCCCCGCACCTTTTCCCCCTCATCGCTCACGTGAGGATAATTTCGCTCAACCTGTTGATCCTGTCACAGACTTGGAGGCCATCATGTTCGCCGTAAAGTGAATGATTTTAAGAACAATCCCGAGGTACCGACATTTCCCTCTGTGTTCTTATCGGTTTTCACATTCTAAAACCTTATATCTTTTTAATCTTTACATGGCATGTTTTTTCTATGGATGCTGATACCCATCGAATTCCGATTATAACTACTCCACCACTTGAAACTCTCTAAAGTGAGTCTTTCTGATTGATACTATCCCTGCTTTGATATATATGCTATGATACTGTTCTTCTCAGACAGCTCTAACTTGGAGAGCTCATCTGGGGGAATTTCCAGGGTCTCTCTCCTGTTTGATTGATACCTGTCTTTGGACATCTCCCATGAACATATACTTCTCGATACATGTATTTCCAATGCAATTAAACAATGATATTTCCACTTGTAATGATTTGGTAAAATGATATATCATTTCCCTAGGTCTGTTCATCTGGACACAAAGTTAAATCATAACCCCTAATGAATTGTTCCCATTATCTCCGGAAAGCTATTCCAAAAGGCATTGCCTCTTTACGATCCACACCTTCCGAACAGGAGAATTATCATTAGCATCAACATATGCATATGATTTAGTGTACTGTCTGCCGGATCAAGATGGACCGTCTAAAGGTATCTTTAAGTTGGCGGATACTATTTTAGAAACACAAGTAATTATCTTCTAGGTGGAATAATATCTTTGACAAAAATAAAACCAAACCGGACGATAATCATAGATATATAAAGCTAAGTTGTCTTTTGAAACACTTTAGAATGGACTGTATGTAGCAAGCTATACGGAAAAATGATAGGATATTCAAATGAAATTGTTGAACCAAGGGCGCAAGTTAGCACACAATGTAAACCTGGGGATGGTGGGTATAATTTACAAGTACAGGATGACAAGAAAGAATCTGTTCGATGGTGCCCCATAACTCTGAAGTAAAACTGAAGTAACCTTTGGCTACACGAATAGGAAATATGTTCCAGCCTACTCTATAATCCTAGTAATGAGAAACATTTTCGCAACACATATTGAAATGAATCGCAGAGATGTCCCTTCATTTCGTTTATCTAGACAATTTGTATAGAACTTAAGCTCACAATATTCATCGGCAGAGGGGGATACTAAAAGGTTGGGAATGTAATGCCAATTATAGGATGAATATAAGATTAATCATTCCATAGTTTCTTTCTTTATCTAATTATACCTCTTGCAATAACAACGTTATAGCCAAAGCGGCACCGTGCAGAACGAACGTACTCGTATTAAAGGAAGTGGCAGTGTAGTCATTTGGCAACAAATCCAGGATCGAGTAACTACAGAATGCTGCAGGCCCTGAACTCTTCTTTACCTCAAACATCTATGTACGCAAATATACTATGCATATAATATCAGAAGCGATATCCTAGCATTGCTTTTATAGAAAATACTTGTCAGGAATTAAGGTCATATTTATGTTAGCGTGGAAACTAGGACCTCTAGCCTGCATAGATACACAACAGTAAGCTTCATCTCCATTGCGGCACTAGTGTAAGCGGGTATCTGTTGTTGCAGCTGGTTCAATTTGGCTCTCTTTTTTGTGTGATGTTCACCGATCAAAAGGCTGGACTTTTAGCGGAGATACCAAGTGGAAACCCCATCGCATGCCGGCCTTGATATAAAGTAGGATAGGGGAAAGACACCGTACTTTTATTGGATCTGAATGTTTTTTGAAGCATTGTCTTAGGCGTCATGCAATTGAACATATAGCCCTTAGTAATCTGTAGACTGAAGTGATCCATAACTTGTATTAACGCATATGAGAGTTTTAGCAGAACTTGAACTTTTCAAAGCGAGACTTTACTCCTGTTTACTTGAGTCGTCAGAAATGTCACTCTTAACGTAACAAAAAACTATTTTAGCTATCATATTAGAATTTATGTAGCCGCCCCTGTTCGTGAACATATATAGTGGGTACCTCGAAGGACATCAGAATATACTCCGTCTGTCTTCTATCATTATCGCAGCCTGCATGTACGCGAAAGACTATATATCTAACCTTTTGGGATGTAAAGCTACAGTACAGTGCAATCCTCTATCGTAGCTGACATCAAAGGGATTACATCAACAGTCTGACTACATTGACAGATGTATTTAACGGCATCTGCTTGAAGAACTAGTAGAAGCACAGAGGACTAGTCGTTGAACAGTTGCAATGCAAATAGTTCAAATGATTGTCCCTTAAAGGGACCAACAATAAGTCCGCATCTAAGTAAGTGAAGTAAGTAGAGTTTCTGGAAAAAAAACCAACTAAAACACATTGATCACCTGAATGGTCAGATATTTATCAGTATTGATTTAAAAAAATTGCTAGCATCAACCTGGCCCGTGTTGTGTCATGTAGAGGAGGATTGCGATAAATGTCCCCCGTATACTCATATTAAACGGTATAAAGGGATAACCTTCGACAGGTATGGAACTCGTGTCAGTTCGGTATCTATGGCTGAACTGATCTTCTCACGTGCTTGGTTTAGAACACTGACTCTTTTAAGGTCCAACTATAGTGTTCTGCTATAGTATCACCAGAATGTTTACGTCTAATTTATTTGTTTCTGGTCTAATTAGTCATTGTATGTAGTATTTTTCAGGATTTATTACTCAACGTTGCCATGTCATAAGAACATACACTTGTGATTTCAAATCAACAAGCGTCTGCCGTCACTAGGGTTCTAGATTCCTCATTCCTGTGGCACATGAGGCTAAGACATCGGTGATATTGATACTCGCACAGACAAAGCGCATTCATTAATGGTAATTAAACCTCGGAGCTACTGTGGATAGGGGAACTGCTGTTGTTTTCACCACATCGTATACTGTAGAAAGCCCCTTTACTTGTTACCTCTGAAAGCAGGCAGATTGCTATACTCCCATCTCTGGTGACAAGGCACTTCCATACAGATATCCCAAGAGTCATACCGTAATCTGGATATTCCTCTCCGATACGTGCGATTTAGAACAAGTATAAGAAGGTCTAACCACACACCTATAGTACAGAATCTATTTTCTCTTTTCCTGGTATTTGAGAGTAGGTTCACGCCTGATGAATAGGTACGTACACGATGACCAGACTTCCGATGTAAATTAAAATCGGGTCTAGTACTTTACGGGTTTTTTTAAAGAATTTAACGCGAAACTATCTTCATTGTATTAAATACATGTAGATTAAACTCCTTAAACAAGGAGAACACTAGTACATAACAGGTGTTTAATGAGGCATCCGGGTGGAGCTACCTAATACCACTTACCTGTCTGTGCACTGGGGAACGCCACGAAGGCACCCCATTCCCCCGCCCACTACTGCTTGTTGTTGTCAATCGCAGAGTGTGGAAAGTTAGCATCAACTTTTGGGGTTGGCGAATTATTTTTCTAAGAAATAAATGCACTTTTTGTGTTACTTCCGCACCAGGCGTCGGCCCCGGCGCCGCCGCCCATGCACCAGAGGTCGTGGCGGGCGATAGATCAGGGCGGTAATAAACACTCGATATTTCAATATGCAGGTATCAGGTAATGCAGCTCATAAATTTAACCAGCCGACGGGCCGCTCTTTACGCAGCAATGCTTGAGTAATCCACGGCGAGAATTGATCGACCGGGCCCTGAGTTATGGGACCTGACGGGGCGGGGGCTGCTGCTGCGTGGAGATGGGGTAGGGAAGGCTACCTGATGCTCAGAAAGCATTATAGGATTAGCAAAAAGTCGCTGATGTTAAGTGCCACGTCGGCCAGCCAGCCTTATAAATACGTGTGAACGGCTCCATATGATTAACTCTCATAACCAAGGCTCGTAGGGGGGATTTTTTCCGCTCCATCTTTTTAACCCCATTTTTTCCTGTCTTGTTATATTTTTTCTTTCATTATTTACTCTCAGGAGCTCTTCTCCGGCCCCCGTCGGCTCGACGCTGTCCACACATGGAGTGGCTTTTGAGTATAAGCATCGCGCCGCATAAATGCTAATCAGTATGGGGTTGATTTATGAGCCGCGCCCGCCTGGAGGTGGGAGTGGTGCGGATGAAAGCGGGGGGACGGGAGATGGAGGGGAAAGTAGCCGTCGTGTCGCTGGCTTCCTCCCTCTCACCTCACTCGACACAGTGGCCCTGCCACCCCTGCCACCCCCATCCTCAACCCCATCCACCAGCGCATGCATGGCGAAATTATCACCAGCAAATTAGGACGATTTCCTACGGGAAACCAAAAGGCAATCATATGCAGCCTCCGACGATATTAAAGTTCCCATGGAGATGTCGCCTAGGCACGCGGAGCAAAACAAGGACCGGGTAAAAACCAGCCCACGACCCCCATACACCTCAACCCCCACCACCACCCCGACACCGCCTGGATACGTAACTTCACGGGACCTTATCCGGCTCTTATTCATTGGCGTCATCCCTCTCGGTCGTCCGGAGTATGGGCGAGTATGTTGGAGGGCCGGGGCTGGAGGATATATTGAATTCATGGTCACGTGCCGACGTGGTAGGCTGAGGGGGGCTAATATCGGAGGAGGTGAGGATTGAATCACGTACTATCATTTGCTGGGTAATCGGCTGGCACAAAGCGGCAGTGGAGGTCGTAAGCCGGGCCGTGGTATCAAGAGGCACGACTACAACCCTGGAGCCTTACCCTCACCCTACAACCCCCACCCACCCTCCCTGTCTCCGGCCGTTCCACCATAGCACACGCGAAGCGTGAGACTGGATGGGGATTTGTCTCACCAGGTGGTTATCAGGTGGGGAGTAAGTGGTGGCGCTCTTAAATAAATACTGCATGCAGCAGCCGGCTCTGGCGCTTATACAGGCTGGCACGGGCTGGCGGGACGGCAGGGGCGGCGCGTGGCGTGGGGTGGCGGGGAAGAGGTGGGGCATACAGAGTATCATCTCGGCCACTGCGTGGCGTGAGCGCCATTCACACGAACGTGCTATACGGGGTAATAATGAGATGGGTGACGGCATAAAACACGAAGACAAAATACACACATCCACACGTAGAAACACGGCGTACCTGATCTAACTGATATGGACCATTAATTATACAGCTGTCACGGGCACGCAGCGCTGCGCTATGATGAAAGGGGTGTTTGGATGTAGGTGTGGGAGAGAGGAAGGGGTAGGTGTAGGGGAGGAAATTAGGGGAAGGTTGTTGGCAGAGATGGAAGGGGGAGGGGGTTGCTGTGGGAGGGTCTGGTGGAACCAGCCGTTGTCATCGATATCAATCTGGCGTTGGATCCTAAATGTCATCACTGGATGGAGCTCAGGCGGCATTTAGGCGTGGCTTCGGGGCAGGTAGCAGTCAGTCAGCCAGTGGTGGATACCCCTGCCACCACTAGATGTACCTATACACAGGAATCCGGGGTGCAAACCCGTGCTGGCCATGATCATAGCGTACCGAGGTCCGCCATCAAGGTTTGTCTCAGCGCGCTGCCTGGCTCGCCGGCGGGGGTACGTTGACTGATGTTGTGCCAGGGTGAATCAGTGTGTGGGAGAAACGTACTGCTTTGGTGTCGCTCCCGACAGCGCCATTAGCCTAATGTAGCCCCAAGCGCTGCTGACCAGCACTCTCTGTATGGTGTTGTTTGTTTCGATCCGACACCCGTTACACTGTCGCCGGCTGCCTGGAAGGAGTGACAGGAAATCACACGAGGAGGGGTAGTTCAGGCGAGAGGGTGGTATGGGGAGGGGGGAGGGGGTGTATAGCGGATGGTGGGTGAGTGGGTGGGTGGGTGGGGGGGGGGGGGGGGGGTACGCGGCCACACTGTACATGCACAACACAATGCAGGTACTTACCTGGTCGTCCTGGTAGGGTTGTTAGGAGTGGGGGAGGGGGAACTGAGGTATGTGAATGACTGGGTTAGGATTTGCGATCCGCTGCGACTCTACTCGAACAGCGCCATGCAGGGACTTACCTGGGTGTTCTGGTTGTGATGATTGTGGTTGAGATGATTGTTGGGGTCACTATTGAGCAGGGTACCACCGGCTCCTACACCACCACCGACACCGTGAGCTTTGGTAGAATCCATCGTCCTGGAGGCGGGGTGGCGAGGGTCGACGACCACCCCGGGCTCACGTACCGACGCCGGGCCGCACAGCCGCTTCTCCTCGGGCGATTCCGGGGAGGGCATGCCGTCAGGAGGGCTGTCGTCCTTGTACCCCGCCCCGCCGCAGGCCGCGTCGAGAGGCGGGTGTTTAGGGCTGGCGGCGGCCGCTCTTGACGCCAGGTCGACCCGGCGGGTGTAGCGGTACACGTCGGCGTTTTTGCCCCGGCGCCGTTGGTTGCGCTTGATGAGCAGAATAGCGATAAGAAGCACAAAAATGAGCACGAGCGTAGCCACGCACAGTGCGATCACGATGGTCAGGTTGTTGGTGGCGCCGCCCGACGAGTTGCCGTGCGACTTGCGGTGCGCCACCATGGTCGCTGTCTTGTTGACGACGATGTTAAGTTCGGCGACGGAGGTCTGCTGCGGCACGCCGCTGTCGCGCACCATAATGAGCAGTTTGAAGAGCAGCTCTTTGGGTTGGAGAAGCGGTACGGCCACCATCACCGCTCCATTGCGCTCGTCCACCTCGAAGAGCCCGTCGTCGTTGCCCTTGGCGAGGGAGTAGCTTAGTTTGGCGTTGGCTGAGAAGTCGCTGTCGTAGGCGAGTACCCGTGTGATGACGTAGCGCTTGGTGGCCAAGTAGGGCACCTGGACCGTGTTGTTTACAGGGGTCGGGAAGCGGATGGTAGGCGCGTTGTCGTTCACATCGAGCACGTACACAGTGACCGTCACCGAGCTGGTGGTGAGAGGGAATCCCGGGTTGCCGGCCAGTACGACGAACGTGTACGAGGCCTGGTACTCCCGGTCCAGCACCCGCCGAGTTGTGATCATCCCAGTCTCTGGATCCACCACGAACGTATTCTTGGCCGCTCGCTGAGCCTGCTGCGAGTACCTCACCACATTGTACGGGGGCGAGTCGGGGTCGATCGCCCGCACCGAGCCCACCTCCGTTCCCGGCCGCTCGTTCTCGTAGGCCCCGAAGTCCACGGAGGTCTCGTGGAAGACGGGCGCCTCATCGTTGATGTCCACCAGGTTGAGCACCACCGTGGCCGTGGCTGAGCGCTTGGGGTCGCCATTGTCCGAGGCGATGACCCGGAACTGGAACTGGTGCATCTTCTCGTAGTCGAGCAGCGCGTTGGTGGAGATGAGCCCCGTGGCGCTGTCGATCTTCACCAGGCGCTCCGACTCCGGGTGGAGGCGGTAGGTGACCCGCCCGTTCTCCCCTTCGTCCAGGTCCGTGGCGTTCACCGTCAGCAGAGGTGTGTACATGGTGTTGTTCTCCCGCACACTCAAACTGTACACCTCGCGGGTGAACTGCGGCCGATGATCATTCAGATCGAGGAGCTTCACCTGGATCTGTTTGGTGGACTGTAAAGCAGGGGTGCCGTGGTCCTCACACACCACAGTAATGAGGTGCGTCGCTTGGCGCTCACGGTCGAAGCTGGCGCCTATGGTACTGATGGTGTACTCGTTAGAGTAGATCTGCTCTATGGCGAACAAATGCACAGCGTAGTCCTGCAGAAAACACGTCACCTTACCATTTGTGTCACTGTCAGCATCCTCCACCGACAGGTGAGTGACGAAGGTGTCCGGCTCCGAGTTCTCCGGGATTTGCACCTGGCCGGACGGGGTGAGAGAGTTGACGGTGATCACGGGGCTGTGGTCGTTCACGTCCACCACGTGCACGTTGACGCGCGCGTGTGCGGGCACAGAGTCCCACCCGCCCTGGTCGTTGGCGGCCACGGTGAGCTGGTAGATCTGCTCGCTCTCGTAATCCAGCGGCCCTTTAAGGTAAATCTCCCCGGACCCTTTCTTAATGCCGAACACACTGCCGAATCGTTTCTTGGTCTGTTCACTGAGGGAATACACGACGGCCGCGTTGGGCCCAGTGTCCTTATCACTGGCATGGACACGCACGATGACTGACCCTATGGGCGTGTCCTCCCTGGCCGTCATGTCGTACGTGGTGTTGTCAAATTTGGGATTGTTATCATTGGCGTCCAGCACGACCACGTCGATATCCAACGTTCCTGACAGAGACGGCGTGCCTCCGTCCCATGCCACCAGTTGCAGTGAGTAGCGATCCATCTGCTCCCTGTCAAGTCGGTCCCTGACCACTAAGCGCAGCTCGCGGGTGCCATCGCTCATGTTCTTTACGCTGAGATCAAACTTTGGGGTGGAGGAGAGCAGCTCGTAATGCTTGACCCCGTTGCGCTCGCTGTCCGGGTCCTGCGCCTGTGGTAATACCAGCTTCACTCCGGGCACCACGCTCTCCGAGATGGGCATCTCGATACTGCGACTGGGGAACTGCGGACGGTTGTCGTTGAGATCCTGGATGTGGATCCGGATGACGATCACCTCCAGAAAGCGCACGGGCATGGGACGTGCGGCGATGTCAAAGGTCAACACGCAGTCCTTGACGGGGCCCTCGCAGAAGGCCTCCCGGTCCACGCTGTTCTTGGTGGACAGCATTCCCGTGACAGAGTTGATGTCGAAGAGCTGGTTAATGCGCGGATCCTGCCGTAAGAAGCTGTACCTCAGGGATCTGTACTCATCCGTGCTGTATTTCTGGTCGAGCAGGGCATCCTCTCCCACGCGCCCAATACGCAGGCGGTTCTGCTCTTCCTCGGCGATGGTATAGTCCAGCGTGGGGCGCTCCGAGGTATCCCCCTTCAACTGACTTGCAGTCGTCAGAAGCCCGAGCAACACGAACAGACATATCCGTGGCAGGCGCCGTTTGAAGAGGCGGAATCCGGCCATAGCTGCTGGCTCGGCAGGCAGACAGGCTCTCAGACACAGGCAGGCACCTCTTAGAGTGGCGTCGCTAGGGCGGCGGGGAACGAATCCAACAGCTGGTCACTACTAAGAACCAGTCTGTGCGCATGTTAAGGCGCCCGCTGAGTGTGGCTGTGACTGCGCCCTGGCCGGGCTAGCGATAACCTGGTGGTCTGATAGGTTGAGAATGGCCGTCAGTTTTCCCGTACCCCAACTCACATAGCCCGTATCCGTGATGGCTAACGTTGTGGGCAGAGGGATTGAATATATATATATTTACATATATGTACCTTGGAACCCGTATCCGTAATGGCTAAAGTTAAGGGTATAGAGACTGAGTGTATATATGAGAAGCGGAAAGAACAGTAGGTGCTACTCTGTCCCTCTTTAGTTATCCTTGAGTGGCTATCACCTAAAGACCAGGAGGTATGGTAACAGAAGGAGGAGAGGGCGTCACACTGCCACGTGTCTCGGCGCGGTAACGGCGGCGCCTGGCTCCGTGCCCCGGGGTCCTGGAGGTGGTGACTGACGGCAGTCGTCGCTGTAGTAGCAGTGGTGGTAGTAGTGACTCCCGCGCCGCGCGCCCTGGCTGCCCGCACGCTCGGCCTCCTGTCGGGTACTGGTCCCGGTGCACGCCATGCTCCGCCTGTAGACCCGGGTAGGAAGACGGCTCACCGCCGAGTGGCAGGCAGGCGGAGCGGGCGCTGTGCTGTGGCTGGCTGGCTGGCTGGCTAGCAGGCTGGCTCAGTGTGGGCTGGCAGTGGCGGTGGTGTGAGGCGGGCCGGAGGGGGCGTGCAGCAACCGTCGCTCCATTGTACACACTGTGCGCGCTCCCCCTGGTGGATGGAGCAAAGGGCCTACGCTGCGCAAGTTTTCTGCGCATCGCCCTTCACCTGGTCATCAGGCGGCACCACCCGCACCTGTAGCAGGCTCAGGCAGCCTCATCCCCACTCACAGAATCCATTCTCCCGACCTCGTTCCGCTGCCTACAAACCTTATCTCCCCTCCTGAGAAAACTCGCATGAATACAGTACTATAAAACTGACACGAGTCATGCGCTGCCAATCACCGCGAGCTCCGAAGAAATCGAGGTGTTATCTTTTCTTCTGTCTATGTTTTCTTATTATAAGTTTTTTTCATATGAATCAATATGGCACGATTTGTTATCACCAACACAATGTTACACATTCAACTCGGTCTGAAACAAGATCAGTGTACATTTGATAAATGATAATTATCCCCTAACAAATATCTGCGCATACAACTAAACTTGAAATTTAGTTTATAAACACTAGTGAGATTTTACACATTTCGAAAGTTGCTAGTCATTCAATATAAAAAGATGGCAATTACATTGCTTTTGGACTTTAGAGGCCTTCCGCGGACAGGTATGAATTCTAGCCATGATTAGCTCGAAAAAGCGTGAACCATAACGCCAGCGTAATTGGACAGGTGCGACCTAGATTCACATAAGCACGAATCCTGGCTGCGACTACCGCCCAATTATAACTTCGAATTAAATTGTCCGTGTTATTATGACCATTTCTCCGCTCTCACGTTAGGATTTTTGTATTTGCTCCTGAGATAATCACTTCATGGAATTTCATGGAATTCAGAAAATCAAAACCATGACATTTTCAGCGAATGAAATGGAAATTGGATGAAAAAAAGAAATGCACTTTATCCATTTTGCCTAAATACTTGCGTCAGCTTAATAAACTTAGTTCTTTGCCCAAGGTGCTGTTCACCTCCGAATCTGATCAAAACAGGGGGGCAATGCTGCTAAGAGAGGTGACCATTGGCAGGAAAGCCGGGGTGATTACCTTCAACAGTCCACAAGCATTGGGGACAACATTTGCCGACGCTGTTAAAGTGTCACCGATGTAATTGGATGAAACATAATTGCATTTTCCTTTTCCTCCTGAACGCAACGACTGTTTGCCACGCCGGCGAAACGTCACGAGGCATTGTATACATAGAACCTTGGGGCACTCCTGAGCAGCCCTGAGCATCTGTGAGCTACTTGGAGTCCGGACAGAGGTGCTAACCGGGTCAGAACCGACGCCATTCGACGCCGCTGCTGCACAAAATCATCGGATCAATTAAAATCGATCCATATTCGATTGAACTCCACTAATAGCCGAGAAGCGGAACAACCAACATTTACTTGTCTCATCCACCCGTTCATCACAAGGGCTTATTACAGGGAATCCGACTATAAATAGGCAAATAAAACACCTGGTACTAAGTCAAGGGCGGGTAATCGTCGGGAGACGATAGCTAATCTTACGCTCTCAACACACACAGCAGAGGATTTGTCGAGAGCAAAAACATATTTCTACAAATACAGCTGTCATTAGATGCTATTCCGCGACTCACATTGAACTCCTGAATCAAATGGAATAAAACTGGCATCACAAGAAGAACACTAGGTGCTGGGTAGTTTCTGAAACTGAGGAACCATGACCCCTTTAGCTCACTCACCATCTGTCTCACATAGCCAGGTGGCTTGTAAAAGCAGCATATGTCTGCCCACTGCTAACACTTTCCTTGGGTAGTCTTAGAGTGTGGCAGTTACGGTGCGGTAAGCATTGGCCGACGAGGTGCACTTGTTTACTCCATCCCTGCGGGTAGCCTTTTGTTCCTTTTGCTCAATTATTTACTCTATTTTAAGTGAACTAAGTACAGGCACTTTACGAGGTTTGCCTGTGTAATTACCACACTAAATGATTGTCGAGTAGCATTGCTAATACGCCATATATACCTCTATGTTATATAAATGGATGTAGATCTGTTATGTCAATCCATAATCTACCCTAAAGAACGTCACTATAGTAGGCAAGTGTTGATTTCTGTGCACTTGCTACGCGAGCTCATTTCACATGCAGCCATTGAGCTGCATACACCGTGTTCTTATTACACCCACCCTCGCACGTGCGCTATTGTTATATCCTACGATTACATTATCCATTCCTTCGCTATGTTAATTATTTACGACTCCGTCTCGGCGCGTATTCCGTTCTATTCAGGAGCTAATTTACGATTCATTTGACGGCGCGTCAATATCGTCCGCTCATTGATTCTTTGGCCGACGTGGGCTGTTAATATGTACACCTTGGTGTGACATATTTACCATTTTGTTTGCTTGAGTGACTCCATCAACTCGCACGCCTAGACCCTACGCCTCGATAGCTGCTCAGGATAAGCTTATTATATGCTTTTAGCAACCAATGCTCTATTACCCATACATTGGTGTCATAGACACACGCCATGGGACAGAGCTCTCACCCCTCACCCACTCCAACAGAAAATGATTTGTCTCTCCTTCTCCGACCCACCTCTCGAGGGAAACCACCTGTAGGGCTCCAACCTCTCACAATGAATGGATCAACCTTTTTATTGATTAAGAGGTCCTGAGGTCAATTATATAGTAGAGCCTTCCTACAGACTCATCATAAGGCCCAGCGTCCACTTACTACGATATGGTCTACAATGCACCCTCCCGATAAAAAAATCAAAATCGCGTCAGAAGGTCACCTAATATCGGGGCAGTTGACCATGTTTCTGAAATTAGACACCGATAAAAACCATCATACAATGCGTGGTAGATTGGCATGTCTAGACATATGTCTACTATTTTGGACCTTCCCGATATGTCTCCGATATTTGCTTTTTGAATCGGTGCCATATCGAGAGGTCTAAATTTCTATCGTAGTAGGTGGACGCCAGGCCTTATACAGAGTATGGAGCTACTGTGATTATCCTTGAGACGGATTAGGTAGTCATAAAGAGTCAGAGTGTAGGACTTGACTAAAACAACCTACCATTGATATTATGGATACTTATACTTCATCATCTGCATCACCATCAGTACCAATAAAGTCCTCTCCCCAACCACCTTCTACGCAACTGATAATTCTACCATAACCAGCACCATTATCACCAATGACCATCCATTCACCTCTTGCACATAAGGGTGGCGCGTCGGTCGCCGTGATAACGGGTTGCGCTGGTTCTATAAAGGTGCGCTGTACCAGCAGCGCACTAGCGCCACGGTTCCGGACTCGATAGCGAGGCGAGTGCTGCGGAAGTGAAGCCAGTATCGTGGTATGGTTAATAGAATCAGACTCCTAAGGGTAGTGCTACACAATATACCGCCGAGATAATCGAGATAAAATTGATCTGATTTCGGATTTAGGTAGAGCAAACATATAGAATTGTTTACTGCAAATATCTTTTAATTGGAAATGCGATTTTGTTTCTCTTTTCTTTCAAAATTCTTCATTGGGACATTTTCATTGGGACATTCATCCGCGGTTAGCTGGTATGAGTGAACCTCCCAACCTGAAAGATTTTACATAAAACTTTCACCTACTTTCGTAGTAACGACAAAGACCTCAAGGGTCTGATCTATACCCATACTATCACACAGTTACAGAACAAGCATGCTTGAATATCACACCTGGGGTGCGAAATAATTTCATACCTGAGGTGTGAGCAAAAGTGACTTGACTGGCATCAACAGTTGACCTTAAGTTGACCTTTTCAAAGATATAATAAAACTCTTTGTCTTCTGTCATAATGCTATGTTACATCAAGAAATATTTATCACAGCCTTGCAATGTAGGTATCATATTAATCGTCATGAAATACCTAATAAGATAGGATGGGTATTACTATAGGTCATCGAGATAGACTTTTCCTTAAATCACTATGAAAACAGGACAATATGTTTTAGTGTTTAACCTAAAACAATGCCAATGTTCAATCTATAACAGGATATCTGAGACATATCACAGGTACATGTATATCATGTATATGCCAACAGATACGCCTAGGTCCAAGCTTTCTAACAATGTTTTGTTTATAAAATTCTGCTGTTTATTCATGACGGAAGAGCAATCTACATATATTCTTATTATAATGTTAGGCGCTGGCTGCAGTTTGGGTGCTTCATGCCAGAGCCTATTGCCTCGTTCTGGTGTGACCTACATGACGGCCATTACAAGATGGCGCGACTGTGAAGGGGGTCTATACCACGACCACAGTGCCATCCAGGGGGCCGTTGAATAATATTTTGTCGTCCAAGAGGCTGGACAATACGACATATTGAACGATGAACTATATACTGGACGACCTTTTTTAATTTAGGGTAGCATAAAAGTAGTCGTTGGCATCGGCATTATCGTTCAGTACATTTTCTATATAAACACTCACAGTCCCTGTCTATCAGTTCGAATTAAAATGTTTCTCACAAACGGGTTGATCCTTATAAAATAATGAAATTTGATACACACGTATTACATACATATATAATTCTCTGTTCAAAATATTTTTCAATTTGAATGCAATTTAGTGCATGAAAAACGATTCTTATCTACACCACCAACAATACTTAAAATTCTCGTCTCGTCAAAGGCTCGTATTCCTACGACATATTTTTTATGCTACGTTTTAGCATCAACGAGACTTGTACGATTCATTTTTCATGGTAGAATTTATCATTCAGCGGGACCCTGATCACTACCTCAACTTCACCACTGTTACCACCTCCGCCACCTGAATTACCACTGCCACCTCTAACAGTGGAAGGCGACAAAAACCATCAAGCCAGCCATTTGAGAATTGCCATTGATGGCCTGTCTGTCTCGCAACATCAAGGAACCAGAAAGAAAGTATTGACACCATTTCGTAGAAGTACATAGTATCTATGTTAATGTGATTACCGTCTCTCCGTTATAAATATACTAAACATATACATACATACATTTTGACATAGACATAAATCCTATATGGTATGTATCAATTCGCCCTTCTAAGGTTTCCCCTTAGATGCAACCTAGGGCATAATGCTTCAGTGCAGACTCAGCAAAATGCAGCCCACTCTTGAAGATCAAAGATTGATGAGTCCTCCTATCAAGAGGAGCAATAATGAGTGTCTTAAACTACACGTCATCTAGTGGGCTCAGATAGTGGAACCTTTTATAAAACCGCCTCGAGGGATCGATTCGGAAGGATTTGATATTCTGCCGAACTTTATAGACATACCATATTGCTCCAGTGAGCGTCGTGGCTAATATACCAGCACAAAATTGGAAAAAAACTATCATGCGATCTAGTAATCTTCAGTTATGTATATTGCATCAGAGTATCCCAATTTTTCGCAAAAGCTTCAAACCTAATAAACATTATATCCAAGCATAGATACCTCGGTATCAAATACAGTGTCTGTAATATGAATTGATTAAACTGCTTGCCACTGCGAAATACGTTTCCTAGCAAATTCGGATTGTTAGCGATCTAGGGGGTATTTTGGACTGATTCAGTAAAATAAGCAATTTCTGGTTTGAGGCAATATGGTTGCTCACAATCGATTAATCAAAATGAAGCAACAAATGCTTTAATTGCTCCGTGTGACCGTACAGATTGCTCATCGCCCATTGCCGTTTAAAATCTACAGGCGATTTAATTTCTCCACGTAACTGACACTCAAAATCACACATAAAAGTCACGGAGATACCTCGAGAATAAAGTTATTTCATAACTAATCTAGTCCCTGGCCAATGGCTGATTTCTCCTTTCTTTGTTCAGTTTATTCCATAAGGCTGCATTAGGGAACTGGTTCCTGTTTCTGATTCTATGCTTATGTTACCGAGATGCCTATAATAATGTAACCTTTAGAAGCATTGCTTCTGCTCGTGTTATCATATTACCGTTATGGTAACACATAACATCTCCTTATCTCAACAGTAAATGCTTCAACAGATTATAGAGAAACGAATGATATCCATCTTAACCTAAGCCAGGATAGACCATGGGAATACGGTGACTGTATATGCACAGATTACATAATGCATATGATTCTAAGAACGTTCATTAAGATTCTAGTTTTACGATCTGACAATCCCCCCTTGACTTTATGTGACAACTTGCAGATTCAATAAAGGCTCGAGAAAAAAAAAAATACGGGAGTCAAAACCTTGACACAAGAGTATGTGGTACTACTGTGAGTCAAGAGAAGACTGATTTTATTGACGGATGGACGATGGAATATAGTGGCCACCAGAGGTATCTTGCTGCAGGTTGAGCCGGTTGTCATTTACTTACTGAGATGTCTATAGAGATCACACAGACTTGCATGCACCACCCATCATTCCTCAGAATGTGGTGACCAGGACATCCCTGGTGGTCGTACAGCAGCTCGTACGATGTACTCTGCTCTGTTTACGGC
The DNA here is from genome assembly GCA_950022655.1 of Alentia gelatinosa. Lineage (NCBI taxonomy): Eukaryota > Metazoa > Annelida > Polychaeta > Phyllodocida > Polynoidae > Alentia > Alentia gelatinosa. The sequence goes on from OX465586.1 coordinate 44,049,646, forward strand.
ACCCATCACTAGCCAGGAGTGGGGTCTGAAAGCAGAGTCCCTGCAGTCACAGCTACCTATCAAGGGTCAACGTCAGGCCATGGCACTACTGCGCCGTGGTCTAGTGAGTCTCGCCACTAACGGAGTGCTACAAGCTGTGCTATCACGGTCAGCTGTCTGAGGTTCCATCAAGCCCGGGCATTGCAGCATAGAGGCATCAATGAAGATGCGAGGTTGCGTCAGACTCTGTGAAGGATGTTCAGCAAGTCTCGTCTTTGTCGCCAATGTTAAATCTAGAGCGCAACCTCAGCCAAGATAGACCTCGAGAATATGGGAGTCAACTTATGCTCACGAGTATGTGGTAATACTATGATTCTTGAAAGAGACTGATTTTAACGACAGATGGAGGCTGTTATATAGTGGTCAATGGAGGCATCTTGCTTCAGACTGAGTTTGCAATCTCTGCGATGTGATTGGCCGTTAAACCAACAACCAATTAGCGATGGCCACTCTAGCTCTGGTCTATTGCACATGTCAGCAAGGCCGTTCGTCTAGTTTGTAGTATAGGCATCTAGAGAGATATAAAGATAATAGTATGTTCAGATTAAACTGAAAGGGTTGTGGTCTGTCTCATTTTCCTCTAAAGGAAGTAAAACCATCAGATAACACGTACATATATAGGCCTAAGCATGAAAAAAGCCTAGACGATACTGGAGTCTCTTCACTTCTAATTACAGATTTTGTGTCATTCGTAAAATCGATAAAGATCTAGGGTCCATAAAAATCATTGCCAGCAATGTAGGCCCTCCGCCGTTCCATTGAAGACACGGATTAAGAGAAATCCTCAGATTCCCAAAGGTAAATATTGAGACGCAGTTACTTGAATTGATCAATGAATACATAAGCGCGAAAGCCATGTCCTGTCATAGCCTTGACATCAAAGCTAATCTTTGGTAATCCTTTTCGTTGATGAGATTCTGTGATAAGTAGAAGAGCAATAGGAATCTTTAGTGATCGTGCCAACAGAAAGGAGAACGTAGGTTAGCGGCTTCATCTCGGTGCCCGCTGGTGGGCTGGATATCAGGGGCCGCAATCGGAGTACCTGTCGGCCTGGCGTGTCACTGACTGACTGTTCCCGCACATTATCAGGCTCATCTGTCTGAGACTGCCAAACCAGGAGCATCCCGTATCTGCCAGGGCGCTATTTGTACTTCCTTATCAACTTATATAGCAGCCCCATACATCTGTGCACGGCCGGCCGGCCGCCCTGCGTGTCCCCCGGGGACACAGCCGGCCGCGATAAGTGCGTATTTGTCAGGGACATCGTTCGGCGCAGCGTCCAATCGCACACGACCAAACTCTTCCCAGCACGGAAGAATTCATTCAGCCACTCTCCAATGAAAGATGGATGGACAGGATATAACAGTTGACTTAATAATAGCCCTCCCTTCCTGTATTCCCAAACTGACTGGTCTCCAAGGCTCCTGCAGCCACAGTGTGCAGGAACTATGGTGAAGGTGGTATGGCTTCTGCGTCACCTGACCTCGTATAACATGGGGGGTAACCAGATATCCATATTATGCTATACGTCCAATGTTATTGCGGGTACAGCTTTTAACCCGTGGTGTCCGGTGCTCTGCTCCGCATTCATTCTCTTAGTCCCTATTATTCCTTAACGTGGCTTCGCACCACCTCCGAGGCTTCAGATATGGCTTCAGTGTGGCATGACTGCGCATTGCAAGGTGCCGATCTTGCAAAACACATTATCGTATATTATGCTAGGTGGCCCATGTTATTGTGGGTATATGTTGTATAACCCTTGGTATATGGAGGTCCAACTCATCTGTAGAATCGCTCTAATGAATTCTTCCTACCTTCACTGAGATGTTGCTTTGGCTTTGTTTTTACTTGAACCATAATCCAACCATCAATATCATACATGAGAACTAGTTCACACGACCCTGAATTCAGACTATTTTAGTCATAAAGTCATTAGTTACTATACTAAATACTTCACCAATAGTACCAACAGATTTTCTTTATCATAGTTGATGCATCCTTTTGTTCAACGTATCGCTACAGCGATGGTTCCATAGATATTCAAATCTGCCGAAACTATACCTAGGCTGGTCATTGAGAGCGCTTCTCACATACGGAAATGTACCTGAGGTAATCGGTTTCCTATATCTCAGCAGATATCTCAGCAGTATGCAGCTGCTTTGCAGAATATCTCTAACACAGATCAGTATCTTATTTTCATGCGAATACTCATATACGACGATAACATACTGCCAGCCTGCAATATTGCAGGTGGGGATTTTAACCCTTGGTATACGGCATCCTGATGTAAATATATCTTCAGGGTTTAACTCGCGGGTTCCTAGACGCACCTGCCTGACAACCTGCTCTGTCCTCAATAATACCTCCCCACTCCACCCCCACTACTCAACCATCCCATCCAGCAACACCAAGTTCCTGTCATTATGTCACATGAGGTGGCGCTGTGATCGGCAGGTCGTGACGCCGGTGACGTCCATGACACCCGTGACAGGACGTCACGTCAGGATGTCGTGAGTGTGGTGGTGGTGGTGGTGGTGGTGGGAGGAAGTGGGTGGTGTTCTTACCTGCGGGGGTTGCACTAACTAGGTGGTCAGGCAGAGGTGGGGCGCGATGTATGAGGGTGAGGAGGAGGCGTGGGTGGCAGTGGGTGAGCTGCTCTCTGCGGGCTGACCTCTCAGTGTTCCCCGAGGGCCCATCACGTGACGCCGCCTGACAAACGCCCGTCACGACGACGCCAAACGAGGAGGCGCCCTCTGCCGAGCGCCACATTCGGCTTCCTTTTACGGCGCGTGGCGGGCGGCGGTCAGACGGACATTAAATCAACGGTCAGTGCTTTATGCCCTGCATTCTATTGTTCATGAGCCCCACTGAAAACAGTGTGTGTGTGTGTGTGTAGATGCATTCCTTTCCTATTTAGAGAGTATGTGGAGAGAGGTGTGGCTGATTATATTCCCCCGATAATAGTTGTTGGTTGTGGAGATAATCGCTGCTAGTTGTGAGTGAGTCTTTGGCTACGTGATACACATGCCACTCACGGCTGACTGGCAGGCGGAAGGAGAGAGCGGATGGGAGAGGAAGAGAATGAGGAGGGAGGAGTTGTCGTGAGGGATTGTGTAGGTAGACCCCGTTGATGAGCCTGTTGGGGCCTACCCTTCACCGTTGCACTTCGATTCTTGCCATCCTTAGGCCACGCTGTCCAGACGACCCCATTGCCTTAATATGCTGAGAGGACTTCCCAGCTTCCCGCCAAGCCTGCTCTCCCCTCCCACCCCCCACCTCCCACCCCCACTGCCACCCCTTCCACCATCCTACCTCCTCACTCCCACCCGGGCGGGCACCTCCAGTGCGCTCAGCAGTCGGCCTTTGCGTGGCGCTGGTCGTTTTGTTTAACACTGTGTTTAATTTCCTGTGAAGGGGGCCGGTGCGGCCTTACGGGGCGCCTGAGCAGGTGGCCCGTGTTTGCCACCCTTCGCCCGACGCCAACCGGGTCCCCTCCAACGGCAGCCCCGGGGCCCCGGGCTCCAAAATCGGCCGAGGAGGTACAGGCTTGTACCCACTATCCGATGTTTCATCGCCAGAGCATCGTGATTATCTTAACCCTTTAAAGGCGAGGGTCTGTGGCAGAGCCCTGTGAGGGCGGACACTAGGGACTGGTATAAAGCAAGCGGATGGGTCGATTTTCATCCGAACCGATATTCGATTGTTTGATCACGGGATAAGGCCCCTCATCCCTATTTTTGTTATTTGTTTTACCTTATATCGTTAAATACTATTATTATTGCTATCATCTTTGAACGTTTCATATTTATTGATCGATTATTTCTTGATAAAACAATAAAATCGTAAATATTACCAAATTCCATGAATAATGCCTCAATGTATTATCCGGTCTATGCTGGGGAGTACCGCAAGACATTATCCGATCTGAAACGGTTAATGTTCTCAGCCACAATGCTCTTATTGCAAACGCATTGCAACATAAAGACATCACAGTGCCCATCTTGTCAAAGTTTTTCGCTTTCCAATCCAATGGTGATGCGGTGGTGATATGTAAAGACACTGTGTGGTCACATTATCTGTGAACGTCATGCATTCTACATTATCCCATGCCATCTACAATTGATCGAGAGGTCGCACGATATTGCCAGTTAACCCTAGCCTTCTGACCTGGCACACCCAATGTGTGCCGTCCTACTGCGTGACAAATAGGGAGGTGTATGGCAGAGGACAAAACGCTTCAATATATTGAATATTTCATCACGAACGGTCGTGATGTGTCACCAGAAACCTGTCTACAACAATCGGACACGTATCGCGAACGTATCGCAGACGTAAATCACTTGGTGTGTGTAGGCCTCAAGGGATCTAGTCCTTGTCTCACAACCAAGGGGGCAGTACTGTGCGTCATCATTACCCCTTTATCCCGCAACACAAAAGTATAAAGCAGAGGTTGGGCAAATAAAATTTATTTTAATTTTATGAGCGAAGAGAGAAGATATTAATACGTGATAGTAATATCTTAAAGATAACAAGATACATATGGAAGATATGTTATGTTATATGATAACATATTGGTAGATATGGTACATATATGGTAATATGTTATATGTTATACGTGATAAGGTATAATGTATTACGTATGTTGATACGTAATAGTATAATACATATGGATATACATGTATAAAGTATAATGGTATATATGAATATACAGTGTGTATAAAAACGCCCTACGAGAGTAGGAAGATAGAGGAGAGGGTGGGTGGGAGAAAATTGGTGTGCGTCTGAACGTAGTGAAGCGCGAGAAGAGAGTGAGAGAGAGTGTGAGAGCGTGCTTCACCACGTGACCTAATGGTTCACGTGATTCGCACGAGGGGGCGCGCAGGGAGCGCGAGTGCAGAGGGAGTGCGCTAGGTGGAGCAATGACCGCCCCTGACCCTACGGCCATGGGCTACCCATTACCCCTTTATCCCGCAACACAAAAGTATAAAGCAGAGGTTGGGCAAATAAAATTTATTTTAATTTTATGAGCGAAGAGAGAAGATATTAATACGTGATAGTAATATCTTAAAGATAACAAGATACATATGGAAGATATGTTATGTTATATGATAACATATTGGTAGATATGGTACATATATGGTAATATGTTATATGTTATACGTGATAAGGTATAATGTATTACGTATGTTGATACGTAATAGTATAATACATATGGATATACATGTATAAAGTATAATGGTATATATGAATATACAGTGTGTATAAAAACGCCAAAAAACCCATGAAAAAAGTGGCGTGGAGGGTGGGAAAAGGTTGGAGTCACTTGTTAATTGACTTTATCAGAGAGTCGTTAACCTGCGTGGCACTCGACACTCGGATGTAGCTCCTATGAGCGTTCGAGCGCCACCCCCCGTATCTCTGGATGGAGAGTTCGGGGACCCCGGCCTGGAAGGCCTGAGTGGCCGCGGCCTTTCTCAGGCTGTGCAACGTGTAGGTTTTCGCCGGGATCCCCGCCAGAGCCGTAAGTCTGTCCCATTCCCTCGTCAGCGACCTGGTCGTTATCGGTGACCGATCAGCGTTCATCAGGAACGGGTCTCGGTCGCTAGACGTGGGAACGGCCGCGATCATCTCTCGCACGGCTTGCATAGGGCACGACCTCCGGTCGGGAGAAGGCTGGAGTGTCACGTGCTTCTCCTCTCCAACACACTGGAGGTTTTTCGCCGCTTTTACCCTGACGGTGACGTGAGTTGACGTGACTTTCACGTCCCCGCGAGTTAGGTGCCTGTCCGGATCGAATCCTCGGACGGATGGTGGGGCGACCTCGCTCTGCCGCAGGGCCGCGAAGAACATCAGCAGGCAGGCCGCTCTGGTGGACCGGTCGAGGGGCGTGGCCGTTAGTCCACCGAGGACGCTCCTGAGGGCCTGCATCGGGATGGGCGGCTTGATGTTCGGCGTGTAGGACTTGTCCCTCTTCATTGCGTCGATGGCCCTCTTTACTCTCGCGTCCTCGGTCGCCGCGACGTTGCCCCCGGACAGGCGCAGGTGCGACCGTAGGTGCGACAAGTGGTTGGCCACGGTCGCGGGCGAGGGGGCGTGGTCCCGGACGTACTCCAGATACGACGTGACGAGGCTGACCGACGGCTGCTGCGGGTCCGTGCCCGTCCTCCGGCAGAATGCGATGTAGGTTGATACGGCGCTTCGCTGGTTCGCGACCGTGCCGGGGGCACGCGCCGCGGCTTGCCGCGCAGATGCCCTCTGCTGGAGACAACGTAGCGCCGGATCTGCAGGAGAGCCGGAGGACAGGCACAAATGAGGCGTGGTTACAAGGCACAACAGGCATTAGATTATGAAATGACATGTAATGTTCAGCTCTAGCATTGTCTCTGGAGGTGAGGTGCGACCGGCTGAGGGCGTCCGCGACCGAGTTGAGCACCCCCGGGATGTGTGTGTACAGGAGGTCCACCTGTAATTTCGCCTGTACCATCCAGGCCTGGCGCGCGCACTCGGCGAGGACCCGGTTGCGTGCCCGCCCCGACGTGAGGGCCTGGACAGTCCCCATATTGTCGCAGAACACCTCCACCCTCGTGCCTCGGTCCCGGTCAGTGAGGAACGTGTTGAGGGCGTATATGGTATTTAGGGCCTCGAGCTCCGAGATACACTCCACCGGGTCCCCGACCGGGCAGACCTGACCGGAGTACGCTAGGCGGCCGTCCGTCCCACCCACGCCGGTGAGGCAGGCGTCTACAGTGATACACTTCGTCGGGGGGCCCCTGGGGATCAAGGCACGTCCGTTCCACCCGTCAGCGAATCTCGAGAACCAGTCGAGGTCCTGCCGCATGTCCGACGAGATGTTGATGTAGAATCCGGACATGCCTCGCAGGGCCTCGAGGAGCTTGCTGACGAATGCCCTTGCCGGCCGGATGCACTTTGCGACGTGTAGTATTTTTCCCAGTATCGACTGGAGCTGCTGCTTCGTGAGGGACCGCTTCCGGGAGACGGCCGCCACGTGTTGCCGCACATCCTGCAGTTTGTCTGCCGGGATCGATAGCGTCATCTTCGCGGCATCGATGTCGATCCCTAGCCACCGGACCACCTGCGACGGTTCCTGGGCTTTGTCCCGGGCCTCGGGGAGACCCAGCTCGCGGAAGAGCTCCCGGGCGGTCGCGAAGTCCGCCGCGGCTTTCTCCTTCGACGGCGATATGATGATCAGATCGTCGAGATACATCGCTCCCTCGACCCCCTTGCCGGCCAGAATCTCCACTATGGTATCCGCTACGCACTGCATGTGGTACGAGGACGCGCGGGCACCGAACGGCATGGCCGTATCACAATAGTACCCGCCGTCCCACATGAAGCATAGGAGGGGCCAGTCCAGGGGGTCGCATCGAAAGTTCTTGTATGCCCTCGCGATGTCGATCGAGGCCATGTAGGCCCCGGGGCCCGATCTCAGGAGGCGGGACACGAACCCGTCGATGGTAGGGAGGCTGTGCTCCCTTTCCTCCCCGTAGACCGAGTTCTTCATCACGAAGGCATTGACGCTCTGTTGCCGCGGGAACGTCATGTCCGTTATTACTCTCCGGGCCTCGGAGTCCCGCTTCTCCCGCGACATCAGGGGAGACACGTGGCACCACGGGCTGAACGGGGCGTCGGAGAACGGGCCGAGCAGATTGGAGAACGACAGTTCCTTTTTCACAAACTGCCCTACCTCGGTCGGGTACCCGGTGGCACTGGGGTGGTTAGGCACCCCTCTGGTATCCGTCGCGGGACCGAGGTATCCTAGGGGGAAGCCGTATCGTATGAAGCCCAGCAGCTCCTGCTTCCCCCGCATGCCCGTGAGGTATTTCTCCCACGCCCGCAACCGTAGGTCCGTGGGGAGAGTAATCTTGGTGCACATCGCGTTGGGCAGGCCCGAGGCCCGCACCGCCTCGTAGATGTGGCCGTGCGCCGGCGGGGCGCCGTCCTGCATCCGCGGCCATTCCGCGCGCCGATGTGCCCTGAACGCCTCCGGGTCCGTACGAGTCCCGGCGGCAATGATCCCGGTCCGACACACTTCCTCGAGCTTAGCGAAGTCCGGGGGCTCGCACGGAGGGGGTCCGTCCTCGGCCCCGTGGTCGGTCGCACCCGGGTGGGGGACGCCCACCGGCACGGCCACGTGGACCTGCGGAGTCGTGTTGTTATTCTTGTTGTGTATTGCCTCCCCGTCACGTGGGGGAATCCTTACCCCGTGTGTGACGTCACGTGTCGGGGTGGCCTCACGTGGGAGGGTGCCGACCGGGAGGCGGCCGCTGACCACCTGTGCCCACGTGGCCGTTGGCGATTTCCTGTCCCGTGTTGTTTCAGCACTGGACGTCTCTGTGATCTCACGTGCCGCGTACCCTCTGACCCCGGGAGCCCGGGTGGGGGGTGCACGTGAGCATCCTGTGATCGGGTGCGCTCCGGTTACTCGCGGGGCGCACCGTGCCCGTTTTTTGCCGGCTGCGGAAGTCCATGTTGGTAGAGGGCATCCGGTCCGGGGTCGGCCGCCCTCATCGTGTATCCGGCCTGCGGGGTGTATCCGCCCTGCTGCCCGCGGCGTGTTGGTTGAGGGGCTACCGGCTGGGACTCGTAACCCATGGTGTACCCCAGTTTGCGGTTGCAGGCATGGAGCGAGTGCCCGCACTGTTTCCCCACCGAATCGCAGAACGAGCAAATGTGAACCCATTTCACGGGCCCGTCCTCGTGCCCGCTCCGATGCCTGCACCCTCTCTCCGAATTAAACTGCCGGCACGGCAGCTCCCTGGCTTTGTCCTTCCCTGTGTTCTCCGGGCCGGCCGACCGGGTCGAGGTCGTCATGGCGAGCCGGACCCGCTCCTCCTGTATCAGACCGTAGTCGGACCAGCTAAGCCTGCCGGCCTAGATTTGGTCGAACACAAATTGGCTCCATCGCCTCACCCCGGCCCACGGTCGGGATTGGGCGTCGATGGACACCTGGTGGAGATGTTTAAACATATGGTCCCGGTCCGCGGGCTCCACGGCTCGGTCGTCCCCCAGCAGACCGAGGAACGCGCTAACGTATTCCATCGGCCCTAGGGACCCCCGCACCTCCAGCTTCTGAGACAGTGTAAATACGCCCTCGCGGTCCACAAACATAAATGGCTTCGAGGTCAAGCGAGAGATATTTAAGTCCGAGTGGAGCTTACCCGTAGTCCTGTCGTGTCTGATGGCCTCACGGTCCAGCTCGCGTTGGATGTAGGAGTCGGCCGCATACCGCTCCCTCAACTGGCGTGGCGGGGGCAGGACCCGTGCGGCCTGGTCCTCGGCCCACTCGTTGGTGCGTCGGTCCACGGCCGACTGGACGGAAGGTGGCCGTGAGGCCCGGTCGTTGTTCCTTTGTTCCGCCAGCCGGTTGATGGCGGCCAGGACTCCCCCGATCTGATCTTTCATGTCCGTTTTGAAGTCGGCGAGGCCTTTCTCCACGGCCACGAGCCTAACCGTCTTAACACTGCCTACCTCGGAGGCCGAGTCCACGTGCTCCTCCGACGGCCGTTGGGTGGATTCCGACGTTACTTCGGCCTCCGCATCGGCGTGCGATGTGCTGGGGCCTGCTCGTGTCTTCGGCATCCTCACGTTGTTCTGGCAAACAATTAACCGTACTTTGAAACCTTAACGACCTCGGGCCGATACTCGTGGAGTATCCGGTGCCGCGAGCGATGTAGGCCAAAAATAGCGGAGAAAATTGGTGTGCGTCTGAACGTAGTGAAGCGCGAGAAGAGAGTGAGAGAGAGTGTGAGAGCGTGCTTCACCACGTGACCTAATGGTTCACGTGATTCGCACGAGGGGGCGCGCAGGGAGCGCGAGTGCAGAGGGAGTGCGCTAGGTGGAGCAATGACCGCCCCTGACCCTACGGCCATGGGCTACCAATTTGTCGTCATAATTTGTCTCGGAATAAAGCTTCTGAGGCATGATAAATTTCCATCCCGGCTCCCCCCTCTGTCCCTCCCTGCTTTCCTCGTAATACGCTTCACCACATCAAGTGAGCGGATTAATGTATCTGGGGGTGGCTTACATTTCAGCCGGTATCGGGGCAGATGAGATCAGCTTTGTATTGGAACCTCGTTAGACGGAGATCTTTTTTGCGGGGTTCGGATCATTCAGGATATGGCATACACGATCAGAAACGGGCGCCCAGCCGTAATGCCTCGCCCGTGGGGAGGGCTGGGGGTATGGTGGGCACACGGGAACGGCAAGGGAGCTGGGGGTGGCGAATAGAGGCCGGGTGACCCACGTGACATCAATGACGACTGGCGCTGGGCGATAATGGATGAGGCGACGACGGTCAACATTCAGATGTTCCTGTGTGAATGGCAACCCCCGCGCCGGGTGATACGACCGCAAATATCGACTGACATAGGTGAGGTCTTGAGCAGTCAATAAGGGCGGCGGGTAGGAGGGGCCGGGCCCCACCGCAACAGCCCCTAGTTACATCACGGGGACTCCCTGAGGGGGGATGGAGACGGAAACCACACCCTCTCGTACACCCCAAAAACACACGACGCCACTCACAGGCCTCCCCGTGGTGAAGCCACAGTATGGCTTTATTGATATGGGTGTAGGGGGTTATAAGCTGACCTTATCTACTCATATCACCATTAATATGCGAGCTAGCCGCAGTCTACGTTCTCAGGTATGATGAGCCTGGAGGGGTTATTCAGCACACATTGCCTATTAGGCGCTGCAACCTCATACCTTCAGCTGCGATACATCATGGCCATACACCGGGAACCGAGTCAGAGGCCTTGCTAAGTATACTACTACTAAGCTCGCTCTCATACTGCTAGCGTATTTTATTCACCTTCATAAACATACCTAGCGTTTATCCCAACCTCACAATGACCTATGAAAGCTTATCTATCTTGGGTACATTATGACCTCCATTATCGCAGATTTCAGCACGATGCTATATAGGTGGAGGGCTAGAATTTGGACAGTCGAGTGATTATTGAACGCCATGCGACCAAAGAACCCTCGTTTTCCCATTACTGTGTACCTGAAAAATGTAGAAAGTTAATGATACATCGCCTAGAATAGGTTATGAATGGTTAGCCAATGTGACGATATCTTACATTGAAAAAGACATAGACACATACACCTTGGATATACATTTCTCTATATATGGTTTCCGGACGGCTTGCATCCTGGCTTTTTGGATTGATCTGCAAACGTAGAAACTACTTTTTAGAAATGTTGTTTTACCCTTCCACCTCCAGATCTGATAAATTCCAATCCATCTCCCCAAACATCTTCTAATGAGACTTTTTTTATGTTCATCTAAGACCTCTTTTATGTTATTTCAAAGGGTTCCAATAAAAAAAGTGGTAATTCAACCTTAGAGAGCCCCTTAGGGCAGGTGTTACGATCTGCTACTTTAACAGAGACAAGAAATTTGTCCAGACACATGTCATATAGCTATTTAATCACAGTCAAGCGCACTTGATAGTCCTCTCCTAAGAAAGCCAGTACGGCCTCAAGGTCGGCCATACAAAGACACTTCGGTCGTTTTACAGGTTTTTATTTTCTGCAATCCGGGCAGCAACAGCTTGTGTGGTTGACAATTACAAGCACGTATTTCATAATACCATATTCAGGACACATCTTATACATACCGTTTGTCCCAATCACACACTACTACTCTCACATCCACATGAATACAGTCCATAATACAATTATTTGGTTTATTACGTATAGCTTTCAGACTTAACCTACATCCCATAACTACAGTGGTGAATCATATCTCATAGCGACTACATCCACATAAACGCATAGCATTTGTTACGCTTCCCCACCTTCAGAGCCTCGGAGGTAAAACTAACCATAGTTTGTTATTTCGCTTTACACACCCTCCAACCAACTCCCTCATAAACAGACCACTGACCGCACCCCTACCTCACCAGTCAATTTAGACAGCCTCATAAAGACACAACCAATCCTGCTTAGCCAATCTATGCACCCTCATAAACACAATACAAAAACCAACTCACACCTCATGAGCCCAATTACACTTCCTCACAGACAGATCATTGGTCCTGTTGGCGCGCCACTTAGTATGAAAAAAGAGTACTGGAGGATAAATGTGCTTTCTACTAGATGTTCTACTCTGGGGCGAAGTGAAGTACGACAGTGGCAGCCCACATGGTTCCAATATTGTACAATTGCGAGCAATAGTTCCAAATTCCCTCGGCTCTTCTCTGAACTCCATGCACTTCAAGATGATGATTTTGATGGTAATTTCCTATCATTTTGATGATGGATGACGCTAATGAACATTTGTTGAATCTACCTTGAGGAATGATTAAATTGATCACATAAATAGAACACTGCATAACTAATACCTTGAAATAGATCTGACTGATTCACATTGTATGTTGTCAGTGTATATTGTTGAAATAACTGTTTTATTCGCGAAGAATATCATAGCACAATCACCGTGCCATGGCATTGCAGTTCTTAAATGGGCTCATGGTTATAGAAGTGATAACAAAGGATAGCAAGTAATATAGCCAAATAAAGTATGATCCCTCACAATGGGACAGATTTCCATTACATTTTTTATTGAATATCCGTTTTTAAATTCACTGCAAATATTCTATTCTTTCTTTTAAGATCACAGGAGTGTCAGCAACTTTATGAATTTATTTTGAAGAATAGTTTCAAATCATTCAACCCAGAAACCCAGAAACCAACAATTGTACCATTAACCCTTCTCAATTGAGAATCGAATCCTGTCAATGCATTTTTATGTAAAAGTTTATAAACAGGCAAGCCAATAACATACATTCACTGATAAAACATTGGTAAACCCACTACTCCCTCTCGTGAATATAAACCGCACTAGCTAAGCCTAATAAAGTGAACGAAGGTCACTCATAGCAATCTAGAACTTGCTGGCTTTAATGATAACTTGTGTGAAGAAAAGTATATAACGAAGGATACAGAAGCAGTGATCCAAAATAATAAGTCTCACCCTTACAACGAAAAATATTTGCGTTATCATTGTTATAATTGACGTTTAAGAAGATGGAATGTGTAGTAAAACAGGGGAAGTAGTATATGGAATTGACAGAGTCGACGCGCCGAGGAAAAGTGTCGCATTTGAATAAAAACACCAGGTATTGATTGGTTTATAGTCAGATATTACACGCTTTTTCAGAGTAAATGGATAATATGACTTATGGTATGTTACCCCACAAAGAGAAGTGAATTATGATTGACATGAATATTATGTCTTATTATTGCCTGGAAGAACATTGTGTAAAATCGAGAGCAATCAAGATTTTTTTTTTCAAATTTGGTTTTTATATCGATGAGTCGACTAAGAGCCTGTCGTCAAGAAAATATAAAGTAAAGCCTATATCCTATATCAACTGTGCAGAACATCACAATGAAACATGCCCATGAACTATTCAAAATTTATCAATGGTTCAATCAACGATATATAATTTCTTATATTTCCGGTTTGTGATGCAGTTATTCAGTATAGTCAAAACGTACATTATCAATAATCAATCGGCATCTAGTAAGCTGTTGCCTCATCCGGACTTTTCCGTCCATTCCGATGTCTTTCACAATATTTCTCATGCGATACACAAATGGTGAACAACACGCTTACACCCAACAGCACTATGATACAAATTACCTATACTATAGACGCGATTCAACCCACATGTATACATCGCACAACCGAGAATAGTCAGTCGTCAAGCCACAACAGTAATATTAAGCAAGAGCACCACCACGAATTAATACCATTACCTCTTATGTACATGTAACTCCATGCAAGGTGTAGATTCCTGTCCTGGAGAGACCGGTTGGTATCATATCAGGCTAGCCTAAATAATATCTCTTCAAACCGTTTTTAGAGTATCTATACTCTGCACTATCCGTGTCGCCCAATGAGTGAAAATGTAAAATAAGCTGATAGACTTCACCTGTACATTAGCGACCTACCACACAACATTAAACACCCTACCTCTTCTTTTCTTGTTCTTCAAATGATCAATTTAACTTCCATCTAAACTTCACAAACCCTTCTTGTTTTCTATCTACCGCACACGAACCATGTGTTTCTTGGTTGTTTTCTTATTCAAAGGGGAAAATTGGAAAAAAAGAGTCCATTGTGGCAACATAACACGCGAGAACAGAGAAAAACGCAAGGACATGAACAACAATGCAGGCCTGCTGATGGCCCTTCCGTGTGGTCCCCCCATTAGGAATGTACCACACCTTGGCTCCCCCAAAAAGAATCCCCAAACCTGGCCTTCCGCTACATCATTTAGTCGAGTCGGGGGGCCTGTGATCAAGCAGTGGGATTAGTAGGCGAGGTAGAGTACAAGCAATAAATAAACCTAAATGTGCAAACATTTCTAGGAGTGCCGCCTTCCTGGCTCCCGACAGAAAAGACTTACAGTACACGTACATGCAATCCTTATCGCCCATGCACGGCTCTCTGAGGGCACTCAGTACTTAAAGCTCACAGCCAAGCTCATACTCGCCAACTCATCTCACACGAACATACATCCGTGTCTAACCTCATATGATCAGGTTATATACACAATAATGACTAGTTTTGTGTACGAGTGGCCGTAAACTCCGAATATTTCACGTGTAATAATACCGAACGATAGCGAGGATATTGCGTCGTCAACTATGCGGAGATTGCAGCTTTTGTATTTATTACCCGCCTATATGATTAATAACAAGTCTATTACAATAAAAGGATTATTGTAAGATATGCAGTTCCAGATCACGCGATAATCTTTTCTCATGTTTCAGCATGTAAAACTGATTCTGAATATTCAGGAAATTTATTTTGAAGTCCATGATAATTTGATCTCATTGTTGATGGGACTTTCCCACCGAAGAATCTGGCATGCCAAAATATCCGAGGAGCGACTTTTAGGCGCCCTATACATTTCCTATGGATACATTGTAATAGGTGGATAAAAAAGGGTAATATTTTGTTAAAAAAAAATTTGGACGAAATCGGGGCCCCGAGTTTCGAGAAAAAATGTTAAAAAAAAAAATATATATATTTTGTTATACGGCAGGATAATTGGTTGGAGCCCAAAACGCATAAATTTATAATGACTGATGTAATATGCATCAGTTTCAATGCCCTGACCAAGCACTCAGGTTTCTTGATGGGAAGTCACGTGATGCCTGTACATATATATGCACTTACCTTATTTTGAAGTCCATCATAATTTGATCTCATTGCGGATGGGACTTATTAGGATATCTTTTGTTTTTCGAGTTCTCAATCGGAAACACCTACGTATGGATAAATCTCCGGTCATATTATCTGACTCGTTGTCTGAGTATTTGCATTGTTCTATCAACAGTCTGATGTCTCTGTTAACTAACTTGGAATGATTTGTGAGCAGTCGTCGGCGTTTTTCAGTCTCCTGAAGTATGAAGACGAAGGATGAAGGTAAGAACAATAATGTTTATTTTATGTGCTCTGGTCTATTCGACCTCCCGTCAATTGTGTGTATAAACAGTTATCACAACAAGTCCTTCTTATTCTGTAGAATTACATTTAGCCTTCTGGCCATTGTTGTGCAAAACCCAAACGGCAATGAATTTATGAAGAAAGCAATCATTGTACGTGCTTGTAAATTGGCCAGATACAGCAGGAAATAAAACTGCAAACTATGTCTGCCATTCCAATAGAAACAACCTGTCTGGGAAAAAGGTCCTAGATTGTTCTTCTATTCTTTCCATGTAAAATCATGGCCATATGAGAATGGACGAGAGTAGGGACAGGTGTTGAGCAGTATTCAGATACCGTGTAGACATCCTAATGAGTGCCGTCGAAGTTGTGCTCCCGGAAGACCGTCTTAAATGTGGCCTACACATTGTTCGCCAAACGTTTTGTATGCAATCAGGTAATCTAGGTTTGTAATTTGGCAATTTATGTCAGGTATGTTCATTTATCGCCTTAATATTTCGCTGGAAGCATTATGTTTATACAGAGAAGAAATGATAGCTCTGTAAAGAAAACATCCTGTATTCATGACATATAATCAGGAAGAAGTAGGTATGAGGTTTGCTATTTTTGTCTATATATAAAATTCTGATATAAAAAAAGATACTGAAAATGTGTACAGAGGAGACTCACGATATGGCAATTATTGGGCCTGTACTCAACCGAGTTTTGCAGCGGAATAATTTCACTAATTACATCATCGAGTGGGTTTCTGATTGTATCTCTCCCCGATTATCGATACTATTTTGATATAAAAAAAAGGATACATTTACCAAACAACCGTCATGAATGTCTTGTTGATTTAGTGAGTTGCAGTTAGCGGTTCAAGCCGCCGAGGAAATCTATTAGTACTGCGGTGGTTATACAAGAACATAGTTCGCAATATTTTTGAATATCATAATGTTAGCATTAAGGTCTTAGATTTCCCAAAAGACCGATTTTCTTCAAGTTGGCAACATTTGAATTATGTCTGGTTAATGTAAATAACCATATTTCAACCATTGCATGTGCAGATTACATATTAGAACGTAGAGTTTTTCACCATTTCACATTCTGACAGCACTTTGTTGTCACCTTCAAGATGCTGGACCGTTCTGTTCTCTGGCGAATTCGCATTTATAATTTGGAGGGCATTTTGAACTGGATGTCTCCAATTGACTCAGCGAATGGGACAGACCGGCGACCATTTTGCCGACATTATTATCATGAGACTTGAAATGCTGATTGCTAATTAGCTAGCGTGTGTGATGTCACTACCCATTGAGGATGACTTTTCATGATCCCCCCCCCCCCCGCACCCCCCCCCCCCCCGGGAATCCTATGGAGAAAAATACCGGGGTTAGATAATGATCACTATTGGCTACCGAAGAATGTCACTTACTGAAATTGTTTTAGCAATATTCAGCAGTACACTATTAAAAAGCATGTGGTAGGAGAAAGGCTCACACTTCAAGATACGCCACGTTTTCCCACAATATTAAAAACTGGATTTCAACATTTTTTGTAACCATCGACATGGCTACCTTGGGAAATGGCTAACGAAAAAGGACTTCTATCTGGACAAATTGCCATATACACAGAAGGCAGCATACTGTTGCAGTTGATACAACGTCTTCAGCATTACATAATTATTGAGGATTAAACAGGAGGAGATCTGACCATCAGGTTTGGCCTGTGAAAGTCACCTATAATCTGTCCATTTCCGAAATATGGTAACAAATGAATTTAAAAGAATTTTCCTGTAACAGGAAGTACCCTCAGCTAGCCTTTGAATTACACGAGTGGGGTTCTGGTGCGTGTGAGTGGCTTCTCTGAACTTTTAGAAGCTCTGACATAAAAATACAACGGGAACATGATTTTAAAGATAATTTGCTGCCTGCAATGAAAGTGAAATCCTACACTATGAAGATAATTTGTTGCTTTCCTACTAATTGATATCCCCTCCTCATCTGTTTGTGTAGTAGAAAAATAACGACAGGGTCACATTAACTGCTGGACCAATCCCCCGTTCCCAATCTGCCTCTGCTGGCTCTATCTATGGGTAGATTCCCCATAAAGACATGGAAGTTATAAAATATCATAGTCCTTCGTTAGAATGAACCTGTCACAAATGTACAGTTACGTATCATGAAGAAGGCACATGGTAAAATGATCGGAGGAAAACTATTACAAGCGCAACCATTGGTTTATTACTGTAAAATACTTCCCTGAATAAATGTAAGTACATATATAATCAAATGTTGAAATGAAACGACTTTATTTGGGGCAAAGTACCTGGATTCAAGGAGAATCTTAAATGAATGCAGGTGACGTCACTTGAGAGGCAGAAAGCTCCAATTGACTTTCATTCAGGCGGCGCCAACGATCAGAGCGTGGGTGCCCGGCGGGTAGCTGGCGTTCATATTACCCGCTCACTGGTGGTCGGGTTACGTACCTGATCCTGGCCAGATGATAAAACATGGAACATGGTCGGCACTAGGTTTTCAACCACTCGAACCACCTCACTCCGTCTGAAGTCTGAACGCGCCTACGTTTGCCCACGTACAAAGACAAGGACGTGGTATTCACTGCTATCCAATCCAATGACGACATCTACCTGCGGGCCACATGGCTGGCAATCTGAACGTCACAGGGTCCTAAACAGATCAACCCGAATAGGGACCGCTTCCTGACCGACTGCTCGGGGCCAATGGTCCCTGGCAGGTGACACCAATAATGTATATCCGGGCATTATGTTTCACCTACCACCGTGTTCTGCCGAAAGGGTTTCGGTAGCGCTGTCTCCTGGAATTTTCATCGTATGTGTGTAAAGGCTTTAGAGACATATACCACCCAACGTTGGTATTCTGTGTGCGGCTTGTAATGCTACAGGTTGTAGCTGGTGATGAGAATTCCAGTAAAATGTACTGTGTATAAGTCAAATAGGGTCATTATGCCACCATTGGAGTATACAGGTAGACTAGAGGTATAATGTGCCATACATTCTCTAATTAGACATATACTGCCCATTCAAGAATGCTTTGGTTATGGAGAGATAATGGAGAGACGATACATGGGAATGTAGAAATATAAATTTATATGGGTTTGGAAGTACATATAGATAACCAATTATGAAAGTAAAGTATATGTAGCCAGGTAAAATAAGTTCAGGCCCCTATTTTTGTCAATCAGCCTCTATATCTCAATGAAAAGGTTTTATCCTAGAACAATATGATGTGGATCTAAATCGTGCATACACTTATGAAATTGCCGTTCTTAATAAACCTTGTTGGAGATTGTTAGGGTATCGCAATTACCATATAGAAGTTCTCCTTGCCTACTTTTATCATGTAAACAGTCCTCTTTCACATTTTATCAAGATTCAGCACACAAAATGAGGTGTCATTGTTCTAAATCACGAGCCGCCTTATGCTTTATCTATCTCGAAGCAGTCATAAGAAAGCAAGATAAGATGCCATTTATTCCTTTTCCAGTATTATAGGTCTCTTTAGGGTTCATAAATGTACCCTTCTACCAGTGTTATCTCTACTTAGCATTGCTACTTTAAACTACTTTCTCTATATATTAGTTGAAATACATTATGCATTACTACTGTTAAAGCTCTCGGTATTCCCTTTTTTAAATTGAACTATTAAAAGGACAAACATTTGAACTTATGGATTGATCAAGAATTTGTGTATTTTGTTGTTTGGGAGACTTGGTATGAGTAGCTTTAAGACCAATTCACACATAGCAATATTTCTCCTTGTGATATGGGGAATATTTTCCTTGCGATATTTGCAGTGGGAACAGTAGGGGATGGGCAAAAATCACTTCTTTAGGGCTAACATAATCGCTTCATAAGGCTAACATAATCCCCATATCGAATCTTCATTGACAGTGTGAACATGTTTACCAGTGGAATATCATAATATAAAACAATATGCTAGTCCAAAACTTTAAAGCTGATGTTCAGTATCGTAACAATGTGAACCGTAATTTAAAATGTCTATACTACTATATACACCACATAATAAGAGCACTCCTCTACCATAACAGAACTCGGGTTTTCCACACATTTGTTGACGTTGAATGACACAGCAGACAGAAATCCTGCTGGGGTTTCCCTTTAATCTGTTATGACGGCTGGCTGGTCCGATTTTTGTGTCGGATTTCCGGGTATTTTATTCGGTTAAAATCGATTGGCCAGCTTTGTTAAACTCATTGCGTTGAGCAATTCTGTCATCTTGTCAAATGAGGGGTCTGATGGCAAAGAATTGATTTGTATTTCACTAGTTTGGAGAAACGAGGGTTTTAACTTCTGAGTTGTAAGTGTAGAAATGACTAGAGCGTCAAATGAATTACTGGTTCAGTTAAGTACCAGACTGTTCATTGGTTTCACTTTCATTTCACATATGTACTGCATGTCTAGACGTACCTACATTTTTTTGTATTGTTACGTATATTTTTGTAACCGATTCCTTTTAAAAAGAAGAACGGTTAAGAAGATGGCTCATATTCGTAAAGGATTTTTTCTTGTATTTCACAATATTCCCACATGATGAAGGACTTTGTATGCCGATTTAAAGTGCTGAAATACACCCGCAATGATCTTTAAAGAACCCAGTATACATGCACGCAGGAAACTCAGGAAAAAAATGAGGTCGGAAAGTTGAAGCTACTCAAGCCATAAAATATGCCTTTGAATTAATTCATCTGAGATTTCAAAGACTTCACATAATTCATGAGAGGAACCCCTTGATGTGCTCTTTGCTTTAAATCTTCCCCCAGGATATGATCAAATGTAAGAAGGACTGAAGGAAACCCATTTAAATCTGTACAGGAACATATTGCACATGTATGAGATTTACAATGAGCTTTTTCTAAATGTATTGGGTGTTTCAAAACCAAAGCTCCCGCGAATGAAAGCAGCAAATACAATGCATTCAATGAATTCCTCATCTAATACATTCAGTTTGGACTGTTCAATATTTACCCAAGTATCATCAAATATATTTTCGACTCACAAAAAGTTCAAAAGGAGAATACAGGGAATAGCTTTTGCATATCTGTGAAGAGAATTTATCGATTTATCGGTGAAGTGAGTATACATTGTGATATAGAAGTAGACTAGATTATAAATGGATATGCACACCTAGCAATAACATTGAGTCTGACTGCTTAAAAAGGTACACATCGTTGAGAGACATATTTAATAGAAATGGGGTAAAACACGGCTCCACTAATTAGAGGCGAGAAATAGCAATTCGGATGTTATTCAGCGATGATTTAGGGATGGAACGAGAGAACGTAATATTCAACTGTTTTAAAGTCCATCATTTTAACATGCTAGCAGCCAGCAAATCGCATTATTTAGGTCTCAATCCCAGCTAAACAAAAAGGTAACCAAGGCGTCCTCATCATCAGATTACACTTTCTCATTGGCAAACTAAATCCCTTCCAACATGCGACCATCAAAAGAAGACATGTTTAAGCAAACGATATCTTTTCAGGAGGGAGGTTGAATTTGGCACTGAAATAAAGCAAATTGCGTAGATGAAATAAAGCAAGTGCATGCAAACACATACAATCCAGTGGTGTATACTCATCGATAACGAACATAGTGTCAATAAAGATATCTACTATACTGTCATCATTATTGTTTGACGAGGGTGCGCATCTTTTGGTGGTAGAAGGGTATTAGATTCCTTGTAAGAAATCGTGGTTTTGTGGCACTCTGTTCAGTCGAGAAAGAAATAGCTTTTCATCGGGTGTTTATTTCTGAGCACGGTTTCAAGGTGTGAGCAGCTCATTGTTGCATAGCATCTCGGAATTGCCTCCTTGTAATATAAAAACAATTCCAAGGAGGACCTAATCTGTTCACAGTAGCCTACTCTGATACTTATCATCTAAGCAGCAGAAGAGATGGCTGGTGGGTGAGGAAACAACCTCCATCTAAGACCAGGCGAGGGGGGAGGAGAGTGGATAGGGGATACCGTATGCAGGGTTGAGAAGCTGAAATTTCGGAGAACGAAGTAAATTTGTTTTATGAGAGATCTAAAAGTTTGAGTAGCATCATTACTAACCATAGAGGAACATGTAGCGTCGCCAAAGTGAAGTTTAATGCCCTAGTGACACTGGCATAAAATTTGGCATTTCAACTACGCCACTTTATATTGTAGTATCTATTTCAATGTTTTTTTCAATACTGGTATTGTGGTTTAATTGTACAATTAATGATTTTGAGGACTGAGCCAATCTAGCCTGTGCTGCGACACCCACCTACGTCATCCTATTTTTTATTAGGTGACTTCCCAACTTTGTCTGGTGGTGAATACACGGACCTTTTAACCCACCCACCCTCACCTACATTGTGTCATATTTTATCTCTACTAAATTATACTTGTATTTTACGATTTATCTACATTTCAGCGACAAACTCGTATTATGAATATCTCCATTGTCTAACATTTTATATTACTCGTTCAATGATGTTAATCTCTTGATTAATTAATAAAACTACATCATCGTAGGCAACCAATCTCCGTCATAATTATATCTTCATATATTCACGGAATCTGTCAATAAACCGAATGAAGCTTCATTCGAAAAATAAGCAAAAAGGAGAATGGTGTATGTGATCAAATGTCAGGTAAACTCATTGATATTTTAGGCACTGTCCGATAATGGTAACCTCACTGTTCACTGTCCTAGACACTATCCTTCACGATGGAGATGACCTTGATGGGTTCCACGGACAATACCCCTGCTATAATTTGAGCAGGTTGCAGGGGTAGGTGCAGTCCACTGTAGTAGGGTACTCAAGGTGTGGACAGTCTCGGCCGTACCTGTCATACTCGCAGCGCCCTCTACACCTGAGCAAAACAGGCACGCTAATCCCAGCGTGCAACGCGGCCCGTTTAATTAACTGACAGCGCCCCAAGAGAGCAGCAGCGGACATGCGCACATCCATCCTACTCTGACCGCCCTCTGTTTGTCATAAAAAATTCCTAGAAGACGACGGTGACGCGCAGCCCCTTTACCAACACTTATTGCCTTCAAAATGGCGGACGGTCTTAAAGGATGCTAGCGTAACGTCGGCTGGGCGGGGCGTGGGGCGGGCGGGGGCTGAGAACGGGCCCCGGGGCGGTGCGATACGGGCCTGGGGAAGTTAAGATTACCCGCCAGCACGGGCCCGCGTGGCCATGACGCACCTTATAATGCAGAGCGTGCCTTTTGGCCAAACAATTACTCTGACACGGGCCGTGATTTGTGGTACACCGACAGCGCAGTAAGTTTGAATTAGGCGAACAATAACGGACAGATGTCATATCGTTACCCCTACCCCATGTCACCCCCTGCCGCATGCCTCCTCCCGTTCTCCTCCTTCCCGCTTCCCGCCACATGCACGGCGCAGACGACATTCGTGCACGCTTCACGGTCCAGCGTCTCAGTGTGTCACGGCAGCCAGCGAGGCAGATGGTTTGTATTCATGGCTGCCATTTTCAACAATTTTTGTAATTGATTCCAGATCACGTAAAATCGTTAGGGAAAGCCGAGCTCGTTAAGGGTCGCTACTGTCGGGTGGAGCGGAGCGTTCTTCGCTCCTTGTATCGGCGAGCAGCTCAGATCAACTCAGCACCGCCCATCGCCGCTGTTTGTGTGCGGAGAATTTAAAAGAAAAAAAGACTACAGAAACACCCAACAAATAATACGGTTAGTCCCGGCTCATAATCCCCGCGACAGTAATCCTCTCACACAATGGGATTCACTAAAACAAACGGACGCGCATTTTTAAAATGCCAGCTTTCCTGGCATGCAAATATCCCGACATCACGCACGAATTTCGATAAATTCATTAAAGCCGTTTCTCTTCCCACTCAAATTTTAGATTAGGAGGAGTTCAGGGTCGATCAGATTGGTGATGGTCGTCAGCGTTGTGTTGGTCGGGGAAAGCGAGATGGGTGGATTGAGGCCAAACGAAGTCGTTCGAAGTGATAAAAGCACCACGTAGATAGGTAATCCCACTGACAGACACGTCAGTGTCTAGAGCTCCCGACTGGGCCGTCCTTCCCCTCTGTCTGTTCATAGGACCCGTCAACTGGCCCATCCTTCATGTCGTATCACTACCCTTCATCCCTTCCCCTGCATCCTTCACTATGAGGGCCTTGCCCCCCCCCCCCCCCCCACACACACACACACACAACCGACATGTGTGTTAGCCAGCACCCTAGATCCTACTACCAGTGTTTATAATCCACTGGCTTGATTATTCCTTCACTACTCAAAGGGGCATATAATCTGTGTATGACCCAATATAACACCGACTATATGTACTATACCTCTAGCGGGATTCACACGGTGGGATTTCTGTACCTCATAAGGTGTTTGTCTAAGACAAATCCTGCTGAGATTTGGTACTGGAACACAATCTCATCGTCTGAATTGTAGGGTCCCATTTCCTTGAGACAAGTTATTTCCCCTGCAATTGGCGGCGACAATTACCCCTAACTAGGTACAGAATCTCATGAGATCTTGATTTTTGAAAAGGCTTAAAATTTACAGGGGTATTTTGGTATTTTCTGTTTTTATCGACAGAATCAGGGAACAAGAGGACGTCGCAATAAGGTTAACACGTTTCACTTGTATTATACAACTATCATTATCGATAATTAATCAAGTATTTACCAAAACTTGACGACATCGAACCGCCTTTCAAAATGTGCTGGGCTGCTGGAACAATGGAAGCGACATTCTGCTCCTCAGTAGGGCCATCAGCAAATTCAAAGTATGATGGTATTAATCCATATCAGCACACTATGCTGGTATGTATACAATACCAAAACGTGAGTAGAGGTTGGTATACATAGTATTTTCCAGCAGATGTATATAAAACAACATATGTATACATACTGTAAAACTTCCAACCTCAACTATGGATCTGAACCCGTAACCAGTTAATGATATATACTTTTATTCTCTAAAACAGAAAGGATAATTAGGGGCAAATGGTGAGCGTGGAATTATTGAGAAAATAACAATCAAACTGTTTGTGTTATATTCAATCAATTGGTCATTGTCTGTTACCCACAAGCACCCAGCCAACTTCTCCCTGTCTAAGTTCCAAAAGTATCAAGAATAAGTGGGTCAATGGAGTATTTTGGTCTCTAGTGATTAGTCATGATCACTTGGGCACGCCTCTAAGACTATGAGACACTATCCTTCTGCTCCTTTCCCAATGTCACAGTGTTAGCACGTACAGTAGAACCCCGCCTAATGGACACCTCACGTAAGCGGACACCCCGCGTAAGCGGACAGTTATTTCGGTACGAAAAGGCCTAAAACCTTGTGTAAGCGATCACCTCCAATGGACACCCTCCCAAAAATAAATCAATCTGTGTCTTTTATGAGTGTGTTTGAAAATATTCATAGAAAATAATTTTATAATTCAAAGTTTAATAACTTCGGATCAAAATTAAGGTATTGAAAAATGAATTTCAGATCTATCATCCCCTCTATCTCCCCTACATATTGGTATAAAACACTTGTATTATGGTCCGGGGGAAACGTGAAAACCCCGCATAAGCGGACACTTTGGCCCGGAACGGAGGGTGACCGCTTACGCGGGGTTTTACTGTAGATGGTAACGTCTATGTGACCACCCTAACCGTTAGGGAGCGTATAATAGCGCGTGGCCCACGCTCAATAATAATAAGGTTTTTTATTTAAAAATCTGGGTTGAGTACCTCAATGACTTTCGACTGGTTATGTGTTAAACTGAGCCTCTCTTGTTCAAATGTAAAACAATTATGCCTTTTCGAATGATCAATGTGTCCAACATCATTTTAGTGCCTAAATGGTATTTATCAAGTTTTAGATCTCTATCCCATTGAAGAAAACCTCCTTAATTTGAATTTGATAGTTCTTTGATAGAAAATAGCGTTTTACGTTATTTTTCAGAGTGTAATTCAATGAGGTAGAAACTGTCATTGTTCCTTCACGGGAAGCCGGAAACCCACTCCAGTAAAATGATCTTTTCTTGCTTTGGTGAGGTTCCAAATAAGGCAAGCATCTCTATAATTGAAGCATAATAACTTCTACCTATTCCCGTGATACTGAAAAGCATATGTCACAAGCATACGATTTCCACATCAATAATACAGCAGACGTACATCAGACAACACCTAACAAAAGTATGTTGCATATGATACATTCATAACACGTTAACTTCCGATCACAAAAGCCCATAACACCATATCCTGGCATGTAGCCAGAGGACCCGAAATCAACGAGTATCTGAACTTGTTGTAAACACCGCACCCTGAGCCTGCTACTGACATAGCAACGTTAGTTCATCATACACTCACGCAACCCACGTCCCGCTAGCTCGCTGCATCTATATTATGTGTGATATATATTGTCATTCCTAACCTACCAATTGTCCTCTGATTACAATCATTGTGCAATGAATTTTTCCTCTTTCTGCTTTCTATTAGGATTCTTCATTCTAAAACGTAATTTTCTTATTGCGCCCATTATTTGTATTAATTTACTAAAGTCGGGTTTGACTGGTAGTCCCAAAAATGCGTTGAATATATAGTATTCGCTAAAGGGCTATATTATGTTATTATCGCTTAGATGTCTGACGATACCCAGGTTATACTATGTTCTAAATCCAGTAATTAAGTTTATTGATAAATCACATACTTTAACATCCTCTGACCACGATATGGAGTGTGACTCCTCCAACTACACGCATCTACTAACTCCTGAAGTGAATACTTCTCAAGTCTTCGTGAAGTACCAAAGTTGCACACCTTTTGGCCTACACCGTATTGGCCTACACCGTATTGGCCTGACCCACTCATATCCTCTAATAGTAACGATGATATCAATATTCCAACAACCAGTTACTAATCCATGAGCCACTCAGTGACCTCCGCCCACAAACACAAACCGCATTATGTGACGGTCATAACAGCTCAACACACAACGCAGTACCTCACCACAGCACCTCCTTCAGTAGCGACCTGCAGCCTGTCTAACCTCTGCCAACACATCCCACACACCTGCCCCTCTAGGTGGCAGGACGAGGGCCAGGGGCCTCCACCCTCCAGTATTCACAACGCCCAGTTCACCAGGGGTCACTCCCATCTAGTCCTGGTACCCACAATCCAATTCGCGGGCGTCTTGCACTGCATCGACGAAAAGGTCACGAGATATGTTTACACATATTTCATCAGGCACTGGGACAACCTCATTCTTCCATTGTATAGAGCTTTTTTTCTCCTTTCCCCAGAGCGATAACCAGAAAAATGGTTAGTGTCTGGTTACCATGGTGGGCCACCCTCCTTCTGTTGCTGTGGGGCCATTGGGACTGGCACCTAAAGGTGGTACCAGTATGGTGCTGCCTATTGGGAGGCAGGGAATCGGGAAACGGAACCCGGGGTCCGCTGGGGCGGGCACCCGGGGCGCGAGGCCTTCTGGTCGCCGGGCGCCACCTGCCGCTCATGTTTCATCTCGGCTTTTGTTGTTTCCATGTAAACCGGCAAATATTGCATGACGGGAGCCACTCTGGGCGTCCTTAGCGCGCCGCGTTACACCTAGACGAGCTGGGGTCCCGGAGCCGCGCCCCGCCACAAGGCAGGCAGGCAGGCAGGCAGTGAAGGCGTGCAGGAAGGAGGCAAGGACAAGCAGGCAGAAGAATAGATAAAGAAGAAAGAGCGAGCAGCCGCAGAGAAGGAATGCAAGTGTCGAAATTGATTTGCAACACTGAAGGTTTACAAGAAAGTTCAAACTTATATTAACTCATATAAAGGAGATGTGATGATATGGTGAAGCACAGAACTCGTGACTTTAGCGAATCACGCACAGATCGATATCCATGTATTGAAAACCGAACTATCGGTCGATCCTTTGTAAGATTTCCACACACCAAAACCCAGGAGGGCGTACTGGCGTGTTTATACCACATCGCGATAGAATCCGTGAAATGAGGATATCAATATGCGACACCATATATCATAGGCTCCTCTAATCTATGTACCATCATATTGCTTGGAAACAAACATCCCTACACTCACTGATATGGGAAAGCTAGGTTGCATTTACATTAAGGCCTACATCATGACCAGCTTTTCCGGTAAATAGGCCAAGCTATAACGAAACGATCACTTTATTATTTCTCATTTATCATAAACCCGAAATATTTTTCGAAGATATGAAATGAGTCGATAAATTGAGAAGGGAGGATCTCTGAAGATTACTTTTTAAACTGGGCCTTCAAAGAAATATGCTGACCATGCATCTAATGCAACATAAAAAAGCAGCAAGCTTATAACGTGACCAAACAAAACATGGGTTTTGTAATCAAGTAAAAACAAGAAACTCTGCATTTTGCCTGATACTGTGTAAAATTGGCTTAATCCCTCCCTTACTTTTCCCTAGCTTTTATGAACAACTTTTCTAGTACTTAGCAGCGGAGATATCAAATATCTTTATAAATATCATTGGCTGAACATTGCAGCTCGTACAAAAAATCTGGAACGTCTGACCTCCACAGAGTTAACGCGTCATAACTGCAACTAAAGGTAATTTTATAGTTGCATGAACATTTTTTTCTTTATTAGAAATTCGTGAAAGGGCACTAGACCATGTTATACAATCAAATCATCGAGTAATTGATCACCCAGCACGTTGAATATTTCAACGATGAGGAATAAAGTGAGTGCGGTGACTTTCTTTTTAGTTTGCCTTATTATTCCTGGAAGACTTATCCAAAATATTGTCAGTAGGCTGGTCAGGTAATATACAATGAAACTCATTCGTCTAGTTATATGGGCAACCAGAGTGGATTTTCCCCTGACCTGTATGGGAAATTACAAGCCCATGCTGGTTAGAAGTAATTTATTTTTGCGACATGGATAGCAGCTTCAAGAGAGTATAAGACAGAACAGCAGGTGTAAAATGACAGGGAATAATCTACCATACCTGTAGACTAGACAGGTCCAATACTCATTGAAGGTATATCTATATCTATATATATATATATATATATATATATATATATATATATATATATATATATATGTATGTACATAAACATATATATATATATATATATATATATATATATATATATATATATACATTGTTTTTGTGTACTTTTCGTACAAGTGACTACGGACTTGGATGACCGGTCCGTGATGTGGCTGAGTTTGACGGGGTAAGCATGATAATCTGTTGGCACACATTTGGTGTGATGGCGGTAACCTGACATGACAGGGATGGTATGTAATGTCAGATTAAGGGGGCGCAGGGGAGTTTCCCCTACCCGCACCCATCTTCTCCCCCATATTGGGCCCGACCTCTGGATTTATATAATGAACTCATTCGTCATCGAGTCTTTTACCATCAACGGCAACTACGGGAAATCCCGAAAGCCCCTTGGTTTGGATATTGCTAAGAGGTTTTGGTTCTTGGTAGGCAAGTCTGGATGTGGTAGAAAAGTATACCCTCTGTCCGCAAGGCTATTTGGTACGATGAGGATATGTCTAGCAGGGCAGGGTATGTGGTTGGGTAGGCCTATATTGCTACAGGTGATTAGCAATGGCAGAGGGATGGAAATTGGAATTAGAATATATACACATAAACAAATATATACATAAATATATATATATATATTTAAGCTACACCAACATTTCCAAACTAACCTTTCTTCAACACACGAAGGAACTTCCCCCATGACCAAATGACAGCTGCCAAAGCTAAGCCACTTCATCTTACCCAAGCGACCAATATCATACTCCCATCCCCATGGCCGAATTTCAAGCCATCTCCGTGATGCCCAAATATCTATGGCAAGCTTAGCTAATACGTTACTACCATGGCGACGCCATCGCCGCCATAAGTAAGGCGCTGGCGCCCGATGGTCGGCGACCATGCATCGTGGCCTAGACGCACACAGGCCGCACACAGCAGCGGGCTCGTTAACCTTATCGGGGGACGTGGCGACGTTCCGCGCGGCCGCGCCGCAGCTGGCTGCTAATTGCCGACGAGACGCTAATCTCCGGCGGCCAACGGGGCCGAGCGGCAGCGGCAGATCATTCCTGGCACATTCCTGCCGCCGGTGTACAATTACCGCCGGCGACGTGACCAATATGGCGATAAAGCACGCCTCTGGATGCCTGGGCTATCTTCACGGCGTGCCCTCAGCGCCCTGCCCGGCTGACCAGCCGTCCGGCGCGCCCA
Organism: Alentia gelatinosa; assembly: GCA_950022655.1. Classification (NCBI taxonomy): domain Eukaryota; kingdom Metazoa; phylum Annelida; class Polychaeta; order Phyllodocida; family Polynoidae; genus Alentia; species Alentia gelatinosa. Next base: position 44,079,437 of record OX465586.1, read on the forward strand.
CTGACCCGGCACCACAACGCGTGTGCCCCAGGAGGGGATGGAAGCGCCATTAGTGGGGTGTGGAGGCAATTTGAGCAATGCGGGTGACGGGCCTGGTATATGTAGGCAGCAGCTGTGAAAATCCCGCGCCATAATACCCGGGGTGTCGCTGGGGCACGCGGTAATGTATATAGAGTCGGGGATAAATACAGACGTGGCCTGGTCGGTGCTCGCCCGGTGGGACTAAAGACAATACGAAGCAATCATTACATACATCATAAACCTCTATGCAATACTGGCCCGCGAATACACTGATAATCAATGGCCTGATATCAGCGACGGGACCAACAATACCTGTTTATAGGATGGAATAGGCAATGCAAGGTTATACCCCGTAGTTGATAAGACTATATAGGCAGTACTGATGTCATACTGGGGGCGAGGGTTGCGATGGTGAAGGGTGGGGATGGAGTCATTGTGTTCGCGAAAGTTCTAATACATATTAAGATATTGCTTGGAAATTCAATTTACATAATTGCGTTCTACTAGGGTAGTTTTCATTATTTATTTCACTTAGACTGCTAGCCTAATTTCCGTTCAGATATATATAGGGCTTCATCAGTTCAGATTATTATAATCATAACAGCTGAATCTAGCTGAAAGCGGCCATAGAAACGCCTGAAATAACGAATTTGCCACAAAACAAGACAGTAAATGTAGTTAAACAGGTATGCAACGTCATTGACAATCGGGAAAACAAAGGTAGGCCTAAATACGGCCCTTGGAAATGTGCTGGAAGGCTTCCTGACATGAACATCATCACAAATAATTTAATTATTAAGCATAGAACGATCACGATCCTTTCTGAAACTTCTGAACTATTGTATTTTGGACCTTGTCAGGATGGAGTTTCGAGGTGCGTCGAGTTTTAATTCTCACTGGACTGGTTTACATATATGGTAAATTCAACAAGAAGTCCTATCCTCTTATGTGTATGGAAAACGACTTTTAATTCAAATCTATAGACTATACAACCTGCCATCTCATACATTGGTCCTTTCTGCAGTTTCGTAAGTCTTAGTTTACATCAATGTTATTCGTTTTCAAAGTGGTCGGTAGATATAAATGAAATGTGACCATCGAACAATTTGTATATGGTGTTTTTAATAACCACCTATGCAACTATTGATTTCTCAGTTGAGATCACCAGAGCGTTAAATGGTGGAGTTTATACACTCTCCAGTGTAGAAGTCTGCCTCTCAACACGTTTTTGCCTTGGCAATATTGCTGCTTCCCTATCTTTATTGTAAAATGTCATAGGATGCGTATCTAGAGATAGGTTTCTATTTCTAGTCATATTGAAATCCGAGTAAAGCCCGTTTCCATTGGCCTACGAAAACGACTGAGATGTTTGTATCAATCTGTCGGTGAGGTTTCAGTGTATGCACTCTTTCTACTGTATTTCCAAGGTGCCCTGATTGGTGAGCAATCTCTGCAGGTCTCTTCACCGATTTGAAATGTCCTCCCACAAACGTACATTACTGAAGTTTTGATAATGGAGCCCCTATTATTTCTAGATATGTTTAGTGTAAAACGTCGCTGTAAGGTACACTATCGATGGGTTCTTGAGAAACTACTACATAGACACCATGCACCAATACAAATACTCGCTGGCGGGACGAAGTGATAACTTGCCTCATTTGGAGGGCGGCAAAACCTGGTGTCAAAGACCTTGCAGCAGAGCACCTTTTCTGGAATCACTCACACGCTGCGGTCCTGATTGCAGTTGGCACGTGTACATTTCCACTATACGCCCCATCCAGAATAAACTAACACCATGCAGACGGCACCGCATCCTATTAGTCCACACCCGAAGCAAAAATAAACACTCTTTCGCACCTGATTGCTTTGTAATATGCACAAGAGACCAAGCAGATATTTGAAATAGGAAATTCCCTGACTTAAAAAAATCAATAACTGTTCTGAACACCTCAGTTGAATGGTAATTTAACAAAATACAGGTGAATTACGTAAAAGTGGTTGAATATTTGTTATGGGCAGTGACTTGTGGAATTTTGGAAAAACTACAGGTAGTCACCAGTTGCCTGATTAGGAACTATCGAGGCATTATATTTATAAGAATCCCATGATACTAATAATACTGATAATACTGCTTAACTACTCGCCCCAACAGAAAATATAATCATTTGAAAAAACACAATAAAACAAAGGTAAAGATAAGATAATGACCCAAAACGTTTAGATAAATTATAAAAACGATATCACATACAGAGATCTAGACCCACTGTTAATGCCCAGCGGCGTAAAGTCAGCACCGATGACGACTCTCTGTAATGCGTCGCCAAGCTCGAGATTAGATAGCAAACATCTGGGGAAATAAATCCCCCTACACCCGAGTCACCTAATGCAGACAGGCGGGGACTGAGAGAGACGGCCTCGCTCTCCTTGCCGAGGATTTAAAACTCGTTCAATTTGCAGCGGGCGGCTAGGGAGGCGATAATGCACATTTGGCGCATCATTATGGCAAATTCACATGACAGTGACGTTTCGGGATAAGACGGTGAGCTTCCTTTCTAGCGTTTTATTGTTTTTTGTTTGTTTCGTCGCGTGTGCAGGAGGTGTGAAGCCACCGGTGGCATGGGAACCCCCAGGAGATTACTGCCATCTCGACGTGAGTGTGCGAGATGGGGTTGAGTTGGGTTGAGGATGGTAGCGCTGAGGGAGGGGGAGGAGCGGGTGCTGGAGGCTTATCCTCAAACATCAATACAGATAAAGCTTTAGCGTAGCGGTAGTGGGCAAGCCGGGCTCATCACCGGCAAAGGCTCTGAGAGGTGAGGGTGGTGTGCGCCCCCAGGAGATTTGTTCACACCCCCTCTCCTGCCACTACCACCTCCCCGCTACCCCAAAATTAATAAATCCTTGGTATCCAAATTAATTTGCGGGGCACCGTAAAGCAAAGATCGATCACGGAGGCGGTCGTGGGCGCTTAATGACATCCTTGATTAACACTTGTGTGAATACAGCCTTGCGTGGTCCTCCGGTGGAATAGCCTTGTGCTGAGTGGTCAAATGGACCAATACATCAACGTCAAGGTGCTTCGGACGGCATACAAATACGAGAAGGCTTCCGGATATCCCCTATACTTGTATCTTGCTTTGCCAGCCATTGGCTCCCCCTGCCCTGATCCACTATGGCCGGGCAGGAGCGCTGTAGTGACGTTGTACATGGCTCAGTAGAGGGCAATTGAGCGCCGCTCTGAGGACGTGCTCATAGCCTTAATATCCCCCGAACAATGGTCAATGGATCTTCATACACGTCCGGTGGAATCAGAAAAGGGCCTGACTCCAGCTTCCGGGGGTTCACTGACGATAAGGACGGCCCGGTGTCGCCGGTAAAGACGTGATGGATGCCCGGGGTGGGGACAGGGAGAGGGTAGTGGCCTACTATATGGGATTGGGGCAAAGGCAGTGGGGTCAGGGCAGACTCGGTGGGAGACTGATTGAGTAGGTGCACACTGAGATATACCTCTGCTCAAACGACGCCACGTGGCGTGTTTATATATAGATGTTATTATACTTTATTAGTATCTGCGTTGATCCTTGATGTATATCCGAACAGGTACCCGACATTGCACATTACCCAGCAGGCTGGGTGGTGCATCAGACCCCCTTGAGTGTGACTTCGATATATATCTAGAAATCGGTTCTTGACAAAGGCAGTTCTTCTGTCCTGAGAATCTAACATACAATCGATAATGCCTGGATATGTGTACGAATGTTGCCACACTCGAAAATAATGATAACCACACAACCATGAATTCTGAGTTTTATCAATTTACTTGCCTTTAATTAGTAAAATGTATGGGATGACAAAGCGGGCAGCAAAGACATCGTACGTTATTGTCCACTAACCCAACTTTGAAGGGTAGCAGGGGCTTATGGGGGATGTACTAACCCCATGGCTAATTACTTATTAAGCAGAAAGGAAAACAGCCGATAGGCAAAGCTCAGCAGAAAACGCCAGACAATGGCCAGCAGTCCGAGTGGCGGCATAGCAATATTTTCAGAGCAATCTTGTTGGTTGTGTATCTAACTCTTGTGGGTCGTCGGGTCGAGCTGAGGAGCAGCTCTGTGCAAATAGTCGCCAACGGATACGTTGTACAGCCAGCTGACCCCAGATATCCCGGCCCGCCCCCACAGGCATAGGTCCTTTAGTATGACAGAAAAAAATATCCATGTAACCTGAGCCTTCAACTGTCCAGTCTAATGGTCGGTCCGCCTACCTTGACCTTTGCTGTATGGAAGCCGCACATCACAGGCCCATCATGACCACACAGAGGCCCTTCTCTTAGCCTGTTCCCTGACGAGAAAGGGGACAAAAAAGTACGGAATATGATACGCGGACCGCCTCCACTCTCCGTCATGTACTTACGGTGTCTCCCTTTAAGTGGATGTCTCAGATTAACGTGCAGGCGACAACCTATGGTAACTGTACTGGAGAGTGAGCGGTATGTTTCCCACAATGTGAGCAGGTCACTGGGGTCACAAAGAGTTGCTCCGGGACTTGCTCCTGTATGGCGAGGTGGTGTCCGTTGCTCTGGAAAAGTCTGCTCATAATGGGCGCGCCCTGGGCAATGATCGCGAAGTGCTCTGTCTCCCCCTATTCTTGCTGAGACCTTTGCGTTCGTTGGTAATATCTATATTGCTTGATACCGTGCTGCCAAGCTATACGACTCTGGGATCACTTCCACGTTTATTGCATGTGAAAAGTGAGTACATTGTTAAATATAGAACAATGTGGAATGGGGAAGTATAATTTTCCATTGCCCTGAGTTAGACTTGATACGTGAACTAACTAGATAGGTTGATTAGATGGGATCTAAACCCCACGACATCTAACAATACAGCAGTATATTTATACATTACTGATTTCGACAACGAACCGATCTAGACAGAAATCAGGGCCGTTCAATTCGACCACCTTTCCGATACTACCACCCCCTATGGATATGCTAACCAGGTAGGTGGCCGAAAAGCTATTCATAAAATCCACTGTGGAAAGCTCCGACCTCTCACGCTCCTACCCTGTACTTCCTCCGTCTCCATAGATGCCACGCCTTCAAACACACTTAAATCGTTTCATCGATATAAGCGCAATTATAGTTTATATTTTATGAACTGGCGCTCTTAAGAATGACTTCCTGTTTTAGTGTGAAAGCCGGAATCGATCAATAATACCCCGTATTGATTCGTAGAAAAAGAAACAGAAACAACCGAAGGATAAATTACCTGGTCACAGAATAGTCGTACATGCATTGAATATGTCTTGGCTAATCATGACATAAAAATGTCCGACTAGGTCAGGACCCAGCAGGAGAGGTGCTTTGATTTCTGCTGTGTTTAACGCCGTAGCAACTAATGTATCATGACTGTTGTTGGAGGAAGGCAAAATGGTGCAGTGGAATAGAAGAGAAGGCAAACAAGAACCGAGTTGACGTGCTGCCCCCTCAACACTAATACAGGTGATGATATGGATTAATGATATTGATGATGACGATTATAATGTCGATTATCAGGTTCCTTATGATGGTTTTGATGGCAGTGATGATGTTGCTTTGATGATAATATTGGAATTAACGTCGTTGAAGTTGTTCGCCATGAATATTTTCAACGGAGAATTAATCTCCAAAAGGGTCGTGCATGCTTTACAAGGGTACGACACACCGTTGCACCACATCGCCCGTCATTATGTATCCGTTAGAATGAGGTCAGAAATCATTGGATAAATCCTAATTATCGGAGCTGTAGAAAGATTAATACGGCAATGAAATCTGCACCTGGCCAAGCTGAGGTGGTTGGTGGGAGGGGGCATAGGGTGTTAGGGCGACGCGTTCCAGACACATATCTAGCCAATAAACCTCTCTGATTGGGCCTTCCAAGAGAAGCATGAGATAGAATCAGCCCCTTTGGCTATGAACGAGCCTTACCTGCTTGAGAATGGCGCCACTGAACTGCCCTGCCTACTTCAGGTGCAGCCAACCACGCCGCTGCCCCTGCAGCGCAATGATAAACGAGCTCTGTGAAATATTCCCTGATGAGAAAGAAGCATATGCTTTCAAATATTAATTGATTCATACCAGTGATTGCGTTTCAGATACTTTTTGTACAATATGTATACATGATGGCAGTACCGATACAGATGCAGGTGGTTTCGTCCTTTGACCATGCATGATGGAGTCTACGGTAGGTAAACATATCACTTGCCTTTAGGGGACAGCTTAAGGATCGTTGCCCAAAGGGAACGTATCGAATTACTGGAGAGGTCTCCCTACAAACTAGCACTAAATGAAAGCGTAATGTCACGCGGGCGGCCTGGCCTTTCACTCGCCGAGATTTACGATACCAAACAGCGCGGATATCGAACTCGCCTTGCCGCCTTCAGCTCTGACTGCTTCCCGCCACGGGGTCAAGTACCACGCGCCCGGCGGAGGCGAAAAAAAAGCGGTCGACAATTGTCGTCTGATCGGGGAGCCTGCCAAGCTGCCAAGCCGCCAAGCCGCCACACTGACAGATCGCATGACTGAAGTGGGCAAGATTATCACAACAATGCCAAGCTATCACATCGCCCTCCATAATTACAGGTCATCAAGCCATTTGTTTAAGTACGACGCGGGCCTTCCTGCACAACACGTTCAGCTATGGCTGCGCACGCAACCAGTGACAGCCACCATGATGGGAGGCAGACGCTCGCTCTCCGGAATGTCTCCTATCCATGGGTGCGAACAGTGCCGAGCGCTAATTTAGGACCTTAGCCAATAAAAGGCGGGAATTTGGCGCTGAGCATTACCAGGCGGGGAGTTGGGGGTGGATTTTGAGCTATCGGCACTCTCCCGCTGGCATTGGAGTAGGGAGGGAGATGTGAACACGCTGTTGTTAGCTATACTTAAAACGGTGACGACCAAAGGGGAGTGTTTAACGACGTCATGAGTCATCAAAAAGTGCCGACATCATGCAGCGCAGGGAACGACTGTTTGTCTAATTATCGCAAACATGAATTGCAAACCGACTTCTATCACGATGCCGTCTCGGTCAACATGCAGCATGTGGGGTCGTCAGTATGAGTTTCCGAACGTGAGTGGGGAGCAGATGAAGAAAGTCTATAAAGGAGGTTCCCAGCCTGAGACCAATGTAGTACCGATACGAGGCATGACTAATCATGGAGATGAGTTTCTCTGCTTGCTTAATGTAATTAACAAAACAATGAAATATTGAACGCTACGATCAGCACACTACCTTTTAGGAAAAATATACATGTAGAAATATATATCGTTTTTATAAATCAATAACAGGAACGTATAAATCTTTCTAACGACAGACAACAGTATCACATCCTCTGATTGCAGTAGATGTTTTCCCAAGAATCGTAGCGAGTGATCAACAGCTGCATGTCAGTTTACAGTTGAGTCTTAATAGAAACGCATAAAAAAGAGTATGCTACCTGTCATACTGACAGCTTGTTTCTCCGATTCCATTAGTTTCCATTAAACGATGCAAGTGAAGCTAATGATCATATTCTAGGGAGCTTATCAAGCTGGATAGTGAAATGATATATTTGGTTCCATAGCGCCATAAATCACTTACATCGTCATATCAAATGTTGGTTATCATTGCTTTGATATAATTTTTTCCCCATTTCAAATTAAACTACATAGATAAAAACCAATCGCTGAGGTATTTACTTTGGATGTGAACTCTGCTTGGCATCGGTTCATGAATTATTCTTTCTCTGAAGCATATTTGCTGCAGAAGAATCTCATGATACATAAACAGTATTGACGGGTTTCAGATACAAGTGGTCGTATGCTCCGAGGAGTTGACGCGTAGTAAGATCTGAGCGCATGCGAGGATATTGCGCAGAGTCAGCTCCAACTCAGGTGGCGTACCGATATTACTTCATTTAAGTACGCACTATTTTTTGATAAGCACTATTTTTCCGTATGCGCCACCTCTTGCGGCCCGGAGCATACAACATATATCGAGGGTGGTTGTGGCCCATTAGATTTTAGGTCAACTCTCGACTGTTTAACCGTACCAAGGCGCTATAAATATCATGTAAGGAGGTCAGGGTGAAGGTCGTGGCTTGCTTCGAATGCAGTCATTGGCTACTGGGACTACTCTATTCATTATATGGTAGTTACTACGGGGGGGGGGGGGGGGGGGGGCAACTCCATACAGTATCTGTATGCTCCGGGTACGGTGATACACACTCCCTGTGTGTTGTCTATGGACACTTTGTATTTGGTGGATAATAAAGTCATATTATTTGAAGCATAAGAATTTCTTGGAAAAGGTTTGTTTCAAGACGTAAAACATCACTTAAACGGTAGGTGATTTTCGGCAATAACGTCCACAACAAAGATTTTCATGTTACAGGTATACCAGAATACAAAGACACATAACAGGATTTTGCATCCAAGACGTTATCAGATACCTGTACACATCGAGTATATTCACATTTATTGACAATAGTTATACAATAGCTCGGACCTAAATTATATACCTATTTCAGGTATTAGTTAATAACCTCGCCCAATTATTCCAGTCTGGATTACGTTTCTTCCAGCTTTGATATATAATTCCGTTTTGAGTTTCGGAACTGCTGAGATACCTGTTGAAGAACATTGATAAAGTAGCTTAACAGTTTAGAAGGTCTTGCACAGTAGGGATGCAACTACACCTTTCAGTTGACACTGAAAAAATTATCAATTTTCTGTAACAAAGAATCCTTGCTGCTATCTAATAATCTCGAGGATACATCCTTGGTTTATGATAAGATAAAACTCACGATACAAGAGAATATATATATATATATATATATATATATATATATATATATATATATATATATATATATATATATATATATATATATACGACCTATCATAGAATCCGTTTTATACGGAAACAAGGTTACTGTAGCTGTACGTGATAAAAACGCGGTCAAATTTAGGACCGATGCAGAAGGCAGAGGTTCATCTAATCCTACAATTTTACAACCCCTGACCATGGGCCACGTGTAACCCATTACCCCTTATCCCTAGATGAAGAAGAGGAGGCTATTGTTGGACTGAATACAATTTTATCAAATCGTATGATGGAACAATATTATTGACCTTATTGATATGAATTATTGATGAGGATTAATAAATATAAATACTTGATAATATGGAATAATCGATACTTTAGTTGTTAGTCAATCATCATAATTAAATTAGACAATTAAATGTCAAATATTAGTGAAGGAGCCATTAGAGAATAGAGAAGGAGGAGGGTGGATGGGAGAGATTAAGGGTTGGAGAGAGATTGAATGAGAGATAGATTGACTAATTGCAATGCTTTGTAAACCTGGTGTACTGTGTGTAATAATTCGGTTCTAATGACTGGCTCTTTTCCGATGATCTGGAAAAGGGCGCAAGTAACCCCTCTACCGCAAGAGATATCTTGTGGAGATGAATAATTGCCGACGAATTAGTGTATTAGCTCTAGTATCGAAACCAATTGAGAAGGAAATTCATCATCAATTTGTACCAATGTTAATATACTAGGCTTTCTTCCCAAGAGATCAAATAGCCATGCTATATTCAAAGTGCTCGATTTTCTTTATTCGGCACATGATACAGTTATCCAATCGTTATCATTATTTATCGACCTGCGCAAAGCATTTGATTACGTTAGTTGCCAAATTATCATGGAAATTATAAGAAATGATAAATGTGTAAAGTATAGTAGAAATGCTAAATGGTGTATGAGATCTTGCAACTGAACCCGAATTGATCAAAAACTCAAAAAAATTATCAACTTGTATAGTTGGAATATTTCATTATACCAGATGATATGGTTTTGTGATTGAAATTGGCGTACTGGTCACTGATGTTGCTAATTGTGTGAATGATATTGTATCATAGTCGTACGACTATTTTCTCTTTGCAAAACACCCGTAATTTGGTGAAAGTGATTATCGAAAATAAAATTATTGAAAAAAAAATTGAGAGCCAGCAGGTCACTGACATGCTGGCAAAATCCCTGAGCTTTCTCTTGGGCCTCAGTGAGGCAGAGTTCCCGGAATAGGCCAAGGGCCATCGTGAAGTTGGCGGGCGCCGAGGTCTCATCCGGGGACAGTATGATGAGGTCGTCCAGGTACATTGTGCCCGAGATACCTTTGCTGGAGAGGATCTGTACGATAGTATCCGCAATGCACTGCATATGGTAGGAGGATGCATAGACTCCAAAGGGCATCGCCATGTCACAGTAGAACCTGTCTCCCCAAATAAAGCAGACCAATGGTCAGTCCAATCGGTCACAGCAGCATTTTTCATGCAGGAGAAATATCTATTGAAGAGATATACACAATATTACCATGTTTTCGATCTGAGTGGCCGTATTCTCCGCGTAGTTGACGCGTAGTAATACTCCGAGCGATAGCGAGGTGTATTGCGTAGCGTCAACTACAAGGAGAATACGGCCACACAGATCGAAATTATGGTAATGTTGTATTTATTACTCACTTATTTTTAGATTTAAGCAATAAATATGATCGTTAGAAAACTTTTCAACGTAATTAAGAAGTTATGTTTGGGACTACTTTCATCTCAAAAATCCGTATCCTCCTTGGAGGGTACGGAGCTCCGTATCCTCCGCAGTAGCGATCTGTAATCTCCATAGCCTTAGTATGGAAACTCCGTATCAGGTGGGTAATAAAAAAGGAGATAGTCCTGCCATGACAAGACAAGAGGTGAATTCGCCGAGGGTTGGGAGACTGTGGCCCCTCTTAAGGTCATACACAGAGTTCTTGATGATATAAGCGTTCACGCTTTGGTTAGGTGGTAAAATCATATCCGTGATAACCCGCCGTCGGACCCTCTCCTCCTGTATACAGCCGTGGTCAGACCATAACAGGCGGACAACCTTGAATTGATCAAACAAGTGGTTTGACCACCTCCTCACGCCAGCCTAGGGCCATGCCGGTGAATCTACAGAAAGTAGATATAGGTACCGAAACATGCGCTCTCAGTCCGCAGTAAGCAGAGCGGGTTGCCAGTCATGAACCCAGGAATGTGCGGATATACTCCAGAGGTACAAGCGAGCCCCTGATCTCCAGCTGTTGGGCAAGAGTGTAGACTCCCTTGCATTCAACAAATGCACTGCTTGCTTATAAGCTTGCAGATATTAAGATCAGACATGAGCTTAGAAGCCGTGTGGTCATACCTGATGGCCTGTGAGGTTCTTGGCCTTGTGTCTTGCTTGGGAGACCGTTGAGGCTGAAACATTTGGAGTATCGCATCTAGGATGTTGTGCATCCTGTCATGTTTTTTTTCACCACATCAGCCTTAATCTCCGAGGCCAGCCTAGAGTGCATCAATCCATGATGATTGGATGCTGGCACTGCGTGCTGATTAAGACTTCAAGTGGTTGTCTGCATGCTGGAACAATTCCTCCAGGTGGGGGTCCTGCATGGCTACTTCGGTAGTTTCTTGTGGGACGCATTGTAAGTACCTCCCTTTTTCTCTTGTTCCACCGAGAATAATGGTTTCCCGTAGTCCCCCGTCCTATCATACCATGGAATATGGAGAAGCTGGAGACAGACGGGGAAGATGGCCATAGATAATAAGGGATAAAAAGTGAGTATGTCTCTACTCTGTGGGAAATCAAGTGAGAATGAGGGAGAGAGAGGTATAGCAGAGGCGCAAGTGAGGTGCATAGTGCCAGAGTGAGATGCCAACGGACAAGGGGGGAAACGCACATGTGGTGCATGGTAAGATGGGGAGACACCAGGGTGGGCGATGACCACCCCTGACTCTAGGCCATGAGTAACCAATGGTGTTTGGAAAAAGTTAAAACATTCAGAGAGCATCTTCCCCCTTTTTTTCTTTTATTCGACCATGAGAGGAGCGAAGAATAGTAAGAGAATGTCGCAATCCTCTGACAGAGACATACACCTATGGTAAATTTGTGAAAGCACTATTTATGAAAATGTTATCCTTAGGAACTATACTTTCCTTTTCGGTTTCCATTGCTATACAGACACTGGTCCTTTGTGTGGACACTCATATTTGTTAGTTATGATACCGGCAGCATTGTATTATTTCCACAACAACCTATTTGAGGTACTTCCCTTAATAGAAACGACGAACATAAATGTCAATATATGTACAGAAGAAGCTGGTTATGATAAGGTGTCGGGGCCATATCAATTGCTTCGTAGCAACACAATCAGTTTGACCTATGTGTTATGGTACCTAATTACTTGTCATGGACATAAGCCTTGTATTCTGTACAACTATCAAGTGGCCGTCCGGAAGACCCCAGCGTATGCATAACAATGGCGATACGATCAGTCATCGATAAGAGGTAATCTGAGATGCACCCATTTTATCCTAAAACCTGAAATCAATCATATTTCATTCAACCGTACACCTTAAACTGCCTACTCATCTGAACGTCTTAGTTTTTTTTTTGTGTTTTGACGCGTCATACGGTGTTTTGACGTGAGACATCGACCCGCTGATTGTTCCCGATTACACGTCTTCCTAACGAGAATCGGGTATTACTTGTCCTGTAGCGTCCTGAAGTGTCCTGGTGCACCTAAGCACGTTGTCGCAACACGTCCCGACGTGTCCTGGTCCGTCTTAGCATGTTGTGTCGTGTTCTTGTGTGTCATGACGTCTTGTGACGTGTCGTAATGTATCCTGACGTATTTTGCCGAAAAGCCACTTTCCCCGCACATCCATGTCACAAAGAAGGGGCGTGGTACGGAGGTCCGCGTATTAAAACAGGGATGCGTCGGCGGTCTACATTGTTAAGCCTCGACAGCGGCGGAAGAATACAAAGTGCGAGGCGCCCGGGGTCAGGCGGGGTTAATGCCGCCTAGATGAGGGCGCCGGCGCCCGGGATGAACGTGGACAGGGCGCCGGGCACCCGACAGCAGCTGCCGCGGGCGCCGGGGGTCGACGCCAAAGCTAAGCTGGTAATGAAAGTTAGGATTAGCGGCGGAGCAGCGGAGAGTCGGGCGGGGCTGCGGCTGATGGGGTGGCATTGTGGGCAGGTAGGGTGACAGACTATGGTAAAAAGAGGGTGGGGTAAGGGGAGGAATGGGGGTTGAGTTGATCCTATGCGACTGAGCGGCAGATAGCCACAGGGATCCGGAGTCTTAGCCATAGTGTCCATAAGCGAGCCCAAAAGCAAAATGCTGACCAAATAGGTGCGCCAAGGCCGAGGTTAATACTCCCCAAGTCTCCCTTGGGCTCAGTACTAAAGTAAACTTTACAGTCTACCTATGATTTTTTATGGCTTATTTTTTAAACGCAGTTTTTCTAATGACGTTGATACCTTTTCTAAGAAGGTACATTCACAGCCAATTGCTCGTCCATCATCATCGAGAGTCAATACGCTAACCGTTATATTCAGACCTGCACAACTCGGGTTATTAAGGGCATATTGAAAGAGTTAAGGAGGCCACAGGGAAGGGTAAGCAATGTCCAGCCGCTGACATAACGACCACCACAGGACCTCTTTGTGCCGGACAACTGTCCCCTTCCTCGGCGGGAGGGTCGGGGCGGAAAGGAAATTACTGCCGGTGTCTTCCCCGCGACCCTCTAAGAATCAATCACGCCGGACCTAATAGGGTGCGCCTTGCCATGGAGGAAGACGGGACACTGCCGAGCAGTGCGCTTCTTTGTGGAAATGGACAAGGCTAACAATAACTGAGAACCAGGCCAATGCTGCATGTGCTGCAGCATCACTCTCAAACACAAGTCTAGGGATTTACCTTCTGGAAGGGTTTGGAATATTAAAGTTACCTTTTGTGTGGATGGTGGTTATCTCTTTGATGTCCTCCAGGGGATGTTTAATGAAACCCTACCTTCCTGCTCTCTTGTAATTCACAACCTGCTTACTCAGCTCTTACTCTTACCAGGCACATCGTGCAGCCAGTCTAAGCTTACATTAACATTAAGCAGGTATATATATATATCTTTATGCCTCGCTTTAGCGAAAGTATGAGCCCTAAGTGCAACGAAGTCGATCAGTGTACATGCAAAAAAGTTTGTCACGATAATTTTCCTTCAGCGAAGTCCCGAGCGCTAATTATAATCTGCCTTCCTGCATGATACCCGTTTCCTGCATGAGGCATAGCTCCATATGCAATCATACACGAAAGCATATATGCTACAAGCATAGAATGCAGCAAGTAGAATAGCTTACTCGTTTGGTTTACTTTGTATACCGTCAGTTTGTATCTTTAGCCGTCACCGTTACTTTATCAAAGGACACATATAAAGAACTGAATACTTAAACAAAATGGGACCATGTAACTATAACGAGAACTGAAATAAGGAGAATCAAGGTGTATGTAACTAAACATCGAAACAATCAATTATAATGTACATGAATATAAACAGTCATCAACCATCTCTATATATACATATACATGTTCTTCTGTTGTATTTGTGATAAATGCTTGAGGTTTAATTTACAACTTCTTCAATGGTAGGGCATTACAGTAGGATATTGATCAATATGAACATAGAGATTGCAATAATTTAATACTAGTATTACGATGTGATATGATAATGATATATACATGTTGGACCTCTGGTAACAAGGCTAACATTACAATAATACACGATCTTCTCACAATGTTGCTGCGAATGAGAACTGCAATACTGACCGGGATAATAACTGGCCAAAACATGGCTATAACATAATAATAATGAGGCATGGCTTAATATGCATGGAATGCAATGCTTTAGGAGCACTGCATATCATGGAATGTGACGGAATCATATGCCACTGACCCTCTAATAAACTCCCTCCATTATTTAGATTCCAATAGGCTTGAGTGCTAAGTAGCATACTCAAACGATAATAAGAAGACATAAAATGATAAAAAAAACTTGAATCAGTATGCTTCGGTAGCATATGGTTGAGCAATATGTAATGCAATGAACTCTGTATATTTACCTAATGTTGGACCACCATATTGTGGCAGTCCACTTGTGCACATTTATAGTCCATGCCATTGCCAGAGAAATTGAATACAGTAAGCCTGGGCATAATCGACTATGTACATTGTCCTCATGATTATTCACGCTGGTTTCCATGAAGATGGATGCGCCTAGAGAGTGCTTTAAACTAACTAGATAGACATCATTTACAATCAGAGCAAATACTGAGTAATGAGTAGGGAGCATTCTATGTGTTTACAAACTGTTGGGTTGGCGAGAATGCAGTTTTAGGAAGAATTCGAATACCATATAGCAACGAATGATACATTCCTTGAGCTACCGTTGTCTAGAAGGCTTAAAGAACTCTATTCAAGCAGGTTTAGGAACCACCATGTAATCTCGATAAGTATTTAGAAGCGGAAAAGCAATGGAATAGAAAGCGTTGGATGGCGAAGCAGGACAGAATGTGTAGGATTAATCATCATTAAGGTGTGCTGATTAGCAAAAATGTAGCATGCTGTGATTGATGGTTTATGTACCTCCAACACAGTCGGCCGCACATACATATCAATCAAGACATATTCTGTACCTCGTTTTGATCATTCTCTCTGAAACAAGTATACTAAAATGCGATTAGTACTATATCTTTCTGGTAATAATATGTATACTGCAATATATGTCTATGTTCCACAGAGTTGTATTACTACGAAGGCCACCTGCCCGTTTTGCTGTGTATATGAATATTAGGCCAATCCTCTGATCTTTTACAGAGTGATGTGCATGTTGCCCCCTCCCTGCGGCCTTTCATGCCAGAGTGATGGGCTGTTTCCAGTCCAAGGTTAGCGCATTCCCCGGTCTGTATAGGAGTGCGTCAGTAAAGACTCACACAAACACCACTCAGAATGATTTCAAGATGTTAACTGCTGTGTGCACAGCGACCATGCAACCCACACTACACATCCATGCTTACGTTCTTGTATGTCTCAATTTGATTTTATCTTTTGTCGTCACAGTATCATTATTTGAATACCCTCACGATATCGAAAGTGCTTTGGTCATGAGGAAAATGCTGCAAGTCTTTAATTTCACAGATTTAACGTTACATGGTTACAGAAGAGGTTTTTATGCTATAGACCAGTGTATCGTTGCTTTGTTTAGGTAGCTGGAGGTATAATATATGAGGATAATTGTTAAGAACCAAAGGTAATTGAGGACATAGAAAGAGCAGCACATTCTACCTGTGACATTTTACTTTCGCTCACCTTCCTCACATGATCAATGTTTCAACATAATGCAGAAGAATGCCCTGTTGTAAGATACACTTATATCAATTGGATTTACCATAACGAATAATTTACTTGAGTTCTACTGCAAATTTGATGTATCACTGAGCAATATTCTATGATTCGCATAATACTTTATAACATATACATACTGTGCACGCATTTGGCTAGGATACTGGGTGGGACATAATAAAGAACGTGATCACCCGGAGGAAGAATTTGAGATAAAACCTGAGTAGACTTCTGTGTTATCTTATAAGCTTCTCGAATTACTTTCATGACTTTTAGAAGCTATAAAAGATATTTATTGTAGTCACTGACCATTTTTAACAGACTCTCAATTGAGGGGGACCACACATAAGTCAAATTACTGTCTGCACATATATGTATATATGGATATATCAGATATTAAGAATCAGCACATAATTGAAAGTGAATAGAGCTCGATATGATTCTTTATATACTCATGCAAGTACATTATGTGTTTATTAGTGTTTATTTGGCTGTGAAAAAAATATTTCATCCAGATATTACCCATTTATTTTGGGTGATAGAAGATCGAGGCATTTCAAACATATGAATATGGGAGGCTAGACAAAGTACCTGACTATCCCAGCTCATAAACCCCTGGAGATATGTACTCAGTAAATTGATAGAGCTTGAAGTAATGCAGGATACCATGTATCTCTTACACCTTCGTAAGGTTGTTTGATTTACTTCCGACATATAGCCTAAGCTACGGGTAAAAATGTAGGAAAGAATACAAGTTTCCAGCATGTAAACTTTAACCAGAAAAGTGTGATAAAGCAGATAATAACCTAATTGTCAAGTGAGGGTAATATATGCTAAACTGGGTGATGACAATGGTTCTACCCATATGCTGCGCTAATGGGAGGGGGTCGGGGGTATGATTCCATCTGCCTTCGTGTCACTATAAATTGTCCGACCTCAAAATGGTCTCATGCACACTTACTTATTTATCACTCACGAGCATACGGGCGTGGGCGGTAAACCGACTTGGACCCATTCCAGACTGCCAAAATAAAGTTTCATAATTTAAATACTATAGGCAGCAGTCATTATGGATCTACAGTATAGTGTGCGCTTCTATCACTGCTGTTGGAGAGGTTTATAAATCTAAATGCCAGCTGAAAACATCCTTAGAATAGTGCAGATGGTTTATGATCATTCTGTATGCTAGTTCACGAGATCATTCATATTACCATTACATAATCTAACCTGATTATTTAATAATTTGGCCACATTACAATAGCTTGTATGCCTTATCAGATTTCAGATTTTAGTACGTTTTAATTCTAGCTAGCAGCAAATGGTATGTTCATCATTGATGAATGAGCGTGCAATTATAAATGAATAGCAATTTTGTTTGAACCTTGATAAAGGGCAATTCCACTCGAAACGTTGGTTCATAATAAAGTGCCTACAAAATCAACTTGGCTGCTTTATGGTTTTACTGTCTCCTACATTACTAAAGGTTTGGGCTACATTCAGTCTACGGATAGCTTTCTGTAACCCACTTGCACACAGGCAACTTGCCATTTCAGCAACTGCTGGAGTCTAGGATCTAAACAATCAAACACTAGTGGGTCTTGAGGTGTTTCGGTCTTGAGTTATCGATCTGAGACACTGGCACACTGCTTTTTTCCCAATATCACAGCCAATAGCACACAAATAGCACTTGAAGGGATAGTTTTTTCAGCACACTGGAGGTCTATAGGTGACGTGCTTGAATGATATATGTGATTTGTTTGGTTATTGTCAGCGTTTGCTTGGGAGAACGACATGTAGATTTCGAAGGGAAACAAAAACGTTAAACAAAATATATGACCACTCATTAATTATTCATATCAGTCTGGAATTTAAACCCCAAAAATCATAACAGGTTTGATGAATTATGAGAACATCATAACCGAGAAACGAGACTGATAGGTTGAAATTATTTCAATAATGTGACCTCTGACGAAGTAAACTGAGCAGATGTTGTTGCTATGTAGCTCAATCATTGCATTACACTGACGATATTGTAACACAGTTGCCTAAACTATACATTGACCGAGATTTTTGAAGCAAGTATGGAAAATCCTCATAGAACGTAGACCATTCTGCCCAGAAAGAAGATTTCTTTAGACAAGTAGGATATAAATCTATCAAACCACAAAACAGCAGTCAACATAAACGTATGAGATGACAGTTCAATCGAACATGAGAGAGCGGAGTCTTATATTGATTCGTTAATCTGCGAGAGACAAAACTCTAATGGAGATCTCTTCTGCATTTCTTTTTCTTTTTTTAGGTTTTCTATTTATACTGGAGTGACCGGTTCGGAGTTGACACTCCTATCCTCCACCGCTTCCAGTTGTGCTGTTACTAGAATCACCCATGCCCAGTTTTTGGGATTTCATTGTGGTACTTAGTTGTAGCATCGTTCCATGTTACATCCTACAGAAATATGCACTGTTTTAGATGACCAAAGCAAGTGTAGCTTTCAACGTTGTGATTTAATGATCAGGTTAAGACGGCATAGAAGCTGTGCAAAAATGTCAGGCAATAGTTGCGTCACATGCATGCGATATACAACTGCCTTACAACCTACCCTGTCTAAGAAAAAATCAAATGTTCTTAGAACTGAATCATTCGTCAATGAGTTATTGAAATGAAATATCACTGAAAAATAGCCAACACTTAGGCAGGAAATCAAGCCCTATAAAGACCAATGGTGCAGGAAAGAAACTTAGAAAATAGATACATGTATAGGAAGAAAGCTATCCTCCCAACTGTTAGGTGTGTGTATTTTGTATGGCTCCACCACGAGCGGTCTCCATATACTTATATATGTAGTGTTCACTCATAAAAGGAGACAATACTAGGCGTCGTGTCCGTAAGTGTGTATAAGATACCAGGTGGGGACTCCTCTTCCTCCATCTAAAGCCCAATTCGCATATGACTGTCACAGCTGCGCCTCACCTCCCACGAGTAAAAGGTGTCCTCACGCTACAGGTTTGGCTCTGTTTTTTTTGTTACACAACTGCCTGTCACAACTTTCCATTAGGATCTTCGCAGATATATGTCTCCTTCCATCCTAGTCAGACCACATTTACTGCAAAGCAAAATTGATAAACCTGGTAAAAGTTGCTAAATTAAAGATTAACGCTGCCATTTGTCTATGCCAATGTGGAAACATAACAATGAGTATACATGCACTATGGAAATATAGACATGCACATGAAACCCCTATTTTCATTATTTTGTAGTCGGCATGACTGTACCTTCATGTCCCCTAGTAACCACCCTAGGCACAGAGTTCCCGGGGTCTTGGCAGCGAGTGCAACATCAAGACAAATGTATATGAACTTTAAACATTGAAAGGTTGCCTTAAGGATTGATGTTTCTTTTGAACAATCTTGAGGTTGTAGATCTGATTCAACCTCTTTATGATTTCATAGAATCTGTTTTGAACTATGCTGAACCGATATAGACGAGATGCACCCAGACTATCATACAACAGAGATAGACAGCCGGGTTAAACGTCAGGTTTGCGCTCACTGTAACAGCTAATCACACAGAGAGTAAGAGTCACACACAGTACTCTTTCTGTTTAAAGAAAAAGCCATCAAGGATATATTCAGATCACGTTCCCTATTGAAGGATGCAGGTACCTCAAAGGAAGTCTGAAGCACAGTTAGTGATCGGGTGATGTAGGATGGTGATATCGATTAACATTCATGGCTGTAGATACATCTGCAATCATTTTGATAGCGATTGCATGATATCCCTATTAGTGTTGCAGGGATCTCTTTTAAAGGTGGAGTATGTGTTGGAATTCTGTTTGTAACATCTACATGTAAAAGTCTTGCGATTGAATGAATAAGTTGGTTGGACAACTAGTCATTTATCAAGTAATGTATAGTTTATATATTATCTGACTGTATTGAGCGGCTGAAAGTTGAATATTTGCGCATTACGGACTAGAGAGTTTACATACGGAAGAGGAGATAATACTATACTTTTTTGTTTTAGAAATTAATTAGCTTCATCATCTTTGAGTGACGGAAATGGTATTTTTTCACATAGGAATGTATTAAGGTTTAGTAGAAAAGACTGATTGCACTGGCGTTACCCTGATGACAGCAGGCATTGTCCACAGTGCCAGCACGTGGCAGTTCAAAGATATCTCTGCCTAAATGAGGACAATTAACACTCCACTTCTCTTTCCGCAGTCCTAAATAAATGATGTTTCTTAATCAGCGTGTGCCTGGTTTGCCATAGGGAAGGGACTATTAATATGATTTTAATAATATATTTTTTTAATCTTTTTTATTCAACGCTGAGGATCCCTTATTCTTCTTGGTGGACCGCAGGAAGAATGACTCTGCAGTCCACTTAAGGAGTCAGGCGCCAGACGGGAGGATCCTGAGGTCCTAGCTTTTTCGCAGACATAATTTTCTTGTTTTGATCTGCTTTAATGCTTGGTCCTTCAGGCGCCACCTTTTTGGCCGTGGGGACGTGCGTCGGAGTCCCCGCCACCCGCCCTCTGCATGTATATCAATACACCCCGCGCTCACGCGCTATCGGTTAGGGTTGCTCGCGTCGTGTGGAAATCTACCATGGCGTGGAAAGTAATGTTATCATAGACCTGGCTTCTAGCCAGAGAGCTAGAGCCTACATAGCTTTGTTGTCAGAGTCGTCTTGGTGTTGAATCGATATTGACTTGAATGGAGGGCCAACACGAGACACCCCCTCCCCTATCCCCATAACCTCCAGCCCCCTGTCAGCCCGTCATACGTGGCGATGGGTGGTGGTGCAGGGTGGAAGACACCTGTGTGCTTCCCAGGCCCGCGCTGCACTGATAGCTGACTTCCGGTGAAGTGAGGATGGTACGGAACAGAGGAGGGAGGGAAGAAACGTGCCTTATATGGCGTAGAGGACAAGGGGTAGGATGGTATTGGCCTTGAGAGTTCTCACCATTCACATCGTATAGGAATACTGGAGGAGCCTCTCCGGGACATGTGATGCAGACCCTGGAATACGTGCACATGAAAACGAGCCCCTTTAGTGTACCTAACGCCATTTTGACCATGTGTACTGGTCTTCCCTCTAAGCCTAGATGATATCGGTTTTTTTCTAAGAAAATCTTGAGTGAGTTCCTGCAGTAGCACCCAGGCTTACCAAAAGCCTCGTCTATACGTTAGGAAAATCCGTATTGATGTCAAATTCGGTTTCCTTCTGATTTTGAAACTTAATATTTATCATTAATGAATATCAGAAAGCCTACATAAATGGTCCACTTCACTTGAAAGATGGGTAAACTCGAGACACTTGGTTTGACTTACGAGACAACTCGATTTTGACACAATGTTAACAATAATTTCTTCACAAAAGATAGCTATTGTAATGGGTGAGAGTACATTACGTCCCAGAACCCCAATGCGTTTTGCAATATTAATAACCCGGTTTGCAGATAGATATATATCCAGAGGAGTCGCACTGTGCACTGCCTCGCTGCCTCTCATTTATCTCCCGCTCCCTGTGTATCGCCATCAGCATGCAGACATTGGCTTGGGTCTTCACCTTTCCGGACGGGAGCCACCTTCCATCATAAACCACTGACGCAAGTACAGACCCTGCCAAGGTTATGCTAGGAGACCGCCATCTTGTGTGGCAGAATGCTAAGCAGGGGACCCGCTTATGATGGCTCGGCGCAAATAAAATATCCAAGATGAATATTGGCATCAATTCGAATGAGCTCCTTTAGATGATCCACATTAACCCCAATATGTCTTGCATTTTGGAGGTTGTCTATAGATTGGCGGGCAGTAACCGGGAGACGGTCTGTGATCGGTGGAGCAGACAGTCTCCGGTATGTGCCCTCGAGCTGGGAGCCGCGCCCGTATTGTGTACACGTACATATGAGCGGACCGTCGGTCATCTCCGGTTTACCTTGTCGGTCTGCCCGCTGCCACGCCGAGGGTCCGGTGACGTGAGTCCCGCCCTCAGGCCGCGACCGTCAGCTCCAACAATGCGATGCGCCGACAGGCAGCGGGCTGGTCGGCCGATGAAGCGGGTAAGCGCCGACCGGAAACAGTGTATTCTATCATAGGCGCGGTGCACCGGGCCGATAGAGGGCGCACTGATGCAGTGTGTCGGTCATGCCCACAGGGTTTGACACAACCTTTTTTATAGTTTATAAGACCCCCTTTCTTCGCATTCCGGATATCTTGATTTTTCTTGGAAAAACTGAATGAAATCCAAATGTGTATGTTCTACCCATTTTGAATCCCTCAACCTCAAAAGAAAACGTCTCAGGACCGTAAGTGAAAGAGAAATCAGGTGTGATATATTCATGGTGATCACTGGATACTGAGGGATGAAGAAGTATACATAAACAACTGCATTGTTAAGGAAGGTAACAATGCATATGTAATTACTGTGAGACTTGTATAGAAAATATATTCATTAAAGGCGAAATCGTGGTCACAGCAATTCTCACAGGACACTAGCCTTTATTCATTGATATAAATGTATTTTGGTGAAGTCGGTGCATGAAAAGAATTTGGGATTGTGTTCGTCCTATCCTATGTTGTTCTGATTATTGTGGGCATCGGGAAGAAAATGGTACAGAGGATTTGCCTTTCCAGTCAAACTGACACCCTGCGAGAAGGAGAAGATGCAGTTGTTATAAAAATAAGGAGACAAAGACAAGTTTGGGTCTCTGGGATGCGAAGAGTTGGGGCTATTGGGGTGGGTCACTAACGAACCAAAGCCAAGCTTTGGTTTGTACAGCTGAGTAAAGCAGCGAGTGTCACCAGCGTAAAAGCTTACCTCTCACACCGCCACTGATGCGGCAACGAAAACGAGGTCAGTTCTCCTAACCCGCGCGCATGGTGGGATTTAGAGGTGAAGCTCTGGACCTCGGGGGTTTAACCCGTTATGGACCCCACCCCGTGTTCCTTGCACTTCCCTTGTCTCCGGGTGTGTTTGTACTCAATGGTTTGAGAATGACAAAGTATTGAATAATGAAATAGTATCCTCACGCCGATAGAAAAGGTATACTGCATCTAATGTGTATAGATTTGACCATGGTTTGTCAAATGCATAATAATCTGCATTGTTTGCTACATTCTGTGGACTGGTTAAAGCACACCCACGATGAAAGGGAAATTATGTGATGCAGTGGCGTGTAGCGCAGGCGTTATGGCGCGTTACTCTTAACAGGATCACAGCACGATCGAGTTTTAGCCACGGGCATAGCTTGTACCCTGCCACCTTCATTTTGTGGAATCTACATCGACCTTCTCAGTCACATAAACCGCCCCAACACATCCCACCTAACCATTTAGATGCGAAAGACAACCGTCATAAGTAAAAGGTTAACGGGTGTTGAGAGTGTTGGACACAATGCTGAACCTATACCAACCGTTCGTTCAAGCCTTGGGGCACTTCTGGCTGGAGGCTGGAGGGTAGGAAGAGGAGGAGGGCTGGCAGCCCTGGCCGAGGGGATCAGGAGGCTGGAGGACTATTTACGGGAAGCGAGCCGTGTGTTTTCACTAGGGTCTTCACTTTTCATCCCCGGGCCCTGGGGGTGGGCTCACACTAACAGACTGAACACACACAGCAGAAGCAAAGTTCACTCCGGCCCCGACCAATTAATTCTCGCACCGGAGCCATGCACAGGATCCACCCCCATCTTCGATTCGTCCCGCCTATTCAAAAATGACTCTTTAAATTGCTTTTATTTCATTCTCTTCTCATATTCCTTTCCACTTTTGTGGGAGAGGAGGGTATATAGCTCTATGGGTAAACTCCACTTCTAATTGAGAAATTTGGAGTTTAGGATCCATTAATCGGATATTCTACTGCAGCCTCGCATTAGTAACATCTCACTTAATTTGGTATGTGATATTTTTAATATGTTGATATGGTTTTCAAGAATGGGGAGATATACACAATTGGTATGCCTTGGATGTCGGTGCAACGAAACGCCTCGCAATGCATCAAGCCTCCTGATGCTTTGTCTCACGCGTGTCAGCCGTCTCAAATGAAATGAAGGCTCTTCTAACACCTCCACGATTTATCGCCGCTACCGGCTTTCGGAGCGATATTTGCAGCATACAGACAGGGTGGCTGGCGAGGATATGTATGTACGTGTAATTTCCCCCGCTCTTGTTTTCTCTATCTAAGGGCTGGGCATGCGTATAGAGGCCGCATTGCGGAAATGTTATCAATCCAAGGCTCGTTAATTATGGATGCTATTGTTTTCTATGGGAGCCTCCCCAGCGACCCAGGCGCCCGGGCTAGACTATCTAGTGGCGAGCAGTCCTTCTCGCTCCAAAAACGCGCCGTTTATTGAAATATTTATCAGCACTGCCGCGCGCAGCCGGTCGCCCGACGCGACACCTGGCGGACGCCACGGGCGACACACGACTAATTCAATCTGCACTGGTGGCCGGCGATCGGCTGGCGTTTACACGGCGTGCCTTGATTAGGGTCAGGCAAACCGACCGGTACCATCGCAGGCGGTCAGAAAAGGGGCAAGCGAAGCAAAGTCCGAACAGATTCCAACTCGTCCACATACACATGGGCCTAGTGGGGATTTAAAACAGGACTCTGTGGGTTTATTTTCACGTTCTACTAGAGGAATCGGTCTACTTCAAGCTAGAGGGAATGAGGAACGGGTGCCATGCCATTCACAAAGGAATGGGGGAGAAGAGGGCAGTGTTAGGGGGGATGGTTCCTGCAGAGTATGGGCCTCATGATTAGTTAAAGGACTTTAGATTTTTAAAACAAAAGTCCCGTTTAAATAGGATACTGTTACATAATAGATATGGTCATATCGTAAGTAAGTAGAACTTAAGCGAATAGTAACTCATACATCGACGTCATGCGTGTATGTAGGTGATAAGTCACTTGCCCACTGTTAGGTGTGAGGGAACAACATGCTTTCGGGCGGCTACATACCCAGGTTCAATCGGCATGCCGTGCATAACGTACGTTGATCAGAGTATAAAGCTCGTTTGAATGGGCCGATTATTCGGCGCCGATCTGCAGTCGGGAACCATCGGTAGATTCTTTTGGTATACCGTCGTCAGATTGATGAAATGAAACCAGACGTGCAGAAAATGCTCACAGATTGATTCGGAATAGATTATGTAACAAGGCCGCCACCGACGGATTCTATGACAGAAAATCTTTTCATACCTTGAAAAGACACCTGTCACAGAGCATACAACCCTCAGCGATAAATTGATACCAACATAGAGTCCGGGCCACCAGTGACAGAAGTCTAGGTTAACTAACAAATGGAAACAAGATTTTATAATGCGACGTTTCTACCTGACGATTCTGGCTACCGATTCTGGCGTCAGGCACCACACTATCTGACACTTTAAGGGCACATGATCGTCAGGCGGAAGCGGGGATATAATTTTCAGGTCGACGATTTTTGTATCCCTACATTACGTTATTTGGCACCACCTGATGACTATTCGCCTCGCCGATAAAATCAAAACCGGTACATTTATTTGGTGGCGGACTTACGATTTCCTGCCGGGTCCGTAGACAACCACCTCCACTTCCCTCACCGACGATGATATTTACGTTAACCCTATTTGCGCATATAGATATACCACTATTTATTTTAGGGAAATGTATACATTCGGCACTAGTTTGGGGATGGTTAAGCTTCACCATGATGAGAGTTGATGGAGAGTTGATCAACTTTGATGGAGAGGTATAAAAATCAGTCGTTATGTGAAACGCTGTGTGTATTTTAGGTCACCGATTACCAGGCAGGAATACGTTCTCAAGTGCCACATCCCGGCAACCTTTGTGCAATGCCTAAATAATCAGTGTCTATTTCGTTTCCATTGAGTTGAGCATTGATGCACGACGCCTTATGCGGCGTTTCCGACTAAAAACCCATCGATAATTTCCAAGCTGTACAAAGGTCGGTCGATGGTTCTCCTTGTGAAAGGTCGGCAGTATATATATTCGGTGAACTGCACTGCAAGAATGCGGTGGATACTCACCTACTTTTGGTAGTAGAATGCAGAGCATCGCTGACTATTTCAATATGCTTTGTTTTCATTGCTGGGTGCAGAAGTCGGTCGGTGGTGCCATATTGCAAAAAGCAGGGAGAAAAATCGTTAACCATTTCTGTTTCCACCTGGTGATTATCGCACTGAACGGCAGGTGCATGGAAACGCTGCATATAACTCTCGATGGCCTCGATTTGTAAGCGATAAACCATGCAGTCGATATATACGCCTTAACGTTTATTAAAACGCAAAGATCAGCCTGACAGCAGACTACAAATTTGCTTTGGAGGATAATTTTAGGCTCGACCTACATATAAATAGTATCGTATGTTAGTAATAAAGATAACGCTCCAGAGCGGTACCTGCTTGCTGAAAGGCGAACAGACGCGAGTGCGCATGCCTGGCAGCGCACGACTCGAGGAGCTGTTTTCCGGCAGGTTGAATGGCAAAGGTCTCGGTTCGTATCAAACCAGCACGGTGTGTAAAAAGACCCTCCAGATAAGACATGGGAATCAGGTGCTCTTTGAGGATACAGAGTTCAAGACATGAGGAGAACGTAGGTAGGAGACCGAGTGCAGCGAGACCAGAGGCATGCCATCGACCGTGTGTTTCAAAGGCTTGGTCTCACCTCTCAAAAGGTGCTCGAGATGCCTATGAGGCACTTCACTTATAACAAGAATGGTAAAAAAAAACCAAAAAACATAGAGTTGTATAACACATATGTCATCGGATTTAGGGCCTCCAAAAATTGCTTCGTTTTTATTGCTATTATTCTAAGGTCAGGATATATTGGAGTGTTTATTTGAATATACATTTCTTAGAAATCATGAGAGACATAAATTATGGCATTAAAAAATGGTTGATTCGCTCTTTTTGCTTCTAGCGAAACATGCGACGGATTCAATGGTATATGGAAACAGGAGTGTCATATTTTCCTATTCTAAACGCGGGCCTGAGGCTATGGCCTAAGAAACCTGGCCATTGTTTGGTACATTCGTGACTTGCTATGCATTTACCAAGTCCTGTAAACAGAGATTATATCGTTTATCACGATCACATTGTACCACTTCGAGAAGTCTACTACACTCAGTGCAGTCAGTGACAAATGATAATTTTACAATTAGAGAATACCCTGTGTGTGTTTCACAGTTGCAAAACATGTCTGTGGAGGGAGGAGTATCTAAATATTTTTTTGTGGTTCTACAGAAGCCAAGATTTCAGGTCTGGTGCAGGTGAACATGAGGGACTGAAAAGTGCGGGCGACCAGAAAAATATTTCTCAGTGGGGGATAACAATGTTCCAAGTGACAGAATAAAAGCTTAACAAAAATGAGGCAGACAAGAAGTACACAGCGTGGGTGTGATCCCAAGGGAAGAGAGTCATGAATATTGCATCAACATCTAGAGGAACACAGAACCTAGAGAAAGGGATGTTTTTTCATGATGTTATGTGCCCCGAAATTGTACACACTCCCTCGAGGCGTAGCATAGGAGAGATATAGTTTACCCACAATGTTTATACCACATTAACTTTCTCCTCAAACAATTAAGATAAGCAGAACCTATGAATCCCTGCATGTTTTTTGTTGTAAGCTTGTTTCTCTAGTGTAATGGTCTCTCGTTGTCACTTTGGTGACGTATAACAGTGTAAACTGCTATTGGCAAAGAGATATTACTTGTTCTAAATACGCTTGTACCTTACATGTACTTCAGTTATACATTTAACCGGTCTCTAGGAGAATGTCACTGCAGGATGAAGTCAACGAATATCTTCGGGAATTCGTGTTACTGCTTGACAATTACAAGAAATTACAAAGGTTGTGCATGCAACATTGTGTCAGTGTTACTTTGATTGTTTCCACCTACCGATTAAGGATTACGTCGCATACCACATAAAGCATTGGGTCTTAAATGCATTTTCCAATGGCCAACTATTCGCCACCGATCTACAGTCGCGAGCCACCAACACCAGATCAGTGATTGGAAACAGTCATGCAGAGAAGTGGTCACCAATTTATTGTGCTTAGATTATCCAAAAAGGCCACTACCGACTGACTTGGTCAACGACCGACTCAATCAAAGGGGAATGTTGGTGATGGTCATTGAGTTTGGAGGACTATTCCATCAATATGGACCTGTTAAATGCAGCAGAAAAAAGACTGTAAGCCCCGTTTCCATTGGCCGACGAAAACGGTGTAGATTTTTGAGTTCTCTTAATAGCCCATTTACATTTTGCGCCAGCAGTGTTAAAGGTCTATCGGCAGTTCCTGACTGTATATCGTGATGGCCAATGAAAATGGGCTATTAGGAGAACATAAAAAATCGACATCCGTTTTCGTTGGCCAATGGATACAGGCCTATACACCCTCACCAATATTTAGATCCTAACTTGCAGCCATTGGCCAACACTGGCCGACTTTTTAGAGAACTTAATTGATCGGTGCCGTTTTCTTCGGCCAGTGGAAAATGGCTTACAGTGTGGCGCCTTCGAAACTGATGAGTGACATCTGAATTACCCAAATAAATAGTTAAACCCAAAACCTGCCTCTCGGCTAATTCACATAGATCAAGTACCATTCGAGGTTAACGGAAAGTAGAAAACAGACTGGGCATCGGCACTGGGCCAGTATAAGTTTTCTACTGAATATTTATTCAATTCTTGTGCGTTTTGGCTTGTTTGGTCCAGATAGGCAGTCACCTGTAGCTCGAAGCCTGTAGTTGCAAAGCGGGCTGGACATGTTACACAGGGCCGTACATCATATTATTTACCACTGTGAAATATGAATATTTTACCAAATACTGAGCAGAGGGTAGTAAGTATAGGATTGACGTGCACAGGTGTATAATATAGTAGGCATGTTGCTAACGCCCTGTGATTCAAAGTATAGAACAAGAAGAACACGTAGGAACTCGTTGGCTGGGAATGTCATAAACAGAAAACATAAGGGTAAAGAGAAAGAGGCTTAAATACAATAGTAAACGTCGTCGGTTCAAATGAAGGTGAGGTATGTAGAGTTGCCCATGGGACAACATGTTTTCTAAATATTTAAGATTAACCCTATTGAGCCGGGTGCCCGCGGAAGGGTTAAAGTCACGGAGTCGGGTACCAGTACCAATGAATACGGCTTGAGGCCGGGTATATAGAGTATATTGTGAACATTTCATCTTAGCATCACGTGACATGACACGTGATATTTAATACTATTTTTCATTTCACCTAGAAATAACAATTGGTTTTTCAATTTTGTTTAAAAAGAAACGAATATTTTGTAAATGATGCCTCAAGGCATCACCTGGCCAGCCCTGGTTGATGCCTTGAGGCATCACCTGGCCAGCCCTGGTTGATGCATCACCCGGTGTGAGGGGTTAACGGAAGATTCGATTTCGTACATGTATATGCTATAGGGTATTTATAATGGCAACAAAGCCGGCCCCAACTGGATGTCTGACTATGTGCATCTTAGGATTACATGCACTTCTTTTTCTTAAAACCGTACTTTTTCAGTACAGTTATAGTTTTTCGTTAATATATTCATTAAATACTGTAATAAGGATTTCTGCGAAAAGTAATTTATAGATTAAGAGCTAGTCTTCCAAGATCAGATTTTCAAAATAACTAATTTGGCGGATGGTTTCATAAAACACACAATATACATTAGGCATTAGGCCAACAGTAAAAATTGGAGGAAATCACAATGTTTGAGCAAGATATATTATCTGTAGGATTGTGAAAAACAGAGTATTTTTGTTCTGCGCGAATAGAGCTAGCCCACTTTTCCAGTAAGGGAGTGGCACCATCTGTCAATTCATGCGGCTGTCATTATTCTTTCAGTAGGCTGTAGGGTTAACTCAGGTTGGCATTGATAGAAAACCACGTTCTGCTCTGGGAAATACGGATGTACTGTTGAGACACAACAGCAAATTCTGCCTATAGCAGAACAATGTAAGTAGTCTTTTTTATGAAAAAAAGTATCATTGAAATACAATCCATGGTGATCGGGACATATTCAATCTGCATTAGAATAGAGGTGTCGTATTCACGGTTATGAAAAAAAGGAGAACTCATCACAGATTCCTATTCTTATCTGTGCCCCATGGGGATAATTGGTTCTTCAATATTACGCGGAGATGTGGAAACTGTGCCACAAACAGACCTTCCCGAAGGTCAGAGTCAATTCCAACCACGCGTAAGTACACCATGACAAAGATCTTTCCAGACAGCCATCCGGCACTATTGGAACATGTTTTTTTTCTGATCCTTTTGCAAATATATGTTTGCCACAAGCCGTAATGGCTAAAAATCTCCAAAAGTGTCACATCAATATTTTTTGTTTTGATGGGGACTAAGTTCTATAGGATCTTATCTACTTTGAGCTAGTATCCTTCCTAGACATCTGAGCGCTTGGTACAGTGATACGTGTGAAGGTGTAGCAGAAATAAAGCCATTTTCCACTGACCGATGAAACCGGCACCGATTAATTGAGTTCTCCTAAAGGTCGGTCGGTGGTGGCCAACGATTGCACGTCAGTGTCTAAAAGTTGGAGCGCATGCTTTGTCTTCTTTATTTCTGCTGCATTTGACAGGTCCATACCAACTGAAGTTGTTCAATGGTGTCCTCATTGTATAATCTATCCACACGTAATCGGTGAGCAGTGCTATGCATGCCTTTTTCCATTCATCGATCTGACGTTGGTGGTTCCCAACTGCTGATCGGTGCTGAAAAAGGCCTGTTTCCATTGGCCGACAAACACGGTGTAGATTTTTCGTCTTCTCCTAATAGCCTATTTCCACCACAGATATACAGTTAGGAACCACCGGCGGACCTTTAGCATTGTTGACGCAAAATGGAAATAGGCGCTTAGGAGAACACAAAAAAGCTAAACTTTGTTGTTGGCCAATGGAAACGGGCCTTTAGTCGGCCAGTGGAAAATGGCTTATAGAATATTCGATTTGCACCAACATAATGATTCAACAGCGTCAGTTTAAAAACGATATTGAAAGAAAACCTTCTGACAATTTATCTTCTCGACAATTTAAAAGGTTCTTGTTGCCATAGTTTATTTAGCAATTCTATATTGATATAAGCACTGTCGATGAATCTCTCAACAGGACTGATGTGTATGTCAATGGCCTCTCCGAGTACAGAATATGTGTGTCAGATTTCCTGATAATTTCTTGATTGAATTTCTTGATACCTTCTAATTGATAATTTGATATCTAAGGATCAATTAGGGGTAGATATATAGCCTAAGATATTTCATAAAAACTATGTAATTCTTATCACAGACAAATCGCAAAAGTCCCTACTTTGCTGATGCACAAAACAGTTCTTAATATACTCTTAATGTTCTATAGCCATAACTAATGGCTTTACTTTTATTTCAAAATTAGGGTAGGATTCTGGCATTTATATAAGGTATTTACTGTACAAACCCACAATGTTTGTCATTTAGACCAGCGGACAAATCACTGAGATTAGCAAATCGAAGTAAACAAAATCACTTCCCTTAGGCGATAACGTTATATAATCGCTTCGTACACATCAACCTAACTTTTTTTTGACAATGTATGCAATCAAAGTTAGATAAATGGAAAGAGCTTTTACCCTGTTTAATATACACTCCTCTTATGATGTGTCCCGCCTATTATCTCATGTAATATTTTGGAGCTATGAATGCGAGGCTTGTATTGAACGACTGGTATGTTCACAGAATCATGTTTTTTGGAAGTCCACACAACCACTCATGCTATCAATGAATGTATATAATATTCACGTTTCACACTAAACATGATGTATTTGTGATTATGTCTCATTTGTTCTGTCCACATCTGAACAATATCGCTATCAAACGGAGGAAAATCAAAGCTTTAGGAGTTCTCTTTTCCGTCTGATTCTGGGTAATTTTCTCTCTATATCAAAAACCAGCTCATTGTAATGGACGACTAAGATCAGTCCAAAGGATACCCGCTATATCGAGTTTCTACTGTGTATTAGTCCAATAGTTGCAGACAAATAAATCTGCGAAGACCATTATTACTTAAAGGCAACTGATATTTGCCAAATGCCCCGAAGTAACTCATTTTCATAGTTCATATTGATACGTTCCGTTAATATTATCTTTGCCATTAATTGTTTCTGATACAGATTGTCCTTTCTCTACTTCTCAGTCAGGACAGATTCAATAAATGCCATCTGCGAAACATCAATGGCGCCAGATGCACATTTACGAGCGTAGATGCTAGATGTGATTCCCCTCCAGGGCCTATCTAACACTTTAAATCCCAATTTAGAGCTTCTAATCCAGATTTCGAGCCACTGCATACTTGGAACAATACAGAAAAGAGTTACTCATAGCTAAAAACTATTTCTACATGATTTAACCCTTTCACTACGCTGCATAGCACCAAATACACACCCTGAAATACGCTGCTGCAGTACCATTTTCACCCCTGTAGTACGCTGGTGCTTTTCACAATATCCACAATGACGTTGTTATATCATACCTCCATGGTAATAGTTAGATAAAAAATAATTAGGATGTTATATAATGATAATGATTTTTTACTATGATACAGTTTCACATAGGTCGGAAAAATATTATCAAAATATTCGTTTTCATTAAAGATAGCAATTACTTAAATTTTGGAAATGATGCCTCAAGGCATCATAGCGTATTACGCCCGGGAATGCCTCCAGGCATCATAGCGTACCATGCCCGGGAATGCCTCCAGGCATCATAGCGTAGCTAAAGGGTTAACCAACATTCACGCAGTGATAGTTTTCACAGCTCAAGAATCAATTCTTATAAATGTCTAGTGAAATTGAGGAGAATCTTGGACGACTGATCATATGGGAACTACACTGTCATGTGCTATACAACGGTTCACAGATAAACACAAATAAACAGTTGATGTGATATGGTTGAGGGAATTTTGTTAAAAACAAGATGATTGAACAGATTGTGGCTTCTCGAACACAGCACAGACCTCTCTCATTCTGTTGGGCGTGATTCACTTCCGGGCGTCAAATAACAAGCCAGCCGACTCTCGATTCCCGGACAATCAGCAGAAACTCATGATGGCCAATTTGTAATCAGCAACCTGTGGAACCTGGTTAAAAAGCAGTAGTGGCTGATTGACCGCTCAGTTTCACATGACACCAGCTGAGTGAGTGGGGCTGCTGAGAGGAGAACCGTCTGAGCCCGGCATCATAAGGCAACCACCCACGACTTATCCACGCGCCCGGGTCTGTATCTGTGGAGGAAATGTTCCCGCGCGCATATGCATTGATTTGGCAAGGATGCTCAGCCGCAAAGCAGTGCTCTACTTTCATACCTTCCCTCCATGACATAGCTTCCCCTGTCGCGTTCACACAGACAGATATGAGACCAACAAGGATGGGTGGGTACATATGCACTTACTAAGGTAATTCAATAGATTACTTACACAAACTGACTATGCATAATTCAGGGGTGGGTATGACTATGGAATAAGACCATTGTACTGTTTACCAATGTAAAAAGTCTGGTATATAGAAATAGTAATTCCTTCGATCTGTTTTGCTGTGACCGGTTTCATAGCGAACAAAGATGGGGTGATTTCAATGCACAGGTGTGCACACTCTCTCATTTGCTGTTCATATTCGTTCTGTCTAGTCAGCAGTAATATGCCCTAACCTAGAGGTATAAGAAATCAGATGTGCATTGAATAGCTAACACTGGGCCCTCGGCTGGATATAATTATTACAAGGAGAATATTTAGACCAAAGGTACTATTCTCATGGGTCATTGAGAGCATGCATTGAATTGTTTAATAATATCAATTAACCCGGGCACATATCTATGTATGTTTACACATAAATAAATAAATAAATAAATAAATATATATATATATATATATATATATATATATATATATATATATATATATATATATATATATATATACAGTAAACCCCCCGTAGGCGGTACCCTTCGTTCTGTGCTAAAGTGTCCGCTTACGCGAGGTTTCCGCTTACGCCAAGTTAAAATAAACATCTAATAGAGGGAACCGTTCCGAGAAAAGTTGTCCGTTAGGCGGGGTTCTTCTGTATATATATGTTTACATATGTGTATTTATTTATTTACAAACAAATTTCACGTGATCATCCTCTTATAATGAGCAACATGACCTACTCGAATTCATACAGATTGTTAGTATTGGAAAATGAGCACCCTGATTCCCTGCATTCAACAACTTCGGTATCATCTTGATATTGGATGGAAATTCTAACAGCAGGGTCCGTCTGATTTTGTCACACGAGGCAAGCCTATTGCTCATCTTAGAAAACTAAAAGTGTGTAGTTCTTTGCACAGACATATCTCAGTAATACAGCAAAATGACCTTTATGCGCATAAATATGTAGCGATAGAGAAAAACACAATTCTGATGCATATATATATATAGAATGATGGTCTTCCTATATCATTATTAACTCCAATATTTGCCTGTGGTATTTAGTTATAATCCTTCATATCTTTCTTTGATATATATATATATATATATATATATATATATATATATATATATATACATATATATACATATATATATACATATATATACACTTATATAAAGAAAGAACGAAGCTTATCATCGACTGTCATGTGAAATTACCTAGATATTTCACTATCTAAAGTCGGTACATGCGCAAGGTGTTTCGATCAAACGTAAGTAAATATACAGGTAACATATAACCGTACTCATCACGATTTAGTACGCTTATTGTCGACAATCCTTTTAACTCCTGTTTCCTAGCGTGACTTTCTTTCTCCCTAAAATACGAACCACCGAGGAAAGGAAATATAAAACCACATCAAAGGACAAAGTCGTACATACACCGATACCATGGCACTAGTCGCCTTAATCCATCTGCCACGATTCGAAGATACATCCAAATAATTCGCAGGAGAAACAATGGGCAGGGCTTTTTATAGTGTCAGTTGGCGTCGCTTCTTTATCACAGTTCATTAGACAGTGAGGGCGAGATGTATATTGTCCACTGGGGGTGGCGGGAGGCAGGGGACGGTGATTGATATGATATGGCTTCATACACGGCTACATCAAAGCCACCCCGCTTTCCCCGAGTCGATGAGCTGCTCCCTCCGCCTTAAAAGCGAACCCGAGCATCTCCTTCTGGTGACGTCCGCTGTGAGCTGCTCATTATTGACGCCCGGCATCTCGCGGAGGTGCTCCAGTTGGACTGGGCGCCGGGTTTGTGTGGTGGGCGCGTCGGCGACATGTGTCCTCAGAGGCGGTTGGTTTTGTCGAGGGGGGCGGGTCGGGAGGTCAGAGTTGCCTCTGTCGTGTCTTAGTTGACCTCTGTGACAGTCGGCCTGACAGGACGTGTCACTACTGCGCTGTGAGGGGAGCGGGGAACCTGGCTGGGGACGGTAGCATCTGGCCGGGAAACACCTCCATATATACAGTTGCCCGGGCTACTGATAGTCAGAGGTTTGGTCAAAGGTTGGATTTAACTAGTTGTTCACGGGACGTAAGTATAAAGGTGCTGGCGTCAGGCAGTTAAGAGAGGTAGCAATGTCAAGGCCATTTCCCTTTGACCGACCATTTGGCACTCATCTGCAGTCGGAAACGGTCGATGGTAATTTTTTGGTAAACTAAATCCAGACCTGTGAATGGAAACGAGAAAATACGAGAAATTATCACCGATTTATCTGGCATTGATTGTTTAATGAGGCCACCACCTACTGATTTTCTCCCAGACCGACAGAATCAAAATACAACAGAAACAGTGATTAGAATACACCCTCACGGATTATTTGATACAGTTCATGGCACCACCAACAGTCTTTTTGAGGAACTAAATTAATCAGTGCCGTTCTCGTCGGCTAATGATGTTAACTATGGCTAGGAATGGTTGACAGCGGCTGACAGAGTTTTATGACGACTGATATCTGACAGCTCAAGGCTGACAGAGGGTTCATGCTGACATGTTGACAGACATTTGCTGGTTAATGGATTGCTGTCTGGCTGCTGGTATGATATAAGTCAGTATGCAGCCCAATGGTTTGGCAGGTAGGTAGATTGGTGGGCAGCTCAGTGGGTAGGAAAGTGAACAGGAGGCCAAGTTAAAATGTCTCAGATAGGCAAGGTTGGTGGTAGATATCCGTTTGGGCTGGTAAGTGGTTAGCTGAATTGTAGTTTGTAAGGACGAGGGGGGGGGGGGGGTGACCAAAGGATAATTCCAAAGGTAGGTTGCAGGCAGGTAGTTCGGTAAGCAGGTATGTGAGTGGGCAAGTAAGAGGGTTTGCATGGTATGTAGGGCATCGAGGCTGAGCAGGTGTATTAGCAGGCTAAGGCCCAGCGTCTACCTACTACGATTGAAATTTAGACTACGAACCAACAAAGATAGCCGTTCCGGTGTCTATCTGCTTAAGGCCTAGCGTCCACCTACTACGATAGACATTTAGACCTACCGATATGGTACCGATACAAAAAGCAAATATCGGAGACATATCGTGAAGGTGCAAAATCGTAGACGTCTGTCTAGACATGCCAATCCACCATGCATCTCAATGGGGTTTTTTCGGTGCCTAATCGCAGAAACGTGGTCAACTGCCCCGATATTAGGTGATCTTCCGACGCGATTTAAATTTTTTATCGGGAGGTGCATCGTAGACCAAATCGGTGCCATATCGTAGTAGGTAGACGCCGGGCCTAAGGAACAGGAGTATAAGGCATGATAGGTAGGGTGGCCAGGTTAGATGGTCAAGGCAGGCAGATTGGATTTGCAAGGCAGGCATGAAGGACAAACAGGTAGGCTAACCCAATGATCAGTGCAGGCAGGCTAGATGGTTAGGGCATGCAAACTAAAGTGTCAAGGTTGGCAGATTAGATTTGCAAGGCAGGCACGAAAGATGGATGGACAGGCAGGCAGACGTACTGAAAGGTCGATGCAGGCAGATTATATGGGCAAAGTGGTCAGGCTAAACATAGAGGGTAGGCAGGCTGAGCAGGTAGGACTGTCAGGCAGGACAGATAGGCCAGCATGAATTGGCACCCCCCCCCCCCTCGATTTTATTCCAATTTATGACAACTCAGGTGACCGGAAAATGCTGAAGAAAGGAAAGGGCCTGGAAACTAATGCCACATCCGTTCGCCGGTTTTCTTCCACGTTGGGTGACAGGTGCACACGGCCAGTCGTGGTCGCGAACACCCGTACAGACATTGTCAGCATTGCCTTGTTGTGTGTAATATCAGAATGGCTTTCAAGCTAAGTGGATGCTCCCTCATTGATTAGATATGTTGTGCTGTATCATAACCCAATACAATGTGTCCTGTAGCACAGGCGCTCATATGCGATCTTTGCCTTAATGATATAGTCTTCTCAGTGTTAGAATTTCTCGATTTCTCTCTTATCTAACTTACAGTAGACTCTCCTCTGTTTTAGGCAATAGGTTGAGGATTTTCTTCGCATTCCCTTCTTTTCCACAAAGACTAGCTAGTAATGTCATCCATTGATACTCTAATGGCGAATTAATCGCAACGTCCCTTTCCTCTGTTTCTTTTTGAATATTCATTTATCCCGGATTACAACGGCTATTGGCTGGTATGATTTTGCATCCAGCAGTGCATTATTCTGATATTGTTCTACTTAGTGTTTCCTTCAAAAATGTATATCCATGAAAGATCTTTTATGATTTCAGTTAAAACCAGAGGTTGATGGTACGGTTTGACAATCACAAGAAAGGAGAGACAATCGATGTGATACGTTGTGAAATGATCGCGATAGCTATCAATTTAACACGATTTGAAGTCTGGTAACTAGATGACATAAAATACACAACCTCCTTTTTGATAATCAGTGTATAGATATAAGTTATGTTTTTTAAAGATTGCCAATGGACTCAATAGAATGCGTCAAACTTGAACAGTCGGCTCTAAAAGACATTCCTCCCTGTATAAAATAGATGATACCAAAGCTCTGTTTTCATCATATAAGGAGATCGGTTCATTTGAATAGAGCATCACTCACTACATGTAACAACGTTATTAAACTTTACTATGTGTTTTCTGTAACTTCAATATGTATCGGCGTCGTTGATATTATATCGCACCTTGAAAACAGAAACAATTAATTTGGCCCTCATTTGAATTACTCACCCTATTCTTGTGTTGAATAAACGAAATTTGAATAGACGGTACAAACAAATATACATACAAAGTCAGTGTCCACTTTCGAAACCTTGGAGCGTATACACCAGACAGAACTGGTAGTGAATAATACACGAGACCCTGTGTAAATCTGTAATGGAGATGGATGAGAAATGATGCTGATCCAATCCTTTCTGGTTCCTGGTCTCCCGTATGCTAGGCTGGTGCACAATGCTGTTTTCAGGCAGTTCTGAGGTGCAGTTACTTATTTCACTTTGTATCAACATAACCTTCTGATAGTCTTCTAATACATCTACTTTATCTACACCGATTATTGACTATACTGGACCTATACTTTAGCTGTAACTATGGTCATATCAAGGCAAAATTAAGATTGAATCATAAGATATATATCTAAATGCATTATCTTCGAGTCCTATAGACATACCTTTTCTGATATGCTAGTAGGTAAACCAATTGTTCTCTAACTCCTAGACCTATAGTCATACCTATAGTCATACGGTGGACACAAAGCCTAACCTTATAAAGGTCTATAGTTACCTGGCACCTGCGTCAGCTATAAAAGGAAAAGACGAGGATCTTGTAGGGTATCAGTCATGGCGCAGTGCTGGCTGTCACTGCCCATGTTTAGGGGTTTCTTTGATATGAGCCTTGGTCTGCCTCTGATTCTTCTAGGGCACCTGACATTTCTGGTAACAATCTTGTTTCCATTATCTAACCTTCCGACTCTACATTTGATTTAGACACAAAGACTATGCAGATATGGTGCATTATTCACATACCTCCAAGTCCTGCTTATTTTTGGTACAGGTTAAAAGTATTACTTATAATATGCTTGTGTTTTGTCAGAAATTATCCAAAATAACAAGTGGATGTCTGACAAATGTAAGCCTTTTAATATGGTCAATGTTGATGACCAAGAAGCGTTTCAAATAGATTTAGCCTGGATACATAAACCAAACTATTCCTGTGACTGTTTTAATAAAATTAACACAAGATCACTCAGGTTTGGTCTATAGGGTGATGCTTGTAGCCGTACAGTTCTGTAAGCAGGTATTTATCACCCACTTCTCTATGGACCATAGTTTGCCAGCCCAATTCTGGTACCACTCTGAAAGCCCGGAAATTCGGCGGCGGGTAGAAGGCCCGGCACTAGCCAACAGCTCTATGACGGTTTCCAACAGATGAATTCTGTCACAAGGCTATCAGCCCAATTCTATGACAGTCCAACAGCACAATCCTGTAATCGCCATAAATCCCCTTTTTCCTACGACTGAGTGTGCCAGGCGGTCGATAGAGCTGGTTGGCGGGTCGTGCAGTGACAGTGGTCGGTGAACCGGGCTGGTGGTCGGGGCTTCTGTATAGAGCACACAACCCAGGCCTGTGGCCGTATCAAAATGCCACCAATCGACCATTGGAAACTTGTTTATTATCATCGTCACGCACCCAACAGCAGGCCTCTCGGCGGCCAGAAAGCCGGGGAGTGTGTGTGTGCCCATGCCGAGACCTTCCTGCACCATCGGGCCCTGCTGCCACTCCACTCTGCTACCTTAACAAAGAAAAATAAATCTTCCTTCATACGAGAGCGGCCCCGGCGAGGAAATGTGGAAATAATGACGAATAGATTGGATGAGTGCAAACGAATGGGTGGATAGCGGCCCGTTTGCTGGTTGGCAGGGGTCGGGCGGGCCGTGTTTATGGCGTTGTTTCCGAAGACAGCGGGGCTTAGCAGCAGCTTTTGTTTCTGCGGAAACGAGCCCGAATTCCCGATGAGAAGCGGTCGTAAACGCCATTAATATCACGTCCTGGCTGATACGACTCTGCTAAAGGCAGAATGGGCCTCGACTTGGGTGACACAGCGATATATATTGTCTAACGCGTACAAACAGACGCAGAGACAATGTTTTCAGTGCGTGGGGTGGGTTCATTATTGTTTTTTGTCCGTCTTAAAAACAAATACAGTAACTTACTTGTAAGAGACTTGATAATACCCAAGACAAAGGAATGCCCTGCGGTGTTAAACCTACCTCTCCAGGCTACGCCTGACAGGTGTAAATTCACATCCTCCTTACACGGGAAGCTAAGGCATTTCCCACTTAATCCTCTCAGAGGTTGTTTTTCACTAGTCCTAATTCCTTGGAACGCTGTGATAGGTCGCCTTTGCCCCGGAAATAAAACATCCTGACTGTGAGCACTAGGCCTTGCTTACATCCGCCGGGAACGACATACATGGGATTCCTTTTAGTCCTCATGAATTCTTCCAAGTATCAACGGAAATGACAATTTTGCCTTAAATCGATGTGTTTTAGATTGTCGAAAACACATACACTCATGATATTTATTTATCTTGATTTTTTTCTACATTACCTAACACCATTCGAGATGAAATTTGTCTCTTTGTACGGTCTATTTGTCGATTTGAGTTATTTAAGGCAAATTAACCCCCTTCGTGGTGACTGAGTAACCCCTAACAATCACGAGGGTGTCTAAATTTGCACTTTTCTTGAAACGAATGAAGAATACCTCTGACTTTGAATTTCACAATACAGGGAACGTCCCTTGCATATTATTCATTATCAGATTGCTCGTCTTTATTTGCATTTTGACCGAACATGAGAGGCGCAAGGGCGTAAGGGCGGGTCCTCGTAACTGACCTCCGCTCCTGTCGTTATGGGCCTTTGAAGTTATGCTCGAGATCATCTTTTCCCTCGACACTTCCATACATAGCTACAGTTCGCCAGTTCACCGGGGTTTTCCGCTATTCCCTATGGATGAGCCAAAATAACAGCTATCTAATGAAACGTTTTGATAACCTTGCAGATTGGCTCAAAGGTCGCTGGGCCACCATCTTGTTTTCTCGAAACCTAGTGTCTCAAGCACATGAACTACGACTGCAACTACGACTGATGGGCCTACAGTGCGTAAACTTGGTCATACTCTTGGTTTTGAAATGTCCTCTTCACGTCGCTCCACATGGCTCATATTCATTGGCTACACCACCATGGTCACCACTCTCTTCAAACCGGGCCGGGGTTTTCATCTAATGTCTTTGCACATATCTTCTCAACAACTCTGCCCTGGTCACCGCTTTCTTCATGGCAGACGGGGGGTGTTTCTCCATGTTTTTTCACATGTGTTTTCACATGTATCCCCTTGCTACACCACCCTGTCACCGCTGTCTCCAAGTTGGATCGAGGTTGTCCTTCAACTGTCTCTGGACATATTTTCTCGACTACATCACCCTGGTCACTGCTGTTTCCATGTCAGGGGGACCCATCATGGATTTCTGCACGTCTGTCCTCGTCCTCATGGGACAGATCGGAATTCTCCCAAACCTTCACCCAGGTCTTTAGGCTTACCTTCTCAAAGCTTAGCCGGTTTTCCTAAGCCCAAGGCTTCTCTATTGATGCCTGGTTAACTCCTTCTCACCGTAGCCTGTGGACCCCCCCCCCCTTCATATGTATTCACTGGTCAGTTGTTGTCAATGGTAAATTGGTGTCCTCTAGCTTAACGTCAAACATGGGGATCTTGTAGAGCAGTTGCACTGTTGCAACTGCTGGACCCCTCGTTTCCTACCTCCAAGGAGACTCCGCTTCCTCTCTTCTCCTGGATTGAGATCTTTAAGTTTGGCTGTTTATTATGTCAATCTGCACATTTTCATACTATACATGTTACATGGGTTTCATATATTTGAAACTCAACAATTTTTTTTATATTTAGTACAAGTTCCGTATCTATTGGTTATTGTGACCGAACTTGGGAGGTATAATGGCGGGAATGAGACCTTTCTACCCTGACGCCTTCAGATGATTCTGAGATGAAATCAAAACCCAACACCACCCACCGGGTTCCCGAGAAGCTGATGACATCATGCCCTCAACTCCTAGCACCATGTGCCTTTGAAGTTGCCACCCACCCTACATCATAATCCCTAGGTAGGGCCGTTCTTATTATGTCAATTTTCACATTTCCATAATACACATGTTTCACCAGTTCCGAACTCGATAGAGAAATTGTCATTTGTCTTCGAAGCTCCGTGTCTGTTGGTCATTACGCACACATCGTCTTGTTACATAGAACATTTTCCTCCTCACCAAACGAATATAGTGTTACATACTCTTATCGAATGAAGCAAATACGTTACTTTGATCTCGCAACAGCGAAAATGCAATTCGTACATCACAGGGAACATATTTTGAGTTATACTACAACTTGATACAACATCGTGTGCTTTAACAAACGCAGACCTACCACAAACATACCTACACACACCTACGCACATACACATACACACAACACTCACACACACCTACCTACACACCCACACCTACCTACACACACACACACACACCTACACACACGCAAACAGTATATATATATATATGTATATATATATATATATATATTTATATGTATGTGTGTGTGTATTTCTTAGTTTCCTTACCCCACGTATTTGTCGCAATGTTGAGCTTCTCTTCACATCCCGTCATATAATATAGCATCAGTATAGGATAATGTGAGACCCTTTCCGGTATATAGACACCTATCTCTATACCTTCCAAGTCTGTCCTTCTCTTTCTGACATTAAGTTATAGGATGACTATGGAACATACAGCTCCCTTGGCCTGCGTACCACAGAAAATGCCAGCGACAATGTCCACACTTTGTATACTACTCTCTGTACCTGACCTTTTGCTGTCTGTACAGACGCGGGCCAAGCCTGCTGCCCCAACTGATCCCGACGTATGTAAATACGGCTCAGTGAGGAAGTGTAGGCCGCCCACCTCAACCTCACCCATCTCCCAACCTCACCACCCACCTGCACTCCCTCAGAACAAAGGCGCTAAGACACCTCGGGATGCACGCGTTGTCAGGGTGATGAGACGGGGCGAAAGATAGCACTTTCGGCTGAGCTGAGTTCGGATGGGTATTGCGGAGGCTTAAAGGAAGAAGGAGGTGTGACGGGGTTGGGTGGTGTGTGTGTGATGGGAGGGGGATGGTCAAATTGGGTAGTCTGTCAAGTCATGCCCCGGTATGGCACCTTCTCGTCATCATGACTAGCACCTCATTCGTAATGGGGAATGGCTGTTGATCTGCAACCCTTTCGCAATCCCTAAAATAGCTAACAGGACATCAATGGCGACTTCTGCAACGGGCAAATTCGTTTTTGTTAGTTCAGCAAAATCATCCTCAGCAATACTATGGTAGAGACCAACACAAAATCCTGGTTGATCGTTACCTGTAACAAAATCATATATTTGCCTTTGTATAGTCATGCTCTGCTTCGTAGCATGCAGTCATCTTGGAACTGTTTTGTTTCGCTGTTTCACGTTTTCCAGTAACAGAACAATGTACTACCGTTCAGAGAAGTGCACTTTTTTCCTTGCAGAGCTCAAACGGATGGACATAAATAAATAAACGCTTTATAAATGGCAGATACAAAGACAAGGGGACGAATAACAGAACGGGTGTACACTGATATAGCAGGCAGAACTAATAATGGCTATACACAGGAAATCGGAAGAACTAGAGAAGTTGATGCAAAAGTTTGATTGATCTCAACTGTACTTGGACTACAGCAGACAGTTTTTGTCTATATCATTGACTTTTATAACATATAAATATGAAAACCTAATGAAATCCAGGTGACTTCCTCAATTGCTAGCTCTGGAGACCAGCATAAATTATATTTTATTTTCTTAACACTGCGCGAAAACCCCAGTTATTTCATATATATACGTCTCCGTGTAAATGCATGTATCCATTGTATATTTTCTTGTTTTTGTATATATATACGTCCACATCTCACACCAGCGTATGTAGTGTATACAAATTTTATGTGATTTTCCTTGTATACAGAAGCGTAATGGCTGTATTTGCCGCCAAGCATATATGAGAAGAAATATCCTGTGTGCAACATGTATACACTGGTCATATACAAATCATAT
Organism: Alentia gelatinosa; assembly: GCA_950022655.1. Classification (NCBI taxonomy): domain Eukaryota; kingdom Metazoa; phylum Annelida; class Polychaeta; order Phyllodocida; family Polynoidae; genus Alentia; species Alentia gelatinosa. The sequence goes on from OX465586.1 coordinate 44,123,897, forward strand.
ATACTGATAACAAAAATAAAAAAAGTTCCCCACCCGACTTCCCTACCCCCGCCACCCTGTCTTCCCCCCTTCAATTTCTGACCACTGACCACTTGGTAGAAAGCCCCCTCCCCCTCCCCAACTCCCCCCAGGCTCCCCACTGCCTCTCTCCAGTGTGTGTGGACGGATGACCCAAGGTCCTCTGCCTACACACATTATCAGAGTATTGTCTATGGGTGGGCGGGCACATGGCTGTATGCAGACAAGTGTGAAAGTGACGGGTGTGAAAGCAGCGATAACGGCAGACGTGTTGGTGGTGGCAGCAGTTGCGGCGAAGGGTGTTCCTGCACTAAAAGTGAAGCCCTCACCCATGATTCTGATACTGATTCTGACTCAGACTACGACCCAGACCGCAAGCCCGAGCATGAGCCTGATGTGTCTAAAGCCTTATAAGGGGGGGGGGGGGGGTATCCAGAACCCTACAGAAGAGTGGTGTTTTGACAAATCTATGTAAAAAGACGGTAGATAAACCAAAAGAATGCTTGGTTTATTGTATGTAATTAATCAAAATGTACTCAATGGGGTTTATACAGATTTTATAATAAAAATTGATAATATAATTTGGTATTTTCCATATACCACGGACTTGGATGGTTGATGGCATATGCAACAAAAATAACAGTTGTGTCCCCTAGGTGCAGAGATTGGAATTATTGGATAGTGGCTTATATACGAACGAATCAGGCATATATAAGATTCCATTTGACCGTAAATATGGTAATACAGTCATGATTGTTGCATATTAAAGTACATTATGTGTGACATCCTATGAATGTACCAGAAGTTCATTTGTGGTTGTTATTTTTTTATTTTTTGCTCTATACCACTCGTCCTCTGCGTACTGTATGTGCTTTAGAGAATTATGGAATGGGCAAATTGAATCACTCGGTAATAAGGATAGGAACAATAATTTATGATTAGTGCGGGACCTTTTGTCTGGTTAGGTAATTATACAGAACAGTGCAGAATGTCACAGAAACCTTAAGCATGCCACATGATTCATCTCACAGGTAAAAGTGCTCGGAACACTAAGAAATTACAGCTAACAAAGTCAAAGTGTCGTGGGGTGCCCCCGACAGCCAGATTTCATTCTCTATGTCAGTTGCCATAGTTACAATGATATCCAACGAGTTTGATCCGGAGACGGCAAGAGGTTTAATCAAGGCGACCCCCTGGGCTTCCTCATAATAAGAGCAATAAGTGGACAGCACTTAAGTAAGGCCGGCAGTAAATCAGAAGAGGTCTAGTAGGTAGGGGATGTTGGGTGAGGAGAAGGTGAAGAGGCCTTCTGCTAAGGAAGGGAAGCGTTTCCTGAGACCTTTCCTATACATAGACCCATCTAAGGTTAGGCTAAAGGGTCCCCTCCAATTTTGAGAAAGACAGCATACAGGTAAAAGCCATGGATAGGGTACTAGTAGCTGAGAGTCTAGTAATATAATAATTCTTCCATTATAAGAACGTGTATGGTAGGATCCTCTTCGGGCTGAAAGGTCATAAAGTAATTCATAATTTGAAAGTGAATACTTTAATAACACAATGCCTATTCAAAATATCTATGCATTCATGCTCGGTCCAATGCTCTTTAATTTATTCATAAATGGCGCTCTCATTTTCCAGGTGTCAATCAGTCCAGTATAATGACGACTTAGTTGACTTAGTTGTCAACACGTAAATCGTGAAAAGGAAATGATCAAAGTACTCCAAGTTGGAATATATCAATTCAGTTGTGAACATCAAGCACTTCAATAGTGATGAATGTATAGTACATGAGTCTACAGCAGTTGGTGATTATATAAGATTATATAAGGATGCATATTGTCACCATATTAATCACAAACATTTTTAGTCCTATATCTCTTGAAGTGCCTTTTATATATTAATGTTAATTAGTTGTTAATGCGTTGAAAATATAAGGGCTATTTATTCCAACATGGGTATCATGATCATCACCCCGATATGCCCAATAGGTAAAACAATTTCTCAATGAATTTGGACCTGCTTTTTTACAACTTTAATTCCATTTGCAGTATTTCACGTCATTCAATGTGTGAAGTTCTGTACATATGCTTTTGGAAAAAAAAAATTTAATTTTTTTTTTATTTAGAAGTAGCATCTCTCAATTTCTTGAGTTTTTCAGATACACATGTGGTTGATACGTCAATAAAGTACATAGTTACAACTTATCACAGGAATCAAAAGCCACATGGGGCAATAGGTGAAAGTAAGTTTGATGAGTATGATGGAAAGTTCGTCACAAACAAGCTCCAGACTGGTCCTTTTATGTCAAAAATGGTTCAACCAATTTCTTGAACTCTACAAGATTTCCTAGAAGCTGAACGGAGGCTGGCAGAGAGTCCAATACACGAACACCCCGATATAAAGGAGAATTCATCACTAATTGGCTTCTTGTCTGGTCGACCTGGAATTTGAGCTTGTCACTTGTTCTTGTTATTCGGTTTGAAGTTTCATTGCGCCAGGAGCTATTGAACTTATTACGAAACATCATGACCAACAGTTGCCTCTTTCGCCTCTCAGATAATGGTCTAGGTCCACAAACAGATTGTAGCGTGAGCAATGAGTGGTACATTCCATATTTGTTTGCTACAATTCGTAGACCCCTGTTGTGTAGTTTATCTATGATTACCCGATCCTGTTTTTTCATGCTATCTACGATAAAGGAACAATATCTGAAAAGTGGAATTATATTCGTTAAATAAATTTGCTTTGCAGCATCAAACGTTAATCGACCCCGTAGTTTAGACAACTTAAAAAGAGACCCACTGATTTTCCTTGACATTGAATTTAAGTGTTTCGTCCAGGTGAGACAACAATCGAACTCCACACCCATGTAGTTGTAGGTCAGACAAGTAGAGACCACACCACCCTGGAGATTAACATTCAATACAGGACATTTTTTTGAAGACAGAAACTATAATCGACGCCCAATCAGTTTGTCAATATTGTTGAAGAGAAGTCGGTGCAAAGAATCAGTTACTTCTAATAAAACATGCTATTCTAAGGTAACATTTGAATAAAGCCCCATATGCATTAGTCTCATTTTCAGTGATCTTGTCAATAGATTTTCATACGGCTGTATACAGTTTCAGAGCGAATCGTGGATTGGGAGAACAGGGTGACATCTCTATGGGGCGATGGTCTGATATGCTGCTGTGAATGTCTGTGATATGTCTCCTGAAGAACTATATTGTGTTTGGCTCAATCTATCACTTCAAATACACCCCTCCTCTTTTTATATAGAAGGAGGTTATATGGTATCTGAGAACTGCACTAATCGCAACCTCCAAGAGGCCTATAGATGTTGGGCCTTAGAACTGCCCTGCAAGAAGAGAGTCTGTATGGGTGTGTGTGGCATAGAGACGAAATCCAGACACCACTAGGTGAGTCATCATTAGGAATACTTTATTTTCTGCTTACCTCGCATGTGGCATCATCTCGCCTTTGTACTGTTACAATTCTGCATCATATGTATTTGTAAATCATTGAGGATTATAGATATAGGTAGAAAGCCATCATTTCCACATCAAAATAGCTTGGAAGTGGCTGATGTTAAAGAATAATATGTTGAGCGATAGACTCTCTGTCCGTGTGTAGCTGTAAAGATGAAACGGGTACAACAAAAGGCGATTCTTCATGTACAGGATTTGTTGCCCAGTTTATGCAAATTGAAATTACTTTAATTGAAAAGAAAAATTGTTCAGCCGCGGTATGGAAGGCAAGATTATGGAGGCTTTATATAGCTATGAAAGTGTTGATGAGAATTGAAGCATTTACATAAAGGAAAAAATGCGATGTCAGATAGACACTAACAAGAAAAATGAATTAGAATAGGAATACTTCTTGCAAACAATGTCTGCGTAAATATAAATGAGGGATTGTTCCTTTTGAGTTACACTATAAATCCGGACATATGATGCGAAGTGAAGAAGTCTTTGCCATTTCCAAGTGGGACTGTAAGAACAGCTTCTTAGATAACACTTGAGCAGCTCACCGCAGGAGCCCTGCTTCAGGGAAGGCAAAAAGAAGATATTACGATCAGCGACAGCGAGTTGCAGATAAACCCAGATCCGTCGGTTAGCAGCTTGGACGACCACAAGGCTGGGAGATTCCGGTGCGGTGGCAATGGATGTGTGTGGGCGGCGGTGGGAGGGGTTGGGCAGGAGGGTGTCCGCTTACACCTGAACGTCCACCGCGGGGTGTATCCTTCTTCATCGTTTATTTATAGGAGGTGTCGCCTAGTGCGCATGGTCAATCAGAGACCTGAAGATTGCTCGTCTCTGGGTGGACAGCAGGGAACGAGGGTGGCGGTGATGGTCGCTAGGAGGGAAGGGGTTGTGAGTGCTGCAGGGTGTCCACTAGATCCGAGCGACTCAAGCAAGATTTATCGCCGTCTAGCGCCGGATCTGGGTCGGGGTTCAACGTCGTCTTGGGAACAGGAAAGGTGCTAGTGACACCGGAGGGACCGGTTTCATATCTCTATAATTCTCCATTTTCAATTTGTTTTCCGCTATGAGTATGCGCATCATATTAGATCAGGGTAAGGAATATCTACCTTCGGTCAGCGTCATCTCTGGCGCAACAAAATTGGCGTGAAACACTAGAAAGATCATGAAATCTAGGTATGATGGTACAGCAGACCATTCGATCCTATTCAAGTATCATTGCAAACGTCGCATATTGTATCTATTATTGGATATGTCCCCCTTCTTCTTCGAATGGGGTATATTGTCATCCCAGAAATAGTTGTGACTTTGTGGCAATATGCTCAGTTTGTGATAAACTAGATCAATATGTAATAGCTATCAACTATTTTATATTTTGTCTGTTGTCGCTCGCGAGGCTCTCGCAAATTCCTATATGATTATGTAGCGTAATGTGATATGATAGAATGGCATAGAGGCATATTTATTCCGTCGTATATATACATTGTGTACTGCCAGTTTGGCAGATAACCCAAGAAGAGAAACTAAGATCTTGGAGGTGTTCTAGATTGGGTAGAATCAATAGGCGTCAAATATACGGCACTCTCGAGTCAGTATTAGGTACATTTAGATCTACCATTTATCTAATCCCGACATTGATATTGGAGCAGCTGTTCGCGGCAGCCACTCTTGTTATGTCAATAGAGTCTAAGGTGTGGCATACTCAGGCAGCGATACTGAAGCACTTATAGCACTGCGTGGCGCCGGGGGTCTCGTAACGAATCAGTTAATGTACAGCCTCGGAGCTTTAATTCACCGTTAATCATTCCTCAAAACAATTTAATTTCAAATGGCTTAAGCGATTGCTCTCATCTGCATAAGAAATGTTGACGGATTGTAATTACTTGTCTTCCCGCCAATCCAGGGTTGTGTGGGCGGGATTGTAGACAGCTGTTAGACCAGGAATCTATAACGTTTCGCGCTTAAGACATCTGCGGGATGATATCGTTGGGGTATTGAGTTTCTACGCTCCAAAGGGTTATAGAAATACTGAAGGGTACCTGGATGCTTCGACAACAACCCATCTCAGATGATATCTGTTCAAAAGGCGATATTCCAAGGAAAAGACGGATAATTAAAGTGAAATACAGTAAAGCTCCGTGGCCAATTCGACACTCCGCCTTTGTCTGGCTTGTAATAAGTCTGTTATATGACCCAGCAATCTGACAAAAGCTTCTAGCCGAGGGAAATACCTCATTGGCTCACTGATGTATCACTTGAGATCCAATATACAGCTGACCGCTGACATTTGCAGTGCACACTCAGGTTTGGCAGGGAATATAAACAGGACACTGCCAATTCCTGTCCATGTCTCTTGAGAGTTGATTACAGGTAAAAGTCTCTTCGTAAGATTGACCAGCTCGTTGGAAGAATTATAACCACCATCAAGCAAACAGTTGGCCCCAGAATTCATTACTTCTCAGATAAGTGATTACAAAGGGGGTGTTCTTATCCAAATGAAGACGCAAAAACACAGATTGTTTTATGGAATGTTTTCTTATGGAATGATGTGCAGTTTCAACAAGAATTACACGTCTGTAGACCGGTTCAGATATATATTCTAACGGAATACAATTAAGCCAGGGGGGATTTTTCAAAATGATCCATTGTTTCGAAGTATGAAATCTTAATGGAACGTATCGTCTTGGAATGACATTCAGAAATTCGACAATGTGATTCATGATTGAAGCCTTTCAACATGGGACATTTAATGTTGCATTTGGCCCCGACACAGTTCTCCATTCAAACCCATTCGAATGACAGACAGGATTGTAATTCCATCCTTCCGCACAGGTTTGCCCGCTGTCATTTGGAGTGAGAGTTCTCTTCTTGTGGAACAGTGTGCCTTACAACATTTTGTTTCCTCTCCTGTTCATGTGACATGGAATCACTTTCATTGAAGCAATAGGTCATCTTTCCCTAGTTATTAATGAAACTGTGATCCATAAGTTTCGCTTGCATTTAATAGGAAAGGCACAATGTCGCATTTTCAAGTTCGACAATAGTCATACTATGTGGCTTTAGATATGAAAATATCTGTTATCTATTTCATTTGCGGACGATTAAATTGTAACCATTTAATAGGACAATATGACGACCCCATATATGATCTCTGAGCGTAATAAGGGAAAAAGTTAAACGCTGGGATTTGATTCTCTGTGAATGTGTGTGAGGCGTGCATCAATGTCACATTAAAGCTATCATAGTCAGATGAAAATCAATAGAATAGATTTGTATGAGATACGATGAGAAAATAATGGAAAAAGATACATTCTATGCCGGGAATAGCGGAAGTACAGAAAAATATTTTCTTTGGAATAAGGTATGAATAAAAGTGTATTATAAAAGGCGGTTAAAGCCAAATACAATTTCGAGTAAACAGTTCATGGCCTGGAGCATTGTCCCCTGTTGCAAATCACGAACGATACTACTTCCTGTGTGAGGCTTTTATCGAACAGTTGTCAATTTCATTTGTTGATCTACCTAGAGGACAAGCCATTATTTAAAAGTAAACAAGGTCCATGCTGATACTACCTTAACTCGTTGTAGATACTGTCTGTGTCGGTCACCTATTTGATTTTCCAAAATCTAGGGTATGGCCAGTCACCTGACTTACGCCGTTGTTTGTCCAGTTAAAGCGCACGTGGTTAGAAATCTAGTCGCCCGAGGGTATACAGGCCTCTGTGCCAGAGCCGCCGGCGTTATCACAGTTGAGGTTTTCATGTGAAAGGTTGTATCACTAGAGCTCTGAAATGGACGGTTGTTAGTTCGCTGAAGCCCGCTAGAAATGTGTCCATGCCCGACATCTACGTTCACCTCCTTCACGTGAGAAACATGCGTATTAAGACTTACACGTTTGAACATATAGTTTCTGGGGATCAATAGTGATGTTTTCAGAACAAATATGGTTAAATTGGATGATGAAACAATAAAGAGCATAAACGGTCACATAATAATGGAATTTTCTAAGTGATGATTCTCTTTTCTTAAATCAATCAAACGTTATTTGATTCACCTATACTTCAAACATATGACCAATCAAAGCCCAACCAAAACGATATGGTGGACTAGTGGTTGTATTGTGTTCAACTCTCAATCACCATATTGTTAATATTCAATCTACATTCCTTTCTCACACCTGGATAGGAACTTGATCCTAACCACAAATTCCTTAAATCTTATCCATATTTAACTTACTTTAGATTTATCTTTGTCATTACACATTTAGGTAGTTAACAACAACACTGTATTCTGCCTGCTGATGTTCTCGCATCATTTATCAACGTTTTCTGGTAATCGCAAATGGATATAACTGTGTTCTTAAAAAAAGTTAATCAACGGGAATTTGGTACTGATCATTTCAGGACAGATATTGCCTGAAAGCATATATATACGCTGGTGGTGATCGGGCAATGCAGTCAGCTACCATTTTCCATGTGATGCATAAAATGCTATATCTTGTGACAAATGAAGAACTTCTACTTTTTATCTTATAAGAGCCTATATAGAAACCTAAATCTATGGGTTGCCCATGGCCTTTGGTCAGGGGTGGTCATTGCCCCCCCTGGTGAAACCACTCTACACTAGCGCACCCCTGCGCCACCTCTCCACTATCGGCCGCACTAAACATCAAAGTGCGCGAGGTCGACACTATCCTCAGTCTCATTCGCTTCTCAGGTCTCCTACACTCCACACATATTTTCTATCACCGCTCCTTGGCTTATCGCCCTTCGTACCTCGGTCTCCATATTCCCCTGGATATCGGCAGACGAGAACAGGCATACCAAGCGATACAGTGTTTAGCGATTTATTGTGAAAGTTATGTTGACCAGAAGTGCGATGGCAGCCTCGGCGGCAGCAGAGACCGATTCCGAAATCACCCTGCAGCAGCAACCTACGGCCGAGAGCGACCACGTGGAGTCGGTCTCTCAGCAAGGTACGAGTGCCAGTGGACGGTCTCGGGCCTCACGTATCACGGCCCTGGAGGCCAACCTCGGAGGGGTGAGGACGGACGTGAACGAGGTAAAGACGGATGTCGGCGAAGTAAGGACAGATGTGACGAAAATATCTCGGCAGATGGACGGCATGATGAACGCGATCATGCAAATCTCCTGGCCGGCATCGCGGAGGAGCGGCTCACGGGCCTCATCAGCGGCCGAACGGACACGGGACTGGGCCCAGGAACAAACCTATCGCCTACTTCCCCCGCCCAGGGCACTCCGGGAGACCTATACAAGTGAAGAACACCTACAGCGGGAATTCGGCCGTGAGGCCATGCGCCACGACCGCACAACGGGTAAGAGCCTACTTTCTGATCTTAATGCCCGGAGGCCTACAGCGAAGCCGTACATGTTCATGGACAGGGACGGGGTGTACACGCTGCATCAGAAATCGGACCTACGGTCGAGCCTCGGGCCTCTCGAGTACATTTCTTGTTTTGTGGCCCTATTGAATGACGAACGCGCCTTGCACCCCGAGGATAAGGACCACATGTTCAAACACTTATACCAGGTAACGGTCGACGTGCAGGCACGGCCGTGGGCCGGCTTCAGACGCTGGTCAAACTATGTTTTCGACCAAGTCGGGTCAGGCAGGATGCGGTGGTCAGACCACGGCCGGATACAGGAGGAGCGTGTCCGGCTCGCGATGACCTCCGCACACATCCAATGGCAGTAACAACACGGAGACCGGACGTGCCCGGGGGAGCGAGGCCCCGTGCCGGGACTTCAATGGCGAGAGGGGGTGCCGCCACCGCAGCGACCACACAGAAGGGGGCATCCGGTGGTTGCACGTGTGCACCTTTTGCGACTCGGTCGGCAGGAAGTGTGGTCACTCGGTGCACGCCTGCAACCGAAAGCTCACGTACGGGCACGGTTATGACAACACAGTGGCTCCCCCTGTACCCACACCATGGCGGGTACCACAGGCGGGGTACCAACTCCAGGCAACCACGAGGCCAGCGGCACCACAGAGCGTAGTACAGCAAGCCCAGCCGAGTTAAAAAAACGGGCAGGCCGCGCCCCGCCAGTAGACGAGGTGCGAAACACAGATGAAAGGGGGGCCGGCGGCACGGGGTGTTATGTAACCAAGCCGGCTCCCGCACGTGACGTCACCGCTCACGTGACCCCCTCGGCACGTGGCCAAGGGGTAGTGGTAAACAACAACAAAGGCGCGGGGAATACACTCCCGCAGGAGGTACGCCCCATTTCCCCAGCGCCGGCCATCCCCACCTACGCGGCCGGTGTTAGTGTTACTGCTCTGGGAGAAGGGGAGGAATCTAACACTCCGGATTTCAAGGCACTTAAGGAGGTCTGTGAGACCGGCGTCCACCGGGAGGGCGTGAGGACAGACCCGTTCGCCTTCCGGGAACACCGCCCGGAGACGTGGCCGGAGTTCACGGCCGTGGGGCCCGTGAGGCACGTGGATATCTACCGGGCCGTGCGCGACACGGGAATCCCCAACGCTCTCGGCGCGAGGATCGAGGTTCCTTCGGATCTCAACCTAGCGGCATGGGACCGTTACCTGGATGGGGCGCAGGAGCTACGGGGATTCCTGCACTACGGCTTCCCCCTGGGGTACCTTGGGCTGGAGAGCGATACAAGGGTCGTGGCCAACCATCCCAGCGCGACTGCTCACCCCGTGCAGGTGGAGAAGTTTCTAAGGAAGGAGGAAACCTTCTCTAATATGATGGGTCCTTTTGTTGAACCACCATTCAGCCCGTGGTGTCACGTGTCGCCGCTCATGACACGGGAAAAACGTGGGTCGGACGAGAGAAGGATTATCACGGACATGACTTTCCCGCGGGAGTGCAACGTGAACTCGTTCGTCATTAAGAACTCGGTCTACGGGCTGGAGCGAGATCACGGCCTCCCAACGGTGGACGAGTTTGTGGCCAAACTCGTTAAGGCAGGCACGTCGTCCTACATGTCGTCCATCGACGTGTCACGTGCCTACAAGAATTTCAGGTGCGATCCCCTCGACTGGCCACTGCTTTGTTTCACGTGGGAGGACGGGCACTACTGCGATACGGCCATGCCGTTCGGTGCCCGAGCCACCTCCTACCACATGCAGTGTGTGGCGGAGGCCATCGTGGGGATACTGGGATCGAAGGGAGTCACGGCCGCGATGTACCTCGACGACCTCATCATCTTCTCCGAGGACCGAGGTAAGGCGGCCGTGGACTTCAGGATCGCACGTGAGCTTTTTGCGGAATTGGGCCTCCCCGAGGCACGCGATAAAGCTCAGGAACCCAGCCAGAACGTCACGTGGTTGGGGATCGAGATCGACGCCCGTACCATGACTCTCTCGATCCCCACGGCCAAGCTGGAGGATATCCGTGGTCACGTGTCGGCCGTAGCGAAGTGCCGGACGTTGACAAAACGGCAGCTCCAGTCGGTGCTGGGGAGGATATTACACGTGGCGAGGTGTATACGACCGGCGCGGGCATTCGTCTCGAAGTTGCTCGAGGCCCTTAGAGGGATGAGAGGTTTCTACATGAACATCAATTCGGAGATGCGCCAGGATCTGGATTGGTTCGTTCAGTTTGCCGAAGGCTGGAACAGCCGCGCCCTCATCCCTCGAGGCCCGCCGACGAGGAGGATCACCGTGGATGCCTGCCTGTCGGGCGTGGGAGGAACTGACGGCTGCTTCTCCTACTCCGGCCAGGTGTGCCCCGTCCTCGACCCCGTGGAGTGCATCTCAGAGCTGGAGGCTCTGAACACGATATACGCACTCCACACCTTCATCACAGACAGGGATCGGGGATCACGGATTGAGGTGTTCTGTGAGACCCTCAATAGTGGGCGTGCCCGAAACCGAGTCCTGGCGGAGTGTGCCTGCCAGGCATGGATGGTGCAGGCACGCCTGCAGGTAGAACTCGTCTTCAGTCACATCCCCGGGGTGCAAAACGTGATCGCAGATGCCTTGAGCAGAGCCCATCTGTCGAGGACGGAATACGATAGGGCCACCTCCCTCATTCAACTTCATGAGCTGTACCATATCGTACCATGTACCCATGCTTCATTTGTACCCATACTCCGTCTCTTCTGCAGATCGGGCGCTTCTCTTACTCCAGGCGAAGGCATCTGCGAGGCAGTCAGAGGCGCGTGCCCCAGGTACGCTCGCCAACCAGCGGTCCGCAGTCACCACCTACCTGGCATTCTGCAACCGGATGAGAGCGGACCCGGGGCACCGACCGTGGGCCTGATCACGTGCTTCTTGGAATACGTGGCCGACCACGCCCCCTCGCCGGCTACGGTCGCCAACCAGCTATCGCACGTCCGTGCACATCTCCGACTGACGGGGGGGGGACGTGCGACCAACCGAGGATCACCGCGTGAAACGTGCCCTCGAGGGCATGAGAAGGAATAAGGAATACGTGCCAAATGTGAAGCCCCCGATCCCTATGGAGCCTCTGGCCATCGCCCCTCCATACGGCGATGAGAGCGGGCCTGCTCCTGATGTATTACGCGGCCCTACGGCAGGGGGAGGTGGCACCTCAATCGGCGCCCAGGTTCGATCCGGCACGGCATCTGACGCAGGGGGACGTGGTTCTCGGACGCCGACACGTGACTATTACCGTAAAGGCGGCCAAAAACCTGCAGCACGTAGGGGAACAGAAGGTGATGCGCTTCGAGGCCGCGGAGGATACCAGAGTATGCCCTGTGGACGCGGTTCGAGGACTGCTACGGGTGGCCCCTACGGCTTCACTGCGGGACCCGTTTCTGACGATGCCCGATGGTACGACTATCACTTCAGGGGTAATGACGAAGGAATGGGACCGCCTTCTACAGGCTACAGGCCAAACGGTGAAGACCTACACCCTCCACAGCCTTAGGAAGGCCGCTGCGACCCAGGCCTTTGAGGCAGGTATACCTGAATTAAACATTCAGAGGTATGGAGGATGGAGGTCACAAGCGCACAGGGCTTACATCAAAGTCACAGACAAAGAGACTGTCAACAAGTCTCTCATTGAGTCTCTCTCCTTCAAAAAGTGACAATGAAAAACTTTCCCACCCTCCTCTCCCAAAACCTTTTGCCTTCTTGGCTATTTCTATTATTTTACTATTACATGTTCTTTATAACTATGTAATATTACATAATCTTCATTATGTTATCACAAATCCTATAACAAATTGACAAACACATATTTATGTCAATTTTAATATTTTTCTTATTATTGATATTCATGTTTTTATCTTATTCATATCAATAAGACTCATAAAATTAAATAAAATTTTATAAGCCCACTACGGCTTCCGCTTTGTTTCATTGGGGATATGGGGTAATGATGTATGTAACACCTGCACTCACTGTAGACTCACTGTCTCCCTTGTAAGGTTCCACCATTGCTCAACACTACCCCGATCGTGTGCTGGAACACAGTACCTGCCTGGTTATTTATTACCCACCATATACGGGGTCTCCATACTAAACCTATGGAGTTTACAGATCGCTACGGAGTAGATTCCGGAGAGCCAGAATCTACACAGTTGAATACACATTTTTCTGTCATCTGACGGGCACCATAGGAACTATTTTGAATATGAAATGCACGGCGCATACGTCGAATGTTTCATGATTTTGTTATAATAATTAATCGAAAGGTGAGGAATAAATAAATATCACCAGGATTTCGATCTGAGTGGCATTATTCTCCTTGTAGTTGACACGACGCAATACTTCATGTCACCCACGCGGAGAATACGGCCCTCAAATCGATATGGTTATACAGTATACACCCCTCAGTGGCCCTGAGTCAGGGCAGAATAGGGTGCTGTGTGACGTGTGTGTGTAATATGGTATACATAAACCCGACCTCTCAATGACTGAGAGGAGGATTTGAATTTTTTTATACAAAACTCTCAGCGTGAGTAAACGTTTCAATTCGTGAGAGCTTTAACATGCCTACACTGGCATAAGGGTGATGGTAACTGGTTTTAATTTATGTTGATTGTGTATATATATATATGTGATGCGTAATAGTTTATTTACTATACTTGAGTGTCAGACGTATAGGTTGGTGTTCTCTGTGAAGCTCTAGAACAATCTTTCGTTTCACATATGAGACCTAGGCCGACTGTTTTAGAGTTAAAAAGTATATGCGGACTCCGACAATGGCATGGTACCTTCTATCAGCATATTTTAAAATGCCTCTTGCCATGCTTGTAAAATCCTTCTCGAGAAGAACACTTTTATATCCAACTCCGTCCCCACCAAACGAGGATATTCTTTACCGTATAAGTTATGCCATAACAGATTTCTTTGTTATTTTGATACCCATCCAATATACACCACAGCTTCATCTTTAATATCATAGAGTAGCGTGATACATCTCATCTCGAGGTGTATTTACTAAGGGTCTAAACTGTCCTATGGTTTCACCATGATTGCCATGATTCTGTGAGACGTTATACTACACCAGGCACTCACCACACCTGTAGCTGCTACCTGTATCGTCGCTGACCAGGAATCTAGGATGGTTGGTTGGCTCTAGTGATAACAAGGGGGAAAAAATTGAAATGATCGTCAACCATTTATTACCCGTGTGTGTCCACGCCGGTGCTCTGTTGTTTACTCTTTTCTGGCCACAGCGCTCGCATCTGTACCTTTACCATTGGCCGACACCACGAGGCAGTACAAAGGAAGGCGAGATGTGTTTACGATGACGGCCTCTCGCGGCTGCGGCTGGGACTATTAGAAACGGAAACGTTGATAAAACGAGCGGCAGGTCGCCTGTCGCCTGCTGTGTCCTTTACTGGAAAGAGGAGTTAGAGACAAAGGGAAGCAGACACAAAGAGTGGCAGAGACAGAGAGACAAAACAAAATGTAGTGCAGATGGCTAAATCTAAGGTTTTGAAGCGAGCTCTACAATATCTTGGACCTGCATGGATGAATTGTTTGACATTTGTTAAGCAACAGAGTGACTATTTACAAAGCATTGCAGAACTGTGTTTATGTTTCTACGGATCAGATATCTACATTTATCAATATCACAAGGACAACAATGAGGTGTCGATTTAAAAGATCTATCTGAAATAGAAATTCCGTAGTACACTAAATAAAAATACAGATGGCTAAAGAGAAAGTAATAAACATATCTTTATCATGTAATGGATGCACTTGGAAAATTAAGGGCATAGAAAGCAACCAAAATCTCGAAAATGCCATCATTAACTGTATCGAGGATTTCAAAGTATTTACATGATTACGATGTTTACAATTCTCCCCAACATATCACATCGTGTACTCACCTACACATTGTCACTTCTGGAAAGGAATTCTAAATGCTTGAAAATGGTCTCAAATAATTTGATCTAACCTTTTTCATATTTTAGTAATTTAAAGTATATGACCATATTTTGGAATACATAAGTAAATACTCTTCTCGCTAATCTAATCACTCTGAGCAATAAACCAATGCCGAGTGAAAATCTAAACAGGAATCCTTTAAAGTCTGTAGATATATGTGGTCAATATAGTGAAATAATCTGACGTCACACTGCACCCACTGAGCAATAGGAAGCTAATTCCCAGGACCAAGGGCAACCCAATCCCGCGAAGTCTCCATTCTTACAGGGGGCAGTCGCTCGGGTAAACTGAATCACCACTCGTAAACCTCGCCGCTATCCACAACAACAACCCTATTCACGCAATCACAGGGAATCCGGGTGGGCAGAGACCCAGTGACAGTCAGCTATTCGGCATTGTCGGACATCAATGCCGACAAAACGGGGCGGAATCCGTGTGAAAGGTGAGAGTAAAGTACATCAGGCCTGGCTACAAAAGAACCCACGCGTGCTACACTTGCAGATGGTCTCCGGTTGACGTGATGTGTGTAGGAGGACGGCGCCCTGGAGGCTGACCGCCGTGACCGGTCGTCCTCCCGTTGACATGTGACATACATGGGGGCCCAGGTAAAGCCCGGGCCCGGACCGTCTGACAGGAAACACTTAACGTCAAACCCAATGTAGGCTCCGTGTCCCAGCACCGCCCGGCTCCTGGGACCCTGCGCCCGGGCGCCACGCCTACTCCCATGCCCCCACCCCTCTTCCCGCGGGACCCCCGCCCCGTCATGGCTGTAGCTAAATTATAGACCATTTTCGTTGGTCCGCTGGAAGCGTCGCAGAGTGGACGGGGGCCCGAGTACATCGGGTGAAAAGGCCACGACGACGCGTGGCAAATCAGGGAATGACGCTGGTACCTGGCGAGCCTAATGCGGCTTGATACGCGCCCGCCCGGCACCAGCCGCGCTGACCGCGTCGCCCCCTGCCCTCCCCCCTCCCCTCCTCCCCTCCTGCCCCCGGTGGCTAAGTGGAAGTGGGGCTTTTTTCTGTGTGAGGATGGATGAAGGGGCTAGTCGGTGTGTCAATGACCATCATGATTGCACATGATTGACCTCGTTACAACATGTACCACCAACCTACCCACTCATTCATGCGAGGGTGCTATTAGCAAAAATGGACGTCACCCTTACCCCAATATCACCCCATCAACACCCTCACACACACGCTCCTTTGTCTGGGCTGACAATGACCCCGATTGGGAATATCTATTTCATAAGTATATTATCAAGATAGCTAGGTTATACTCTTTTCTATGTATTAATGCATATATATCCTTGCTACTTCTCCCGAGGCGTCCTCCGCGGTGATAATGCAATCAAGAGAGCCCCATTTCTCAGCCCGTAAGTAGTCAGTAAGACATGCCTTATCTCTGTATTTCTACCCACAAATTGCACCTTAAGAGTCTCATTTCGTCATATCCGTGCCGTCGGCGGAACCCTCATCAGCAAGCCCATTGTTTACGTTGCTGTTGTAATCTGGCTAAGATGTAATTAACATTACAAAGCTGGTAGGAGTAGGGGCAATGGCTACAGCGTTGCAGTGGCAGTGAGCAACCGATGGCTGGGCAATGAAATTATCGACAGGGCCGCTCGCTCGACAAAGCCCAATGCCCCCCGGTGGACCCCGGAGACCCCTCTGGCGTCCCAGGCCTCGTGAGCACCTCCCGAGCCCCTCGTAACGCTGGTAATTGTTCGGCTTAATCCTAATAGACAGCTAATCAAGGCGGTGGATACTATAATTTACGCTTCGTAAGTAAAGGGGCAGGCGTCCTCTACCAAAGTGACATTCTGCCACAAGACGTCGTCCATACATCACATGACACTAAGTCAGAGAGGGAGATGGGGAGAGAAAAAAGCCAGCGACACAGAGAAAAGAGAGAAGAATAGATACATATCTATGCATGGAGTAAGAGAGCAGGAAGCACACGAGTTAGAGACGGAGAAGGTGAGACATAGAAAGGGGCAATTACATAGAAAAGGGAGAGGAGTACTAGCGTAAAACCGGATGAGTTTTAACCTGGGCCCCCGTATGCGACTCCTGGAGTCGCATACGGGAGCCCAGATTAAAACGAAAAAGGTTTTGATTTTATCCTACCCCCTGTGAACGATATTTTTATGTGAGGCTGATAACAAAAAACACGATAAAAACCTTCTGAAGTCCTCCATATAGCTCTCCTTGCTGCTCTGAAGGTGCTTGGAACTACTTTCAGCTGCTGATCTCTGATTGGTCCATTTTTTGTACGCTCCTAGGAGCGATTTCTTATCCGTATGAGACATACGGGCGCATACGGAAAGTCAATGTTAAGCCTATGGGATTTTATATTAGGGGTAGGATAAATGCATATCTAACTATCTATCTATCTATCTATCTATCTATCTATCTATCTATCTATCTATCTATCCATCTATCTATCTCTCTCCCCCCTCTCTCTATATATATATATATATTTATATATATATATATATATATGCACGAAAAGGGAGAGATAGAAACATAGAGGGCCCAAGATAGAATTATGCAGTGAATTGGACAACAGGGATAACGCTAAAGTATACAGAGAGAAAACAAAGAGACAGAAGACAAAGAGACAACTGGAAGCAGAGACAGACAGAGGAGCTAGGTGGACAGAGAGAAACAACAACATAGAAGAAAAGGGGTATGTATATTGATGCGCATAAAGAGAGAAACAGAGGTGGAATGGAAATGACAATGGGACAGAGAAAATACAATCAACATATATTTATCAAGGGTGAGAAGGCGGGAAAGAGGGAGGTGGGGGCAGAAATAAACAGTCAACCAACAGCGAAGAAATAGATTCACATGTATACATGTAGACAGATATGCTGATAGAGATGAAGCGACAAAGAGAAAAGGAGAGGATATAGACTGACAAACACATGGAGATAAAGGCAAAGAGAAAAGCATGACGGGGAGAGAACTAAAAGCATACGTAACGTAATCATAGAGTGAGAGTGAAGCCAGAGTGGAATTAAATAGTTACGTACAATCAACTTTACTAAATATGAAAGTGAGCTGAAAGTAGGACTATTTTTTGGGTTTTTTTTTTGTATATTCTTTATTTATCCTGCAGGTGCGTCGGCCAAATGGCCGGTATGACTACCCCAACAGTCTCGAAAAATACATTTCATTCTGTAATAGTTAGAACATCATGGATCATTCCGATCCTCCTGTGTTACATAGAAAAACTGTGGTAATATAACCATTTAACCTACAGATGTTAGTATATATTGAGATATCAAAAGGTTGTACAGAGTCCTTTCCTCAAGTTAGGTGGGTGTACAGTCCACTCACTTATCTTTGGGGTGAGTTGAAAATTTAGGCGATGCTTCCACCATTTCCCGAGTTAACAGGTGAGTCTTTTGTACAATAAAAACAAGACCATACACAGATAAAGCCTACATCTACATGCACATAAAATTGACAGGTTATGCTAGAACAAGAAAGTATAGTGTAGCATAGTATAGTCATCATGGAGGAGAATCATTGGGGACACAAAATTATGCAGGCAGAGTGAGCCGCCACTGTGAGTGAATAGGTAGTGAAAATGAACCGAGAGCGACGGTTAAATCAGGTTGGCTCTGGTTGAAGATGAAGGCAGGGAAAGAAAGGGAAAGCAGACCACAGAGAGTGAGCGATTTTAGAGTGACAGTTTAAGTAGGAGGAATACCCATTATATTTTCTACCCCCTTGCAGGTTTATTCTGAATTTATGATGGTATTTTCAGCATTGAACCACCTTCGGCTGATGGCTTTTCTCACTCGGGGGAATGGTGCCCATCTAACACGATGGCACACCTGAAAGCTTAAATCCCGGCCTTATCTCGTGTTCCTTTCTGGGGGTATGCTTGTTTGGCCCTTTGCCTGTCTAAACTTCATGTTATCTGATAGCGCGAAGCTCATGAACGGCGCAAGTTTAAATATTCAGTTGCAACTGACCGATATAGGATACAGGCAGTTAAATTGAGAGGTACGTCTATCGGGTAACAAGAAAGGGTAACAAAGCAACCTGTATCTCCACAACACTAAACAGGAGAGCTCCCCTGAGATGGCTTTTACATGCAGGTCATACTTCAAACTGTAAATATTTACTCGAGGCCCTTCATATTCATGATGAATCCTTCATAGCCTCCTCCAATACCCAATTGGAAAAACATTGGTAATAGGAGAAAACCAACCTGTCTGATGGCCAGAACAATATTGCGCTGAAATAGAACCCTCTGACAAGAGGCCACCAAGGAATATATTCATTGGCAATACCTGGTGGCTGTGTTGTACAATTCGCAATGTGCTATTCCATGACATGGAATCATATAAATGTTTGCCGCTATTGCGTTACTCTTGTTTTGCATTTAGTGGTAGATATGAAAATTATATACTTAGGTAAAAGTGCAGATCAGGGGCCTCCAAGCTTATAACGCACCGGGTAGCCTATGATCTTTCGGCGTTTTCGAACCGAACCATCTATTGCAACCGGGAAAAACCCAGAATATGAATCTCCACATATTACTTGCCAAACTACAATGTTATTTAACTGTAAATAACCGTTATTTCCGCTGGGATGGGTGGGAGAACATAATCATTAGTAACTTTTTGTCATTTCTAAAGGGCCAGATCTATTTTCATAAGCTGGTTCCTGGCAAAACCTGTGTTTTGCCTTTTTTCCAGGTTAAGGCTAACCCTAAACCTAACCCTATTTTAGGGTTAGGCTTAGGGCTAACCCTTACCCTAACCCTATTTTTGGGTTAGGCTTAGGGCTAACCCTTACCCTAACCCTATTTTTGGGTAGGGTTAGGTTTACGGTTAGGTTTAGGGTTAGGTTTTAGTGAGTGGTTCGGCTACGCCTTGATATGAGTTTACACTGAAATGGCGCCGTTAATGAAAAATCAGAATTACGATTTTGTTGACCCATCACGGCGAAATAACGGTTAGTTTTAGGTAAATAAGCTCGTACTTTGGTAACTAATATGTCCTAATTCCGATTCTAGCCTTTTTATTGCGTTATAATCGATGGTTTCATTCGAAAACGGCGAAAGATCGTCGGGTATCGGGCCCACAAAGTGCGATTCCCTATGTTATAAGCTAGAGGCCCCGGATCTGCACTTTTACCCATACTTATTATGACTACCAAGAAGAATGTGATATAATCAGGATTTTTTCTCAACATACGACTTTAATCTTCAATAGAATCTGTTTGCTACTACAGAATTCATTGTTACTCAAAAGCAAAGACATTCGGAGGAGAGGGAAGCATTCATCTAGGTAATTCATCGTGTATGTGATACAATTTATAATAAAGATACACAAATAAACATAAAACAAACATTGAATGAAAAATAACACATTACTCATTTAGAACCTGCCACTACCTATGAGTAACTGAGTCATCTCCTACACTTTCGTTATTTGCACCTTTCATTAGATAAAGCAGTGGTTAATGATTTAGGTCATTAATTGAGGCAAATATGTCGAGTGTTACGGGCAAGATATAGACAATTCATATATTGATTATATCAGTGTTAGTGCCAGCGTCCACTGCTCTCCAGATACGCTCCGATATGCCTTACGATGGACCCCCCGATAAAAAAAACGTGTGAGATATTAAACAGAAAATGATGACGTTTTGGAAATAAATAGCAAATACATAGGCCCTTATACATTGTAAATATAGTTATTTTCGATTAGGTCTAAGCGCTCAAATCAATACTTTCTTTGTTTGACTTTGAAACAATGTTTTAGTCTCTAAATAAATACATATGTAATGTTGTTCTGTGTTTATTTGTAAAAGACTATTCATAACATTGCAGGGTTTCCTGAAATATAGTGTGTTATACATTTAAAAACATAAATGTTGCCTCAAGATTTGCATCGATGTACGAGATACATTGAGAGGGGCATTGGGACCGTGATTTTTACCAGAAAACCCATTAAGATGCATGGCCAAGTGGGTTGTCTAGACATGGACCTTCCCGATCAGTCTACGATTTTGAATTTTTGTATCGGAGCCTGATCAGGAGGTCTAGATTTCTATCGTATTAGGTCGACCCTCTGCCTAAAACTAGGTATGAGTCTTGCAGTATATAGACTAAAACTTATACCTCGCTCTTTGTAGGCACATTGATTTCAAATGGATCACGAGGATGTCACCACATATATACTTGAACACCACCCAGGACATGTATCAGAAGACCGTGCAGAAAAGACGTACTTGGATAAAGTCAGAGGACTGACATCACAAGGGTCTTTTATGATTTAGACCAGACAGTGCCACGAGACATACCTACCTTTGTGTGCCTAAATATAGATAATACTACCACAATAGTTGCCACAACAGAACTGTAGACATTTTACCGTGTTTTGAAATATGGACGTGATTGGTCTGATAGAAACATTTAAATACAAGTCAAGCTCTTTTATCAAACAAGTTACCTCATGCAATTTAAATAAACAAGGGATAGTAATTTGAGTTAGATCGAAAGTGAAAATACAAAGGTGGCAATTAGTTAACTAGAATAAATTTTACTACTATACCAAAGCATTTTTTAAAGAATCAGAAAAAGAGCAACAGCGTGACCCGAAAGAGGTATGAAAAACAAAGGTCCATAAAACTTTTGTCTATTTGCAATTTCATGAGGCAGACAATTGATTCAATGTTTATAAAATTGAATGAATAAAATTGATTGCTTAAAAATACCGGTGTAAAGATCATAAGCGCGAGAGAAAAGGAAGAGAAAAACCGAGGTTAGGATAAGGGTAGAAGACACGACTAGATGATCTTATTCCTACCGCATTTACGACCATATCAAGAGAGTGTAGGGGTCTCGGAGCTACATTTAACCCTTTAAGGACGGGTGCCTACGGCCGAGGTAACCCCTTAAAGGCGGGAGACGTTGGCTGTTTGTCCCGCTAGGGGACGGGCACATAATGGTTAAAACTCATAATTTGAATGTTCAATCACGTGATAAAAAATATATAACGAAATATTTTATTTCTTCTGAATAGAAATAGTAAATGTGGTGTTAGACCTACATTCTGTTAAAATTTGATTAATATTGCTCCATTATTTCCTAGTTAAAAAACGAATTTGTGTGTTTTTTGTGTGCCCTTGGCCGGATGATGCCTCAAGGCATCATTCGCCCTTAAAGGGTATAAACATAGTAAAGTCTTATACGTGTATAGAACTATAAGCTAAAACACTATTACAGTTCCTCTCCAACCCGTTTTGGCGACGGCGACCGGAAACGGTCAGACGAACGAAAACATTGCATCACGAAAAACCGAGGTTAGCCCCCATATATTTATGATATCAACACACAGGTCTTCGCCTTGAGTTCTCCCACTCCCATGGAAGAAATCGCTTTAGTAGAGCAGGCGTTCGTTTGGCGTTTGTATGGCGTTTGCTTTGGAATCCCATGTCTCATGCAAATGTAAATACTCCCTGAGACCGGCATGTGACAACATCAGAACCTTTTGATATTGTTGCATGTGATTCTTACATTCACACGTGATTCGCATCGTCACATTGTCTGAAGGCATCACATGAGAATTCTCATGCGAATTCAGTCGCCTTAATAGATCTTGCGTTTTACACGTTCTCATTACCATGGGTATGAATCAAGGGGATATGAGTTGTGTGACATCTCATGTTGGAAACCCATGAAAAATATTTCCGACATCATATCTTTGGACTCTTGACTAGAGAGCTAAGGAAGTTGCACTGTTTGTTTTTCGCAAGTCGGCTGGGCGATACTTTGGGAGGGGCTCCCTCCGCCCACCCACCATCACGCCAACCAAAAGTGCACTTAGACGATTTGCTGTGGCATCGTTATGCCGTGAAACAAGGGGCTTGCATCGATTTTTCAAGTGAACCAACACCGACATTGGTGACACACTTAATGCATATCAATTCTCGGCAATCCCCGCCCTCATCGGAATGTCCCTTTCCGTGAGTCTTTTAGCGCTGCAATAGCCGACGGCGCGCGAGCTGCTCTCCTACTTAGGCAAGTTGGCATATTGAGTAGATGTCGAACAAAAAACCATCGAGCTGTTGCCTTTCCTGATTAGCGCCTTGCTAATTCACGTTACGAACACCCGGGTACAAATTCATAAAAAAAGAGAAAAGTGCGTCTCAAGTAATGAACTCTTCCGAGTGAGCATACGAAGGGAGCCTTCATTCTCGCGTGATTCCACGAGATCCCGTGAGAACTCGCGAGAGGGCCAAATGAACACGTATACATGTAGGACGTCATGGGAGACCTCAACACAACAGATCCATATTGGATGATAATGCCTCAGAGCAGCTCATGTAACCATTCAATGCCGTGACTCACTGCTTTGGTCAAGCGGATCGCCGCATTGGTAACCACAGCCGCGGTCACAGCAAGCCACATCTGACCTTTGTGTATTCATGATGAAAGGCTCAGGAAGCCCGCCTGTGTCGAAAAACGAGATGGTAAAACTTAACTCCCTGACAACCCTCGTCCGTCTGCCG
This sequence comes from Alentia gelatinosa, assembly GCA_950022655.1. Classification (NCBI taxonomy): domain Eukaryota; kingdom Metazoa; phylum Annelida; class Polychaeta; order Phyllodocida; family Polynoidae; genus Alentia; species Alentia gelatinosa. Next base: position 44,147,289 of record OX465586.1, read on the forward strand.
AGACGCCGTCCTCCTCACACTTCCGGTCGAAATTCAGTTACCTAGCAACAAAATGGCTCATTTTGCGGTTGACATGACAACAGGTGGGTGGGCGTCTTCTAGAATGGAAGAGGAGGGGATACCTGGCACATGTGAGACCATGGCTCAATACCAGAAAATGAGACTTTGTCTGCTTAGAGTATTTTTGCCTAATAGTCCGACGTCGTCTCCGAGGCAATTATTATCCTGCCGAGAGCCACCGGTCCCCAGGCTTTATATATTCCGACTTAATGAATAACTTTAAAAGACAGCGGTTGTTTAATGGGAAATGCACATCAATTAGCAAACAAGCTGACATTTTGATTACTGTCCTCGGGAGACAATTAGACGCTGGGGAGCGCATTAATAAAAACGGCGCACCCCGCGGAAACACGCGCTAATATATTTCCCCTCTAATGATGGATCCTCTGCAGCAGCGGTTCGTAATTCAAACTAATCTGCCATCTTCTGCCTGCTATACTATCATCGTCAGCAGCCCGGCCGAGAAGCACCTTAGGATTTTTAATAGAGAATAGCTCATGGGTTCCTGTTTTTCATAGCATGGGTTGCTCTTCTATATGTGTTCAGAAATATATTATGTATGTATGGTAGTTCCCTAATGGAGCAGAGAGCTGAAACTCGCATGTAACCTTAACCCTTTCACTACATCATGAACGCATTTTTGTGTGTGAAATTCTCATGAATGGAATAACTGCTGAGTGTTCACAGGCATTATGTGTTACATTGCAAGTGAACTACAATGATATAGATTTGTTTAAGTAGCCATAAAAATGTCTTATTTGACCGAGTTTCGTAGATTTTTTAAGGATGATAGCATTCCTATTTTTAGTTGGCAGTATTGTAATAAACTGAATCCATGTGCCTGGGACTGCTTTAGGGCACACAGACTTACCATTGCGTCAAATCATAGACTTTGAGTAATATCTTAAATTGCTATGTGTCTTGCAGGAAGATTTTAAGGCGTCCGCCTCCCTCTTTCCCTTGAAGTCGACGATGATGAAATCTTCTTGGACATGATCGTCGCCCAGTGATAGAGACTATAACAGAATTATATAATCTGACCAGACACGGATTTAATTGAAACGGGACAAGTAAGTGCGGTGAAGGCGGACATAGCGCTGCCGGGTACAGGGAACACTCCCGAGATGCAGTTAGCTCGCTTTGTGAGATGTGGGGTTGTAACTTCAGACCGATTAACGCGGGCCAATGCACCTCAGCGAGTCCGTGTAAAATCCGATTTACCATATGGCATCGCCATGGAGCATCTTTGGAGATCCCAACTTCTACCTCCCCTCCTCCCACCCAACTCCGCAAAGAGGGCGTCGCGTTCCATCAACCACGCTGCAATAGTACAATATGGCTGGCATTTTCCCCTGCAGTTGCATAGATCAGCCCTCTGTGAATTCCAAACCAACCCACTACAGGCAGGTTGCCTTTTATGGTCATTGTTCATTAAAAGCAGCTGTCCCGGTTTCCAGTGAATCAGAGGAGAAACTCAAAGAAACTTAATGAAATACTCAGCCTCATATTCTACATTTAATCATCGAGGCGGACATTATACACTAATGACTAAAATAGCTGCTTTACTGACGACTTCACGTTAGGTTTTATCTTTGTGCACATTGCTAGTTATATGTGTATCTATGTTAACAATGCGGTCTCATATCCTCATTAGTCAAATTTTCTCCTCTGTGAGATCTTAGAGAAACAGTGTTGCCTTTGGTGTATAGACGGCTGTTCGAGGCGTTTGTGACATAGACGTGTTTTATATCAGATGTCTTTAAGAAAAAGGTTTAAATCTGGTATCACAACAGCATGTCCCAGGTACATTAGCGATTGCCTTTAAAATTGATTATTGCATTACACCTACAGACTGTATACCATGGTCATACGCCTTATTCTAACTCTTTATGATCCATCTATGAAATAATGTGGCATTAAATGCAAAATAGTAAAAAAACACGTGGTAGTAATTCACAAGTAGATATTGAAGTACAACAGCCAATGTAGATAACTTAAGCATTTATAACGCTATACTATTTTAAAAGAAGTTTTATGTTCAACACGAACAATCTATGTTTCTTTAATGGACTAATTGATATTGATCATTTTGCACGATGCGTCCCTTTGCTTTATCGATTGTCTATGTTCACCATGGTGCTCTCTCTATGAACACCGAACTGCGCGAATCGATTTTTACTGTAATACTAAACGGGGGCGAATTGATCTATTTAAGTTTGCACGCATTAGTTTAAGTATCGACGTGTTAATGTATGTGATAGTAAACCATATACCTTACTTGCCGACACATACGATGAGATGAATTAGTTCTTATCATGACATTATCTGGTTGTCGATAGTGGTACATCCCTACAGTGGCTTAGTAAACTTATAAGTAGAGCGTTCTTCCTCTGCCACATAATATGTGTGATATCGAATATTATTGATGGTAAGATTAGTTGGTCATAATTTCTATGGATTCAAAAGTTCTGTACGTTTGCTATGTACATTAACAAATAACACAAATAGCTCCACATAAATTGCTTTAAGATAAGGTTAAAGAAATCACAAGTCATACCCTGAACTTATTATAAAATGAGAGAATGGATTGCATATGTACCTATTATCTTATGCCTAAGTCACACTATGTGTCACAAATCATGTCATATCATTTCTCATCAATTCTCTAACAAGTATTGGGTGGTGGTTTAATATTGTAATATGTTATACAATGTTTTATTATACTATATAAACTGCTTAATTATGAGTCACCTCTGGTGATAGATCATACAAAACTTTATCTAGATGTAACGGCTGATATGCCATGAATGGAAGACCATCCATGTAATGAATTTATGTGCTAATAATAAAAAAGAAATTTAAAAAAATATAGGAGCCTGCTTACTGTTATTCTCGTGGTAGAATAACATATATATATATATATAGATAAGATTTTTTTATTCGGATTCATTGTTACATAAGATAAGTCTCGGGCATATACTACTGCCTACGTATATTGGTGATTCTTTAAACTTTTCTCTTTTTGGCTTCATTATTGCAATATTGTTTTTCTTTAATATATTTCTGGTTTGTATTGTGACATCCCTATCTTCTGGGTCTAACGCATTTATAATAAATAGACTTCTAATCCTACCAAGTAAAAGCATTAATCTTCTCTCATTAGGTGGCATGATAGAATATTTTTCTTTAAGATCCCTATTACTTATATAAATACCATTCTTATACGCATCCCTTCAGTGCTGTTCTTATACATCTATATATTGATTTTTCTACTTACTGCAGTGCTTTGATAGCATAATCTTCCAGTAAAAATGAACAATGATCGGCCAGAGGTAATTAAGAACACAATTCTGACGATTTTAAAGGCCGTATCTTGGTAAAAAAAAAGTTGTCAGACCGTAGTCATTTATTTTGCGTACAATATGTTCAGCATGTTTCTTAAATGTTGACGTGTCATCGATAATAGCGCCAAGCTATATCATGTCGTTGCATGATATAAGTTTCTAATTTCCTGTAATATGTGTACCTATAATAAGTGCCTTAAGTTGATTTTTAGTCCTGTGATTTACAATTCTGTATTTTTAGTGTTAACCCATTAGCTGCGGGTGATGCCTTAAGGCATCACCAGTCCAGATCGGGTGATGCATTGAGGCATCATTTTCCAATATTTACAAAATGGAAAATGATATCGAGCATCACATGTTATATCACGTGATCACATCATCAAATTACCATTATGGGCCTGTGGATACCCGTTCCCTAGCACTATATAGATACTAATACCCGACCCCTATATACATGAGCCCGTCGTGAATGGGTTAATAGTTAATCTGTGCGCTGTATACCAATGTTCAAGTTTTACCCTGTTTACTTGAATCTTGCTTTCTGCAATTCGGACATCTTTATAAGTAGAAACCAAAACCAAGCCTTCAGCATACATTATAAAAGCAATTTTCTTTAACTGCTCCCAGATTATTAAAAAAAAACAGGAATAGAGGGTCCATGTTACATTACAGATCCGAAGGTATGCATGTATATGTGTGTATATGAGTGTTTTAAGTGTATGCACTCGAATGACTGCAGCCTTATCTAATATTGTAAACGGGAACTCATGAAATGTGACCTGCTTTCAATAGCACACCACAACAGCATCAACTTAGTTTGACATTGTTTAAGATAAGAATAAAACTATCCTTAACGTAATACTTATATTGAATAAGACCTGAACCACCAATGTAATCTTCCGCAACATGGAGAACTAGACCGAATAACTGTATTTGCATTCTTACCCCCCTGCCCCATATGCTCGGACTTCCGGTGTGTACACATATTTCACATACCAGAGAGAAACAGAAGGTTCACCTTTCTACTCCCACTTCGCACATCCTTAAGTCAGGAGCGTACAACCCTCCCAGCATAGATTGCTACATAACGTATGTAAGGATTCATCAACCGTGATGAATAAACAGGTACAGGTAATGGAAAAACATAATAGAAAATATGTGTACCTTCCCTTCACGAGTACGTTTTTGCAAAGATGACACTACATCTTTTGAAACATCTTTTCATTGAAACATCATTTGTCGCTGAATCAATATCTGTTTTCTCACTGAGTGACTTCTTTTAACATCTTAAAAGTTCATTCAAATAGCTGGAGATGTTATTCTGTCTGTGTGTACGCTCTTGTTAATTCAATGCATCATCGTACAACAGAACGGTTAAAGTCAAGGCTCTCCGTATGTTGAGCCGAGAGGAAGGAAGTGAGTGTGGGGAAAAGGGGGGACGCATGATGGAGGATGGAATGTCTGGAAACGTCATTTAAATCGATACTGGGAGAGATGCCATCTCCCTGAATCATTCTATATAGTCAAGTGCACATCAAACACTTTTCTGCCTTACGAAGCATTCTCGGGAACGCCTTAGTACATGAAATTTCCCCGTCACTATATATTCACGTACTGAATATAGGTAAAATAGATACATTTTAAAGGTCAGAGAGGACAAAGTATTGTCATTGTTCCCCCTGGAACGGTTCCCATCCTAAAAAGGGAAATTATAATAACGAGAGACAGAAATACTCGTGGGATTTCTTTTTTCCACGGATGATTTCGTTCCTGCAATACTTGTGCTGACAATCTCGCAGTTCGTAGACCCACTGACACATGACTCCAAGGCAAACGGGCGTCTCGGTGTTTATTCCGCGCGGGCAATCAGACGGCCGCCATCGTCATGGCCTTTGGTATTCAATCCCCAAGGAGCTCCGGTCTCTATGGTCTACTGTTGTATCTCACGAACCGGCCTAGCATTGCCGCCCCTCAGAGACCCCAAAATCTATATCGAGAATGTGTGTACGAATCGCATTGCGGCGCATGCGCGGCTGCTACCAGCTGAACCTCCAAGACATTAATGGCAAATCTGGCTAATGGAAGCGCTGCTGTTGTCATTACAAGACCTACAAAGTTTCAACTCAAGTTATGGATCTGTACCTCAGAACTGAAAATGTGTGATATAATAATAATAATAATAATAATAATTAATAATTGTAGTTTGTTGTGCGAGATGCATTTCAGACTGAAAGTTATGGTATCTGGTTGTGGGCTAGTACGGAATCCGTAACGGGAGCGAGGTATATTTCTAGTGTTGCCTCGCGCACATGTATTTACTTGCTAGCCTCCTGAATTACTAAAAAACAACATTTTATCATAGTCTTGATGAAATAAGTTACTCAAATAGGGATGTGATAAAGGAATTGGGAATTAGTGGTTCTATGTTTCATTGCAATGATCTTGAAACATGACTTTAAATTCATAGATAGCATTTATGTTACTTCTTTTATTCTGAAGACTACCTTTTAAGCGACGCTTTATGATTCAATACTCACAACCTAAAGGTTTCTAAGGAATATTGCCCAAAACATATAAGCTGCCAGAATACTCTACTTGCTATACCAAAGTACAACCGTATAAAATAAAAACATATATAAAGGGTGTTTATCATATTGTCCTTGTATTGTTCCTGTGGAATGACAATCAATAAAAATAGAGAGCACAATCCATGTTTCTTATAGATTTCGACCTGTCACATTTATATACTTGGATGGTAAGGTATACTATAATTTGGTGATATGCCAGCTTTAATTGCGCATTGTCTGACTAAATGAGAAAAAAAACCACTTTCAGTCATATGTCTCTTCTCTGCTTCCCGCGACAATCCAAGGTGGCAGTGGACGCCCATCCCCGGAAAGATGATTTATGGGTCACTGAAGAATATAGAATGTCTACCAGGTGACGGGAGATTATCTCCAGACAAAATATTTTGACAGGACTGAGAGACCGACTTGGGGGTCACTTCACAGAGAGCCTCAACTGGCTTCTCACTAAGCTGCCGCTGGGGTTGGACATGACAAGCATTATTTCTTCGAAGTGGTATTTACAGTAGAGGAATAGTCCATGGAATATGCTGTTACAATACTGACTCCCTATAGGGCTGTAACTTAAAATATGATTTATTCCTCGGGGTGTGATATCCCAAGGGCATTGGCACTTCACATATACTACTGGCCGGTACGGCTACAACACCCATCCTTTAAGTAGATCTATATTCCTCTTTGATGAACGTGATCCTTAAGGCTCCGCCTCATCCAATGGTACCAGGGCACTTTCTTCCCTACTGAAGGGAGCTCAATGTATAAAAAGGGTTGTTCTCTTTGCAGTTAAGGGGAGATGGCGGTGGTATTCGTTCACTGGACACAAGACAATCAATCTATTTGGATAACATTTATAGATAATGGTATTGTATCCATTGATTGTAGAACTGAAATGGTTCTTTTTGAATAACGCAGGATAAACATCTACATGAATCTGTAAGTCTTATTTGCGGTCTCAGAATATAGGTTATCCACCCTATCTCTTTTCATGACAACTCCTGATCAATGATTAATCGTCTTCAGCGTTCCGCACACCTCGTCATATCTGCCTATCGGTATCGTTTAGTGCAGTACCGCAGACCTTTCATTTTAGATGTTTCCACTCTAATGACACGTTTACGGCCTGTCAGAATCATTCCCATATCTTTGGTCCTACTTGCTTGGATTACGATTACGAGGATGCCTCTGAAAGGTTTTGACACTGACATATATATCAGACCTGGATGACACATTGCCTCATAGTATTTCTCAGTTACAACGAACTAAACGGAATCCTGTGATCAGCTGAAAACTTTATATTTGCTAAAATATTTTCTGTCACATATTGATGAGACGTTCTGAGGATTATGTTCACAACACCTCTTACTAATGAAGTCATTTGAGCACCTATCGCATATAAAAGATGGTTGTTTTCTGCTGACTCAATCTCCTCTCCCTTCTCGATGCATCAAAAGTAACTCACCTCTTTGAACTTCATCGGAATCAAATATAGCCTTATCACTCCCATTACGAATAACATATTCTCAAGTTTCATAGTAAGCGACTTTGGTTTCAGTTGGTTCCCCATTGCTATTACATCTAAAGCATTCCGGGTGTGGACATTGCGTTTACTGTTTACATATTAGACAATACTGCATCCCTAATCTCTCGATTGTTTCTATTCCCCATTTCTCAGACGGGTATAAAGGAATTTATCTTTTAAAGGGTGTGTTCATCAGTTATTCATTCTACTGTCCAGATCTTTATTTAAGACATGCATGTATATAGTAACATGAAAATTACAATTCATTCCTCCTTTTCAATTCACCACAGAAAGGTCATTTTACCATGCAAAGGCTGACTTTCTCACAGTTGAAAGGCTGTGATAGAGCATGCGAATCGACTATTATCTTTCAGAGAGAACACGTTCAATGATTTTCTTTTGTGTGAAGTCTAATACGTCTCTAATATGTACAGCATTGGGCCTCAGCTCTGGGTCTATACTGGACATGTTTCATCCAGCACCTTTAACTTTTACTTATTAACGGATATGCTACGGTTTCAAAGGAAATATTCATATTGTGCATCCTTTTTTAAAGACATAGATAATGTGCCAGTACCAGCTCCATACACGAATGATGAAGGGAAACGACTTTTCGTTTGAACTCCTTAATCATGCATTTTCGATGGGAACCCTTGATGTTAAAATGTCTTATTCTGTATCGATGAATGTCATCTTTGCGGGAGACATAAAAAGAAATGTATCAGGGGAAGTAAACAATCCTTCCTATACTGTTTCGCACAGTCGGTAAGAGTGTTCTTGATTATATTTTTTCGAAGAAATCGGCGCCACGATTTCCTCGAAGGAGTTCCCAATAATGTTCTTGATTATATAGTCGCATTGTATAGATATGATTTTCGGTTTATTTTATGCATGATGTATGCTTCACAGTAATTCTACGCATGACCATCAAATAATACCTTTTCTGAAAATAACTAGTTGCTCCTTTGGTGCTCGAAAAGCCTTTTTGTGATGCACAAAACACTTGGAACTTTTCAGCGTAGGGCGATAACACATGTTAAGGAGAGATTGAATGATCTTTTTACTTCTTTGAATTTCGAGCTAGCTGAATTAATACTCCTTTTAGCTTCCATGAAAGGTGTTGTATTTGTATCCATTACAAAGAGTGTTAATATGAAATTGAATGACATTTGATCTTACCTAGAATTTGTATGGACGTAGTTTATTCAACTCTATATTGGGAAAAGGCTATCAATATTGGACTCCCTGGATACGACTGTAATTAAGGAACCCTTTCTTAATTCATTTAGCTAATTGGCTCGTTATCTAGAGACGAACAGGTAAGCGGAGGAATAGATGCATAGTTTTTCCTGCAAGTCTAATACGTCATCACCGGCCGTGTCCAATACTCTAATGTCCTGGAGGAACCTGGATACGTGCTGCTTGGGTTTCAAAGCACATCGCCTCGCTACACTGGAGATATCTCCCGCGCACTCCCCTCACCTACTGAGGTTTCCATTTCAGATAAAAAAAGGTGTGTCTTCCTTCTGGCGGTTTTTACATCACACAAGTAGCTCGTTTTCCTGAGGTCCTTTGAATATACCCAGTACCATAGCTCGACCATATTCTCTGATGTCCAGCTTCAACTACTGGTAACTCAATGCGTGTATGGACAGTAACAAAACAGGTCGGGGGGGCACTACCTCCTTCTCGGTTGGAAACTACGCGAATAGGTCTTAGTAAAACAAAAAGATTATACCATATGAAGAAAAGAAAATATGATAATGATTAATTCTAAGTTGCCTCTGATGTATAGTGAATTTAAAACAGCTAAGCCGGAAATATTGGATCTTGATCACCAGACTCTTTCTTGTTCATAGACTGCGCGTCTTAGCAAAATCAGCACATTGTGAACTTTCATATTCAATAAAAAAAAAGGTCAATTAAAATGGTCAAGACTCTATTGTTAATCCTTATTCTTTCTATTTCTTGGTCTTTATTCTCTCACCCAAACTATATTGCCTACTCGTTCCTGATATCTGGAAACCGTACTGTTTAATTCTCTCCTGACTTGCCTCTTCTTCTTACCCCTCCTAGCTCTTCTGCGTCTCTATTTCCGTCTCACTGGATACTGTCCTCACAGAGGACCTTAAATCCGATTGACCTCTACAGTGAAACCTCTCCTAGGAGCATCTCAACGACCCTGCCTTGGTAATCAAACACCTCGTATCGAGGCAAGGGTTTCCCAGGTACCAAATATACCCTGGTGAGCACCTCTGCTACAACCTCACCTGCCCTTCCCCTCAACTCACACACGAAGTCCCGGGGCTACCGTCGTCTACTCTCCAACCAGATGATCCGCTCCCCTAATAGCAGGCTTGAGTGTCGGTGTGTGCCGTAGCTTGCCTCTCGTGGGAAGCCATGAGGGCTGTATATACACAGACCCAGTGCCCCACGTTAATCCATGCTGATTCCTTGGATGGACCCCATATCTATGTGGTCGTCTACTGGGACTGGCAGAGGAGGTAACCTGTGAGGAACCCACAGTCCCCCCGTCCCACCCTCCATTCCCTGTTGTGGGGTGATGTGGCAGTGGTAGTGACCGCTAAGAGCAAAGTTACGACGAGGTCAGCAGTAGACGGCGGGGCCGACCCTGGAACTGCTCTTGAGTAGCTCCCCAGGCAGCTGCATGTCGCCCCTTTTCCCCACTACTACCTCTACTCAGCGCGGATGTTACGACCACACAGAGAGATGCCCATTCGCCGGGCCGCGGCGGAGCCAAAGCTTTCTCCAAATCATGCTCACTAACGACATGGACTGATACCTAAAACCAACCTGGAGAAAATCCTGAATAAAGATGTTATTTCATCTATTCTTGAATGTACACATCTACTCTGTAGCATGGAGGATGAAGGCATCCGGTTACGTTGTCATCTATCATGATCCATTGATCTGCCAGGCTTATTGGTGTGGATAGCGCGGGTTAACATGTATGGATGTATCTTGCATGAAGCCGAGAAAAACAATTCCTAGATTTTAGGAATGCCGCTCTCCCTTTCCTTTAGACAAAGAATGGTTCATCCTAAAGAAGCAGGATCGTGAGGAAAAATAGGAATAAAATAAGAATGAGGAAAAGCAGAGCTATAGAGAGAGAAGTGACCCCGACGTAGCCGACAATATCCAGCGGATGACAACCTCTAGGTTGAGTAATTATCTGGTAGCACTTGTCTAGGAACAATCCAGGTGTTCCGGGTACAGGCAGCTGCTAAGGTTATTACCTGACACCTCAGTCTCACCTTTCCTCACTCACAGCCGTGGTGCCTGTCTGCCCTTACTAAGGGTTGGTTTCATACACTTCCCACGATCATATCGAAGATTTTACGATTGTTCTAGGGCTAACACAGTCACATAAGATTTTGTATCGTACAACGACGATCTTCATACGATACGATCAAAGGGAATTCCACACAATTTATACATAAACATTGACCTACATCGTGCAAATTGTCTTAGTCCAGAATTGTCATAACGTGCATCACCGGGGGGGGGGGGGGGGGGGGGTTGTGTCTGAAGCTTGGACACAAAGAAATATATAATAGTCTCTGAGAAAATGAAATTTATCATTTTGAGTTACAGACATGACATATTTATCCCAATACAAATAAAAGTGACAACACGAGGAATTAGTCCAAACCAAACAAAAACTATGTGACACAGTAACAGAAAAACGTGAACTATAATTCAAACTTAATAATGAAAAGAAATGTAATAGGAGTCTGTACGTACAAATGTCTTGGCGTGCTTCTCGATAACAAATTAACGTTGCAGGAACATTTTACAAAGTTATCAGCTCAATAAAAAAATGAAACTTCAAATTAAGGAAAGCTTTTTACCAGATAAAATCACAAGACTTAAAATTTTAAAAAAAATATTTTTGCCAGTACTCGTATATGCTGACGCTGTTTTTGACTTAATGGGTACTGCAAGAATACAAAAACTCCAAATCCTGCTAAATGAGGGGCTACGTGTTGTAGTGGGCAAGAAGATAAGAAACATGAGTACTGGTGAACTACATAATGATTGTACGATTAGAGGACTTGATACACGAAGACGATTATAAAAACTCTCAATTATCAAATGGTGGAGTCAGTACGCAATACTCCTCGCTAGTGCTCGGAGTTCTACTGCGTGTCAACTACGCGGAGAATACGGCCACTCAGATCGAAATCATGGTAATATTGTGTATTTATCCAGCGATGAAACTCCGGGACCAACCCCCGTCTGAAAAACACCGATGTTGTTTTAGCATAAGGCTAAAGTCTTTTTGTTTTGTTTCGTTCATTGTACAAAAACAACGCCAAGGTTGGCGGTCTTACATTTTGCTCCTCATGTTCTGGAGACTTGATCGTACATCATGTTTCCTCATTCTATAATAAACAAGTTCATAAAACAATATATATATATATATATATATATATATATATATATATATATACATATATATATATATATATATATATATATATACAGATAGGATATGTACTAGATATGTGATTATCTGTCTATATATCTTCTGCGTTGGTGAGACCATTGCACATGGTAGATCAGACTAGTATTAGGTTTGTGCGTTCTTTCAGCCTTTTCTTAAATATTTCTTTGCTGTCCGACCTCTCCAGGTACTCTGGTTGAAGGTTCCAGAGTCTGTAACTAAAGTACATAGGCGACTTATTTGCCCGCTCTGTTCTTAGTTTCGGAAGTTTGAAAAACATTTTGTTGCCACTTCTGAGGCTTTCGCCAGTGTGCATGCTTTCGCCAATGCTTTCTCTCAATAGTATGTATAAACGTTGTAATGACGCCAATACTCACATACATATTGAGGTGTCTCTGATGAATTCATTCAGAACGAGCTTGTTGAACAAGTTCTGAATGAATTCATCGGAGACACCAAAACAAGTCTGTGTGTATTGGCTTCATCACCATGTTTTTATATTATCATAAACCTTAGATCTACATAGCCTTACTATTTGTACGTCGTTACAGTAGAATCATGCTTATGGGGAAACCCTCTGTTCTGCGCAAAGTGACCCCTTAAGTGGGGTGGCCCCTTAACCAGGGTTTCCAGCCTGTTGATGGTTAGGCTACGTGGTATATACTACTTCTATACAGGTGATACTATGGCATAGAGATACTATGGCATGAAGGTGTCTGTCCAATATGCCCCCTCAAGCAGGGTTAAGAAGGATTCACTACTGGAATAACAGTCCCCTTCTGCGTTGTTCCCCTTAAATGGGGTGACCACTTTAGCGAGGTTAAAATAAACTCTTAATAGAGGAAAAAAGTTCGTTCCGAGCAAAGTATACACTTAAAAGGGGTGTCCTCTTAAGGGGATGTCCCAGAAGCGGGGTTTTACTAACTATGAGACTTAGTGATCGGTAGTTCGAACCATACGTCTCCCACTGAACATTGAATTAATTACCAGACTGAAATTGAGGATGGTGCATCAACGGAATCCCATATCAGATTATTTTAAGCTCTTCCTTTGATCCATTTATAATCATAATGGGAAGCCAATGATCAAAAATACATTTCATATTGTCGACCTCGAAGTAACAAATGTGATTTGCTTTTTAGAGATCATTTTGTGGAATATCTCTGCAGTATAGTTTCCCCAGCTACAGAAGAAAATCCCCCTACAAGCCGACCCTACTTATGATTGTCAACTTATCAGGGTTACTGGGGCTGTGTCATGTGACGTCATAGAGGACGTGACGTAGGGAAAGGGCCGGAGATTATAGGCACCATTTTCCAGCAGTGTATGTCACCAAGGGGTCTAGGTAGTCTAGAATATGGCAGCGAGGCGTGGGGATCGGGTCCATTTGTTGATTATCTTCGGATTATACGAGGAAGAGGGGCGGCTTAACTGCATCTCGGCGCTGCTGGTAGAAATGGTTGTGGGGAGCTGCACGGCGGGCCCTACGGGCCTGTTCACCGACAAAAGCAGTGCCATCTTGTGCAATATGAAGGACGGGCTGGAGAGCAACAGGGGCCGGTCTCTTAACGAGCAGCCATAATTAGTCTCAATGCCTCTCCGAAAACGTGGGCCAATCCACACAGGAGAGGCTATTGTTGACGATTGAGGAGGTGGGAGAAGGAGACGGTGGGAAGCAGAGGCTGGTTCTCTTTAGGGTAACGCCACAGATCCTCCAACGAGATGAACATCCCAAATGCATTGCCTGAATATGTAGGTTGGCAGTCATACGTTAGTGATTGCCTGGCGAATTGAGTGCGGCGTGGTGGTAGTGGTAGCGGTTGTGGAGGGTGGGTGGGGTCCTCCAGGGGATGGTAGTAGGCAGGTAGGTACCCCCAGGGGAGCCGCTAACATGGGAATGCTGCTGGCAGTCTGCAGTGTCAACCAGAGTCGCAGCTGATCTTAGATTGAACTTACCATGTCGCATTTCTCGTCTGAATATTATCCAGGATCCTGTTTGCCCATTAGGGCTTGGTGTGTGATAGGATAACACTGTCGCCTCAAGGGATAATGTGAAGACTCCTCCAAACACAAGATACTCAAAAAATATTCAAAATGTACTTTCGACCTCCGTTGAATATCATAGGTCAAGTTTTGAGGGTGGGTTGGTACATAGATGAGTCTACACTCTCACTAAACCTATTATCGCCCAATATGAGAACCATTTGTGTCGTGTGGCCTCAAAGCTGATGAGCGGGATTTCAGGAGAACAAAGTACCCGTTTTTTCCCCAATTTGTCATTTCTTTCGCATTTCCCGTGTTCGCATCACCTGGAGATATTGGTTTCCATGGAGGTCTGCTGCGCGCCGCATTGTCGATGGCTTGATGGCTTTGTTAATTAAAAAAATCATAACGCACTACCCGCCCCGAGCCATTCCTATTTCCCCCCTGCCAGGTAGGGATGGCACGGGATCCTAATTAGAATTATTTTCGCCTGACGTGGTGGCACGGCTAAGACGGAAATGACGTCATAGCTGCGATGCAGAACTGTATGAGTGAGTGCTGTTTGGTCAGTGGCACGTGCGGGTAGCTTTTCCGAGGAGGGAAGAGGGTTATAGTAATAGAGAGGGGTGCAGTGGCCTCCTATGGTTTGGGGTCGTTGTGACGGGCGCCCAAAGACCTGTGACGTAGTTACGGGTCGTGGAACACGTCACAACATGTTTTGGTGACGCGCATTCACCACAGGTGATGTGGAGGTGAAGGAGGAGAGAGAGCAGGAGGAGGACAGGGGCATGGTGAAAGGGAGGGGAGGTAGAATGGAGGACAGCGCTCATCAGCGCGACCCGCCCTCTATCGGTCGATCCTCGCAATTAGCGACACGAGACGGCGTCATCAGGAGAGCCACAAAAGCGTGCGTTGAGCGACATCTGTCCAAATACGCCGTCCGCCCACTGCCCCCCACCCCCGCTCGTTACACAGACAACCTCCAATTCCCTCTCCTACCCGGAAAGAAATGTGCCAACCCATCACATCTACATGGTACCCATCCAAGAAGAGTAGAGGAAGAGCAAGCACAGCTCGTTTGCAGAAGTGCTCTGTACTTATCGAAACACCTATTGGTGTCATTGTTAGGCATCATGTTAAAAACAGGGTGGAGATCGGACCGGTGGGATAAATATCGTGCCTGCTTATGTAAGTGTAGGTCAGCACGATGCAAATATTTTGCCTACACATGGTCTGTTGAAGGCAGGTTTTTTTCGGAGGCAGAGACAACTTATTGGCACCTGAGATCTCTATAAATGTTAAGCTTCAGAGAAACCAAAAAAATTAGTGTCAGTGGTGTACCTAATGTTTCAAGGCTACAATTAAAATGTGTTTTGACTCGTACCACACCTCAATATCTCTCTACATTGAAGCCAATTTTAGCCTTCGTTAAGTTTGGGTTGAAGTATAGATCATTTCCAAATTAATTTAAACATATTATGTTGAGAGAAGATCATTCTTTGACGCTGGGGAGTTTCGAACTCCTCGTCCCTCGCTCAGTTTAGTTGCCCTTACCAACAACACGTTTCCTAGTGTTTTTATTGAATCTATTTATATTTAGCTTCGACATGCCCTTTCTACCAATGTGCTTTGATTTTGGTATTGTAGGAGCCGTGGCTCCGTAGCATTGCATTAACAGCTTACGATTTTGCCCTTAGTTCATATTACAGACGAAATGCCAAACATCGTCTGACTGCCTCATAGTGTGTAGACCCGCCGGTGTTATTGATGCTCAGGCTACCTGACCTTTTAGCCAGGACAGTTGAAATATATGCAGGATCTGGGCGCCCATCTTAAGGAGCTTCATCTAATATCTGCTAAAATCAATACATGTCTTCGGGTAAATACCGACCGGATAATGTGTTCTTCTCCGGGAAGTAACGGGATTCCCGCTCTACCGGCAGAGGGAAATCGAGTGTCAATCAAGCAAAGAAAAAGGGAAGAAGACACGATCGGCTTGGAAATGTTGAAATAGAACAGCCATGCACACTCCTTCAGCCTCCTCAGCCGAATAGAGTGAAATCGGTGGATAATGAATATAGTCTCACCAACTCACATGCGCGCGGGGCTGGAAAACTTCCTCCTACAGTCCTTCGGAAATCCCTGTGCCTTTACGAGGAATGAAAGAAAAGCTGGGGAAAGCATCCAACAGGAAGATATCCTGATAATCCACCATTTGATAACATTATAGTTCCTGTTCATGCCGACTCATAATCCATGAGCGGGTACTAATAGAGCATACAACGCCAGTATTGTTTTGTAGCTTCCACCTCTGGCGGCATTCCTCTGGGCGGGTTCTGCTTTTATGTTGGTCCTTATTCATAATTGATATCAGCAAACACGTATAGCTCTCACTTTTCCCATACTGTCTAGGTGCTTTGAATACTATCAAGTTGAGACGATTAATAATCACGATAGAAACGGATAGGGACAACTAACTATATATGATGTACTTAATAGTGTATGCAACCTGACAAATTGTGCGATTTACCAAATGTGCTTGTATACCCATAGAAAGATTAAATTCACCATACCCCCTCCTCATAAATATAAATATATGCATATATATATCATTAATTTCCTCGATTATTTTAACTATTCTGGTTGGTCACTTCGAGTTTTAGCCTGTATATTACACTCATCCCCTCTGTTGGAGAAATCCACACTCCTTCATATGGACGTTCCCCCTATATAGTAGCGGTATATATACTGACTATTCAAAGTCACTGAACAGGTATACAGGGGTATGGTTTACATGCATTGCCAGTTTTATGGAAACAGACCCCTCTTAAAGGCCACGTCTCATAGCTTACCCGTCTACTGTAGGATGGCGCTCTGACCCGCCCCACCCCTCTTCGCCCCACCTCCCGACCCCCTGATGAATGTGCTCTCTGCGCGTTCCCAATTGCGGCCTCCTATTACGTGCGGGGCCATTTGTAAAGTTTCCACTTCGGGTCATTATGGCCCCTAAGTACGCACCCGCCATACCACCCCAGCCCAGAGGACCCCTCCTGGCATATTCTTTTTCGTTTTTATTCTTATTTTTAACCTCAAACCTCCTCTCTTCTCACCTGTTGCCAGCGCATGCGTCGAAACGGCCGGAAGTGAGTCACAGACCGACGTGCGAGCCCGAGGGAGACGGGAGGCTGAAGGCTTGTAGCGTAGTTGGCAGGAATGGAAGGTCCCGTGGTAAAAGTTGCCTATATTTTACATTCAGCGGGCCATTTAGGGGTGTGCCCGACCCGCACACCTGATGCTGGAAGCAGCGGGCACCGGAGAGCGGGGCAATGGGCTATTGTTTCCCAGTAAAACCGCGGGGCCCGAGAGAGGATCCACAGGCAAGAATGCCAGACTGTGCCGTCTACAGAGGCCGCGCATGGGTCTCCAGTGAGCCCCAAATCAACCGCGGCCCTTTGGTGGGGAGGCTAAGCAAATGTCAGTGATGTCTTGTTTCTTGTGTGGCCCACGCCCAACCCCTAATCTCCCGGGAGTGCGAGAGGTAGGGATGTACGTGGTCGCTGGACAAGGAAGTTTGAAGTAGTGTTTCATAAGCTCCAGACAAACCTTTGAAGGGAAAGCCATTAGGATACAATCAGGAATTCTGGTGCACGAAGTAACAGTTTTTCTTTTCTTTTTCCCCCCTCCCCGTCTCTCCCCTATCCCTGAGTAAACGGGAACGGTTTGAATAATTGCTTGCAGGCTTTCTCCTGCACTGTATCCAAACTGGGTAATGTGGTTTTGTTTATTGTAGTCAAAGCAGAAGGACGCAGGCTTTGGTGAAGACTTGCGGGTTGAATAACACGTATGTGTTATTACAGCACTCCTAATTGTTCATTTAACCTTTGATGAAAGCATTCCGCAATTCCTGTTCACGCGGGAAATTATTTTAACCTTCGCTAAGCCCATCTGGATTTTTTGAGGTAGGCTATTTGTAATTTAAAATGAAATGGCCTGAAAATGTCTGAAGTATAAGTAACACGTAACGGATACAAAGAAATGGTGGAGATTGAAAGCAAATGTGTATCATATGGCCATTGTGCTATCGAGAGACGGAGATACAAAAAACTAATATGTATCAGAATAAAGAGGGACCAACGAATTGGTAAAAAAAACCGCGAGACCTTTGCCCCCCATGTTGTTGGATAATGATGATAAAACACGAAATATAGAAAACTCAGCTTTAACTCTGTCTGACAATTAGGCCAGCTGAGGGCCAGAATATAGTACCATAGGCAATCAACTCAGCTATTTCTGAAGAGAAGCCATAAGAAAAATCAGAAAATGGAAGAAAAAGTAATATTGTACGGCTGATAATAGCCAATACGGAAAGGATAGTGAATATTGCATGATACGATGATTCCATTAGGTAATATATATGCTTTGATTATTTTAGTGCCAAAGATGAGAGTTTTTGTGATATGTCTCGACCTCCGCAAATCCGACAGCAGCCCCTCTTTCCGTAGCGCCTAAGGCTCTCCTCGAACAAGGTAGGGAGGGACGCTACTGGGGACGACCTAAGAGCCACCGATTAGGACCCATAGCTACTTTGACACGCACCTGAAGTCTTATCACTTCGAAAAGAAAGTGACGCCACATCGGTCTTACGAGAGAGCAGAGAACAGAAAAAGAAAAGAAGAAAAGAAACACGCCAAGATGGCTTTTTAGCCGAGGGAATGATTCAAATTGGCGACACGCACGCGAGCTGCTTTCATGGACTGTCCGAGCTGCTCTGAGCAGCTCTGGGCTCACGCTCCACGAGGGACTGGTTGGGCGACATGTGAATACGAGGGGTCAAAGGCAGGCCTTGCTTGTAGGCATTAAGGTACGCTGTGAGAAAGAGGGAGAGGGAGTATCAGAGAAAGAAAGAATGAAAGAGATAGAAGGAGAGATAGATGAAGGGAGGGAGGGAGGGAGAGATAGAGGGAGGGGGCGAGGGAGAGAGGGAGAGAGGGAGGGAGGGAGGGATGGATGGATGGATGGAGGGAGGGGGGGGGGGAGGGAGGGAGGGAGGGAGGGAGGGAGACACAGGGAAAAGAGAATCACCCTAGGGAGAGTGTCTGGGTGTGTGCTGGGTTCTTGGCCCCAACCATCACTCAAGTGCCGCTCTTTGGTCAGTCAGCTAGCGCAATCTAATCGTCGTAATCTGATGACTATTCATTTCTCAGGCGTCACCCGGTGTGGATGGGAGTATTAAGGCCGCCCGGGCGCGCGTCAAATTGATCCCTGCCTCCCGTCCCCGAACACCCGGCAGTACGGTGTCTGTATACAGAAGTGCGCACATTCAACAGAGCTGCCAGTTGGGTCCCGGCTCTAGCACTTGGGTATTGGTTTCGTATGTACAAGGCAACCATTTAAATCTATCGGGTATTCTTCGCAGCAATACACCCAGACAGACCCATAGTATGGGAGTCGTACAGTGACAAACATAAATAACAACACATAAAATCATTATGTTGGATGATTTCAGAATCAATAGACTTCAGAACGTACTAAGGTCTGATACACATCCATATTTACAGCCTGCAGTGGTAACATTGAATAGTCTAAAAAGAAATACCCCCAAACCTAGCGGCTAACCTAGGAACTATGGCAACATTGATATTTTACCTTTATCAGTTCTTTGAATGCAAAACTATCACGAGTGATACATCTCAACTTAATTGTAATGATCATCATGATTATTTATATATGTTAATGTTACCTACTGAAACTGGTTCATTTCACTGGTTATGAAATTACCCCCTATGTTCCCCTGTCAGGATACATGCGTTAAATAATTTTGAATTATCAAAGATATCTTCTTATCAAAACTTCTTGGTCTAATAAGAATATTCGCCAGTGTATAATCAATACGATGAAGAAATACAAGGATAGAGTTATGAATGTACACATACAACAAGAACACAGAAGATTCTTGATGTAACATGTACAAATCTCTATAGAACAATTAAGCAAAGGATTATTCGCAAGTCCCCAAGTTTCTGACGAAACTGAGCTTCTTCTCTAATGAGTAACCTGGTATTACTTACTCCAGATGGTACACTCCCTTGTGCCGTAGGCGTTCATTGAACCACCAATATTTCTCTCTTTTTAATTTTTTTTCTTCAGATAAACAGCATTTATTGCTAAAGTAAGTACATAGAGAAGGATCCTCTGATTAGTATAGATGCTGAATCATCTCCATAGTATTCCTTTTATTTAAATGGTTTACTCACAAGTAACACCCTTTGACTTGACGTTTTTTCAGAGACGCAGTCTTAGGTCCGGCGTCCATCTACAACGATATGGCTCCAATATGGTCTACGATGAACCTCCCGATAAAAAAATCAAAATCGCGTCGGAAAGTCACCAAATATTGAGGCAGTTGCCCGTTTCTGCGATTAGACACCGGTAAAAACCGCATATAATGCATGGTGGATTGGCATGTCTAGACATATGTCTACGATTTTGCACCATCCCGATTTGTCTCCGATGTTTGCTTTTTGTATCGGTGCCATATCGGTAGGTCTAAATTTCTATCGTAGTAGGTGGACGCCAGGCCTTACTGTACTTACTTAACCATATGTTTATCCCATTGGTTTACATTATGATACTGCTACATCAAATCTCAGTTTACTGCTTGTATGATTTGATATAATAATGGGAGGTCAGCCGACCTTTCTATTTAGGGTGGTGGGGGACTATTTCATAACATATAATATCACAGTATTTTATTTCTGGCAGAATGATCTGTTCACCAATGCTTTATGACAGCTTAGACACCTCCGCATTTCCCTCAGTCCGAAAAGTTGTTTTGGGATCGAGGATAATTTTATTTGTCGTGTTTGAAATGGTCTCCATATGATGTATTATTCTATCCTGCCTCTTACAAAACCATGATTTTGTATTGTGTAACTTATTAGAGCGCATGTATAAACGTTGCCTTAAGGTTAGAGTGCTCACATGGACTTCAGCTTGCTACCAAAAAAACCCGCTACCCTTCACTATCTGTGTGTACAGAAAATGATCGGTAGACTGAATGTAACCCAATCCTTATAATTGTTGTGTGTGACTTGGCGGCTATCGCGGCTTATTGTTGATAATTGCACGCCCATTTCATTAATGATGAACATACCATTTGCTCCTAGTATTCCCATGTACACCATATCATTATAGACTTGTTATAGTTTATGGTCAATTCCATTTTGTTACACCAGCATACGAATTTCTAACATTACATCTTCTGTAAAATTGTAAACATATTAAGAATCGGAAACCATCTAATCTACGGTTAGTTTACAGTAGGAGACTGTTAATATGTAAATATTAGAACACTAAGAACAATCCTTACGTCAGCAACAACTGGAAGAAATGAATAAAATCATGAAGTTAATTTCCTGAAAATGTGTAATAAATATTCATATAAACTCCAGTATAAATAAAAAACCTAAAAAAAGGGAAAAAAGGTAGAATTCTCCAGAAATGTTTTACATGTACACTGTAAAAAATTTCAGTAAAATATACAGGATACTACCGGAAACGTGGACGGTATATCACTGTAATCTTATTTACAGTTCGATACCGTATATTTGGCATCACAAAACGGTATTCAACTGTAAATGTATTCAGTCCTGTAAACCATCCAATCTATGGTCAATTTACAGTACAAAACTGTAAATATGGATGCATTAGATACACTTAGAGTAACTCTATTATCAGTAATAAATCAAAGTAGTAAATAAAATCCAGAGGTTAACTTCATCAAAATGTGTATTAGATATTTATCAATCTCCTGCAAGGTTTCTGCCATTTTAACCACATTCATTCTCAAGTTGTAATGAAATTGATATCATTCAGAGGATTAAACACCACTTTCATGGGACATTTCTAAAATATAAGAAGGATTGACTTCATCCTACCATATCAAATGCAGCCGTGAACTGTCAGCTCATGATCTGTACTCTTGCTACATAGTCTGCACTTATAACATCTGAGTTGAAAAACTTAGATTTTAAAATATCATTGATCACAATGATCATTAATATTGATAAGCCAATATGCTGCTTAGGAATGTATTTTTGTATCCAACAAAAATGTATTCATTACTATATTCATATATATATATATATATATATCAAATATCTCCTACATAAAACAGTGCTACAGGGCCTCATTACGATTTATGGTAAATGCATATTAACCCTTTCAGGAGACATGATGTCTGGAGGCATTTTTACTCCGATATTTACACAATTGTTTTAACAAGGAAATATTCACCAAATCTTAAAAAATTCATCATATCACATGATTACCAACTCAAATTATGACAGATTTGCTTGTACTTCCAGTGGTGTGCACTGGCACTTGCACCCGTCCTCATGGCAGTGGCTCAGCAGCTGGCACCTGTACCTCAAGGATTAAAATGCACTTTCATATCTACAGGTTTGAACCGTAATTAAAACACAGTTTAATACAGTTAAGATTTTCGGTCAGGAATACATTACAGGTTTATACCGTTACCAAAATACGATTAAATACAGTTCAGATTTACGGTAAAAAATATATTCCCTGGCACCATGCAGTTGCCAGAAAAATACCGTAAAATTCACGGAAATTTTTTACAGTATAGGCACGTTCAGACCATTTGTAACATTGTGTGGTTATATCAGTACACGATTCTGAAGCCAACTCGCTCAGCATTCAGATGAAGCTAACATACATATATCAAGATAAGAACATACAAAATTGGTGGATTTACTAAGTGCAACTAAGAAATCCCATGTCAACCTGGATTTCTTATCGAGTGACTGTCACTGGTTCACACTGCTTGGAAAATGGATATGTTTCATCTATACACTACTGCATAAACAATGTATATTGACATGTTTATATATTCATAACTATATTGTACTCCAGGATACACAATGTATACAGCTAGGTTTTTATTTGTAAGTCAGCGTAATTGCTGTATTTGGCACCCAGGGTATACGAATAGAAATGTTCTATGTGCGATATGTATACCCGGGGGCTGCTTTTCATTTCAACAGATACCAAGTTAACAGGCAACCCGCAGTTATTAAACCTAGAACCATGAGGCATATGGCACATGGCATGCATGATGTTTCATGTGTCTCTTTTGTATAGTCAGGCTCTGGGACTGATATTATCACTGCACGAGAACTACCATGTCAGGAGGTGTTGGGAGTTGTATACATCCGGCGGGAAAGACAGCCTAGACGCGTCCGTATATAGAAGGAAACAGTCTTGTATACACCTCATACGCTGGCGTGAAATATAGACGTATATATATAAAAACAAGTCAATATTCAGCCGATAGGTGCGCAGCCGCGATGGCGTATATATGAATAAAGGCGTTAGTTTCGTGCAGTGTATTCGACCCATTTCCATTACAAACGCGTCAGACGGTCCCTGCCGAACTCTTTCCATGAGCAAGTGGTCTTCCTGTCGCCTACTGCGTTCTCGCGAATTGAACTTATACATTAAACTGTATTCTTCATCGTTTGTCGGACACAGGTCATCCAGGAGCAGTTCCCGCCACTCCCCCCAGGAGGTGATGATATTCAGAGTAAAGTTGGGGTCCTGATGTAAGCGGCGTAGTCCGGCCATGCTGACCTCTGCGCACTCCCGTGTCGTCGGACTCTTTCCACGCTGAATCTCCACACACCTGTAAAAGTTTGAGAAGTATAGTTTGATCTTAACATCTCTCCCAAGGAGCGTCGGGAGGTCCCTCGTGAGTAGTTCGGCGCATTTCTTTTGGGGAGCGGAGCATGGGGACCAGTTGATGACTATTTGGGCGCACAGGCCTCCCTTTTGTAACCCTCGCACTTCCCGCAGGTGTTCAATCATGACCGCCTCGGCGTGCCATCCGGGCCTGGAGTCGTAACGTTCGTAGAAAATGACATCTCCTCTCGCTCCTCTCCTGATCTTGAGAATTAATATTGCGACTCTGGGCCAATTCCCTGGCGACCCATACGGTATATCCACCATGAACTTATCCTTGATTTCAGCGTACGATAAAAGGTTCATCATGGCTTGTTCGGCTAGCTCGGCTATGGGATATGTTGAATCTACCTCGGTCCTCTTATACACGTCATGACTACAATTGAAAAAGACAGTGCGCGGTGTTTCCCAATCCATCTCAGTTTCGGTTTACGCAGATACGACTACTAACTAATTTGATGCCACTCTCATAGCAGAAATCTTGCGCTCTACTTTCTGCGGCCGCTTGTAAGCGCTGCTTGGAGAGTGATTTTATGTTTGAAGGCAGGGGAGACCAGCGAATATTTTAGGTTCTAAACAAGGCAACTGTTAAAAGTTGTACAAGTCAAACAACTCACATATTATGAGTATTGAAACATCTGAATTGTTAAAGGAGCTTTTTTTTCCTTTTTTTTCTTTTTTATAGTGAGTTTTATTAGGGCAATAAAGTACAAATAGCTTGGACATTCAATCCAGGCTCGGCATAGCCGGTCTTCCGCCTGGTCCCTCATTATTCAGAACAAGATACTTACATTAGTGAACAAAAGGCAGTGTGTATACATAACTCAGGTTAATTTCTCAATATACAGATACATAAGCATTGGTACTAGGGTTGTATCATTTATGAGATGAAATGAGTATGAGTCACATGATTACAGACTAGGCAAGTACAGTTCATATACATAGATACATTGGTGATCATAGTTTCCATTACGGTAACTTCCATTAGGGTAATTAGGCTACAGGGTGTCATTGATTATCATTTGCTCTCAAGGTTAGTACATATGTCTAGCTCTGATCAGTTAACAGTTGTCTTTCATTACCGCTTGCTAGA
The DNA here is from genome assembly GCA_950022655.1 of Alentia gelatinosa. Taxonomy (NCBI): domain Eukaryota; kingdom Metazoa; phylum Annelida; class Polychaeta; order Phyllodocida; family Polynoidae; genus Alentia; species Alentia gelatinosa. The sequence goes on from OX465586.1 coordinate 44,172,100, forward strand.
TAGATGTATATGACCATGGCAATATAGTCGTTTCGGCGGATTTGACTGAGTCTCATAGTTTCAATCAGTATGTTGCAACGCAATCATACTAACAGTTGTTACAATCGGGGGGTTCAAACTCCAAATAAACCGTTGCAACGCAATCAGTTCGTAATTTCATTCTTTTCCTGAGTGAAGCTACCTATCAGTGGTATATTTTCAGGGTATTTGTAGGTTTTGCAACTCGACAACAATAGTTTATTCTTACTTACACTGTAAGTACCACTCAGGGTCAGTTATTTTATTTTTAGGGTACCTTCAGTATACCTTGTAACACAATGAACCTGGTGTTGCAACGCAAGCATCCCAAGTTGCTCAGTGTTGATAGGGTATATTAATCTTGATAACAATTTGGGTAATTACGTTTTGTTTGAATCTTAAAAGAGTTTTTGACGGTTATGTATGTGTATTCCTCCTTTAGGTCATTCCATCTATTTATGGCGCATACATGGAAGGAAATGTTGTAAACCCGGTGTTTTAGGGGGGGGGGGCTGAATTAGTCGTAGTCCTTGTTTTCGTCTAGTAGGTAACTCTCTGGTGTCATGATATTGTATTTGTTGGGCTAGAGTAAAGGATTAGTGCAATAAATGTATATCTCTACGTTCATGCAATTTCCTCAGATTGCCCAGTTGGTGCAATTCATCTGTTGTGTACAGCAGATTTTTTTTAAGCTTTATTTTATATATAATTTTGAGTGTTTTATTCTGCAGAATCTGTAAATCATTAGTCATGTACATGCTTTATTATTACTATCAAAGATAAAATCGCCATAATCAAGATATGGCAACATTGTGGTTTTGTATATTCACAGACAATCCCGCTGTTTCGTTTTCAGACTTAAACAATTTTATAAAGGGAATTCACAGACTGCCCCTTCAGAGGACCACATGGGCAAAACATAGGCCTGCAACACATAAGGTGCTTTCCACTGAAGAAAGTAATCCCAGAGACTGTGTCTGGTTTGAAATAAATAATAACAGATATGAGAGCATTTTATTTACCATATAAATATGTTCATCTCTATTTACAATTAGAACACAAAATATGGCATATGGGCCAGATTTGGGCCCAAACAGGCAGGACATGGAGCGCAGGATCTCTGCTGGGAGAGTGTTGAATCTCGAGATATAAAGAATTATATATATATATATATATATATATATATATATATATATATATATATATATATATATATATATATACACATGTGTATATACATATTAAATTGAAACTACAATATTCACCATGAACTGGTGGAGGAACGGGCTAAGATGATACCTACATGTTTATTTGAAAATAACCATATGTATGTTTACATCAGCGTCGATCATTAACGCATGACGTGCGTGGTTATAATGTTAAAACCCTGGTATTTCCAAACAAGGATTCACTTCTATATTTAGATGTCTACTAGGTCTTTATCAAAGGCACATTGAAGGAATGAACTGTTACAGGTTTTTTTGTAACTTGTATGATGCTGTCGAATGTCTACTTTTAAATAAGTTGCTGTCAGGCATGGAAGGCTGGGCGTGTCCCACTCGCCTGTATCGGTGTCAGTGGGGCGGACCGGTGAACTGAGTCATCACGTTTCCAGAAAATATACAGCTTTCAGCATTGAAAACCTCTGTACCGTGTATATAGATTCTGTTTTTGGTGCTAAATCGAGTGGTTACTTGAAAACACAAGAGGTGACATGGGGACAATATGAGATATGCCTGACGATGCAGTTCTCGACGCTGATGTTGTTTTACACTGGGGAGTCAGGTTTATCGGGAAAATCTTTGATTGGCGAAATATTTCAGATAGTTAGTTGGTAGGTGGCTTTCAACAATTTACCTCATACAAGTTGGCGTTCAGATCAACATAATGTGAGACATGGACAGGTACAGCGGAAAACCATACAATAACAAATAGTACAATCCTATACGGAAACAGTGTCGCTGTGGCTGTACGTGATAATTACACAGTAGAAGTGGCGATCAGCCGAGCAGATGCCGAAAGCAGACGTTCATCTAATCGTTTATTCCAGAAAGTATCTATCACTTACCGACACAGTATACCTGTTTTCGGATAAGTATAAACTATACCTTAGAACAGCAATTTTTCTACACTCACTTTTGGATAATTTGTTAGATTTCACCACAGTACATACCCTTTTTGCCAGATACGTGTTGTATATAGCCATAAATTCGACATGTGTAGGTGCGGGCAGTATATATGTAGGACGTACGCAGTCACAGTTGTATGCAATACAATACAGCAGAACCACGCCTGACGGACACCCCGCACAAGTGGACACCCCGTGTTAACGGCAAGTTTTGCTGGGAACAGAAATTTCCATCTCAATTAGATGCTTATCCTAACCCTTGTAAGCGGTCCCCGAATTAACAGACACCCCGCATTTCTTTCAGTAAAATATAAACGACATATGATTTTCGTTTGTTGGCGTTTTTTCATGCAATAGTCTTCTCAGAGACAGTATTACAAAACCAATGCGACATTCACAAGAACAAATACAGATGTACGATGACACGACATATAACATGTTGCAAACAGCATGGCATAATTCTTTAATCAATATTGGAACCTTCACAAAAACAATCGGATAAACAAACCATACTTGTCTTGTTCCAAAACAGAAGAACAGAAGTTTATATACTTCCAGCAATGCAGCTGTGACCTCAATTGTAAAATGAGTGAACCAATGTAAAATGTGTTTTTCCATTATGGAGTACCTGATAAACTCGACATCTCGAGAGCTACTAACAATAAACAAAACCCAAAAAAAAAAAAACCGAACAAACAACAGAGTTAGAACAAAAAGACTTTCTTCTGAGTAACTGACCAGAGTCATCTAATGTTGCAACGGACTTTGAGTAAAGACACACTTGTTTTTCTGTCAAATGAATGTACAGTAGAACCCCGTCTAACGGACACCCCGCGTAAAAGCGCATCCCGCGTTAACGGCCATAATTGCTCGGAACAGATGTTCATTTTAACCCCGCGTAAGTGGTTACCCCGCATAAGCGGGCACTTTTGCCCGGAACGGAGAGTGCCCGCTTACAAAGGGTTCTACTGTATGTTGCGTCATTGTTTACGAGTTATGAAAGGAACCCCCACAAAGGCGATTGTGTAATATTCCTTTTTGAATTAAACAAAAAGCTAATATTAAAGGATCGTCTGATCTTCGTTCTACCAAAAAAAAAAGTATATTCATCAACGTATCCATGTCCTGTTCATCTTAGTTTTATGATTTTTTTTATCATGCTGTTAATCAGTGATTTTGCTGAGTTGTAAAATCTCTGTATCCTTCTGTTTTTCTTTGTTGGGAAGCTAATTCCTGGAATTGTATAAGCAGATCTTGTTTGTGTATCCGGCATCCACTGAGCTCCCGATATGCTCTGATTTGCGCTACAATGTACCTCCTGATAGATAATCAAAATCGCGTCAGAAGCCGGCCTCTCATCTTGGCAGTTGACGACCTCTCTGCGATTATGCCCAATACGCATCTACAGATTTCGGAACATTGATATAACTTTGTCCTGGTCTGCCCACATGGGGGGAGGGCACAATGACATGAGACCTGAGTTGGTGTTGAAATGAGTGGCCCTCCTGGCATGTGTGATACACCGGTCATTGCTCATTGGCTGTTGGATCAACAGCCAATCACAGCAGAGAGCTTGCAAGCTCAACCTGATGCAAGATACTACCTGCTGTCTATATTATAAGTTCTCCCATCTCTCATTAATGTCAGTTAAGTATCTTGACTCATAATAGTACAACATACTTCCGTGTTCGAGCTCTTACTCCCCTACTCTATGCTTGCGCACGTAGGGCTCTACACTTTACAATATGTTTATTGCCATTGGTAACATTTTATAATCTAAAATGCTAAAATGCCTGATTTCCCCCATAAGGATTGTACTTGTAACAGAAGTTCGCCAGAGATATCACAATAATAAGGGGTAATTGTAAACCTATATGATAGAGACATGCATATATAAGTATGAAATGTCACAGACCAACTCTTTTCTAATAATAGTAAATCTTAGTGAGCAAATTCTTTTATACTATACTGCCATACCATAAAAGAGGAAATTGAGGCTGTAGATATATTTCATGTGATATGAACAGTTTCATATCCGCATCTCAGGTTAGTAACTAACATTTGAATAAACCTGATACGAAGGTTGCAGACCCAACGAAAGGACTCTCCGTTTACTTTTGCGACATAATAAATGATCCTGAGTTGAACTACCAATAGGTCTTCAGGGAATCAATTGGAATTGAGGTAGAAATGTACTTTTATGGCATGAAGTAAAACGTTTCCACTGCCTTTTCAGAAATGTGCAATTAAAGGAGAAGAGGGACGAGGGATTCCATTGATATGAAGTGAAATTCCACAGCATGAATATTAGACAAGGAAAGCAATGGGGTAATTTCATTCTCCATCAAATATGTATGCATTTGTCATCACACGTTTAAATGGCTAAAGACGAAGGCGTCGATATGCCAACGAGGTAACACACGGTGAGATGTCAGAGCTTCCAAAGCATAAAGCAGTGGATACCCCTTATACATCGCCAGATCTCCGAATTATTTCCCGAAAAATCATAATTTCATTCTTTTGCATCCTAAATTAGTACAATTTCCTAAAGTGTGGAACTGTATAGATTTTGTCAAACGGAATATGTTGTGACGTAAATGAAATTATTTGCTGATATGACATTCAAATATCAATACTACAATCTGGCTTCTTTTAGCAGCGTTTGGCAGTGTTACCACATTACTATTACTAGCTTATTACTATTGAATGCCATTAATTATCCATGGTTCGTTTCTATTTATTTTAGATATAATGTAATATTATCAAAGGATCAATAGTTGTCTGGTCCCTGATACATTTGGCACCAAAGGAATCCGGAATGTGTCTCTGGACAAAAAAAAACCCGCATTTGTCGGCAACAAAAGGATATCACACATCAATTTAAGGATACATTTTTGAAAACCTTCAGTATAGGTAAAAATACAATTAAGGACCAATACTGCTGTCACTTTTCAATAAACAATGATGATTCTTACATAAATAAGTGTGTCTGGGGTTTCTCATTGGTCACAACTTTTCCGCATATATTTTCCAGACATTTAAGCTGTTGGATGTGAGCACATGTTTGCTAAAGAAAATGTTTTAGTAAGAGTTCTTTCTCAAATTATCATCGGCAATGATTATGGGACACACAATTCCCACAGACCTTGTGGAAACTAGTTTTTCAAGTGAAAGGTGTATTGTCCTTGACCCAAAGATTGAAATAGTTGAAACAATGATAAACTAAAACCAAGTTCACCTTTCCCGTCTTAGAATGTTCCCTAGGGTTCAATATCTATGAAGTGATGATACAAACCAGTAAAGTAACTTACCCCTGACCCCCCGATAGGGTATATAAGGAGGCAGATTTGCACTCACAGCTCACTTGGAACCCAGACACCGTGGCATCAACATCTCCAGGCTGCTCAGCATTACCACCACTGCAGTGTCAGGCTTGAAATACCATAGGACACTAGGCTACAGAGGCCTTTACTGAGGATTGGGCTTCTCCATAAGCTACTATCACCCAAGCACTGGAGGAAAAGACACTGATGACTGCTACCGCTACTTTGGATCATCTATATCCACAAGTCAAGGAGACATTGAACAATAACTGAAAGTGATAGACTGTGAGTACTGCTTTGACCAAGAGGACTTATATTGTATGAACACTATAGAAGTGTATATGATTTTGTATGTTGATGAGAATTGTTATGTAACTGTATGCTTTGTTATAATATATGTTATTAATACATATCTGTGTATGGTTATCTGTCATCTTCATTTAGCATAGAAGATATTGTGAATTCCCTTTTCTTGTCACTGGGTTAGCTAGTCTATAAGAGTAGGCCTTAGCTACTGTATGTGACATGCCTCTCTGCAGCCGCAGCGGAGGTGTATTCCTCAGCTGCTTACATCAGCAAGTCATGTGACCATTCACTTCCTTATACAGGTGATCACTCTAGGAGCTACATCCTGCTAACTCTTTATTACTTTGTATTCATGTCTTACTGACTATATCATAACCTTTAAGAATTGTAACATAATCTCGGACGAGCGTATAGTGTTACATCATTATTGATATAATACTGTAGTTTGTATAGTCATGTTTTCCTCTTTGATGAGATTGATCTATTGTTCAATTCTTGAGAGGTCAATTCACCTTATCTATCTTTGAAATTATAAAAGTGTACATACAATTATGTTGATATTGTTTCATAAGAGGGGGTGTCCTCCAACCACGACAAGGCTATGACAATGGGTTCCTGACAAGGTCTATGATTGGCCTACGATTGGAAGCCTTGTCATAGTTGGCGGACCCCAGTTCCCGACAAGAGTCTACTACAAGGCCATGACAAGACCACGATTGGAAGCTTGTCGGGAGCCTTCAGACAAGGCTATGAAAATATCAAGCATGTTCTCTTTATCCCACGACTGGACCCTTGTTGTGGAGTGTCATGGCGTGTTGGGAGCTTGTCGCAGAGGTCTATGATAGGAAATTGTGGTGGAGCGTGCACTTCCCGACACTCCTCGACAGCACTGTCGTAAAGTCCCCCTTCTTACGACAGGTCTGCGACAAGCGCCAATTGGAACTTTCTTGTCAGCGCTTGTCGTAGCCTTGTCGTGGTTAGTGGACGCCACCCTTTAACACATTTCTTAAATGTTAACTGTCGAGCAATGTTTTAGTGGAATGTTAGTGGCACCAATTAGTAACTTTTTCCTGAAATTCATTTTATTATAAAGCGCATATCCATATAGTGATATCATGTGCAATAAGGCAAAAACAGACGCCCAGTCTAGAGTCCGACTGAGAGCGCATGCAGCAGGGCACACCCTTACGAGCTGCACGCACGGACCGATGGACCAGATCAGTCCCAGTGACACTAATATAGGACCGTTTTCTCGGGGGCCTTTCCTGTGGGGTTCGGCCTAATGAACAGGAAATTAGAACAAATGCCCGCCACAGGGCGAGGCAAGGAGAGGACATGGTTGCAAAGTAAGGAACGCCAAACGCTGCAGGAAGTGCCCAACCTTACGTGGCTGCTGCAGGATTATAGAGCTAGAGTTGACTGCTGATTCCCAATGTAACGTGATCTCCTGCAATATCAGATTCTCAACCTGAAATATAATATGTGAATCCTTTCTGTTTTCTGTGTCAGGAAGGGACGCATATTTTCCAATTGGTAGGAATCGTAGAATCAGGATATGAGGTATTATTTTCTATTTATTGATCTTCTTAATGGCCCAGTCTCACTGGCGTAAATGTTAGGGTTCCTTCTACGTTTGCTTTGCTTTAACGTTTTAATACGTTTCTCAACGTTTCTCAATTGTTATCTACGCTTCTGTACGCATTATGGCGTTTTACCGCGTCCATTTTAGTCATTAAGACATAAGTTTGAAAAAAAAAATTCTGGCACTGCGTTTTTCCACGTTTTGTTTACGTTCGTTTGCACATTCCGACTTATGTCTACGCAACTCCGCGTTTTCCCGCGCATCGCCGCGCATTTGTATTATTCAAAAAAGATGTTTTTTCTTACGCCAGTATGACTGAGGAATTTAAAGATTAGTTTGCATTACAAAAGGAAAGGGTCCTTATTTGAAGCCAATATTCGCGGTGTACCATATCTTAATGGCCATTTGCACTTTACCTGGCCAACTCGTGGAGTTGAGTTATTGCAATAATTGAATCTTTAATTAATAAACATTTTTTGTTATATCCGGCTTTTAATTCAAGCAGATCCTCTGAAGCGTGACAAAATGTTTGACATTATTTCACAAAAAATACATCACTTAATAAAAAGATGTTCTAATGACCACAACCCACAAATGAGAGCTTATTTCTGTTCTTTCCTAATGAGAATTTCAGCCATTTACAATGTCAACAGCATCCTTTACGTTTAACTTGACCGTATATAAAAATAGAATTTACATTAGAAATAAATATGTGGGCCGGTGTGCAAATGTTGGATTTGGTAACTACTACGCGTCCGCCAAATTTTGTAAAAGAAATATGATAACAGGTAATTGATATAACGTTACCCTGCTATTATCCTGGTGCTTTGATGGAGGTAATTTAATTGGAAACTGTTAACAGTTAGCCATATCCTAAGGTGTTAACTGTTATATTCTACGGCTAAGATGCTACAAGGAAAGGCACAGAACAACAGGAACTATGTCATACACGCGGAGTTTTCATCTACCTTACGTTAATGTAACTTTTCCCTTTCGCCAGAAGTACTCGTGTCTGCTCCACACATCTGGCGCCCTTCATTACAGCCCCATGGAGGGCACCTTCAGAGTAAGTAAAAAGAGGAGATCTATACCACTGTGCATGGTATGCCAGGCAGAAGGATCCAAGATTCCAACCCTAGGCCTTATGTCGGGGGTGGGGGAGGGGGCGGTAGGCTGTAAACATGCGCCTAGCACCTGAAGCTGCGTAATAAACACACTACTATTCGACTACTGTATCTAGGTATTCATAACAAATTCTTGTATTTACTCATCCTTTGTGTATCTTCTATCCATGTAGTAGTTACTACAAGATCCTAATCTTTGTAATCTATTTAATTGATGTTTCACACAATTACATTATAGGAGTTGTTATAGCTGTTCATGACTGAAGATTTGAATTGAAATAGAGTATAACTGTTCAATCAGGAAAATCAGGAAATTGAGCAGCGTGAAAGGGATTGAAATGAGATTCAGTCTTATAAGTCCATATTAGAGTCCAGTCAAAATATTCCATCTATACATACAGTATGGGTTTTTTATGTGTGGGAATTATGGCTCAGGCGGTAAGACACGAGACTACAATTAATTCACCCGAAAAACCTCTTGTTTAATCTGATAGAATATGTTTCCCACTGCCATTTTCAATGCATACATTCCAGGAGCCCATGATAGTATTCTGGCAGTCGTAATAACGAGAATCACGATTCATAGTTATTCTAATGCATGGTTTACCCGGCCTAAGACTAATTAGGCCTTATTTCCTTTTATAAAATTCCGCGTTTAAGCTATAAGGGAACAATTCTTGAGTAGTCTCTGAAAAGAAAACCTGTTTATGTAACTAGGGAGAATCTGTTATTCCAGTGTACAACTGGATTACTAAGGAGGACGTGCAATATGTAAAGGGGGTGTTAGAGTAGGGGTGAGATAGGTGTGCATTCCTCATTCTGCCTTTACTAACCAGGTGCAGACATCTTCACTCAAGTCTCAGCGTAGTGCGTAGTGTGTGTGTGTGTGTGTGTGTGTGTGTGTGTGTGTGTGTGTGTGTGTGTGTGTGTGTGTGTGAGTTTGTGGGGGAGGGGGGATGGGGGAGCTTTGCACTACGGTTCCTCTAGAGGCACTTCCTGGCACTGAACTGTTAGAAAGCAACATGATTTAGGCATCGCCCGTAAGGTGCAGACATTTGTTACAGAAACAGAAAAAAAGAAGAAGACGCCTATCTTCTGAGGAGAGAGGAAGCCTGTGGAGGGGAAAAAACTGCGACTTGGAACCAGATCGTGGTCTTACGGACCAAAGGGCATGTCGAAACCCCCGTCAATCAATCAGAGGCCAGATATTGCACTGGATTAGTTAGGACTCTGACTTGAAAAAGGCTAGAGCTAAAAAAGGCAGTAAACATGGAAGCAAGGAAAAGGTAATGTGGAACTTGTGTATCCATAACAAACGCGACTTATTACCTTCATATGGCAAATAGTACCGTCTCCATACAGTGCACTAAGTCCTGACTAAAAAAGAGATTGCAGACTGCAGCTCATACCAAAGGCGGGATCGAGCGGTGTGCCCCTCCCATACCCCAACTACATCCCCACCCGTCGGGAACGAGCACATTCTTACGTTTACCAGGAAATATGTTTCTTTTCCCCTTTTTTCCCCTTTCCAGCTTTCGCACCTGTAGGCAAGCACCGTGGGAAAGCGCAGTGGCGGAAGCCTGTGGTATTTGCTGCCGGCTCTGGTGGTGGTGGTGCTGGTGGTGGAAGGTGCCATGCTTTAGAGCAGAGCTGTACATAATGTTCGCCGCTCCACTGTGGTTGTTTCGACTTTCGCTGCACCTTTAGAATTCATTGCCATGTTTCAAGAAAATAGCTACCGTTCGCTTTCATTCCTTTAGCGGCACGAAAATGTGATACCTGACATAGAAACCCCCGGAAAAAGGGGAAATCCCCATTTAATTCTCATTATCCATTTCGTTTTGATTTCATATAGACTTATTAAATCCGGCCTTGGATTACAGAGATATGTATACACAGTGACATCGTTTAAACAAAAGGATTGGAATGGGCTTGCTTTGAGAATTTTCGCGGTAGGGTAAATCTATAACGTCCTCGATCTGTGTACGTAGTGCTTCAGATCTCTAGTTAAGGACCTTCATAAAGTACTACGCCCTGCTCACGATATCCCTGATGTCGTATGTCTAATCGAATACACATTCACTTGGATGTCTATTAAAAGTATATACCTGTTATGTTGATTAATTCTTCAGCAAATCCATTCTGACTTATAGAAGTATTATACCAAACGCTTAAGTGTGTACATACACACTCACTATTTGGTTTATTTGCGTTTACAGTAATTATAGCATGCAAGTTATTGACTTTTACCTGAGGTGTTATGAAAGAGTAATAAAGAAGAACTGACTTTAATATCTATGTTCGTCGGTCCTGCAATAAGCTATAGGAGTAAGTGCGATGACCATTTTCAATGAAGAGAACGTGCCGTGTGACACTCATAGGCCAACCGATGGACACTGTTCTGATTTAAGTGATGGCAACGGTGGTAGATTCATTTAACAAAGACGTTAACCTATATTTCAGTTTAATTTTACCTTAACATTCATATAAATGCAGATGACAGGTAGCTTAGAAAAATCTTGTCACATACTGATGATTCATGGTTTGCATACCATATTTTCGTGAACCAATTTCACTACTTTGCTACATATACTATATTATTTGCTAACATGATAATTATAAGTCGAGGTTCCCACGTTTTGCGAACACAAGCAGTTTCATAATGGTACTGATATATTAGCTTTTGATTTATTAAATCTTTAATGGTATTTAGTTGACCTTAATAACAATTCCCATGTAATACGGTAAGGGTGTGTAGGCAGTTAGAAGCTTGTGTAGGCGGTTTAAATTTCCATATTTGAACCCTTCTTGAGTCTTTTCAGCTGAGAAGAAATTTACTGATTAGACAGCCACTGTATTTCAAACCAAATTAAGCATATCGTTTCATATGTTATCTCACCCCGTTATTATTCTCCATAGGCTTAACATTAAGAACTCGTACTCCACGGCTGTGAGGTTCGTGTGCCCAATACTCAATGGCAAATTTGATGATCCATTTCATCAATAAATAATGTTATATAGGGTGAGATAAAATCAGAAACCCTCTCGATGAAAATAACTTGGTCTGCACTCCTCCTCGTTTGACCACAGAGTAATTCACTCAGCTTCGCCTCGTGAATTACTCTGCAGTCAAACTCGGTGGAGTACGGACCAAACTATTTTCATCTCGTGGGTTTCCTTCTAAATCCATAGTAGGAGTATTAATATACTCGTTGAGCACGACTTTGATATAAAATAAATTGGCAAAATCATCCTTACTAATGTCTATCAAGACAGAGTCTTCATTCCATTCCATTTGAGGGTATGCTAACGGTAAACTGCACCTGCAAGATTTGAGAACGTTTTCAGCATCGTTTACATGTCATTTACAGGCCATCTAGATAGCACCCTATCCTTACACGACATGGGTAACTTTATCCAACGCCCCTCTTAGGAGGGTGACTGTGTGAGGCTGTGGTGAGGGTTCTGCTTGCAGGAAAATGGCAATGCCAGAAGGTCATATGTAAACTAAGCGCACGACACATGTGCCATCTTATGTAAGTACTGTCCACCCCTCTCGCGGGGATACATCAGTACATGGCGTTTGGGAATTTCAATATTTTGCGGTAGCCTTGTTTGGAAAGCGTCTATAATCAGGTTAACGTGATAGTCGGGAATGTCTACCTCAGCGATTGGTGCTTGATTTCCTTGAACATGATTGATTCATCATTTAATGTGGTACAAATGAAACAAATATAATTATTATCAAAAGTGATTTAAATACCACATATCCTCAGTCATAGAATCATCCAAGATATAAAAGGATCAAGACTGCAGCCACTCAGGTGTTAGTGAGACCAGGTTGCACGGGTCTCACACAAGGAAGGCGTTATAGGGTTGGGGCAGTGGAGGATCCGAGACTGGATCGCCACCCAAAGGGAACCTTCCTACTCAGCTTCGCGTCTTAAGTAAAGTAGAGTGGAGTGGATTCCTGCCGAGCACAGGAATATGACTCTTTAGCTGATACTTAGGAAAAGGTTTCATCTCGTGGGCTGTATGCGAATGGGCCCAGATGAGAGCATATCCGCCACCAACATAACCGCACCAGCACCATCCATACCTCCTCCTCTCAATATATCTTCCACATCTAAACACCGGTTCCATTGCCTTAGAGGTCTGAATCTGACAATCATTCAGAAAGGGGTTACTGTTCTTGGTAGTTATCAGGCTCTATCTTGCTCCTCTGGGTGCCTGTAGCTCGGATGTCTATATCCTCCCATGGCGTTAGGTTCTGCGGCTACGCCAGTGGCAAGAGCAATAGTACATTCACAGATCAGCAAATAAGGAGACAGCGGAAGCTAATGTAGAGACTACTGCGTCTAAAGCGGGTGTTTGTGTTGAGGTGCTAACGGCCTGTAGTCACATATTAGTTCTCGGTGTCTTGTTGATCTACCAATTGCTTAAAGATCTGTATATCAGCTTTAAAGCAAGGTCTGTCACCTGTGTAAAGATTGTACTGGCATCACCATTATACTTATCTACACATCAGAGGTATTGGATTTTAACAGATCCAGATTGCTTGTTGCTATTGGTTTTATACGAACAGTGCATCCGTGTGTACTTAATAGAGAAATGTGGCCATAAAGCTATACCCACAATCATAAACCATGCCCCTCTCTTTACTGATATGCTGATATGTAACTGGGATGGACACATTCCATTCGAATACTGGAAGATACCACACTGACAAAGTAAGGGAACATGTTTCCCTTCAGTAAATATTCTGGGAAAATACCTATTTTGCTTAACGTACATACATATATATTTGTTACATTGAAACAGACAACATCATTTCTTTCGCATACTTATAGGGATCTAATCACTAATGATGTACGTCATGAATCCATTATATCCAAAGTTAAGCGCCTCTAACTCCAAAAGTCAATACAGAAACGGATTTTGTGATAACGATGACCCGTATTTTATTCATTAGCTATAACCACAGGAAGCCCTATCAGCGATGGCTTCAAAATGGGCTCTTCGTAGTATGTTTCTCGGCCTTGTTCACCAGTAACCCTTTGAAAAATCTGTTTTGCTTTCAATAAAATTTTAATTTCAACAGTCTTCCTGTATTTGGCAGTACCTGCCGCATACATCTTTTTTGCGTGCATATGAGTCTGAAATGTTACCTCGAATAATTAATTAGAGACAATGCCGTATCATAAACAAGTACTCCCTGCCTATATATATATATATAACATTTTTGTTCATTCCCATTATCCTCTTCCTGTGCAATGATAATGAAATAAGTATATATGCCGAAACACTTTATAGAAAAAATATAATTGCTTTCCCAAGATATTCTGAATGTAGGCTTACATTCTATTTCAAGAGGACCTCTGCATGTAACATTTCTGAACACTGTTGAAGCGGGACTTCAGTGATATACTTATTGTCATTAAGACCTGAATCCTGCTCAATGATAACAGAGTATTACGAGCTTTCCACACTATTGCGGTGACTAAAACAAATATTCACAAAACGGAACCTAGATTTGTCGTTAAGATAACTCACATCTCTCATTCTTAAGAGACCTTATTTAATACAAATGTGGAAATAACCAGTGGGTGATATGTCAATGGGAAACCCCATCCCTCATTATTCCAAGAATAGAGGAGGCAAATATGGAAAGGCCTTTGCTTACTCCATGCCTTAGAGATAGGAAGAGGGATCCCTGAGAGGAATATGGGGAACTAATAAGGTAAAGGGCTGTCGAGTCATGTCTAAGCCACTATATCAGCCCGTAGTTCCTCCAATTAGCGGTTGCATATTCAGATGTAAGCATACTTGTACAGATGATATTGGATAGGGTCATTCAATTAAAGGTATTTAGTTTTCTATGAATTTTCTGGAATGAATATCGTCTCGAAGAAAAGGATTGTTTGCAGAGAAGATCTCATCTAATGCTGACTTTTCTCGCTACTTTAACCAATATGGACACACCTTAGATTCAACCCCCCCCCCTTTTTTTTTTCCTCTAGAATAAAAACAAAGTAAAGTAAGACTTCATTCCAAACATTGGTCATCTTAAGGCTGCCAAAGTTTAGTGCTATAGCAAAATATTAATTAGGATGCATGTCTCTATTATTCAGGCTCCTCCTGAGGATGGTTTTCCAAGAATTATGTTCCTTTGCGCACTTAAATTAATAAACAAGACCATGCGTGTGAGGCTCTCTTTTTTCCGAATACCTGTACTGAGCGTTTACTGCTGCATTTTGTCTCTCGTCAGTTTATGAATGCTCTAAATTCAGGTCATCGAAAAGACGAGATCTCCCTTCTCTTGCTGTTATAAAAAAGACCAGACATGGCTGATAAGAAACAAAGCAAAGAAATACAATACAAGCGGTGTATGGCTTCGTATACCATCGAAACAGTAAATACAATCTACGAGATTTCGCATCAATTGCTCTACCTGCCTCGGAATTACCCAAGAAAAGTATATCCTGCAGTCTGTATTCAATATAGAAGGGTTTATATTCTCTATATGAAATATGTTTTTCTACTACTTATGAACCGTTCTAAAGCTAACGATTAGTTGAACTATAAATAACTTAATAGGTGAATAGAAAATAATTATGTTGGATACATTTCCAAAGCAATGTAGACCAGGTCTATTTGCCTTTGCCATTTACTTACGCTGAGTTATGTGAAATAACACTATAGGTTTGTCTTTATGAAACACAAACCGATTCATGAACACTGGCGCTTTATCTTCGAAACTCATATAAGACTATCCCGAAAGTCTATATAATATTAGCAAACGTCTCATATTCCAAATTAGATATGAATAAAATCTTATAGCTCACTAGAATACTTGATAGAATGGGAATTAATGGCCTTATCAATAGATTTGACAAAGATGAATTGCGAAATATGGATTAAATACACAATTCATAACCACGTTTCCTTGAGTTGAAAGCTGTTGTTACAGCCCCCAAATATGCGTCAGGTCTAATATGTCTTTCCTATTCAAACATCATCAAAATACATTATACCTGGACGGGATTTTTGTAAACCTTATCCCGGGATGGGAATTCTTGGTATGACTTGGGTGGGAGGTATGTCGTTTTAGAATAAATGATTTAGGGTAGAGAAAATTGTGTATGGTTAAACGCGACACCATGTACCTCTACCACTACAGTTTATGAAATGCCCAGCGTTAGAGGGGGCGTCCACCAACCACGACAAGGCTGCGACACGCGCCGACAAGAAAGTTCCTATCGGCTCCTTGTCGCAGCCTTGTCGTGAGGAGGGGAGCTGTCGTGAGCCCTTGTCGCAGCCTGTCGGGAAGTGCACGCTCCACCTAAATATTCTATCGTAGACCTCTGCGACACGCCACGACACGCCACGACACGGCTCCAAAATCGAACGTGTTCGATTTTGTCAAAACCTTGTGGGAAGGCCCCCGACAGGCCCCCGACAAGCTTCATGTCGCAGCCTGTCGTGGCCTTGTCGTAGCCTCTTGTTGGGAACTGTGGTCCACCAACCACAGTCGCAGCCTTGTCGTGAGGAGGGGAGCTGTCGTGAGCCCTTGTCGCAGCCTGTCGGGAAGTGCCACTCCACCTAAATATTCTATCGTAGACCTCTGCGACACGCCACGACACGCCACGACACGGCTCCAAAATCGAACGTGTTCGATTTTGTCAAAACCTTGTGGGAAGGCCCCCGACAGGCCCCCGACAAGCTTCATGTCGCAGCCTGTCGTGGCCTTGTCGTAGCCTCTTGTTGGGAACTGTGGTCCACCAACCACGACAAGGCTACGACAAGGCTTCCAATCGTAGAGCTGTCGTGGACCTTGTCGGAAAGCCGTTGTCGCAGCCTTGTCGTGGTTGGTGGATGCACCCCCTTATAGTACAAGTACACTAATATAACACTCTAGTTATAATCATGCAGGATATACGCTCATGGTCCTGTCATATACTGTCGTATTACGTAGTATTGTGTGGAACCATTTAGGTATGACACATAACAATTGCCATTATTTAACCTTCAACATGGAGCTTTTCAAAGGTCAGACCTCTGTAAGGATTAGGCAACCAATCTTATTTTTAGTACACATAGATAAATAATTCAATCTTAACGTTAATGTGCATATGACTGACAAAGCCTAACATCCGTGTGCATACAGTATTGACCCCCTGTGCCATCACTTAGGTGAAGAGAAAAGCAGAGGGACATGCGATATTTACCTCAACATTTACAACAGTCTACATTCAAGCTCTCACTATGGTTTACAATCACTTGATCGCTGTCAATTCCATTCATAAAAGAGTTCGTGATATCTATACTATCACATGCAAAATAGACATGGCCCTACATCTTCTACGAACAAGGATCTGGTAGTTTTATAAATCTATAAGCCTTTAGAAAATATGTATCTGATTATTCATATCGGTTATGGAAATATACCTTGCCCCCGCCCCCTGTCGTAGATGTTTTGGACTATCTATGTCCACGAACAGTACACTCAACCAGCCACAGACATTTTGGCTGATGTGTGTGGGTGTAAGAATGGGCTAGTGCCGCCTCTGGCGAGCCGCCAGATACATATTACGCCAAGGTTCTCCCTCCAAAGGGCATTCGATGATTGGTTGATGTATCAAAGTGGAGCGAGAGACGATAGGATAGGACCCCGGGCAAATGTGTCACTCTCCATCTCCTGGTCCCCCTCCCTCTCTGTGTTCTTGCACGGATATTTCTCCAGATGCCCGTTAGTTGTTTCACAGTGGGTAAGTGCAGCTAGGGGCCCGAGGCCCAGCGTCCTATCACAATATTCAGTACCATAGATACATTAGAAATCGTGTGCAGTTTGAGGTCTGCTATCCACACTTTTACAAGGCTCTATACTATTGAGAAGGAGAAAATGCACTTTAAAAAAATAAACGTGATGGTGAAATGGCATAAAATGTCAATTGAAATAGACCTATTCTCTTGTGACTTCACGGATTGTGTAGTTAGGCCCGGCGTCCACCTACTACGATATGGTATCGGTATGGTCAACGATGCACCTCCCGAGAAAAAATCAAAATCGCGTCGGTAGGTCCCCTAATATCGGGGCAGTTGACCACGTTTCTGCGATTAGACACCGATAAAACCCAAATACAAGGCGTGATGGATTGACATGTTTAGACATATGTCTACGATATTGCACCTTCCCGATGTGTCTCCGATATTTGCTTTTCATACCGGTAGGTCTAAATGTCTATCGTAGTAGGTGGACGCTAGGCCTTAAGCAGATAGACACCGGAACGGCTATCTTTGTTGGTTCGTAGACAGGAGCATTTTCAACCATATTATTAGCCGGTCGTATTTCAAATTCTGCCTGCTTTTTTATCCTGTCTTTCTCTCTGTACCTCTATTTCTATGCCTATCTCTGGCTCTCTCAATCTTTGTGGATTTCCATCTCTCTGTTCATCGTCCGATGCTATTGATTTGAACTCGTGATTAGAATTTCAAGGGGAGAAAATAAAAGAGAGATTTTACATCGCCTACAGATACAAAAAAGAGTCGACCTTAAAGGAGACTATGAAACATGCATATGCTTTTCAAATATAGTTATTGCAGGCATGTGATTATGATATCAATAATAAAACCCGTGACCTATGCCATAAAGCCTCCAATTATGATACATTCAGTTCGATATTGTGTTTGCTGGCTTTCCATCTCAAACTACAATAGGCCCAACACGGCTGTCATTTCTAAATGCTGATATGGATTTATCAAAGACTGTAAATAGCATTTCCAGAGAAAACATACCACACAAGGTGATATTTCACTGACTCATAACCGTTTCAATGTTGTTGCATTTGTATTTTTGTCGCCCCTGATATGCACATTTCTCATTTATTAAACAACAGGAGTTTAGTACTGCCAGCTAGTTTCATGAATAATATAAGCATTAGTAAATATTCTCGTCCTTACTCAGTGCATGCGTGTGGCATCAAAATTTAACAGGTTTAAAGTTTTCCCAGCTTATGATGTATTGTTTGGTATTGTAATTTCCCCTTTAATGCTAAAGGGGATTAAAAATAGGATTATGGAAAGAGGAAACTGGCTTACTGTCTTCGTACGTCAAAAATACACGGTGAACTTTTGATCACATGCATCCCGATGCCGTAGGCAGAGGGTTGTATGTGATTAATAAGTTTACCAAGTATTTTGATGTACGAAGACAGTCAGCCTGTTTTCGTATTATCATATACCTAAAAATTGCGAAATTTTACCTAGTCACGTGATCACATACCCCGTACGTCACAGTGTGGCGTACGGATATAAATACGCCGTGGGTAGGAGCGGGTAGTATACGTAGTTGATACGGCCACAGGTATATGGTAATAGAGGGAAACTATGTTCCGGTGAAAGGAAGTCAAAGTTACGAGGTAAGGCTTGGAAAAATTACTGCCCAAGGCCCTGGCCGCGGGCAGTAATTTTTCCAAGCCTTACCGAGTAATTTTGACTTCCTTTCACTGGTACTTGGTTTCCCTATTCCTATATACCTTCAAATGTGGTTTAATAAGAGACAATCTGATTGGTCTAAATGTCAACCTTGGGTAGTATACGGCAACCTTGGGTAGTATACCAACCTTGGGTAGTATCAGATAGTTACTCCAACCCCCAGAGCGTGGTGTAAGCATAGAGTGTACAGCCATAGGTATATAGGAATATACGTTAACTTGCCATATACAATACTGGGGCCAGTTTCATAATCTAGGATCGTCTCTAGGTCTCTATGGCGTGTAGAAAAGGGTCTACATGTACGATCCTATATTACTAAACGGGGCCCTGATGTGACCTTTTGGCTCCTACTCACATATATCGCTAGCCCTTTTGTTAATAATAGATTATATTCTGAAGCCAGTGTTTATTACATATTCTTCCTGTATTCTGTCAGGTGTTATATGCACCTACTTGATTGGAGCCCTGGGACACCTTTTAACTGAGCAGCACGTGTTCGGCGGACCGAGCGAGATGGATGTAAACCATAATATGGGACGATTTAATGGTTCCTGTCAAGCTTGGTGGCACGGCAGACTTTCTATTGAATTACACCAGCGATGGCTGGGTGCTGCCTCTACTATTCAACTCACAACTGTGCTGTCGGTGAATCCATTTTAGAAACCCAAATTGGCAATAGTGCCTACCCGGCCCCCTCCTGAGGTGATTTCGTCCCCAGCCGGCGCTCACCTGGCAGGTTGAGGCCCTTTGAGCTACTCGGGTAAAATACCTACCGGCACAGAGAGAGGACTAGCTTGTGGATGACGGAAATTGCTAAATGTACATGTTGAAATGGTGGTAATGTGACCGCCACTGCTGGGTAAAGCAAATTCGCCTCTAAAACAAAAACCTCACAAAAGCCCAACGGTTTCGAGCTTCGTCCTATATCTACCTCGATAGTACCAAGAGTTGAAAGCATCTTTATCTTCCGGCCATGATTAAATTACAAGGTCTAAGCTCGTGGACTGTTCCGTCGCTGTCGCCTTCCCACCAACAGCGCCTTCTAATAGGCAGCCGTATTCTGTTTTTTGTCTTTTTTTCTGCTTTGGCCGGAACTGGCCCAGATGAGACGGCCCCTGGGACCAGCTGGTTAAATATGGCTGTGTTCCCGGACAAACGAGTCCGTATCACAGTATCTCAGCCGCCCGCGCACCTCAACTCCAAAATGGGTATTTCACCCATGGGAGACCCAGCCGGCCCTCGCAGGGGCGACCCATCGGCGTACTGAAAGGGTGGACACTAGCCGGATGAATGCCCAGGGAATGGACACTGGTAGAATGAACAGTGGATTGGTGAACACCAGGTGAATAGGTAATGTGTGGCTAGACATTGCAAGAATGGATAACAGGTACAAGGGCATTAGGGAAATAAAGGTTGTTGTATATTAAGATAATGCATCGTGGTTAAATTCAGACCATATAAGGGCCTAGGCAATTCGTAGGCGTAACATAAATAAGTAGACACAAGGGGAAAAAATACAAATGATGGCTGCATATTGTGATATACATTTTGATATATGTTCATCGTAAGCGTTCATATATAGTAGGTACACGATGTAGCTATTTAACAACCAAGAGTGAAGGAGAGAAGATTTGGTTACATTATAGGATGGTATAAAATTGTTTGAGGTAAATAAATCAGCAATCGGTTGGCACAGATTCGATGAGCAACAGGTAGTATGGTTTCAAAAGGCTATATAACCTGTCGGTGAAAAAACAATGACTAGAAAATGAGGGTAGACAACGTTTGTTATTCAAAATGCCACAATCGATGGATCACATATATTCTCCAAGCATCAGTTGACCCGTGCGCTATACGGCCATAGTGAAACAGAAGAGTTCTCCTAGATCTAAAGGTAGTAGGAGTTTCATGGAAAGAGATTATGGTCGTTCCAAAAGCACTACCTTCAATGCTACCAAGAGAGGACCGGGCAGCGGATGCGTATGTAATACGTTGCTTTAATGGAGTACTCAAATCAAAACCACAAAAGTGCAACTTATCCTAGCACAATTATTGTGCTAATAAAACCCAAAACAGATTGAAAATCTGCTATGAAAGTCCCTCAGATAGAAGGGCCCGAATGGAAGAGCGGCACGGATGCCGAATTCGGTGTTTTTAATGATACAATTACCCTGATAAAAACTGTAAACAAAAAATACAGCAAAAACAACGCAGCATGGTGGAAAACATTGGTCATATCAATAATATGAACAAGTATTTTTGTTTTCCTTGTGGAAGGTGCTCAGCATCATGGAATATATACGTATACTAGACAATATTGTAGCAAAGAAAGTTTTAAGACAATATTACCAATCCACTTTGCACAAGCATCTTACCCCTTGGCATCTCATATTAAAATTGTAGCGTTTTACTATGGATGGCCAAATCACCTCGTCTAACTACGAAACATTGAACAATCTTTCATTCACATACTTATTATTTTGTACCACAACTATCTAGATTGCTTTTATAAATGTTATAAGTCGGATGGAGATTTGGTTGCTGGTTATGCCTGTAACGGTACATGCCATGCAGGCAGGGGTGAACATGCTAATAAAACCTTTGTCTTCACGTGTAGACATTACCACGAAGCTCTCAGCAATTATTAAGATTGAAAATCTTGCCAACTTCAATTATTAGGTTAATTGACAGATTGTCATGTGTTATTTTGTCATGAATGCAAATGTGAGATGGAATAACAGATAATACAAACATTGAGTTTTATGTAAAACCAAACTTAATGCACAGATTACTGGCTGATAAGAATCATGTATATGCAATTTGCTATGCGTTCAAATTATGCTCATCTCATGTTCAAAATGTCAATAACAATGATAATTACTATGACCAAATTGCAGTAGCAGACATGTCCAACACCCGGAGAAAGGGGAAAAACGCTACTGCAGGCGTTCACCAGAATGATGACGTCACTGACGTGAGTGACGTTGTTGGCGGCGGCGGAAGCATCCCCCACATGCGCGGAAGTGACGTGTGGCGGGAGGGTGCGCTGCATGTTTACACCCGGTGTAACGGGTAGCAGCTCATGTCGCTGATTACACCTGCACTCAAACCTCCCCGCCGCAATGAAACCGTGTTCCCTACTCACGAGAAGGAGGACAGGGGTTATTGGACGCATGTGGGAGGGTGCATGTGCCCACAGGCGGTGGCCATTTGACAGCCCAAAATGGGCAAGAAAAGGGCAACAAGGGCACGTCATATGGCAAGCAATTGCTATTTTGCCGTTCAGCACTATTCACTGCCGGATACATAGCGTCTAAATTTGGCCAAACGGAACAGCGGCCAAGCCCACGCTGATGTTACAGATTACACCTAACAGAATATTCACATTCACCTCACGCATACCAATGACCACGATAAAAGGTGTGTAGTTGCAGACTTATCTGGATGCCAGGATTTGATCATTTTGAAAAAAAGAAGATACATCATGTCATCATAGCGTACTACGCCCAGGAATGCCTCCAATTATCATGGGGTACTATTCCTGGGAATAAATCTAGAATTAAATATTAGCGAAAGCGTTGTTAATGTTTAAGATACTAATCCAATTAGAATTGAGCATAATAACAATAAAGTGACATTTGTTTGGTCTGAATATCATTGTAATAGATCTAAGTAGGTCACAAGTAGTAGCTCAATACCCAGTGGGCGTGTTCGGAGGTGATTGACAGCTCCCCCTATCTTATCTCAACTAATGACCTGGCAGGAGATTGTTTTGAATATCATACAGATGTAATAGGCATAGATTTGCCCCCCCAAGAGCTCCAACTCTAAAGAATTGTTACTTGGTATGTTATTCCGAGTCCGCGTGGCAACAAAGACAGCCAGCCTCCTTTCCGCTTGAACAGGAAATACCCTGTTGTCGACATATATATAGGTTCTTTCTCCAATGACTTCGTCTCACAGCCGAGGTTTAGACGGAAATTCGTCACCACCATTGTATGGCCATGGCCAAGGGAGATTTCCTTTCAGGAGAGTTCATATCAGTGAACAATGGTGTCTAGTTCAGCTGTAATGTAAGTCGGGTAGGGAGTGGTACGTCTAGGGAGATACTCGTCCATATTGGGAGAGACTATATCTCGGGGAATGAAAGTGTGCATTGACGACAGTACATGTCCCCTGTTGAGGTGAAGTGGGCAGCCTGCTAGACGCTGCCGTCCAAGCGGCCATCAGTCAATTACACTGCCAGCCATTGCAGGCCACCTAGGGAGGCAGGCAGTGAGGCCCTGATTGGAGTGATGAGCTGTTAATGTGCACCTACTCATCTCAGCGCCTTGTAATATTGCAGCAAAATATGCCGAATGGGCGCTTTACCCGCTGTGTCTACCGCCTTTGAAATTAAGACGCCCGTTTTAATTAAGGTCTGACGTAAATGGGCCCCGGGCTGAATTTCTGGCAGTGTTAGGAAAGCAATAACCAATCAGTATGTAGGGAAAGACCAATTGTAAGTCGGATATACCCTCGCCAGCCTCAGCATAATGCAGTTGATCGATTCTAGTGTACTTTATGTCTAAATGGCTAAATAGGATTAGAATGCAAGTACACAAAAGCGGTAAAGACGGCTGTAATTCAGCATCATTTAATCAAGCCGGTTTGAAGTTGTGATCTCGTACTCAGAGCTAAAACAAATCATAAGTATACAATGTCTATATATAACGACCTGACCATGCTGCACAGGCTGCACAACGAGATGGGAAGTAGCGTCTTTTACAGAACAAGGCACCTGGCCGAATTCCGTGAATAATAGCAATTCCCATCGAGTTCTGTAGCATGTACAATCGTGGTGGGTCGTTATATATTTATCATTTATACCCAAAATTGATTTGGACCAGTAATCGTATGCTGGCGGAAAGAGGTAGCGTCTAGGAACAGACGGTCCATAGATCTACACACCGAAATGGTGCCATGTGAGTAAGATATCGTTGTAGGCACAAGGCTTTAATCTACTACTCCGTGGTGCGGCTCGGCGGGATGCCACGAAGAGCTTCAACAAGCAATATGAGACCTCTCAACGTGGAAATCATCCACCCACATACACGGTCAGGGACACCGGACTCACTTCAGAGACTGATACTGCGCCTCCCCCTAAAACCCCAACCCCCTGAGACGACCCCTGTCGGGGAAAATGTCAACGCACTCATTGGGCGGACACGACCCGAGCCTTTTCTAAATATCCCGGTCGGCTTCCCGTCAGCAGGCCCACGACGGAAACGGCCAGGAAGCGAGGAAGGAGAAGCAGGGCTGGCGAGGGCCTCTTTTTCTTTCTCCGATTCCGCCCCCAGGAGATTGATTAAAACGGCTTGGTTTGTTCGGCGTATTTGAACAAGATGCATGGCGGTGCATGAACCCGTCCGGGGACTAGCCGTCGGGCGCACGGGATCCTTTGTCTACCTGCAGTAGCAATCTCTAACCCGGCCAAGGCATCCGGTCCCTGCTATAGCTGCGACCCCCCTCTCCACACCCCACCTCTCTCCCCCGGGCCACTTGCGCAGGGTCATGCCGCTCCGCCCCCACCTGCCAATCAGTGCCGGGCTTTCTAATTAAATTCGCCTTCTCTCGCCACTTTCCTCCTTTTTTCTACTTTCTTATATTGTCTCACGCCACCTTCGGCTTCCACTGGGTTTCTGGTGGATACCAGTTCCTTCCCTTGTAGATAGATTTTTGCCCGTCGTTTCTTTTGGATTTCGTGACATTTCTTTAAAAACGTGATCAAAGAAAAAGGTGTCCCCGACTGCTGATGTATATACATATATATATATATATATATATATATATATATATATATATATATATATATATATATATATATATATACGTTTGAATAAAATGTTCTCCGTGTTTACAGATTTACAGAAGAGAGTGATGCCTAATAAAACACTCAGTTACACTCTCAGGGGGTGTATCATTGATGTCCAGGTCTGAAGACTTCCCTAGCTATAGCTTCAATCAGCGAATATAGAATAAAAAAAACACGAGATTCGAATGGCCGACATAAAGGGACAGGACGTTCTTTTAACCTTCTCATATACAGTCTGTGCAGTAATATCCTATTCCCTTCAATAGCTTTTATGATGAATTTCGTGTTATCAGAATATGTACCGATGAAATCATTGCTCAGGTGATATGATATTTGAAATCTACACGGTGATATGAACAGTGTTTCCTATTTCCTTCCCAGTTATTTTTTTACATTAACCATTACCCTTTACCCTGAACACAAGAGGAGGAAAGTCTAGAGTGGGTTAAATAAAATTTATTTTAATTTTATGAATGACCAATTAGACATGAGATATTGATACAGTGAGTAAAAATATCGTAATGGATAAGCATATCCATATTGGTAAATATGATATGATAAGAATATTCATATTGGTAAATATGATATGATAAGGTAGTACATATTGGTAAATATGATACAAGGATATACATATTGGTAAATATGATATATGATAAAAAGATACATATGGAAGAATACATATGGTAATTGACAGGTGTCAATCATGATATAAGTATACAAGTATTATGAAGTAATACGTATACGTATTTGTATGATATGTATAAAAACACCCAAAAAGGCCATGAAATGGTGAGTGGTCGGTGGGAAATGAGTTTGTTAATCACTTGTTGATGGAGTTGATGAGTGATTTGTTCACTTCAGAAGCATTTGTGTTGAGGATGTAGCTCCTGTGAGCATTGGAGCACCACCCCCCGTAACGTTGTATCCATAGTTCAGGTACCCCGGCCTGGAAGGCCTGGGTAGCGGCGGCCTTTCTCAGGCTGTGGAGGGTATAGGTCTTTGGGGGGTGGCCGGCCTCGGTGATGAGTCTACTCCAGTGTTTCGATAACGACCGGGTCGTTATCGGTGACCTGTCTTCGTTCATGAGGAACAGGTCCTGGTCTGATCGCGTGGGGACTGCCGCGGTCATTTCCCTCACGGCCATGCCCGGCCCTGGTGATGCCTGGAGAGCCACCCGTTTCTCCTCTCCAACACACTGGAGGTTTTTGGTGGCTTTGATCCGTACGAGCACGTGACTTAACGTGACTGCCACGTCCCCACGTGAGAGGTGTCAGACCGGATCGAAGCCCCCTACTGTGGGCGGCACGACCTCGCTTTGGCGGAGGGCGGCGTAGTACACTATCAGGAACGCCGCTCTCAGTGTCCGGTCGAGGGGCGTGGCCGTGGGGCCGGCCAGGACTTCCCTGAGTACCTCCATCGGGATCGAAGGCTTGATGTTGGGTTGATACGTTTTGTCTCTTTTCATGGCGTCGAGGGCCCTCTTCACCCGTACGTCCTCGGTCGCCGCGATATTCCCACCGGAGAGCCGTAGGTGGGACTGTAGGTGGGACAGGTGGTTCGCTACGGTCGCCGGTGAAGGGGTGTGGTCCACGACGTATTCCAGGTAGGCCGTTACAAAACTCACGGACGGTGCCTGCGGATCTATTCCCATCCTCCGGCAGAACGCGAGGTAGGTTCGCGACTGTGCCTGGGGCACGAGCCGCAGTCTGTCGCAGAAGACCTCGACCCGTGTCCCCTGGTCTCGGTCGGTTAAGAAGGTATTTAGGGCATAAACGTGTTTAATGCCTCCAGTTCTGATATGCAATCGACAGGGTCGTTCAGGGGGCACACCTGCCCGGAGTAAGTGCGCCGCCCGTCGGTGCCTCCGATCCCGACGTTATGCACTTGGTGGGCGGTCTCCGAGGTATGAGCGCACAGCCGTTCCAGCCCTCGGCGAACTGCAAGAACCAGTTGAAGTCCTGACGCATCTCGGAGGAGACGTTTATATAGTACCCCTCCATCGCCCGTAGGGCCTCGAGCAGCTTGCTCACGAACGGCCTCGCGGGGCGCATCGGGAGACATGGAGGATCCTGCCGAGGACTGATTGGAGTTGCCTCTTCATTAGCGACCACTTGCGAGCTACGGCGGCGACATGTTGCCGTACCTCCTCCAACTTGTCCTCGGGGATGGTCAGTGTCATCTCGGCGGCATCGATCTGGATCCCAAGCCAGCGCACGGTCTGAGAAGGTTCCTGCGCCTTGTCTCAGGCCTCGGGGAGGCCCAGCTCCCTGAAGAGACTGCGGGCCGTGGCGAAATCCGAGGCCGCCTTCTCTTTGGTGGGGGAGAGAATGATGAGGTCATCGAGGTACATGGCGGCCTCAACCCCCTTTCGGGCGAGAACTTCCACTATGGTGTTGGTGACGCACTGCATATGGTAGGACGACGCGCGGGCACCAAATGGCATCACTGTGTCGCAGTAGTACCCGCCGTCCCAGGAGAAACATAGCAGGGGCCAGTCGAGTGGGTCACAGTGGAAATTCTTGTACGCCCTCGAGATGTCGATGGTCGCCATGTAGCTCCCGGACCCCGAGGCCACCAATCGCAAAACGAAGCCGTCGACCGTGGGGAGGCTGTGCTCCCTCTCCTCCCCATACACTGCGTTTTTCATGATGTATGCGTTAACACTCCTCTCACGAGGAAAAGTCATGTCCGTGATAACCCTCCGGGCATTGGAGTCACACTTCTCCCGCGACATGAGAGGGGAGACGTGGCACCACGGCCCGAACAGGGCCTCCGAGAACGGCCCAAGGAGGTTTGAAAAACGGAGCTCTTTCTCCACGAACTCGGTCACCTGCACGGGGTACGCCATGGCGCTAGGGTGGTTCCGCATGTCCCGGGTATCGCTGGCCGGCCCGAGGTAGCTGAGGGGAAAACCGTAACGGATGAATCTGAGCAACTCTCCCCTCCCTTCCATACCCATGAGGTCAGCTTCCCACACCCGTAGATTAAGGTCGGTGGGCAGCGTGATCTTAGCGCACATCACCGCCGCTTAGGTGAAGGGTGACGCCCTCCGGTGTGGCCGTCCGTTCCGGGGTCAGCCTGCTGTTGTTGTTATTGTTGTAGCCACTTGCTCGCCCTGCCACGTGGGAGCTGACGTCACATGGGGTGACCCCCCCGTCCAGGGTACCCGGGGCGGGTGCAGCCGTTGGGCCTGTAGCCGATCCTCCCCCGCTCACCACCTGAGCCCACGTCCTGGGCTGCCGTTTATTGGGGGGTGTTATGCGTGCATCCAGGGTCACGTCCTGTGTGATCACACGTGCACTGCACGCGTTGACCCCGGGCTCGGGGGTTCGTGCACGTGTGAATCCTGTTACCGGGTGCACTCCGATCACCCGCGGGGCGCACCATAACCGTTTTTTGTAGCTGGGGGCAGTGCGTGTTGTTGCTGCATATCCTGCCATGGGTACATCGCCCGCAGCGAGTGTCCGGCCTGCGGGGTGTATCTGGCCGGTCCCGCCCGGCGGGGTGCTGGAGTTGGGGCCGGCTGTGAATCATAGCCAAAGGTGTATCCTAGCTTACGGTTACACGCATGGAGCGAATGCCTGCACTGCTTCCCGACAGAATTGCAATATGAGCATATGTGTAGCCATTTCACCGGCCCGTCCTTGTGCCCGCTCCTGTGACGGCACCCCCGGTCCGAGTTAAACTGCCGGCATGGCAGGTCCCTTGAACTTCCTTTTCCCGCGTCCGGTCTGGCCTGGGCAGTCCCGGTTGTCATGGCCAGTCGTACTCGCTCTTCCTGTATGAGGCTGTAGTCGCTCCATGCTAACCGGCCGGCCTAGATCTGGTCGAAAACATCCTGTGACCACCTACGTACGCCGGCCCACGAGCGAGACTGTGCATCGACCGAGACCTGGTGAAGATGCTTGAACATGTGGTCCCGGTCCCCCGGGTCCACGGCACGGTGATCACTTAAGAGCCCAATGAAGGCACTCACGTACTCCATGGGGCCCAAACTCGCTCTCACCTCCAACTTCTGAGAGAGAGTGTACACTCCCTCTCGGTCAACGAACATGTACGGCTTTGAAGTAAGGCGAGCAATACTGAGGTCAGAATAGAGCTTACTGGCCGTACGGTCGTGTTTTATCGTCTCCCGGTCGAGCTCCCGTTGAATGTATGCGTCAGGCGCGTACCAGTCCCTCAGCTGCCTCGGGTGCGGGAGTACGCGGGAGGCCTGGTCCTCGGCCCAGTCCTCTGTTCTCCGCTCTGCCGCCGACCGAGCCGTGGGTGCCCTAGATCCTCGATCCGGCAACCATACTCTGGAGAGGTTGGCGATGGCCTTCACTACGGCGCTAATTTCTGCCCTCATTTCCGCGAGACCGGTCTCTATGGCCACCAGCCTCGTAGACTTCACGCTTCCTGCCTGTGATACGGACTCCACGTGCTCCTCGCTTGGTTTCACAGTCGAATCTGAAGCCTGATCTTCTTGAACCTGCAAGGGCCCCGGCATTGCCCGTGTTTCCGGCATCCTTTCTACCTTGTATCTTCGTACAATAACCCATAGTTGTCCCAGTTTAACAGATCATAAAGAAGACGAGAACTCAAGAGCTACTACTGCAAGACTGTTTAATCTCGGCCACATGCCGTCCATGTATATCCACTGGTCACAGACCCCGCCTCCTCCAGGAGGAGTGGTCAGATGATTGGCTAAGATAAGATACCACTGCCTGTCAATCACGGCAGCCACACCCCGCTGGGAACGAGGTCAAGTCCCCCTGACCCACAAGGCACGGCCCTAATTACTCCTTCTAAGACATAGTATAATGAACCGTTACATATTTCTCCCCCCTCCAGGTTAATCCAAGCATTTGGATTACCCACAATTAAAAACAGTTATTAGTAAAGATTTGAACTAGTCAGGCTAACACATTGTTTCTACCAGCCTAGGATATATATCTTATACATAACTGATACAATCTCCTGACGGACCACAAACTCGATAACTTGTACTTTGTCGATATACTACTAAGGTCCAGATCCATCTCAGGTTTTACACACAATACTTAACAAAGGTTCGTATTGACTTATCCATCGTCCATCTACATGCACAACCCATTGCTTCAAGCGTCTAGCAAATTAATCGTATGGCCCTTTAGCGTCCGCTTCCTTGGTATTGCTGCTTCAAGCTTATTAACATTAATGACCATCTTTGTTTTCTGACCTGATCCCTCATTATTTTCAAATTTCAATGTCATTCCAAATACAAACAATATCAATGGCTACTACCAGAACTGTCATCCATCTTCTAACTTCATCGATAGCCTCAACGAGGTGTTAGTCCCCAGGGGGTTGCTGCTTCGGAAGTTCATACACAAGCACCGTGACACACACAATTCCCTTAGTCATATGGTTTGCCCATCTCTAGATGCTTCGTCAGACGTCCCTTCCGAGGAAGTGGACCACTCTTTGTAATTGATGTCTGTCCTAGTCGTCAGTCCATGAGCTATACGATGTGCAGCTCTCGTTCTGGGTCTAGTACCTGACGACGACGCCGTCATGTCCTGCTCCTGTAAATCGGTATCAGGTGTTGTGGTTTGGTTGTTATCGTCCCCCTGCTGGTTGTCTTCCCGAGGCGGCGGGGAATCGTTCATCCTATCTGTTATCTCTCCTCCATCCTCCGAAGTGTCAGACTCCTCCACTGACCACACAGCATGCGTGCTGTGATCTTCGGCGGGAGGCGACACAGGCTCCCCCGGGTGTCTGGTGTAATCCGTCCTGTCATCCCGGGCCCCAGTGTATATTGTGGGAAGATCAATTGGGGGGGTGCAAACCTCGTCCTCCGGAGGGTCACTCCCAGGCATGTTTATCGTTTCTGTCTCTAGTGTGTCGTTGCCCAAGGCAGGGAGCACACGGTCCGCTACAGATAGCAAGGGCCACCTGTCGAGATTAGTGGTGATTGAACCTGTGTCGGCGGCAGGGCGTTCTGATAACGCAGAGTACGATGCGGCCCGGCTCCTTTGTAATTGTCATTTACGAGTCAATCGTCGTTTAATGGTCTTACCGCTTGCCAATCGTTCTGCTGGGATGCGAGCGTCCTTTGGATAATACCGGCTTTCTACTACACAGGAGGGCGGCAAGTTGGCGTATGGATTAAACAACTTCTTGTCAGTACCCCTGTGGTCATCGGCGGCCTGATTAGTTGCACACTCAATAGATTCCTTGTCCTTTGTCGGCCGCCGCCCCACCGTGTTAGTGCCATGGGGATCCCCTGGGGGGTTCTTGTCTGCTGCCGCTGCACACGTAGGTCCACGGTCGAGGGGCAGATAAGTGATGTGGGAAGGCACTAGCTTTAGTCGTTCTGCATTTACTCTGAGTGTCCGTCCTGAAAAATGCCGAAGTGTAATCACGTGGCCGTTTACTTCTGTGACTACATACCCATGTAAATAAGTGGGTTGGAACGTTGTCACCCGTGCATTGTTCAGCAGTACCTCCTGTCCCACTTGGTACGAGGGTGCGGCCGGTCTCTGATCTAGCCGCACCTTGTTGCGTTGCTGTAAGTTCTTCGTTCTCTGGTTTACCAATTGTAGGGCCTTTTCTCGTTGTTGGATTTGATCAGCCAACACTTTTAATTCCTCCCCCACTGGTGTTCGCACATTAACGGGGTTGTTGGTCCCTGGCGGGTTTCGTCTGAACTGCAGGAAATACGGTGAGAATCCATGAACTGTGGACACCGTTGATCGATAGGCCCACAACACTGCACCCAGATGTTTTTCCCAGTCATGTACTCTCCCTGCTACCAATTTGGCTAGCATAGCCTTGATCGTCCCATTTACTCGTTCCGTTTTGGCGTTCGTCATGGGGTGGTAAGCGGTAGAGTACCTCCACTGTATGTTTTGTTCCTGTGTTAGTTGCCGCACCGCTGCATTCAGAAATTCCCTTCCCCGATCGGAGATCACAATCTCCGGGGGGCCCATGAGTGGGCAGCCATACTTCTTTGAAAAAAGCCACGATGTTTTCTGCTTTTTTCTGCCGAATTGGGGTCACCTCCACCCAACCCGTGCAGTGGTCAATACAAACTATGGCATAGTCATGCCCCCTGTGACTTACTGGCAATGGTCCGATCAAGTCAATCCCCACAATTTCATTGGGTTTGGTCGCCGTTGGTAGGGGCTGGCAAGGGGGGTAGGTTTTGACTGGCCTGTACAAGGTGCATACTGGACATTGTTCCAGTATCCTATGAATTCCCCGTCGCATGTCAGGCCATTTGTAACGCTGCGCAATACGCTCATAGATCTTGTACATGCGCTGATGGCCTAGTTCTTGATGGATTTTCATGACCACTTGCTTTACCAGAGTGGGGGGTA
The DNA here is from genome assembly GCA_950022655.1 of Alentia gelatinosa. Taxonomy (NCBI): domain Eukaryota; kingdom Metazoa; phylum Annelida; class Polychaeta; order Phyllodocida; family Polynoidae; genus Alentia; species Alentia gelatinosa. The sequence goes on from OX465586.1 coordinate 44,204,272, forward strand.
ACACAATGCGAGGGAAACTCACGCCCTTCACCTCCCTCACGGTATACAGCACACCTTCCGACACAAAGTAGTCATCTTCCTGTCTAAGTCCCTGTTGGTATTCCGCCATCCGAACTTGATGTCCTATCAGGGTATCTTTGGTAAGGTTGGGGTCCTCCCACTGTGCTGCGCCTTCTATGGACACAGTGCGGCAGGGTTCGACTGCTAGCAGAGAGGCACTCTCCAACAATACGGCTTCGTCGTCCTGTACAACCTGCCCAACTTCCTGAGGGCTTGAAGCCACTGATGGTGCTGGAGATCGGGGGGGCAGTCTCGACAGCATGTCCGCGCGCACATTGTAGGCCCCCTTACGGTACTCAATGGGGGCTCCGAACTCCGCCAGCAGCACTGCCCACCTCTGTATTCGAGAATTTCTGACCTCCTGTTGGAAGAAACTCCTGAGCGGCTTGTGATCAGAAATTATGGTGAAGGTTGCACCCTGCAAATACGGGTATAATTTCTGCAGCGCGTACACAATGGCGAACGCCTCTTTCTCTATGGTCGCCCACTTCTGCTTACTGACACTCAACTGTTTAGATATGTACTGGATGGGCTTTTCTACCCCCTCATCGTCAGCTTGTGTTAGAATACCTCCTACACAGGCCATGCTGGCGTCTACATACAGTCTGTAGGGCTTCTTGGAGTTTGGAAATGCCATAATGGATTCCGAGGTTAACACGTTTTTCAGCGCCTTCCAAGCCGCCTCTCGTTCTTCGTTCCATAGAAACAGCTCATTTTTGCGGGTCAATTCCACTAGCGGCGCAGCACGTTCAGCAAAGTTTGATATACACTGGCGGTAGTAGCCCGCCAGCCCCAGAAAACATTGAACCTCCTTCACGTTTGTGGGTGGTGCCATGTCCCTGATGGCCTCCACCTTTCTAGGGTCAGGCCGAATGCCCTGTCGCCCCACGATGTACCCCAACAGCTTCACCTCAGGTTGACGGATCTTGCACTTACTGGGGTTCACTGTCAACCGGTGCTGTTGCAGCAGATTGAATACTTCAGTTAGATGATCAGTGTGGTCAGTGTCATTGTCAGAATACACGATAATATCATCCAAATACACCAGTACATTCTTGTTTAACACCGGTGCCAGCACTTTGTTGATGTACCTCTGCCATGTGGCAGGGCTATTGCAGTACCCTTGAGGCATTCGGAGGAATTCATAAAGTCCCGTAGGCGTACTAAAAGCTGTAACCTCCCTGCTCTCGGTTGTAATCTCCACCTGGTAGTATGCATTCTTTAGATCCAACACCGAGAATACCGAGGCACCTGCCAGAGCGTCGAATATGTCCTGGATATGGGGGAGCGGGTAGGCATCTTTTTTGCATAGTTGGTTCACTTTTCTATAATCCACACAGCACCTCAATCCACCGTCCGTTTTGGGCACAATTAGCAATGGGGATGACCAGGGGCTGCTACTGTGAGTAATCACTCCATCTTTTAGCATCTTGTCTATCTCGTACGTCACTTTATCCCGCAATGCCAGGGGGATTCGATAGGGTCTTTGTTTGATAGGAGTATGCTGGCCCACATCTATGTGAAGTTTTACCTCGGGAGCGGCTGACAGTGATGTCGCTCCAACTGCAAACACCCCGGGATATTGTTCCTTCCATTGATCCAGCTCAGAGTGGATACCCGCGAGTTCTTTCTTGGTGTCCCCACACTGTCCATATTGAAACCACTGGTTAGCCAACCACACCTTCTTATTCACACAGTCTAGCTGGCAGTCCATTAGCTCCATCGCATCAATCCCTAGCAAAAGATCGTGCCTGAGCTCATTACACACGTACACTGGGATCTCGCACCCATATAGGGGAACAACCGCCACTCCCTGAGTTTCCAGCATGTGTCCCGACAATGATTTCAGTACCAGTCCCGCCATAAGCACTTGGGGCCGTCCCGCATCCCTGCAGAGTTGCTTCCATTTTGATTCAGAGATAAGGGATCTAGAGGCGCCAGAATCGACTAGGGTATGCACGGTAGTATTGCCCTGTGATAACATTATACACACCCTACCGTCTGACGCAGCAACTAGTTTCCCGGGTAGGGGTAGTGTCCCGCCACAGGCCCATAGGCTGCATTCCCGTTAGTCGGCCATCCTTCTCCTTCTGCGGCCTGGTAGTTTTGTGGTTGCGTTGTTTCCATATCCTTCTTGCTGGGGCACTCTCGGGCTACATGCCCAAACCCTTGGCAGGTATAGCACTGTAGATTGGGCCGTAATACACGACCGCCTTGGCCTCTGCCTCGACCCCGGTCTCTATCCCGGCCGGCCCCCGGGTGTACCCCCATGTAGAAGATATTGGGTGCAGGGTAAGGGTTTTGCATCTGGGGTGCCGGGATCGGTGGCCCGTACCCGACGAGCGCAGGTGCCTGGGTATACTCATTTGTCGTCATCGGGTTACCCGGGGCCGCCACAGCTGCTACTTCCTCTGATCCACCCTTCGTCGACTTCATGGATACTGCCAACGACTGCACTTGCCTTTCCAGCGACTTTAATACTCCAGCGAATTCCTTGTAATGTGGGGTCTCATCTAGTAAGGTGGGAGGCGGCGGAGGCAAGGCTGCCTGTTCCAAATCGCATACATCCTCCAATGACAGGTAACTGGCATTGTGGTTGGCTAGAGTGATTACCGCTCGTACATCGTCCGCTCGCTGGCAACCCACCAACTCACGTAACCTGGGACTACGCAGACCCTTCAAATAAAAGTCTGTAAGTTGGGTGGCGATGACATCTATTTGCCGCTCTTGTGGTGTGTAGGCGTAGTGCACCTCCTCCAGGAAACGTACACCATACTCTTTGACAGTCTCACAGGGACTTTGTTGTGCTTTTTCTACCTTCCGTCTTAATAACTTAACTTCTTCAGCCCCAAGAAATGCTTTCAAAAGTACAGGCTTCAGGTTGGCCCATGAGTACTCCGTAGGTGGCTCACTCTCGGCAAACAGTGTCTTTGTTTCGATAATACACCTACCTAGTGCGCCCTTAGACCGTCCTTGTACCGTGTCCATCATTATGGTATCCTCTGGATCAATTGCCTTGTCAGCCGCATCTAGCCCATCGATCCAGTCTCTGAATGCTGCCGGCTCATTCCCGTCGATCACAGCCACTCCCTTGACAAAGTCATTGATCCTCCTGCGTGTGGATTCCCTCACAGCGAGGTCCAACTTTCTCTGTTCTCGTTGCTCCGCCATCTTATGATCTGTGGGTAGGTAGGGTAACGTAATATCCTGGCAAGATCGCCACTTTAACAGATCATAAAGAAGACGAGAACTCAAGAGCTACTACTGCAAGACTGTTTAATCTCGGCCACATGCCGTCCATGTATATCCACTGGTCACAGACCCCGCCTCCTCCAGGAGGAGTGGTCAGATGATTGGCTAAGATAAGATACCACTGCCTGTCAATCACGGCAGCCACACCCCGCTGGGAACGAGGTCAAGTCCCCCTGACCCACAAGGCACGGCCCTAATTACTCCTTCTAAGACATAGTATAATGAACCGTTACACCAGCACGGCTCGGTCCGTTACTCGTGGAGTGTACGGGACGGCGAGCGATGTAGGCCAAAAGGAGAAATTTTAGAGTATGTGCGTACGTGGTGAAGAACAGCAGCAGAATGGGATAGAAGCGAGTGTAGTGGCGCGCCACTTGACCTCGTGGTTCACGTGGGTTGCACGAGGGGGCGCGCAGGGAGCGCTAGTAGAAGGGGAGTGCGTCAGGTGGAGCAATGATCGCCCCTGACCCTACGGCCATGGGCTACCAATTATTAATCTGGCATAGGTTTTGCACACGTTTTATCAAATGTCCATGTCTTTGTATCATATTGGTGTTGAATATAGACCTATGTGTCTTGTTGGGGTGTCTCTTGGCACATGGATGGGAAGATGGTATCATCATGTAGAGGAAAAACAGAAGTGAGATACGTAAAACAGAAGTGATATACAAAACATTGTACTAATAGTTAAAGTGAGAAAAATATGTAACTAATAGGAGACGGCTAGAAGAAGGAAAGATGAAAGTGGCAAATATATCATATGTCGGAAACTGGAAAGTAGAACATGAAATGACCTGTAAATAAAACGTCAATTACTTTTCAATATAATAAGGAACATGAGGTTTGGAATTGAGTGATGGGATGCTAATGATCTAGGTCAGAATAAAAACTATGAAAAGGCTTTGTAGGGTAGAAACATGTATGCTGACATGAGGTATTGAGAGATGGATGTGTGAGAAGTAAAGAGAGCTTTGCTTTTAAGACAATTGCGAGATGCACGAAAAAACATAACCGAGCAAGACAGTGTATTTAACAGACACTCTTCGCCATGCAATGTCTTGTATAGTCTGGCCCATTGATGGACCTGGTCGAAGACCGATCCAATATAGTACACCGTATAGGGTTGTAGCGCCACAGGGGCATGGTGTTAACAAGATGAGATACAGATCGGGCCCACAGGCTGTGTGCTGTTAAAACTAATGGGTGCACGGGGGAGTCGGTACAACAGGGCACCGAAGGCTCCGGGCGCCGGGGGCACAGTGAGCACCTACACCTGAAGAGACCGCATACAAATAACGGCAGAAGGCGATATAGCTCCTTTATAAGGTTGCTAAGCAACCAATGTGTGGCCTCAGTGGGGCGCTGAAGTCGGTTTCTTCCCACTATACCAGGAGGCGTCGGGTTCGTACCGGCCTTTTCAATGGTGAATCGCCCAAAAGCCGACCTTTTAGGTGCTTATGTGTGTACTTTTGGGAAGGTGGAAAAGTCACCAGGCAAAACACCCACTAGGTGTGAATTAAACATTCCAGTGAATTTTACCTTCAGACCTTTCTTTGCATACTCCCTTTTCATTTGAACACCGAATGAAAACAGCAGGATATCGAATTCTTTCATATTAAAAAATGAAAGCATTTCTTGAAGGTTCGGTAGGTTAGTATGTCATCTTAGGTTTGATGAATGTAGAAAAGAGCCTTTGAGTAAATGGTGTTTCTTTCATCATAGTTTACCTGAAACTATAGTCCGTCTTTTTAGGACTAATTCTTTTCTTTCAGTTTTTAGTGTCAATTGTTTATTCATTTTATTATAATTTTCCTTAGTTGCGGAGGATATACTTAGCCCTAGACATTGACTTGAATAGAGAGTTTGGTCATTCATTTCTGTATCCTTCCGATGCATCTATAGAAAACACCTTAATAGGTGATAATCGATGATTCTCACCAAATATATACCTTCCTTATGGTACCCATGGAAATGATGAAATTCCTGCAAATAGGCACAATGAAATTATTCAATGCAACTTCAGTGATCTAATTGAAAGGGCAGTACCCGATACAGCTAAAATATATGTGGCTTATGCATTCCAAGACATTTGTCGCGTTGAGTGTAGTAAATGTATTAAAACAGCAGGTGGTGGTCTTATAAATAAACGGGACAAGGGTATCGCCCTTCTGGATTTACGATCCTGTACTCGTTCACTTTATTGCTTTATAACACTAACTGGAAAGTGTATATTCGGTGATACACAGTCTATAGAACCCTAAACACTACAAAACGTTTTAGCAACGTTGTGATTTAACCTTCTCACATACGGGGGAAATAAAGTGCGTAGTATATGAAACCCGTTATATATCAATATAGGTCATATCCATTATCGGTTTCCTCGTTTTGGGCCCTCGCGTCGCTGGCCTGACCTTCTCTTATTAACCTTCCAGAGGCTCATATATGTTCCTCGTCTAGGTGTCATGTCTGTCATTTTGCAATACAATCAAGAAGAGCATTCCTGATTTGGAAGTAGGCTAATTGGCTATTTGGTCGTGCTATACATTTAATCATATACATGTATACATTACATTAGTTTCATGTATTGAAATGTTATTTCAACGGATGACCCCCTAATATGCATAGGGTGAAGAAAATTGGTAATCTGAAGAAATGGGATAAGATCATCTGTGTATGGCGTGCGTATGGAATGCAGTTCACCAAAGCCTACCTCAAATTTCAATTACAGACAAAAACACAAATGGACGTTCAGATATTCACACCAAATGGGAACAAATCTGTAAAAACAGAGATGTTTTACTCTGAGGTCTGCAGAGAAAAAAGTTCATTTTTTTTAAAGTGTTTTTAACCCACCAAACCGGAACATTTCTTTTTCCCTTTTAGGAGGTCCTTTCCTACTGTCGGTCTGGAGTTATTTAACAAGCTCCTTGCCGATTCAAACGGTCATTTTTCCGACCGAAAACCACACTAGACATTAGCGTCACAAATGAACTGTCACCGCTGAGATAATTAAAGCTGTGGTCCTCGTGGTGAATGGGGAGCCCGCTGCGTGTGGCACATTGAAGTGGACCCCTGCAGTTGGCAACAGAATGGGAGGCGTGGTGATTGCCGGTGGGTGGGCGACACCACCTGTAGGTCGGGTCCCTCCCCCTTTAAGAACTTCCCCCACCCTCCAGGTGTCTTGAGATACCCGGAGATGGCCCCGGCAACCCGGTAGGCGGGGGATGGTGCGTGCGGGGATCACGACGACAAGGCACCCCTCCGCAACCAAGGTGTGAGCCCAGAGGGCGTTTCTCAGTCATTAAAATATGTTAATACCTTCTAAAGGGAAATAAGTGTGATGAGAAGGCAGAACCGGCGTCAACTTCTTGTGCCCTCGAATCTTGCGCAGAAAACTAATTCCAACTTTCTTAAGTGAGGTCTTACGATGATGGCAAATGCTTCTAGTTCCATGCTCGTACCCATATCACAGTGCATTCCAATATTGCCAGGCCAAGAAAAGCTCTTGGCCCTCCTGTTGTTGCGCGGTAATGCGGGGCGTTTCACGAGCAGTGTGGTATAGAAATGCAAATACCGTGTAACGGCTCTCACGCAGAGCACTCTTCAAAGGCTTCAAAGGCCGTGTCTCGAACACAGAATAAATTACCAACCCCACAACCCCCGAAGGGATGCTCATCTCTACTCGTCCCAACGCAAACGTTTTGAAAATGACAGAACAAAACCAAAAGAAAGCACGGCGATGTACCATCTCTGTGCTAAAAGAACGGCACCTTCCTAATTCCCAAGTTCTAATTCTGTAGTGAAGGGTCAAATATTATTTATTGACGGACAACCCGACTGACTTTGCATCCATCACTATAATCGGTATTCATCAGGTTGTATTGGATCTTCTTTCATATCAGTTGATGAGAGCTCGATAAAGCACACATGCATGTATATCCAAATATAACCTAGTTTAATATTTGGTAAAAATTGGTATATCTGCTTTGTTGATCATGTAATATATAAGGTGCACCGGGTACGGCATCTTGGTCAAAGAAATTAAATTTCTAATCAGAGCTGTGGGAGTCCGAAGCCGCCTTTGGAAACCAGGCGAAACAGTACTGTGGTGTTTACTGCCGTCTTCCTCCGAAAACGATTTCCAAAGAGAGCAGTTTTTGTTTCAAACCATAGTGCAGATGTGTGTCAGCCATGATAAGAATGGTGACGACATTCGGATGCATCCATTACCATATTCGGTTGCACCAAATCTTACAAAAATACCTCAGTTTGGGAAGGAGAATAAAAGAGGAGGAAAAAATCATGCTGACACAGTCTCTTGTATAAAACATCGACAGGAAGAGTATGCCAGTGAAACATTCATGCATGGAATTCTCTAAGGAAGGCTAATAAAATATGACAAACAATACAAACTGCTTACCAGTAAAATAACACTTAAGACAACGGAGCGATCTGCTTATTTGTTTTCCAGCGAATACGTTATAAGTTGACGTTTCTTAGATATAGGCTAATGAAGGGATATTTACAATACTAATGAAGGATCCCTTGTTTTAAGATATGATTTTCTTTTTATTACAAATCCAGAACGGTTATTCAGGATCCTTCAACAGAAGCAAATCTATTGTTTGTATGTAAGACCCATTCTATCTTAGTCCTTTCAAAAGCAATGGGAATAGGCTACAATATACATACATCATGTTTTGTTGGGGAGACGGCCAGTGCTGAATAAATCAATGGAAAATGGGTTTTCTAATGGGTCTGTATATGAATCTAATATGTTAAACATGGCACTTCCTTTCCTAGGACCCGGAATCTAAATATTCTGAAATATTGGGTTTGGAAGCAACTGACACTAGCTTGTCCTGTATATGATTTAGAATTGCTTTCACTTTGGTTCTTGCCATCCTCTTTCCTTTCATCATAAAAATCATACACATATCAGAGATGATAGGGAACATCTTCTTAGCATAAAAGGGATAACATGTTAATCTATTAGGCACCAGTCCTGCCTCACGTTATTCAGACAATATTAACTCAATCAAGAAGCAGATTTACCAAAGTAGGTCACTGTAACATGTAAGAATGCATGGGCATACTAAAGGCACGTGTGTGTGGATATATTGGTGTGTACATTCATTTCCAGTGTGGGGCATTGTTACACTTCTGTTGGGGGCTTTTCGGGGCACATGGTACTCCCATTAGTATTGGAAACGTGCGGGTACTGCCACGTCTGCCGGCCCTATGTAAATCTTGGTGATTGAGAAGGGGAGAGAACTACTCCCCCACCTCCTCCTTTCTATCTTGCACCGCTATGGAGACGTGTATTTAGCCATGCCCTGGCTCATCGGAGATTTGGTGGTCGTGGCCAGTGTGTATTTATTAGGACGTGTGTACAGATGTCCTGACACTGTTCCTGAGCAGCTCAGGCCTGATATACCGCAGAAACAACACGGCGACCATAAAGTGTTAAACCTTTGGGGACGGTTGCTGCAGGCTAGTATATGTATTCTTAAGCACAGGATTGATACTGCGTTGGTGGTTTCGGTTGTCATGGCTTCAATACTGCAGCAAACATATCATTGATTCATGTAATTTAACAATCCATCCCCCCAACTTGATATGCTGGCGCCAGTATTAGTGTCCTAGGGTTACTTTCTCAGACCTCAAACTATCAGTTTAGACCTCCAACTATCTATGTCTCTCTCTGTCTCTCTCCGTCTCTCCTCTGTCTTTGCTGCAACGTTTTTCTACGCAATACCCCACTATCCATCGAGAAATCCAACTCAAATACGCATTGCACGTTGTATCTAATGTAACAGGTCACAACAAGTTGGAGGTACGGCAGTCTCTCTAGAAGAGTTCAATAGTGCACAGTGCAAGCCTTTCTGGTTAGGGAAGTGCTGCTAAATATTCATGAAACCTGCGGAATATATAACTAAGTATTCCCACCTTCCAACGGCGATAAATCCTTGACAAATTCATTGACAAATTCCCCTGAGAAGGGATTTATTTCATCAAAATCTACTTAGTAAAGACATATTAGTTGAGAGGTTCTTCTGTCATCTATATACAATATGTTGTGGTAAACTGAGAAGAGAGGAACCCAGGTCTGCAATGCGTGATGCATCTACTGCATAATGCGCAATAATAGGGGTTGCCTTGCCCCTGGCAGGTGAGAGCCTGTAGGGACTGTTCGGTGTTGACTTATGTTCTGAATGCCGGAAGAGGGACAGAGCGTGAAGACCCATAGGTGTGATGGAGAGGTCTGCTTCAGACACGCTCTGCTCCGGGGAGGACCTGCCATGTCAGGTACTAATTCCAGCTGAAGGTCCTTGTGCGCTGAGCAGCTCACCTTGTCCTAAGCAGCTTAGGGTGGCGGTAGAATCGCACTGTGTCGTGAGCAGCTCATACTGCTGCTGCTTATAGCACGGCATGCTGTGTCCCTGTCAGGCCATCATGACCTTATGGAACTTGTATGGGTTTTGTGGATCTTTTCTAAATTTCCTCATATGGAAAAGGATCACAGAAATATAATCAGTTTATGATATTTTTACAAAAATATATCAAATTGTATTAAAGAAGAAGATGAGATATATTAGTTGTTCGAAGGTCAGTATACTCTTTCGATACACTCAGCCTCCTGCGCACAGTCTATATCTAAAAAGGACAATTTGTATCTTAAATTTTCTAAATCTCACTTTTCTTGTGCATCTTATGGGATTAGATGAATGTAAGCAAGAGAAAAGTGTTTTTGTTTCTTGCTCCAATCAGTTCACACACACATATAGAGAGACATAAAGGGTTTGTAGTAAGAGCAGATACAAATTGGAACACAAAAATCAAACTCGCTGTTCCATGGAAAACAAACTGTTGGGTAACTCGCTCAGACTCTTCAACAATTATCTCCTGAGTGAACTGTGAGAACTCCAGCAGGATAAGAGCCCTTATGAGCCCACGAAACACCGCCTTCAGCATCCTTACTCCCTGCCATTTACTTAATCCCCCAACTGCATTTCACTTTACTTCTCTCCCAACATACACTTTCTGAAGGTAGGCCTCAAATGTGTCCGCGGTTTGCCACGTTTTTCATCAAAGCTTTCGATTTATTTCCCATGTGTTTGCCTCGGTACTAGTTTACATTAGCCATAGAAAAAGTAGCAAGACTTCAGCTTCTTTGAAAATATCCCGTTGATGTGGTTTAATGCCGTAGGTGTTTCGCCACATGTGTCTGTATCGTGTGGTCGTGATCCAGCGCACTTGTACAAGTATTTCAATCCGACGTATGGCGCTAAAGAGTAACGTTAGACTTTATCAAAAGCAAAAGCACGTACGACACGTACGTATAGCCCCACACTATGCAAAACCCCAGACGTTACCCCCAGCTTCAACGTGTTAGCAACGCCCCATTGTTTTATCCATCAGCACAGACCAGTTAATTTACCGATTTCTTTATAACAATTGGAAATATGTCAGTACATATCAATTCCACCCTATGTGGCCTGACACACCACTGCCCCCCACGATCCCACATGTTATCAAAACCACACGCTCCGCAGCGAGTTACGAAACAAAATACAATGACAAAAAAAACAGTGAGCCTTGTGGAAGATGTCGGGCCTGCGTTACATCAATAGGAAGCGGTCGTTGGACCCACGCGCCAGTCGCGAATTAGCGATAGCATTGTTCTCAGTTGTGGTTGATGACGGACTGGTACGTGGGGTGCACGATGTGGGGCGAGGGAGGGTGGGGGGCTGGATCTGGAATCCACGGTGGTAGGAGAGAGGGAGGCAAGGGGTGAGTGGATAGGCACGTGCTCGTGTAGTGGTGTTGATGAGGGATGAGAATGTGTGAGAAAGCATTGTTATTGAGGGTCCTATGGACTTCTCGAGTACCAGGGGCAGCTGGGAGGGTAGGGAGGTAAGCATGATGGACGATACGGATGCTGTGAGTGTGAGGGAGGACGTTATAGTAGACTACCAATAATACATCGGTATGCAGTATATAAGGCTAGTGTTGAGGGTGAATGGCGACCATTTCATAAGGGGATATTTCACTGGGTGGCTTGGGATAGAAATACTTCCTTAAAGGTTCTGATCGTAATGCATACATAAGAAGTAGACTGTACTAATTTCCCCCTTATTCTAATTTAATTGCTAAAATGGCCAGTTTCCATTGATTAATTAGTTTAGGAAATTTTAAGTAAGATTCGGTGGTTCAAAGCGGTAAAGAAAGGAGATAAAACTGGTGTTGATGAGGGATGAGAATGTGTGAGACTGACATAGCCATCAGGTGGTTTTCTTGTTCATTTTAGATTTACTGCACATTTTGTAACACCTCTGTAATACTTTATATGCAAGAATATATAATAGAATCTCATCAGTCCTAGTGCACAGCAAGGTATATAACAATAAACACCCCATCACAAAGCAGACACAAGAAGACGGCACGGTGTAAGTCGGCACCGTTCAGCATCAAAGGTAAACAGTCTGCTCTTCATATACTTTAAATTCCCAGCCACTATGATATATTTCTTTTGTACAAAACTTAACACTTATTTCAAATTTGAACTTCGTCTTGGCTGCATTATTGTAGCACCATGAAGAATCATCTGATTTTCAAACCGATGGATAAATTCAGGGACCCATAGTAATAACTGGTCGTATTCTACAATTTAAAACCGACAGGCTATCAATAAGTAGATGTTAAGAAAATCAGAATTATAAACTGTATGAGAAGAAAATTACTAAAAGCTCCATGAGAATTGTTGTGGGTTAGTTCTGAAATTGATATTTCTAATGTTCAGTGGGCAGAGGAGGGGAAACAGCAAGTAATCATATCGATATCTCCAGAACTTTATATTCACCACATCACTTTTCATCCAGGACAGGGTCTTGCCGATATAGGTGAGACTTATTACAAGTGTAAAAGTTCTCACGACTGAATTTAGGAACCGAACCACACCATGAGAGGGGATAGTAACGAGGAATCAGATTGGCCGATGAGACCTATGGGGGGACCAGGTTTGCAGGGGTGATAGCAGACACGACGCCAGGAGACGATGGGTGGCGAGCAGCATTGCAGTTGGGAGAAGAGTGGGAGCTGAGGGTGTTGCAAGCAGACAATGAAGGCAGAGCAGGAAAGTGGATAACGATAGGTTATGGGTGATTTGAAGTGCAGAGCGACCGATATTGGTTTTTAGGTCATGAGGCGGTGAACAGTTCACAGACATGGCCGGGGGAGACTGGGAGGGGGGGGGGGGTTGATGGGGCAGAGGCGTATCTAGTTCCGTGTTAAGATGAATAGCAGATGCAGTTAAAATTGAGGCTAAAAAGGGGGAAGTAATACATGAAATTGGAAATTAACCACAGGATGGCAGGGATCATGTGCGGTTTGTAATGGTGAACCTGTATTGTATATTGGGTAGTGAGCCGTACGTAGCTGACAGAGGGCGGCGGGTTGGGAAAATGGGAGACGGGCAGTGGACAGTGGGAGGCGGGCAAGAGACGGTGGGTGGTGAATAGTGGACAACGGGCGGCGGTGGTGGGAGGGCGGCAGGCGAAGAGAGGAGAGTGGGGCTGAGTGGACTGCAGACTTCGGGCGGCGGGCGGTGGGCGGTGAGCGGCGGGCGGCCACAGGAGCCGTGTATTAAAGCGATTAGGGCTCGGGACCTATCACAGTGATGAAGAGGCTGTGATTCGGGTGGCAATGGTGGAGCTACAGACGCTCTTCCATCCATCATGAGCTGCGGCTACACTGAGCGAAGGGCGATGCGAGTTGAAAGGGACCACTGAGAGTGGAGCCCCCACACAAGATGCGGAAACCTTTAGGGCTACTATCATGGCCGCATCCTCACCATTCTCCTCCGCTGAAGCATTAAAGTGACGACTTCAAAGCCACCAGCCGAATCAATTAAGGTAGCGCCCTGCATCGTGGAAAGGGTCCTCTATTCGCCGACGTGTTTCCACGACGGCCCATCGGGTTATGTGATAATTTGAGACTCAAAGCGGACATTTCTATTCAAAGTTGCCCAGATTTCTTTCTAGCGGAGGCATCCAACGACCGCTTGATCCTGGTTAATCTGGAAGCGAGCTCCCATGAATTTCCCCTCTTTATTTTCGTCAACGCCGAATAATACGATTACTGGCGATGGGACTAAGTACTCTTAATTACTTAACGGACCACTGCTGAAAAGATATGGGTAAATTGCATTTGTTTCATCAAGACATCAATGGGGGCTTGAAATTCGGCCACAGAGGAATGCTGAGGAAACACCAATAGGCGAGAATCCAATGGATGTGGAGGATGATGAGAGGTGGTGGGCGCGTGCAGGTATCGGTGCATTGTCTCTGCAGTGCAGTGAATAAGCTCCAGTCCTTCCATAAAGCACTGGCCGCGCGCCGCTAGCTACAAACGGACAGACGATAGGCTGCGCTTGGCGGGGCCGATTTACACGGCTCGGATAATCCCACCACACTCTAAGGGCACCCCACAATACTGGTTGGCTTTCACCGATTGTCTGCCAGCGACTCGTGGCTAAGTTCGCTGTGGGTGGGCAGCTCGTAACCCACTGCCCTCTGTTTACATTTACCTCCTGCTGGTGATCACATCTCACCAACTACCTTCATACCGTACCGCCTCCTGATCATTGCCTATAGGGCATATAGCCTATGATCCATGGGGGCTGCCATGACGCCACCCGAGTAGGTGTTCTTCACTAATGGAGGTGAAAAAGTTGGTGTTCTTCACTAAAGGAGGTACAAAAGAAGTGAGTGATAATTGGGAAGTGTTACAACTTTAGACTTGCTGACATATGTTTATACACTGTTCCATGTGAAAAACATCATGTCCTGGGTTTAATCATTATGTCATCCTGCTCTGGGATGGGTGTAGAGAATCAAGGGAACCATGGTAAAATATTGAAAGGCAGCTGAATTTCGTAAGAACAAAGAGCCATAATACAGGTTCTGTCCCCCAATGGACCTGCCATACTACTGGCCACCTAGTGACTGCTTCATGAACTAACAATGGCTCTGTCCCCTATACCTTCTACTACCTACCTACGACCCCCTACAAAACCTATCACCTTAGTTATTACAACTAGTAACTAACTAACAACTACTTTTACCATATATAATGATCATATCCTTTCAACCTGTGTCAACACACGACCCTCTGCACTTAGTCAAGGACTGGATGATACATACATGAAAAACATGAAAAACATGATTTCCTGCATAATATACGGAAACTGTCTTGTGAAATTATTGATCGCATACATTCTGATGGCATAGGCAGAGGGATGTATTTGATCAATGATTTTACCAAGTACGGTTATAGATACGCCATGGGTAGGAGCGGGCAGTATAAATGCAGTTGTTACAGCCATATGTATATATAATAATATTGTCAACGCATGACTACCAACACATGAACTCTACACTAGGCCAGCTAATTTGTACTGACTCCATTTCAATTTCAACACACAAACAAATATACCCGTGCCAGTTATGACATAGGACTATTCACTTCTACATACTACTAATTACAACCTATAGACATATAAGTTATAGCTCTTCTCAGCACATGCGATTTCTGACTTCTTATTACATATTGACTGCAAACTATCACTTGCCAATTACTACTTCCTAGTTTCTACAGTCTCGGCGAATTGCCCATACCCACAAATTGAGTAGTATCACCTATGACCTAACACTGATTGACTGACTACTGACTACCTGCTAACTGAATCCCCACCACCAACAAAACACTACTGTCTAATGTATGCCAAATGTAGATTCAAAATGACTAGCTCCCAACTGTAACCTGCTGATTGCTGAATATTAATTAGTGCCTACACAGTTTCGACCAACACAGGTCTACTGCCTACGAAAGAAAATTCAGAAATACTGATTAACACCTGTCATTTAGGCTTACTCTCGTTGAATTCTGACTAAGAACTACTGCTTCACTACTATCGGTACCATATTACTGCCAAGTGGACTTTACTTAAACAGTTTACACAATGCTAATAAACTAATGCTTATTTACTCTTATTTGCTGAAGACTGATAATTATCATCAATTGAATACTGCTTATTGAGAATGACCTATCGACCACCACTACCCCAGAAATTACTGACGTCGATCAGTGTCTGGCCACGATTGCTCCCGTCCCCTGCCGTTTTAATACTGACCCGAACTGCATATTAAACGCCTTCCTCATTTTGAACATCCCTATATACCGATAACACTTTTGTTAGGTCTTCCATTCGCCGTGTGTTTCTACTTCATGCCTCCTCATGCTTTGTTATGGCGGCTCATCTCCAAAGTATCATCTACTAATCACCGCCTACAAGATGTAACCTCTCTTACTTAGCATCTGACATTCATCAGCTACCTGGTGCCTGCCATAATCCCCATCCCCGCCCCGAGCCAATTAATGGACGGCTCCCGTTAACTTCATGTCCATCAACTGCAACTCTTGGTTGTCGCACTATCTCTATGCGAACCACATTCTACCTTTCCTTGCAAGAATTAGAATACCTTCATGTCACTGTTATCCACGCGCTACCATTTTACTACTATATATTTGCCTCCTAGCTCCCTTTTGGCCATATGCCACTATTTGTCAGCCAATAGGGGTCCCTGGCAACCATCCACATCCACCAGAGCAACGCGACCAACGGTCGTCAATCGCTACCCCCGATCCACCATTCTTCATCTGCCATCCTCCTCCGAACCTTCCCGCCCACCCAACGCCAAGCGGGCGGGCGCCGCCAGACACCCTCCCTCGGCGGCGCCGTCCGCCCATCAAGTGAGTGGAAAATGACAGATATCCGACTAAAACGAAGCGAATTTTACGCCGACGTGACTACTTTGCGCTTGAGAAGCACCTGAAAGTAGGTCGGCGCGGTAACTTGACACCAACTCAGGCATCGATTGGTGGTTAATTGGCGCACCTGATTTGTATGATTTTCAGCCTGTCCATCAGCCTGCAGTTTGCCTGGGAGAGATGCTCGCTGAATTGCTCGTCGGAGGTGCTGGATGAACTGGGGTTCAGTCGGGGGAAGGCTTCGATGAAGTACTCTGTGAACTGCTATGTGAACGGCTTAACGAATTGCTCGGCAAGTGCTCGGTGAACTGCTCAGTGAGGCGGGATGTGACCGTGCGGCTTTGTCCGCTCCCGGCACGCCGCCGCCCGCCCCTCTCATTACTGTTTATGACCCGCATATTGGGGCCGCTGACGACAGCAGCTTGTCCTTGATTGTGGCTCTCAGTCAAGGCACAGGCTCGCACAAGGTCTACCAGCCCCTCCAGTGTACCCCAGCGTACTACAATCCTGGGGCAATAGCTTTGATAATGTGCCTCAATTTTATCTCAAGTGCAAAGTGAACCAAGGTACAAAAATAAATAAATGTCAATATCATCTTCTTCAAGGCTGTTATATTTCATCGCATTTAATATGTAATCGTTATGAATTTATTGCTTAATCGCCTTTATCGTCCAATTCTTTATCAAATCTCTGGATCATATATGTACATATACTGGATGTGGCAGTCTAGACGCTTAGTCTAGTAAATGGCGAGAACATCTGCAGAGATTTATAGAGCAGTACATATGCCATCATTCCCTGCCAAATGCCGACGGACTTTTATGCTAGACCCTCCCATCAATAATGCAGTTAGTCATAAGCAAAGCACAATAGGGTATATACTATTACAGGGATTTGATGTTCCTTTCCATTGTGGGATCAGTTTTATTTGGCTGATATGGTTGCACACAGCTAAATTATTTTTAGGTAGATTTTTATCTCTATACATGCAGACGTATCTTTCCAGTCTATGGATATACCTTTCCAGTCTATGGATCCCGAACCTATACATAACCTAAACACGATAGCGTTTTATAGAAAAAATAAAATGCTATACTTTTCCCCACCTAGAGCAAAACAATTAACCAGTGAAATTACATTAGGAACGTTGTATGATAAATGAACTGTATTTTGCCTGTAAAACAGTACCGATATGATATACTTACCGTATCATAGGTGTGTGCCTCGGAAGCGAAAGCCATTAATGCCTGATTATATGTGTCCACAAATATTTTGCATAGCCGCTATTTCAAGGGAGCTTGACGCACTGACATATAAGGACACAGGCATTGAATAACATTGATTTGATAAAGATATCAGAGGAACTGTTATGTACAAGGGTATCCAAGCATGAAATACTAAGCAACGTTTATGTGTTATGAAGCAACCAGTCCATAATTTTGGCTGTGTGCATATAAGTAAACATTTTCTATCTTAACATATATATATTTTTTGTCAATAAAGATTAATGACAGCAGCAATCAGTTGGCGTTTTCCTTACGCTTGTCAATGGGACAACACATAGACACCAACGAGACGTGACATAACAAACAACAGAACATTCACACACTTGCAAATAGTATAGCAGTATTGGTCTTATGATGATATTGCTTATATAACAGTATTACTTGTAAACAATTAATCTTTAATCCTTGGTTAAAAATATCCCACCTCGGTAGTTTCCGGGCTTCATAGCTAAGAACATTCCATAATTCACCGTTTCCTTTCTTTATTTTGACCTTTATCTTATGAGAGTCACTCGTTACATTGTAGTGTCGACTATGTCCAGGCAGCAACATATGGTTGAATACATACATGATATATAACTAAGTACCTCGTTGCACCCTGGTCGACATTTATAGAGATTTACTGGAACATGTCTGCATTTATTTAATATGTATATAATATGTATCTAATATAAACATGTACATTTTGTACTTATACTGGTACTGATCACCTATAAGTTCTCTCAAGAGACCAGCCTGCAATTACGAGCCATTAACCTTGGGATCTTTTCTATTTCTTTATGCTTGAAACAACTCTGGCTAATACGACCAGTCAACGTCCGAACTGCAGATTGTCACATTACAGGCAGTGCACCATTTGTAATGTGTACAGGTTCATATGAAAAAATAAACATATGTACTTGGCTATATATTGGGTATGATATATCTATGTTGTTTATCAGACCACCCATCCGATCTGCCCTCCACATAGCTTGGATTTGTCTGGAGGGCGACCTGGCCCCGGGATGTAATCTAATTACCATCGGCTGACAGCATTTGTCCATTTAAACCACTGTTGGTAGGAAATTTACCCCACGGGTATTACTAGCTTTTGCCCGGACAACGAAATCAGACCTTACGTACAACACACGGTATACGCATACGGAAAAACAAAAAGATGTAAAATAATCAAAGCTGAATCTCCATACATTCATATGAATATACAGCTTTTATTTCCTGACATATACTATATCGAATGAGATCAGAAGCGTAGTTGATACTTTGCAAAATATCAGGGCAGTTTGTAGTATCCTTGGGCCCTTACATTTACGATAACTTCAGCAGTATCAGCTGCTATACGACACTAAGTAAATCCATTCATGAGGCCTTTACTGTTAGTGGTATGATATTTAAGAGCCCTTTTAAAGAGATCATAATGTCTTGGTAAATAGTTCCTCATACCAATATCACTCGCAGCTGAATAGATGATAATAAAGGGTCAACTGAGTCATTGCCCGACCAATCTTGCCCTACTTTGAATGTAGGGAAGGGGATGTCCTAATATCATCACGATTAACAGGATGCAACAATATTATTCATGTCTACTGAATAACATCTCCTGAAATGTGTGCAGCATTGGGCACCGATTAGGACAAATAGGACCGTCTTTCATGCACCTTTGCATATATCTATGGGTGTCCAAGGCGGGTGTGTACGCTTTCCTCGGGGCAAATGTCAATGGTGGGCACGGGTTATAGTCTGATGGCCTGTTTGGTGTACAGTTGAGGCATTGGTGCAAGATGTTAGCTCTTGCTATTCGTGTTCATGTTTTATCGACGGGCGTGCATTGTTTGTACCGTTCAGCCGCACGTTTGGACTCGCTGAGCTGCGGAGAAGTGCCCTTAAATTATATTGCAGCTCGTGTGAAAGAATTCCCTGTGGTTCGAAGAAACTTCGCCATCAACTACTACCGACCACCCGTTCGTCGCCGTCCTCACACCTACGGGTATGACCTCCAGGAGTATCCCGTCCGTACCACCTGTCACCTTGACGACGATCCCCTCCCCCAAGACCCCTTTCGTCACACCTCTAACTTTGCACTAAATGTCCGGGCCATTTTACAAGCCTGTACCACCTCCTTACCACGTTCTAGCCGGAACACACACACCACAAACACTCCTACAAGTACAAACCCCATTATGCCCACTCGAACAGAACCGTTTGTAATTGTATACCTGTATGCGAATGTCTATCAAATAGATTTGATTTCAGGTATATGATAATAAGGAGCCAAGGTGTGTATAGACTTGACGACAGACCGAGAATGGTCGTTTCCTAATATAATTGCCTGATATCTCTTGCGGAGTGAAGCCTCCAATCCAATTTCTATCCACTGCCAAACATCAGCCATTATCCACTGCTGTTTGGGTTTCACATGTTCCCCTTACCTGCCCACTAGTCTCCCACTGTCTCTTACTGTCCCCTGCCAGATGACATCTATTACCCAGTTAATATGCCCCCATCCACCCCAGTTGACTACCACCTGCGACCTCTACCGAAGCTCTGCCCATCAATAGTCAATTCGTTACCTATACTCCGCAAACTAGCAGAACCCATTTACCTTCCATAAACGCATACCTACCGATAGCCCACAGTTCATTTTCCATCCTAGGCCCGGCGTCCACCTGCTACGATAGAATCGTAGACCGCCCGATATGGCACCGATACAAAATGTCAAAATCAGTGCCATATCGGGAAGGTGCAAAATCGTAGACATATGTCTAGACAAGCCAATCCACCACGCATTGTATGGTGTCTAATCGCAGAAACATGGTCAACTGCCCCGATATTAGGTAACCTTCCGACGCGATTTTGGTTTTTATCGGAAGGTGCATTGTAGACCATATCGGAGCCATATCGTAGTAGGTGGACGCCGGACCTTATTCTATTCCTTCTCCACGATTTTCTGCCAACTATACACGACAGTCCTCCTGCAATTTACCGCCCACTGCACACCACTCTCCTCACAACACTGCATGCTTTTGGCAGGCCATTTTCCTCCCAATCCTCACGAGTTTCCTCCTTTCCCTCACCACTTTCTGCACGCCACCTTCCTCCCACCACTGTGCGGTTTCTGCTCGACACTCTCCTCTCTACTCGGTAGCTACCTTCCACCACTCACCGGCCACTGAAGACGGCACACACGACGGCGGGCGCCGGCCGTCCGTCAGCTGACAAGACGGCCTGCTCTCTAGCAGGTCCGCCCTTAATGGCTCTCAATGATTATCCAAACACGGTTGCACTTAACACAGAGCCTAGCTATAAAAAAGCTCCGAAACCGAATCCAATATCCTCAAAAGGGCCAATTTGGTGGAAGGCCCTTGTAAGGGCAATTTCAGATGAAGGTGGAATAGAAGGAAATCTGTCTTGATTTAAGAGCTATTTATCGCCAACGGGGCTGATAGATGTATGCATTAGGCCTCAAAAGGGTTATTGAAACCTATGAACAAGGTGTTAGTCCCGCTGGTTGAGAAGCATTAAGGGAAACATTTATATCAGACTGAGATGAAATAGGATTTTCAGCTGGAGAGGTACCTATAGATCCGGCGCTTGGAGAATAGAGCTTAATAAAACATCTCTACGGAAACCTGGAATTCATCTTAATATGTCTTTAGTTGAAACGATGACCCTAATTAAGGTGCGCCAGACAAAAGACACGAATGAAAGATAGCTAACGTAGCGGGCTGTTTTCTAGCTTATGAATAAGGCTATCACCCAGTTATTCATAATCTTATGTGGTTGTTTTACATTAATAATCTAACGATCAATAGAATGGTCTCTTGAGGGCAGAAATGTATTTTGATGTATCTCGTTCTTTAGGATGAGGATGAGCCTAAATGAGGCGTTTCTCCGTGGGCTTAGATGATCCCGATGAAGAGGATGAGTGTACCGTTTGGAGGAGATAGAATGGAGTACTCCAATCTTATTTTCCCCAGAGACGTGGATTAATGGGGAATTGATCCTACCTTGATGGCACATAATAGGATCAACTTCCGAAATCCCATCACCGACACCGCCGCTTTCTAAAGTGTTTGATGGATTATTTTTTTTATATGTTATAATAATTTGTATCCGGATTAACAGCAATGCAGCATTATTATAGAAAATGACTGTCCACCATGCTCTTTGGTCTTGTTTTGATTTCTTGAATGAGAAATAGAAAATACAAACAATGACATTATAGTAAGCACTATTGCTTCAAAAGAGGATAACACATAGTTCTATACGGATTACTCTAATTCAATAAACATTAATTCTGTCCAATCACATATTGTTCCGAAAAAGTTCCTATGTATACCTTTAGATATTTTTACACCCCCCGCCTTCTCCAAATTCACATTACTAAACGGCAGAGATTTCCATCATAGATGATACCCTGTTGCTGGACCTGTAAGGGGCCCCCAAAACGAGAAGCACTAGCCAAATACGGGTAAATACATTATCTCCCCACACCAGAATTCCCAGTGGGCTCAGCGCCTGCAATGCGGACATCTCCGCTACCTAAATGTCCCTTCCTCTCTGGACAGGGCAGTACAGGAGTATCGGATTCAGGTGACTGGGCTATCTTGCTCTTTTGTTACACCTGAGGCGAACTAGATATCAAGACGTCTCAGTTGATAGGATTGTCAGTGGGAAAGCAAACTGAGCGCTGTGAATCTGAAGCCGTCTGAAGCTTGTACTTTACCAGAGTGTTGCCCCAGCAGTATCTCCTGTGCGTCACTTGAGCTTGTTTACTAAGGGGGTGCGTCCACCAACCACGACAAGGCTGCGACAACGGCTTTCCGACAAGGTCCATGACAGCTCTACGATTGGAAGCCTTGTCGTAGCCTTGTCGTGGTTGGTGGACCACAGTTCCCGACAAGAGGCTACAACAAGGCCACGACAGGCTGCGACATGAAGCTTGTCGGGGGCCTGTTGGGGGCCTTCTGACAAGGTTACGACAAAATCGAACATGTTCGATTTTGGAGCCGTGTTGTGGCGTGTCGTGGCGTGTCGCAGAGGTCTACGATAGAATATTTAGGTGGAGCGTGCACTTCCCGACAGGCTGCGACAAGGGCTCACGACAGCTCCCCTCCTCACGACAAGGCTGCGACAAGGAGCCGATAGGAACTTTCTTGTCAGCGCGTGTCGCAGCCTTGTCATGGTTGGTGGACGCCCCCTCTAAACCGTATACGTTCGGCATTGCAGTATGAGGATTGCACGCCGGAACCCTGTTGTGATCCAAAACAACATGACACTTGGCAAGCGGTTCAAAGTTTGTGACATAACTGTGATTAATGAAAAAGAAGAAATTACTAAATTAACAAGGTTAAGTTGATTTATAGCATAAGAGCTACGGTAACACGATCATCACATTCAGTAGTGCACTAAGCAATTTGAAAATCAAAAGTAGTAAAGTCCATAATGTTGTGTTGTCGAGGCTGTCTTGTCTGTCTTGTATTCACGTGGCTGAAGCAAGGATACTCACAAAAATGTTGGCCGGATGATTTCTATTCGTTGTCAACAGCCGATTTGTTATACTCTGATAGCTGAGCGAATAAGCAACTTTCTGACAGTCCATTTTCGCCGTGTAGATGCAAACGTGGCAATTCTTTGTGGACGGTTCCGTCTCTCCAGGCCGGCAAAGATCATCAGAAATTGATATATAGGCCTACTGACAAAATTCACCACCTCACAAAACATGAACCAACAAGTATATTTATATCTTTTCCAAATTGAATAAGTGGGAAAGAAAAGAAAATTCCGCTACATAACGCGATAGAATAAATTGTATATTATTTATGGCAGATGGCATCAAAGAGTGAAAATCCAGTTTCTAAATGTGCGAAGAATGCCATAATTCTACTTTGATTATCACATTCAACATATGCGTTTCATCCTGCTTCCACATATACCGTTCTCGCTATACATCTAAAGTGATGGTATCCATTATGAGCTACCTACAACACTCCATCTGTCCATAAGAAAACTCAGTGGCATTTCTTTTGTGAATGCCATCTGGAAACTGAATGACCAATACGTAGGAAACTATATAATATCATTAGATTTATTATCCATCGTATACAAAGTCCCCATTGAAAATGTATGGGGAATCAGTAAACCACGACCAATTATATAAAACCAGTCAGATACCACAACTGTGGGATACGGATTCAAATCTGTGGTATGTGGCCTTAAAACCATGGTATATAGGGAAAATAGTCCCTTTGTGCTATCGAGCAAAGAAATAGTCTCTATTGTTATACCCTTTAATATAGCAATTACTGGATTTGATTTATTCGAAAAGATAGATAATAGATGCAATAAGCGATGGTTATATGGACAGGCAGCTCTGTAAACCCCTCGAGGTTGAATATTAATTCGTCACTCAGTGACAGATGAAATCCGTACAGCTGATTAGTAAGTGTGAGACATTCATATACAGTAATATGATGATATAAGAATCAATATCGAATTCCTATATGCCACTAGTAATATTCACTTCATTGTCGAGTGTTATATATTGAATATCCTCATTAATATCCCTGCTGTTTCAACAAGGATACGTTATATATAAACGGCAATTATCGCTGAGTCATATATCCGGGTTTACAACAAGATGAAATAACGCCATGCCGTTGTACTGCATTAGGAATCCCACTCCTTTCCACGCCAAGCTGGATTCGGAGATCAGTTTCAATTCACTGTCACACATATCCGTGACAAGACTTAACAGTCGAGCCGGCTATCAAGTACTCCACGCTATGTCACTACGCACTTTACTGTACCTGACCTCCTGAATAAAGAATAATCCTTAAAGTTCAAGTTTATAAGATGTATCTTTAGACATACCCAGCCTGAATATGTGTGAATCGGGGTCATTACTCAAGTGCCTATCGGCCGAAGAATGGTAAGCATTGTAACAGGGAAGCGGTTTTCCAATATTAAGTTAATATCTCATCTGTCGACCACATATTCTGAAAGCATATAAGTAATAAAAGTAAATATAAGTAAACTTCATGAATAGCTTGAATATGTTAAAGCTGGGCCCTGTTTTTCAGTCAAGACATAATCGCTCTAAGATACTCTAAGATGTCCCTGGGAATGGAAGACAATTTGCAAGACACAAAATGGCGGCCGTCCTATAGACACGGTCTCAGCACGGCAGCTTCGATTGCCGCTAAAAACGTCCCTGCCTAAGACAGGTATAGAACTGTCTTAGGTTCTATACTGCAAAGACTGCCCAGTAACAGCTCTAGGGTAGCTTGAATCTGGGAGTGGAAAGCCAGTGGTTAAGTGGTTAGAGCGCCTGCCTCAGGATCTGAAGGTAGGAGGTTCGATATCTGCTCAAGCCCAAGTTTTTTTCTTTTATTTCTCGGTGTAATTTGTTATACCGGCAGATTGGAATGGTCGATCTTCTCCATATTTGGTACAGTTATAGATTATGTGTATCCCTTACTTGTGGAAAAATTTCTTTGCCTAATTCTTATGGGAAATGGATTTACATGGGGTCAATATCAAGGTGTCGCATAAATTAGCAGAGGCATGCTCTGATGGTCTCTGATAGACACTGGCCACCAGAGCAGACGATTGCTATGGCGAACTTCAAACGTAAAACCAGCGGAACGGTGCGGCCGATCTTCTTCATATTTGGTACGATTGAATGTCATATGTATCTCTTACTCGTGTTAAATTTCATTGCTTAATTCCTACGGGAAGTGAAGTTGCGCATTCAGTACGACATGTCCATAAATGTCTTAGGTCTAAGACACTTTGGAAGACATTTTGAACCATGTGACCCTAAAGATGTCTTATCTATAGCACACCTGGCTGCACCCTAAGTGTCTTGGAGCGACGATCGTTGGCCGATTCCCTAAGATGTCTTATCTATAGCACACTGACAGCTGTAAGATGTCTTACAAAGACGATATCGTGACTGAGAAACAGGGCCCTGGGCTTGCATATTTCCAAAAATGGCTGAGGCTTCCGTCTTGTCAATCAGAGAAAATAAATGAGAACTTTGTGTTCATGTTTTGAAATGTATCCATCACCTATGTGCCAGATGATATACTACTGACATTAGATATGAACACGCTTTCTGCATAAGCTGATTGTTATGGTGCCCAATGTTAATAGGTCTCAGGAAGTCCCTGCCCACAATAATCCCCTCCAAGCCGGGAAAATCCTTTTTACCACAATACGCATCTCGGAGACAGACTCCTGATCATTATGTGTGTGTATATATATATATATATATATATATATATATATATATATATATATATATATATACATAAATCTAGGCTTTCATATAATGACAATAGGCTGGTATTACCACAAGAAACAATACTCTGTTAACATATCATGAGGATAATGGATGAAATATAATACCAATAGGGCAAGAATATGTACAATTTCCAATATATGCAGGGTGGAAAAGGAGAGGAAAATGTATTAGGTGAAGAATTTCGCACAAATGATTGATAATTTTCACAAGCAATAACCTTCTCATTCTTATAGTCCCTGGGCAGGACATACAGTACTGAATTTCGTCTTCATTATTTTCGAGTCGACATCGACCAAGCCTCTCCATTATATTCTGTGGTAAGTCTATAACCTCTGAGACATCGACACCGATCCGAGATTCGTATGGATCCGATGGTCGCAATAAATCCGTAATGGATGCCGAAGTACTGCCAGGTCAAATTAAAAAGTCTGTGTGGGGGCGGGCCAGGATCTACAACAACAGTGTAATAGGTCCCATTAAAAAAGCTACACAAATTTAATTCCCTCGAAAATTGGCGACGGGCAAGACACCTAAGAAATCATACCGAAGAGGTTATCACTCAGGCTAAAGCTAACTCTATCAAAGAAAATCAAGAGAGATTTAGTAGAGATGTCATCATCTGCCAAAATTAGATCGATAATATTTCAAATGAAGACATACCGGATACGGAAATCCTCAATAATAACAATTATTTTAATCCACCATAGAAGCAAACTTAGCTGGCAGATATACTGAACCGTGGCATTTTTCCGATACCGCGGTGGACTCCTCTAATAACAATGAATTTAATACTATTCTGGAAGAGATAACCAAACTACTTGAAAATATTAATATATGGAAAGCATCAGGGGTACCTGATATCACATCGAGGTATATGAAATTTGTCCTTTTGATTTTATAAAAAAGAAATCAGGGTATTGTGAGGGAATCTTTGGAGAACCATAATTTAGAAGATTACCAGATCCACACCTAAAACAGTCCTACAATCAGGCCTGACGAGTCATACTACTAACGAAACCAAAACCCCCTGTTTTCTAGACAAAAAAGGAAGACAACAACTCCTGGAATGATACCGTAACAAACCAACACACAAAGAATGGTCGACCCATAAAGGGAAATGCTGAATACATACAACACAACAATATAGTATTCTAGCTAAGTGAGAGAACAAGTTGGAATACAGATTAATACAAACAACAAAATTAATCAAAACACAAAATTTCATACAGGCCCTACCAACCAACTTAAGCGAATGTTCCACCAAATAGGGCTTTAACATGCGGCCTATGTGCATCGCAACTGACGGACAAAATGGCCTGGCGAAGAACACACGGGTAGGGTAGAGGGCACATACTTGAGGGATACAGGTAAGGTAGTACCAGGTGTGCCCCCCTCACCTTAAAAGAAAAACAGATCCCTCCATATACTCTTGTTACCATATGCATGTCATTCAACAAAGCAGCTATGTCCCCGTCATGGATATAGCTGCTCAGGGGGGTTTGGCCCCTGGACACCAAAAGAGGTACCTTTTCTCCAGACCCCTTGCAATCTTCACAAGTAATCTCAGATCAGTAACCATCTTGGTCCTTTAAGCAAAATCCTAAAACAGCTTGTATAGTGTATAAAAGCCGAGTGTTTCTGCTGAATTTGCCCCCTGGATTTCCAGGGAGAGATGAGGCTTTGCCACTGGACCTCTAACAATCTTCCCACGTAGTTTTTATGTGTGAAAAAAACCCCTTTCCGTAAACAGAATTAGTAAAATGCAAATGATTGCATGGGCTTGGCCCACTAGACCCTAAGAATAGCTTTGCTATTGGACCCCCGGCAATATTCCCCAGATAGCTTCAAGTGTGTGACCCCCCATCTCCCTGAAATGAAATCCTGGGGCCCCCCGGACCCCAAGGAGGAGTTATGCAACAGGACCCCTAACAATCTAGAAATCAATCTGGTTCCAGGGGCTTCACCCCCTGGACTGCCAGGGGGAGCTTTGTTGCTTGAACCTGTGCCAAGCTCTCCAGATGTGCAGCTCCCCCCCCCCCCCCCCCCCACACACACACACCTGAAACAAAATCCTGGGATCTATGAAATCGTAATGATTCCGTGGCCTTTGCCCCCTGGACCCCTAGGAGGGTCTTAGCTTCTAGACCACCACAGGTCTTCCCAGGTTGTCTCATGTGTGTAAATCCTGGGAACAGCTTATATCTTGTATACAATCTAAATGCATCCCAGGCTTCACTCCCTGAATGTAAGGACACACATATCGGCCTTTTGGCTTACATTTTTACAGTTAAAATAAAGAATATATCTGACTTGAGAATTCATGAAAATAGATTGTTATTTTGTTTGTGTTTAGAACTATATACGGCCTGATGTTATTGAAGGGAGGAACAACAGGAGCTTTCTAATAGAGCTCTCCTTGGTTATTGCCAGAGACCATCTTAAAGATACACGGCCTATGTTGGTGCTAAATGAATATCCTGAATTGAGGATGAAGCCATCCTCTACTCTGCTAAGCTCTAAGAGACGCCACATCCGATTGTCTAAAATGGATGCCCACACTCAGCTACGACAATTCCTTCCTCTAGGTTATACTATGTCGTACCTACACTGGTGCGCTTTGATCAATGGTCAGCGCGAGCCAGACATCATGGTACAATTCCCATATGACACGCCACCACCTGTTGTCTCTCAGTTTGAGACTTCATTTAGTGGCTACTCACAAACTATCTTCAAACAGGTGAAACGTGTATAACGAGAAGGAGATTCTTTTTTTTAAGGCGTGAGTCTCTAGTCCTCCATCTTTGTGGATATCCAACACTGTGTGTTAGTGCCTCTATCATCGTTCACATGAGGTATTTAAAGAGCATTATGCAGCTGTGTACTAATGAACATCTACCGATTTTTGGAACATTAATGTACCTTTGTCGGCAACAAAGGAACGGTACTTTGTCTCAGGCCAGGCATCCTAACGTAGTCGGCCCTAGTCGGTAGATGTGGGGCTGCTAGGCAAGGGTCAGCCAACGATTAGTGAAACCCCCCACGTGAGATGTTCTTTTGTTGCTGACGAGTTGTCGTTCGATGTTCCTAAATCGCTTGCCAAAACTTTATCAACATGTTGATGAATCCAGTCGGCAGCAACGGAACATTGGAATACTGTACATAGATTATTGAAAGTTATTACCACTGTATATTCTACGAAATATAGATGTTTCTTTTTACACCTCAATTTAATCCCCAGTTTATTTCCAAATTGTTACCAAATCGAGATATCTGCAAACTGTGATGCAAATATGTCATATTGCACACTTAGAAACATCCCATGTGAAAGTTGTCTTTATTATCCATCGTATACAAAGCCCCCATTGAAAATGTATGGGGAATCGGTAAACCACGACCCATTGTATAAAACCTAGATACCATAACTGTGGTATACGGATTCTAACCTGTGGTATACGGCCTCAAAACCATGGTATACGGGAAAAAATAGTCCCTTTTGCTATAGAGCAAAGAAATAGTCCCTATCGGTAAACCCTTTAAAATGGCAATTACTGGGTTTGATGTATTCGAAAAGATGGATAATAAATGCAACAAACGATGATTTTGTGGACAGGCAGCTCTGTAAACCACTCGCGGTTGACCTCGTAATACACTCGTTAGCGCTCGTGTATTACTACGCGTCAACCTCTCGTGGTTCACGGCCGCTTATCCACAAAACCATCGATTATTTTCTATATCCTTGTTGCCTCTTCATGCCACAGACAGCTTTTCTACGAATACTGAACAGTCGTGTATATCTGCGGTATATAGTAACATATGCTATTGCAATACTTTCCCTGCAAAAGCTAATACTTCACTATAAAACTGATCAAACTATCAAAACTAATTGGAATATATCCGACTGTGTCATAATATCTCCTTCATTTGGGTTCCTGGACATCCTGTATAGACACAATTTGGTTGATTTCCAGCAGCAATCATTCGTTTCTTCATGTCAAATATATCCGATTCACCCTGGATCTTAACCGGATCATTCCCGAAGGAAATGGTTGAAAATCACCAGGCGGAGAGTGTAGTTTTAGATTTCCGGCACTAATTGTTCTGTTGCCGACTAATTCCAGCCTGTCTCCTGGGTGTACGTATGAATACTCTCTTGCTGGAGAGTCGACCTATTCAGATTTTAGAAACAATATGAATCTGGAGAAACCGTCGGTTTACGCACGGAGGTATCCAAGAGAAGACAGGTCCAATAATTCTACTGATTCTATCTTTATACATTTAGGTACACCGTATGTATTGGTTTACCCTGCGAGGGATTGACAATATCAATTTATATATAGAGGTTAATGAATATTCATGGCAATTAAGACAGCTCACTAGAGATGAGGGGTGTTTTAGGGTAAATGCACAAATAGGCCATGATAAGCTGTAGTATATACCAGACAGAGTAGCTCCGTGCCAATAGGAGATCTGCGCTGATCTGTTGTTCCAACTGCCCACTGTATACATGCACTGATACATTTGGCGCCATGTGCTGTATAAACTATGAGGTCGCACCGCAAGATCCTTAATGCAGCATGCACGAAAACAAACGTGTTGATGGATTGTGTCGGATGAGTGTACAGTGGCACGAGCTTCGCTTGTTTGCTCAGGTTTGGCGGAGAGAGTAGATGACCGGTGGCCCAGCCCATTTGTTCAACGGGCTACCCAGGAACATCATGACCAAATATATCATCCCATTGTTTTTCTTTTCCTCGGTGGATAGGTATGTCGTCGCCTCTTCATAATCGAATACTTTCCATCGTTTAGCCTGGCAAATATATGTTTGACATCATTTATGTATATTCTTTATTTGAAGGCTACGAATAAATCATATTGTTGTTATATTCCAACATAAAAACAGACAAGCTGATTGTGATTGATAATTTGTATTAAGGATTCAGTTGGACATCGAGATATGGGGGGGAGGGGGGGGGGGTAATAAGCAGTGTTGCGATGTTTCGTCTTAGTTTATAAGACTTCTTCAGGCAGTTGGTTAGATAAATCATATCTTCCCTAGTAATAATAGTATAACATTGGTGATTTTCATTTCCCATATAAGATAAAGCTTTTGCAAGATCCATATTTGAAAATATGCTAACCTAGCTACTACGATTGCTCAGACAATTCGATACAATGATGGTGCGACAGGAAGTATCTGAGCTCAGCGTATTTCTAGGTACTAGGTTAACCCTTTCCCTGCAGCATCCTGTTCCCCTGATCAGCATTACGCGGCAGGCATTGCATGCCGAAATGACCCTGCTACGGCAGGCACCTTTTTCGGGAAATAGCAATGTCATGTGATGTGTCATGTGATTTAAGTAATTGGCCTTGGGGACTGATCATATTTTGTTATACCAAATCAAAGGTCAATATGACTCTTATACATTGTCAAAATTTCATTAAATCAAACAATTATCTTTTTATCTATTGAATTTTGTATATAAGTAACAATGATACCTCTGAGATGCCTGGAGGCATCTTCCTGCCGTAGCTAGGGGAATGCCTGGAGGCATCTTCCTGATGTAGCTAGGGGAATGCCTGGAGGCATCTACCTACTGTTAAAGGGTTAAGTGAGGTATTGGGAGGGCAATACAAAACTTTATTCATTGGCATACAAGCAAAGCTGATCTATGAAGACTCATATATTTTAGATCGTCAGCATCATCCTTCTTCGTATACCTAAAGGTTAGAGCCAGCAGCTGAGGTAATCTCTGATTGCCGGTGTAGTTGTTTATTAATCAGGAGAGGAAGACATTGGATGTGGATTTTAGTTCAGTCTTAGAAATATCCATGCTCGTCTACGTTCCTTGGCAATTAAAGAATTGCAAATTCCGATCCTGCGGTTATTGTCAGCTGGACGATAGGCTGTACTGATATTAGTAGCATGATGTGCCATTCTTATCTATAATAAGAAAGAATTCTATGTGTGAAATGCAACATATGGTATGTCAGAAAAATGAGTTATACAAGGCTTTCCATATGTTTCAACTGATTATATTACGATTCAATATAAGAAAAAAAAACCAGGCAAATCTTACCTAAACACACTAAAAGTTGTAACAACGTAAACTATAGAATTACAGATTTAACGAACACATATCTCTATTTATCCTACCCCTAATAAAAAAACGCCATAGGCTTAACATGGGATTTGTTTATGTCATGGATGTGACATAAAGTGTTGTTTATGCCACTACTTTCTGATACTGAAAAAATATAGGAACAGGGTAGGATAAAATCTAGACGCCACTCGTTTGAGTTTGAGTTTATTTATGTCACTCATTTTGTTGGCTCCGTAATGTCACTCGACTCATGAAATTGTGACCGACTGAGGAGGTTTAATGGGCTTCCGAGGAGACGGAGTGGCGCCCCCTGACGATTACGAGACGCATTCCGGCCTCCCCGGATACAGCGCCATCTAGAGCTTCGCGGCCGTTGTGACGTCATCCCTCGTGACGTCACGCCGCACGCCATCAAAGACGCCTTTGAACATTTTTGTTTGATCCTGCTATTACGCAAACAACCTTAGTTTTTCGCGCATCTGCGACGCCTAAAAGATGCCTCCAAAGAAAACTCCCGCAGGCAAGACCCAGAAAATCGTCAAAAAGACCTCGGCAGGGGAAAACAAGAACGTGAAAATGGATAAGAAAATCGAAGACCTGAGTCGCGAAATGCGGACTATGAAATCTGCTATGATGGCGTTCACTCAGGCGGCAGCCTCTAGGACCCAGGCGGCAGCCTCGCCTCCCAGGCCTATAAACGATTCTGCGATGACAGTGCCACAAGCCACACCATCGACACCTACGGGCCCTCAGATGCGGGGATTCGATTTACATCGCCCGAATGCCACCGTGAGTACCGCCCCAACGGGTGTTAATGATGGTTTCGCGGCATCCATGTTATCACACCCCTGGATACCAAGGGATGCTCCCGGATTGGGCGTCTCGTATCAGGATCAATCCATCGACGACCAAGTTCGCCTATTACTGCAATTTACGGCTCATGTACTACGGCCAAATAGAGGTAAATTTATTATCCCGTGCCACTATGTATTACTTCCCAGCCGTAAGGACCATATGAGTCTGGGCTCCGTGAATCTCCAGGAGCATATCTGGGGCATCCTCCGCATTGTGGATGATGCGGCGGTGCCCCCTACCGTCAAACCCCATGTTCTCCCGCACCTCAGGGAGGTCGTAGAGGATTGTTTAGACTATGACTTTACAGCCGTTCGCCGGTGGAGCGAGGAAATTTTCATACGTGTGGCAGAAGGCCGTTTCGCCAGGGGATGGGAGGATTCCGAGCAAATCCAACATCTACGCATGGCGATTTCTCGTTCTGAAAGTTC
Source organism: Alentia gelatinosa (assembly GCA_950022655.1). NCBI lineage: Eukaryota > Metazoa > Annelida > Polychaeta > Phyllodocida > Polynoidae > Alentia > Alentia gelatinosa. The sequence goes on from OX465586.1 coordinate 44,237,390, forward strand.
CCGGGTTTGCCCAAGAAGAAAAACAAATCCCCGGGCGCCTCTCCAGCCCACCCCCCCTGCAAGTTGTACAATAGCGAAGGGGGTTGCGCCGTCACCCCTCCTCATTCCACGAGTGGGGGAACTGTTGTTCACTGTTGCTCGTACTGTTTTGATAACTTTGGCGCGCATCATGCTCACAGTTTTGTGGATTGCCGCATACGGGCACGACATGAGGCCGCGGGCGGCAGTCACGCATCTAGTACGCCCTTTCGCGGGCAGGCAGGAGGACGACCTGGCGCCGCCAACAACTCCACTTAGCTCGCCCCGGCAGGGGGAGCGTCTTCCGGGGGGTGGGGCGGACAACCCCCCCCCAGCAAGCACAGTTGACACTTCTGCCGCCGTAGTGTGGCGCCCCCCCCCCCTCGGACGAGTTCTGCGAGCGCTTCCCCATGGAGGCGGCGCTCTACGACGCTATACGAACCACCGGAGACTACAATTACCGAGCTGCTCGCCACGAGGTTCCGTCGGGCTTACGGGTCGACCGTTGGGCCACACTCCTCCCTCACTACCACGACACCGAGCTGTGCGATTTTCTTCACTACGGCTGGCCGATTAGCTTCAACCAGTCCCGCTGGCCCCTCTCTACCTTCAACAATCACGCTTCTGGGAGGGCTCAGGGCGCCGCTCTTGCCACGTTCGCTGAAAAGGAGCTACTTCTCGGGGGGCTGACGGGCCCCCTCGTCCACCTCCCGTTCGGCCAGTGGACCCAAGTCTCCCCACTTCTCACTGGTCCTAAGAAGGGGGGGAGGGGGTTCGAGTCATCCTGGATTTATCATTCGCAGCTGGGCAGGCCGTCAACGACGCCATCGCACCTGGCCTCTACCTGGGATCTCCCGCCGCTTACACTCTCCCCGGAGTGGGAGATTTGATCGAGGAGATTCTGGCGGCGGGCCCTACGGCTCACGTCTGGTCTGCAGACCTTTCCAGGGCGTATCGACAACTCCGGATAGACCCCGTCGACGCCCCCCTACTGTGCTTCTGTGTAGGGGGGTCTTTCTACGTGGAGCGATGCACCCCGTTCAGTTGCCGCACCTCCTCCATCGCGTGTCAGCGCACATCCAACGGGGTCGTATATATGATGCGTTCCCGCGCCCGGCATTGCCTCGCTTATCTGGACGATTTTGCGGGCGTTGCCGCAGGGAAGCGCGCCGCCCAGGAGGCGTACGACCACTTCCTGTGGTTAGCGGACCATCTGGGCCTCCAACTCGCCGCGGAGAAGTGCCAGCCCCCCACCCGCCGCCTCACCTGGTTGGGTTTCGTGCTGGACATCGACGCGGCCACCGTCTCCATTCCTCCCGGCAAGCTCGCAGATGTCATGGAGGTGTGCCGCGAGTGGGGGGGCCGCTCCCACGCATCTCGCCACCAACTCCAGTCCCTCCTGGGACGTCTCGTCCACGTCGGCCACTGCGTCCGCTACACCCACCGCTTCATGACACGCCTCTTCTCGGCTCTACGGGCGTCGCAGGGTGCCACAGTTATCACCGTGGGCCGCGAGATGCACGCGGACATCCCGTGGTTCCGCGCTTACGCGATGTCCTCGAACGGGCGTCACTACTTCGGTCCGCCCGACGCCTCTACCGACCTTCACGTCGACGTCTCCGCGGCAGGCGCCACGGCTTCTCTGGAGGGGTCGGCCATCAGGTGGGAGTGGTCCCCATCGATACAGACATCCCCTCGGACGACGCTTCTCGCCACGCTTACGCCCTGGTCGTGGCGCTTCATCTCCTCGCTCCTCACGCCCCCCCGGGCGTCGCCATCCGGGTCCACGCCTCCCACCCGGGTGTACTCGCCCCCCTCGCCTCGGGGGTCTTCAGGAACGGCCAGATCGCCGCATGCGCGCGGAAAATTTGGCTCGACGCCGCCCTCAGAGACACCGATGTGCTTCTGGGGGGGGTGGGGGGGCTCCCCCCCTCGACGCACGTGCCGAGCCACGTCGATGTCCCTCCACACGCAGATCTCTTCAATATTGGTTTGTAAATTGCAGGCACACCACACGATCTCCACGCCCGGATGAGGGCCTCCCACGACGCCGCACTTGCCCCCTCCACACACAGGAACAAGGAGGTGCAGGCGCGGAGGTACATCCGCTTCGCCACCGGGCACACCGCGGTCATCCTCCGTCCTACGGTCCTGGAGGCATGCCTGTACATCCAGCACCTGGCGGATACACTCTCGTCGCCCGGGGCCGTGAGGAACGCCATCTCCGGCGCCCGCGCTTGGCTCTCGGACCATGGAGGAGACGCCGGCGCTTTACACTCACGGCAGGCCGCGGCCGTGTTGCGCGGCACGGCCCTGCAGTCAGCGCACATCCTACGCCACGCCCCTCCCATCACCATGGATATGTTGTCGTCGATCACCAACCAGGCGGCATCGCTCACGACCGGGGTTCTCGTCAGGGCCGTGGCGCTCGTCGCTTTTTTCTCCCTCCTCCGCGCTTCGAATCTCTTCGCGCCACCTCCAGGGAGGCGTCAGTCTTCTCACGCGCTTTTGCGCGCCGACGCGGTCATCCAGGACGGCCGCTTAGTTCTCACCGTGCGGTCAGCTAAGACCATAGGACCCGGCCGCCCTCCAGCCGTTATTACCTTGGACCCGTTTGACGACAGGGCATTATGCCCGGTTAGGGCATGGAGATCTTATATAGCGGCCACCCCCGCACGGCCGTTAGACCCCATGTTCCTCCTACGACCGGCGGAGCCGTTTTCGGCCTCTCAGTTCACCGCTGTCATTCGTTGCCTCTTGCGACGAGCTGGTTTCCCCCACGCGGACAAGGTGACCCCTCACTCGTTCCGGAGGGGGGGGGCCCAATTTTTTCACTCCCATGGCATGCCGGCCGCAGACTTACAGCGTCTCGGCACCTGGTCATCTTCGGCAGCCATGGCACCTTACCTTGTATTATATTTAGAGACTTTCAGCTTGGTATCAAATTTTCTGACATTATACCGTTTATACCAGTTTGAGTCCTTCGATCATTCTGGCATTGTATTTTATACTCCATGATACTGTTCTGTCATACTTCCAGTTTGTCGGTAATAAACTTTACCAAAATGCCTTCGACGAGTTTTTGGTCATTGTGACCGACTGAGGAGGTTTAATGGGCTTCCGAGGAGAACGGAGTGGCGCCCCCTGACGATTACGAGACGCATTCCGGCCTCCCCGGATACAGCGCCATCTAGAGCTTCGCGGCCGTTGTGACGTCATCCCTCGTGACGTCACGCCGCACGCCATCAAAGACGCCTTTGAACATTTTCCTCCCACCCACCCCACAGTTTTCTACTATGAACTTTGGACTATCAAATTTTCTGACATTATACCGTTTATACCAGTTTGAGTCCTTCGATCATTATGGCATTGTATTTTATACTCCATGATACCGTTCTGTCATACTTCCAGTCGGTAATAAACTTTACCAAAATGCCTTTGACGAGTTTTTGGTCATTATGGAGCCAACAAAATGCGTGGCATAAATAAACTCAGACTCAAACTCGTGACGTCTCTTGATATTATCCATCTGATGTGTGAGAATAGTAGTAAACATAATAGTGAACAATATTTCAAATTTACTGTAACTATGTGCAGGGGTAGGAATTGCACTAAGAGCACCCTATGCGAAGCAGATATCGCCTCAGGATTCAGTACAAGAGGTGGGGCAGATGGACAGACGGAGAACATGGCCATGCCTAAGGGCTGAAGGTGTTTCAACGAGTGAGACATGTGGAGACCAGCCGAACCTGTGTCTGTGATCTTAAACCCCTCCTAACCAACATAACACACCATCTAACTAAAGTTAGCCCCGCATCAAGGGAATATTGTCAACCATGGCAGTGGAATTGTTAATTGCAAATCTACGCCCACCAATGTACTAGTGTTTTCCTTGTGTCTAATGATTTTTATCAATCTCCATTCACATCTCTTATTTCTTGGCTTGGACACAGAAAGCAGCCTTTAGTGTGCACTATGACTGAAAACACTAAAAAGTATATGGGCAGTAGAAACATGCCGTCTGTTTTGAACAAAAACATCCAAAAAGTCACAAATCTTTTTATATTTCTATACAATGAAATAAGACCACCTAGACACTTTTCAAAATGACAGTTATTTTTCTTCTGCAGTCAAGATCTACTAGAACAATGAATGAAGCAATGAGATCTGGCTAGTCGGAAAATAAAAAAGTGCCTATATACAACACCATAACAAATTCTTCCCTCAGTAGGAGACATTTATCTCACGGGATAATCACGCAGAAATGTCAATATCATCATATCCCAATATACATGCACCAAAGGTGCATTCAGTCATGGTAACAGAACAATCATAGCTTGAAGGGGGTTTTATAGTTGATATCTCAAGGTTAGCCTGTTATATATAATGTTAGCCATGTCTTAATTTGACTCCTATCCATGTGTCATTGGTTTATTGATATGTATTACAGATTATTACAAACTGCCCCCCCCCCCCCCCACCACCGACGAAGTGATTTACAGGCGATATCTTATTAAAGAAATAACGTACTATTTCCATCTTCACTTTATTGCTAAAGGGACGATCTGCTAATCTCCGACTACAAATTTATTTCCTAGATGTCCGGTGTGATGAAAAATCCATAAGAACTTCAGATTACTTTTCTAAACGATTGCCTGCTGAAAACATCCAACGTTTATAATCTGACAGAGATCTGAACTCAATTGAGGAAACACTGCCGGACCGTCTGAGAAGCACGACACATAACTGAACATTAGAAATACTCAAATGGTTATGAAGCAGAATTAAAGTGAAATTGAAGACTTATGATGCAATTCTTCAGCCTGAAGCAACGCGCCTTGTCAGCAGTTTATTTGTTTCCTGCTGAACAGGGAAGGTTGTTGTCAAGGTATTCATGACCCTCAGGTTACTGCTGTCGGTTATGTTATATAGGATCCTTCTATGTTCAGCATCAATTTATCCACCTCCAGGAGTCTGCATTGCTATGTTCATGTTTCACTGCAATTCTATTTGAAGACAGATATAAACTGCAATATTTAGCCATGAATAAGATATTTATGGATGATGTATAGCTGAAAGGAGATACAAACAACTGAAACGAAAGTAGGAGTATATGTTTACTAGACATTTGATATTTATGCATTTAAGACAATCTTAATGGAAAAACGACTTCGTCAACAATCATATTGCTTAGTGTTTGGTCAAACTATTTGGAAAATCCCATACTGTTCGGGATTGACCGTTTGCAACCAATCTCCATGGTTAATAACCCCGCTGCTTTTCTCATTCTGACGCAAGATGTCAAATTTTGACGAGCGTTCTTCATTAATGCCTAGCCTGTCTATTGTTATCAGCTTACATTTCCTTGAATAGGAACTAATGGACCCTTCAGTCAATAACAGTTTGCAATAAACCTCCATGGACTAATCATAGAAATAACTGTTGACATTTTGTGAAAAGCGTTATCATTTTACTTGTAAAACTTAAATAGACAAAGTGGCGTATCTCCATTTGTGACCTTTTCGATGCCTAAGTTCTTGCATTTGATTTGTATTGTAGAGGAGGGGAAAATAAATTTGCGTTGGTGTGTGTTGTTGTGCACCGGAATGTTTTTTGGAGGGGAAAAGCTGACTAAATGAACTGTTATATCTGGCTAAATTCTCATCAGAATCTTGATAGTGTCGGATTTACTATTCGGGTACCATCAGTATAATGGAACATAATCATAACCTGGTGAGATCGGTGCCATCGGCCACCATCGAACGCCGTCGGTGGCCGTCGGCCGCACTGTTCCATTATGCACTGGGTATCTTAGGTAAATTCTAGTACACTCGTTTTACACTAGGTTTTACTGATGGGGTCGTCTGATGTCTAATGCTTACAACTAAGATATGTGACCGTGACCCCTTGCATGTTGACTCTTTTGAAGGTAGGTGGTGTCTTTGAGATGAAAAAACGTTGTGTACAATGATTATTTTGTGGAATCTACTGGGCTAGAACTGTGGAACTCACCGGGTTTGCGGTCGGGTGAAGTCAGAGATTTCTAACATTTTAGGGCACTATTGGCGGGGTGTCACAATCAGAACAGATGACACCAGATACTGGCAGGGTGGTGTTTTTAAAGGCATATCCTACAATTCACGGTGGCGCCACCTGGTGATTTTTAAATATTCCCATTCATCAATTGAGATTGGTAATTTGTGGCATATTCCAAAATCAAAAGAGCAAAATTAAGTTTTGTCTAGTTTGACCTAATCCAATAGGTAAAATAGGCCCTTTTCATTTGCTTGATTTATATAGGAAATGTACCGAAAAATATGGTTTTCTTAATTTTGTTCAAAAACGAGGACGGTGACCTATGATTTTTAAATAATAAATATGATCTATAAATCAGAATCTAGCACGGTGACCCCCGATTTTTAAGTAAGATATGTGCTCTACAATACTAAGAGATCATTTTATTCTATTTTCAGAAAAATGACATGTGTTTTAATTTTCACGCCAAATTGTCCGATATGCCTTTAAGCTTGTTTTCACCAATAGTCAGCAAATGGTTGTTGCCGATTCTGCTAGGACCAAGACAACAATTACCAAAGTACTGTTGGCTAGATGGAATAGGCCCTTTAGATACCCACGTCTTTTATGATTCAACGAGTGCATTGGTGCAGTCAGGTGAAGTAGGGTGCAAGTCTAGAGCCTAGAATTCACGAACACCGACGGAGAAATCAGACCTCCCGATACCTATTTAATTCAATGCAATTTTGCATCGTTGATTGCGTTGTAAGGTGCCTTGGTGTGCATCGGAGGCCTGGTGGGTTCGGCCCTTTAGTAGGGAATACTCCTGACGCACGCCGACGGACTTTGCGTCTATTATTATATATAATTCAACTGAGTTTAATTGGTTGCCCATGGCCTTTGGTCAGGGGTGGTCATTGCCCCCCCTGGTGAAACTACTCTACACTCGCGCACCCCTGCGCCACCTCTCCGCTCTCGGCCGCACTAAACATCAAAGTGCGCGAGTGCGACACTGTCCTCTGTCTCATTCGCTTCACTGGTCTCCTCCGCTCAACACCTATTTTTTCTATCGCTCCTTGGCCTATCGCCCTCCGTACCTTCGGTCTCCGTATTCCCCTGAATATCGGCAGACGAGGACAGGGTTACCAAGCGATCCATTAAGGAATTATAGTATAGCCATGTTGACCAGAAGCGCTGTGGCGGCATCCGCACCCGCGGAGGCCGAGACGGACTCGGAAATAACGATAAGACAGCCGGCAGCCGAGAGCGACCACGTGGACTCGGTATCTCAACAGGGAACGAGCGCCAGCGCACGGACTCGGACTTCGCGCATCACAGCCCTGGAGGCCAACCTCGGGGGGGTCAGGACGGACGTTAACGAGGTAAAGACGGACGTCGGTGAAGTAAGGACGGATATGACCAAAATATCGCGCCAGATGGACGGCATGATGGACGCGATCATGCAGATCTCCAGACCGACCTCGCGCCGGGCCGGCTCACGGGCTTCCTCAGCGGCCGAACGGACGAGAGACTGGGCCCAGGATCAGAACGAGCGCCTCCTCCCCGCGCCCAGGGCACTCCGAGAGGCATACACGACCGAGGAACACCTCCAGCGTGAATTCGGCCGTGAGGCCATGCGACACGACCGCACAACGGGTAAGAGCCTACTTTCTGATTTAAATGCCCGGAGGCCGACGGCGAAGCCGTACATGTTTATGGACAGGGACGGGGTGCAAAACGTCATCGCAGATGCCCTGAGCAGAGCCCATCTGTCGAGGACGGAATACGATAAGGCCACTTCCCTCATTCACATTCATGAGTTGTACCCTATCGTACCGTGTACCCATGCCTCTTTTGTACCCGTACTCCGTCTCTTCTGCAGATCGGGCGCTTCTCTTACTCCAGGCGAAGGCATCTGCGAGGCAGTCAGAGGCGCGTGCCCCAGGTACGCTCGCAAACCAGCGATCCGCAGTCACCACCTACCTGGCGTTCTGCAACCGGATGAGAGCGGACCCCCGGGCACCGACCGTGAGCCTGATCACGTCATATCTGGAATACGTGGCGGACCACGCCCCCTCGCCGGCCACGGTCGCCAACCAGTTATCGCACATCCGGGCACACCTCCGACTGGCGGGGGGGGACGTGCAGCCAACAGAGGATCACCGGGTGAAGCGTGCCCTCGAGGGCATGAGGAGAAACAAGCTGTACGTGCCAAACGTGAAGGCCCCCATACCAATGGATGTGTTCAGGGCGGTCCTCGACGCCCTGACGGGATCGCCCCTCCATACGGCAATGAGGGCGGGCATGCTCCTCATTTTCTACGCGGCCCTACGGCAGGGGGAGGTGGCGCCGCAGTCGGCTCGGGCATTCGACCCGGCTCGGAACCTCACTCGCGGGGACGTGGTCCTCGGCCGCCGGCATCTCACCATCACCATCAAGGCGGCCAAAAATCTTCAATACGTAGGGCAACAGAAAGTGATGCGCCTCGAGGCCGCGGACGATATCCGGGTGTGCCCGGTAGACGCGGTTCGAGGCCTACTACGGGCGGCCCCTACGGCTTCACTGCGGGACCCGTTTCTGACACTGCCCGATGGGACGACCATCACATCACGGGTTATGACCAACGAATGGGACCGCCTCCTACAGGCCACAGGCCAAACGGTGAAGACATACACCCTCCACAGCCTCAGGAAGGCCGCTGCCACTCAGGCATTCGAGGCAGGGATACCTGAACTTAACATCCAGAGGTATGGAGGGTGGAGGTCCCAGGCTCATAGAGACTACATCAAAGTATCAGACCAAGAGACTGTCAACAAGTCTCTCATTGAGTCTCTCTCCTTCAAAAAGTGACTATAAAAAACTTTCCCACCCTCCTCTTCCCTTAACTATTGGCTTCTTGGCTATTTCTATTATTTTATTATTACATGTTATGTTTAACTATGTAATATCACATAATCGTCATTTATCTTATATCAAATATTATCACAATTGACAAACACATATCTATGTCAATTTCAATATTTGTCATATTGTCACAAATCTTATCACAATTGACAAACACATATCTATGTCAATTTCTATATTTGTCTTATCATTGATACTCATGTATTTCTCTTATTCATATCAATAAGACTCATAAAATTAAATAAAATTTTATTAGCCCACTACGGCCTTCACTCTGTTTCATTGGGGATCTGGGGTAATGGGTTGCCCATGGCCTTTGGTCAGGGGTGGTCATTGCCCCCCCTGGTGAAACTACTCTACACTCGCGCACCCCTGCGCCACCTCTCCGCTCTCGGCCGCACTAAACATCAAAGTGCGCGAGTGCGACACTGTCCTCTGTCTCATTCGCTTCACTGGTCTCCTCCGCTCAACACCTATTTTTTCTACCCACCCACCCACTCCTTTTCTCTCCTACTCCTTACACTCGTAGGGCTATTTCTATTATTTTATTATTACATGTTATGTTTAACTATGTAATATCACATAATCGTCATTTATCTTATATCAAATATTATCACAATTGACAAACACATATCTATGTCAATTTCAATATTTGTCATATTGTCACAAATCTTATCACAATTGACAAACACATATCTATGTCAATTTCTATATTTGTCTTATCATTGATACTCATGTATTTCTCTTATTCATATCAATAAGACTCATAAAATTAAATAAAATTTTATTAGCCCACTACGGCCTTCACTCTGTTTCATTGGGGATCTGGGGTAATGGCGTTAGAAGGCTTCCAACGCAGAGCATCGGAAGCGCGTTGGAGGCGCACCAGAACCACATCAGTGTGGGTCGTAGATTGCATGGGTCCATCGTCCCAAGGCAGCCTCTCTTCCTGGGCATCGGATTTTGTATCGAAAAGTGCGTCGTAGCATGCGTCGGCATTACTCTGCGACTTTGTAGACACCCCAATTCTTTCAGAATCCCTTCTGACTTCAGATAGTAAGAGGTTAGAAGACTCCAGTAGGAGGGACTAATCTAGATTCCTCGATCAGTTTTATCTAGCCACCTTCTCATTGCTATTTCTCATTTGATGGTCCCTGATTGTCTCGGCGTTGAATATCTTGAGAGAACGCCTGTCGCTGGCTTTATCTTTGGACTAGGTTCTTTGATAATAGCCCGCGGGGTATGTCCCTGGGGGTAGTTCTCTGACACAGTGTGGCCTGGGATATCACGTCCCTCAAACAACTCACCAGTAAATGCTATTGTATTGGAACGCTTCAATAAACTTCAGAATCAACCAGGCGATTTTGGTATAGTGATCGTCTTGAGATAAGGAATGGCTAGATAGTTACCCTGCGGTTTATTTTCTACTTCAGGCTTCAGAGGTGTAAGTCGGAATAACTGGCTGTTCAATTTAGAATCCAGTTTCAGCTATCTGAAATTAAATTGAGGGTATCTAGAATCCAAATTAAATCAGAAAGATTTCAATTTCAGATATGTAAAATGCAATTCAGGATGCGCAGATCAAAGAATAGATATGCTAAATTGAATTTATATATCTCGAATTAGGGTCCCTTTATAAGAAGTGTACTGATCAATATATCCACTTGGACACCCGCCACACCGCTCATTTGTTAGCTCGAGGCTCATATTTCCTGTGGCATTCACGTTACTATACCTGAACCGCCTTTAAGTAAAACAGATCAAATAATTTTCAAGCTAAATTGCGAACATTTTCCTGAATTCGCATTTTTCAAATGAAAGTAACCTATGATTCAGAAGCTGCTTGTGCCGTTACCAGCTGGAGATTAACCGATAGGGTCTCAGAATTAAGAATTTCCTCAGCTGGATATCTTTTCCCAATTCCCAATTCTAAGGAATTCTAGGAAATTGTATTACCTTCTCGAGTCATGACCTTTATTATCCAACTGATACAAACCTGTCTCTACGGAGGAGAATTGAACAGCTGTATTCTCCAATGAGAACACAAAATAAAAGTCCCTACTGTGTAAAGTATAGTGCATGAGAAGATCGGCGGCTATTTGGTCTTTCCTTTTACAACTTATTTTTGGGATGTTGAATATAAAGTGCAACATTACCATGATTCTGATCGGCATGGTAGTATTTTCTGCATTGCTAACACTACGCAATATCGTCGCGTTCGCTCAAATATTACAAGAGTTTACTTCGCTGGGAATGTGAGAATGCCGATCAATTCATGGTAAAACTGTACATTATTATCCAGCTATCATTAGGTCGCCATAGACGATGCATTGGGCGCCTATAATTCACACCTTTGTGCAAACACACATAGAGGGCCTGACTTAATCATATCATTTACGGCCTGAGGAATAAAACAAAAAGAATAACACGAAGTGTCATGTTGAAAACCAACCAATCAAATACGATCGAAACAATACAGATATTTTTTGGGAGTTTAAAACTAAGGATTCCTTAGGCTTGTTGTGTTATTTAGGTTATAGATATCCAAAATGGTAGCTATATCTGAAGTATGCTCCCTTTCATTCTTGTATGTATGTAGACTGAGGAAACGGTATGGGCGATTTTATCCACAATATGCATTCTGTCTGTCGTGTAGTCTCAGTATAATGCGGCGGTCCGACGCCGACTATAGCCACCAATTATGACTTTTTGTACCATCCGCCGACTAGTTGGAATTTGGGTTAAATCTTGCAGGTAAACGATTTCTAACCCCACATTAGGCAAGTATATGGAAACAGAATAGGCAGAATCTGCCTTTGTGTACATTATTTACCAGTTTAATTCAACAGTGTTTGGGGAATTTTATTGGAATTTTAGACAAGGACAGGTGCGGTCATATCCTACTTATATATTATCTTTTTTCAAATCATCCTAGCAGATCTTATGAAAACATTGATAAATATATCAGACAGAATAAGATTTTAGCCATTTCCATTATTGCTATATTGCTCCTAGTACACATTTTAATTTGAGGGATGGTACAGAGTTAATTTTTCTATATCTAATGAATACACTGATTATAATATGAATCACTTTTAAGTGCTATTTCACTTACGTTAACATTGCACACACAGAGACATAGTTCTCTGCAATGTTATAGTATTGTACAAGTAGTTCAGTAATGAAACTGAGTTGTTTTGTGACGTAAAGGAAAGCATACAATGAAAATATCGTTTTTCTTGAATAAAGTATGAATGAAGCTTACCACACAAAACCAGACTCGTTCAGATTAAAATTAAAAATTTTAAAAAGTTTAATGATGATACAGGTATGATTTACGGTTGGATCAAGGAGATGAGTGGTAGGTGATTCATAATATATGTGGTAGGTGATTCATATATATATATATATATATATATATATATATATATATATATATATATATATATATATAACTGCTTGACAGAGAAAGGGAGACATGAATAGACTTGGCGGTATTGTTTTATTATTAAGGCCGTGATAAAACACCAGTATGGCCTCCTATTAACCACATATATATGTGGGAAAAAAAGATTTTCAGAAGTGGAGTCGACTGCTTCGGGGGACGTCTAAGCGTAGAGTGAGATCGAAGCCTCCTCTCACTGGTACTCCTCGAGCCTCCCTGTGTCCCCGTTTGGTGTCTCCACCGGTCCCGGTCAAACTGCAGCGACACCCTTTGTGTTCAGTTATAGCCCCATAAAGTCTGGTTCCTCTATGCGTTCCATAACTGCTTGACAGAGAAAGGGAGACATGAATAGACTTGGCGGTATTGTTTTATTATTAAGGCCGTGATAAAACACCAGTATGGCCTCCTATTAATCACATATATATGTGGGAAAAAAAGATTTTCAGAAGTGGAGTCGACTGCTTCGGGGGACGTCTAAGCGTAGAGTGAGATCGAATCCTCCTCTCACTGGTACTCCTCGAGCCTCCCTGTGTCCCCGTTTGGTGTCTCCACCGGTCCCGGTCAAACTGCAGCGACACCCTTTGTGTTCAGTTATAGCCCCATAAAGTCTGGTTCCTCTATGCGTTCCATAACTGCTTGACAGAGAAAGGGAGACATGAATAGACTTGGCGGTATTGTTTTATTATTAAGGCCGTGATAAAACACCAGTATGGCCTCAAGAACCGCCAAAAGAAAACCCCCCCAAAAAAAAACTCACGAATAACAGGAGAGAAAAAAGGAAGAAGAAGAAAAAAAAAACAACAATGAAATCAATATCGTTAGAGATGAATTATTTTTCTGTAGGAAAAATCAACGAAACGTTTCTCTTATCTGTCCTTGTTTTTGATTCCAAGGTTTTTGACAAATACAATAGAACGGACATGCTTTTCCAGTCCCCTAACGAATTTATATCTAAAAGATTCACTCCATGTTCCGCTAAGGTAGAAGCGCCGCCCCTGCGCAATGAGTGTGAGGTTAAAGGGTCTAACCCAGTATATTCACACAACTTCGTCAGTTTTCTTGAGAACCAGGAATATGTACCTCTTATTAACTGACCATTCCTCATATAACTTATGAGTTGAGACTCCTTTGAGTCATAAACCACTTTGGATAGTAACAAGTAATAGTAGTATTTAACTGAGAACCGTAAATCATTAGTATCTACAAGTGCTATGTGCAATTCTCTTTCATTTGAAGTAATAGTTTTTGTCCTTGTAACTATAACTTTAACGCCCCAGTCACAAACGATAATGTCTTTTACTTTGAGTGCCATGCCTATTTCTACAAGATTACTTTTACGTAACAGGGCTCTAAACCCTAGGAGAATGGCTAACCAAAAAGACAGGTCTTCAGTTTGTTCTTGATCTAAAGAACGGTGTATAATTTTAAGGTCTGAAACAGAGATAGGGCGTTTTGCTCCCAACAATCGTTTCACCCCTCTTAAAGTTGACTTTATATCGAAACTTTTGGGGTCAACATGGGCATAGCCCAAAATCTTATGTAAGTTCCATAAGGCCGATAAATAGTTTGTTATTGAAGAATAACTCAAGCGATTTGATTGGTGAGCAATGTACAACAAAATAACATCTAGAGATGCCGGTAAGGGGTCGGATAACCCAAACTCTTCTGCAAAGTTGAAGAAACTCTTCCATTGTGTCCGTCTCGTAGTGTACATGTTATCGGCCATCCACGATTCTTGTATTTTTGCCAATCGTCCCTCCAAGGCTGTCACTGCAACACAGTAATTTCATTTCCTTAGGCAAGGTTTTTACAACAGTTAGCTGTGATAATAGATCGGGAATTACATTCTCCTTAGAACGTATATATTTGGCTCCCAACCTGATATTGTAGACAAAACAATTCCAAAAAAGCTCACGTAACCAGTTCATGGTTTTTATGGATTTGCTTCTCCCGGTAATAATTGCTTGTTTGACTTGGGTATTGTCTGTAACAATCATTATTCTACTGTTTTTGCACTGAGGGCCCCACCTCCTCAGGGCCAAGACGACTGGCCAAAGTTCTCGTATGTTGATAGAATCGGAAGATTCTAACTCGATCGGTGGATCACCCCTGTGATGGCCTACCTCCAGGCCTAGGCCCGTCCACATACCTGCCAGCCAATCTGGAAAAGCTACAGCGCCGAAGCCCGTCATGGACGAATCAGTCTCAATAACATATTCATTCGAGAAAACATTCGACAATATCTTTTCCTTGCCATTAAAAGTACTAGACATTGATTTCCACCACTGTAGATCACTTTTGAACCAATCGGGGAGATTTACGGCCCTAGTATTATCAGGATAAAACTTTATCATGTTAATTACCCTACGGAGGAAGGTCTTACCACCCTGCACTACTTGACATACAGACGATAGACGACCACCTAACATCTGTAGCTCCTTGAGCGTAGCTTTTTCTTTTAACAAGAATTCATCGACCACTGACCGTAGATTCTCCAACTTGTCTGGTGACAACGATACCTCCATTTTTTCCGAGTCAATTACGACTCCCAAGTATTCTACGATTCTCGACGGGCCTTTGGTTTTTTTGTCATTGACAACAAAACCTAATTCCTCCAGTACATTTTTGAGAATGGCGACATCTTTTCTGCATTCCTGTTCATCAATACCGGTAACAATGAAATCATCAAGGTAACAGAAAATATTAATAGCTCCCCGGGCCTTAGACAGGTCAACAACAAAATTTGATAACACTGTGAAGATGTAGGGGCTGCACCTTAATCCAAAGGATAGGCAGCAATCAACCAAATACTGCCATTTACCATCAAAGTTCCAGATAAGACCTTGATATTGTTTGTGTGGTGGGTAAATATGAACTGAGCGATATGCTGCCTTTATGTCCAGTACTGTCATCCAACCGTCATAGACCAGAGTGTCTAGGACTTGATCTAGCTTGAGAAAAGAAAAATCATCACAGGTTGAATACATGTAGTTATTTATACTGACGCCTAAAGGCCTTTTAGCATCAGTGATTGGTCGGAGGGAGGAATCTTTTTTCCTCACCGCCCCCATAGCATGTACACACACCGGCCTGTGATCTATTACCTCCACTTTCCCTGAAACGATTTTTTCTTCGAGAATTTTAGTCATTTGTAGTTTGAATTCTGGATTTAAGATAGAGTTGTAATTTTCACACAAATACATGTTTTGAAAATCATTATCAACAATGCGAAACCCATTATGTACACCATCCAAGATAAAGTGTGCCTTCTCAAGTTCCATATCCATTTCCAAACACGCATCAAGGAAAAGACAAGGGTTTAGCTGCTGCTTGCAGTTCCCTATGTAATGGTCACGAGAACACGGCCCGCGACACAGCCTGTAGTATACTCTCTCACCACCACAATCAAAACATATCGGTGCTGGGGACCCTGGATCCACTTGACTTTGAACACCTATACCACCACCGGTTTGAAGACAATTGTCCTTCAATTCTCTTCCTGCACCCGTATCTAGAAACAAAGAAGACACATATTGAGTACAGTGACCTTCCAGGCCGTATCTTTCCATTTTATCCGATCTCGAAAATTTAGGATTGACTGAAGTCATTTTCCCTCTTTCACCCGTCACATTATCACCAATGTACGGCATGAAATTCAAATCCACTTCAGTATGGGCCGTCACCGACTCGCTACATTTAGATGATCCTGCAGGAATTGAGTCAATTTCCCAGGAACAATCATCCAAAAAAATTCCATCAACCTCCACCTTACTAAGAGTGAAGGACAACCTCTGCGCAGGAATGCGTCCCTCCGAAGCGGGCTCCGATACTTCACAACAATGACTCCCCTGCCTGCTTTCTCGAGTCAGTGACTGTGATATAACACTCTGGTCCAAACCAATTGAACCAGAGGTCCCCAATTCCTATTTTTTCTCAACCGGCTTTGGGCATGCATATACGGCGTGTGCCCCGGCGCATTCTGCACACTCGTGCTTATAGCGACACCAAGACAAATTGCATCCTTTCTTGTCATTATAAGACCAACAAGTCCCTGGCTTTCTCCCCTGTTTCTGTTTCTGCTTAAACTTAGAATCATCCTTTTTGTCCTTAGTCTTTTGTGGTTTAAGATTTTCCATTCCCAAACAAGAGAAAAAGCATTCATGATCTCCATACCCAAACGCTTCTATCCCTAGAACCTCCGCCCGCTCCCTAACCATTTGATCATAGCGGACCATCGCATCACTATTATAATGTTTGGCCTTGTCCATCAAGAATTGAACATGCTTTAGATAACCAGTCAATGTCAATCCTTTTTCCGAAATAGAAGCGGCCATTGAAGCACTGGCGGAGATAACTTCTTCAATAGAAGCGGTTGAGATGGTTTTTCCATATGGTAGATGAAGATCCAAATCAAACACTGTGCACTTACGTTTTTTCTTTCGGTCATCTGAATGGCAACACGTAGACCCTGTTCCTACATGCGATGTTCTCTCTAAAACCCCTGGTCTCAGAAACCCTGGGGTATACTTTGACTTGTCTAAGCTTATACCGCTAGCCTCACCTGAAGTAGCAGTATTAGTGACTGGTACTTTGTCGACCCCCACCGGGGTAACAGGGTAGAAGTCAGAGACATAAGTATCTTTTTTTCTAACAATGCCCTCACTTCCTTTTGCTCCATCTTGTGCTGAAATATCACTAGTTGATTCCCCAGTAGTTTCTGAACCAACATTCAACTTAGAAAAAATTGAAGTAAGCATTGCCATGGCCTTGTCTAGTTTTTTAGATTGGTTGTCCACCAAAAATGTCACTTGCCTAGAGTTATCTTCAAGTTTTAGAATTCTAGATTCTACACTAAGAGCACCCCGGGCGTCTGGACTTTTCTCACCCTCTTCCCCCGAATCTTCTCCATCTTCACCTAAGTATGTAATGTTGTCTGCACTTATTGCCTGAGTGTTTAAAAAATCTTTCCACTCAGAACTGTCTTTTCCTGCCTGAACACACCTTTCTTGTGCTTGAACGAAAAACTTGCAACGTGAAGGGCCTCTAGGCCTATGTGAGTGGCCACACTCACTACAGTTTACCAACCTTCTACCCATGGTAGGCAGTAGAAAAGATTTTCAGAAGTGGAGTCGACTGCTTTGGGGGACGTCTAAGCGTAGAGTGAGATCGAATCCTCCTCTCGCTGGTACTCCTCGAGCCTCCCTATGTCCCCGTTTGGTGCCTCAACCGGTCCCGGTCAAACTGCAGCGACGCCCTCTGTGTTCAGTTATAGCCCCATAAAGTCTGGTTCCTCTATGCGTTCCATATATATATATATATATATATATATATATATATATATATATATATACTGGTTGATTTACACCCCATAGATAAATAGTGCCATACACATTCAGGACTTGTTTTATGAAATAAGAACAGTAAAAGGTGCAACTTCACATGCTTCTATTAAAATTCACTTTTATACTGGAACATGTTTTATGTTTCATGCTATATGTAAAGTCATCTTTATCTACGACGAGTCAACGGTAATGAAATGTATTTGAAAGCCGAAAACAAGCTACAGGCACATAAATAATTACTTTGCAGCAGGTGTCCGCGGAGAAACAGCCGCCTCATCCTAATATAATTTACAAAGGCTGAGTTTCTAGAGAAGATTACTCATTCAGACGTGTTTTCTTTGCGCGAACATGTACATGCATTCACCTGCGGTACAGAAGCAGTCATCTCATTTATATCCATAGCGCGTGACAGCATGTAGGGCCGGTAATGGGCCTCTTCTTTTCAGTATCAGTCATTAACCAATATCAACATTTAGGTTAAGCAGTGAAAGACCAACACCTAGTGTCACATACGTCTGACCCCGAGGCATTTGTGACGAACAGTCAGTTGGCATTACGAATTTTCAAAACAAATAGCTAACTCATATTTTGATTCTTAATTATATCTATTTTATTAAGCCGTCATAAGCTCTGAGCCATTCATATTCTCCTGTCAGCTTTCCTACAACAAAGAAGTTGCAAGAAAATAAAAGAATAATTACATGTATATCATAATGCATAACTCAAAACATTTAGGGAAGCAATTTAGATCGGGGAGTTAATAATGAATTGCAATTTATTATCAAAGCGAGTAATGACAAACCTAAGGGAAAACGGTTTGAACCATTGGTAGATACGCCGCTGAAAACAAGAAAGTTTTACTTGTTATATTAGATCCGCAGTGGTCTATTCGATGGATAAAGCCATGGTTCTACAATATTTGGAAACTTTTTTTTGTGACCAGTGACAGCCACGCAATATCAATGTGAGGCTACTCTTCTGATATACATTATTTGTGATCTGCCCTATTTTTCAGGCCTTTAACTAAAAATTCCTGGACAATAATTGGCTGAATTCAGTTCTTGTATATCCCGTTAAATCCTCGTGATGGCTGCGATCGCTCATTTCAACTGGTTTGTACACCTGCTCCTCAGGATATAATGGCCTATTTGATTCGCATGCGACTTAGGGCCTTCCCCCCGAGTGAACTGTTATTTTCTTTTCTTGTTAAAAAAACAAAACAATTTACTTATCCTTGGTCGCCCTCAATCTTACGATTGGTTTCAAGTAATATTTCTTATGAATGGATTATGCTGTTTCTTATAGCTGGATTTCTAATTCAGCTGCACAAAATAAGCCATGCTTTTGGTTAATGGAAAAAAATCACCTAGTTCCTCCCCCTCAAAAAGGAGATTAAATTCAAACTACATTTTTTTTGTTTTCTAGTGCGATCAGTACGATTGTTCTGAATGTGGTGAAGGATAATGCGTAAACTTTGCTCCAGGCGCACATAGATATTAAATAAGCGCTCGCAGTGCCTCTAACTTCTCTCCGACGTTTTGACGCACTCTGGGTGCAAGGACTGAGCTGAACAGATCATAAAAGTTAAAAGTGCTCAGGTTCGACGTTTTATCTCGGCCTCTTTCCCTGAAAAACATCCCGGAAAATGCGACCATGACGAGCAACAAGCGTAGGACGTTCTGCAGCAGCTCAAAAGTCTGGAACGAAGGAGATCAAGACTTCGAAGATGAAAAAAGGACGGATAGGCTACAGGCGCAGCTTTCTCGGAATGTGTTTCCTGTATTTTTCTGATAGTGTTTGAAATATATATAACAAATAGTTCTAGACCATACTTTCATTTCCTCAGCGCGATATCACTATATCGATCACTAGGCCTACATATGTTTATGTTTAATTACATCAAGTTGATTAAACAGTTTGCCTTCGATTACTTATGATGATTAATATTGTTACCAAATATTAGTGACATTGCAGATCGAGTCTGGGATCTTGAATATATGTTGTTTACACGAGGACAGACCGCACAATGCTGTTAAGAAAAGATTAAAATGAAACGAACATTATGATTGAGAAAAAAAACGCACCGTTCCTTCCGTCCCGCGTGTGCCAGGGCGGCCTGGTAGGGTGACAATTATTTGGTAGTGTCAACCGTCAGGTTAACTCCTCGTCCCCCACACATGAAAAGCACATTAGCTATGACGCAAGAGTCTATCTACAGCGAGTGAGTGATACTAGTCAGAAAACCTGATTGCTATTCATGACTTGTAACAGTCGCGAATAATAAGCCAGATGAGACCATACAGAATGATTTGCAAAGGAACAGTATAAAAAGAGTAGGAAAAACAGATGTAGCTAAGACGACCAATGAAGAAAATAATCAGTTTTAGGTTCATACAATATCTTGGAACAAACAGTTGCAATGACGAAGCGATATTTGATCAGTGTCAGTTAGCTAAATATATAGATGACTTTGGTAACAATATGTCCTGTCTCATAATATTGTGAAGCAGTTTATGATATGGGGCAATTTTGGATGATTTCCAGCTCTCCACCCCTTCCTTACCCTCCCCACCCCCAAGAGAAAATGAATAATTAAGAGAAAATCCCCCCCCCCCCCCTGATAGTGTGCCATTATAGAAGACCCTCATACCTGTTGATGTAGTCCTGCGATGTAACGTTGGATAATCTCATATGAACAGGGGACTTAGAACTCTATTAGAGTACTATGTTTTATTAAGTGAAAGTGCACATAGATTTATAGTTAGTGCCTAAGCCAGCTTAATACCTGGTGTACGCAAAAGAAAAAAAAACTACCGACATTGATGAGCATGGCTTTAGGAGGCTCCCTGTTTATCTGTATCAGTGCAGGATACTTTTATCATATATACAGGTGTGCGAATCCTCATTATGATATATTTTCTTTGTCCTATAATCATATTCTGATACCCGAAAGGTAAGACCCTTTACCCTATACCCTTTGCCCTACTAAAACTTGTGGTATGATCTGAAAGACACGCCCACCTTAAACACACATGAAACAATAGGGGTGCACCTATAGAGGCTTACATACCTTAGATAAAGGTATGTGTGGTAGAACTATGGCGCCTTTTTTTAATGGATCGACATCCAGGTCAGGCGATACTTAGATCTGTACGGCTCTACCCTCCCTCCTAGTTGCCCACAGTACGTTGGGTGTATACACAGCCGCCAGCCCGGCGCCTCAGCGTGAGGCCGACGCTAGTGGCGTGAGCACGCCCAGATGCCGGGTTTCAGTGGCATGCTCCGGTGCCATGATTACTGACCCCCTCGAGCAGGTCGGTGAGCAGCTCCCACTGAGGGACAATAGCGAGTCAAGGAGCCATTACTCCCGCGGCCTGTCGGGCCACACAGTGGGACCGGCTGGCACGGGGGTATGGTGGGGAAGCGGGGGCGGGGGACTGGGGTCGGTCTCCGTCACAGATCAAAAGGCGCGCAGTGTTTACAGCCGCTACCATAACGTTTGGTCAGAGCAGCTCGCGACCCGCACGACCCGGGTGCCGCGAGCAGTTTAATACCGCATACACAGGCGGGCACGCGACGGCCAGATTGAAGGCCACCCGCCGCCACCAGACGAGGTGTCCAGCCTCAGAACCCACATTACAGCTTGCCCGGGGCCCGTGACTACTGCCGGCTGGTGGTCCACACTGACCCGCTGTGCCGCCGTCCCACGCCCGGCCCCCCGACCCCCGAAACGCACATGCAACGAGCAGCTCGCGTGAGCGGCGGGCAGGGCGCGACGCAGGCGCTGGTGGGGATTTGCATACTATTACGACAAGACTAATTACGAGGACGCGCTGGTGCGGCGACTGTGATTTATGGGTACGCACATGACACCAGCGCCGGGGACGATCCGTCAGGGGGCACTGTTGGGCTGGGAGGGGGTGGGGTGGGTCGGCTAGGGGGAGGGGGCACCGCCGCCGCCGCCGGGCGCGACCACGCGGACGCCACCCTACCACGGTGCGTAAAGTGTAAACCACTGTCGTGCCAGGTGACAAACCGATTGTAATTTGTGACAGATTCAAGTAGTGGCCGCGAGGTGGGCAGGCAGAAATTAGGATAGATCGGCGTGATGATTGATGCTCAATGAAAACAACGCCTGACTGGCGGGTAACTAATGGCGCTTTCTGCTCCTGGATAGGGGTAAATCACGGTATTGGCAACATTAATCAGGATTAACGCCCTCTGATGTAGACAAAAGAAGGACTGGGGGTGTTCTGCTGTAAATTATTGATGAAGGTTATCCTCGTATCTTGCTACATTAGGTGGATCCTTAATAGTCCTTTGATAATTCTTCCGCCACCAAACACCAAAAAAGTAATCTCAACGTGGATTCAGGCTACAGTGTATACAACCCGCAGGAGATATTCTAAACGGAACATTTCTGTGTAGAAGGAGACATAGAAACGACTTGTATTCAAGCGTATCTTATTTCAGGAGCAGCTTCGATTTTACATTTCCTTCATTGCCCTTCTCTCTCTCTCTCCTCTTTTTTAAAAGCATTTCAACTGGGATTTCAATTAAGTACAAAGTGACGGCAGTCACAGCGATTCGCTGCAGCGTAGAGAATGATGAAACGCTCGTGAATACGTTCACCTAACTGTAACTTTGAGTCTGTCAGAAAGAATTATTAAAGGAGCTGCTCCATAGCTTCAGCAGAAGCCTGTCGGGTCGTTTTTTAAAAATCCAGCTGCTGGCAGACGGGCGGCTGTGGTGCGGCGTGCACACTCAAGCCGCCACCGTTACATCATAAGGTGGGGGAATCTTTAGGAATGCACAGTAGACATGCCTGTGAGATAGCAGCTATGGCTACTGGCCTTCCGCTTCTGCTGCAGCGTTGAGTGGGCCTCCTCATTCACCCCCTCCCCACAGCATGACCAACGCCGTACGCGGCCAGCGCCCTTTCTAGTTGACGCCCCATCTGTTATCGCAAACGGAGGCAGCACCAGCTACCACCGTCCAGAGGCCTTTTTTCCCCATACACCATCTGAGCCTAGACCGGACGTCATATAACAATATCATGGGGATGCCTTTGCCTCATTAAAGAGGGATGGGGTCGGGCGAACGGGCGGGTGGGTCGGGCTGGTCGGCGGGTGGGTGGGCAGACGCCGTCCGTGCAGCCAGCGGTGGGCGGTGTTATCTATTACCTGCCCGTACGTGGGAGTCGTCCACCTGCCCAACCCCCTCACGGGGCTCCACCAGCCTCCACGTCCGGCGCCGACCGTGGGAAAACTCCTGGCACCAAGTTGGCAGCGGGTATGAAGAGCTGTAGCAGGCTCCGCCTGTTGACTGCATGCCACTCGCTACCGGTGCCGGTGGGTGGGGAAGGAAGGTGAGGTAGTTAGGTACGTGTGTAGGTGGATGGCCCACTCTCACCCCACCTGATCTTCGCCAAGGCCCCGCTTAGACCCCTCTGGTTCAACCCCCTTTGGAATTTCCCTCAGAAAACCCCAACAAGAATCCCTGTAGAACTCGATTTGTATCCTTCTTTACTCCAGTAGCACCTTCTACGTCTTAACCTCGATGGTATCCATGCCTCAATTCCCACCTAGGCTTTCTCGCTATATTCCTCTAGTATCTACCTATATTTTTTATCATTGTTCTGATCTAATTACCTTCCCCTGAATACAACTGAATAGCCATTACCATGACCTCGATTTAAATACATTTAATTTCTTTATATTTAGATTCATAATAATCGCAGAGACGGCGTTTTTCCTATGTACGGGAAGATAATCCGAGGCAAAGAGGTTGAAGACCTCCGATAGTAAATTTTCGACACTTTTTTATCCTATTAATTATGGGCAGTGGTGGAATGTAGCATTCGAGTTCAGATACAAATCACAAAAGGAGAGATGAGCTGAATTTGCAAGAGCAAATCGGTCTTGATGTTGTTGGATATCGAAATATACATAGTTAGAGTAACTCAAGAAACAAAACAATATGGGCAAGCGGTTGTTCCACTCGACTTAGATGTATACAGTATACTCCGATCCACCGATCACCTCTTTAATACGTCTAACTCGAGATTACGCACATTTTGAGTCAGTCCCAAACTTGTTTTCTCCAATATCTTATGTTTGATAAATACGCATTAATACGGCTATCTCGCTAATGCGACCATTTCGCTTAGCGACCACTAGTTTGAACACCCAAATGTCAAATTTACTCCTAATAATACAACCAGAAGATGCAGGTCTATGGTCTTAATAACACAACCAGAAGCTGCAGGTCTATGGCCAAAACCTTGGTACTGTAAAGGGGTAAACCAATGAGATTGGAGATTGTAGCATCAAATAAATGACTGTGAAGGATTTCATGGTCTGACAACCTATTGTTCGAATTTCTTGATGATCATACCAGTTGAATGGTTCCTGCATGTAATGATGTTTTATTAGTAATGGAATGTTTAGTAAAATCTAATCGTTTACAGTGCACTCTCAGTAAATCAACCACCTCGCCAATGCGACCGTTTTGGCCCAATCCTTTAGGTTGTCATCATAGCAGGTGTATACACTATACATGTATTAATCTCACCCCTGCTTATTTTCCCCCATAGACTTAACATTGGGAACTCGTACTCAATGCCCATGGAGTTTTCTAAATACTCCATGGGCGATAATGTCACAATGTTAGCCGATTAGTCAATGTGAACGATGAGATAAATTCAGAAACCTATTCAAGTTTATGGTCAGAGCTTGATTCCATCTCGTTTGAATCGCTATGTAATTCACGCAGCTTCGCCTTGTCAATTACTACGCAATTCACGCGGCTCCACCTTGTCAATTACTACGCAAGTCCAGCTTGATGGGATGGAACCTCTGACTGTAAACTTGCATAGGTTTCCTCTATAATATATATATATATATATATGTATATACATGTATGGTTGGCTACTTGTGCCACACTCTAGCTCTTGCAATCATCGTAGCAGCATTTGCTACAGAATAATACACCAGCTATGCATCCAACTACCTCATTGATGTCCTCCTGTGAATATGCATTGACCTTGACCTACATTCTCGTGAACTTCACTCACCTGATGACTATCACGTTTACCTTGACCTACATATGTCCTCTTACCCCAGTCTACTCTCTTCCTGTTCCCAAAGGTCACCTACTCATTCTGATCCGCACATGACCTCTGTCGCACTTTGACCCTTATCCTATACCTTATCTCCACCTTCCAGTATCTTACCTCCTCATTTAGCTTCACTATTGGCACCAATCCCTTCCGTTTTTACGTCCTCCATTAAATGTCGTTCCTCATTTCTACGTCCATCCGTACGCATGTATGATCTATGCGCCTTAATCTTCATTACAATAATTTATGCTGATGCCCAGCTTCCTAATATCTCTTGTACAACCTGGTCTGAACTAATGAAGAAACCAACAAGTTTCGGTCAAAGTAGTCGTTCTCCATGAGTTTGATGCGGAGTGATATGAACGAGGCGACAGCCGAGTGAATATCACATAGCATTCGAACGAGTTGGAGAATGGCTTCTTTGACAAAAACGAGTTGCTTTCTGTATTTATCTCACCCCTGTACACACTCAAAGAATGGGTAACAAACAGGATATAGACCATAGAGAACGGACTGCAAAACTTGAAGGGGCATGGAGAACGAGATCCCGATGTTAAGCCTATGGAAATTTATTCCAGGGGTGAGATAATCTTATCTCCCTTAGTATATACCTTGATAAAGCTGCACATTGGCGATCTCTGAATGTTTGCGTCTTCATTACTTTCCATAGTGCAGCACATGTGAAATCAAGAAGAATATTCCATCATTCATCCTCTATTACCTCTGTATCTGTTTCCATCTGAAATTCTACAATATTCCATTTTCCCCAGCCGTATCTGGCTTGTTTACCATACAGAAATTCCGACTCACTTTACCATATACGTATATACATATCTTTACCTGGAGATTGAGACACATTACCCCTCCCGTGATATCCGGCTGAACACCGCCTCTTCTCTCTCTCTCTCTCTCTCTCTCTCTCTCTCTCTCTCTCTCTCTCTCTCTCTCTCTCTCTCTACCTCTACCTCTCTCTCTCTGTGACCTAAATCTTGATCTCTGTCGAAACTCGTTCCACCAACTCTCTTCATAAATTTGTCCTGAACATCTTCGTTGATCCCTACCTGAACATCCCTGCTGTCTTATCCCCTTCCCCTCTTCTCCCTTCTACGCCATCGTCCTTATCTTCATCCTAGCCCTCAACATTGATTTGTTTACCCCCCACCCCTGTCCCAGATCCAGCACCTGCCCTTTGATCTTCACCCGAACCCCCCCGATCTGTACGCTACTTTGCATGGCTCCCCCTCCTCCGTTATAGCTGAGATATGTGTGTATGTATGGCGGCCCCGGCAGGGCGCTACCTGCCTGTCTCACATGAAGCATCTCTCTCCACGGCCCCGGGCCCCCCGCATATAGATAGCAGGCCGGTGTTACCGGACAGCGCGCGGGGGAAGCGGCTCGGCACCGTGACAAATGGCGCCGGCATCCGTTAGAAGTCAACGGGGACAAAGGTCAGGTCTGGCCGGGCCGTCCGTCATGGGGCGTCCGTCAGTCGGCCCGGCATGGGGCAGCTGCAGGGCCCGACGTCCCGACCCGACAACCACCATTGTACGGCCCTGCACCCATTGTAGGGCGCCACCGTGGTGCCCACCGACGCCTCCTGGTCCTCACCTCCTCAGTCTTACACCTGATCATCCCCTGCACCAACGGCTCGCCTACCTTGCCCTGGGCTATACATACATCTTGTTTTCTGCTCGTGCAACATGTATATACAAAATTTAACGCGTGTTTCCATTATTTTACACAATGTATCTCCGGTCTTATGACCTAGGTTTTAAGGTTAGGACCGCTCATCGATAAACAATAAAGAACTGTAATTAAGCCCTAAAAGCTATACGTAACATGATTTATATCATATTGAACCGATTGAATATGGGTATAGATATATCAACAATGGTTAGTTTCATAAATATATAGCTATATATATATATATATATATATATATATATATATATATATATATATATATATATATATATATATATATCAATAATGGTTATATATATATACCCGTATTCAATTGGATCAATATGATCAAGGTAACCAGAACTTCATCGAAATCTATGTAGGCCTACATGTGTATTTCCATTTTATCCATCAGCATAGAGGCCAGTAGCATCAATGTGAATTATTATTTGGTCAGATCTCAAATATTTCTAAAATGAGGAATCGTTCTGAAAAGGCAACGATTATCAATGACTAAAGTTTATTTCGGTATGAGATCGAGAATTGTTGAGACTGCCGCTAGCACATGAAGATGATAGCTCTAAAACCTAAGCTTCTACAGTCGCGTTCTCCTGGTTATGAATGGTTCAGTATAGTTGCTACATTGCACTCTAAATTCAACATTTAACGACCATTTACTGCAAGTATAAAGGTGTTGCCGTTAGCAAAGTACCTTTTAAATTCGAAAATGCGCTTAGTGTCTCGGAATAAAGAATCAATTTTCTCCCTTTTCCATAGCACTCTTCGGTTTCTTCTCTTGGATTGCACCTAACACTTGAATTTCCTAGAGTGAGTGCTTATTTAGATTCATCTTATCTCTAGGTGCTGAGCGTCATCCCTGAGCGAACTGAAAGGGGTCTCTTGTTTGTCTCCAGATCAAAACGCACCAGGCCACAGACGTCAAAGGTATTGTCGCCGCCAGCGCTGCCACCTCAAAGAGTGCAATCAAACTGGGGGGAAAGGGGAGGGAGGGGAGGTCGGCGGGGAGTTTTAACCGCCGGCCAAACAGCAGGCTGAGTAAACTCTGAATGTGATTATGTTGGATTTCACATGAACATGAGCCGGCAGTCAGTTGATCCAAGGGGAGGGGATCATCACTAACCACTGGCTTTTATCACATGCTGACACGCGGGTCGAGGCGGGTCGCGCAGGGCGAGTGTGTCCTTGTAGGGGCGGTTGAAGTGAGGGGAGGGGAGTTTGTCGCTTGGATGAGCGCCTCTGCGCCTCCCCATCGAGCGGCTCATGACCAGCTCAGTACACTGCACAAGCAGCATTAACACGGCCAACCCTTCTCCTCTGCCAATAGATAATCCCCGCCTACTGCGGCTCCCCCTTTACTCTTTCCATTAGACGTCTGATTGTCTCCGACTCTAGTGCCAAACAAAAGGCGCGTGACGAGCGCTTTTTGTGCTACGTGCTGGAAATCAAATGTGGCGGCAGTGGGAAAGATGCATCCCTAAGAGGCTCGCCTCGAGTGATAATTTTGAAAATTGAAATGAACGCCAAATGATGCGTCTGCGGCACGTGCGCGGCGGATGCTGGTATCGCCCGAGGCGTTGATATGGGGAGAGAGTGCCTAGAGTTGCCAGAGATGATGAGGATGACGTCTTCTCGTTCTTTCCTATTGGGTCCCTATATCACCTCCCCGGGTCATAACGCCAATTGCCTTAACGTTTGTCCTATACCCGAGCGGGTGCCCATCTCTTTATTTTCACGGAATACAGCTATAACTACCATACTAGAAAGAACGGGTTCGTTTAAAAAAAAAACGGCCGTCTACCCCTCCATTCCCTGTCAATCCTGGATTGGGGGGGCCACTGCGCACGCGCGCGCGGCAATTACATAAACTTCCGTCTTTGATGTGGCGAGTGAGCGATAATGGGGCGAGTGGGCGATAATGGGGCGTATCTGGAGGAGCCGCGGGTAGTAAGGATCTGGAGACCAGGATCAATCTGCGCGACACGCTCCACGTCGTTCTACCCTCCTGTGTACCTCCGGGCGTCAGTGGCCACCAGGCCCGGATCGAGATTATGGATCACTCTGATGACTTGAGAAAGTGTGACGTCAGCACTATAGTGACGTGACGTTTTGGGTCCCATGACCGCGAGTAGAGCTGTTATTACCACAAAGAGAGGCAGCGCTTCACCGTACGTCGTACGTACATGCAGTACTTTTGTGCGGAACCCCACGCAGGCGATATGAAGGGCACCTGGGTTGGGTTATAGACGAGGAAAAAGAGGGGGTGGTCTGACTCTTCACCCTCATACCTGCCCCCCACCGTTACCCAACATCCTGCCCCGCCCCCATGCATTCCCTGAGGGATGCGGGCAGATTGCGCTTGGGACCTTCCCTGAGGCGAGGGCGTTCGGTGGTGGAGGATATAGACAGAGAGGATGTGCGGTGAGAGGGGTGGGGGAGAATCTGCCTCTGTAGTTCCCCTTCCCTCCTCCTCTCAATCCACATCACCCTTCGCCTGAACGGCCACGTGTACACACAGATGGACAGGCCAATATTGAATGGTTCGGCTGGCAGAATGAACCCGTGAACACGGGCCCTATGGAGAGCCCCACGGTTTATTACTCTAACGACAAAGTGCCCTCCGTCCCCCCAACCCTGCACCACGTCAGACGCTGTGTAGTTCGGAGACCCACCGCCGGGCGTCGTGCCCATCAGTCGTGGCGCTGACAGTTTGTGCTGTCTTCAGAGACGTGTCTGCCATTGTGACGCCGTAAGGGGTCTGGCTTTCTGCGGCGATCGCAGCATCTGTGCCCTGAATGCACGGAGGTGATCACCCGGTCCCCAGTGAATAATGTACAAAAATGCGCACTGCTTTTAATTGCCCGCGGGACGACGCTATATGCCCGCATGGAGAAGACGTTCGCTGAACGAGCCTGCAGCCCGTCAGGGTTTTTGTTCCACCAAACAAGACGTGATTTCCATCCCTGCTTTGCATTCGTCGAGACAAAAACGGAATACGCCGCCGCTGTCTCTCTCGATAGGCTCACAGTGGACGTATACGTGGGATTGCTTAATGCAGGCACGCCTATAGATAAAACTAACGATAATCTAATAAGACTATGATCTAGCGTCATTGGTAGAAATTGAAGATGACACGGCACCCGGTGATGACTGGCTACGTCAACCTGGGTCCCCGTCCTGAGAGCAGAAGGAGATGGATCGGGGACACGCTCTATTATATCTCAACGCCTTTCAGCGAATCCCCATATGACGTTATAATACATACCGGGCAGTGTCAGAATCATCTGTCATACATAGTTGGGGTTGGTGTATAACTGAGTTGTCATGAGGTGCTGGTCCAAACATGTAACGTTTTATCTCCGATAGAATGTAGTGCACCAGAGAATATTGTCCTACTTCTTTATGTTTTAGTATTATGAACATGGTAAAGCTCCTCCATCCAGCAAATGACCGCAAATCATGAATGTCAATTTACGATGTAGATAAATAAACGTGTGTCTGGATATGATTCTGTAGAGTTTAGAACATTTTGTTAGTGGTTGTCACACCCAGTATTGGTAGAAACAGCGGTAGTCATTTAGGACAATATATATACATGTTCCTTTCAATATCATGACATCACTTCATCAATCTTCGTAATCATCTTCAGCTATTATCTGGTTTGATGATAGATAAGGTGAGTTACTTTTTATCTTTACGGTCTGTTGACAAGCGTTTAGATTTCCGTAGTTATATTCATTGTCGGAAACATATTGCTTATGTGTTACATGGTATAGGAACGTGTGACTGGGTGAGTGATACTGCTTAGCAATACCTTTATTTATTTATTTATTTATTATCATTATTATATTTGTGGGGATCTCAGGCAGAAAATAATAAAGACCGGCGTCCACCTGCTACAATCTGGCTCAGATATGGTTTACGATGGACCTCCCGATACAAAATCAAATCGCGCCGGTAGGTCACCTGATATCGGGGCAGGTGACCACGATCTGCAATTAGGTACCGCCAAAAACCCTTACGATGCGTGGTGAATTGGAATGTCTAGACATGTTTACGATTTTTTGACCTTCCCGCCATGTCTCGTATATTTGCTTTTTGTATCGGTGCCATATCGGTAGGTCTAAATATATATCGTAGGTGGACGCCAGGCTTAACGGTTGTAATAAAAAGATGCCAAAGGACCATCTGTAAGTTACGTTCGCACTGAAGTGGGGGTGGGTAGGGGGAGGGGTGGTAAAAAATTCTGGAAATTTTGCGTACATGCTCCCTCTTTGCGCTTTTGCATACAAGATTGGTAGAGGGGTCCAAAATTTCAGAAATTCTGCGCCCGTACTTTCTGGATGGTCCCATGGGGAAAGTAATTTTTAGATTGACGTTTTGATGGATGTTGTCAGATAATATGTAGGTGATGAGGGCAGATGCATGCCCATTCTTACTGGGATAAAGTATATTCTATAACAGTATTATCAGTATAATCTATTATGTGTTCCTCTATAGATAGATGCTAGAACCACTTTGACCTTTACGGTGGATCATCGTTATAAATGATAAATTCCAATTGAGAATAGATTATTCATGGGCCATAACTCAATTTTACATGTATTTAGGAACTTGTAAACATTTGTAGCATGCCATGTGCAAAACTTATAGAACGTAAATCTTGACATGGTGTATTCGGCTTATCATGGAGAGGAACAGGAATAGGGGGAGCAAAGGGTGGTCAGTGTTACCCTTTTTTTGTTTTTCCCGCGATTGGAAGACGACTTAAGTCTTGTTGAACACCTCTCCCCTAACACACACACACATCCAATCCCTTTTCATTAGTGTTAATCATGAGGACACCTAGCTGGAGCTGCCATTCGAGGACTGTTTATTTGTCGAACCGACTTACAGAAGAACAACAGTGCTCTTCTATAAAAAGTGAGGGATAAAAAGTAAGGTAAAGACAGAATACAAACTGAATACATAAATACAGTTAGAAGTCATCGATCGGCAAAAATATACTACCAATGTAAGATGCATATGAGGTGATATGAGGTACGTCGATGAAATATCTTATGAGCTAATAAAAACAAATTTATTTGTGGTGTGGATTGGGGACGAAAATGCGCATGTTCAGTCCGGTTTGAAGAAGACGACTGGCGGGGGTGTCAGGTCATGTGACCTGATACGTCATAAGGTGTACCAAAGAGTATAGTCCCTAAACTCGTTGGGTGAACAGATGGGAACGTTCTGGTTAACCTTGGTTTACCTTACAGACAGCCTCAGAATTAAGACTTTTTAATGATGAATTCTCTTCTTTACTCTTAGCCCTACACATATTATATAGAGCTGCATCTGGTGGTTGCGTGAGACTATTTACCGCTCAAAACTAGAAATCCCAGGAATATAATATTATGAATTTATAATACCCCGTTTCCCTGCTCAATCGTGCATGTTGGTTTATTATGCTCTATTGTCTATCCCTTATACAGCATTTCTACATTCTATTTTATAAAAGGTAGCGAATTACAATCTGCATTCCATTCTCATCTGGTCTTAATTAATTAAACACATATAAACGTGAGGCACCTGCGAAACATTAGGTAGATATGATTAACTTAATTTTAGAGGGATAAGGAATCAAGGGCATACATATAGCAGGAATTTAAGATCCACTTTGTACTTCATATAGTTTGTAGTAAATCATATACAGCCAGTACCTATGTCTGGGGAATGTACAGGAAGTCAGTAATGGCGATAATCATGAAAGGTTCCTAAAGTGGAAAATACACTACGGTTTCGTTTCCACCGATTAACTCCCTTAATCATAAGCTTGTCTTAATGCTGCACAGTGAGTATGTACAGCGCAAATAATTTGAGCGTGTGAACAAGACTAAAACTCAAGTAGGAGAGAGATAGAGCAAATAGCTAGAGGCAGCAATCATGTATTAGAGGTGTGCGGAGCTCATTCGTTAGACAGGTTGCATGCATAAGACAGGTGTAGAGGCAATACTAGGCAGTAAGGAAGTGAGATCTAGAAGCGAGAATCCACTATGGCTTTCCCTTTATGTGGATTGATTATCAAATATTCATTCAATTGAATTATGTTATGGAAGATTGTTATTTTGCAACTGTAAATTAAGGTGGCAACTCATAAAGTTGGTGAAGAAAACTGATGACCATGATTGCTCTGGCACTTTGTCCTATGTGAATTACAACACCTGTGAGACCAAAAGATTATCTAAATATTCAATAAATGTCATTCATGACTTGTCATTCTACCTCTAGTTGGTTAAAGCTTATATAAACCAATTAAGCTCTGTTAATGAATCCAAAAAATTAAACCCTGCCCTCCACACATTTAAGCATGCGCGAGGCGGGACTACCAAGTGTACATGTACCCTGGACAACTTTGAGGCAATAGTCGTGTATGACAGCTCTGCTACAATGGTAATGTATGGGCAGGGTGTTAAGGACATCGCTACCTGCGCCGATAGTCAGACTGGAGCTATAAAACCGACAGCTAGAGAGCTGAGGGCAGTCAGTCAGATCTGACACTCAGCAGTCTACACACAGTCGTGATTACCGACCATGGCACAAGCACTATAGGCATTACAATGACCACAACAAGAACATATGGTAACTAATACAATATAAACACTATTTCTATGTATCTCTATATGTATCTCTGTCTCTATGTATCTGTAGTCTCTGTATTTGTATCTGCATGTTTTCTAATGAATTTACAAGGCCAGGTGAGAGAAAGGTTCAGGGCACTGAGGCATGACAGGTGGTGGTCAGGGTTGTACTGACCAGTGTGTGTATGGGGAAGGGGAGGTATGTATGTATCTATATATCTGTATATGTATCTCTGTATCTTTGCATGTTTGTCTATCTCAAGATCTGGTTTATGTCCCTCCATTCCTCACAATAAATGAAAGACTCACAGGGAATCCATGTTCGCTACCATTCTGTGGTCCAGCTCTCACTTGTGATTCCTTCATGTAGATGCATGTAAATGAGGTGTAGTCCACCCTCCCACCTGTCTTATATATACCCCCACTGACTGGTTCTGGTGACCTGACTGGTCGTGACGACTGATACACACACTCACACAGGCCGGCCGATCTCTTACCGTGTGAGGGGCGGCGTTATATTTTTTGATAATTATCATAAGGAGTGATTTCCTTATCTCATCTTTAATATGTGTGGTCACTGTGCATTGCCGACTCCGTGTAGCAAGAGAGTAGTTCTATTATCACTAATACAAAGTATAACGAGAAATGAAACTTTAATAAACTATAAGACAAATTCCAGAAATTCAAAGAGATATGGAAGCAGTTCTTAATAAGAATGAGAAATGAAATATCCTCTGAAGACATGAAAAAACAATCAAGTCTAAAACCAAAAGAAATTTCATTTCTCCCCAAATGAAGTTGCTAGGACTACCTATGAACATACATCTGCTCATTCTGGCTCCGCATGGGCCGATCTTCCGCCCACTCTCCACGTTCACTAAGTGTTAACTACGGGGAGAATATGGCTACTCAGATCTAAATCATGCTACTGTTGTGTATATGTTATGAAATGTGTTGTTGCTTACTTGGCACAATGATGGAATGTGAAAATCTTCCTCTACATAGATGGTAATACGGAGACAGAAGTGGCAAGGGCCGTTAGACTGGCAATAGGGCTGTTCCAATTTCTGGGATTCTCAATAAATTTTGAGAAGTTGGCTCTTGTGCCCATGACACACATTTAATATCTCGAATTTATGGTAGAGATGTGAAGTAAGGCTACTCAAAAGAAGTTCAAATTCACAGGCAGGGTCCAATGTATCCTAGGGATGAGGATTCGAGAATTTGCTGTGATAGAAAATTGTCTGTTCCTTTTGAAAGGATGGCTACAGGTGCTGCCGACAGTTTGCAGGAAGTTAACCTAACCAGTCCACAGGTGACTCTCTATACTGACGTGTCTACCACAGCGTGGTGATGCTTCTTAGAGGACAAAAACCTTATGGGGAGGCCTTGGACAAGGGACAGGAAACATTACACATTGATTAATGTGTTGGAAATAAGGACAGTGAGGTTAGGATTCCAACTTTTCTCAGATGACCTCAGAGACAGGAGAGGGCAGCCTTTTGTTGACACTATGACATCACTTGCATGTATCGAGAAGGGTGAAGTTTTAGTATTTCCGCCGTGTAACAGACAGACAGTGATTCGTGTACTTTGGCTCTGGGAGAACAGGATTACAGTGAATGTAGGTTACTGCCCTACAAAGGAAAATAAAGAAGCATAAAGGGAGTATATGACTTCAGCGGTATGGACAAAAGGTTTGCAGGTAAAAGAAATGATCATATGTCACTGGGGTTGGCCCCCGATTGATGTACTTTTCCGCGGCTACAGGCTGAATAAACGATGAAGAATACCGAGAAAATACTCTACTCTGATGACTAAATGTCGAACATGATCATTTAATCAATACACCGTTGTCGATGTACTAGAAATGATCGCTTTGGTGCCCTTTCCATTACACGTATCTAGTGCTGGCATTAAATATCAATGAACACTGAACTTCATAGGCGTGTCTTGGTTTTCCAACCTGCAGATACCTGAGATTGAAATCGGTTCCTTTCGCCAAGGCCTCAGGCAGTAATTCTTCCAAGCCTTACCTCGTAAGTTTGACTTTCTTTCACTGGAACATAGTTCCTCTCTATTCCGTGTTACAGTAGGATATCCATGGCAATCGACTCAGTTTGCAACAATGACATAAATGCATATTCAAATGACGTGAAAATGAATTACCCGAACATGTAGAATGATTCTACGTTGTTGATAATCATGTATTCTAGACTACTGATGTGAAATGCATTCCCGCAAAAGGATTAATCTGTGAGCTGAGTATTGATTCATCCATGCGCATTGGTAACGTTGTTCCTCGGGGTTGTAAGGTGGGGCTCAACATTATTTTGGCTCATAAAATGACCCACTTTCATAACGATACTTGGTGCTTTGTGATCGATTCAAATTGTGGACATAAAACAGTTTTTATATCGTTGCATGCTGCACATTTTCCGTTGTTTTCTTAAGCCCTTCTGTTGTCAGTTTTTTCCTCTGACTAAATATTCTGTTTTATTTCTAGTTTCTGGGAGATGCCAAAATAAGCTGTCCAGATGAGCAGACGCAATGCAGCAGTATTTGAATTATCAAAACCAATATTTTCCTGAAAGTGCACAGTTATAATACAATTTATATGATGATGAGAATTGTGTGTTTCAGATAGACCAGGGTCTGTACAAGTTCTAAAAAGATACGTATGAATGTGAGATGTCTACATAGTAGCCTATCTTTAAAGCCGGACACACACTGCTTGCGAAATGGCTTTGACATAGCTATGAATAAAAAACTTAGCTTAATTTTCTTCAATGATTTCTGTTTAGGCTTGAGAATAACATTAGCCTCCCTCGTGCTTATGTCCATGTTGCTCCGATCGATGGTATATTTATTGTATACGGCTATATGATGTTTTATTTGATGGTATATTTTGATAACTTTGAAGTACATGACAACTTATGAACAATACTGTAGTTTGAGATATTAGACAAAGTCCAGAAATTGTTATCTATCAAAATCGCAACAGCTCACTGCATGATGTGTCACCAGAACGGGCGCCGCTGGAAACTAGCACAAAATGGCTGAAGACAGGCCACTTTTATTGGAGATTTTATTAATACTGTACACTGAAATAATACTGTACACTGTATTACTGCGCGAGGCGATCTTGCCGGAGTGCGGTGAACAATAATACGGCTTAGAATTTATCTAGTTTGGCTTAGAATTTATCCTTCCATGCCCGTCTAAATTACTTCTACATTAACAAATGACATCATTTGTCAAGTGTATCCCACTAGAGTGATATTTTTCATTTTTCTGAAATCCAGACCCAATACAGTGACCCAATGTTAAGCCTATGGAGTTTTTTTTATTAGGGATAGGATAAGGGAATGTACGAAAGGACCAATAAAATACGTTTACACAGCCTTATCTTCCGTTTTCTTGGTTCATCTTGAAATCGGAAATTGTGTAAACCAATAATATGAACCCAATTCAAATGACATACCGCCATGGAGGCAATCAGAAATATTTCCCATCAGCTTTTTTCACTCTGACTATCATTCTCCATTATGAAATAATTTAAACTGGCAATTTAAAGAAAATACTATTTTTTCAGAGGATTACGCAATGGGCGATTATCTGCCAGATCCTAAATCTATACATATATACATATAATGTCACAAGTCATTTTATCTGCACATTTCTCAGCATATATATCCGAAACCCCTTAGATACTTTTCAAAGAGCAAATAAGTCACAGAAGAAAGTGCATTCGGACAAGACTTGTAAAGCTGGGAACAACCATTGTACATACGCGTACGGCTCCTGTATTTGAAGACTGAAAACTGCTGTTTCCCACAATTACTTCATGAAACACCTGAAAAATCGAATGCTACAAGCCGACAAAGAATCGCAACAGTTAGATAGGAAATATCCTACCTCTTGTTGATCCTGGAGGAGCTACGACTGCCATTCAATGTCACACATATTCACCTGGATGTCAGCTTTTAGCACAACGATCAAGATATTTTAGAGTTCTGGTATATATACCTTTCATTTATACTGAATAATTTTATTCCTGTTTGATCACATCTATCATATACATGTAATCGTATACTACTTCCTATTAAGTAGGCTAATGTTATTTGTATATCTGAATTACAAACTAGCCTGGACTGCTTTGTGAGAGGAGTAATACACTATTCTCCGTAATTTCAGTCTGTATGGTTGAAGATGTCCTCAAAGAATGAGCTTCTGACTTCGGTTTCAAAAGACAATGAAACTGTACAGTATTTTGCTATTTCTAATATGCCATCAAGAGAATAAAATGTGCGTACAGCGTAGGCAAACCGTTCAGTCCTATAACTACTGTTACATCGAGGTCGTTCCTATACTGGAAATGGCACAGGGACTTTCGTATATATATTCAAAATGTGTGCCCTGTGGGAAGAATACTGCTCCCTCTGTTCATTGAGATGACTGTAGCTTCACAGATGGTCTTCTCCCTTGGGATACTTTTCTCTGTACGTGCACCCATGGTGGCACTGTGACTACCTTTAGTATTGCTGCTGGTGCTATTCAAAACTGGTGCAGTTATTGGTTCGTGCTTTGGTACACTATGATTTTCTAAATAGAATCTCCGAGGGACTAATTGCAACAAATAACAGCTTATATCACATTGCTCTAATGAAATGAATACAGCAGGCTTACAGATTTTTTTTTGAATCCGTGTAAATACACCCTACTAATCAACCCCATTAGTAATCTCTACCATTCAATCTCAATTTGGCACTACAACTGATATTTTAGTCAATTCATAGGGAACAGTCAAACCACGCCACTTGCTGTAACTTAAGACGGGTGTCCACCAACCACGACAAGGCTACGACAAGTGCCGACATGAAAGTTCCAATCGCAGCCTTGTTGCAGCCTTGGTGTGAGAAGGGCAGCTCTGCGACAGCCTTGTCGGGGCGTGTCGTATAATTCGGTGGATGCCGTAAAAAAGGCGTCCATGGTACCGACACACTACGACAGTGATATCGAGGAAACCACAACACTCCACGACAAAGGTCCAGTCGTGGGAAAAATTGAACATGTTCGATAGTGTCATAGCCTTGTCGGAAGGCCCCTGACAGGCCCCCAACAAGTTTCCAGTCGCAGCCTGTTGTGGCCTTGTCATGGACTCTTGTCGGGAACTAGGGTCCACCAACCACGACAAGGCTACGACTCTTGTAGCAGCACCCATACTTAACCATGCCAGAACCGTGCTGCAGTCTGGTGGCTACTTTGTGTACTAACAGAATTGAACTCTGCTGCCAC
The DNA here is from genome assembly GCA_950022655.1 of Alentia gelatinosa. Classification (NCBI taxonomy): domain Eukaryota; kingdom Metazoa; phylum Annelida; class Polychaeta; order Phyllodocida; family Polynoidae; genus Alentia; species Alentia gelatinosa. Next base: position 44,275,856 of record OX465586.1, read on the forward strand.
CTTGTGTATATTTGAGTACTAACAGTTAATCTCAAACCAAACACTTATCAAGTTTACCACCTTTTTAAATAAGATATTGTGTTTATATAACCTAAATGTAATATAATTTGATTTACACATGATATCACCATACAGATTAGGTTTATACTTATTGTTTTATAATGTCCTAGTGGACTAACTATAATCTGTAGTAGAACTGAAGGTTCAAGACTAGCATCATGTGGATTGCACAACTGCAACACAGAAGTGGACAAAGTTCCTGAAGAAATCAGTCCAAATAGATGTCCAGATGTAACTTACAGAGGCCACAAGGTAAATTTAAGTTGATATTTACATGTAGATTCACTGTACCTATGTGTGAGGTATGTGTATTGCACAGAAATACTGATTTTGTAGACATTTTAGTGGGAGCTACTCACAGTTTTGACCTAGTTTCAGAATCCTTTGTTTGAGAGTACCATGCTTTCAGGTTAGTGGTTGAATGAATGTACTATGTTTCTATTCATTTAGTGCATCTACTTACTTGTCTGATATGTGGAGTATTTCTAGTTGGTGTATGTGTATTTCTTAATGTGTCATGTTGATGTATGGCCAATACTCACTGTATGACTAGTTTAACACTCAGTCACTCTATGACTAGTTTAGTACTGGTGTTTGAATATGTCAAGGAGATTCAGTCTTATGTGAGCCTAATGACTGCTATAGTTATCTAAGGAACTTTAATGTGCTATGTTTCACATAAATGAATATCATTTAATATTGTTTTCTTAGTTGTATAACTATTTAATGTCAAGCAAGTGTCAAATCTGTAAACCTGCGAGGTGTGAAATTGAACTAATTATCTGAATTTATATATACCGATTGCAGATTTGACGATGTCTATGTCGATGTCTATGTCGATGTCTATGTCGAACGTACCGAAGATTAATAAAGAATGACATCCGTATCATCTTAAACTGTCGTTATCATCTGGGGCATCTACAACTCTCTTTCCAATCGTAGGCCTATCGTGAATCTTATCGGAAAGCCATTGTCGTAGCCTTGTCGTGGTTGGTGGACGCCCCCCTTTAGACAACGAATAATAACGGAAATGGCGTTTTATCTACATGACTTGTAGAAGACATGGTGAGGGTGCCTGAATAGATTATGCACCTCGTTTTTAAATGTGTTTAGACGTACCGAGTTCGCAGAAATAACTCGGAATGAAATCCATTCAGCCCTACCCTGTCTCTGTATATAGTTGTGGTTTGACTGGGAAGTCCGTTTCCATTGGCTGACAAACTTTGTGTAGATTTTTTGTGCTGCACAAAGTCTGTCGGTGGTGCCACTGACTGTGCGTCGATCTCGAAGGGTAGTAGATTTCACTCAGTGACCAAGCTTTCACTCAGTGGTGGGTGGTACCACATTGCATAATGTAAGCAGATAAAGTCGTGGGTCATTTCACGAGCTGGGTCGTTTCCATTGACCGATTTTGTGTCAGCAGTGCCAAAAGTCCGTCGGTGGTTCCTGACTGTAGATCGGTGACGGGAAATCGGCCAATGGAAACGGGCCTTATGACTGATGGTCGTGCTAACTGGTGGCATTATCGCTATTGCACAACTCGTCAAAGAGCAGTATCAAAATTACCCGGAGAAGCAGACGTGGTTTTAAAATCTAAGGCTCAAAACAATATGATTAATTTGAATCTTATGATCTAACTGTCTTAGTAAAACCTAATTGGTTTTCTTGCCGTTATCTTCTTATACAAAGAGGTGAAAGCCTGTTATTCCGTTTTATATAGAACAATTCTCAACGGTATTATAACATCGTTAGTGTGTCATCTGGTTTGAAATATCACTGATTCACATTGCTACTGATACATCTTTCTTTCACTGTTGTACTGTAAACAGAGGGCGGACAAAGTGGTATTCAATGTTTAGAGATACACACAGAAACCAAAATCATTCCACAACATATCTGCAGTTACATGTACCACAAGCGCATGGGAATGACTGCTGTGAAGAACATCAATGCTCTAGCCATCACAGACACTTAAACATATTAGCTCGTCAATATTCCCATTAGGAATTAAAATCCCCTCATTAGAGTATTCTAAAATTGCTACGATTAACAGATTATTCTGAAGAGCAACATTCTTAGCCATCCCTTCGATGCTCGAGGGCGCTGTTTTCATGGACACTGTTATATAATGGGATAAGTTGTAAATGAAAACATCTATACAAAATGAGCAAATGTGTGATTGGATTTAGTTTTGTCCATTTCCGTGTTTACCATGATGTGACAGCAACCGTTGTATCAAAGATTGTCAGCCATAGAAGTATCTTTTAGTAGAATCCTTTTTGATTGTGTGAATACTCTATTGTTCGATTCGTGTTTGTTCGCGATTCCTCTGGTTCTGGTTCCCTTTCCAAACAAAGGTTGGTTAATGTGCTTTGGTCACCAACAATTGATCATTGTGAGAACTATATAATTATTTGTTTCTTGCATTTGCATGTATACAGCATCACATTCAGCATCACAGCAACTTTGGGCATTTGAAAGCTCGATAAATTAGTAAACTATTTTCCACGTTCTTTCACCAGATTTATACATAAAGATCCTACTCCCTATGATTGGAGCACAATTGGAAGAAAACACAATCAGATGTGTCTGACAAGAGATAGTAAGGATATGGGCTTGTTGATGGTGGCCTAATGATGAATTTGTTTTGGGTTAGGGTGACTTTCTGATATTTGATTGAACATGTGCTCTATGTTGAATATTGTCAGTAATGCAATAAAACATCCGTCATAAAAGGTGTGATATGTATAGACAATAATCGATGGTTTTGTGGATAGGCGGCCGTAAACCACGAGTGGTTGACGCGTAGTAATACACGAGCGCTAGCGAGTGTATTACGACGTCAACCTCGAGTGGTTTACAGAGCCGCCTGTCCACAAAATCATCGTTTGTTGTATTTATTATCCATATTTTCGAATAAATTAAACCAAGTTATTGCCATATTAAAAGGTATAACAATAGGGACTATTTCTTTGCTTTATAGCAAAAGGGACTATTTTTCCCGTATACCATGGTTTTGAGGCCGTATACCACAGGTTTGAATCCGTATACCACAGTTATGGTATCTGACAGGTTGTATACAATGGGTCATGGTTAACTGAGTCCCTATGCATTTTCAATGGGGGCTTTGTATACGATGGATAATAAATATAATTTATAAATGATGGGCACTTACCATCTGTATGCAATCCAGTTGCTTGGTGAAAGTACAAGTAGTATTTAGGTGCAGGCTTAGTAATGGAAGTATCACAAATTTGTGCAAGCGTACTTGGATGATTGAAATTTGTACTGTAAAATGCGACACCACCAGCACCTCTACTGACAGGTAATAAGAGACTTAGGCCTTCTTGAATAATTGTTGTCCTACGCTGTGATAGAAGCGGTAGAACAGTCGGCACAGGGAAGACATTTTGTAAGGTAGTAGGTCTGTCCTGTTGAATAACACATGTCCTTCCAAGGTAGAGAAATCCCGGGTACAAAGCCTCCCGTGGACAATTGATCTCTCTTTTGGAAGGACATTGCTTAGGAGAAATTCTTATGAATTCTCATTGGTTCACACACCAAATATAAACGTAATAATCCAAGATATTCAACTAATTTCTCATTTTATTATTTTTCTCTCTCAAAATTTCAACATTCACCATATATTCAACTTGTACACGCATGTTATAAACAAAGACAGCCAAACTATTAGATCTCGGGGGGGGGGGGGGGGGTCCTGCACAAGGACAGTTCCTGACCAAGATTGTCTGGCATTTAAACCCTCAGTCTCTAGGAGACCTCCGACAGATACTCCTACAGATATTTAACACACTGCGGGAAAAATGTATACATTTTATTTCTATACCACTGCATAAACAGATGTATGCAATGTATATTAATATGTTTATATATGTATACGCCTATATTATGTGCCAGCGTATACGGCATGTAGAAGTGAGTTTCTACATGTATACATCAGCGTTCTGGCTGTACTTGCCGCCTGGCGTACATATGAATAGAAATAAATTATGCACCAGTCGTGAACATGATGCTTACATTTTGCGTATACATGTATATAGATAAAAGATTAAAAAAAAAAGAGGTTTACCTACTACCCGTGCAACCAAACCGACCTGCCCGCCCTGTCGTCCAGCCCCTGCCTCCCCAGCCGCCAGCACTGCAGCCACAAAACAATGGTATTTTAAAAGTTTAAAGAAAGCCCAGTAAAATGTAAAATAATGCTGTTTTTATTATATGTAGTTATTCAAAAGATACTCGATAGAGTTTTAGAGAGAATTTATAATCGACATTGATAATATAACATTGTATCTTTCATATACCACAGACTTTGAAGACTGATGACAAATGAAATAAAAACAACAGTGGGGTCACCTAGGTGCAGATATCGGAATTATTGGATAGTGACCTAAATATAACAGGATCAGGTATATATATGACGCCAAATAGGACGACCTTGTTTACGCCCGAAGAAAAATATATGCATTAGAATGTGCGGGCGTATACATTACATATATATGAGTGCAAGGAGGACAGTGATATAGGTCTATGGCTGGTGCGTATACATAATGGTAAAGGGGACTTGATTATTTAAATGGTAGATATGTATGTATGATGTATACATGTGTAAAATCGTTTTTCACCCTGTGACACTTATTGGGCAAACTATCAAAGGTCGTCCGCTAGGAGAGTCTTGGGGGAGAATCTTCTTTGTTAATCAGCAAAAACTCTCTTAGGAGATGTTCCTGGGCTCCATACTCTCTTAAGACAATATTATTCAGCGGGGACATGATCTTTCACAAAATAAAAATACTAACCCACTCTCTCTCTCATATTCCGAAGCTCCTGAATTAGAACCAGTTCTCAAAGGATAGAAATGAAACAACAATTGCGGATGTGATCTATGAAGTTATCATGTTACACGAAGGCACTAATAAAAAGTGTAGTGAATCTGTATTTTCAGTCATTCCTTGTTATGGAACTCTCCATCTTGCGGAGGTAATAAAACAATGGCTGCTTCCTGTTGCTAATCCACACACACACTGCACAAACATGACATTTTGGCGACGAGGATTGTGGTAATAGGGCTCAAAGAAGGTCAGTTAACTGCTTTATGTACTCAGGGTTCTGTCAAAGAAGGCTTGGACCGAGTAATTCAGGTAAACCTCGCGTAAGGGTGAGGGGAAGTACTGTCAGTTTCTGATCCCATGTGCTCCATTGAGTTCTGCAAGCAGTCTAGCAGAATAGTCCCACTAGTGCAGATCAGAGATGGGGGACCCGCCACAGCCAGTCCGATCAGGGAGGATTGGAAAGATAGACACTTTTGACCATGACAGGGAGAGTTGGGATGCCTACAGTGAAAGGTTGGAGTTACTTTTCCTGTGTAATGATGTGGCTGATGAAAAAAAGGTTCCGGCTCTGTTGTCCAGTGTGGGAGGAGCCACATATACGCTGCTGCATGGACTGACCGCACCAGTTAAGCCAAAGGATGTTGCCTACGATGAGTTGGTGAGACTTATGAAGGAACATTGTAATCCGAAGCCTTTGGTTATCGCAGAAAGATTTCGTTTTCACAAGCGTGAACAGAAAGACGGTGAATCTATTAGAGAATTTCTGTCAGCACTACAGAGACTGTCGGAATATTGTGAATTTGGGGGAACTCTAAACGATTCGATCAGAGATAGGATTGTGTGTGGTCTGCGAAATGAGCATATACAGAGGAAACTATTGTCAGAAGCAGATTTGACTCTAGAGGCAGCTATTGACATTTCTACGGCTATGGAAGCGGCTCAAAAGGACGCCACAGAATTAAGAGGAAGTGTGTCAGTCCAGAAGCTGTATTCAGACAAGAGTAAGTCTAAATACAAATCAAGGCCTAAGGCGACCCGACCACAACAACAACAACACAAATCTAAGGGTAAAGGTGTGTGTTACAGGTGTGGCAAGACAGGACATGACCCTGATGACTGTTATTAGAAAAATGAGAAATGTCACCACTGTGATAAAGTGGGCCATATAAAGAAGGCATGTCGTAAGCTGAAAGGTGGATCCACTGTAAAGAAGGTCCAAAACTAAGAGTCAGAGTCTGATGATTATGGAATAGCTCTTATCGAAATGTGGATGAACTCTACCATGTGTGCACGTAATCAACATGCACCCATTCTCATAAACCCAAGGATAAACCAAAGAAGTGTTCAGATGGAGTTGGACACAGGCTCACCTGTCTCTGTGATGACTGAGAAAGTCTACTTTGAGGAATTAAAGGGAAAAAGGCAGGATATCAAGGACACTCGTGTGACACTAAGGACATATTCGGGAGGAAAACTTAACACTCAAGGTGTTGTGAAAGTGAAGGTGGAGCAGGATGGACAAACAAAGTCCCTAGACTTGTATGTTGTAAAGAAAGGCAGCACTACACTGTTCGGGCGCGAGTGGCTGAAAGAGATAATGTTGGATTGGCCTAGGATCAAGAGTATCCATACATCACAGGACCCAGATCAGGACACTCAGAAGCAGCTAGACGTCATATTGGACCAGCACGCATCTGTTTTCCAGGATGACTGGGAAACCCTAAAGGACATAAAGGCCACATTTACACTGAAGCCAGAGTCACATCCCAGATTTTGTAAGGCCCGCCCAGTGCCATATGCCATTAAACCCAAGGTTGATGCAGAAATTGATCGTCTGGTGGAGCAAGGTATACTGTCAAAGGTGGATTACTCTGACTGGGGCACACCAGTGGTGCCCGTAATCAAGAAAGATGGCTCGGTGCGACTTTGTGGGGATTTCAAGGTGACTGTAACCAAGCATTAGAAGTCGACCAATACCCACTGCCAAAGGCAGTGGACATTTTCGCTTCATTGGCCGGGGGACAGAAGTTCTCCAAACTCGATCTGCAACATGCTTACCTTCAAATGGAAGTAAAGGAGAAATCGAAGCATCTACTCACCATCAACACTGAAAAGGGGTTGTACCGTTTCAACAGGTTAGTCTATGGGAAGTCAACAGAGGAACATTTGAGAAATCTAACAAATGTGTTGGATCGCCTGGAGAAGTATGGCTTACGGCTAAACAAAGAGAAGTGTGAGTTCTTCAGGGACAAGTTATCTTTCTGTGGACATGACATAGATGCTGAAGGCTTACACAAATCAGAAAGGAAGGTCAAGGCAGTGGTTGAGGCACCAGAACCTAAAAACACGTCAGAACTCAGGGCATTTTTAGGTCTTGTCAACTACTATGGACGGTTCTTGCCTAATCTGGCTACAGTTCTTCTTCTGCTACATAGGTTGTTGGACAAGGATAGTGAGTGGATTTGGAGCAAGGGCTGCAGCGATGCATTCAAGGAAGTGAAGAAGCTGGTCACATCAGAGGAAGTACTCACACACTATGATCCTGAAAAGCAGCTCAACCTGGCATGCGACTCATCTCCAATGGGACTTGGTGCAGTTTTGTCCCACATCATGGAGGATGGCACTGAGAGGCCGATAGCATATTCGTCACGGTCATTGAGTTCTTCAGAGAAGAATTACGCTCAGATTGATAAAGAAGCTTTAGGGTTGGTGTGGGTTGCCAAGTACTTTTATAATTTTGTGTTTGGCAGGAAGTTCACCCTCATCACAGACCACAAACCTCTGGTGGCGATATTCAATCCAGCGAAAGGTATTCCAATGACATCGGCTGCTAGAATGCAGAGATATGCTTTGTTCTTGTCTGGACTCAACTACGAAGTGAAGTACAAAAGTACGAAAGTGCATGGAAATGCAGACAGTCTATCGCGTTTGCCTCTACAGGACTGCGGAAACAATGAGATCGATGAAGATGAAAGGGCAGTGCATTCAGTACAATGTTCCCAGTTTGACAGTCTGCCAGTGATCGAAGCTGACATTCGCAGGGAAACTGCTCATGACAAGATATTGAGTGAGGTGTTTCATGCGACTCAATATGGCTGGAGTGCTATCCAAAACAGTGATGCGCATAATCCAGTTCTGAAGCCGTACTCGACCCGTCAGGCTGAACTGACTGTACACCAGGGATGCCTGATGTGGGGAACCAGGGTGATCATACCCAAGTGTCTGAGGAAGGAAGTGTTGAACGAACTACATAGTGGCCACCCAGGCATTGTACGGATGAAGTCAATAGCAAGGAGCTATGTATGGTGGCCAACATTGGATTCAGATGTAGAAGAAGCATGCAAGGGATGTTCAGGATGTCAGGAAGTGAAGAATGCACCACCAGGAGCACCTGTCCACCCATGGGAGTGGCCCTCAAGGCCATGGGAACGTATCCACATTGACTTTGCAGGACCGTTCCTCGACACAATGTTTCTCATTGTTGTTGACGCTCACTCCAAATGGCCAGAGGTAGTCCAGATCAAAGAACTGTGGATGTGCTCAGGACCATTTTCGCTAGAAATAGTGTACCTCGTCAGGTCGTCAGTGATAATGGACCCCAATTTACATCAGACATGTTTTGCAGCTTCATGCAGTCTAATGAGATAAAACATACCACATCTGCTCCATACCACCCGAGCACAAATGGACTAGCTGAACGATTTGTACAGTCATTCAAGCTAGGAATGAAGTCAAGTAAACGCGATGGCGGTTCTGTGCAGAAGAAGCTATCACAGTTTCTTTTCGCCTACCGTTCGACCCCTCATGCAACGACCAATGAGACACCAGCGAAACTATTCAAGGGAAGGAACCTGACATCGCGACTCGATCTTTTTTCGTACCAGTACAAGGTAACGCGTAGAGAAACAGCAGGAGAAAATGCGTACACGCCGACACACCAGTGTTCGTGCATTCACGACTGGACAACAGGTTGTCATTAGAGACTATCGAGGTGACAAGAAATGGGTATCTGGAACCATCATCGAACAAACAGGCCCTGTCTCTTATCGTATTGAGGTGGCACCAGGTGTCACATGGCGGCGACATGTGGACCAAATTAAGGATGCGATCATCACTTCAGAGGCAATTCAGCCTGTGTTCACCAGATCACATGCTAGCCCACCATCACACCAGTCGTCTGTTACAATTCAGTCACCAGAGACTGTCGAAACGCCAGTCGCAGTACCATCTACCCCTGAGGTTACTAACACTCAACCGACTAAACCATCAGAGTCATCTACGCCTATTCCGAGAATTGAAGGGTCACGGTATCCACGTAGGACCACTCGAGAGCCCGCAAAATTCAAGGACTATGTGAAATTTAAGTGAACACGAGTGGTCACACTGTGCGTAGTTGGGGCATGATAATCCCTGTGTGAACCACGGAACCATTTAGGTTCCTGTATTACCTCATGTTGTGTTCTAGTCTTAATAAGTTAGCATGATTTGTTACTTAAACAAATATGCATATATCAAACAAACAAGTATTTCTTGGTAGTTTTTAGTTTAAAAAAAAGAAGAGACTATAGACTTTTATAACCGGACAATATATAAATGTACTTGTGACTATCGTGCTTATGACATTGCTAAATTACTATTCTATATGTTATAGACTTAGTATATATATATTGGTTAAAAACTACATACAGTTTTAACATATAGCTATTGAGTTCAAAACTAAGAGGGAGGAGTGTAGTGAATCTGTATTTTCAGTCATTCCTTGTTGTGGAACTCTCCATCTTGCGGAGGTAATAAAACACTCTATGTAGAACAATGGCTGCTTCCTGTTGCTAATCCACACACACACTGCACAAACATGACAAAAAGGAAACGCCATATGGCACATTTACTTAAACATTGTCATCTGGTAGCAGGGCTCTTAGTGTGAATATCTTCTACCTGTCACCGAGAAAAAAAATAACATAGAACAGGTATGCTCTGTGGACGTTTTTGGTCATTACATTTACCTTAATTACTGCCAGGTCATTAGTCATTCTCGAATATGACAGTCAACTGTCAGTTACAGAATATCAGCCTCTAGAATATCCACAGACACCGTTGCACCTGAACACGAGCAAAATCAGGTGAGAGATTACTGATTTTTGTTTCCACCCAAGTCTACCTGTCTCTTTAAAGGAACCAACAAGAGTAATCTCATAGTCTTGACACCCAAGGGCGACACTGATATGGATTCCGCTTACACTGGCCAACCAGTGCTACACGACGTTAGCTCTGGTTGGGTTAAGATCCAGACCACCTTGGCCCAAAAGCTGTAAGTGCCTGTGCCTCTCCCTGTGTATTTAGAACAAAATAACCATAAAAGTAGACTATTATCAATTTGGTAAGCTGTGAAGTATTATTGCTGTCAGTACCCACCTATAAAAAATATTTCTTGGTCTGAGAATGAGAAATCGTTGACACCATGTGGGTTAAACCATATCAACCTCTAAGTTCGAACAGAGTGGAGACAGCGATGGCGGCCAATCTAGACTCCGCGAAGTAGGCCAGTTCTTGTGTGTGCCAAGAGAGGGCGCAGTACGTGTTTCTGTCCAAAGGTCACCGTCTCGAGTACAGGGGGCGACACCGATTCCTGCAAGACCGCGCCCATCGCCAGCCTCAGACCTCCAGTATCAGCGGAAGTCAGAGCCAACCAATGACTTGGTAAATATTCAGGAACCGGGGAATTATCGGTGGGGTCCTGGGGGACAGCAAATGTGTGCAATACGTGAAAGATATTGCTTAACAAGACAGAGAGTTAATTTGTTGACATGTTATATGGTATGGATGGATAAATAACAAGGCGGTTGAATCGAGACGTGAGATTATTAAAGCATAACAAGTGAGTGAGGCAAGGGAGAAGGCATTAGTGAACCACAATTAACTGAAGCGTATTCAAGAGGCGTGCATATATTGGTAGTTTGGGTATGATTGGGGAGAGAAATTTTAGCGATGATTATCGATGTTCGGTTAGGCAGGATAGGGCAGATTAGTCCTTTGGTAAATGTTACAGGTGTGTAGGTGCATGCGAACCTTCTCAGAGGAATACTAGTCAAGTGCTGACACCTAGTGTGGAGAGCTAAAGGCTTCGAGAATTATATCTACTATAGTTTGGCAACCAAGCCCTTCTACGATATTCTAACTTTGTGTAGCTCTGGTTGCCAGTGTATATTACTCTGAGGTTACCTACTCTCAGTCTGGGCGCCAGATCTACACTGACGTTAGCTCTGGCGGAATCCGATCTGAACAACCTTGACTTTCACTCGCCTTCCTACTACTAGAGTCAGAATCTCTGCTAGAAGAGTGAATTATTCTTCGAGCAGATCTTTTGTCTTGGTAGTCTCTGTCATAACAGGCTATTGTGGTTGGAGATTTTCAAAGTAGTCCGTTTAAGTGGGATTCACACGGAGAGACTCATATTCCTTCTGCAGGATTTGTCTAAGACAATTCACCTCTTGCACATAAGTGTGGCGTGGCGATCGCCGTGATAACGGGTTTCGCTGGTTCTATGTATTTGATAAAGTACCAGCCGCGAACCAGCGAAATTTCCGCACTCAAGAACGAGGCGTGCGCTGTCAGAGTGAAGCCAACACTGTAGCAGGTGCCTAATACCTCTATGATAATTAAAATATAAATCGTTCTTCTGTCATAGATATCTGGCCTTATTCTATAATCAAAACATGATGGTTAGAAAGCTGAGATTTAGGCCTATCTGTTGGTACTATTTATAATATACCTTTGTTATGGGTAAGATTTCCTGTCATAGATAGAAAATCGGAATTGTTTTAGGTAAAAAAAACTCTTTAAGGACGGGTGCCTATGGCCAAGCTACCGCCTGGAGGACGGGTGCTGGTGGCACTTTATACTGCTAGGGGATGGGCACACAGTCGTTAAAACCCATTATTTAATTGTTTAATCATGTGATATGATATATAATCTTAAATATTTTATTTCCTTTGAATAGAAATACTGATAATGATATTATACATACATTCTGTGAAAATTTCATAGATGTTCCTCCATTATTTTTGTTTTGAAACGATTTTCTAGATATTTGAGAAATGATGCCTCAAGGCATCATTCGCCCTGGCCTGGATGATGCCTCAAAGCATCATTTGCCCTAGGCTGGATGATGCCTTGAGGCATCCTTCGCCCTTAAAGGGTTAGAACATGTTACCTTCCTGTCTTTACACTGATTTAATGAAAAATCTATCATGATGACCTATAGATATTACCATTCTATCTTATTAGGTACTTGAAGACGATACCTATATTGTCAGTATGTGATAAATATTTCTTGGGATAATGGAGCATAATGACAGATGACAAGGAGTCAAAAAGAGCACCAAAAGAATTAGATTTTCTGCTATTATTGCATTTCCGATACTGGCATTGATACAAAGTTGTCAAAGATTGCAATATTTTACAAGTGCAATATTTATTCACCTGTATATTTTATTTTTTAATTTTTCTACTGTAACAGCTTTATTATTGTATCAGATTTAAAACACTATCAAATATTTGCTGACAAATTCCCAAATTTCCTGACAATTAACAGATGCATCATTAGTCCATTACATCAGGAAATATCTATCACAGCCTGGTAATATTGGTATAATTTTAATCGTCTTGAGATGCCTAAAAGGGTGGGATGTTTATTTCTATATGTCATCATGATAGATATTTCATTAAATCGCTGTGAAAAAGGAAAGTAACATGTTTAATGTTTTTCATTTAAACAATTCCGATTTTCATTCTATTACAGGAAATATTATCCATAACACAGGTATATCATTTATATCCCAACAGATAGACCCAAGTCCCAGCTTTCTAACAACGTATTGTTTATACAAACTGGCCGATTAGTTAAGACCTGAGAGCGATTTTCATCTTTCAAGTTAGAGAAACACTTGTATTTTTTATCAATATTCAGGACTGAGTGGAGAGGGCTCGTCTCGTTTTTGATTGACCTACATAGGGGCCATTACAAGATGGCGCCAGTGTGAAGAGGGTCTATTTCCCTTGGATTATTTGCCGGTACATAGTCTCCTCGTGTGACACCCCTAAAGCCCAATTCCCATCTACTGATTTCGGAATATTTATGTATGTTTGTCGGTGACAAACGGAGGGTAATTTGTCTCAGCGAAGCCATCCTAACGGAGTCAGTAGATGTAGGACAGCTAGGCAAGGCTACCCACCGATTAGTGAACCACCTCCTTCAGACGTCCTCTTGTTGTTGACAAGTTGTGGTTTCAATGTTCCAAAATCGGTGGTGATCAGTTTATCAACATGTTGATAAATGTAGTCGGCGACAACGGAACGTTGGAAATGAGGGTTGCTTGGTTGCCCCTCCACCATACTGCCCCTCTACAATACTGCCCCTCCATCCTGCCCTTCAAGCTACTGCCCCTCCACCATACTTCCCCTTCACCATACTGCCCCTCTACCATACTGCCCCTATACCATACTGCCCATCCACCATACTGCCCCTCCATCTTACTGCCCCTTCACCATACTGTCCCCTCACCATACTACCCTTACCCATACTGCCCCTCATCCATACTGCCCCTCAACCATAATTCCCCTCAACTGTATCGCCCCTCACCCATACTACCACTCAACCACCATACTGTTCTTCAGCAATACTGCCTCTTAACCATACTGCCCTTATGCCTTTCTGCTCATCTACCATACTGCCTCTCAATCATACTGCCCTTAATCCATACTGCCTCTCTACCATACTGCCCTTAATCCATACTGCTCTGAATCCATACTGCTGCTCTACCATACTGCCCTTTATCCATATTGCCCTTAAATCATACTGCCCTCAATCCATATTGCTTCTCTACCATACTGCCCTTAGTCCATATTGCTAAACCATACTGGTCCTCACATTACTGCCCCTCAACTATACTGACCCAAACCATTCTGCTCTTTATAGAGGTACTATGTTGAGGGACACTATGGTTCAGGGCAGTGAGGTTGAGGGCAGCATGGTAGAGGAGCAGTATGGATTGAGGATCGTATGGTAGAGAAGCAGTATGGATTAATGATGAGCGGAAAGGTGTAAGGGCAGTAAGGTTGAAAGGCAGTGTTGCTGAGGATCATTATGGTGGTTGAGGGGAAGTATAGTTGAGGGATAGTATGGATGAGGGGCAGTATAGTCGAGGGTTAGTATGGATGAGGGGCAGTATGGTAAAGGGATAGTACGATGGAGGGGCAGTATTGTAGAGGGGCAGCATGGTGGAGGGACAGCATTCTAGAGGGGCAGTATGGTAGAGGGGCAGTATGGTGAAGGGGCAGTATGGTTGAGGGGCAGTAGGTTGAAGGGCAGTATGGTAGAGGGACAGTATGTTAAGTTAGTAATGATTTGTAGTAAGTATTCATGGTTTATATTTCAGATGTCCCAAAGTGTGCTTTGCTTCAAGACAATTGGCTCGAGCTCTCTGGCCAGAAAGCGATCGGACCAGACCAACCCCTAAAACCACAGTCGAAGACAGGGGTTGGTTGCCAATCTATAAACTGCCAAGAAGGGCGCATCTATTGAAGTTTCCGGGTATCAGACTGGACAGTGGCGCCTCACTGTGGTTGGCCGTAAAATCTAAGGCTATCAAAAGTAAATATAAACAAATGAAATAGGTATTTTGTTATGTTCTAGGTCTTAAAGTATCAAAACATTATATACACTTTTCATATGGTGCACTTTCAACAATCCACACATATTCAATGGTACGATGGATTATAGTTGATACAGGTCAACTACCGTGTGGCGCCACCGTCCACACAGTGCTAAGCCGTAATGTGGAGATTGTACTTCTATGGTTAATTGTTCTTTGCTAGTCCATAGACTAAGTTCGAAATCTCCTCTTATGCTAGATATTTATCCAAATGCTATAACTATGTATTCAATTTGTAATAGACAAAAAACACGATGTCATTCAATGCCAATTACTTCCATGTCCTGAGGTTGAATTGTAAATTTAGGAATGGCTGATCATTTCCTCGGGATTCATGAGGCGGAGTAACTTCAGGAACAATTCCCAGACGCCGGTTTGGATGATGTTGAATTTAGACAGATGCATACATAGGTCTATTCTTTCTCAAATTTGTAAAGATCTGTTTTCGATACACGTTGCGATGAATAGTGTGAAAGTATTGATCGACATGTAGCGATGTACTAAATGTTATAGACACGTACCTAATCCCTCGACCTGTGGGAAAGCACCAGTATACATGTACCTCTAACTTAAAGATAAAATACAAAATGTTGAAGACAGGCTGTTTTCATAAGTATATCTGGTATATGGAAACATACCTTTTGAAAATAGATTTATAAATAGGTGCACATAAATGTGCAACGAAAAATATATTCAGTGGTCAGTTGTATTTGATCTGTCAAAACATGTCTGCCTCCAGGGTTAATGTTTAATGGTGTTCGAAATTCAACTGCTTCTTAAGGTCATACAAGCTGCTTCGAAATTCAAATAAAGTGCCGAGAGTGAAATGAAATTGAATTTGATTCTCAGAATAAACTGAGGAACACGTTCAGATACACTGCCTAGGTTAGGGAGAGGTTACATAAACCGGCAGGGTGCAACAAAGACCATCCCTTTACTATCTGCCTGCTAACCCTGTGACATTGGTAGGGTACAGAATGCCAGTATCTTAGTGTCAAACAAAAGTGGCCAGCTGACCATGATCAATCATTACGGACTGAAATACCTCAGTGACCAAAGTCCTGGTGCTTTACATATTTCGAACCACCAATGCAAGTTGCAGAGGTAGCTGGTTGCCAAGTGGCTAACAGTAAATGACGCACAAACTGGATAAAACCCAAACCTAATTCCACACTCATTCATCAATGATGAACATTCCATTTGATATTAGTTGTTATTATTCATTCCTCGCCTGGAAATTCTGTCGATTATGCCATATCCATTTAGCGGTAGAAACATACAACGATTGCTCTCTCCTAGAGTAAGCTTCTATTCTAGACTCGGACACTGGCCACCAAATCAAAGCGCACGTTAGTAGAGCGGAGACAGGTGGGCAGCTAGTCTCCAAGGCTCGTTGCCAACGAACGTTTAACTGCCGGATACCATAGGTGGCAGCACTGAGCACGATAAACCACAAACATAAACTTCCCTGAACACCGTCAGGTTGCGCCACGAGACGGTATAGTGCTGATGATGAGGTGCAGAGTGTCATAAAACTGGTCTTAAAACTAGGTAACAAAGAACAACTTCTAGACCACCAAATATGTTACAGTTAATCACTAACGTTTATATATATTGCTGGTGTTTGTAATAACGATAATTTCGTAAAGTGTATGAGTGTGGTTAATGCCACGATAATGGGCAATATCTATACGTACGAAGCAGTATATGTTAATAGTGCTGGAATTAGAGACTACCATCTGTAATCAGACCAGTTTGGTCAAAGATTTTACCTTTAGTCTTCAAATTAATCTCGTCCTTATATAGCCTGAATGTAGATTTATTAGCAAAATGGATAGTATAGCAAACGGAACAAATAAAACATAGATGGCAATAAACGACTCTTGCTCAGCGCTGAACTTAAAGCCACTTAAAGCTACTGGCTATCTTAAAAAGCTTGGACCTAGTATAAGTGCATGAACATAATTAGATGGAATGCTGCATAGATCATTTGCAGTAGTCAAGGTTACTTAGTCCCCAAGTTACCAGGGTTTGAAAGTGTCACTATAAAATACACACCAAAATACACCAAGATCATGCAAATAGACTCAATATTAGCAGAGTTACACATCTCGACAAATCGGAAGGCTCAGCTTACGAAACAACCTAGACAACAACAGTTAGTCCATGAAGTGTATTATCTGTCACCTTGGAAGTGTCAAAAATGAAACCAGCATCATCAAAAACCTATAAGAAAGCACCAACATCATTCAAAAACCTTAATTATTAGCAGAGATAGGGAAGAGGTCAAGCTAGACGGACCCCCCCCTCCCCCCCCCCCCCCCCCGCCATGGGAGTTCAGGGGTGTGAACATCTTAACCCCGTCATTTTCCTGTACTTTGACTCCAAATGAATCAAATAAAACAAAACAAAAATCAAATTTAGCACATATAGCCTACAGAAGCTGTTTTAGGAGACTTCGCACCAGACTGTATCTTTCAATTCCTCAATGCATTTACCATATCCCTAATATTGGATATGGAAGAGAATAACCCAAGTATAGAACCTCGGGGCACTCCACAAGTGATTGTTATAAGTGCTGAAATAATGTTAGTAATAAACTTTCTTTAGTAGCAATTTTACAAAGAAAATTGAATCCAATTTAGCAATGGCTCTTGATACCCTAGGTGGTTTAGTTTGCATGATACCTCCTTGTAAATCAGTTGATTAGTCCCGTAGAAGTTAGAAATCTGCTCGTGAACAATCCTCTCAAGCAATTTACTTATTTACTGTTTCGACTTATGTCAGAATGGCTTCTATGAGAAAACCAACTGTGTCCCTATGCGGTTTATGGATTTACAATGTGCATGGCATAATACATGTTTCTTGGGATCTCCATGCCTCAAGGGATCGTGACAACACGATACCACGACACTTGACGATGGATTTATACAGGCATCCAGCATGTTCTACCTCCCTATCGTAGGTAACCCATTAACTGCCCATGTACTTCAGTGCAATCACACGGCGAATCGGGCTGGAGAACGAGGGAATTCATGCTCTCGCAACAGAGAAGATTTAGGGTAAATCCCTATACAGTATAGGAGAGTGCATCAGACAGTACCTAAAGATCGAGGACAGACATTAGGCCATCGAGTATAGACAAAGTCCATTCTCATTGGTTCGATCTACGCGCTTGTCTGAAATTACGTAGGTTCAGTAACTTAAAGAAATACGAACGAAGGTAGTAAATACGTTGAAAATCTGTATTGGTGAAGAGGAACACGCAGCATCGGTGTTCTTTATAAGGAAAGGTATGATTACATGACGTTCTGATGTTCTGACGCTCTCCTGGGGGCGGACCAGTATGTACAAAGGCGCCGGATGCCTTAGTCTAACTGGAGTGAGGTCGCCTTGTGGTATATGGGATCGTATGAAATTAGTCTTACTCTGTGAGTGACTTGAAAACTGACATTCAGGGAGCTAACTCTCATTGGGAGATTACACAGAGTAGGCACACCTGGGCTCCTGACACTGTGAGAATAGAAGTTTGACTTACACCGGATAGATCTGTGTGAGAGGTGAAGTTGTGATCATTCAATGAATTGTGTAGACTGTTATCAAGGGACTCAAATTCAGAATGATAGAGCGATAAGAGGATTAGGCGATGGACTTGTGTTAATGATTTGGATAATCTGTAACGATGTTGAATCTATTGGACTAAAAGTAACTCTGGGAAAACATTGTGAAATCTTTTAAAGGAATGATGTAAACTACTGAAATGTTAAGGAACAAGATTGAAGGAAATACTTGAGATGAATGTTTTATTATTACAAGGATTTGTACGAAACTTGTCACTGAACTTTATTCTATACTTGTTCATTGTTGGCGGAATGTTCTTCTAATAATCAAAATGGATTTATAAGACCTAATCGTTTGTCCTTAGTACCTCCAGTCTCAGATGTGTGAGGTTCTTAATTTTTTCAAAGTAATTAAAAAAACCCATAGGCATCATTATTCAGTGTGAGTGTTCTGTAGGTAACTAAGACAATTCATATCAAATGCTCCTTCCGGTACCACTGCCATACGAGCATATCGTCCCCCGGGGGTATATTTCTATATATTTGTCAGAGTTGACATGTTGGCCTCCCGCTAGGGGGGTCGGACTGGAAGTGTTAACTCAACCAGAGCTAACGTAGTCTAGCTCTGGCGGCCAGTGTAACCAGGGGTTTGCTTGATAATCTGCGAACGATTATCAGGCTGGACGATACCATGAAGCGATGGTGCCGATTCAAAGTAGTCAACATTTGACAGATTATGTTTCTGGTATGACACCCAACCTAAGAACATATACATAATGTTCTGAGGTTGGGTGTCATACCGTTCGTCCAAGTGATTGACTAAGTTTACTTTTGGTACGATAAGTCGTCATATCTACTCTGTTAAAGGTGAGAGAAAAACAGTACTAATGCATACCACAGGTGGCCTCACTGAATAGTTATCATGTGGGGAGTTGCGTTCCGTCTCGTTTCGTATTATGTTATCTTCTTTTGTTATGTGTCTATTTGTTTCCTCTTTACCGAAACTATGACCATTGCAGGCTCATTTTCTATCGGGGTCATCGCCACCGTTAGACTAGGAGCATATGTTATTTCCATCCATAATGGAAGAGCGCGGTATACCAAAATCTCATAAAATAAAAGTAAGAGAATATCAATATTTTGGTATATTTCTTTTGAGATGTTTTTCATTTTCTGGCTGACGTTTTTGATTTTGACTTGTGCCTGGTCTAGCATACCACAGATCACATTCAACTTGTCATGGTTGTGACTGAATTTTTCATTTAGGGTCTTGGTCAACTGCCCTACTTCTCTGGCTAATAGGTGAGCTATGCCACTCAGTTTGCTCTTTGATAGCCCCTTAGCGCTTGATGCACTCAAGTTTGTTTTGCTTGAAGGTACTTCATTTGGAGTACTAGTGCCCTTGGTAGTCCTCTTACTAACATATTTGTCATCTGTTTTCCATCTACTTCTAAGAGTTATTTTGACATCTTCAGATGGGGTATCATCTGGAACATCCATATATTTGGCACTATTATCATAGTCCATTGATATGCGATTTCTGTCCATATGATATATGCATTGAATGCACACACTTTGACATGGTTACTCAGCCATGAAAGTTCTATTTAAAGGAACCAAGTCAGTAGTGGGGCAGGGATACGGTCAGACTGGGATACTGGACACCTTACCATTTTACCAGGCCTTTATAATTGGTGCATGGATACTGAAGGGTAAGATTCTCTGCAGTAAGCTGAAAGCCTGTGTGAGCATTCTAACCTCTAGATGACGTATATGAGCGCGTTTTCCCACGCTCAACTAGGTTTATTTCTTCACTTCCTGTCTTGCTGCTAGCTCAATGATTGAGCCCGGCGTCCCATACTAGGTGGCTCCACCGTGGCCCTACAAGGCGTTACCCATGCGCCCCCTGTCTTTGTGCTGGATAGTGCGGAGCCCGATCTTCCCTTGCTCATGATTCAATCACAGTGGCGTCAAATTTTGGCGTTTCTTCTACATATTAATTTAACCTATTCTGGGCAAGTGGAAATCTCGCTTATGAAATATTGAACAAATCATACATTCTCACCAATCCGATCCATATGGTCGCAATAATTCAGTAACGATGTCGATGGACAATACTCTCGAATGATAATCCGATTGAGATCTAAGGGTTTCTGGGCTGGCTAGTAGGAGCGGGAGGGGTTGGGCTGGGCTTCACAGAAAATAATGTAAAGTTGATCACCTTTTATCTAATTAATACAATGGGAAACTGTGTGCATAGCTATAATCGCATTTGTTTCCATGACAAAAAGGAGAGGGTTTCGTTCCATATTTACAAATGTATATCTAAATAACATGTATATGAAACAGGGCTGGTTTGCATTGTTCCCTTTGAACATCTAGCAAAATTCTGAATAAGCTCAATCATTCATTATTCACTAGTGTTCTACTGTGGTCACCGTGGATTTCTGACTTGGCCGTCCACAGGGCAGATTGTGTTTAGACAGTTTTAATATCATATAGGCCATTTTCCACCGGCCGACGAACACGTCATCATTTATTCCAGTTCCCTATTTTAAAGGCATTTTCAATTATACGCAAACCATTTCAAATGTAAGTAGCGTCGACCATCACCAATTAAACTACTCTCATTGCTTTGTTCCATCCAGATACACATCACGTGTAATCCCTATAAATAATTCATATCTATATACTTTTGCGGTGCATACATGTATTCAAATGTTTTATATTATCATATTTTGGCTGGAGTGACTTGTTATATCACAATGCACCGAAATACCAGGTAGATAAAATTTAGAGAGTCCAAAACCAGTGCTTTAGAATTATTTTGCAAACTGATTCTTATACACGTATACGAAATCTTCATAAATAGGCAAAACTATCTTAATCTTTTGAAAGAAGGAAAGCAATTTTGTGTAGCTTAGAACCAAGCGATTGAAGTATCTCGATGGCAGAATGTGTAACACTATAGACTATTTACAGCTTCAGTCTTAGAAATGCTACATCCCAATTTACAGGCTTACATCAAAAGTGTTTTTTATACAGGAGAGCTCTAATCACTGGATCTCGCTACCTATAATAGGAGGTCAAACAGAGACCTACCTTGAGTTTAGAAAGACAAACAAAAGCGTTTTTACTTGAGTCTATTCCCCGTGGACCCTAATTACAGATAAAGTCTTTCTTATATTTAAATTAATTCTTGTTGTACTATGAATACTCCTTTTCTGCCTCAAAGAGGTAGAACAGTAAAATTGCACTGTAGGGATGTATTTAAAGTACTGCAGCATCGTATAACTATCACCTTGGATATCAACTGAAAACCAACGTAGGCTAAAGCCGTAATTGATGTGATATCCCTAATGTCTTTTATTGGTCTGACTATATTCTAGTTCAATTGGAAAAAAATATATACTTGACTGTCAACTATTTATGCCAATAAAAGTATTTGAACAAAATGAAAAAATATTTCCAGTCTGCTGTATTTTTATTATACAACGGTATTGTCTAAGGAATTTAGTTCATATTTTCGGTAATGGTGAGCTAATGGTAGCTCCCCTGGTCTAGAATTGTGAACTGTGGAGGTCTATATAAATCCATTGTAAAATGTTGACTCAGTGCGAACTTTTATATAATGTCTTAGAAACTAGATCTTGCAAAAGAAGAGTTTTTTTACAGTTCTCACAGAGGTTTACTCTTAATAACACTCTTGAATTTGTTTCTTTTATTGTTCAAGTAAAAGAAATAGTGCATTCTTCGATGTGTTATGGCACCCTTCTATGTAGCATCTGGGGACAAGAAGGAGATCAGATAAAACACATATACATGTACACCTATTTACCGGTACTATGATTCATGATCTATATTTCATAGTTGTCTCGGTGAGTGAGAAAGTCATCTGCTTTATAAATTTTTGCATTACAAACATCCCAATTTTTAAATATGTTCTCGGTTTTAACACAAAAGGACTCAAGGGTAAGATGTTTTCAGAATGGAAGGTGGTTAATCCCACGATGCAATTTGTCACTTGCGAAATAGTACAGCTGTTCGCCTTTTCTGTTGCACTTCTCTTTCTAGTTTTGGTTCCATAACAGCAACTGCAACACAACCTTTTGACTGTTGGTACACATTCCACCCTCTCACCT
Organism: Alentia gelatinosa; assembly: GCA_950022655.1. Taxonomy (NCBI): domain Eukaryota; kingdom Metazoa; phylum Annelida; class Polychaeta; order Phyllodocida; family Polynoidae; genus Alentia; species Alentia gelatinosa. Next base: position 44,298,181 of record OX465586.1, read on the forward strand.
CCCCCCTCCCCATAAACACGACATAAGCTAAACAGACAACATAACATGTCGCACGAAGCGCTCTTCAATCTCCCCATTATCGCTGCATGTGGCTTATTGTATACCTGGCTCCTGGCAGGGTGGATACAAACACAACCTCCCCTCGTATAGTGTGCTATTTGCTCCAGACACTACTCCAAGGCACGCCCTCTATGTGACGCAATAGAGTTGATCAAATCAAGACTTTCCAGGTGGGGTATCAAAGGTCAGCTCAATAGATTTTGCTTACCCCATATTATTTGATATTTGATGCCAATTGCAAAACCTCGAGTTTAAGTTAACAGCATAGATTGTACTCCCTATTCTACACAAGAGTCGTAAGTATATAGGAACCTAGAGCTGAGCATCGGTATCTTATTCCGAGTTGTAGAAACAGAAGGTTGCAGGGTTATGACAATAACAGGTCCTATAACAACGTGTTGCCATATGTATCATTTCATTGAACCACCATCTCCGTTACTGCGCAGCCTAGACCAACACTTCTATTCAATCCACAAGTTATATCACTTGCCTTTCGTTAATCCATTCAATTTTTCACCATATCATGTGGTTTTTTGAAGAATTCTGCAGACACAATAAAGTCCAATTCCAACTAAACGATTTTGATACATAAAGGTGCCTTTGTCGGCGACAAAGGAACAGTAATTTGTTTCAGGCGAGGTACCCTAATCTAGTCAGCCGTTGTCGGTTAGTGTGGCACCCCTAAGCAAGGTGGAATGCCCACCCCCCCCCCCCCTGAAATGTTCCTTTGTCGCCGATAAATTGTCGGCCAATGTTCGTAAATCGCTTCCGACAAGTTTATGAACATTTTGATAAACTCTGTAGGCGACAAACAGACATTTGAAATACCCCCATGGTGCATACTGATATCAGCTCATAATTAGCATACAAGATTAGTCCTTAGGTGAGTACATTTTTTGTGTTCCACACACAGTAAAAGTGTAGACTCATCGGCGGACATCGAGTAGAGGGGGTGGAGGGTATTGGTCCTAAGCAAATCAGTGTACACCTACCGACAGATATCCTACCCCTAATATAAAATCCCATAGGCTTAACATTGAGATTCCGTATGCCACGCTGACTGGCATACGGACGTTTGTATGCTACTAGGGGCATACGGAATTTTGATGATTTTCATTCATGATTTTGATATTGAAATATTGTAGAGAGGGGTAGGATAAAATCAAAACCTGATTCGTTTTAATCTTGGCTTCCGTATGCCACTCCTGGAGTTTGGTTCCGGATACCACTCGGCTCCACCTCGTGATATCACTACGCCAAACTCCAGTCGTGGCATACGGGAGCCAAGATTAAAACTCATCCAGTTTTACGATAATATACGATTATTCACCCCGACAGAGTTAGGATTTGGGAACAAGTGCCATTTACCAACGTTCCCTTGTCGGTGACAAGATTTATCAACATGTTGATAAACTTTTGGCCACCGATTTAGGAACAAAGAAACCACAACTTTTCGGCGACAGAATAACATCTGAAGGAGTTGGTTCACTAATCGTTGCCTGACCCTTACCTAGTTCTGATACATCTACCGGCTGAGGCCGACTCCGTTAGGATGCCTTGCCTGAGACAAATTACTGTCTGTTTGTCGCCGACAAGGGTACATAAATGTTCCGAAATCGGTATTGGTGTATTGGGCTTTTAACTACAATCCAAATGACCTGAAGCCAGATGGGGAACAATTAATTTCGGTGTTTGCAGCTATAGTGCCATACAAAAACGATATTCAATATAAGAGATTTCTTTATAGGAAAACCTTTTGGAAACGACCAGAAAATTATGCTTTCCAAATGCATCACAATTCCCATCTCACAACGGTGCCACAGTTCCACTAATTGTATATACTATTCTACTCTTTTTGTTACAATGTTTCCAGACAGTTTTGCTCTTCCTGGCACCTGCATGCATCAATCGGCTATCTGCGATTAGTCTATTTATTCAACGCAGAATCCGTAACTTTTTATCCATATAACCATTAAAAACTTCACAATGGTAAATGTATCAGGATTACAGGTATTATGTTATAGAAGAACGTTTGAACCCCATCATGAATATTGTACAAGTGTGCTCAGGCACGGACATGTTATTGTAAACAACTCGTCATCCACCACTTTACCATTATGACAACACAAGCTTGTTTTCCCATTCTGTACAACCTTTTTGTGTTCTGTGCTACCATGCTACCATGCCGTGCTCTTGTCACAGGTGCAGCCATTTTTATTCTATCCTATGAAAGAAGCTCCATATTTTTCACCTAGCACGGTAAGAATAAACATTCATCTCTGGTCTTTGTATCGTACATGTGTCTATGGTGAATCTAATGTAATAATTGGGCAATCTAGATTCATGGTTTCTGAACATAAACCATGCGACTTGTTTGTTGGGGAAGCATTACACGGAGTGCCAAGGCACAATGTCAAAAGATAATGATGTGAAGAGGCCATTTTCCATGTATTTGATTCGACCTACCTTGTTCTTGAGAATGCCCTATATGCCCTTGTGGGCAAAAAAGTAGAGAAGGGTCGTTGCCTTCGTATATTAGAAACAAATTAGTCAATTTCCTTACAGAAACGATTTTTTCCAACTTATCTATGTGTATAGAATATATTGTTTAGCATAAATAGAATAGGAAAGGTCATGAAGCCACAAAAAAACAACACTTGAGATTCAGAAAAGACATATATATCGAATCTGCAACAAAAAGGAAGAGTAATAGATCAATAAAGTGTTGATCACATAAAGGCCGAGAAACGCCTCCTGAATAATATGTTTAAGCAGATTTTCCATTTTGGGATAACCTGATAGATCATGCATTAACGATCATAAAGATCTTTTATTATAAGTTCACATATACGATGATATCGTATCTTTGGACAGCACAAAATGGCAATATGAAATAGCAGATGAGTATCAGTTAGAAGAGTATCAGTTACCTATGGTTAAAACTTGACAATCTAAAGGCAGAGGGTGGATTTTAGATATTGAAGTGAGACAGTACACTTAGATCCCAACATACTTTATTGTACTTATCTTACTGTTTTTCGTAATTTCTACTGAAAATTTGTTGCTGTTAAGGTAATTCACGTACAAAACAATCCCAGTACTTTGTGCATATGTATCATCGCCTTTTGGGGGAAAACATCTATCAATCTTTTAATTTAGTTGTATTGTCAATTATCACAGGGCGTATAGTTTGGGGGACAAGATTAGCGAGATTTTCAAAAAGGAAACGACCAGCACACAGGTGTATTGCATTCTCATAATTTTTAAACTATCAATATACTATATTAAGTTGACACGCAGCCACCCATAGTACACTGTCCCGACGCCCATGCCGTCAGGTAGCCGCTTGGTGTCACATTCCGGACCCTGGATGTTTTTTACTACCAGGCTCTGAGACCAGGCAGAGCAGGTGCGCGCCGTGATCTGCCCAGCACGTGGAGGAGAGAGAAAGCGAGGTGGTGTGAGCACCCTCCTTCTCCCGGCGGCGACAACCAGGTGGCCTGCCATGAACCCGGCGTGCGTCGCGCGGGTGCGGGGGGTTAATCTGGCCACCGTACACCCACCGTACACCACCGTGCTCCCCCTCTTCCTGATGGTGTGCACGTGCCGGCCCCGTCCTCCAGTTGAGTCATCGCCCACTGGCGTATCGTGGCCGCATGTTGTGTAAACTCGCACTGCGGGGAAAAAACCACGGGAGGTGGGCAGGCGCCGAGAAACGCGGCCGCATTCCCAGTAGCCTTGGTGGTGGTGTGATGGTGGTGTTAGTGGTGGTGGTGGTACACGGTGGTGGCGCACGAACTTCAGAGTGCTTCTCGGATGTGTAATTATAGCCGTGTGGCGGAGCCGGCCTGATTGAATCTGAAGGATGGGGACGCTTAGAAATACCATGGCAGAGAGTGGGCCCACCCAAACGGTCCCGCCCTCCTATACAAAGATCAGCAGCGTGAACAGTTTACTCCACAAGTTTAGTACGATATCAGTTTTAAAGCTACTTCTCTTTCTAACCTAACAGAAACTTCTATCTTTGAAACACCAATCAAGAATTTACGTTTAACACATCCTGGGAAAGAATACATATCTTGTACACAAAGGCCCCCTAATGTTATTGAATAATTGTGCGATATGATTTAATCGGATATATCGGATATTCAACTAGTACAATGGTGATGGTATAATTGTCCGTCACTGTCATTTACACAGCACTATAATGCAATATTTAACTTATGAAATTCTTGGTTTATACTTTGTTCACGTTGACCATGGTAGTCACGGCAGCCCGAAACGTATGGCGCCGTGACAGTCTTGCTGTTTTAGTCCCAGTTGGATCCTGTTGCGTCTACACGATGATCCCGGTGGGTACGGTTTGAATTACTTTCAAGGACCATCTTCTCCATGCCGTCCCCTCGAGTTGTCTCACGTCCCTCACGATTTATCCACGGTACCCTGGACAGCCGTTCAGGCTTGATTTTAGCACCCATAAAGATTCCCATTAACACAGTGGCTGTCGTGGCTGGTTTAAAATTCTGCCACTGCAACTATGGTGATCAATTACATTTGTTCATCCTTTCTGACCGAGTTGTCCCACGTCCGTTCCATTTCATCCACAGTGCGTCCATGGTGCCCCAAAACGTGGCCGCCAGCATTATCCGGCGTTTTCACCTGCTGATTATGACCACAGATTATGACATTTAGAACCGCCGACCGATTATGTGACACTTTTGGTACAACAATCGTCAGATGGAAACTAGAAGGGTCAACGATTATTTTCTCATCAGCATTACGTAATATAGCACCACCGACCCACTTTTGAGGCCATCGGTGATATCAAACCATGTTGAATTAATCGGTGGCTGAATGAGGGTCAAAAGTCGGTCAGCGACTACCATAATGTTCATAGAACAACAGCGTTAATTCTGACCGCCTCCGATTATGCACACCAATGGTATCTTAGGCAGTACCGCCGAACGACTTTTAGATGGGTTTCCTATAATCGATAGCTTTTTTGTTGGTAGGTGGAAACGCCACATTAGTCGTATGCAGTGCTGATTCCATCAGACTGAGACTTTATCGGAAAGTTTCTGGTCTCTTCGGAATATATAAAAGAACATCTTATATGGTGAATGTACTCGCACGATAAATCATATTAGCGCCCACAATCACCAGAAAAAAAGATTTGTGTTTCAACCGCCAGCTATGCTTAAACGATTCTTCCTGATTTTCCCCGGCCCAGTCCGATCTACATTTGAGCAAATTGCAGCTGCACGGTGGAATCAGTGCATTAGGGTGTGCATCCAGAATTTCAAATCTGAGGGTCCAAATCATGATAAGGGAGGAACCCCGTATGGATGAAAAATATGTAAGGCGTTCGGAAGTATGGAACTATCAAAACTCTTATAGATTGCGTGGGGGGAGGCTTAGGTTCCGCCCTCGAACCCCAATCAATTATTGTCTCGACGTGCCGGTGATTCATGCTATTACTATCTATTCGAGTTTGTATCTGAAAACATAATGTCTTAGGATATGCAATGAAATTAATTTTGTTAAAAAAACGCTTCCCACCTCCAATAATATTCACCATTTGCATACAACCACTTCCATACTTCCCCAAAATTAATACTGATAATATCGTAAGTGTCGATTTTAACACAAACATTGAAAGTTGAAGCAGAAGAAACTCTTGTCATGTAAACTGGGTGCATCGCGGATAATTCTCTAGCCGGCTCACACTGCTCCTCACACGGTCAACATATACCGGACGGCCGCGGTCTCCTGCACTCGTCGCACCTGTCACTGCGTATGCCACATAGGATTTTAGAAATGGGCGTGTAATTTTTCGTATTTTCTCAACAAACTTACATAACAAAAGGGTTTGTCCATATAAATTCATTCCCTTTTTAAAAAGTATTAGCTCCGTTTACTGCGTATAATTTTAAGTCATGAGTATATAGATAGAAAGGTATTTGATATTGCATAATTAGCATATACTTTTGCTTGCTTTATTCTTCTCGCGCCCTTTTCACCTGATCTGATACAGTCACCCTGCAAAGCTAATATTTCCCTAACATGTTATCTTAAAACACAAAGTATTCATTATCATATCAGTAGTGAATCTAAATTAATTAAAAGGATATAATGAACGGTTGTCAACGTCTTTGAGATAAAGTAAGTAATTGCATATACCTTTGCCGTCACGTATGGAGACGCGATAAATAACTTTCTTCCCTAAAATTCGAAATTACAAAAGCTACTATGTCTAGTATGCATCATACAAAACATGCAGATACCTATTCATATAGCTTCCAGAACTCTTATAAGGAAGAGTATATATATATTTATTCCACGATCAATGTTCACGATGTTATGCGTTACGTCCATGCAGGCTGGAAAGGCATGATAAGAGATACGGTACGACGTGAATGTATACGTCACTGCTACTTGAGTTGAAGAGTACCACACCTAGTGCTCACATGTGCCAGCACCTGAAAACCCACGATGCAGGGTTTAAACTCCGTCTACCACTGTGACATCAAAACCGAAAAACTAAATATACCTCGTATGCGATGCAATAATTTCGGATCGTATTCTGATATAATCAGCCCAGTTCGGTTACAACTCTCGGACTAAGTATGGATAACAAGGGTAAGTCACCGGGTTTACTTTACCCAGAGAAAAATACTGCTTTAGACAGGAGATGGAGTAGGAAACCCGTTATAAAGGACACATGTGCCTACAGTCTTATCTTTGGCAGCTATCCACAGTAAGGGATTTACACACCACTTTGATGGCTTTACGCAAAGCAGGCGAGTTGGAATAGGTAAGAGGGGAAAGAACCTTATAGTTACGAACCTAGGAATGAATATTATTCCGTGTTCTCCCTTTCTTGTCAAGTTGAAACTGCATTCCTATATATATGTACATATATTAACATGCCGATAGCTGTTACAAGTACAATCTATTTGAACATTATGGCAATTTATTGTAGGGAACATCGTTGTCTTACTTCTTCCTATTCTGACGTATCCTTCTTGGTGTGTGTCTCTCTCTCTATGTCTGATAATGTCTCTGTCTCGAGATATATTATATTCCGATATCAGATATCCTATCATAATACTATGAGGAAATATGGGGTAAGCTCCATATATCACTTCTGTAAAGATGATATTATCTTCCTGAATCATACCTAAACAAATGGTTTTGCATTCGGACTTTTTTTTCTCCCAGATCAAGAATTCTTATAATAAAACGTTATGAGTCTCGGTGTCTTTCTTCAACATACCTCGATCTTTTTGGCATAACCCAAACCGAAGTTCTCGATTCAATGATCGACGCCAAACCCACACGAAATGTTTTGTAGTAAACAACAGGGGTTTTCTTTATAGGATCGTTTGAAATTAGATACACCCTCTCCAATTACTAGACTGTCCGTCACTTTTAGAAAGACCATTTCCCTTTATTGTCTGTCTAACCCTTTCACAAGGCCCCCTACTGAAGTGGCCCGCACCAAACTTCTATATATATCACAGTGACGGGATGGTTTATCAGGCGCGTGGCGTGTCTATAACGTAAAGTTTTTATAAATTAAGTTGATTGTAGCCTATAAATCACGCATCGACAGTTTTCAAACTACATAATTCTGTGCTTTCTTTATCGAAGATTTCATATCTAATCTCCTTGATATTGACGGGCTTCTGACGGATAAAAAAAAGATGGTGCGGGCATGTCTTCATAATTAATCAATCTGTTGCTATAAAAGGCTTTATTTTAGATTTCGGATAAAGATGTTTACGAAGATCGATATAGAGGGAAAATATTCTGCACTTGTCGTTGAGTGGTTGTAGTCGTTTGTAGATGAGCAAATACTTATCATACTGATGCAGAGTGCAGTGGATACCAAAGACCCACTGAAACGAGTTAAATCACCGAGAATAGTGCTGTGATCATCCTTGGTGGCCTGGTCTGTCTAACGAAGGTATTCTACACAGGTTGGTGTAACCTTAAAATATGAAACCGGATCAGATTTTACAAGATGTTTATCACACAGGAGGGGATCCAGCAGGTTGTAAATAAAAGAGCATGATGTTTCTAAGTTTAGCGATGTAGGAGCGGGATTGAGGTGTACCATGACGGATACACCTGTCTGAGCCTCACCTTCAACCCCTGCCTCCCTCGTGCCCCTTTACCCCCTTACCCCCAGCGCCTCTCCCTCTGGGGTCATTACTGGTGGCCATCGGTGCACACAGCTCTCCACACCCTGCTGTGAGCGATAATGAGGGACGGAACTCATTGTAGCCCCAGCCTCGTTCTGATTTATGCCCCATCGGAACCTGACACGCCGCGAGGGGGCGCGCGCGTCGCCGGCGTTCCTCACGTCATAGTACTGAAAGCGACGTCGGTTGGGGGCGTCTTTATATGGACGTCATTCTTGACGTCATTCTTCAGATAAAGTGGGGTATATGCAGAACAGTGGACGTCAGTGACAGCCCCCCTTCCTCTTCCTCATCCAGTCTCAAGTACTCTCCATCCGGCTCAAGTGCCCTCAGTTTAAACTATCTGCCTACAGCTGACCGCCAACCATTGTCATATTTTGAGATTTTATGAAAAGCAAGTCACTCTGTTTGATCTATTTTGTTGGTAGTAATTGAGGTTGGGTGAAGAAAATGTACTTTCTCCCAAGACTACTACTTGAAAGTATAGGCGGGGTTAGCATTCGGAAATACAACAATGACAGTTTCTTAGAAAGGTTTTATGTTGCTAGAGAAGTACCTTATTGTTGACAGAAGTTGACACGAAAATATTTACCGGGCAAGTGTTGAGGACATAGCGGTGCGGCTTAGGATTAAGTGTCAGTAGCGCGCAGGATGGGAGAGGATTTGTGAAGAGTGTCCAGGTGCAGAACTGGAGAGTGACCAGTCAGTGACCGAGCGAACCGGTCAGTATTTGACCGATGTGTAACGTCTCAGCTGAACCAGCAAGTACCGGTGTGTGTACATTGACTGACTCCCGGGTGCCGGCCTACAAACAGATCTGGTTTCATACCCCGCAAAGCTTTGCCCTCACGCGGGCCACCACCACCACCAGCATCCCTCCCTTCCCTGCCGTCTTCCCGCCAGAGGTTCGCCCAATGAAGACATGCTCCAGTACAGGGCCGGGGAAGGGATTAGACCACAGAGGTCAGGTGCTCTTTTAACCACCTTGCCTCCGGGAGGAATCGACCCCATGATTTTCTCATTTTCTGGAAGAGAAATCGCCAGAGGGTCAGGGGGCTGCACGACAGGTAGGGGGTGGTGTCATGACACTCAGGGGCGGCAGGGGGGCGGGCAGGGCGGGGGAGACTCGAGTGGACACGGGGCTCTAACCTGACGCTGCAGGTGCACAACCCGGCGCCGCACACAGACCCGGCAGCTCGCCCAACTGAGCACACAAGTGAAGTGTGATGATGACGGCTGGTTGGTGGTTTTATTTGAAGTGCAAATTAATGCGAGCTCTTGGAGGCTCTTCTGGTCATTAATTCCGGCTTCTGTGGCCAGCATACCAGCCCGGTCCCGCCCTTCACGACCTCCTCATGTCTGCTTCTATATGATTCGTGCATACAGCGCACATTCTGAAACACTGTCGATATCAACCTTGCTACTTTATTCTTTCTTTATACAGTTAGAATATTGTAAAACAAAGTGATTCCATAATGCTTGATTTCCAAATATAGGATACATTTGATTTTATTCACAATCACAACAGCAATTCTGTTACCACTATATTATCAACATGATCTTGTTGAATTTAAATGCAATATTCTGTAAATAGTAAATTAGATACATGGAAATATATTGCGATTTTCAGTTAGCTCTCCAGGGTGTATATTGAGTTTGTGTTGTGAAATAAAACGGGAACTAAAATGTCTGCACGTAGCTATTCACTAGTGTATGAATGGTTAGCTGATAATTGATATAGCTAAATGTTCGTATATATACTTTTAGTGGGAAAGGGTGAAAGCTGTGCTCCTCTAATGTATGAAAATACATTTACATCACCAAATATATTCTTGATGAGAATCTGAATTTGTCTTTTGTTTCTTGATAGAAAATGATAAATAGTATTCAAGAATATTGGGTGAAGTAGTTGTCCTCATGAGCTGGAAAGCACACATGTACTTTACAAAGAACTACTCTTTTGGCTTTAATGAACCTGTCCCATGAAAAATAACTATTCACAGCAACGGGGGGTTCCAGCTTATTCCATATGTTTTGCTGAGCAGGTTTAGAAAAGACGGACAGGAGCATCAAAGGGCTTAGTGTTACTGCAGCAGTGCTTTTAAGAGAATAGTTAAAATTTTTATTTCCTGAGTTCCTCTCTATGAGCTTATTACGTTTGGCAAGGCAGAGTAGCAACTTCCTAATATTTAAAGTGCATGCGCATATATGTGCATGCAAAGAGATATCGGGTAACCATCTTCCCACGTCTTTAGAAAGATATGTATTTGTGGTCTAAAAATATCGGTATGAAGTGTTTTTATTGATGATATGAATTTACTGTAATTTTAGGCAGACAGCACAGGACAATAACAAACTATCTTCACTATAGATGACGCTCGGTGTTAAACGTTGGTCGGTTACTGGACTGTACATTTAATACTTATTCATATTGTGATTTATTTCTCAACTGAGGGGTGTTGATATACGACAGTATTGGCTTGGTATATGCGAATCACATATACAGGTGACTACATTTAAAGACTAGCAGCGTCAAATGACCAGCTAGCAGATGGACAGAAATAATCCTCCTAATATAAACCAATAAGGATATGAGCATGATCTGATCTTCCTGAAAATAATTTATTATTGTTGTTTGGAATCGTGCAAGGAAGAGCGCTCCTCTTAGGATGCGATTGTACACTATCCTCTTATTACCTAAATAAAAAACAACAAAAACATACAATTCTGGAATTGACTCAGTTATATAAATTGACTCGGGGTTACTATGAAATAAATGGTCTGAATAATCCCGCTGAGAAGCGAAGCACAATTGTTCATTTCGCCAGTACAGACACATATATTGGGCGGTGGATTATTATGTCTTCAGGGCCCTTCTATCATACCCCCTAAAGGCTCAAAGATAGCATTTCCTTTACCTCGCCGCGGGCAATTCTTCCCGTCGATTACATGCGCATTATCAACATTTCTGGATTAAGGCAGGCGTCGTGACTTGGCGCCGTTAGATGGCTGACAGTAATCTAACCTGTACCCCTACTCCACATCACATACATGTATGCACCTAGACACCCCGCCCTGACCCCTGCTAGCCGGAAGTGGGCTCGCCGCCATGTCTTTCCACTCTCATCTGCACCGTCTACCAGCAACACCAGGGGGCACATTTCAGCGTTCGTTTTATTATACTCTGACCTTTGATGAAATGTATGAATCCACTTCGGTCATTTTCTCATATACTATAAAGAACCTACGGTGCGCTTGATTGATAATTCGCCTAGAATATATGACTTTCTTCGGTACTTCAAATTCGTTATATTGGTAATACTTTAACTCATGCCAGAGCTGTTATTTATACATGAAAGACACGAACAAAATTGGGGGTGTAAGCTCTAAGCAATGCATCACTAAAACAGTTGTTGGCAAAATTCCATGAACATTGCCGGATAGAACGTCTCAACAGACACACTTGTCTGGACCGTGTTCGTGTGACAGCTGGTGTTACGATACTATTAACATATATACCGTTTACTAGACCTTTTGTCTGGTAGTCTAAGGCAATGCTGTCTAACTTTATGAAAATATAGGTTTACTGCGATCAATTCCAATATCACATCTATATGATAAATCAACCTGTATAGATCTAACAATTGAAAATATGGTAAATGATAAGGGTCTTTGTCAGTTCCAAATAAAACTATAAAGCATTTGCAAGAATGACACAAAATGATTGGTAATAGTCTTCTATAAAGCTCGATCAAAGACCTATGGAACCAGTAACGTCTAGCATTAAATTTAAATCATATCAATACATGAGAGTCTACCGAGTTTAGAGTATACTTATGTAAAATCAGGTGTCGCGTCATCACCTTTGACATTCAATGGAAAGTCAGACGATATCTCATTTGAGAGACTTGGTTCGCTTTTTCCTTTCGACTTGGAAGTAACGTTGGGGGCTTGAGGATCAGCGGTGTACGGGGCCTTCTTGTAATTCCTTCACTCTGGAAACGCGCCAACCGGCCCATGACCCGCCAGTTTTAGAGAAAAGAAAGCGCGGTGTTCCCCTTGCTCTAAGTCCCAATATTGAGTAAGATTCGGAGAGACAGGTGTTTGTGCAAATTAGACCAGATTCTAAACATCAGCAGAAAGTGTGTAATGTGATGACTGTTTTCTTTCCTCCACATCCTGTGCTTTTTTTTCTATTATAGTGTGGCTAAATCCAGTCCTTATCTTGGAAACCAGGATGCAGAATATAGAATTTATGGCGTGTGGGTAAGGTACTCCTACGATATCTAGACCAAAATAAACATATATCTGAGGCGTGTTTTGTAGACCTATTCACTGCACGAAAACCACTATTTTACATATATATATACGCCATTGCCATAACGCACGTATCGGCTGTATCGTGCCTTGTTTACATTTGTATACACCTCTTATCCGCGTCTGCGTTTCGGGTGTCTACGAGGTAGTTTCCATATGTAGACGCGCGCGACTTGGTTGTATTTCACGCCTGGCGTATCCAAGATAAAACATGCTCTGTGCGATACATATACACCAGGCGCATATATGATACAAAAAGAAAAAAAAATGGGACCCGCGGCCCGCCCCGTCCTGTGGGTGTTGGTAGAGGATGCACCAACACTGACCCGCCACCCGCGACCTTCCATCCCCATCCCCTACCGCCCCCCCCCCCCCCGACACCCCAACACCCCAACACCCTACACTAACTCTACCCACAGTGAAGCCCTAGTACACGACCCCCGCCTTCTAGACGCAAAATCCTACTGTTAGACGCGTTTCGTATACATATGTAAAATAGTGGTTTTCGTGCAGTGATTCCAGATATATTTATTTCGAAATTTTACTAATTACATAAGTCCATATCCCTCTCAATTTCCAAAGGATTGACAATATTCGTTATGGAATTCTAAAATATCTGAGGAAAGATTGAAATGCAATGCTTATTGTTTCATCATGCATTGTTATTTTTTTTTAGAAAATGTAAAGGTAAGTCGCCTTATTGTAAAGGTACATTAATATCACTTTACTCATTACCAGAAGATTTAGCTCTCTAGATATATGGTAAATGATATCATATCTTGACAGGATACAACATTGAGCCAACAGTTTATTTCACTGTTTTCTGAATATTGATGTCATAGAAATTATGGTTAAATGAGTTGGTGACCTGTTATAGAAAGATGTAGTTTAATGAGTAGTTGATGAGACGGCTCAAGATGGGCAGACAGGTAAATTGGTAGGCAGGTAAGGTTGATGGGTTGACATATGTAAACGCAAGTTAGATGGACGGGTGGGCAGATTAGGTGGATGGGTGGGCAGGTTAGGTGGGCAGGTTATGTGGGCAGGTTAGGTGGACAGGTGGGCAGGTTAGGTCGATGGGTGGACAGGTTAAGTCGATGGGTGGGCTAGTTAGATGGACAGGTGGGCAGATTAGACTCAGTTTAACAATATGGTCCTAGGAGAGTTATGCCTGTAAGAAAGGTCCTATGACAGTTTGCATTTAATTAACTATAAAGAGGGACTGTCTTGGCCAAGGATCTTAGCCAGATTGTCCAAAAGTGTTCAACAAGTTTGACCCACATCTTACAAACTGTCCTACACATACCAAAAAGGGGACAACTATATAGGTGTCATATGGTATGTAATACAAAATGTATTACAAAATGGCAGTGTTAGAGGGGAAATATCTTAAGCCTGTCGACTTAAGGTGACTTCTGCTTGATATTTATGTCCACCTAAATACTGGTAGGTCAAGTTGCGACCGGGTTAGATTAATTCCCGTCGACTTGAGTCCCCGTTTGGTATATATAAGACGGCATGGCAGGCAGGTCTTCATTCCACTTCAAGCAGCTCTACCATACACTTCAAAGTCAAGATGCTTCTACATACTAGAACATAGAGGGCCAACACTGCTTAAGACATGCCTGCTGACACGCCTGCTGACACGCCTTCTAAAAGGCCTGCTGACGCTCCTGCTAAAAAGCCTGCGAAGGCTGTACAACAAGATGCAGCACCAGATGCACCAGATGCTGCTCCACATATGCCGGAGAGTGCTTGTGGTGATCCTCAAGGAGCAGATACTGACCCTGCACCTGATGTGTGTGCCGCTCCTGCTTGCAGTAGTCGACATCGCTGCTTTCACCCCACGGTCACCACATTCAGCAAGGAACAGAAGGAGGATATTATCTAATTCCTTCAACGTAATCCGTAACTCTATGCCAAACTTGTGGTCCACTGCATTCCAGCGAACCAACCACAAGGACCTGCTTTGGAAACAGTAGACAAACAGCTGGGGAACTCTGCACTTGGTACCTCAGTATGCAGATCAGACTTGGTTCCAGGCATCTGGGGCCGTGGGGTCGGCAAGTTGAAGCCTCAAGACAAATGGATCTGGGATCAGTTCCAGCTCCTGTTGCCCCACCGGGCCAATCCAGCCTGCACAAGACCATGGAAGAAGAGAACAAATGCAGCCACCTCTGCCACACCAACAACCTCATGTAAACCTGCTACTTCATGTACACCTGCTACTTCAACCTCCACCACCTGCACAAACACCTCTACAACCTGCACAAGCACCTCTGAGAGTGACAGCTCCGATGATGATTCAGTAGAATTATCTTGTAGAACATTGTAGTGGATGTAAAACCTGTTAGGATTTATTTGTATGTTAAGAACACGGTAATAGATGTTAGAACCGATATGGATGTAAATCATATAAAATGGTGTAATATGAATGTAACTTGATACTGATAATATATTATGATACATAAGAACATGTATGATCTGAATGATCTGAAATGATGGGAAATTGTATAATACTCTATGATTAAATAGAGGATGAATTAAGTTGGAAACATGAAATAAATCCTGGTAATTGTCTGGGAATTGTAACAACATGTGACTAATTGTAAGACGGTTGAATTGGATGGCATGGTCTGTGTTAGAGACAGGTGTATCGTCTATAGACCGCCCCTATGGTATTGTTTGCGTTTCTGGCCAGTGGCCTGGAGGATTAAGGTATTGTGTGGTAGCTCTTAGAACCTGTAATCCGGCAGAGAGTATTACAAAGGACCTGTATGTCATTGTCTTGTACTTGTGTATAAAAAGGAAGAGTGGAGAATTAAAGAATCAGTAAGAATCTGGAAGCAAACCAGTCTGTGTCTCTCTCCGTTCTTGGATTGTACTGGTAGTCTGGCTTTACAAAGTGGTGACCACGACGAGACCTCTGGTATCGTAAATACGGAGTTCGAACGAATACAGTAAAGCTGATAGGACGTTATACCTGATCCAGAATGTCAGGAGATGGGAATGGACTAGCGGTGAGGGAGAGGCTGCAGCCCCCGGAGGTTATGTACCCGATAGAAATAGAGAATTGAGAGCCAGGCTTAAGGAACACGCTAAGAAGGTGGGAATCTGTGATGGATCTAGTGAGACTACGGTAAGAGCTTGGCTGAAAAGCATAAGTTTCACAGCACGTTGTACCGAAGCAGGGGATGCACTAGTTATAGACAAGGCTATCGGATCTAGTTCAACTTCCTGGGGAATCAGCAAGCATTTACAGACTTCGCTTCGCAGAACTGGCAAGTGAGGCCTACAATGCAGCCCAGTTGAGGGACCCGGACACGTTCAGAATTATTCTGAAGGCGTTCTGTAAAGGCTTGGCGACCGCAGCGGTAGGAACCCAGGTCCGGCTACAACGCCCGCAAGACCTGGAAACCACTTGTAAGATAGCATGTGCATCCACGGAAGTGTTGGAAGAATCAGGGATGGCGGACCCATTAGAAATGGCGGGGATTACGAAGAAGGTGAAGGAATCATCAATGTTAGTTGAGACCAACCATGTGGTGAAATCCCTACAGAAGGAAATGCAGTCGTTAAATAAGCGAATGGAAGCAATGAATTAGAAAAGTGAGACTCTAATGCAAGCAGTGGCCACGGCTGCCATGGGAGAGCCAGAAACGAGAGACATGAGAGGAGGACATCCCCAGCAGCCGCCGGCACAACAGAGAGCGGAGCAGACGAATAACTGGGGCCAATTTCCATATACGGGAGGATGGTCCACCCCTGTAGGACCACCCGGAGGGGATTGGAGCGGGCCACCAACCAACAACCCCGGTTGGGGATGGCCAGCCTGGAATGGTAATCCACCAGCTCCAACTGGGAATTGGCAGGCACCAACGCCGGCCAATTGGGCACCGACAGGGAGAGGATACAGCGGGGGAAATCGATTCAGAGGAGGGCGATCACAACCTAACGCCAGAGTGAAGTTGGGTGCTAATCGATCTCGGGGCAAATGCTGGGCCTGTGGGCTACTAGGACATTTTGCAGCTGAGTGTCCATTGCGAGACCCGCAGATACAGGCAGCATTCGAAATAGCGGAGGAAGCATCATATCCAGAAGCAAACCTGGAGGGAGGGGCCTCTTATCCCATGGCTTACCAACAGGCCGCAGGAACGAGGAACGAATGGAGCCACGCCCAGGGAAATGGAGGAGCGTGCCAGTAGACAGCCGAGTAACTTTCCTCCTCAATCTGCTGAATGAGTAATGGAGGGTGCTAGCTGACTCTGGCGCGAGCCGTACCATGGTACAAGAAAGAGTATGGAGGGAAAGCTGTCGAAAATAGGGACTACAACCAGTACTAAGGCCGGGAGCACAGCTAAGATCGCTCTCAGGCCATGAAATCCCCACCTTGGGAACAAGCCATCTGAATCTATTGGGTGAGTCGATACCAGTTTTTGTAGTCCGTGAATTGTTGCATGATGTACTTTTGGGAATTGATGGAATGAAAACATTGGGAGCGCAACTCGACTGTCATGAACAAACGATAACCCTTAAAGATAGGAAGTATCAATGTGGAGAATGGTTGGGGAGAGATATCCTGATGTGTGGGGCATTTGCAGAAATAGACGTATGGAAAGAGAAATACCCACTAGCCTTTACAAGCAAAGACAGACCGCTAGGTAGGACAGAATCCATCACATTGAGCATAAATACAGGGGACGCGGAACCAGTGAGGCAACGGGCTTACAGGGTACCCTTATTGAAGAGGACAGTAGTAGAAGCTGAAATACAATCACTGCTAGAAAAAGGGGTATTCCGGCCAAGCAACAGTCCATGGGCCTCTCCCATTTTGTTGGTGCCGAAAAACGATGGTTCAATGCGCTGCGTGGTAGACTTCCGGAGAGTAAATACAATAACAAATCCCGCACATCCAGGATATTTTCGACCAACTCAGTGGGGCGAAAATATTTTCAACGTTAGATCGGAAATCAGCCTATTGGCAGGTGCCCGTGGACCCAGGGAGTATAGAGAAAACAGCCATGTCAACTCACCTAGGGCTGTTTGAATTTATACGAATGCCAATGGGGTTAACGAACAGTGCAGCAACGTTGCAAAGGCTGATCAACAGTGTCCTAGCGCCCTACCTCTATGTCTCAGTCCTAGTCTATCTGGACGATATCGTAGTGTTCTCAAAGACACCTGAAGAGCACACAGAACATCTGGAACAGGTATTGAAATTGCTAGTGGACCACAACCTCACCCTCAATTTGGAAAAATGTGTATTCCGCAGAGATAAGGTTAAGTTACTGGGTTATCTAGTGGGGATAGGAGGAATTCAACCCGATCCGGACAAAACAAAAGCCATTAGCCACATGCCCCCACCCAGAAATGTGAAAGAAGTACGACAATTCCTAGGTATGGCAAACTATTATCGCAATTGTATCCAAGATTTTGCTAGAATGGCCGAGCCCTTAGTGAGCCTTACGAAGAAAGAAACCCACTTTCTGTGGGAACAAGAGCAAGAAGAGGCCTGGGGGAAACTGCGAGATGCTCTAACATCAGAGGAAGTCATGTGTTTTCCCAATCTGGGAATGCCCTATGTTCTGTATACGGACGCTTCGTATAGGAGGGATCCTGACCCAGAGGGACGAGGAAGGTTTAGAGCGACCGGTACAATATTTCTCCAAGCAACTAAAAAGCGCGCAATTATCCTGGGCTACGATAGAAAAGGAGGCATATGCCGTGATCTATGCTCTAAGACATTTGCGTCCTTATCTGTTTGGGGCTAGCTTCAGGGTGGTAACTGATCACAAACCGTTGCTATCGCTATTTGTATCAGAACTGAATAATACCAAAATCCAACAATGGACAGTTCTCCTAGCGGAATACGGGGCCCCAATCGAGCGGACATGTTCAGCAGGCTAGGGCCCCCGATAGGGGAGGGAGAAAGTGCTCCCATGGCAGAAATGAGGTTGGAATGGAATGATCCGCATCTCAATAGGGAAGAATTGATACAAGCGCAAGAAGAGATGGAAGAATACCACATAGGGGAGAAGAGAGAAGAGGGCCTGCTAGTATACGAACAAGTACTTTATACAATCAATGAAAAGAAAGGAAAAGGGGAATACCCAAGGGTGTTAGTGCCTGAAGATATGAGGGACAAACTAGTGAGGCGACTTCATAAGGAAGTAGGACATGCAGGCATGGAAAAGACGATGGCCCGATTGGTACAGTCATATAGCTGGCGGACAATGAGGGGAGACGTATTCAAAATCCTAGAGCAATGTGCAGTATGCGAGACGCACAGAAGGCCCAATAGGTTCCCGGAATCATCACTCATGCCTACACCCAGTAATCCAGGGTAAGTGATAGGAATGGATTTATTCGGGCCTCTGCCAATTTCCGAGAATGGGAATCGCTACACGTTAGTAGTGATTGACCACTGTACAGGCTGGGCCGAAGTCGAACCTCTAAGAGATAAGTCAGCCAAAGGGGTCCTTTCCTTTCTGCAAAGAGAATATGTCCCGAGATACGGCCCACCCAAAATAGCCATAATGGACAATGGGTTGGAATTCCGAAACATCCTAGTACGGGGCTATTTAAAACAAATAGGCACCGAGATAAGACATACCACTGCCTATCACCCACAGACTAACGGGCGGACAAAAAGGTTTAATAGGACGATCAAGACCATCTTAGGGAAGCTTGTAGATGTGCGGAGATAGAGAAAAGAGAGATAGAAGATAAAGAGAAAGTTTCAGCCATGTAGGCTAAATAAATACATACAGTATCCACTGTGGCTGGAAGTGGTACAAAACCATAAGTGGTACAAAATTTGAAATAATGAAGCCACTGCGAGTCCTGATGGTATTTGGCACCATCCAAGCATCTTGATACATCTGGACCTTTGTTTTCAATTCCACCAGAGCTGAAACAGCACAAATTACGGGCCGATAAAAATTTTGAGACATCAGGAACTTTTGAAGATGTTAGGCGTGAGAGATAATCTGGTAAGATATTATCTGAAGTTGAGATATATTGACATGACAATTCAAAATTAAAAATAAAACTGAGCCAAAAGAGCTCGCGAAGCCAGTACATGGCATATACACTTCTGGATCTACCAGTATTAACCATAGACACCACCTGAGTATTGTCACTCTTGAGCCTGATTTTGTGATTTCTCCAAACCTCCCCCCACGGAAGGGCCGAACAAAGGACAGGCCACAGTTCTAAAGTGTTAATGTCTAATTCAGAAAAATATTCGGTGGGGGGTTGGGAAACATGACCATCAGGAATGGTATCACTATTATGTTGAGTGGATTGCCAGGTACCTGCAACCCAATCTGTGCTCCAAGTGGAGCCAAAACCAGTCATGGAGGAATCAGTGCAGACATAGTCGCTGACAAAAACATCGTCCAAAATTCTGGCAGTGCCATTAAAAGCTGACAAAAACTTGTCCCACCATGACAAATCATCTGTAAGCCACGAGGGAATAGTACAAGTAGAACCCCATTTTTCAAGAGAATTACAGAGATTTATAATTCTTCTGGTGAAAGTTCTTCCTCCTCTAACAACAGTGCTGGCATGTGATAGGAGGCCAGCTTATGTCTGGAGGTCTCGTTTTGTACAAGAAGTCTTTTCTTGAAAGTCTGTCACACATTGTTTGACCTTTTCTATTTTGCCATAAGGCAAACGAAGGTCCATGGAAATGGAATCAATTTTGATTCCCAAAAAAAACCAATAGAGGTTGATGGAGGAATAATCTTTTCCTCAGCAACAGGAAAACCTACAAATTCTAAAAGAGAAGTAAGGACCTGAGAGGCCAAAGTACACTCTTCCAGAGTTGAACCGAGAATAATAAAGTCATCAATATAACCAAAAATTCTCTTAAAACCTCTTCTGTTCATACAACGAACAATGAACTCAGTAAACTGAGTGAAAACAAAAGGGGCACATTTAAGTCCGCAACAAAGACAATTGTCTGTAAGGAAAACATTTTTCCCATTGACATCCAAAATGAGGCCCTGATATCTCCTGTCATGGGCTGAGATATTGATGGACCTATAAGCCGATTTTATATTAATTACAGACATGAAATCTCCAGGTTCTAAGGCAGTAGTAACATCATACAATGAAACGTATGAAAAAGGTTTACAAGTGTCATCCATAAAATTGTTGATTGAGATACCTTCAGGCCTACTACAGTCTGTAATAGGCCTTAATTTTCCATTACATTTAGTGACAGGGCCTAAAGAATGAACACACTGGGGAATTTTTTAGCAACAGTAAGCTTACCACTACAAAGTTCAAAATCTACAATATCATTCATTTGTACAAAGGCATTATCAGCAAAAATTGAGGAATAGTTTGAACAAATGTAAGAATTAGAAAATTCATTGTCAACAATCTGAACTCCCTCAGAGGCGGCCGCAAAAATATAATCGGCATTAATGTCAATGCCACTACAGTGACAGTAAGCCTCTCGATAAACGTTGCAGGGGTTCAACTGGCACGGAAAACCCAAAATTTCATGATTACAACATAATCCATCCGGACATAAATCAAAACTAGGAATGTTTGGACGCTGAACATAATTCTCTGGTGAAAGTAATCAGAAACAATCTGATTTGGGACAGAAACATCTTTTTTCATACCGGGATTGTCCAACTTTTCCACAAACCGGAAGTAAGGTCAGCCATGACAGTCCTCCGCAGTGAATGGTTCGTGTGAAGCTGGTTCCCCGCACGGTCCGATATAAATATCACCTGCTGGTACCCAGCAGAAGCTTGTCGCCGGCTCGTCAAATTCATACGTGTAGTTTTCACTGTCTAGATCAGCGAAATCAAAATACACCAATGACTTTATCCCAAAAATAGAATCTCTCGGAAAAATGGATAAAGACACCATTCTAGCCACTTTGGACGTGGGATCACTCTACACCAACATCCCCAATGACAAGGGAAAAGAAGCGATCAGACGAAAACTACAACGGACAAGAGATCCACGACTCAAACCCACCAATGACTCACTAGTGGAACTACTAGAAATCGTCCTGAAAAACAACAACATCCAGTTCAACGGAGACCACTACAAGCAAATCAGCGGTACTGCAATGGGAACTAGATTAGCACCATTGTATGCTAATCTGTTTATGGAACAGCTAGAAGAACAACTCAATGCAGGAAACGAATACAAACCAACTATCTGGTTAAGATACATAGATGACATCTTCATTGTTTGGAACTACGGAAAGACAGAATTCCACAAATGGATAGATAGGCTCAACTCAAGCCACGACACCATCAAGTTCACCTCCGAACATTCCACAACGGAGATAGCTTTCCTAGACACGAAAGTGAAGATAAATGAAGAAACACGGGAAATCTACACGGATCTACACACAAAAGACACCGATGCCAACACTTACCTGAACTACGACTCTGCCCACCCACCGGCAACGAAACGCAGTCTCCCTTATTCCCAATTTCTGAGACTACGAAGAATCTGCAAAAAAGATGAGGACTACGAAAGAAATTGGAACAAGAAAATTGACGAATTCAAGATGAAGGGATACCCAGAAAAAACAATCCTAGACTGCAAAAGAAGAGTAGACGCTCAAGACCGGGAAGACCTCGTACACCGAGACAAACCGCCAAAACCCAAGACAGACGACCTAGTCCTAGTCACCACATACCAACCGAACCAGTCAAACATAGGAGACATCGTGGACAAAAACTGGGAAATATTGGCAAGATCAATAACAACCAAGAAAATCCACAAAAAGAAGATAATCAAGGGATATCGAAGACCAAAAAACATTTGTGACATCCTGGTAAGAGCGAGAACGGACTACCAACATGACAAACCCAACAATGGAGAAGAAGAGGTAAAACACCCCAGAAAAAGACCAAGAATTGAAAACAAGGAAGAAGAAAAAGAAGACAAAAACAAGTGTACAAAAACCGACTGCAAGTACTGCCAACTGCTAGACACTGGAGCCACGATATCTTCCAAAACCACCGGAGAACCCACCAGACAAAGTGGAGCGTCTCGTGCAATAGCTCTAATGTCATCTACTGCATAGAGTGCAAAACGTGCAAAGCCCAATATGTGGGTCAAACCAAGAGAAAAATCAAGGAACGAATAAGAGAACATTTGAACTGCATCAAAAAACAAGGAAACAAGAACGAAGTACCGAGCCATTTCAACCAGAAATCTCACAACGGGACCCAGGATGTCAAGGTTTATATACTCGACTATATATACAGACACCCAGAGTCCAAAGAAGCCGCAAGACTAAGAAACAAAATCGAATTCAATTGGATTCACCGACTAGAAAACCCATGCGCCAGAGGGACTCAACACGCTCGACAACAGATATGGCTAGTCATCATGTACATAAGAACACTTCGGGTTAAAAATGCCACGTCAAAATTTTTTTTCAAACTGTAGCACCGTCAGGGCGCAAACGGAACAAAAAAATTACACCAAAACGATCACCCAAAACCAAACCCAGAAGTTTTGAAAAAAAATAGAGAGAACGATCCGACTATTTTTTCCACATGTGAAAAAATAACAGAACTGCATAATCCGCCGCCAGAATGAAATTCTGGGGGAAAGACCACAGAAGAAAACCTACAGCACCTTGCCTGATGAGACTGGTTAGTAGTCGAAACCACGAGAATAAATATCCTCGCTACGGCGAAGGGTAGACTGTCTGGTATGAAATTACCAAACAGCCCAACAAAAAGAACCCGGCAAAATGATTGAAAGGGGTAGGGCAGTAAAATAACTGTCCACTGGGATTGGAATCTTTCCCGGTAAAAAGACTTCACGAAGATTGAACTCTTTCTCTTGGTGTGAAACACCAGGCTCCCCATAGAACCACACAGCGACGGTCGAGTCGATCAACTCGCACGCCGCACGGTTCTATTCAGCGATGTGAGACCTGAAATCCAGGTTCAGATCTCTAGACCAATCAGAATCGCCGAACGGGGTATGCAGATGAGACAGCGGCGTCGTCCGCTGATCCATTTCTAGCTTCTCTCTATTCCGTGGTTGCAAAGCGTTGGGTGAGGAAGTGTTTACAATTTGCTATGCCTCGTCTGCCTACTAGAAATCAAAATAAGAGTCCGGCTCCTGGGGGAGACAAGGAGGTTGTTGAAAACTTTCAAAATTCCCAAAAGCTTTTTCACAAACAACAGTAGGTGAAGAAACGTCAGAAACAATAGAATGGGAAATGTCAACAACTTCACTTTGCTGCAGAACTTGCATCACCGGTTTATCGCTTCCGCCATGTTGAGGGGAAGCGATGGCCGTATCCTATTTTGTTGATTTTTGGCAGTCAGACATCTTGTGCGACCTTCGCAGGTACAGGTGTGCTTATTTGGGCATGAAGATCATTTTGGACAGTCTTCCTTCTTGAAAAGCCCAACAGTAGCCCCACGGACTAGATAAACGTGTCGGGTTGGACTTGCGATCCGACGTCTTGGTTGATGCAGGCGTCGATCGCAGTGTGTCGGGGCCGAGGTGTCGTTGAACATATTCATGGACCCCATAACAAATGGACAAAAGGCCTAACGATTCAGCATGATCCCGTACAGCCAGATCATACTTGATGAGAGCACTGGATGTATGGATTTTCGATTTATCGACAAGGAATCGAACATGTTTGATGTAGTTCATGGCATCACTTTCGCCTTGTGATACCAGAGATTCAAGAAGACAGAGATTAGCACTGATAACATCTTCAACTAACCGATCCTTAGCAGAATCGATGAGAAAAAATGGATCAAGATCGAATTTCACAAATCTCTTATGTTTTGTGGCACGGCAGTGTTGTGAAGTAAGGCCTCGGAGTGCCGCTGAAGCGTCAGTGGCAATGTTGGTAGGGATACCACCAAAATTCGGCGTTGGGGCGGTAGACGTCGCTGCCACTTTTAGGATCATCTGGAACCACAGGGGGATATCTTCACCTCCAGAAACGGTCGTAAGCGCCGTAGGAACTGTAAGAGTTGTGTTGGAGTTACCGTCGGGGCTGCCGCTTGTGCCGCTGGCGGTAGAAGTGTCATGGCGTCCATTTTTGAAGACAAATGGTAGAGTTGCTGCTGTTGGCGGGAGCTGGCTAGAAGAAGACCCTGAAGAATACTGTGATTCGGATCTAGAGGTGAATCGGACGGATTGTCTACACGAGTATCAACATCAGATCCAGCATCAGATGATGCGTCTTCTGCCAGGTAAGTTTTTGAATCAAATTCCATTCTTGTTGTATCGATTGAGGCACGACAGCTCTCCGGCGCCACTACGATGCCGCTTGACTTGCATATTTCGGCAGCGTGAATCATGTATTTACAATACTGTCCACCCCGGGGGGGATGAGATAGATTGCAAGCAGAACAGGCTATAGGTTTCCTACCCATTTTGATGAAGGAAGAAAAACTCTGAAAAAACTCCGAGAACAAATTATAGGTCTTCCCGGTAGGTATGGTAGGAACAAAGTGACAATTGGTGGAGGTGGAGAGCGGCATCCGGAGATTTACCTGGATAACATCTGGTGTCTCTCTCCGTTCTTGGATTGTACTGATTAAGGTATTGTGTGGTAGCTCTTAGAACCTGTAATCCGGCAGAGAGTATTACAAAGGACCTGTATGTCATTGTCTTGTACTTGTGTATAAAAAGGAAGAGTGGAGAATTAAAGAATCAGTAAGAATCTGGAAGCAAACCGGTCTGTGTCTCTCTCCGTTCTTGGATTGTACTGGTAGTCTGGCTTTACAATCTGATTCAGAGGTAGACTGGTTGATGTCCTAAAAAATCTGGACATAGGTATTGTGTTTTCCTATGTGGACATTGTATATTTATATCCTTGTTATGTGTACCTGACAAACTATGATATTTCCTTATTGCCTTGTGAAACCGATGCCTTGTGAAAAAAATATGTGATGAGTCTCATTATTGTAAACATTATCCAAGATGTTAATTTTTAATGAATTGTTTAACTTAATTTCACTCTCATCATTTTTTTTCATAGATATTTGCATATTGATTGAACTCTTAAGTAGTACATAAAGATAATTTTCTTGCATTAACTTCAAAATTACTATTTAATTTGATTTCCAATTTACTACTTATTTTATGCATTTTCCTGACTGGCACCACCAAGCTTCTACCCAAGCTTGGTGTCTCCTTAAGTGGCGCCTTGCTTGCAGAACAGCAGGGTCATGTTTCAAGCCCATGCGATGCTTGTGACTGTTCTGCTTCTGCTTCTCAATGATCAGTGTTGCAATTATGCAGAAAAGCACAACATGAACTTTGTTCACCATTATGAAAGCAGTTACTGGTGCTGTGTTCTATATTTGGAGGTGCTGCTTCTTCAACGCACTGAGAGAGATTGAGGAAGCCTTGTGGAGTGCACTTTTGTACCTGAGGTACGCTGCTAGGAAACTGAGGAACAGAGGAGGGAAAGGACCAAGTTCCTCCGTAACTTCCCTTAGGTCGCCTTAACCTGTCTATCAAAAGTTGTCATAAGTAATCTTAAGTGAACAGGACCTGAATCATGAAGGCATAAGTGGCCTAAGGTCGACGCGAATGTGTTGATATATGACAGCCTCATCTCGACGTGGTGCGCCTTAAGTCAACGGGATATTTGGAGCTGAGCGGGAAAAACTCTAAAAATGCCATACCAATTTGACTGTGGCCACTGCTTTCATCTTGTCAAACAAGATCTAGTACAAGGCTTCATTGTCTGACAAGACACACTTCAGCAATAGCACGGTTCGATCTATATGACTTTGTTCATCATCAATATTGATTAAAAATGTAAAAACTAGGGGGAAAAAGTAGTTTTTCTCAATTTTCATCGACAAAACCCATGCGTACATAGGAAAAACCTCTATTGGAATGATAGATCTCGTTAAGACAAGATCTTTTGATAAGAGAATTATAGCTGTAAGATGGATATTAAGAGAAGAATCCCTGAAAAATGAATTTTTACCAAAAATGCAGGTTTTGAAAAATAGACCCACATATTAGAAGTAACAATGTGAGACTCGATACACTGATCTGTGTGAGCTATTCGGATTGAGATTGATATCAAGATTGAATGGATTTGAACTGCCAGCCAGCCATATAAATGGCATTTGGGATGGGTCAGTTTTTAAAAACCAATGCTAATATTCTGTATTATGCTATAAAACATTTGAATGGGTGCTTTGAGTGCAACCGGAACTTTTTCCATAGTAGCTAAATTTCTGGTCGCTGATTGGTCAATTCTTTGGTCACAAGATTGCGTATGGCATAAGGAAACTTAATGTTAAGCATATCGGACTTTATATTTGGGGTAGGATAATTCTTTAATATACACTGTGAAACTTGCAGAGCAAGCATTAAACAAGGTGACGTCATAATATGCTACGAATACTACAATAATGACTTTGACGTAATTGGTTCTGGCCAGGCAAATAGCACGACCGTTCACAAAAGAAAGCAATGATAAGTGGTGGTGAGTTGCCAATAGTAAATTGATAAAGGTGATGAGCTGCAGTCTGTTCTGGGAACAAGGACACTTTTGTGTTATTTTCCCCTGCATATTGTTCATCACAGCTATCGTAATGTCATAATTTCTCAAATCTGCAGCTATTACTTGATTTGTTCCTCGGGAAAGACATTTCACATCTTTATCTCAAACTAATTACACTAGAGTTAGGTTCAAGTTCAAGCCATTCTGTGGTTGGATATTCAACAAAACAAACGCTGATGATATGCGACTGCCAGCCCCTATATCGCTTAAATGCACAAACCCATTTCGATAACTTGCATTGCAATGGCAATATTGCGATTATGCATTGCAGTACAGTTCTATGCGATCTTTTCAATTCCAAATATGTTACCAAAGCCTTTTAATGTGTCAAGTTAGTGCATAAGGTAGTAATGAATGGCCTTTCCAATTGTAAACCTGCCATGATCTGGAATAGTATCAAATGAAATAAATATTTAATTCGTAACCTTATTATCGATCTTGTTAGTTCAACGCATGAACAGACCGTGTTGCAGGAAACTGTGAGTTTAAGATAATTCCTTGGATTGATATGATTCAAAGAATGATCCTCCCGTGACTTTCTAGATAAACCTTGGGCTGCCTTTATGTAATCGGAATACTGTCAAAGATGTCTTATGGACACATGTATTGTATTGCTTTGGAGTCATACCAGGATGAATTGTCTTAAGAACCTTGAGGGAATTATGATAGCCTGGAGAACTAGGTTAATTCCAGCGTGTGAAGGAATTAGATAATCTAGCATAGCTATGCAATGTATTTTCTCGGCGCTTTGCCAAAGGTTCAATCTGCAACTACACTGGATGCAGCAAACATTATAAGTCGGTACAAGTATTGGAGAGCTCTTCAGCCAGGTCAGGGGAACCTTTGAATTAAATATAGAAGAAATTGGCTGTGAACCCAACAAGATGGATTGCTTCATGTTGAAGGGTAGATCGATATTTGAATTGCAGCTTTACTATCATATTATGACCTAGATTGGACGTTTTCGTGAGAAGCTCACGAAAATGAAAGGAAATTCACTCACGCGATACTTAGAATAACCTCATGTAGTGCTCACGTCTTTCGTGTGATGATTATCGTGCTTTTTCTTAATTTGGCTGCAAAGAATTTTCAGAAACATATGAAAAGTTAGGAAATGAGGAGAATTGAGTAGATTTCCTAATGGATTTTGGATATTATATTCCAAACTGATGACCTATATTGATCATCCCATTATCATAGATAAACAATAATCTATGGTTTTGTAGACAAGGCGGCCATAATCCACGAAGACGTTGATGCGTAGTTATATAATATCATTGAAACATAGATAGTGTGACTGAATGGAATCTGTTCAGAGATATTTTGGTCGCGATCATATTTTGATTTGTTTTTTTGGTAGTGCAATATCCAATTTGTTCAATTACACCTACTTAGGTTTACTTTATTAAAACTTGCATATCATTTTGGAATAAAAAGGTATGCTGCCTGGTTGATTCAGGCACTTCACTCTTCCTGATTATATATTATCGAAAATATTACATTCCCTAAGAAAGCAAAAGATTTCTCTCATGCCAGTGTTATGGAAAACACTGCACATTCCTCTTCCATTTTTAGGAATTTCTTGCTGCTCTTCTTTGTGGCCTGAAGATGAAGAATGAGATGTTTTACACACAACAGAGTGTTGCATGTCTAGCACACAGGCATTAATTTTGTCTCTTAGGAGATGCCCATGTGTCAGTTTGGTGTGACCAGTCTGCAGTCTTTCCCAAGGGTCATGCTAGTGGCCTCTACAATATTCTGTAGTTTGTCATCTCTGGTGCAGTTCTGGAGTCTCTGTCGAGTATTTTAAAAGTGTTCCTTGGCCATCGGCTTCAAGTCTGTCTGTAAAACTGTGTGGGCTCCAGCTGTTTTGCTTAATGCCTTTTTGGCTGCTTGGTCTGCAGCTTCATTTCCCTCGATTCGGATATGACTTGGTAGACAACACATGGTTACCTCTTTGCAATGTTCTCTCCTCAGTTCTGTGTATGACTGTTCAATGTCTCTGAGGAAAGCAATTTTTTTATCATGCTTCAAAATGGGTAGCAGACAAGATTTAGAGTCTGAGGAGACAAACTTCTTGGGTTGTGACACTTTCATCCAAGTCAAGGGATGCAATATTACTTTGGCCTCAGCAGTGAAGATTCTACTTTTGCAATGAAGGCCTTCTTTAGGTCACCGTATGGGGTATGGACTCCACACATCCATCATTTTGTTTGTTAATTTTTTGCTCTGAATGTCAACAAGTCACATGGGAAAGAGGGTTGTATTATGTTATACTACACCACTGCATGGACGAATGAAATTCATACTATTAATCATATTGCGTAATATCCATTTCTATTGAGAGTACAGGATTTGAACACAGCTGCTGCTTAGTAAACAACGTGAAACATCAATTATATTGACAGTCAATCACATAATAAGTAGCCATGCTATGAATGAAAGGCCGCTATTCTGTTATACTAAATTGGCCGCCAGGGTAAATGAGCAAAGTATTTCTCAGACCGGCTCCAGTCCTACACCCATGTCTACCCCTCTATATTCTATCTAAGTACTTCATAGAAAAACAGAAATCCGTTCATCATAATGATGAGGTCATACACTACCAAAGAACTGCATGGACGAGTATCACTGGTGTTATTATTACATGTTAAGCTCATGAATATCATAAACGCCAATATCAAATAATACTGTTTGGAGTATTAGGTCTCATGGCAATCAGACACACCATTATTCTGTGTAATATGGTCAGGTGGACCATAGCGCGGAACAAAGGTATATACTTCTGTTTCAGAACTTTTGTTGTGAAACCCGTATCTGACCGTGTAAAAACCTACTAAATACAGAGCTTGTAAACATGCATCCTATTCTCTATGGTAAAGGGCATCTACTGCTAATACTTAAT
Organism: Alentia gelatinosa; assembly: GCA_950022655.1. Lineage (NCBI taxonomy): Eukaryota > Metazoa > Annelida > Polychaeta > Phyllodocida > Polynoidae > Alentia > Alentia gelatinosa. Next base: position 44,328,230 of record OX465586.1, read on the forward strand.
ATGAGACTACAAAGTAAAGGTGCCCATACGAATATTGAGCCAAAGTGTGTTTCTAATATAGGCTCTTTGGTTACTCATCTTGCTAGCATGAAATTGAATAAAACCCAATGATCTTCCCCTAGGTGTATCCTCATCTACTTCTCTCTCAGGGAGGCATTGGTTTTGCTTGGCTTGCAAAGTGTGAGTATTTTAGATCTAGAGTATAGCTGATTCCATTCCCAAACATATGAGGTGAGTGACGCCTTAAGTGAATGTGCTGACATCAGTGCCGACAGAATTGGAAACTCACAACTAGGTTCTCTAGAAATATTCGTGCGATAACGTAATGCATCATATTTCAGTGTGTAGCTGGTACTCAGACAGATATGATTGATTTTCCAGAGAGAACACCAGCGGCTTTAGCGGTGCATGCCTGATATGTTGGATTGGTGTTTAATGTATACTTATGAATCCTGTACATAGGCCTACTCAATGGGTTTAATTATGCTTTATGTCCATATTCCTTAAATCTGAAATCGCTCTTTCTCTCATCTCTCTGTCTCTTCTTTTTCTCTTCTCTCTCTCTCTCTCTCTCTCTCTCTCTCTCTCTCTCTCTCTCTCTCTCTCTCTCTCTCTCTCTCTCTCTCTCTCTCTCTCTCTCTCTTTTACCCTCTCCTTCATTTACTTTATTAGTGTATCTTATTCAAATTACAATGCTTTTCTTATTTTTATGCTGCCTCTTATAAGTGCTCAGCAAATATACTTTTACACTCTGATTTTTTTTCTAATTTAGGAAGCCATATTTAGAAAAATGTACAAAGACTCGTGATCATGTTCAATGCGGCAAAATGACCCATGGTGTCAATCTAAATTGCAAGTTAAACATTTTATTTTGAAATTAAAGTGGGATTCACACGGTGGGATTTATGTACCTGGTTGTTTTTCTGAGACAAATCCTGCTGACATTTTCTAATGAAACTCTTTGTCTAAATTGTAGATTTCTATTTTGAGATATGTTTTTCGCCTATTATTCTTGGTGACATTTATCCCTGAACAGGAACAGAATTTCATGAGATTTTGAACCCTGTGAGGTACATGAATCCCACTGTGTAAATCACACTTTAGATCACACTCATTATCACATTTCACCCAAAGGCTTATTACAAACAGCACTAAACAGGGACTGTGGTAACCCAACGAGCGAGTCTGACAGAGTGAAGGTAGCCCAATCAGGTCGTCCTTCTTCGGGTCAAAACACCACCACTAGATGGATAGCTCCCCCTGACCGAAAAGAGACGTAGGAACTAGGTTAACCAAACTAGTTAAGGTTAAGTCCGGAGCCTTAGAGTTAGAATTCCGAATATAATTTCAGTGTGGACTTTATATTGACTGGCGACTAGATTGTTCTTCTCGAAAACCATTGAACTTGCCACTGCCAAGTGTGATCACGATTCCACAAGTTATAATCAAGACATTTTTCTATCGACATAATGCAGGGATTGTGCCCAACTACTCTGCCAGGTAAGCAGCTCCTGGCGACCTCCTGGTGTGTGCTGGGAAGCTTAGGGGTCTGAGTGTGTTCGGAACTGCAGGGCACATCATTGCACAAATGATATGGAGCACCTGATGTAAGATCCAATACCATCAAAGCATGTCGGTGGTATACATAGCTAATTCCGAACCTTACGTATGTATTGTAAATACAGTAATAAAACACCTCGTTGTAAACGTGCTAGGGCCCGAGTTCGGATCGAAATTTTTACGTTTACAGGAACAACGTTTTATCTTTACTATATGCCTCCAAAACATTCATATTCTTACCTTATTTAAGTTGTAAGAGTCATTTAAAATCAAATTTGGACACAGAACGATCAATGTGAACCCTAGCTTTCGCTTTGTCCGTGGAATGCGGATGTGACGTTATCGCATAGCAACGCACATAGCAACCTGTATAGCAACACTTGTTGTCGCTTGGAAACTGGGGGGAAACTGGCGCGAAACCGTCGGGAAAAAAACATAGCAGTTGTTCTCTCCTGTTTTTAAGGTCGTTACCATGTTTATTCAGGTTTTTATTACTGTACTTCGAAGTTTTTCTGTAATTCATTCATCTATTTTTGATTTCACAGTATTTCAGTATGTCTTCTTTATGTACTCTAATGTAAACGTTACCGATGTCGAAGCGTAAACACCGTCGGCCATTTTTAAATATCGACGTCGTAATCATATCCGTTACGACCGTGAAATGAACCCTGATATACTGCACAGATATGCAGTACATCATAGGGAGCAGCGTGTAGTAATCACGTTAGTTACGGCAGTAGGTATATAGTAAACACAGTTTCACCATAAAGCGTAAACATGGCGTACAGAACAGTGTTCCGTTCGGCAAAATACGGAACACTGTTCCGTACGCGCCAACTGAAATATTACTTGTTAGACCAAATTAATTTGATTATTTTATCAATTTCGGGTATATGGTGAATACAAAACGACCCACCATGCTTGTACAAGCCACAGAAATCGATGATAAATTATGGTTACTACGGAACTCGGTATAGATGCCTCATTCCGTTCGAACCGTCTCGTTTTGTACCTTGTACAGCATAGTCAGGTCGTTCTATATAGATACGAGTCGTACTCAGGAGAGATTAATCCTTTCACAAAATGATTGTCTTACCTATCTGTCGTGTCGCCGATTGATTTGTGATCACCTCTCAGAATAGCTCAAATCAAATAATACCTACGTCCGGGATTATTGAATCTCCCTGATTACAACATTCAAAGCATTCAGACATACTCAGACAATGTGCGATGAAAACTAGCGTGGCAACTGCAAACTATATCTGTTGCACATTACGTCGTTATGTCATGCTTAGAGCTATGACCTCCGACAGGGCTATTATAGTGACAAGATTAAATTCAATCTGTATTCATAGTCCCATCTAAATACCCCTTCCCGAAAAGTCACCCTAGAGTACTAGGAAAATGTGGCAAGGGATTTTCCCATGCGATGAGAGCATTTGCTGGAAGGGAGACTTTTTAATGTGACTTTCCAGGAGTGATTAGATTCTTTTTCACGGGTGCCCTGCCTCGCTACAGCCCTCGGCCAACAAAACAAACCAGTAGGTCTATTCAGCAAGTCGTTAGCACATTGTAACACAGTTACTAACATTTATAGACAACTGCGCTATCCTCAGGAAACCTCGCACTAGTCACTGTGGCAGGTGCTGTATAGATCCTCTACACCAGTACAGCTCCTATACCATGCACTACTATTCGAGAGATCATAATTTAACGTCCATAATATTATGATTTTAGGTGAGAGGTCTACTACCTTCAGTAATAACAGTACTGGTCCTGATTAACTAAAGCCGGACTTGGTACTGAACTCTATACTTCATATGTGATTTAAAATGATTGTCAAGATTGAAAATCATGACTACGCACACAGGAAAGATTGAATGTAGATATTAGCATGTTTATCAAGACTGAAAATCATGGTTATACACTCAGGAAATGATGAATGTATGTACTATTAGTGAAATAAAGAAAGAGCTTTCTCAATTTAAAAACAAAAACAAAAAAAACTGGCAATTTAAAGTTGGTAAAGGTGTTTTCCCTTCAACACTGGAGAGATGATGAACTCTTGTGTTGTGAGTGTATACATGCAGCTGGCGGTCGTTTCATGTGTCAGCTCACCGGGAGATTGACATCACAATCTCCTCCACACCCGCTGTTTCTATCAGGCAGATTGGGGACTTCCCTCGCTATCGGCTACAGAAGTATACCAACGAAATAAACTAAATAAAATCGCTCAAGAGGACACAGGGCTAGCTGCCTCCATCGGGGAAGTGGTCTCAGATAGATTATCTAGTTTTCAATCCCGTGACACGTTTACCACATTGTGCAGAATGAGGACTGGTCGAGAAATGCGTTCAGGTCACCAGTGTGTAACGTATTGATCTCTTTAGTGTATTCAGGCAATACAGGTCTACAGTATTTAGAATACAAGCCTACAGATATAATTAAATGGTAATCCATGGAGTAAATATAAAGTTTGTCATGGATGAACATACTGGATATCGATCATTGAAAGTATGACTCTATAGTTGGCTCAAAATAAGGAGTAAAATATGTTATAACCAATACAATGTAATTTATCGGCCTCGAGAAAAATTGCTATCACTGTTAAGGACAGTTGAATTTTAGCGATGGTGTCTTTTATTCGCCATGCTTACATTTCACAATTAAATGCACACTGACCGATTATCACAATTTTTCAAACTTTTGGCTCACTTTCAAATTTGTAAAAGAATTGTTCTATAAATATGTACGCAGCAATATGGTGCATTGGACTAATGTTCAAATTGAATCCGTGCAGAATGTGTTTGTTCTTTCTCATGTTTATGAAAAGTGACCTTTTCTGATACCAAAACTGCATAACTATAATGTAACCAAGGAAATCTACTTGATACTATCATCAGAACTCTTCGTTTGAACCGCATCTTACCTTTCAAAACTTATAAAACAAAGCAACCGCCATTATGTATTATATCATCTTTTATTTACATATTCTGTACTTTTGCACAATCACTGTTTTTTTTTCTATACTAAATTTCATTAGGAAAATGGGAAGAAAGGTAAAACCTCCAATGTCCAACATCCTATTTTCGTAACGAGAGATTTCTGGGTAAGATTGGGACTAACACATTAGGGATAGCTTGAAAATGATTGGATAATATGCATCGATGAATTTTCTCAGCGAACCACAGAAGACTTGAGCAAAAAAGACTGAATGAGAAGGGCTTGTCATGACAACAAAGTTTAGGAATGCGGAGAGTAATCTGTGGTATAGGTCAAGGTGTGTGACATCTTTTCGCCTTATAAAATAGTATGAAAGATTGATCCTTGCTTAAGAGAAAGTTTTCAAATCCCTCAGAAAAATATAGGATCATTTGAAAAGGGGTTTTCAACTGACACTATCTATAGTACCTGGACTATTTCCTCAGTAGTACTGAACTATAATAATTTAAGTTGAAGCAATATATACAAAATAGCATACCTTTAAATAACCTACACTATTCGAGTGTATATCAAGCAAATATACAGCAGTCCATATGGACTGAATAATAATGTCTTGTGGATACCGTACCGCTACCCAAAAATCACAGATTTGTCTTAACATTTCAAAACAGGTCAAACATTGTAAAGGAATCTTGAAGTTTCAAAACGAGGCCTCTGGCCCGGGAGTCAGTAAGCAGGTGCTCTCCTTAATCTGCGTTTTGTTTGTTTTTTCAACACAAGGAATGTTCCTCCGAAGATCACCATGGAACGTGCAGATCAGCATAATCCGATGTGTGACAGTAAATGTTTCTATGGTGGCATCACCGTTGGTCTTGCTGTCCACGGCGAGAGCGAGACAACTTACGTCTCGCTGGTGTACGTGTCCCGACATCTCTTGGGGAATGGTTCGTCAGAATCTAGAGCTAAGTCGCCGTATGCGTCTGAAATTAAAAAAACAATGAAACGCAATTAATTACATGCAAAAGTTTTTACCATGTCCTTTGTAAGTATTTGCAATAGAATACCTATCCTTTTTCTTTTAATTTGTAAACACTTGATAGTTTTCTATTAATCATTCCCCCATAACATGAAAATATGTGAGGAAGTAAATGATTATCGTATCTATGGCATCAAAAGGCCGAGAATGGCATCACTACGGGGTCAGTTACTACGTTTTCTTATTATTACATACCTAAACATAAAAATACCGTCATTTTATACACTTATTTAATGTAGTTATTAACCTGATAGATTCACTTTGGCACAGTGCGCCCGAATATTCACTACGGGCGCACTAACATTATTTATACTGTACCCCTAGCAGCGGGTAGTATTTCATAGACGTTCGGCCATAGGTATGTAATAATATCTTATTTGGTTTACTCTTAGTCTGAGTGTTTACAATTGATCTTGGAAAAACGTGTTATTGGCTTGACTTTCACTCTAACATGTAGTCAATGTACATAAATCGATAAGGTTATGCTATCTTTTGTGGTGTATCTTAAGTGTAAAAATGATTAGATGACCAGTAGCATATGTATTGTAACTGTGGGGCGTAGATTAGTATTATGTATAGCTTTACTGACCAGGCTATACAGGTTCCTGTACACGGCTTGTCCACCAATACTGATAAACACATAATGAGGCTCTTTCCTGATATCTTTTGAAATAATAGAATTTATGTTTCATACAGCATGATCGGAAGGAGATAGATAAGGGATGCGCTGTCAAAGCTGTCCTATACTCGATATGAATAAACGCTTCGCAACGATTGTGTAGTTTCCATAATTTTATGAGAACCATGGTATTCATATATACCGTCAACTGCACATAATGGGATTCGATATCATAAAGCACTATCTGCTATGATATCTTGTGCGATATGTCTTCTATATGTGTTGCCAATCGTCGAGCGTGTGCCAATGGCGAATGGCATCTCTATAGAATTATGTTTTACAAACCTCCAATTATCATTTAATCTGAAGTAGGCCCTACATCTGTTTGCCTTTCAAATTGCAAGAGACCAGAATTCATGAATTGTGTTGAATCTAATATCCCTAGATGGTATGGTTAAGAAGTGTTGAGAGAACTAGTTCAGCTTTATATAATTGAGACCATAACATCCGGCGTGCTGGGTGCGCAGCCTGCACACCACGTGGTGGAGGGACGCGTCCGGCTTTTGTGGCCGCGTTTACATCGTAGTGCATGACTGCGATGCTGCAAGCGTTTCTGCTCAATGCACAAGGTTCTATCTGAGCACATCTGCGGATGGAGAAGTGGGATGGGGTGCTGTTGATTCAGTGCCATGTGTTCACGCTGAACTGCCCCCCGGTTTTAGATGCATATGTTTATGTGGTTTTCTCATAATGGAGGAATCACAGAGTGTAGTTCACATTCAATTTTCGGATTTGCGACTTCACAATACCCGCTAAATAGCGTGGACCGTTGTTGTACTGCCCATGACGCGACACATGTACAAATAAACTCTTGCTGACATTGGGTCAGAGCAGGCTTGAAATTTTATTTAAAATTTGTATCTCTCACCGGAGTGAGTTTTTCAGATACATTAATGTATATTATAGGCCATTCCCTTTTCGCATATACTGTGATTGATCAAATTAAAAGTAAGGCTAACCAACATATCTGTACCTTTGAACTCGGGTTTATATATCATCATTAACGTATTAATAGATGAATCCCTCAGTACTACACAAATAACTATATCTGTAGGAGGCGCGTCTTATACCAGCCCCAAGCTTCAAAGATGACCTGTATGAACGCGACTCCTGTGTGAGTGAAGTGTGCAGGAGCCGGGTGTCTGATGTTGGCGGTGTGTGTCAGTGGGGGTGGAGTGTGGGGGTGAGAGGGTGAGGTGAAGGGGTGAGCACTCACCTGGCATGACGAGGCCCCCGCCTGTCGTGCAGAGCGCGTTCTGTGTGTAGACCCGGCTATCTCCGGAGGAATGTGCAGGACTGGAGTTCGTGGCGTCACCCTGGAGGAATTTAAAAAAAAACAAACGGCGACATGAAAACTGGGGCATACACATGAGGACAACAGGACTGACGCAATCTGTGACAACACCAAGGTGGAGAAAAAAGACATGTTAACTGGGTAAACTGTAACAGAGAGGACGTCTCTATCATCTAAGGGGACTTTTTAAACAGCACCATGATCTATATACTCACCCAAGTGAACACGTACTAACAATAGATATATGGTACATATTTTTGTATACATAGTGGAACTAATGGATATGTATCTTCAATTGTTTCTCTTCATGGTTTTATGTCATCTGCCAACCCAGAGTTCTATGCCATTAAAACAAGGCACTGAGTGCAATAATGCTAATGAACTAATTACTAAAATTACATGCAGGGCCACAGACCACAGGGCTTTGTTGCCCGTATCAGGTAACCAAATGGTGATCGAGATTTCCAATGGGCACACCCAATTGCAAATATTTCTATCTAGGACCCCACAACAACTGAGGATGTACTGTTTCTGTTTTGTTCTGATCTACGTTTAACACTGGCAATCATATGTTTCTAGGATAAAATATAGACCATTCATGTTGACAATTTCTAATATGTGATTATAGTATAGGGAAGGAAATAACTTCGATTTGACTCTGATTCATCAGCTTGTTCTGATGGTGTGCCTTCTGTGTGGTAGATAACAATGTGGCCCTACCTATGAATAAACCGGTGAAATGCCAACTTACAGTAATGCCACAGAGATTGTCTGCGAGAAAACCATATGCATGCACCACCTAAAATAGCATATAGACACGTGGTGAAACGGGAGGGGATTTTTCTTTTGAGCGTTTTTTTTGTGTTCCTCCTATTTTTCCCCAGCCACCACATGTTCAGTTGGCTATCTCCATGGCTCCCACTAGTAATCCCATCAGCAGTCAGGGGCGCCACTTTCGCCTATTTAGGAAGGAGGAGGAGAAGGAGGACGGATCGGTAAAGAGCAGACTCGACACCGCTTGACCTTTCAATGACGGGCTCTCACCGATCCTCCTCCAGCACAAAGAAGGTCCTGGGTCCGGGTGCCGAGTGACGGGCGCCGGGCCCTCAGCCATGCGCGGCGGGGCGGGGCGGGGCGGGGTGTGTACGGGAGGGCGCCGAGCGGAGTGTACAGCAGGCGGGCGGTGCGGCGCTCACGCGTCATTTGACGTTGCCGGTCTGCGTCCGGCCTCCCGGCCAGGTATGCCGCAATCACGGCCACTGACAAAGAGCCACGCGGCTCATTTAGCGCGGACCACCGGGGAGCAGGCGGCCGGGGACTGGGCCGAGGTGTTACAATGAACAGGAAGGAGACCAGTTGGGAGGGATTAGATGTGGGTTCTTTTGGGTGTCCTATTATGTATTGGTTTGCTGCATACCCATTTAATAGGGTTTAGACTAGCCTGTAAGATAAGTGAGGTGGCTGGATGAGACTGGGATCGAGATATCTCCGATAAATATTGTCACCCACAAACCGTTTTCTCTGTGAGGTGTTTCAAAACATCAGCGCCATCCAAAGACTTCCTGAATCATGCGGTGCTTTCTGCATGGTACAACAATCAAATAGAGGCCTAATGTTTGCCTTTTTTTAGAGAGAAGATACAATTCAGTTTTTATTCCACAAGAAGGGTAATATCAATGATAAGCAAAGCCTCGAAACGTTTGTTGATTCCCTTTCGTAAATTTCAGTGAGATATCCGGATGTACAGACAATGACTTCCTTTGCCTGAGGCACTATTGGGTGAAATTCAATTCCAATTTACATAAATTGACCGGGAGGTGTTAATTCAGCTACTTTGCAAGTCTCAGGTTGTACAGGTGTTGATGTGACTGCCTCGGTTCATCAGTATGGATGCAGTCAGTGGTGTGGTTAGCGATGAGGAGCATTAGATAGTCGTAGTGCATTCCGCTGACTGCCAGAGACGCCGGGAGGTAGTGGTGCACAGGTGTGCCTATCACCTGACAGCCTAACGGGCTCGTCTCAACACCACCACCTTCACACATGAAACCCCATCCCGAATACCCGACACACCACCACCCCTTTACACCCTACTTTCCGGGGCCTCACCAGTCATATACTATAAACCCCATTCCCTCAAACCTCCATTGGTCCCATCTCCCGTGCCTGTACCTCGATCTATACCCAGACGATGGGATTCGGGTGGGCCAGGACCACGGTGTGGGGGGTTGATGGCGCAGAAGGCGGGGAGATAATTGCAGGCTGACGGCTCAGCTTACCTGGTTCCTGGCCCAACTCAATTCATCCTAATCGACCATCAAATATTCCGTTAAATTAAGCAAGCTGCTGTGCGGTGTTCATTGGCCGGAGGCGTCCGAGGCCCAACGTGATGACGTTTGACTCTCCAAGTAACCCCCACCCCCCGTCTCCCATACTGCAGGCCCGCGGCCATATCACTGCCAGACTGTCAGATTATAGACCCTCTCACCCCGTCCACCCTTCACCTTCTCGGAACCCACTTCCCCCACAGCTCCCCCGCGACTAAACCTACACTACCACCCCCGTGTCAGGTACTCAACCCCCTACGTGGCGTGTCACTGCCGGTGACCTGTCTCCATTTACCCCCGCCCGGAAACAAATAGAAATGACGGCCCCGGGGGCAAAGGTAAATGAATGATCCCCCGACCTCAAGGTAAAGCGGAGTGGTCGGCAACAAAGCCCTGCGGCGCGACCCAGGCCCCACCACCAAACACAAAGGTCGCCCAAGTCAGTACGCACCTGAAACGAAATATCTCTGTCAACACGGGCCGCAAGCTTGTCTTACTTTGCATTTTCTATTGACCAGAGTCTCGAAAATCCGCACACGGGAGTTCCCTGGTATCGGGACCCAGAGATCCCTGCTCAAACATCATAAAAAAATACCCACTTGGCTACTTTAACTTTTCGGGTTTCTAATCCCATGATAAATGAGGCCAGGGAGGAGGCCAGCTTCCCAAAGGTCAATGTTGACGGCGGCTGAAGGGAAGGTGTGCGCATGCCAAGTAGGCCGCTCACCCCACTGGTAATATCAAAAACACACGGTGCACAGCAGCCACCCCACGCCCAGCCTCCTGGTCCCTCAGCCGCCACCCGTCCCAGGCCAACCCCTCCACCCTGCTCTTTACCACAAGGATCTACTAGGGCAGTACACTTGATATTTCGTTCTGGACTCTGGAACATCTTTGATAGCTTTGTTGTTGAAGCATGCTTGACAACACTGGCTATGGAGTGAAGATGACCAGAAGCACCGTCCTGTGTGCATATATTGGGTGGTGCTCGATGGGTTAATGTAAGGGCGGGATGACCACTGGAGGGCGTAGGAGTCACCGCTCCAACCCCTTCTAAGTACCACCCCTCTGAAAAGCCACTGAATGCATCTCTGTACACCAGCAGATGCCGACGCGTCTGTCAGTGTCTGATACACCTGGGGTGAAGTACACCCACAGGAGACACATTGTAAGGGTAGGATTGGGAGCTCTCAGGGGTCAGCCATGCCCCCTCTACTCCCCCACCCAACCCACAAGGCCCTTAAAGGACCAACCGGTCACATATTGGAGACACACTCCTAAAACGGCCCGGCCATCACATACAACAATCGCTCCCCAGCCTCATTATTAGTCTCAGCGGGAAGTCGATTGGTGTTTGCCTCGGTGAACGGGCAGGTAGAGCGCGGGTACCCCGTCCTCCGGTGGCAGGGGGCCCGGGAGGCTCCACCGACCACCGCGGCGCGCCAAAGACCATCCTTTTACCCGCCGCTGTTTGCCAAAGACGCGCGTTAAATTGGTCCAAACCTTGGAATCAATTAAGCCCCCCGAGGCCGACAGCATATCCCCGGGTGTGCGTGTTTTAATGGGCGGACTGCCTTTGTGATCGGAGTGCCAAACGGCAAGGTGAATTTAACACCGTCAAAAGACGTGCTGTGGCATTTTTCTATCTGTGAAGAACCCATCACCGGTGCCATCCGCCGCTTCACGTTCCTATTTTTAAAACGTTAAAATCTAATGCAAATCACGGCTAGTTTTGTCAGGTCATTTTTTCGTATTAGGGATAATCGTGATAATTTGACAAATCAGAATGTTTGAAGATTTTCATGTCTAGACGCCCAGCACCAAAATCTGCCAAATGGAATCAATGTCTCAAGAACTGAACAAAAGCGTACTGCCAACGTTACCTATTGATCCACTACTGAGTGATTACATTTTCAGTTTCCCGACAAATAAATGGGACGCGTTATTTTACCACCGAAAACAACCCATTTAGTACTTTTCGGCCTCTTTTCGTCCGACTCACATGATGCAGTGGTCTTTTTACATTGTTTTCCAAAGTGCTTTTCCAGGCACTTGAAATCACATTGAAAATTGGCCAGTGAAATTGACAGAGAACGTCGGTAATTGTCGGCGTGGTCGTAATTTGGTCCTTTTATCTTAATGGAGTTGAGTTTCCCGAATCCATAGAGGTGTCATTGGGGTGATCGATATTAAATGTGACTTGTAAAAAACATGCCTTCATTGGTACATTCCCTCCCCACTTCTGCCATAAAGCTTCTGTTCTCCGTCAAGTATTCTCTCCGTCCTCACGCAATCTCTCTCTCTCTCTCTCTCTCTCTCCCTCTCTCTCTGTCTCTCTCTCTCTCTCTGTCTCTGTATCCATCTATCTCTCCCGCCCTTTTCCTAGTACAATTTATTTCTGTTCAACCACAGTTACATAACCATCCAACCGTGAGGTGGAATATGTACCTTTGTGCTCTTCTCGGTCAATTTTGACAGACATTTTAGCCTATATATTTCTATTTATTCTATAAATACTGCATCTTTTTAAGATTGCAAGTGACTACAATTCACTGAGAAAAGTATGTATAGCTTATCTTCCTATTTCTTTAGTTGGTCACATGCATTCATTCTCAATACTGATATTAAGAAGTGGCCTTGGGAAACACTATATCGGAGCAAGGCCATGGTTCGACTTGAGAGAGGCACTAACGTTGGCTCGGTTTAAGAAAAGATATACAAGAAAAAGAAATATCTCGACATATATATACAATAAAGGTAACAACGGGACAAAGAATGAAATTCAATATACCATGTCAACTGCTTATACCTGTATGTTATTCTCATATATCTTGAAATACGGAATTCCAAAGCAGGAAGTAATACATGTAATGATATCTCACTCTGTTGCATGCTTCGTTGTGATTTCTACTCCTAAACTAAGATGGTTTGTAACTAGAGTTCCGTATTCATATATGGTATCGAAGATTAATACAAAAGCAAAACACTCAAACTAATTTCACTAAAGCCGTTCTATATTTGGAGCTGAATAGGACTACTGGCTATAATTTGGTTCGCAATTTTCACGAACTGGAACAGTGTCAGCTCTGTGTATATCGTGATACGGAGTACTTAGACTTTTTCGTGTGCACCACAGACATGTCACGCCTTTGAGGCACCCTATGATTGTCTGAGATTTCCCAGTCGGTCTGGTAATAAAACTTCATTACCTTCCTCTCAATCACTGTACGCTTCTCGGGGCCAGAGTATGAACCTTGCTCTATGACCATATTTATTTAGTTCAGGCAGACTGCCGATTATAAGGGAACGTGCAGATATTTCGGCGATTGGGATTACCAGGTTTTACTAGTATCAAATGACTTAATACTTTACAAATATATATATATATATATATATATATATATATATATATATATATATATATAGAGAGAGAGAGAGAGAGAGAGAGAGAGAGAGAGAGAGAGAGACACACACACACACACACACACACACAAACACACACACACACACACACACACATATATATATATATATATATCTGAGGATCAGGGCCCTTTTAACATAAACCAGAAATAAATGCAGCCATATCAAATATAACCATGGGAAAATAGGCGATGCATATCGCTTGCATTTAATCCATGGAGTCAATTCTAAGTAATAAATTACATCACCTAAACACCAGATTACACTTCCATGAACGTCTACATTAGTTGTAGATTATTCTTGGAACCAATTATGGCTGTAAGATGAAATATTATATGCGAAAAAAATCTTTGGATTAAAAACTACTTGTAGAATAAATATTGCTGACTCAAATTAGGCGCATAAGTGCACTCACCTGGAGTAACACGTTGTTCTCCACATAGGGCTGGCGGGGCTTCTCGCAGTCTATACTAAGGCAGAAGTCTGTATTTTTGGTGGCGGCGGCGTTGCATTTGATGTCCATGACGCCACTTGGCCCTGCCTGGGCGTACCCATGGCGGCCGTCCCGGCACGTGCCATGGGGCGGCGCGGGGGCAGCCATGGACGTCGCCTTCCCACGCCCGGAGTGGCCGTACTCAGACCCCCCACCGAGAGGCACAGGGGCTGGTGCTTCCATATTGCTGTAGCAGTACTTGCCCGCCTGCTGCTGGTGCTGCCTTCTGGCGGCTAGAGGGGCCCCCATGCGGCGCCACAGGAGGAAGATCATGACAGCAAATAGTACCAGGAAGACGGTGATGAGACAAGCGGCCGTCACCGCCACTACCACCGTGGCGTATGACGGGTCAACTACGTCCTGCCGTAATACCCCTACTTCCGGGCCGACGCTTGCTGACGTCCGGTTGATGATCACGCGCAGCTTGGCGGAGGTGGTGAATCGCGGGTCACCACTGTCCGATACTTGGATCCTGAACTCAAATGAGGTCGCGCGGGTCTGGCGTAGGTCTCGAGCCACCGACAAGACGCCGGAAGTCGGGTTCAACCGGAAGTAGCCGTCGTTGTTCCCGGCGGTGAGAGTATAAATGAGTTTGCCATTGCCGCCTAAATCTGGGTCGTAGGCGCGTATAGCAATCACCGCTGCATCGACGGCGGCGACATCGACGACGAACACAGTGTGGTTGGCATTAGTGGGAAACGTAAGCACGGGTTCGTTGTCGTTTTGGTCGACGATGTAGACGGTGACGCCGACGGCGCCATTGGCGTGAGGGTCCTGGCGGTGTGACGCCTTCACCATCATGTAGTAGGCCGGCTTTTTCTCTCTGTCAAACGTCGTCTTTGTCCTGATAATACCCGTGTGTCTGTCAATAGTAAACAAATGTTCCACGTCCTCTCCTCCCGCTCTTTGATTGGGTTCTAGGGTGAAATCATAGTCTGCAGGATCAGAACCGCCTTTCATAGTTATGGTACCGACTTCCGTGCCGTTGGGGAAGTTTTCAAAAACGGCAAATTCGTAATTGATTAGCATAAACTTTGGTGGCGTGGGAACTGGTCCGCTAGTCAGGACAACAGTGGCGGTTGCCGACTTTGGAGGAGAGCCAAGGTCAGCTGCTATTACCCGGAACCGGATCTGTGCGTCACTCTCCAAACCAAGGCGCGTCTTCATGTACAGAGCGCCAGAGGTTGGGTTGACGCGGAAACGGTCGGCGGCGTTCCGGTGCACGCTGTACCGAATCTGACCGTTATTGGCCGCATCTGGATCTGTAGCGCGCACCTCCACAAAGGGCTGGTTCGTCGGCTGGTTAATGGGCATCCGCAGTAGGTAAATTTTCTTGGAAAATGTCGGGGTGTTATCGTTGACATCGCTAATGCGCACAACGACATCCTGGGTGACGATGTTGGGTGGCGTGCCAAGGTCACGGCAGATGAAGGTCAGCAGGTAGTCCTCCCGCGTCTCACGGTCCAGGGCGTCTGTCGTCACCAACCGGAAGTGCGCCTGGTGTACCTTCCGGAGGGAGAAGACGGCGGCGGCGCGCAGGTCGCAGTCGATGCGCCCATTATCGCCACCATCCAGGTCGGACACTGTGAGGCGAGCGATATCTGAGCCAGGTGCCTTGTCCTCTGACACCTCCAGCTCACCAGTGGTGGACAGCGTACTGCCGGAAATGGATATAACCGGTTTGTTGTCGTTCTCATCGATGACCCTCACCACCACCGCCGCCTCGCCCGGGCGCGAGTGGTGGCCCCGATCACTGGCCCGTACGATCAGTAAGTACGTCGACCCTTGCTCGAAGTCCAGCGACTTGCGGTTGGTGATGCGACCTGATGTGGGATTAATCTCAAAGAGGGCGCCATGTTTGGTCTTGGTGTGGTTGTCAAAGGAGTACGTCACCGCCGCGTTGTCACCCAGATCAAAGTCACGCGCCTTGACCACCGCCACCAGCGCCCCTGGTGGGCCGTTCTCCGGCACTCTGGCCGTGTAGGTGGCGTTGTCGAAGCGTGGGTCGTGGTCGTTTACGTCGGCCACCGTGATATTCACCAGGAGCCGACCGGACAGCGACGGGTTGCCGCCATCGTGCGCCACCAGTCTGAGGGTGTAGAACTCCCCTTGTTCTCTATCGAGCCGTCCCACCAGCTTCAGCTCCAACCGGTCCTCTCCTGAGTCTCCGCCATCGACTTGCTCCAGCGCGAAGAGATCCGTCTCACTGAGCAGTTCATAGGTGCTCACGCCGTTCTTCTTACTGTCCACGTCCGTCGCCGTTGGCAGTTTGACCACCGTCCCCAGTGGCGCAGACTCCGGGATGGACACCTGAATGGAGTCGTTCTCGAAGGCTGGGCGGTTATCGTTGACATCGAGGATCTCTAGTATGATGTTGATGTCGCCCGTCATGCCGGCGGGGGACACGGTGATGTGCAGCCAGGCCGTGCACACCTCGTCCCCGGGACACTCGTCGTCACGGTCGATCTCCACCGCCGTGCTCACGATCCCCGTCCGCTGGTCGATCGAGAACAACTGTTGTCTTTTACTCTTTCCCTCGTCGAATGCGTAAGTGAAACTCTGAAGAGTAGTCTCGTTAAATTTATCGGTCAGTTTGTAGTCCACTGCGACGTTGCCGATGGCAGTCCCAGCTGGGAGTTGCTCCAGGATGAAGTACTCCAGAGGCTGACCTTCGCCCTTCCAGGTGCTTGACACGCTGCGCGGTGCGAGCAGCAGTAGCATGCAGCCCAGCACCAGGAGTAGCCCCTGTAGGCCATGCGGTGTGATCCTCATACTGATGGCCTTCTAACACCACACGTAAACAACACACAGGAGAACACAACGACACTCCACGTTAGCTTAACTTCCTTGATCCACAAACTTCTGTTCTCACAGTGAAGTACCAGCAAAAACACCACAACTCACTGCGGGACCTGCCCGCCGCTTTGTTCCCATGGGATCCAGCGCCGTCCGCTGTGGTAGCCGTCCCTGTTCACCTCTCCTCATGCAGGCCCCCTTCCTCCTCCAGGGCGAGCGAGTGAATTACGTTGTGTAGCTGGATGATGGGTCACCGTCCCCGGGACCGTGGGTGTGGCTGGAGGAGGTGCGCTGTGTGCGCTGCACTGGAGTACTGGAGTCGCGGTGGTGGTGGTGGTGGTGCTCCGGGCGGTGCGTGGGCCGCCTCCCCCTGACACCACTCCTGCTGCTGCTGCCTCTGGAGGATTCAGGATGCAGAATGTGTCAGGGGTGGGTGCGGCTCCTTCTGTGCCTCCAGGGTGGCTCTCACTGCGCCACGTATACCCAGTCACACCGTGGAGGGGGGAAACACCTGGAAGAAAACATAGACCACGTGAGTATACGCTGTGTGCTACTGTGCCGCACACATACAGAAGGCGACTGGCGCTAGACGGATCTAGCTTAGATATGCAGAGGATTCGCGGAAAACGGGAAGAGGGGGACAGGTCGGGGGGACTTGACAGGCCAGCCAACCAAGTTCGCAAGCCAAAGCAATAGCAAGGGTACACTCACCGTTAGCCCAGGGTAGTGTGGGTGTCACAGGTAGTAGTAGACGGACCCTGTCTGGTATAAATAGGTATCAGCCAGGCCAACTGCCGGTGTCAACACTTCTCTCCCCGGTGGTGGCCAATTGCAATCAACTGCCTCACGCCCTCCGACCGCCCCTTTTTGCTCCTGGCTGACGCTCTTACTGGTCGCTGCAGCGACGATGAGCAGGGACTGAGTACAGGGAGGGAGAGAGGACCGCGTCCTACCAGCGGAACGGTGCGCACTGGGGCGTGATGCGGAGGTAATGGGGCGTGGCGTCATTAGTGCACGTCACTCAGCACCCACGTGACACCCGCCAGCAGCCAATGGGGAGCGAGAGGCGTGGGGACCGTCCCATGAGGATGCAGGTTTTACTGAAACTTTTCGGGGGGCTTGTTCATCGGAAGGTGTGTGTGTGTGGGGGGGGGGGGGGGGGGCAGATATTGGGGGAGTTAAAAATTCAAGCAGAATGTTTTTGTCTGATAGACTCTATACTGCTGTCCTTTAATTAACACCCGGACCCTCCTGTGCGTCACCTGCCACCCATTCCAATCACCTTTTCTCGGGGCACCTGCTCAGATTCTTATTTGATAATAATGATGGAGGTGATGGGGGTATGTTCCCCACCACTGGATCCGCCACACGCCGGGGGGGTAGGCACAGGTCTGACGTGCGACAAGGATCAGCCAGGGGCAGTCACGTGTGGCTACAGGACCCACCCGCCCACCTCCAGGATCTCTCCCACAACCCCCGTGATCCACCATCATCCTGTAGCAACAGGTGGATGGGTGAACCTTTAAGAAACACCCATTATAGATTTTCCTGATTCTACATTAGCACTGCTTGAGAGTATACTGGATAAACATGACAAGTACATCTCCCAATGTTAAGTTGTGTTGCATGTTGTAATGAATGGCGATACTTCTCGGGATCCTCTTCTTAGGAACAGTTCCTATGGGACTCTTTTGTAAAATGAACTTATCCAGCACATGATCTTAACTATGATGTTATCTTTTAACATCAGTAAAAGGAACCCTATGTAAACACGCATGATCAGTATATAATAACTTCTTTAATCAATAAGCGTCTCACTCTGCCTATGCTTTATTTGTTTGTTAATGTTTTAAATCCTGAATTTAATGTGGAGCATCATCTTTAAGAGGATTGTGGGAAAGAATGTGGGATGTGTACATGTATACACATGAATGCGAATATATACGTGTCTGGATGTATGCGGATAGTAATGACTACTTTATCTGACTATTCCGCAACGCATAAGAGAATTCATTCTTAGTACTCTTTTGTGTGAAATAACGAGGCTTATCAAAATCCAAAACCGTCTCCCAAATTTTTCCCCAACCTCGGAACTAATCCTCCATCGGAACGGGAAAAATTGTATGAAAAATTCTTAGTACTCTTTGTTGTATACGAATACATTGGTGTTGCACAGGCGAACATGTTCCCTACGTATACCTGACCGCGACAAAGATAGTAAAACAAATGTGAACGTTCTAAGTTCTGTGTAGTAACATGGAAGCAGTGCATGACATACTATTAGTGCATATATTCTTCTACTTTAACCCCGAAATTGGTACTGGGATCAAGCTATTATACATTGATGCATTCATTGATTTCATGCTACATCACTCATGGTATAGGCCTACGAAATACTACTAAGAATTGCATTTATATGGCACTGCAGGGAGATGGAGATGGGGGCGGTCTTGGAAGCCTACTCTCGCTTCCAATTAAAATAAAAGTCAGAAAAAAATTGTTTATCGTGTACAGTGTATGTCAATACGCTGAATTGATATGTAGATTGCCTTTATCATCACTGTATATTGATCTTTCTTACGTTTCTACTATATCAGGTTCAACACTCGCCAGATAGGTCTAAAATCTCTGCTTTGCAAACGCATTTCGTTTATAGAGCTCCCTGGTCCGTGTGCTAAATCAGACATGGCAGGGCATTTTTAAACATTGTGTGTGTGTGTTTGGTTTGACTCGATTATCTTATTAGGGCTGGGTGAGAGGACGGCCAATCGCTGCCGCACCCCCGGGGGATCATCTTAACCCGTGTCCGTTACCTGGGGTTAACGAGGCCCCGGCGTGTGTTACCCGGACTTGTCGTCTGTCCCCCCGGCGCACAGGTACGACTAATTAACAATTATCTCCTACCTGGGATAATTCCGGTGGCTGACGTACAGGACGGCCTGGTACAGACTCATTCAGTGTATCTTACTTGCCCGCCCCAGCCATCACCCTGGCGCATTTGTCATCGAGCCTTTCAAACAGTCACTCTGCCATACACTTAGCCAAACACACAATTTGCTGGATGTGTGTAATCTCTGAAGACTACTATATCTGTGACAATCAATCATCTTTCCCGATTTTATACAGGTGTCTGTGCTATTATGCTGCTCAGTCCGCTGCCAGGTATATGAAATGAACGTGTTAATAGCCACCAAAGTATACTCTTGATCTGGAGAGTGCGCAATTCGAATTCACATATCAACATCAAACGTAGCTTACTTCAGTGACTGTTAGCTTTAAAATAAAAACACCCATAAATCCAATTGTATGAAAAGCGAAGGCTAAAACGTTATTGACCAAGCGTTTACAAAGTCTAATGTAAAACAGAAATATCATCAAATTGCTGATTATACTATAGAGAGGGAATGCAGCGTATAGATGAATAGAGAAAAAGATACTCAGCTCATAAATAACCTGAAAGCATAGCAATACATTCGTCTTCATATACGTCCCACTGGTTCTCTGTGTTTCTTACCTGTGGAAATTATTTGTTCCAGCCTGTGTGGGGGATGTATACGCACCAGCACCCCTCTCCACCATCACCCCTTCTACCACCCCTCACACACAGAGCACCACCCTACCCCCAACGACACACAGAGAGCATACACGATACACACATCTCCTCATGTCTAATGATAGAACATCAGAGAAAGTCCGCACCTAGCTTGAGATGATAAGAGTTCTAGAACGGGGTCCTATAACTAGAACAGGAGAAGGCGAACGAAGTGAAACCCTGATTTAGAAACCCGCGGCTAATCTAAAGAGACCACGTGTGTGCCATCCCGGGTTTTCCCTCGCTAAACGACCTGGCGGGAAATCAGGAGACAGATGTTGCTTTCCTCAAGCCCACCTGTACCTCCCTCCCTCCCGCAGGCACCCACACTCATACCTACCCTGCCCCCTATCACCAGTCCCACACACACGACCCACCCTCTGCCACTGTTTACTCCACCCCGCCCCGACCCTATCAGGCATTCCTAATGTCTTTATAGTAATGGTGATTTACATATGCATAAGTTTGAGTTCCCGTTTGAATTGCCCCCACTTCGAACCTTTGTTTGTCCATTCCGACCATTCTGTGGAACTAACTTCCACCTCCAGTCGTCCTATACACCACCCACCCACCTCCCCACCCACCACTCCCACACTTCACTAAGCACACGGCAGCATGTATAGGTCGCGTGCCTTGCACGTTCCCCGTTTTGGCGGGAGAAAAAACAGAGGGAAAAATAACCAGAGGAAGCAAATCACCCCACCCCACCCCAACCTCCCACCCCAAGCCCGCACCCAGCACCATCTGCCAGATTCCCTTGTGTCTACTGCTGCTAGGAGATAAAAACGGGACGAATCCTCTTTCTAATGTCTCGAGTATTTATTTCATCTCTGGGGCTGCGTTTTGCATTTCCTGTGTTGCGTCGTGTGTTTAGAGGGAGTGTCCCGTTAGTAGATCTATAGATGGGCCTGGAACTGTATCCGGGCCATTTTAATACTACCCAGGTAAAAAATGTACATCCTGCACGATAGCATCAACACTAAAGTAGGACTCGCATTGCACAATAGATGCATAGAGGCAGCTATTATTAATTCAAGATCAGCATTGAATTCTTCCTATTGTTGCATGACCTTTCTCCGTGTCTCTTTTCCGTTTTTATGAAGTTTTTTGTTTATTTTTGTTTATTTTCAACTTAACAACCGTCAGGTTTAATGTGGTAGCTGCATCAGTCTATTTGCCGGAGGGGACAGTCAGTTAGTTATAAAAACGACAGAAATCCACCCACTGCTGAAATTGCCAAATCGTATTATTTTTTCACCGATGCGAAAATCATTGAGTGGCTTCATCGGATAATAATAGGAATTTTGTCGATTCGCTCGAGTTTTAATGGACACATTGGCATGGCGCTCCACACGACACATCGCCATGGAACTGTCCTCAATTAGTGCTCACATATTCACATTGACACAGAGCCCGTATTGTGTTAGCTCAACCTGGAGCCCGTCCTTCTGGTGACATTGTACGAGAACTGCGGTGCTCGCATGCATTATGCTGGCATGGTGAGCAGGACACTAGGAGGACGTTATGACGAGAGGGATCGGCTCCGAGCAGCTCGCGTGAAGGGTGAGCAGCACGTGTACGCCATTACAGACATCCTATAGGTCCGCTATTATTGTTCCTGTACCGTCTCCACTTCCCTTGCCACCACTCCTGTGTGTATGTGTAAAGAGGATGTTTATATTTAAGCCACATTGCTCAGATTAAAGCCACTCCTCTAACCCACTGTCTACAATTGCCCATTCTTCCCACCCATCGTTATCTTACCCCTCTCTACTCTCTCTCTCCCAGACAACGCAGGGATTAATCAGGATGCTTTTCCCTTTTGTTCACACAACGCAGTCCACGATTAATCACTCATCACCGAAGGCGAAGGAGAGAGTGCCAGAAACAGCACAAGAATTACACAGGGCGAGTCCGTCGTTGCTCAGACCCTTAATTTTTATTGTCTGGGTTTCCCACTAGGAGGCGTGGTGGAGCTCACTATGCGCGTGGAGTCCTCCAGATGGCGTGGTGGGTTGAGGATCTAGACAGGCGGACCCTGGAGTAACGGACCTGCTCACCCCACCCCCTGGACCATGGACTCGGCTCAGCGGGCGAAGCTCAGCAATCCGCCCAGCGTACACTGGCGACCGTGACCTCCTCTTATAACGGCTTGTCATCTCCTATTCCTACACTTCTACGTGTATTCACATGCCATAATATGCTATCATTATATCCTGCCCAATTCTGTTACATCAAGTGGATTTGAACACTCACAACACCATGTATAGCAGTGCTATAGGTGCTAATTATCGATAGACAATATAAGTTCTTTGTTTGGGGCGTCTAGCGTATGGCTTTTGTAACACGTTCTGGTCCATTCCATACTAGTGGTACCTCAACGCAGTGTATTCAGTGCAACGCTCTTTACAACAAACACCCTTCACTAAGTTCATTTACTAAGGAATTTCCCATATGAAACCAGCATTGAATGTACCCACATTGAAGGTTGCACGAGGTTGTAGGAGTATGATAAACCCAGCTGCATCAGCCGTGTTATTAACCCCATCCACACGCTACCCTAAGTGATGGGCAGCTATGGGGCGATGGGTGGTCAGCTGGAGGGGTGTGTAGACTCACCTGGAGATGCCCTATTGACCTGACCGGCCTGATCGCTGCCCGTGTCCGGCTGCTCGTTGTCCCAACCACCGTCGGCGCCCGGCACGGCCCAGCTTTTACTGACTCAGCCCCCCGCGGCCCCAGCGTCAGGCCCGGTCGGGTTCCCCATTGTTTGTTACCGATCCAAAGCTGGCTGATCACTCTGTTATTGCGATCGTTTCTAATGAGGCCCAGACGGCGGCAATGAAAGGGGAGCCGGCCACTACGAATGTGGCATTGATTCCGGGGGAGGCCTCCTCAGAGTAGGGAAAGTACGAGTAAAGGTCAAAGGAGCAGGTAGAAAGTCTTGGCTTGTGTGGTCGGTTAGCACCACACAGCACTATACACAGAGACCTATTTATATTCATTAGCCAGCGGGGAGGAAGGGTGGGCTAAAATAGTAGGAAACACGCTGTAATTACAGTGATAGGCGCAGCGATCAGAACACCTCGGTCCTATGTATCAGCCTGTAATTGGCTTCTTCCCCAGGTGTCTGATCACAGGGCCTTCCCCGACATCTAACTGTTGCGTGTGTCGTGATGAATATTTTATCACCTCACTATCAGGCGTGTGTGTGTGTGGTTATAAGGGGTGTGGTTATATAGGTGTGACTGATTGCGTGCCGCCCTGCTCCCGGAGCCGCACCCCCTGCTCTCCGTGTAGGTGCCCTCCTCGCCGGGCGACCCCCGCACTAAGCTGGCCGTGTCGCGCCCTCGTCCATGGGAGACCAATGACGATCGTGGTCGACTCTGACACGTCAGACTTTCACACGGGCGTGGGGAGGGAGGGGAGTGAGGTGCAGTCTTCTCTACAAGATCAAAGCTGGCGGCAACGATAATAATAACGCCGAGGTGGCACTGCGGCCCGACAAGAGGCCTCGACCATAGCAGGGGGAAGGTGGGGTGATTCCTCTATAGAGACCCCGTCATGCCAAGTCTTACCTTTAAATACCACACATTCTGCATGATACCCACAACTGATATCCAACCAGACTTGTGAGAGAAAGATGTGAGGAGAAACCCTGCGGCCCGACTCATGAGCCAGAGTGTGTTATGTGCATGTCGGAATTCTCCATATAGATGCGTATCACAGGGAAGGTCGACTGATAGGTAATGACACTACAAGTATACTTAGATTTTATCATTCTGACAACTCTGTTCCCTTTCCAATCTGAAAGTGAGATGTTTTATGACTTTGTCAGAGTCGTAGGAAGTTCCTAAAGTAGTAAAGTCAGGTGTCAGTGCACAGTATTTTGAGACAGGTTATTGCACAATAAAAACTAATACGAGGGTGATGATACACAAAACCATGTGGTTTTTGATAAGGGTAGAACGATACAAAAAATCAAAGTACACGTATCACTGCAAATTGACAGGTATTTTTCAAATGGGTCTATTCAGAAATCTGTCTACATCATGTATCAGTAAGGTTATATGATTATTACACTGGGACATCCACAATGCATTCATGTAGTGTCTCTTTTTTATTCTTCATAGTTCAGAGAGCAGTCCACAGGGCTTTAATAAGGATGAAAACAAAAGTTATAAAAGGAAGGTTTTCAAATGTGACCTGGTCTATTGAAGCTATGGTAAATATGAATACATTATGTGGTTCCAATGTTATAGTTTCAGTAGCTTCTGTCAATGTAGAGATAATAAATGGTCATTCAATATACCTTCCCTTCACTCCCAAAAATGTACACCCACGCGGACGGTGGCACCCTCTGTACTCAATGGTTCACACCCTCTCATTCGTCTCTGCTTTTATGTATTTATCTTACTTCGAAGGGATTTCGATGTATTGTATCATTACAGTTATAGTATGTGTTAAACAAAAGCTACCTTGATACATTTCAACTATGGAAGGTAAATATATCATACTAATCATAAAACGCCCTTTTGAACTTGTAACCGGTGACGATTACGATATCCAGATAAATCCGTGTTAGCAGTAAGATGATGTAGCCATATCATTGTAACTTAACTGTAGACAGAGAATAACCTAACCATGTACAGAAGAGCTATATGCTGGCTACACATGACCCTCTATGACCTCATCGCCACATGATATAACCTATTCCACCCTATTGCAAAGGGCACTCATCAATATTCTGAAATAGACACATCCAAAACAGATATGAAATTGCCAATAAAGCTCCATTATTCCCATTATAACGACTATGGATAATTAGAATCAAGTGTCATCTATTCAATGTAATTTGACATAGAAAATGAAATGTTTTCAAAACGTTTCAATTCTGAAGGAAGTGTCTCATATTGTATCCTTCAGCACAAACGGTTATGAAAGCCAACACAAATACTTATCATGTAGTCCTACCATCCTATGTTAGCCAATAGTTTACATGAAATGCTATCATATATTGTGACATGTCACAAAGGAAATAGCCAAAATGCAGAGCGTTTCATCAGTTATATTATTCTTAAGGTCTGAAGTCCGAAGACAATGTATACTCTGACGTGAGCAGGCCAATGTGTCCTTGCTGTTCGCACATTCACAACGTTATACAAAAAAGAAGAAGGTATGTCTAGTGTCTGCGTATGTAAGTATGTATGTATGTATGTATGTATGTATGTATGTATGTATGCGATAACATATGTTTAAATGTATACAATATATACACGCGTTAGGGCATCTGGCCGTATTTTTAACTGTCTGCTTGCCTCTCTGTAAGCATGGGTATCGTTTTATAAACTGCGGACGATCATCGTATAAATATATTAAAGGTCGTATGTTTATCCTAGGGTTAAAATCGTTACATAAACTTTTTAGTCATACTGTAAAACCTTTGTACGATAGGATAAAATGGAAGGTCTCAATGTCGTTACATAAATGCTGACCTACATCGTCCAAATGGTCTTAGATCGTCCACAATTGTCGTATTGTACGACACCTCTAGGGGGTGTCATGACTTGTACTGGATTCATGTATTAATTTCAACAATTCAGATCTGAAATTGAAATTTATAATTCCATGATGTACTATAGACCATTAGCAATATCATGAATAAAAGAGGTATAGAAAATAAAAGCCCATATATATCATACATACATAGATATGTATATATCATATGTAGGCCTATACACACACACCATATATAAGACTGATTGGAGGGAGATAAATATCACTCTTAATTATCCCTTTATGCATATCAGAACAATACTGATTATCAATGTTGATATTACACATGTTCGGCTTTATTCAGGGTAAGAAAGAAAGACATCCTTGTACAATCAGTGAAATACACCGAAATACCTACGATTAAATAATGCGGGTTGAATGCCAGTAGGCTTAATGATCGTACGCGTGTGTGTGTGTGTGTGTGTGTATGTGTGTGTGTGTGTGTGTGTGTAGGTGTAGGTATAGGTGTGTGTGTGTGGAGGGGAGGGGGTACATAGCCTACACATAGTAGGATGTATGTGTCTCACAACGATCTCTTTTATGTCAGTGGCTTTTATGTCAGTGGCTAGGAATTTTACTGGCTAGCAGAGTGAACCACTGAGAGAGAAGATGGTAACAGACCATGAGTTTGAAGGCTTTTATGGAAGGACATTTTATCTCTTCGCCCGGTAAAGCGACCACCTCTCTCATGTGGCCATTTTTTAGCCTACTGCCCAAGGTGGTCGTAATATGGAGAAACAGGCTTACTGTCTTCGTACGGGTAAAATACGCGGTGAAATTTGAAATCAGATTCACCGATGCCGGAGGTGAAATTTGAAATCAGATTCACCGATGCCGAAGGCAGAGGTGAATCTGATTTCAAATTTCACCAAGTATTTTACCCGTACGAAGACAGTCAGCCTGTTTCTCTATTATTATATACCTTAATTTAGCCATTTTGATACTTACAATTTGTTACTTTTGTCGTACTTCGCCACCACGTCTAGGACGTACGTCTCCTGACACTAACATACCAGTTGCCGTCCACGTTTAAAAGGTCGAATCTGATTGGTCGAGACCGTTTAGCCTCATCCAATCAGAGAGCGCCTTTTAAATCTACACTCCCATGCGGAGTTTCCGTTTTCAAATCGAGCAAGGCAAGGATCAATCTAGCGGTCTGTTCCGATGAATCTTCTTTACATAAGTACTCCATTTACATTTTATTCTCAACATATTTCAAGTTTAGCCCTTGTATCAAGAAATCATGATATTATTTACAGTATTACTTCTTATTTCCGCACTTTGAGTCGACTCGTCGATTCGACAGTAGTGGCGGCCATCTTGAATATCTCATTCCGTAATATGTGCGTGGAGAGTGATTACCGGTAGGACGTTCCATGTGTACGACCGTCGTTACGGTCACGTGATGACGTTACATACACCATGTAGGTGTCGTACGGGTATAAATACGACATGAGTAGGAGAGGGCGGTATGTGTTGCTTATACTAACATAGGTATATAATAATAGCGGAAGGTAACTGCATATACATGTATATGAGCACGGCTTCTGGTAGTGACTGGGCGGTGGCACCACTTATAATATATCACGAACGGCAATTAATCTTCCTATGTTTAATATGTTATTGGTAAATATTTCCATTTATTCTCATTTCATGTTCGATTTATATTGAGATTGATTCACGTCGCGGAAAGGGTGCCTCTATATGTACAATCTATGATACATTTGTTTTCCTGATAACAAAATGCAAAGGATCGGATTACCATTTGGCCAAATAGATCACTGTTATTTTATACACAACGGTTGCAAGTGTGGAAAACTCCACACATGAATACTTCCGGTAGTTCCCCTAGTCAATGAATAAATTCATGTCTCTCTTTTAGGCACTACTGTGAGGAACAATAAACTTTTTAACGCTATACAAAAATGAGTGACTCCGAGCATTTGCGCCATTCCCATCCTGCATGTGCATTATGTACAAATCATTGTTGCCAGTGAGTAGCTACCATTAGGTTGAGTAGAGCATGGGAACCTTGAAAGGTTGCCCGCTACAATTGATGAGCCAGAATTATCTGGAGTGGTGAGAGCAATTGGAAAACGTAATGTGAGAGTACGGATAGTACTGGCGTGTATAGAGGGCATAGGAAGGGGATCCGGACGAGGGAAGGGGTAATTTGTCAGGCTGGATGAAGAAAGGTATACTGAAAGTAATACTAGCAGGACGACGCAGCAAAGAGTGGTAAAGCATGAAGAGTAAGTAAAACGTATATGTCGCACAAGGACAAATACAAATCAAATAGGACATATTGATTTCACACAGGAAGAATATTAAAGAAGACACCAACGAGTTATGGTCAACGTCGTCGTTCTCCATGAGTTTGATGAGGAGTGATGTGAACGAGGTGACAGCAGAGTGAATATCACGTAACATTCAAACGAGTGGGAGAATGACTTCTTTGACCGAAATGAGTTGCTTGAAATCTGTATTCATCTCACCCCATGTACGCACTAAAGGAATGGATGACACACAGGATGCAGACCATAAAAAACGGACTCCAATACTTGCAGGGGCATCGAGAACGAGTTCCAAATGTTAAGTCTATAGGACAAAAACACCAGGGGTGACATAAACTATACTACATGAATAGGTACAATACAAGGGCATAATCGGGGAATGTAGTGTTCGTTACAAGGAGGGGGAAGTGTGATATCATGGCAATATACATATAGTAACTTACATGAGAAAGGGAAAACGTAGGGAATAGAGGGAGTGGGAAGGAAGAAAAGATGTGGAAGAAAATGGACAGAGTAGGGATGTGTACTGTGTGGAGGTAGGAGGTAGTAAAGACGGAAGAAAGGCGGGGGTGGAGTAAGGTATAGGGTCAGCGGTCGCCGTGTCGGAGGCCTAACAAAGACGCCGTGATCCCGGTCTGCTGGGGTAATCCCGGCCACTGTGCCCGCCCCTAATGCCGACTTGCCTGCTGCCGCCGCTGTGCACGCGAGGCGGGGCCATTTGTAATCTTTTAAACGCTGCTTTACGTCCCACAGGGCGCTGCCCCGTACGCCCATAAAGATGTCAGCTCCAAGCACAGGAGGAGCTTGGGTGCTTTATGTCGACTGTGTGGACGACATCCCTACCTAAGGCGGCAACGTTGTTTTTTTAAGACGTCATCCGTATAGTGATCTTTTTCTCCGCAGTCACCTTTCCTTTTCCCCTAAGAGTAGCCCATAATAGATGTATATGTACAGGTAACTATATGTACAAGATAGCATACATACCTATTTCATAGAACTCCTATGATTCTAGATTTCTAGATATTTCATGACCATGTGCATTTTGTACCTGCTGGCATAGTATGGTAACTAATATTCACTTAATGCGCATTTCTTATCCGAACCAACACGAATACTCAGTTAATAATTAGAATCCAAAAGTGGTATCAATGGATGGCATACATGGCGGGAGAGGAGTGTCACTTTCACAATGGGCCTGGTCAGGTATAGTATGGCACAAAAATGGTCGACTCGAGAGGACATGTCACTTTTTGCATTGAAAGTTAGAACAGCAAATTAATTAGCTGACGATGTTTTTTCCCATCTGCCCTTTTCGAATTACTGACAAATATCCTGTCCCCTGCATTTTTCATCCTTTCCTTACCAGGAAACCCTCATTCCCATTGCCATCTTTTATGTAATACTGGAGGTTAAATATAGAAGTATTTTTATGAGAACACATAACCCATCACTTCACAATGTTACAGACATGAAGCCGCTAGAAAATGAATTTTCCATGCGCATTCTAGCTAACCAATTTTGCTGTCAGTGTTGTGTATGGCGCTACACTATGGCCTATAGTCTCTTACTCGCGTGGCTCTGACATTGACGCTGAATATATTACGCCCCGTACCTGTTTATGTACGTGTATGCGCCGTATTCGCTGTCCATTATGTCTCTCCACCATTCTCCCCGACCGGCAGATTGTGTCGCTCATCAGGACTGTATCGCAGGCCTCTAAGGACACTCGCAAATTGTATCTGGGAGCTGCTCTGAGTCGCTCGCACTGATCACACTCGCTGGTAAATTGCATCAACTCTGCGTGACCCTCTGCGACATCCCGCCGCAGAAAAAGTATCTCTCACAGATGGTCAATATCAATAAGAGCCCTGCTCGGACGCGATACTAACTCGTGAGGGGTGTGGTGGGGTGAGGTTGGGTGAGGTTGGGTGAGAGGGTAGTGGGTGGGGAACCACTTTCGGAGGGCGGGTTCGTGACCTGCCGACGATCTAGTGTGTTTGTGAGGGTTCTGATCCTCGATTAATACTAACCTCATAAGTGGTGGGGGTGCGTGGGTGTCTGACTCGCCGGGAATTAGGATCCATGGAGGGGGGTTGAAGAGGAGGAGGGATGTCATGATGGGGTGTCGGCCATGTTCCCCCATTTGCAGATTCCTGAGCTTCCAGCTGGTTTTGTTGTGTCGTCTTTCTCAGGGTTGTGAGAAGCTCCTCGTGTGAAATTTCTGTTTGCACATCCCATGGCCCCTCCAACCCCTTTTCCCCGAGTCTTTTTGAACAGCCCATCTCCCAACTCCATCAACCCCAGAATCAGTTTGGAGCTGATGTTTCACATCCTAGAGCCTATAACAGTGGGTCTATAAAAAACACCCTAAGCAGCTCCAGTAGTCGACGCCAAAGTGTTTAGCCAGACTGTTTCAGCTGCCAACACAGCAATTGGCCACACACACAGTATGGGTACACGTAGACCTGACACTTCATGTCCAATGCGGTGCAGTATTCATTTACCAGCCCATAGCCACCGGTATATAGGCACTTACTGCGCCGATGCTGATGATAATTCCAGAGAGGTGTGTCCCATTGCAAAGCTAACAGCTGATGGAGATGAATTTTGCAGACTATGGGAGGTGATCTGCATTGATTCGGATTATCATAGAAATCCACACAAGTGCGACAGAATGGATTTCAAAGCCTATTCTATACCACGAAAGAGTCTTGCCAATAGCTTTTTCCTGTGGCTGAATCACATCTACCTGACACTGGACTATATTTTCTTCTATTTCCGGATGTATAGTATACATAAACAAGAGCAAAGTCAGTGGGATAATGTCTCTGTCCATTAGAACCAAAGAGACTACCTAACAATAAATGTCTTACAGGGGCTATAAATGCATCATGTACCTCGGAAACCATGAACTCGAAAAGAATTATTTCATCATGCGAAATTTTTGGCTGACGTTAAATCTTGAGAAGCATTAGTGATTAGACACAGGTAGCGGCGACCAGAGAAAACAAGATGAGTCATATCAAATAAGGTAGTTGGTCTACTGCGCTTCTAATCACTCCCTTCCTCACAATGAATAAGTCCTATTCACATACTTCTCCATCTTATTCAATCATGTTACGTTTACTTATCTTGAAGTAGACTGGAAAGCTAACAAAATCCTTAATCATCAAGTTACTGAGCACCTGTTCTCGATTGCAAGTATCCTGGCTTTGTGTACAAAAGATCCATATTGGGGATCCCGGAGGACATCAAATCACTCATAGTTTATTTAGATAAACAATTGGCACTAGGATTAATTAAAAGATCTGTATGATGTTTGCATGAAAGAAAATGTGTGAGTGGTTCAAGTGATCCTCTATCACTGTATGTAATAACAATCTTATGATAAAAGTACAAGTATCATAAGACTCATAGGCAAAACTGAAAGAATTTAGATTGTAAAAACAGTGCCCTCATCTATAGTCAAAACTCCAATCGTATGCTACAGGGAGTATTTGTAAGCTAAAGTTTAAATCAATGGACTATCGAGTATCTTATTTCCAGGGACATTGTATTGATCGAGGATTACCTTGTTTAAATGATGTTAAAAACTATAAATGATTTATACTCCATTGCAGGAATTCTGCTGAATGTTTCTAGTTGCCATTTGTACACTTCGTACATATTCATGTAGAAACTATCCATGTATGTTATTTCGGATATTTCCAATATTCTTACATGCAAACTATTTGTATTTACAGAAGTCCTATGTCATTCCAATTTTCTCTGTCCTGGTATCGGCCACTATAAGATGACCCCGACACGCTGCAGATGATTCATATACTATGTAAGACTTTATAAAGACATCACAGAACAAAAATATCATATCTGATGACACTTACCTTCCACTCATAAAGGTTGGAATTGAGATACAGAAAAAAGATGGAAGATTCCCTCGACCACAGCTTATTTAGTCCTCTTAACGTATAACCAGGGGAGATGTAGGCGGATAGACTGACTTCAAAGTTCTCAGGACCGAGCTTTAAGTTCCCAGGATGTACTCACAACTGGCACTCGGCCTGCCTGTCACCTGTCGACACTCTAGCCGAGTCCAGCATACCTGGAGCCTCGTTTGCCTTTGCAGTGGCAGATGGTCAATTGACAGACGAGCAGCAATTGTCCAGCAGAAGAGCGATGGACGTAATGTCCTAATACCAGTCCGTCATGACACTTATGACGCCCGCTGTGACAGCGTCACGCTACGGCCACCCGCCCCTGTACATATACCTACCCCACCCTCCCTCCAACTACCTCTAATAAGCCCTCTTCCTCCCACCACCCAACCCTCTTTACTCCTACTCACATCCTTCCCTCTCCCTTTTCCCACAGTCCCCTTACGAGCAGCATCATGCCGTACCGGGCGCCATGCATGTCGTCGGTACTAGGCGCGCGCGCCGTCACGCGTCACTAGGTCGGCATGTCGCGCCGTATCTCCTGTTGACCAGGGCGGGTATGATGAGGGGTGTGGGTTGATCACAGCAGATAGTCGACCACTCAGCGCCCCGACATCGCGTGCACAGCCCCCTGGTCCCTCCAGCCCAGCCCTCCGGCGACGGAGGCGGCCGGCGATGGGGCTGCTGGTTCTCCCGGCGGACACAGGTCGTAGGCTGAGGTCATGAAGCTCTGTCGTCCCACGATAACCCTGGAGATGAACCCTCCCACCCCCAACACCCCTCCCCACCAACCTCCCCAGCCGTGCGCGCCATCACACGGGCCATCCTGAGTGGTTTCTCTAATACCGGGCAGCCTTTTAGCGAATATCCATCTTTTAACCCCTGGTCCCAGAGGTCGGGCCCGGCGGGGCGTGAACATGGCGCGGGGAACAAACCACCCAGGAGACAAAGCCTGATTGATTCTGCTTTCTACAGGGTCCTTCTTGCTTTGCCCTCGACGACATGCCGAGACAGAAGGGTGGAGGGGACTATGGCGGTGGTGTGCCTATGGGGAGTAGGGGTGGGTGGGAGGCCGATGCTCCCCGGCTGTCGTTTGTTTCAACCCACAAAACTCCAAAAGAACCACCAAACAGTAGTGAAAATAGCGACATGCTTTGTTTGTGTTGTGTGATTATAGCTCAGAGCAGTGAGTCGGCCACAATCAAGCGCGCCGTGTTTGCCGCGTGTTCATGTCGCAGATGGCTGATTGTCGTCTGCTAATCCGCGAAGTCCCGCCCGCACCCTAAGTGGTGTTATGGACTTCCTCCGGCCTCCTTTAATTTCCCCGGAGGTGGCTCACGAGCGGAGACATAAGGAGGGAAAGGGCGACGTGTGCGAACAAAAGAAACACGAATCATTACAGGCAATACCTAATATATCAATGCTGCCGCCCACCTTAACCACCACCGATACTGTCTCCTATTTGTGTTACCTGCCACCCTTTGAGGTCTCTTTTCTTGCCTTTTTCTAATCTTATTTTTACGAGGAAACAACAGAGCGTCTGGAAAGGAAAGGAAAAATCTCCTCGCTGAGGCATCCACCATCCGTCCACTCTTTTCAGTGCGGACTTTCAATCATCGAGGCCCCAACAGAGAACAGGCCAATGAATAGGAAGTAGATGAAGGACGCGTAGAAGAAAGAGAAGATGCATTCCGAAAGAAGGATCCAAGAAAAAGGTCTGATTGATAGCTACTCTGTAGATGTAAAATAATGCATCGATCCTGCTGCTGCTTGCCCCTTGTACGTGCCGGAATATCTTTTCAAGGGAAGTGTTATATATTCATATGTCTGTAGTTTTGTGGACCAACAGATGTCTATCATCTCTGCATTCAACCTGCTCTATACACAGCTTGTCTGTGGTTGTTCCACAGGCATATGCAGTTGTCACATAGTTATTTGACTGAAGAAATAACCCAATGTAGCTCATTGAAAATCTTCCCACAACAGGTGAAGTTAGTTAATTTTTACCTGAAAGTGATCACCTTTGGTGCTAATACGAGTCAATCGTCCATGTATTAAGTGTTTGTGTAATATTAAGATCAGGATAAAGATATTTGTATCAGATGAAGGGCTGAATGGCATGATCGAAATTTACCTACCTCAGATAATCAAATTCGTAAAAGGTCTTCAAGTATGCTTCGTATCCTGAGCGTATCTCAAGGACATTAACTCAGTGCTAACGCTGATATGTGATATCTAGTATGTGGACAAATATAGATCCGACCACCATTGGCGGCATTGAAATCCTAACTGACCCTCCTGCAGGGGTTGGTCATATATGAATACTTCTCTAAACACTGTCCCTTCAGGAGCCAGGATGGAATTAAAACAGGTCCACCGGTCGGACTCCACTGGGACCCGCCTACCAACCTGCATCCAGCCTTTCCGTCATGACCCCCTCCCCTAACTCTTCCCTAGCAATTTCCCCCTGTCGCGTCCCCTCAGTCCGGAAACGCCCCCCGAAAATCACCTGGCGATCCAAATTACAGGTGTGTAGACCGGGCGGAGAATGGGGAGGGACGCCCGGTGGTGGTGGGTGGGGAGAGGGGGTGGCCACACCGCTGCCCTCCTGTAGCCCTCCGTCTCTGGTTTCCTGCCAGGATGGCCGGGGAAACGGCGTAATTTAACTAATGCGACCCGGTGGGTTAATTCCACCACTCCCATCAGCTCTTCGGGCTTTTGTGCAACAGTTGTCTGTGGACACAGGCCTCGAGGGTCCTACACCATAGCCTGAGGGGTAAAAGAAAACCCGAACTGAGCTTCATACCTGGCGGTTGTTGTCCTTCATTTATCTCGTCCATCGGCACCAAGGGCCCTGCATATCGCACGAGGAGTCGTCCTAATGACAGACTCCTAAGCTCTTTTTAATGAAGCGTGCCGAATTTAATTCGCAGGTTAAGGGATTACGGGTGAAAGCCGAGGACGGGTGGGCCCTGAATGCCCGGGCCGCTGCTCATTTCAGGGGCACCAGCAACGACAAAATGATACATTTGTGTCCGTGGTGACAAAGGAAGTGACACCGGTGCCCAAAGCATGAAAGGAACCGCCACCTATCAAGGCAGCCATCGCCTGTGCAGGGTCGGGGCTTACATTTGCCAGGTCAGGGCGCTGTCGGTCTATCGGCAATGTCATCTTTTATCGCTCAGTACGATCACTTTTGTTGGTCAAATTGTTCCCAAATTTTTGGCCTGACGTCAATGGACAGAAGGCGTTCCGTGACAGCAGCCGGATCAGCCCCTTGATAGTGAGGTGGGAGTGGGAGAAGGGTAAAGGGTATAAGGAACAGTTGAGATGGGACAGGAGAAGGTAGGAGTCGTCGCTGTGTTAGTAGATCACTTTAGTTAAAATTCAATTAGCGTTCTTTTAAAAGCAGGGGATACTTTGGCTCAAAACATTTAGTCATATCAGGAATCCCATTTGTGGAACTTATACTTAAACATATCGATTTAGTTTAGATCGTCCATAGGAATAGTACGCTAAGCCAATGGAAGCGCGGACCGTAAAATAATCTAAGCTGACATGTATTTCTCTCAATAGGACAACCTTGGAAATTCAATATACCTCGTATGGACAATGAATTTCATTTTGTCCCTCAAGATTTCAATTCAATTGAACTTCAATCTCCAATCAAATTTCATGTTTTAGATTGATGTAATAAAAAGTGGGTTCTCAGGGAATCGTTTCACCCATGGAATGGGATTTAGTCCTGCATACATAACTTCGCCACTAGGAATTTTAGCTTTTATTTCACCATAGAAACCCTAGGACATCTCAGCGTCAATAGTACGATTACTTTACCATTGAGGCAAGCTGTTATGAGATACCATAGGCTACCCATTGCTATCGATGACTTTCTGACCACAAAGGCGAATTTTAACGTACTTAGTACATGTAGTTGGACTACCACTAACAGCAGTTCCCACGCACAAAGGCATATTTACAGTATACAGTACTTCTAACTCCAGATATAACGACTGGGACAATAAACTTTAAAAGCCTCGCCACTCCCGGCTTAATGATCTTCCGTGAGCTCATTGGGATTGCATTCTCGTTGATTTTATAGTTTTACACCACACAATGGTACTGTAAAGCTGCCAACGCTCAGAGACAATTCCCTCGTCAGTCTCTTAATTATTCCATTCTATCTATTGCCCGTTCGCTCCTATAGTAGACTACCTCCTATAAGTCTATATAAAGCCTCCCCTATTTGCCTCTCCAGTTGCTGGCTATTGCAGTGGTGGGCAGGTTGCCGCAAGTTTATGGATTCACTTTCTCCTAAAGACTGCATTGAGCTAAGTGTCCCCTATGGCCACCGTGGCGATCCTAGCATCCTACACCTTATAATTAAGCCAGATTGGTGCTCGGCTCCAATTACCGCTGTATTACGCCCACTATCGCGTCTACTCGCTCACCTTTTGCGTGTGAAAGGTCGTTGACGGAGCCAACTGGTGGCAACTAAATCTTACCCTATCGGGGGCTTTACAAGGGTGACAGGCAAAGTGCACGCTGTTTGATCGGTGATATTTTAAGTTGATTTTCAAGCTTACTTTCTCTACCTTTCTCTCTCTCCAGACCACTTGCGAGATTCACAGTCTACTTGTTTAACTTAAATATTTAGGAGTAGCGACTGTAAAGATTTAGTGGAGTTTAATACATGGTTATATTACACTTGTGCATATCATAACATCACTCCTTCCCCGAGATGAGTGGTGGGTTGGTTTCTAAAACAGCCGGTCAAGATATATGAGATATATAATATATGCAAAATTTCCAGACAAGGATTGTCTACATCCGCTACACTATGTGTTGATGAATTAGAAAAGGAGCAGCGTGGAATTCAGGCATGCCACACCTTTTTTCCTATCGACTTGTTGGAGGCTATAAAGCATTTCTCTGACTATAATATATGAACACTTCTCATTTGATATTTTCTGTTCCTACTTCACAGTTTGTACTTACATCCCAAGTCAGTAATTGAAAAAGTGATCATTCTTTCCTGGAGAGTTCTATTGTCCCTGTAACCTACAATCATGAACAAAGCGACTACAAAGTCCCAGCTCCAACACTATTATATTTCGGCACGCCCATAATATCATATTGTCGGCCATATATTAAATGACCATGCATCATGTCCTATGCTATTGCTGGCACGTCAATTTCCATTATACCAAATTGGTCAGTGATAAATGTCGGTGCCGACAATAGAAGTAGAACTAGTTTTTGTGCGGCTCCTTTTCCCCACTACGAAGCAATTTCAGTTAACATGCAGGAATGTACATCTCGGAGTTTATTAGAAGACACATTCTTTCTGAGGATCTACGAGTAGTTGGGTATTGCTCCATCAAACGGTGGGGGTGGAATCAGATGAGAATTGCCAATAGAACAGCATATATATATGCCAGGGTATACTGCAGGGGTGGTTCAATGGTTCAATGGAAGGAGGAGATTGGGAAGCAGGGTAAGAAAAGGGAAAGCCAATAATACACAGTGAAGTCGCCACCTGTGCATTCCCATAATGACCTGGGAAGTCCACTGTTAGTGGCGGAACCTAAAGACCACCTCTTCAGAAACAAGCCCGCCCAGCGAGCCGTCATACCTTTGCACCACAGGTAGCAATCTATTAGCGATCACAGTAATTTATAAAAGAAATCACTGCTTTTCGCAGGCAGGCGGTGTCAGCCAGCCGTCGGTCAACCCCTTCCCTCCCCCCACGTGTGGTCTCTACCATGTGATGTATGGTCGAGACACGCTGTGTGTGGCTGGAGGTGAAAATGACACGTTTCTTTCATGCTTTCATCTACGGGGTGAGTTATTGAAGCCTCGACTGCAAATTGGCCACAGTTTGGGGTGCGCCTATAAGGTTGTGGGGTCTACGAGAGGAATGTTTGAAAGCTCCACAGATGGCACCCTTGTCTGAGGAAAATATCCAGGCAAGACCTGCATGGTGACCTGTAGTTCGCAGCGAAATGTCGGGGAAGAGGGTATGCGCTTCCAGGTGATCGGGAGAGCGAAGACCCCGAAAGAATACCCACCCAGCTGCCTGACAGAGTTCAGGGTTCTTTGTCGATGACGTATGTATGTACGTATTGTACGACGTAACGATTCTACTTCCATGAGATGGCGCACCCGGCGGTCGACTCGTTAGCGACTCCTTCAGGAAGTGGGCCTTTGATCATGCGCCGAGCAAGCACTTCCGGCGCCAGGGTCTGCTTCTCGGAGCGCGTGTAATGGAGCAGGCGGGGCGCGACCTTGTGTGGATAAGCTTCAAAGGTGATCGACGTATGAAGGCCTTTTGTTTCCCGTGAATTACCTTCGAATGAGGGCTAGCCTATAAGTTCGGGGTAGACGAACCATAGAGCATTGGGCATAATAGTCAGGCCATACAGTTGTTCCCCATATTATCCAAAGAGGAGGGACCAATATATAGACATGAAAAGGAATGTTATACTTTTACATAGCTCTGCAGTCCGGCATCGGAGAATTTATCAATGCTTTATATCAATTGTACCAACAAAAAGAAAATCAGGTATCACAACGTCTCTGCAACATATACAATACAGAAGGCATTGGGGAAATTATTCACAGTCTGAATTTTACTCGAAAAATAATAATCATGATCATATAATACAAAAGCAACATACCGATCCAAAAAAGCAACAAACAATTCTATGCATGTATACTTTGTTACTATTATTTTTATGGATAGTAATCTAGAAATAAATGACTCCAAGACTTTGTCCATTAGAAGCTTTATTGCTGGTGTTACTACAACGACTGCTAGCTGTGGACTAACAGAGATGCATCTAGACGTTAAGCCCAACTCCATGTTTACCGCGTGGGGGTGACCGTGTCAACATGATGGTAACCGAGGGGCGCCTCCAGAGTAACGTTATACGGAGCCAGCATAATTAGTTATTACAATGACTAACAGAATGCTTATCAAGATATTGGAGATTTGTTCACAGTATGCTAATTATAATGACATCAAGTAATACAACATGAAAATTGCAATTTATCAATCTATACATCACTGCTTAAACGCACGTATAGGCTGCATATATTAATGTTCCCATTTGAACATGTCCATATTTGGCGCCCACATATAGAGCATATAAAATTTAGCTTTTGCATATATACATGCACACACAGAATATATCAGTTGCCCAGCGTATATAAAATGAATATATAAGAACTCGATATGTATACGCAGGCATGTACATATCGCATACATGTTCTTTATGTTAGGTTTACACAGGGCCACAGTGGCCACCGTGGCCACATTTTGGGGCTCCCTGGTAAACCGTGGACATTTACATGAGGGACGTAACAAAACTTAGGGGAACAGGATTGAAAAATGTGACAGGCCCTGATCAAACTTGACAGACCTTGATCAAAGTGGCCGCCGTTGTAGAATTTTAAACTATCAAAAGATCAGCCAAGGCGGCCACGGTGCTAATGAGTATTATTTGTTCTGGGCCATAGTGACATGTGATGAATTCCACAGAACGTAACTGAACATGATTAGACGCAGGTGGTCGTAAAGGGAACCATGGAGAAAACGAGAGGGACGTGACCAAACGCACCACATTTTAGGCACTTACTAATCAAGGCGTGCTCTTCTTGTATCTGAAGAGTTCCTAACTCCTTCAACTTCAACATTTTCGGAATAAAAGATATTTAACAAAATGGTCAGCCGTACACTTATTCAAACCATTATCAATTACGTTTTATAAATGTCTTATGATAAACATTGGTAATATAAGATCAAACTTCCCATATAACATGGACTTAGATAATTGATGACAATTGAAATAAAAACAACAATGGTGTCTTGTAGGTGCAAAGATGGGAATAAATGTAATGCTCAGTAAGGACTTAACTCATGTATGGTTACATATAATGATAAGGCAATATGTATATTTAGAATAACATAATTATTCATGGGGGCGGGGGCACAAAATGAGACATTTATTGGGGTTTTTTTCGGGGACGTTCACAGATTGGCGGATTATCAGCGGATTGTATCGCTTCAGGCTATTTGGTTAAAAACTGCCTAGTCTGATATTCTCACTAACGGCCCACCACCCCTTGTTGGTGCACCCCTCTCATAAGGTACACTCTCTAAGTAGTATTCTGTACTCTCACTACGCTCTATGGAGAAGAATTCTTAACGAATTAGGCTTAGAGCCTTGAAAATCCACTGGCCTGTCTCCCGTGCTAAAGACGTGCAAACCAAAGATTCCTATAATTTCAATGATGTCACCTAGCGGGAATACTGTGTGCCAGTGGATTCTCAAGGCTCTACGCCTAGTTCGTTAAGAATTATTCTCCCATAGAGCGCAGTGAGAACCTTGTACAGAATACCACTTAGAGAGTGTGAGATCTTATGAGAGGGGTGCTTCTTCTACTTCTAGCAAATAGTGATCCTACCAAAAGATGTTAGCCCAGTTTTAACTATGATGCCATCTGTATATTATTAAAGATCTAATGAATCTTCTCCTGTCTCATTCAGTATGTGCCCGTGAAAGTGCTGTATCACTATCACTTTGTTAAAATTAGTGATATCCTATTTTTGTAGCGAGCCTCTCTGATATTAAGGGAGCAACACTTTTCAAGTCGGACAGTTCAGGTAATCACAAAATAAATTTGCGATCTGATAATAGTGAACGACAGAGAACAGCGACTACACATGCCCATGTATCTACAGCCCAGTACTGAATGGAAGTTTTATAACTATAAAACTAAGTCATTCGATGGGCTGTCTCCGTCATAATAGATGCGTTCTAAATATGCGAGGCAGTACTATTTCCTTGTAGATATATCTTCATATAACGAAGAAGAAAAAGAATAAGGTTTCCATTTCCCATGTGGTCGGGCGTACCGAGAGATCTTGTAACCGCAGCCAATAACAAGCAGTGAAATGTAGATTGTTGTAAGCCATTAGCGTGTGGGCTTATCACTGCCCCAGGAGGTCGATCTATCATAGCCTCCACGGGAAAGGTGTCTGCCGTGCAAGGCTCCCATCCTGAGATGCTCGGGAGGAGCAGCTCGTAATGCTGAGGTGTGGAGGGGTACCGTTCTACATAGTAGACGTAACAGCAATGAGGTAGCCTAAAATACATTAAGATTCGAAAGTATCTCATTAACACCTTGTGTAATTATGTTGTATTGTACACGGGTTACATGAACTCCAGTAGTAGCTCTTGGTTTTCATGTTGCTTCGTAATATATCGATCTTTAGATTATTTTTTTTATTTATTGCTACCAGTTCTGTCCATTTAAGACAGATCTTCCACAGTAGGACATCAGATAGTAAACTATATAATGATAGCTTTGATACTAACTCGCCGATCATTATCGGATGCCCTCGAGTTTCTTAAGTCTTTAATAATGGTTATTTGAATCCCATGTTTTGGGACGTTAATAGGTTATATATATATATTTTCTTTTTTATTGCAGGTAATTCACCTCTGGTGAGATGGTCTTCCATTACAGCATTGTTGGACCTGTCCGGTCTGTATACAAAAACGTGTTGGTACAAAGTCTTGTTGTAGATACAGGTCAGCAAAAGGTACATAAGGTACAACATATTGATACCCAATTTACAAGTCAAGACAGGTAACCTTATTTATCCCTAGACTAATCAGTAGGGTGTGAAACAAAGATTCATATGAATGGAATGATGTGATGAGTATGAAAAACGTGAATCATTAGTTAAGACGCATTTTAGTTTTCATATACTTTGACATCGACCATTACAGCCCTAACCTTTATAAGTAAAATTGATTTATAAAACTGTTTCCTTCGATACCGCATTTTTGAAACTCTGTTTACTCGTGGACCTTTTAACTGCATCAGGCAGGAGATTCCATGCCTTCTCTCCTCTATATTTAGGCGACTTTCGTAAGAATTCCTGAAAGAATTCCTGAAAGTCCTGCTTTAAGTCTCATAAAAATCTTTGATGAATAGAGGTATTCGCCTATCAAGTCAACAGGCGTATGCTCTTTTTCAAAGTCAGGCAGAGGAAGGCACGGAAACAAAATCACAACATGAAAAATAAAGAAACAAGTAGCAAATAAACACCCATCGTGGACGGAACAGCGCCGATGCAAAAGAATATATAAAAAAAAAACACCCACCAACACTAACATTGACCCCACCAGCCCCAACACCCACCAACAACAATATTGACATTCACCATCCACACCCATCAACACCCACCAACAATAACACATACACCCACCAACCCACTCCTCCCTACACCTACCAACACTTTTTTTCAACGACTGTTGAGAAGAATTCACATATATATATATGAGGTTTTTTTGGTGGTTTTTTTTGGGTGTTTTTTTTTTTTTTTGGGGGGGGGGGGGGGGGGGGTTAAAGTGATTTTTTTGGCGATTTAAAAAAAAAAAATTATTATTCCTTTTTGATACATATAAATTCCCCATGCAACTGACAGCGACGATTGAAAATCGTCGCTGTAAAAGGAACCTAAGAGCAATATTGAAAAAGAGATTTAGTCTCAGCTTTGATAAGAAGACGTGCATTGGATTTCATATTTCCCTGACGTTTCTTTGATGTTTCTTTTCCACCTGTGGATGCCTTTATGTGCACCTGAGAGCATTTCAATAAGTCCCTATGGTGCTGACTCCACTATTATCGTAAGCGTATTCACGTTTCCATAAGTCTATATATC
Source organism: Alentia gelatinosa (assembly GCA_950022655.1). NCBI lineage: Eukaryota > Metazoa > Annelida > Polychaeta > Phyllodocida > Polynoidae > Alentia > Alentia gelatinosa. The sequence continues at coordinate 44,370,893 of OX465586.1, forward strand.
CAGAGACTACTCCTATAATGAGATAGAGCTGGAGAGTATACATGTAATTGAGTAGATTAATCACTCGTTGCTATATCTGATATAACACACTTGGCGGCCTTTCCTCCCTATAACATAGTGTTTTCTGAGAGCTTGTTTCACTGAGCTGAAGAACTACGAATAAAGAGCAAGAAAAGAATATAACAGGCATCCCTTAGGGCAGACTACAGTAGCAGACGATATATGTACGAAAGGTCCTCTGGTGCCATTTGTGGATACTGTTTGCAGTCTCTACGAGAAATGGCTTCTCCCATGATGTCATTAGATGGCCGTTAACCCGCCTCGGTGGAACATAAGAAGCATTTGAAATTACAGTGGGTATTGCCTTTAGCTTGGCCCTACTTTGCCGATTGCTGTCTAGAAGAACGGGACCTTGTGTTTGTTCATGTGGCTGATCTACGTGTGGTCCCGGCCCTTTTTCCTTACAGGTCTATTAGACCTGAGGTCCGGGGCACACTCTGTGGTTCTTTTCCATCACGTCTTTGTTGGCCTCTAAAGGGAGGACAGCGGGTTATGTGGTCTTCTATTTACCCACCACTCTCTGACGCCAATAGATTTAGACCCATTCATTTGTATCTGGATCTAGAAGGCGTGGCATATAAATCTATCAGCATATGGCCAAGGTGTGTTTAACCTATACATTTCTGCTGAGATATGGAATACATTTCTCAGGGACATATAGGTAGACTGGCGAAAGGTCACGGTAGTAGATTTAATCATCTCATAACCTGAGAAATGTTAAAGGACAACTTCTGTTGATATGACAAATGTGGGCCCCGAGCTTCCTTTCCTTGCAATGCTGAACATCGTTTTTCTCGTGTGATATTGATGAGTATGTTTTTGCGCAACCTGCCAACCTGACACTGATTCAACGGTAATTCAAAAGAAACCACTGTGGGACATATTCCGGAGCAATTCCCGCGTCAGACTTCCATTCACCAATAGCTATTGATATGGTCATTAAAAATGTTTCTCTCTTATTGTATAAAAGGCAGATCTAGCTTTGAAAAGAAGACCGGTAAATAACTAGACGTACTTGGGCTAAGAGCCGCGACACCATGGTAAAGGTTACAAGAACCTGGAAATATAGAAGAAAATTTTAGTTTTTCTTTTCTACTGCTTTCAGTTCTTTGTCTCGTATATTTCCCATTTTCTAGGGATTTGTATGAGATCCTTCTTTTTCATTTAGGGTTTCTTCTTATCGGAATTACATCAATATCCTTAATTTTGATATCCGTTTCACTTTAAGCTTTCTTTTATGCCCATAGTTATCTCATTTGTTCTTTTCCAAGTCAAACTGTCATTTCGTAGACAATTATAGAAGAGTAAGTAAAACTATCTTTTTCAAACTACGGAACAATGTCATTTTCATCATGATTGTCCTCCCTTTCAAAAGTTTTTGTGTTCTCTCCCTTTCACCACTTATTTATAGAGGCATATTTGCCTCAAGTTACATCACCTGTTATATTGAGAAAACACCATGATAGCCATGTCATTATGATGGAATAGCCTCTCGCTCTGAACAAAGGGTTTCGCATGTAGTAGCAAATAATTCACAAGTTCGCCTTTCTGGGTTTTTTCTTGTTTCTTGATTATCTTGTCATGCAGCCATCTTTTCAGGGCTTAGTAGAACATCTTAACCTCATGGCACTCAGAAAAATGGGTTATTGTATCTTGTTTTACACAATAATTACACAATAATTACCTTCCTTTTAAAAAACTTTCTTTAGACGTTTCAACTGTATTAACTGCATCTTTCCCCTTTAACTTTTAAGGTAAGTCAATTTTCAGTTCTGAGAAGTTCTTTTCCCATTTCCACATTGTAACTTTCCCCTTTTCTCGTATGATATGAAAATCCTCTCACTCGAACATTATAGAATATATATTGGATCTTTTCCTTTGATCTGAAACAGGAACCTATGAAGAGAGATGGTCAATACAAGAGTGGCAATCATGAGGCAGATTTGATCAATAAAAACAACCTCAATTCACCGTTTGATCGATGTCCTTAAGAGAATTTGTTGCTGGATGTATAAAAAGAGATGTCATGGTTGTGACGTAAAAAAGAAATAATATTTGGTAGGTATAGTAATATGCTAGAAAAGGACAAAGTGAGCCAATTTCATTATCCTACAGACAAAAATGTGTATATATAAGCACAAGTTGCTCTATCGAAACAATCTAGATGTTACTCGATTCATCTGCTAATTAAAACGAAAAAATTAGGATTGAACAAGCAGCATGTATGAATCTTGGATAATTGGTTGCCAATGGCCTATGGTCAGGGGTGGTCATTGCCCCCCCTGGTTAAACCACTCTACACTAGCGCACCCCTGCGCCACCTCTCCACTATCGGCCGCACTAAACATCAAAGTGCGCTAGGTCAACACTGTACTCTGCCTCATACGCTTCTCAGGTCTCCTACACTCTACACATACTTTTCTACTTCGCTCCTTGGCTTATCGCCCTTCGTATCTCCGGTCTCCATATTCCCCTGAATATCGGCAGACGAGGACAGGCATAGCCAGCGATACAGTGGATTACCGATATATAGGGTATTTATGTTGACCAGAGGCGCTATGGCTGCATCCGCGGCAACAGAGACTGATTCTGAGATCACCCTGCGGCAGCAAACGACGGCCGAGAGCGACCACGTGGAGTCGGTCTCACAACAGGGTACGAGCACCAGCGGACGGTCTCGCGCCTCACGTATAACTGCCCTAGAGACCAACCTCGGGGGAGTAAGGACGGACATGAACGAGGTCAAGAGGGATGTCAACGAAGTCAGGACCGATGTTACGAAAATGTCCCGGCAAATGGACGGCATGATGGACGCCATAATGCAGATCTCCCGACCGGCATCGCGTAGGAGCGGCTCACGGGCGTCGTCAGCGGCCAAAAGGACACGGGACTGGGCCCAGGAGCAAACCGAACGCCTGCTTCCCCCTCCCCGGGCACTCAGAGAAACATATAAGGCTGAAGAGCACCTACAGCGGGAATTCAGCCGTGAGGCCATGCGCCACGACCGGACCACGGGTAAGAGCTCATTACTTTCCGATCTTAATGCCCGCAGGCCGACCGCGAAGCCGTACATGTTCATGGACCGGGACGGCGTGTACACGCTGCATCAGAAATTGGACCTACGGTCGAGCCTCGGGCCACTCGAGTATATAAGTTGTTTTGTGGCCCTGTTGAGCCACGAGCGCGCCTTGCACCCCGAGGATAAGGACCACATGTTTAAGCACTTGTATCAGGTAACGGTCGATGCTCAGGCACGCCCGTGGGCCGGCGTCAGACGTTGGACCAATTACGTATTCGATCAGGTCGAATCGGGCAGGATGCGGTGGTCGGAGCACGGCCGGATACAGGAAGAGCGCGTCCGGCTTGCAATGACCTCCGTACACACCTCCAACGGCAGTAACAACACGGAGACCGGACGTACACGGGGGAGCGAGGCCCCGTGCCGGGACTTCAATGGCGAGAGTGGGTGCCGCCACCGCAATGACCACACTGAGGGGGGCATCCGGTGGTTGCACGTGTGCACCTTTTGTGACTCCGTGGGCAGGAAGTGCGGTCCCTCGGTGCACGCCTGCAATCGCAAGCTAACCTATGGTCACAGTTACGAAAACACAGTGGCTCCCCCTGTACCCACACCACGGCGGGTACCACAGGCGGGATACCAACTGCAGGCGACTACGAAGCCGGTGGCACCACAGAGCGTGCATCAACACCCCCAGCCGAGTTAAAAAAACGGCAGGCCGCGCCCCGCCAGTAGACGAGGCGCGAAATGAGGATGAAAGGGGGGCCGGTGGCCCGGAGTGTGATGAAACGAAGCCGGCCCCCACACGTGACGTCACCGCTCACGTGACCCCCTCGGCACATGGCGGAGGGGTAGTGGTAAACAACAACAAAGGCGCGGGGAATACACTCCCGGAGGAGGTACGCCCCCTTTCCCATGAGAACATGAGGAATCTAACACTCCGGATTTCAAGGCTCTTAAGGAGGTCTGCGAGACCGGAATACACCGGGAGGGAGTGAGGACGGACCCGTTCGCCTTCCGGGAACATCGCCGGGAGACATGGCCGGACTTCATGCCCGTGGGGCCCGCCAGGCACGCAGAGATATACCGGGCCATGCGCGACACAGGAATCCCCAACGCTCTCGGCGCAAGGATTGAGGTTCCCTCTGATCTTAACCTGGCGGCATGGGACCATTACCTAGGGTCCTTGGATGGGGCGCAGGAGCTCCTGGGATTCCTGCACTACGGTTTCCCCCTAGGATACCTCGGGCCGGAGAGCGACACAAGGGGCGTGGCCAATCACCCCAGCACGATCGGTCACCCCGTGCAGGTAGAGAAGTTTCTGGGGAAGGAGGCAGCCTTCTCAAATATGATGGGTCCGTTTGACAAACCGCCTTTCAGCCCGTGGTGTCACGTGTCGCCACTCATGACACGGGAAAAACGGGGCACGGACGATAGGCGGGTTATTACGGACATGACTTTCCCGCGGGAGTGCAGCGTGAACTCGTTCGTCATTAAGAACTCGGTCTATGGGCTGGAACGAGACCACAGCCTCCCAACGGTTGACGAGTTTGTGGCCAAACTCGTGAAGGCAGGCACGTCGTTGTACATGTCGTTGATCGACGTGTCACATGCCTACAAGAACTTTAGGTGTGATCCCCTGGACTGGCCTCTGTTATGTTTCACGTGGGAGGACGGGCACTACTGCGATACGGCGATGCCGTTCGGTGCCCGCGCCTCCTCGTACCACATGCAGTGTGTGGCAGAGGCCATCATGGGGATACTGGGATCGAAGGGAGTCACGGCCGCGATGTACCTCGACGACCTCATCATTCTCTCCGAGGACCGAGGTAAGGCGGCCTTGGACTTCGGGATTGCTCGTGAATTATTTGCCGAGCTGGGTTTCCCCGAGGCCCACGACAAGGCTCAAGAACCCAGCCAGAACGTTACGTGGCTGGGGATCGAGATCGACGCCCGTAGCATGACACTCTCGATCCCCACGGCCAAGTTGGAGGATATCCGAGGTCACGTGTCGGCCGTAGCAAAACGCCGGACTCTCACAAAGCGCCAGCTCCAGTCAGTGCTGGGCAGAATCTTACACGTGGCCAGATGCATCCGACCGGCGCGGGCATTCGTCTCCAAGTTGCTGGAGGCACTGCGGGGGATGAAGGGGTTCTATATGAACATCAATTCGGAGATGCGCCAGGATCTGGACTGGTTTCTTCGCTGAAGGGTGGAATGGCCGCGCCCTCATCCCTCGAGGCCCGCTGACGAGGCGCATCACCGTGGATGCCTGCCTGTCGGTCGTGGGAGGGACTGACGGCCGCTACTCGTATTCCGGCCAGGTATGCCCCGTCCTCGACCCCGTGGAGTGCATCTCAGAGCTGGAGGCTCTGAACACGATATACGCACTCCACACATTCATCACAGACAGGGATCGGGGATGGCGATAGGGGTGTTCTGTGATAACCTCGGGACCGTACAGACCTTCAACAGTGGGCGTGCCCGAAACCGAGTCCTGGCGGAGTGTGCCTGCCAGGCATGGATGGTCCAGGCATGCCTCCAGGTGGAACTTGTCTTCAGTCATATCCCCGGGGTGCAAAACGTGATCGCAGATGCCTTGAGCAGAGCCCATCTCTCGAGGACGGACTACGATAGGGCCAACTCCCTCATTCAACTCCATGAGCTGTACCCTATCGTCCCATGTACCCATGCATCATTTGTACCCGTACTCCGTCTCTTCTGCAGATCGGGCGCTTCTCTTACTCCAGGCGAAGGCATCTGCGAGGCAGTCAGAGGCGCGTGCCCCAGGTACGCTTGCAAACCAGCGATCCGCAGTCACCACCTACCTGGCGTTCTGCAACCTGATGAGAGTGGACCCCGGGGCACCGACCGTGAGCCTGATCACGTCATACATGGAATACGTGGTCGACCACGCCCCCTCGCCGGCTACGGTCGCCAACCAGCTATCGCATCTGCGACTGACTGGGGGAGACGTGCGACCAACCGAGGATCATTGGGTGAAACGTGCCCTCGAGGGCATGAAAAGGAACAAGGAATACGTGCCAAATGTGAAACCCCCTATCCCGATGGACGTATTCCGAGCAGTTCTCGACGGCCTCGCGGCATCGCCCCTCCATACGGCGATGAGAGCGGGTCTGCTCCTGATTTATTACGCGGCTCTACGGCAGGGAGAGGTGGCGCCACAGTCCGCTCGCACGTTCGATCCGGCACGGCATCTCACGCGGGGGGACGTGGTCCCCGGCCACCGACACGTGACAATCACCATCAAGGCGGCCAAAAATCTTCAGCACGTGGGCGAGCAGAAAATAATGCGCCTGGAGGCCGCAGACGATACCAGAGTATGCCCTGTACACGCGATTCGAGGACTGCTACGGGTGGCCCCTACGGCTTCACTGCGGGATCCGTACCTGACGCTGCCCGATTGGACGACCATCACCTCACGGGTGATGATGAAGGAATGGGACCGCCTCCTACAGGCCACAGGCCAACCTATGAAGACCTACACCCTCCACAGCCTCAGGAAGGCTGCTGTGACTCAGGCCTTTGAGGCCGGCATACCTGAACTCAACATTCAGAGGTACGGAGGGTGGAGGTCACAAGCTCACAGGGCATACATCAAGGTCACCGACAATTGACAACTACATACATATGTCAATTATAATATTTTTCTTATTATTGATATTCATTGTATTACTCTTATTCATATCAATAAGACTCATAAAATTAAATAAAATTTTATTAGCCCACTACGGCTTCCATCTTGTTTCATTGGGGATCTGGGGTAATGGTACAAATTTTTTTTTTTAAACTTGGAAAAAAAGTTAGAGGTCATTGATGCTAATTGTACACAGGAATCTAAATAAAAGCTAGTAGAGTTTTTTTTAAAAGAATTGAGAAAGGCTTTTGGGACCACCTTCCAAGTTTATATTTCTTTGACACTTGCTGATTTGACGATTTTGAGGTTTAAAAAGTTATCATTGAAAGTTTTGTGAAGCATTAGTTTTAAGAGACTGGGGGCTTTTGGATCAATTTATGGAGGTATCTTCTCAGAATAAACTGCCCTGAAGAGAAATTTTCATGCAATGATGCTGAACTCTGGCTTAACAATGTCATTTGATGCCCTTCGACATCGTCATTAAGGCCCGGCGTCCACCTACTACGATAGAATCGTAGACCTCCCGATATGGCACCGATACAAAATGTCAAAATCGGTGCCATATCGGGAAGGTGCAAAATCGTAGACATATGTCTAGACATGCAAATCCAGCACGCATTGTATGGGGGTTTTATCGGTGTCTAATCGCAGAAACGTGGTCAACTGCCACGATATTAGGTAACCTTCCGACGCGATTTTGATTTCTTATCGGGAGGTGCATCGTAGGGCATATCGGTGCCAAATCGTAGTAGGTGGACGCCGGGCTTTAAGATGAAAATGTCTTTTGTTTCTAAATATACAAACAGCCGTATTATGTTTAGGAATTGACTTCTAATAGTTGTATAATTTGATGAATGGGCAATGTTTCCCCAGTGGACCTCTCCTGCCATGCAAGTGCATCTAATCTCACAGGTCTACTTTTACCTCAATGGGAAATATCATTTACTGTCACTATTGCCAGTTTCACTTGTGACAGCATTTCTATATGGACATCAAGGAGATCCAATGATGTAATCTAATTAATGTCACAGAATGAGAACAGTTCCTTTTGAATCAGAGTACATGTGATCCATTCGTGATATTTTCATCAGGTGGCGTGTGCTTATATTGCATTTAAACCCTGAGAAATAGTCTTGTAGCTGTTTCTTGTCTGACCAGAGAATTCAGAAAATATCTGAACCTTCGAATTTTACCTTGTGTTGAGAAACCTCTGAATTCATTAAGGCTAGCCTACATCTGGATGGTCTCCTCTGAAAACTACAAGAAAAATAGCTCAATCTCGGGGCAGGATTCATTCTCCTTCCTTAGGTATGATTCACTGAATCTTGAGCAAATATTTGATGTTGCTAGCGCTGTGGAGATTATGGTCCCTTGGATATCGTATTTACAAAACGCGTTCCTCTCGTTGCTTCCTTTGCGTATACGCCGCGGAAGCAAGACAGACGGTCTTAGACGTGCGGCTATGAATGCTTGTTGTACGGGAACCCGGTGATGGAGAATTTAGCGAGAAAGACAGCCCTCAGCGTTAAAGGGCTACCACTTTTAATTAGGGATGAGGACGTGTTGACAGTGAGTATTGTCGGCGGCACTTTGATGTCATGCCAGGTGTCGAATTCATCCCAATTGTCAACATCGTGCGCCTCATTACTGTCACTGCAGCCCCTCTCCCCACACGCCTTTTTCAGCGCCCCCTTTCATCAAATTAAGTGAGGACTTATGCAGATAGTTTCTGGAATTTGGCCTGGTGCATTTTCTTTATCTCGCTAACGCACCGGTGTAAATTGCCTCAGGGACTGCTCCTTTTCTTCTACCCCTGGCTACTAAGAATGGCGTTTGTCTCCAGAAACGACAAAGGATGGACAAATATTATTCCCTTGCGGTCATTACCAACGTGCAGTGGTCAATACACTCGCGCATCGTAACAACATGCACCTACTAATGGGACATTCCTCGGCTAATTACAGTGGCATCAGTATAGCTTAGCCGAATCTCATGCTGTATCATAGAAATGCACCTCCTATGAGGAGGAGACTGTAGTTAGATATCACCTGGGTTTCGTTTTCGTTATCCGTTGTAATTTATGGACAAAAATTCTTTTTGACATAATAAAAGGAACATTTTATTGGAAGACAGCATAAGATCCGGCGTCCACCTACTACGATATGGCTCCGATATGGTCTACGATATCAAAATCGCATCGGAAGGTCACCTAATATCGGGGCAGTTGACCATGTTTCTGCGATTAGACACCGATAAAAAAAACCATACAATGCGTGGTGGATTGGCTTGTCTAGACATATGTCTACGATTTTGCACCTTCCCGATATGGCACCGATTTTGACATTTTGTATCGGTGCCATACCGGGAGGTCTACGATTCTATCGTAGTAGGTTGACGCCGGGCCTAACACTAATTATCTCTGCTAGTACTGAAGAAACTTGTGAGACTAATATGCCCAATTAATGTAATACCCATTTGAAATTTGTAATTTGTAGGTGTTGTACGGGTCGGTGGATTGGAAACAGCAGCAGAGCGATCAGTAGCTGAGAACAGTCAGGCCCATAGCTGGTGCTTATTTTGGAGGGAAGTGTACTCATTGTTGTCATCCCGCAGTGAATGTGAACTGAAAGTATAGAATATGATTAATATACTAAAGGATTAATGGGTTAATGCGTATCGTCCATAAATAATGAAATAATTTGCCAATTATGTTCTGCTTGGCTGAGCTGCAGTGTATGCGGTACGTATAAATATCACATAGATATATGGAAACATGTTTAAACTGCTCTGTGGTAATGCAAATTTGCATGTACATACATTCACTGTGACCTTGAGTCATCCTTACCGGGTCAAAAATGCATCATCAAAAATTAACGTTGATCCACCTCTGTTGTACGAAGTCTCTCGGGGTTTTCGGCAACAAAGAACAAGAAGAATACACGAGGGTCGATCAGCGGAAGAATAAACATCAAAAATAGTTCTTTTATATCATTCATTACTACTATTTCAATGATTACCTAGTCATCAGTGACCTGTGTATTTGGGTGTGGATATTAAATGTATATTTTTCCCCTGATGACATCGATGTGGAATACCTTCAGAATTAGGAACGGGTATTTTCTTCTCGAACCTGTAGGTCTGGTGATGGTGAAACATAGCGGACAGGGCGCAAACGCAATTTGACCCTTTTCGCATCTGTGTATGTCAGTACACACTATGCAACACCGACGTGACGCCGACACGACGGTATGTCCGTGTCGTCGACAAGCCTATACAACGTCTAAAATGCGGTTAATGTTTTGTAGACAGTGGCATTTCGCCTGTGTTATGCCCATTTAAGTCTACTCTTATTTGTATTACATTTGGGGACGTCACACAGAGAAGACGCGGACGGATGGACAGCTGAGAGTCATGCAGGACATTCATCTTCTGATATCACATGATCACCGTACAAAGGTCAAAATGGTGGACGGCAGTCAATGAACTACGTACTCGGTACTGCATCCATTCAAGTCCCTTCAGGTCCCGACTACATGTTACTGTGTGCATGTCTGCAACAAACCCGGCGTTTAAGCTAGATGACTGATATCAAACGTGACGACTGTAGATCGTCTGGTGGTGTTCGACTTGGAATAATCGTGGCCTAGAATCGTCGACCCCAGAAGTGCTTCAAGCGGTTACACTAGACGATTTATAATCGTCGAAATGAGTGTAAAGCAGTTTTGAAATATGTTTGTGGTATATATTTCCCATCCCTATGCTCAATAAATAAACGCCAAATAACAATGACTTTTGCAGTATGGACCAATGATCGAGGAAAACGATATACACATGTACTTTATTCTCTCCTGATCACAGGAAGAACTGCTAAATCTTAAGAGACCAGCCAGGCCCGTTGAAAAATTTAGGCTCATACATAAAGACCTTTTTCTGAACCTCGCACAAGGGTTATCGATTGATGATATTTAAATTCGTTTATCTACGGCAGTCTTAGCCGTCTACAACGTGGTCCATAAAAGGGGAAGCACACTGTACGATTTCGTTCCCACCGATTAACTCCCTAAATCGGAAGGGCATTTTAACTTGTCTCAGGCGAATTTGTGCTGGGCATCGACCATCACAGCAGGATTTATAGATCATGAGGTCATTAGTGGGAATTTATCTTAAGCAAATTCTGTTCACACTGGACGACTGACTTCCGATTTTTCTCGGAGATTCGAGGCCACCGATAAAGGAACAAGTAATAAATCTTAGTATATGGGAGCTAAATCGGTGACCTGGCCTCAGTCTGTGTGTGGCAGGGGCATTTCTGCTCACCCAGCGACTAATAAGTGTTGAATAAAGTTCACCAACATCGTGCCTGGGTCTGCAGATCTATGGCGTGCAGAGAAGAGCCCAAATTATTCAACGGGTCCACAGTGTGAGCTCTCATGCCGGGTATGGCTTACAACTCTCATGACGGGTCTATGGATCACTTTCTACAGGCAAAAGCTGCCTACCAGCGTCTATCCTGCTCGTACCAGAGTGGTTTCTGTATAAGGAGGTATGATACATATGATAAATTGTCGATTATCATGATCCATTCTGGAATGTTTGCCTAGATTGATTTTTCCTCTGCTGGTGTCTGGCGTATGTTTACACACAGAAGCCTTTTTTCTGTCTGGCTCGTCATTTTCTACTCTCCCAGAGTGTGGTCAGCTCAAGGAAGGCCGTCTAGTAACGTGTGATATTTTCCGGGAAACCTACGCAAGGTGTGACCGTCACGAAGCATGGATGGCGACAAGGGCCTTGTGTACCGGTGGCTGACTGAACTGACCAATGAAAGGAGGTGTGGACGAGGGACCACGGCCTTGGGAAGCCGGGGAAAGTCGGTTGACCGGCCGTCGGTTAAAGGGTCTCGGACGCCTGTCCTGTTTGTTAACATGCATCGGCTGTGACGCCCAAATGGATAGAAGCCCAACTCCCCCTCCGCCCTCCCTCCCGCCACGCCCCCACGCGGCGCCGACAGGGACCAGCCGTGTCGAGCCGGGAAAAACACAGTGAAGCGTCCAGGCAGACGGGCTGGGGGGCAGTCCGGGAAAATGTCGGACAGCGTTTGGCTGCAGGGTCGGTAAAAGACAAAGAAGGTCGCGGTGAATCGGATCACCAGCACTGACGGCTGGAGGGCTGGAGCGATGGAGATGGCGGGTGGTGGGGCTCTAGGGGGTGGGGAGGAGAAGGGTAGGAGGGGTACTCAGGGGAAGCGGAGAGGGGTTGGGGGTAGAACGTGTCGAGGGTGGATCAGCGGATCCAATGACGGGATTAGTCTGGCTACATCATACAGCCATCTGACAGGATGTCGTCTGCTCTGCAAACCAGACGACACCGAGACGCACAACAAGCTGACGTTCAGGCGCGGGCTTTTTGGAATGGAATTGAAGAAGACGTCCCCAGTCAGTGACATGGTAATTCCATAATGATGGTATAGTGAGTGTAACAACCAAATTATGGCATATCTCTTTTAAATTACGGTAATTACGTTACATTCGGTGTAATACAGTAATTAGGGTATACTTCTTGCCCTATTTCGGAGCCGCCCAAAGTCGGCAGCACTGTGGGAAAATGCTGGTAGCGATGTCACGCGGCCCTCTATTAAAAGAAGGGAACACGGACTGTGGCGTCCGGCGTGTGTGTGAGGGAGGGTATGGGGTGGGGCGGTGCCCACCGTCTAATCACGACACAAAGACGTCTCGCACCTCTCCAGATTCAATTACTGACTACGTGCGCCGCGTCCCATCGGCGTGCTTAAGTTGTGCTGCCCAGCCCGTTGTTCGGTCACTCTAATCCTGTCTATTGGCTTTTCTGCCGGCTCGCCGCACTCCGGGTTCACTGGGGTCGGCCAACTATGCCAATGACGCATAGATTCCTCCGCCGTCTCAGAGAGGGCAGGGCCCGGCCACTGCGGCCTAGAAAACAGCAGGACTGTATAGATTTGCTCATTATTTCCTCGGTTTCTTAACGCCCGCCGCCTGTCGGCCTTCTTCAGGAGAGGCTTGCACAAATAGACAAGGCTTTGTGTTACTTCTCCATGCACGATGACTTAGCTGCCGGAAGTTATGTGTGCGCATACTCGCTGCGGTCTGCTATACAGATAAAGAACCGAAATACCGTCTGCAACTTTGTTTTTACTCGTAGCAGTTTGTTACAGATTAGTATTGGTTGTGTTTTCCTCAATGACGAATGATTAATGATATATATTGAAAAGTAACCATCACTTTCCTGCATATTAAAAACCAAATACTGTTGTTAGAAATAGCTTCTCACTATGTAACTTTTTGTCATTGTATTTCAACATTTTAAATTCATCAAACCATGACCGCATATTTCTAGGAAACACCACGGACTTGGATGTATCAAGTCCGTGGTAACACGTAGAAAAACAATATTTAGAGCTCGTAGTTGCGACTAAATTATCTTAAGGCACGGTTTCGCTCCTGTGACACGATGGATGCCTTACGACAAATATATCGCTTCTATGTGACAAACTAACGTTTCTGCCATTAGCAATTTCTTCATATTACTCGACAACCTCGACCTATCCCACCCAGAAGTAGAGATCCTAAAGACTAGGTTTAGGATCCCCTCCCCCAACTTAAAAAAACTAAATTCAGGAATAGCGAGATGTCTCTTATTAGGATAGCTGATGGAATTCCAGAGAGTTGAATAAAAAAACAAACACCCACTTGTCATCTGTATTTGAAGCTTGACACCTATATAGGTATCTTCAAAAATTGATATTTAAAAGTATCCTGCTGGCTAATCAAACAATGGAATATAATCATCTCTCTTTCATTATATTTTTGCAGTGTCAATAATTGAGGAATCATAATGAAAAAATCGGCTGAAACTGTGTTGTTAGGTTGATGTTCAAAATTGTATGTGATATGATTGTCCTGCGATTTGTTTCGTCTTTGTAAAAATGTCACTGTTTTTAGTGTTCTTCGTGACTGTACAATATGGACGATTGATTTGTCGCTTAAGTCCAATACGAAAATCTACAAAGGACCCTTATGGGACATTCGGCATCTGGCTGAAGACTTCTCCTCTGTGATTTTCCTTCGGGCGATTGGCACATAAGACAATTGCCGGTTATGGCTATTGCCACCTAGGGAGATTACCACCTAGGACGTATGCCCTTCTGGACCATTAACTTCAGATGATAGCCACCTACGAACACTACGCCATCGGATCATCTCACCAGATATAAGGTCCTATAGATAATCTTGACTGAGTCTGCCTCAAAATTGTGTGATGTCAAGAAGTTGTATACAAATTTACATATTTACCTGGGCCTTGTTGAATAATTTTTGTCTTACACTGGGAAAGAAGTGGCAGAACTGTCAGCCCAGGGAAGACATTTTGTAGGATAGTAGGCCTCTTGAATAACACGTGTCCCGCCAAGGTAGAGAATTCCCAGGTAGAAAGTGTCCTTTATGACCTCTCTTTGGGAAGGATATGTCTTAAGTTGTTTACTCCTACAGGAAGGAGAATTTCAAGTGAATTTTCATTGGTTCGCACACCAAATACAAATGTGATAGATCAAGATATTCAAATATTTTCACATTTTATTATTTCTTTATATCATACTTTTCAATATTCATCATTTCTCTTTTTTTATAAGCATGTTCTAAAATAGTCAGATAAACTCCTAGATCTTAGAAGGGTCCTACCCAAGGACAGTCCCTGACAAAGATTGTCTTACATTTAAACGCTCAGTCTCTTAAGACATCTCCTACAGATATACTCTACATATATACATAGTTAAACACCCTTAGGCTACAGACTTCAGCTAGGACACCTATTTTGGTATCTAGGACACCTTTTTCGGATTTGTGTTCATAAATGAAGTAACTTAGGGCTACAAGTTTCAGCTGGGACACCTATTTTGGTGTCCCCTGCTAAGAAACTTTTCAGTAGGCCTAAGAGAGTCGGGGAAGATATGAGTCAACCTTATTCAACACCTATGGGCCAAACTTTCAATGGTCCTCCGCTAGGAGAGTCTTTGGGAAAGACCCTCTATGTTATTAAACTGAAACTGTCCTAGGATATCTCTTAAGGCTCTGAACTGTCTTTTGACAAATTATTCAACAGGGCCCTGGTGCTTTATGGTCGACGTCGTGGTACACACATCCTTCAATTCATTCTATACTTTCTGCTGTCAGTCAAAAGTAGGTTTTATCTGACCCCTGGTATGTCTTCCCCTAAGCCAGTGTTTACATAAGACAATTATGGCCGGCGATTCTTGCCTTTTGCACCGCCTGACGACTTTTAGCGGTAAAATGGTAGAAATTGTCTGGTCTAAATGCCAAGCGCATGGCGACTGCAGAGCGTCTGATTATGTCAGAGTATACACTTCGGCACCACCTGACGCCTATTGGACACGATTTGACGTCCGTGACTATTTCTACCCCGCCTTAATTAGTCGTCTAGATGGGCGCTGACTCTGTGAAACGTTTTCAATCTGCACTTCAATTCCCTACTGTTTTACTTACTTGGCGTCTCTGCATGTGGTATATACAGATACATCTTGTAGCGACTATTTGAACTCAATTGATCGCCGAAATGCATTTCTTTTGAAAATCGTCTAGTGTAAACGCTTGAGGAAAATCTAGGGTCGACGACTTTTGCAGTGGAAATTGCCTAATCGAGCACCACCTGTCGACTATTGGATTGACGATCTACAGTCGTCACGTATTTAGTCGGGAAATTGGGAACTCGTACTCAACGGCCATGCAGTATTAGACAGGAACAAAATGGGAGATGACCCACAAACATTGTTAAGCATTTAGTCAGTGATAGCGGTGACACAAAATCTGAACTGCTGTACCGTTGAGGGGTCTAAAAGATGCTACTTAAGACCTGGGAATTTTCCCCAATGCCATCTATCAACGTTCCGTTGTCGGCGACTAATTTTATCACCATGTTGATAAACTTTTGGCCACCGATTTAGGAACAGAGAAACCACAACATATTATCGGCGACAAAACAAAATCTGAAGGAGGTGGTTCACTAATCGTTGCCTGACCCTTGCCTAGCTGTGCTACATCTACCGATTACGGCCGACTCCGTGAGGATGCCTCGCCTAAGACAAATCACCGTCCATTTGTTGCCAACAAAGGTCCATAAATGTTCCGAAATCGGTAGATATGTATTGGGCTTCAGATAGTCTTATGGAGATAATAGTTAATTCAGCGAAGTACTAATTTTTCTTGTATTATTAGCATAGAACTGCTTGCTATAAATAAGCCTCAGATGTAACCACACACACCTAAGACTAGAGGCATTTAGGACAAACAATGAAGTCTTATTAATCAACTTTAATTAATCTGATCCAATCCATAAAGCAATGATCAATGATCTACAAGGTTCAGTAACAATTCAAATACAAACCACTCTTAATAAACTCCTCTGATATTTATACACTCCATGTGTGATCCCTTCTATTCTCTCAGATTTCACATCGTCCAGTAGTTATGATCCTATGCTTATAAAGTAACTCATCAGTCTATTGGTCCATCATACCACACAATTACTTATATAATAATTTCACCTCCATATTACTATGGTTTCATCATCCCATCACCCTAATCATTCCCGTGAATGAGTCTACACTTTCTATAACTTCACAATGCCTTTCACTTAAAGTCCAATCAGATGATAGTCTTTTCTCTGTTCACACAGTGTTATGAGTTCTGGTAGGTTCACTCTGTGTACTCTCCCAGTGAGAGTTAGTTCCATGAATGTCGGTGTTCTAGTCACTCACAGAGTAGAACTGAGTTCACACAGTCACTAAATATCATAAGGCGACCTCACTCCAGGTAGATTGAGGCCTCCGGCGCCTACTGAGTAAGCCTAATCAATGTGGAGCAGGCAGTAGAGCTCACATCTGCCTCTTGCAGATATTATCTTGTTACTCACTGCCTCTCAGTACAGGCAGCACTGAGGTATACACCTCTGTTTCAATGTCAGAACATCACCTGATCAACCACTGTCCTTATACAGAACATCTGTTGTACATATATCTTTATATCACCATGGTATCCTTTCATCATCTCTTACTTCGTTTGTATTCTTCTGAGCTATTGAACGGTATACATATTAGCTACTATTGTTAATCACAAAATACCTAAGTGATTTTCGTACAAGCACCTAGTGCACTGTACTCGATTCATGGCCACTGAAAATCCACCATTCATTTTGGTTGACTATGTAATCTCATGGCATATTTTCAGTGGCTATGGATCTCGATGTAATTCCGTCTTGGGGACCAATGTATACATAGTGACTTCTACTTGTTCTTCGTACCACATACTGTTGTATTATATTGCTGTATTAGAAATGTTGATGAGGGAGAAGTAGGTTTTTTTCTTTGCTTGAATTTTACATCCATTCAACCATTACAGGTCCTTTACATCCATTCAGCTTTTCTCACTGGTTTAAAACTACGAAAGGGGTGATCAAATCTATGAGATGAAATTAGCTAAAAATCCCACCCCGACACTTTTACCAGGGTGAGAGTTCTTTCACTTCCGCCCCACATGTTTTCCAATTCATTTTGTTGTCACCCAGGCAATAAAGATTTTCATAACATTGTCAACTTCTTGGATATAAATAGTTTTACTCTAGTGAAACTGCTCAACCATATCTAAAGAAATACTCCCGTTACTATTGTTACATCCCTGGTTGCCAAGAGTAAAACCATTAGCATTACATGCCTTACACATCATGTTAAATGCTATGCTTAATGTGGACAAGAATATATATATCTGTGAATCGAGTGCAAGCATTGGCATCTTCAGTACGCACACTCTTTCACTAATTTACACTTAAATCACGAAATATCTAATAGGTGGAATATTTATATAGTTTGTTTTCATGTGATCTACCTTTCCATTTCTATCGGTGACTGTTCTATTACTCGGTTCGAAACAGTTTACAGCTAGAAAAACAGCATCAATAAGATTACATGTTTTCCAAATGGCTTAATAAGTCTAAAATTATCATTGTATTCCGCTATTATAGAAAAAAGTATGTTATGCTTTGCTCTTTCTCTGCCAAGAATATATGCTTCAGTAGTAGTATTGTATTTTTTTCCCTACTGCAACATCTTTTAAGATATATAGAGGAAAAGGTGGCATTGGAGGGCAATGCCGAGTTCGTCGGATACACTTTTAAAAACAGTTTGAACAAATTGTAATACATGTAGTTCACCATGCCCGTTATTTGGTATACACGTTATGATCTTTCTTGTAAAATTCGATACATATAGTTCTAATCTATGGCGTAGTATCATTATCCTTTCACACATGTTTTCTTTTATCATTTATAGCTACCATCTCACGGTATGCAACGCCATTTCACACCTTTCCTATAACTAATCTGGAAAACGCACTGTCCAATCATATCTTAATGTCACAAGAAGTGAATTCAATTAGCATTAAAATGACCTGCTTGTCTCACCCAGGCCTTCTGCAGTCATAGAATCTGCAAGTGTGCATTTGATATCAAATCGGAACATAATAACCACCGTCAACCGTGGAGTGTCTCTGTCCATTTGTAATTTAACAATAACGCCAATTATTATTTTCACCAGAGATGCCTTTCAATTACCACTTTAATTAATGCTCCTAAAACATCATCTGCTCTTCGTAACTAATAACTGTAAATCCTGCTCCACATTTCATTTCCAGACTTCAGCATAGATCTTTCTTAACTTTAGAGTGAACTGCTCTGAATCAAACTCAGCGTGACATACGCTGACGGTCTTAAATCACCTCATGTAACATAATTAGGAGAGCAAATCTCAATATAAATTGACCTTATCAAACCAGTACATTGTTAACATCCATTATCCTCACATGAATTTGCCGATTTCCTGTATACAGAAAATGAGTTGGGAATAAGTGATGTTCTGCTAAGCAGTAGATATGCTTTACAAACAAATGTAATTAAATATACACCATCATATTATGATCACTAATTAATCAGATTCTGCTTATAGATTCCTTTAACCATATCAATCTAGTTATCAAATTTCATTTATATTTCACTTATATTTCTATTCATTCCAACTTTAGCTCATTTTATAATGTCAATAAATGTAGCTTACCTGTATAGCAGATACATTTAGACCTAGATAAGAAGCTATTGGGGAGACATCCTTCATTAATTATAAGACCTCTTTCTTGTGAATATAACGAGACCCCTCAAAGGTTGTTATATGTCAGCAGACGTGACGAACTAACAGAAGCCTTTATAGACCTGTATTAAATGTGACCTTCTTGTTTCAGGCTACTCATCCACTTTCAACAAGTTTTCGCAATTATTGTAAAATGACAGTTGAGCGTGTATCGTTTCAGAAGTAATTACCTAAGATAATTCTAGCGTATTATTCGACTACAAGTCTATTTATTTCCATACATATAACTTAGCTTTATATCTTGAAGTAAGACTATAAGGTCTCTTTCAAATTTTTACTCAACATGAAAACATATACAAACGTTTAAATTCTTACCAACTTCATTTTATTTGATCCAATATGTCTCTATAATGCGGCGTTAAAATGGTTCAGAATCACATTCGTCAACCCCAGGTACTATTGGACTTTCGACCTGCACCGACCATTGTTTCCATAAGAATACTTATTATTGAAATATTGTTAGCATCCTGGATAACTCGTGGTTATATGCCAGAATATTATGGTCCATTTCCCTTAAAACAACGAAAACACACTTTGGATTAATGATTCCATTAAGAGCTAATAGTTGTGACAAGATCTTCAAACTTTGAACGAAGATCGTGCTTGTAATCCACAAATTGAAAACTTAGCAACTGAAGAAACATTTTAGACCTCCTTTGAAATTGACATTATAGGACATCTTCCACTAGGGTGTCCTTCTGTAATGTCAAGCCTTTCCCGCGGCTTTGGGAAGCAATCCGCCCCCTCCCTTTCCCCTGCCGAGAACTTCTACCTTCAGAAAACATTTTCTAAGCCGACAGGTTGAAAGGCCTGTCTGCATCTCTCTGCGTGGTGTCAAGAGTAATTAATAGTTATCGGCAAGCCTCATAACCCATCCATCAACCGTGTGATTGTTTTGACAGTTCGTTCCACCGTCTTCCCTTTAATCAATCCTAAATTAGAATGCTAAGAATATTATGCTAGAAATTGGTATCCGCTCTCCTGGTGCCCAACCGAGCAGCTCTGTACCTGGCCTAGTGGCGACCTCTGTTGTGGGAGCAACTCCCTACTGAATACTGCATGGACGATGAGAGATATTTGTTGAGATCTGGAAATTTTAAGGTACCTTTTCAAGAATACAAGTGATACTGACGAGGTAGGGGACCTGAGAAAGGCAGGGGTTCGATGCTAGGAGAAGCCAATATAAGTCAAGCAGTACTACAGGAAGAAGGAAGAAGGATTGAAGAAGATAATCCAGTATTATAATATTGGCATATCCTTAGGTAACGACATTGTATTCGTATAATTTTATAGACGTGCGGCAATAGTTAGTTCCCAGTTATCGTTTGCGCTGTTGATAGATTTGGAGACGGACTCGGGCAGAAGAATGACACATTTATTGATATTTATATTATAGGCTTTAATGATATCTTAAAGTTGAGATATTGTGGCAGTGCTGAGGGATCATGATATATAATTAAACATACCTAATACGTAGCCTTGTTTATGTTTAAATCATTTTGTAGCATAGATTCGCGCCCTATTCGTCCTGGCTCTGAGGAATTGAATCTAAATATAGACTGTACTTGATAGACCAGCTGTGCAGATCCTCTGCACATCCCAAGTGGGATTGAATCCTGATGACTGTGTCAGTGACTAAATCCTTCCGATGGCCCCTCTAACTTAAACGATCACGCTTGGTTTATTACTAGTAGAAGGAAAGCTGTAGGAAGATTAAGTCAGAGAAATCCCTCAGATACTACAGTTCTAGTACAAAATGAAGAGACCGAAAACCTGAGGTAAAAAAGAACGGTCAGATTTTATTCTACAAATAACAAAACGTGTTTAGTATAATACGATATACAAAAATAAACTCTCTCCGGAGCGAGTTTTTCTGTTGCAATGTGATTCAGCAGCACATTTTATTACTATTCAATATGAGTTGGCATCAAAAGTGTGATTCCTCTAGATGGATAAAGTTTATCATATTGTGAGAAGGTGAAGGTAGATGTAGATGATGATGATGTGTGTAGATATCACCGAGAAACAATCTACCTTGTCTGTAGCGTCTTCACCATTTTCGTAAATGCAGTGACCGATGGACTAAGCTGCATTTTTACGGGAGTTTCATTTCACAGATTCACCCCGCCAAATAATGATTCTTTGACTGCCATTATCTTCGGACATGGAAGTTTAGACTTTATCTTGGAGCTACTTCTGGCCCTACCAATCCGGGTATCTAACCATTCAGCATTGGAGACCGATTTATACATTAATAGTAACAATCGATTTATCGTGCGTATCGCCAGGGTTGGATGATTCTTAGCCCTCGTAGCATCAAATTTCTTAATGCATGAAGGTACATACATGTATATGGAAATACACTATACAAATATATATTTCATTTTCCATGCAAGCGGAGATTTGTGTATACGTTAGATGAAAGTAGGCGTAATTGAATATAAATGTAAATTCCAGATCTGATAAATGAAATAGGGAAAGGATAATGATACTACGACATAGATTAGAACTATATGTATCGAATTTTATAAGAAAGATCATAATGTTTTTTATCTATAAAAACTTTGATTATAGAAACTTAGTGAAACAGGTACTCGAAAAGCATACAAAAATGATCCCTCCTCAGTATGAGGGTTTGCTTGAAATATTCACTCTGACATAAACTAATGATGAAGAATTGTATTGATAAATCCCGTTTGAAAGTAATCCAACCATTGGGTAAATGAATGCGCCAAACAACAAGAATAAGATTAATGCCCGTCGCAGATCAATTAAACGATGCCATAAAGCAATTTACACAGGACATTGAGCGATCACTGTTAAAGTAAGTTCATTTTACACGGTACCCATAATGGAAATAATTTAAGAGCTCCTTTATTACAAGGAAGACTGATGTGTAGAGATACAGTATGGTATATGTATAAACTACTTCCGATATGATGTCGTAGTAGTATTATAAAGCCTAACTTACAACCTTATATAACCTCCTAATGCCCTACAACATGTATGTTGAGATTGTCATACAGACTCATACAACTGGCACGCATTCTCAACACGGCTTTTCCACCTGCCGACGAAAAAGACAGTGATTATATGCAAACTGTACAAAAGTTGGTCGGTGGTTCCATCTGAGAAAATATCGGTGGCATAATCGGTGTTGGTCAGCAAAAAATGCTGTTTTAAAAAAAAAGATAATTGAGGTAGTCGCCGACCGATCTTTGACCCCCGAGTGCATTACGCCTCCGATGAATTCAACCCGATTTGATTTCGTCGGTGGTACAAAAAGTAGGTTTGTGGTGTGATATTATGTAAAGTTGGAGAGAAAATTGTTGACCCTTTCTGCTTCCAGATAATGCTTATTGCAACAAAAAGTGTCACATAATCAGTAGGCGCTGCTAAATGCTATAATCCGTGGTCATACTCGGTAGGTGGAAACGCCATGCATAAGTTGTTCATTCAATCATACACAGATGCATCTTTCATGGCCGTCTAATATATGTGCTGATGACCCCTCAAAATAATCAATTTGAGAAACCAGAGCTAGGAATTTATAGCACATATCTGAGCGCCTGAATTGTGTGATCAAATGTTCTGTGTGCTATACATTTACCCTATTGAGAGTTTAAAACACTAAAGCCTTGATGATGCTAACATAGTCTTTAAGCTGAAAATGCAAATCTGCCAGTACAAACGTATCCAAATCAAATACTCTAAAATGTATTGAGGCAGACACAGAGTTATCCCACAAAACAAAGAGCCAGAGCTTACTATGTTAACGAACTTACTTATCATTTATGGCTACAAAGTCCCCATTGAAAATGGTTTACAGCTTTTCCGAACCTACTATCGAATTTCTCATTAATAACCATGGGTGATGAGTGTAACATTCGATGGTTTTTGGACGGTCGGGTCTGTAAACCACTCGAGTTTGACGACGTGATACACTCGCTGTCGGTCGTGTATTACTACTTGTCAAACACTCGTGGTTGCGGCCTCCATTCCAAACAATCATCGATTAGTGTCTATGTATTTAGCTGTAGAGTATGGTCGTTTTTTTGCGATATCATCTTGATATAAGTCAACACAGGTATTACAAGACGCAAAAAGCTGATTTAATGTAAATTGTTTCCTATACTCGTTTATATCATCGTTTATGCGATGCGTCCTGTATCATTATCATAAAATAATATTGATACTGATTTCAGAAACTTTTGATGTGAGAATACATTGTGGAATGTTTACTTTAAGAAATGAAAATTGAGGGATCTGGGTATTATGACAAGATGGTTGACTAATTGGTTTTGGCAGTAGGCAGGCTGGTTATTTATTAAGAAAAACATCCCAAGAGGCATGATTTGTCGGACTTTGTAATGGTGGAGAATTTACCGGAACCAACGAAGCAGAAATGATGTTTGGTTTCTTGTTTTAGAAGTGTTTTCAGCAAAGTTCTGTCGCGGAAATATTTTCGTACTTTCTGTAATCTTAAACTACCTGCTTCATTCCTTTCTGGACATGTTACACAATTAAGACCAGTTCCGAAGGTTTGCCTAGTCAAACGAGTCATTTTGTAGGTGCTGTTTTCTTATCAGAGTGCAATAAATGAGCTGGGGAAATATCCTTGGGGCCCCAAAGTGACCTTGGCGGCTACAATTTGTTTACACCAAAACGTGGGGGACCGTTTCAGATGGTACGGAAGCATAGGTGTACGTTTTCACCATGATCCCTTCAACTCTCGGCACCACCGTTTTGAGCATGTTCAAGGGCCCCGTTTTCACTTTGGTGCCATACACAGCTGCCTACTGTCTGCGGAGGTTATCACGTGCTGTCCATAGTTCCCTGCACAACCGCCTACCGTTCGCTATGGTCATCTATGGTCTGTGGTGGTCATCACAACCGATTATTATGATTTTCAATAATACTGTGGTTTACCTTGGCCGTCAGGCCAAAATATTTGACAGAGCATCGCACTCTCCCTTCTTTCCCCAGTAGGAGGCCAGGGTGGGCCACGGGGATTCATGGCTTCCCAGCGAATGGGTGAATGGTCACCGTTTCATGGGGCTGTATTACGATGAGTCCCGATGTATGGTGGCAATCGGTCACAGTTCCCTAGACCTTGCTGCATTGCCAGACATTCTAGTATATTCTGTTGTGCTCCTCATGGTGGATATAATACATTAATCTTCCATCACAATATATTTTACTTTACTATATACATGTATGTAAATAATATACCACATATGCAAGCCTAATATGATGTGTAGTATTACACTGTTGTATCACTAAAAACGATGCAAGAACTGTTGGAGCATTGTACTACTCAAACTTTAAAACCGCCAACTCTGGCGAAGTTTGTCAATAAATTAAAAAAATAAATAAATAAAAAAAATAAAAGATGCGATGCTCTGGGGACTTTCATTCAAGACAGCACACTGAGAGATACAGCTATTTTACTGAAGAAGCTGAGGCATAAACAGGTAACTCCTCCTGCATCATCCAAACCAGCAGAGGACCAAGAGCTGGCAGAAACACCTCCATCTGATACTGACCCTGATTCAGAAGAATGTGCTACTGCAGCCATTGTTGAACCCACCGTTGTGTCAGAACTGAACCTGAGTCAAAGAAGGCAGAGGATGCTCCTGCAAGGAGGAGAGTCCTTGTCTGTGATCGAGTTCCTGAGCAGCATCAGAGTTTTGTATGCGAAATGGCCGTCGGGGTACAAACATACACTGGCCAAAGAAGGATGTGGTCGGAGCAAGAGGGAAGGAAGGGTTTTATCCAGCAGGGGCTGAAAATGGGGTATGACAGCAGGTAGACCTAGCTCACCAAGCTGAAGAAGGCTGTCACAAAGTCTGGGCGAGGTGCCAAGTCCTTCACCCCAACTGAGCAGTGAATTTGGCAACAGTTCCAGCACATAGTTGAGCACATCACACAGGTGCGAAGGCAGATTGTTGCTTCCTTCAGTGCCGTACTACAGCCTCCTCCTGCTGTCGGTGCTCCGCCTGCTCTGGCCGATCTTCCTGCTCCACATCCTGATTTTTCCCCTGTTTCTTACGACATTCTACTACATACAGCTGCCAGCGCTCCCTCTTCCATGCCGAAGTCTGGACCCACTGCGCCTCTGACACACTACGATAAGCGTTCCGACATGCTTCCGAAACAGAATCACCTCTCCTGCATTCCAAAGCGGTTTCCAACACACTCCAACACACTCCGACATAGTTCAGACAGAAAGGCCATGTCATGGGCCTTCCGACAAAATGGATCATGACTATTTCATTGTAGGGACTAGAGTGTGTTGGAAGCATTCTCTATTATGCGTAAGCTATGCACCCACCTCTCCCGACGCACATACATCTTCATTTCATAAATTTATGTTAATGGTCCTCTTATGTCAGGACATGTCAGTACCGTGTTCACCTTTTTATTTGCACGAAACCTGTTCCAATACTGCGACAGAGCCCTTCTGATAGGGCTACAATTTGATAATTTATATCCTAGCCTTATCGTAGCCATGTCGGATTGTGTCAGAAACGGTGGGAGCCAGGCTTTACACAGATATTCTGATGGGCACCAGGTTGTGGTCATCATCTTCATGGTCCACCTCGTGCACAGGGATGATGGGAACCCGAAGCTGCAGTAGATTGTAAAGAACTACCGTAACCTAAATGATGTCACGCACAGTTCCAGGTGACTGCTCCAATGTGCCCAGGAAACATCAAAATCATTAGGCCAAGATACCAAACGCATTCTCCACCACATGTCTCCCATGGGAGATCCGGTAATTAAGATCAGTTTCTCCTTTTCCATACCTCTTCTCCCATATGGCTTCATCAAGTAGCTCCTCAAGGGAAAGGCGTCATTGTCAACATTGAAGCACGGGACGTCCTAGTTCTGGTCGTCATTGGGGAGAGGGCAGGGGGTGGTAACCCTAACAGGCCTTCTTGGAGGAGTTCACTCAGCTCAGAGTCATTGAAGATTTGAGCATCCGACATGACTTCAATCCAAGAGATACTACGCATCTACCAAGGCCAGGTGCTGCAGCCAGGAGAGGGGTGCTGAAGAACCCCTTATTGTTGTAGTATAAGGTACCAGTGTTGGCTGGCTTGCTGATGGCAACAGGCTTGCGGTCCATAGTTCCAATCATATGAGGCACATTCCACTACTCCTCAAACTCCTGGGCAAGGTCTTCAAGTTTCCCAACTCGCCGCCAGTCCCCCCCCCTTCCCACACACACTCATGGCCCACAATGCATGCCCTATCAGGAAGTTACGAAATGTGGTAAATTCTAACAAAACTTGAGGCGACCTGAGGCAACCTTAGCCAAAGGTAATGATATGGTACTAAAACTACCACAACACCACACTTTTCAGTCAAACATGGTCGCCTGGAATAATGTGTAAACGTTGCATAATGTGAGACTCAAGTTTATAAGGATTGTAAAGGAGGTTACATTTAATCTTACAGGTGGAGCAGGAGGGAGGATAAGAGCGTCCGTGTTGTTCGCATGATGGAAGCGGAAGCCATGACTTACCTGTTCCCAGTGTGAAGTCAGATTTCTCAAAACTGCCAGCAGATGGGAAGTTTAACCTTGCCATTGAACAAATATATATCAAAAACTTTTTAAGGCATATATATATATGTGTGTGTTTCTAACAATTACATGTAAATAATACGTTTATTCGCTATTAGATGATAGGAACATAATCTTAATAAAAAAATAAACCCAGCAATATTGGGCTGGTCCAAGGTGTGAACCCAGGACCTTCTGATTACCACTGATTTTAACTCGGCACCCCACAAGCCCCCGGGACAGACACATAGAAGAAACATTATCTAGAAGGCTTGCATCTTGAACCGTCCTCCCAAAGGATTAAGGTCAGGAGAAGGACAATAACATATAGACAACACGTTTTTAACGCGATGACTCTCCTATCCTGGTTATTGTCCTCCCATGAACTCTCCCATCATTGTCCTTATCCTCTTCTCTGTCCTCAAATATTAAACGGCCCCTGGTATATATGGTCACCTCTCATGAAACGTCGACAAAAAACGTTTTTTCAATTAATGCTCTATATTCTTGGCAAATTTGGTTATACATTGATTGTATTATGAGAGTTAGATGCATCTCAGTCAGAGCTTTCAGGAGAACCCTACTATCACCTATCTATCAATGATAGTTTTGGATTTATTGACAGAAATAGAAAGTGAAGCCATCTCTTCAAAATCGTTTAAGGAACAAGAAGAAAAGGAAAAGAATAATTTGTGGAATATACATATAGTACATTTTGAAGTCCAACATCTGCACTTGTTAAACTAGGAAAAAGAATTGTATTTACTATACCAGAGCTAGCCTAATAAAGAAATTCTCAGGCTTGGGGAAGAAAAGCATGAAGCCATATCTTCGACCTATAACTACACTGCATCTACCTATTAGTGAAAGATTTTATATTTGGTAGAAGAAATAGATGTGTAGAGTGTAATCATTATAAAAATTCGTCCATGGTAGACATTTACTAATATTTATTCAGTGTTGATTGAGAATTGAAGCCATCTCTTCACTGAGGCCATATCTTCGACTTTGACAGAGGTTATACTAAGCCATGCTGCAGCTGCCATCTGTGTGAGTCTGTGGTATGTGTGGGGTGTGGTGTGTGTGTGATGTATGCAGTGTGTTTGATGTGTGTGGGGTGTGTGTAATGTGTGGGGGTTGTGTGATGTGTCTCTGTCTGTGAAGCCATATCTTCGACCTATTGATACCTAGAACTACAATGCATTTACATAATAGTGAAAGATTTTACATTTGCTACAAGGAGTACAAGTGTAGTGTGCAATCTATTGAAACCATTCGTCTATAATAAATATTCCCTTATATTTATTCAATGTTTAATGAGAATTGAAGCCATCTCTTCACTGAGGCCGTTTCTTCGACTTTGACAGAGGTTAAACAAAGCCATGCTGCAGCTGTCATCTGTGTGTGAGTGTGTGTGGTATGTGTGGGGTGTGGTGTGTGTGTGATGTGTGTGGTGTGTAGAATGTTTGTGGTGTGTGTGGGATGTGTGGTGTATGTGTGGGGGCTGTGTGAATGTGTGTGTGAAGCCATATCTTCGACCTATTGATACCTAGAACTACACTGCATTTACATATTAGTGAAAGATTTTCCATTTGATACAAGGAGTACATGTGAAGTGTGTAACCTATCAAAACCATTCATCTATGATAGATATTTCCTTATATTTTTTCAATGATAAATGGGAATTGAAGCCATCTCTTCACTGAGGCCATATCTTCGACTTTGACAGAAGTTAAACAAAGCCATGCTACAACTGCCATCTGGGTGTGACTGTGTGTAGTATGTGTGTGATGTGGTATGAGTGTGATGTATGGGGTGTGTGGATGTATGTGGGGTGTAGGTGATGTTTGAGATATGTGTGTGGGGGTGTGTGAAGCCATATTTTAGACCTATTGATACCTAGAATGACACTGCATTTACATATTAGTGACAGATTTTCTGTTTGGTACAAGGATTAGATGTCTAGTGTAATATATTATAAACATTTGTGTATGGCAACTCTAGCATGGCTTTGTTGAACTATATTCTTTTTAAAATTCACCTTTTTGAGGCCATATCTTCGACTTACATTATTATTTTATGAATCTTCCCGGTGTTTTTATAGCCTATGATTTCAGCTTAAGATTTCAGGGGATTATTACCAGTAGCTTCAATTTCTAAATTTTGTAAATGAAGTGGTATAAATTCACTTAAGGAAATCCGTGGAATTGGAAAAGGTACTGATGATTTCCATGTTTGATAATAACCAATTCATAACAGAAAATTACTTAGAAATGTGTAAGCCTTAAAGCCTGCACATTTATGCATATAGAGAAAATGTAAAAATTGTTAAAGTTTGAGGCATATATAGGTGAAATTACCCCAGGAATACCTGTAGTGATAGGAACCATATATGGGATAGCACTTAGTAGGGCCAATCGCACGCATCTGATATCGCCGGACCAATGCAATTTGAACGCACAAATTGTATCCATAAACGAAGGGATTGCTCGACTGAATGACTCAGAAGGAGTTTACACTCCATATTCCGCCCGAGAAATTCAACGAAATCGCCCTAACAGAAACACCGTACTGCACTACTATCTACTGCCGGATGGTATCCACCCTAGCTTTACAGCTCAACGGGGCATTGCACGCTTAATCTCCTACTGCATCGAGAAGAATGTGTTCCATGAATGTCACAGATGATGATATCTGACTGGTCATATGACCAAGTCTGCGACATGATGAACTACTGAAACTCTCAATGATTAGTGGTCAAATGACCAACTGTGAAAGATGCAGGAAAGGAGTACCGTACCCCCCCTCTGATCGGATTGTATGGTCTGTGTGCGAAATGTGTGTGTGTGATTCACAGATATTTAACACCGCTAGGTCAAATGACCAGCCAGAACCAGTTTTGTTATTATTATTGTCAGGTCATATGACCAGAGAACGAATTGAACGTAACCAAAGGTCACATGACCAAGCGAAACATAATTGTTCTATCATCTACGTAATCTTAGGTCAAATGACCACAAGAGTATAACCAACTGTCTGGTCATATGACCGACGCACAAACAAACAAACTCTCTAAAGCCTTACTCAAGTCACCTTAATATTGCCTGAATTCAAACCTCCTCACCTTCCTTATGAAGGAATCGGAACATTGACAGTTAATCTATTTACCTATTTATTTACTTATTTACTTATTTAGCTAACAACTCCTCATTATACTAAGAACTGCTGCCCGATGAACTCTATATTGAACTCTTGTATAAATTTATTCGATACTATAAAATAACTCTATACTATATGACATTATTGTCTAACTAGGACAAACTTTGCTTTATAAATTGTTGTATATATACCTATATTGTGATACTATACAGGAAAATAGCCAACAACAGTGACTTCATCAAACCAGAACTGCACTACTGCACACTTGAAACATGCTTCCGGAATACTTTTCGAGAAAGCTATGGCAATATTTTGTTACAACTGCTGCCATTGTACTGCACTTCCGCACTATTATATATTGTCTGTTATATGTTTTTTGCGATAAGTTCGGATCCGGGTGTATGTGTGATAAGGACATAAATAAAGTACTTATTATTGAACCTCTCTTATGGCCTTTATAACCCCAACAGAATTAGATAAATTGAAGGGAGAGATCTTTTTAAATATAAATGTACACAGTTTATATATGAAGCTCGACCAAGTGAGAGACGTTTTTAGTACTTGCGATTACATCACTATAACAGAAACTTGGTTAAGAGATATACACACCGATAGCCTATTGCAACTAGAATCGCATTTTATAATTAGAATGGACAGGTGCTATGAATTTGACAAAATTGGAGGAGGTGTGGCCATGTATGCTAGGAACAACATAAGACCCTATTTAGAAAAAATCGAAAAATATTGTACATCAACACCAAAATATGAGATACTGACTTGCAGTATAAGGGAACCAAATAAGCGGAAAAAACTGATTATATCAGTTTATCGACCCCCCAACAAAAATGTAAAGGCTTGCTATGACTACCTCGAGGAAATCATAAAAGATCCCATTTTTAGAAACAATGAAATTTGGATACAGGGAGACCTAAACGTCAATGCAAAATCAAGAATGAGCCATAAATACAGAATAATGCGATCCTTCCTATCTAAAACGAACCTAAAATTGCTGGATACAGCAGACACCTTTGTGCATAACAAAGGAAAAACGAAAATTGACCATTTCTATACGAATTGTACTCACGTGAAAACATCGGGAAACCTGAATATGTATATCTCCGACCATATCGCAATATATGCGCAAAGAAAATGTCAAAACGAAAAAATTACGGAGACTTATATTGAAGGGCGAAACCTCAAAAAGTTAACACACGAAATGATCAAAAATCATATGGAAAAATTCGTTCCTACTGATAAAGAAGCTTTAAATACCCATCTGAACAAACGTCTCGAAAATCACATATATGATCTGTTAAATCAAGTCTGCCCCATAACACAATTCAAAATAATTACTAAATCAGGACTAGAGTTATCAATAGAAATAACAAAAGATATAAAGACAAGGGCTCAACTGATAAAGGAGTTATCTAAAAGTAACTACGTGGATAAGCAAATTCTATTCAACATCAGAAAACTAAGGAAAAAAATACATAGAGACACTCTGAAGCATAAAGCGAAGCTAATAGAGAACCAATTGCACAAAAATAAGTCTAATCCTAAAAGTTTTTGGAAATGCCTAAATAATCTATGGAACCCATCAGAAAACAGAAAAATCAACGATCAAACTGTAGAAGGCATAATTGAAACGCGAAAAAAGGCAAAAAATATGAACCACTTTTTTACTAGCATAGGTCAACAAATTCTAGATAAATTGGGCCAAATTGACTACGACAGACTACAGGAACAAGATAAAGCCTTTACAGACTCATTTGATTTCTACGAAGTGAATGACTCTACAGTATTAAGAATAATAAAAACCTAGATTCAGATAAATCCACTGGTTTATATAAGCTAAACTCCACTTATCTTAAAAAAATATTGATGGTTACCCCGAACATAATAACAAACCTAATCAATAGTGTAATAAACTCTTCTAAATTCCCCGAGTCATTGTTACACGGCACTGTCACACCCATCCCCAAAACAGGAAATTTAGCAGATTTTACAAACTGGCGTCCTATAACTGTGATCCCAACAGTCTCAAATGTAATAGAAAAGGCCCTCCAAATACAAATCCAGCAACATCTAAATGACCACAATATTATAAACCCAATGCAATTTGGCTTTATGCCACAAAAGTCAACTGGACAAGCAATTTTTCATTTACTCACTACAGTTCATAACAACGCAAATAGAGGTCAGATGACCCTTTGTACGTTTGTTGACCTGCGTAAAGCGTTCGACAGTGTTTGTCACGAAATTCTGCTTGTAAAATTGAAAAAAATTGGCATGAGCGTCGATAGTATAAATCTGCTCAGGTCCTACCTCAAAAACCGAACACAATCTATAAAAATCGACGGGATAGAATCGGCTAAAGAAATGGTTACATGCGGAGTCCCACAGGGCTCCGTCTTAGGACCGACATTGTTCATCGTTTTTATAAATGACATCTTTAAGATTATAGAACATGGCCACACCATCATGTACGCAGATGATTTAGCCCTAATGAATTCCGGAGCAAGCATAAGCCAAACTAAAGAAAAAATGCAAAAAGACTTAGACAACATTGGGCAATGGCTTAGTGATAATAAATTAGAACTAAACACGAAAAAGACAGTCCAAATGTGGATAGGTGAAAATAGAAAAAACAATGAACTAGGTAGTAATTTGATAAACGACACACACTTACAAATAGTGGATAAATTCAACTATCTAGGAATTATAATAGATTAGAAATTAATTTTCAAGGACCAAGTAACTAAGATAATAAATACAGCCAGAAACAAATTAGGGAAATTAATTATAATGAAACACCAAATACCACTCGATGCTAGGATTACAATCTTAAAACAAACCATATTACCCATCTATGACTATGTAGACTTTATCTACACCGGAATAACACACGAAAATCTACGACGACTAGATACATCTTTTAATCAATGTATGAGAGCTGCGCTAGGAATAAGGGACCAACGAAAGTACTCAATTACTGATCTATATGATAAGTGTAAACTCAGACCACTCTCTTACCGTAGACATTTACATCTATTGATGTTCATATGGAGGTGGTCAGATGACCCCTCACACCACGTAATATCAGCTCGAGTGACAAGGCGTCAGGAAAAGAAAGGGCTAAAAACAGAGTATCCTAAGACCGAAAAATACAGACATAGTCCACTCTATGTTGGCACGAGAATCTGGGATAAGTTACCTACATGCGTTCAAGAAACTAATGATAGTTCCTATTTTAAAATCTCAATAAAATCTTACCTGTTGGAAAATACTGCTGAGTGGGAGTAAAATCTATTTACAGGTCCACTCACACATCACCCTATATGCTGGTCCGAACGCCATACTTGTATATTGATTTTCATTCTCTATTCCCCCTACCTTGTACTGTCCTGTGCGTTGTACCCTCTTTTATCATCAATCTTTCTTGTTCTTACGTCTTTGTATATATATATATATATATGTTACAAATGTCGACATGTAAAAACGCCCTATCTAGGGTGAATGTTGTCTGAAAACTGAATAAAAAAATATAAAAAAATATGAAAAGAATGCAAGTAAAGGTCGAAGATATGGCCTCATGCAGACATTAACTACAGAATCAATCCTTTCCTGTTTCCCCAATTTTTAGAGTTAGTCGGCCCAATTTCAGATTATGACTCCTCAATATCTTTACTTTAAAATACCAAAGGACTTTTTAGATACAAAATCAAAATCAAAAACGGGTTTTTGTCGACGTTTCATGAGAAATGACCATATAGTCTCAGACCAATTCCATAGGGCAAAGTAGATTGTCGTTGACACGTGGACCCTTCGAGCCCTATGTGAACACCCACAAAAATGCCCCTATAGCTTTTAAACATGTGTTGAGATTTTGTACCTTGTTAAGGGTAACCGCCACTAAAAAATGGTGGGAAAAAACGTGTATCAGGGAAATGGAATCGTACCATTTGTGTTCCAGTACAGAGTCTCAGTGGGATTTGCCTCAGAAGAATGCCTTGGGAGATACATGAATTCTTCCCTGTGCATGCCACTTTACCCTTTGCAGAGAACACAGACATTCGATACACGTTGTGCTTTGTTTTGCTTGAAGCACCTTTCATCATGGTTTTGGTTAATTTTACAAATTTTTGTCGTCTTGAATTTCACTAAAATGATAAACACTGGTCTCCTTTGAATTTCTGTAGGGAAAACATCGATTAATTCTGAAATGTGTGTAATCGCATTACCTACCGGCAGCCTGTGGTGGCAATGGTGTATAATTTGTGTGATGGTGGGGACTGCTGTTGTAGATAGAGGGGAGGGTGACGAGGACGTTAGATAGAGCTATACCTGTAGCCGTCACGACCACCACCAGCCCTGCTTCACCCTGCTGACAGGTCTATCACATCGGCTGTCCTCCTGGGCGGCTGTGCCCATCACTTATATATAATTACCTTCAGTTCGTCTAGATCTGTAATCATTAGGTCGTACGTAGAAAGACCACCGTCCTACACAACTCACCATGATGTGTGTAGGTAATCGACTATGCGTGTCAGATTATATTTCCTACTTTTCCCCTGCATTTTCTTGTTATTTCTTCTTGCCTCTGCATGCTCTGTGCAGTTTTCATTTGAATTTTGCCGTCAATACTTAGTATTATCAATGGTGCTAATTAATTCAGTTGTACTGAATGAATAAGAGATAATGGAACTAAAGTGCCTCGTAATATGATCTTAAGTGGCATACACATGATGGGATTCATGTACCTCCCAGGGGGTTTATCGGAGACAAATCCTGCTGAGATTGTCTACTAGGATTCTCTACTCTACCTGTGTGAATGGTAGGGTTCCATTTCGCTGAGGCAAGTTTCCTCCCCCCTGCGATTATCACCGACTATTACCCCATATGAGGTACAGAATCCCATGTGATTTCAAACACATTTAAAATTCATAGTGACATTTTGGTGAGATGAATGGACGGACTGCTGAGACACCGGCTAATTTCGCAAATTAGCCAATAGGAGGCCAGCAAGTAGGATTACATGTTTTTCGTACCGCTTATCTCAAGGGCATTTGAATCCCAGGGTGAGTGTTCACTGGGACTATGTCTGAGAAAATGTACTAAGTGTGTCCTTCCAAGTGAATCTATTTCGCCGTTTTTCCTCCAGACTGGTAAAAGTACCTTGCCATGAGAATTTTGTACCAAAGGGAGGGTGGTTTTGGCCCACTAGATTCAGGTCAACTATGGAATGTAAAACCATCCCAAGGCAATATTAACACTATGTAACGAGATCAGGGTGAACGCCGGGGTTTGCTCTGAATGTAGACATTGGCCGTTGGGCCCACTATATTTCTTATATGGCAGTGGCGGTAGAGGGACAATTCCATCTAGGGAGGGATTATTGTCCGAGACTAGGGGGAAGGTGTCAGGTACACTCGCTCAGCTACATTAGTCCCTACGTGTGAATCCCGCTTTATTGAGCATAATTGACAACGTACACCAGGGTTTTAATGTATGGTGAATATCTGGACCAAGGGACAACTCGACACCATATATATTTTGGTGATGATCCCTCTGGTACTGAAATTTAAATGAAGGCCCCATTACCTTTGTCGCTTTTATAACGTGGATTGGATGTCCAATCCAAGTATTCGTACTAGTCCATCATGAAGAGAACGCTTTTCATGATTTGTTTTATTGGTGAAAATACTAATTCGCATTTTCAATGTTCCTTAAAACGTATCCCAAAGCGGTGTCAGAGTGTAGTGAACATCGATCAATCTCCGTGAGGAAAACCGATTTGTGTGACAAGCAGTTCATCAAAACACCTTTTACGTGTTAGCTATGAATAGCCTTAATTGATGACATACCTTGAGCATAAAACTTTCAGCTATCAATCCTCACCTCAGAAGCTCATCAATGCGAGCCTGCTGTTCTCCAACGTCTCTGCTCTTTAACACGATAACGACTGACGTGTCCGTCGAGGTTGGGTGGAGACTTTGAGAGATTTTCAGTCGTTGAAATAGAATATCCCTATTATCAGGCGCTTAGCAATCTCCGTCACGTCCGCATCCTGTCTGTGTAATGATACCTAGACTTATGTCAGTTCTTAATGGATACATCATGTCGTGTCTGTGCTGTAGGTATGTAATATAGTTATCTCTCTCTGCCTACACTAGTATGCCTACACCGGCTTTCACTCACGAAAACCCACACTCTGAAGTGGGATTCAAATGTTGGGAATAATTTACCTGAGACAGGTGCACTTCACACCTTTTCACCAGTCTCAGACGATTCTTCTGTGGTACAACAATCTCATAGCAAGGATCCATATTTATCCTCTACCCGATCTCACGGAAAATAAGCGGATTGCATTCACATCGAAGGACATACCCGGTACATAGTCTCAAGCATAGTCCCAGTAAACAATAACCCTGAGACTCAAGGGCCCTTGAGGTGAGGGGTTTGAAAAACAAGTGATCCTATTTGCTGGCTTCCTATTTGCTAGAATGGGTACTTAGTCGGTGACCCAGCAGTGGGTCCGTTTGTCTCACCAAAATGTCCCTATAAACCTTGAGAGAGATTCACACGTAGAGATTAATGTACATGAGACTATCGTACTTCACAACTATCCCCTAGTCTCAGACAATTGTCCTTTGGTAAAACAATTCTCATGGGAAAGTGCTTTACCAGTCTCAACAGAATTATGGTTTATTTGATTCACATAGAAGGACACACCTGGTACATAATCTCAGACATAGTCACAGTGAACAGTCACCCTGGAATTCAAATACCCTTCAGGTGAGGGGTGTGAAAAACTTGAAATCATGCTTGCTGGCCTCTTATTCGCTAGGGCATGTACCTATTTAGCATCTCTGCAGTGGGTCCATTTGTCTTACCAAAATGCCTCTAAAGATTTTAGATATCTTTAAAATCAAAATCTCATGAGATTCTGTACCTCATCAGGGGTAATTGTCGCCGACAATTGAAGGGGAAAATCCTTGTCTCGGGGAAATGGAGCCGTACCATTTAGATGAGGAAATCATGTTCCAGCAGAGAATCTCAGCAGGATTTGTCTTAGACAAAGACCCTGTGTGGTACATAAGTCCCACATTGTGAATTCCACTTCATTATGCACTCACATCAGACACAGTTCTGTTTAGCTTTTTACGGACCTCTCGAAACGTGTCTGGCTTGAAAAGGCACTGTTGTGTATACGTCAGTGAGGGTAATAAAAGGAAAGTATGTACACGGATGATAAATGAGAAGGCACACTGAATGTGACTGTGTACTGTGGAGGAGTCACGCTTGCATTTTGATGACTGTCTATATTTGATAAGAGCCTAGGTATAGTGTTGGTGGCCCCGGGGACCGTCCACTTCATCCGCTTCGGTGTTTTGTATGCTAGACGGGTGGCAACACGATTAGACTTAAATGAGACCTAAATAATTCAACTGCAGATGGGAACCCGCCAGGCGGCAGCAATAGTCTGGATGACCCTCCCTCTACCAATGTCTATGAAGGAGACCTGTGGCGCCACCATTTGGACAGAACTGATGACCGAAGATTAGACTACGTCACGTGACAAAATGGACAATCATTTTATGTCTGATATCGTAATTATTTCGGTGAAAAGATATCAAACACGTTATCTGTTAGCATGCCTCAAAAAATCGTTTCATAACTGAAGTGCAACATGTTAAATTATTGGGGAAGAAGATGAATTCCTGAATATTGACAATGTACAAAGTTCCTCAGACTATCTGATGTGACACAATCTACTTAAGTGGGATTCACATGGTGGGATTCATGTACCTCACAGAGGGCTTGTCTGATATAAATTCAGTTTAGATTCGGTACTTGTCTCATTGACAGGGTTCCATTCTGCTGAGACAAGTTTTTTTTCTTGCAATTGTCAGTGTCAATCACCCCTAACAAAGGACAGAATCTCATGAGATTTTGACTTGAAGTGGGATGCACACGTAGAGACCCACGTACCTGAGACTGGTGTACCGAAAATTGTCTGAGACTAGGGGACACGTGTGAAGTACACCAGTCTCAGGTACGTGAGTCTCTACGTGTGAATCCCACTTTACTCAACACTCAGATCTGAAAACATGGGTGAATTCTGAAATGTGTGTATACAATCACATCACCTACCGCCAGCCTGTGGTGGAAATGGTGTATAATTTGTGTGGTGGTGAGGACTGTTGTTGTGTATGCATACAAAGCATCATTCCCAATGATATCATTCTACTGTATTTGAATATCAACATGAATATTTTCCTCATTGAGGGATTATTTCTATTATTCACGTATGGTGGTATGCATTGAATATGATACATATCTGGCGCATTTATACTGTACATGTATAATAGAATCGCATTTAGTCATGCTGGGATCTATCAGATATTTATAAATCTGAAGTTATGGATGGTAAACTGTCGATCAATCATTATTTATGCAGGGTTCCTTAGAATCCATCAACGCGCGGAAATTCGATGTAAAACAGTTGAATATAAACACGGGTGCAGAGCATGTTCTATCTCTATTTTACCGCAACACGTCGGGACCGCTATCAAAGATATAACATGTATGGATGAATAGACAAAGATAGAACATGTGGGCGTTCTCAATTAGTACTTAGTAATAGTAGCCGAAGCAAACGTACGCAATAAAGGTTATATCGGGGATGTATAATCATGGAGTTTCCGCTGTTTTCTTTTATTTGACTGGTGCTGATTCATGCCACAATCTCTTGCCACAATTGCTCAATGGTTTTATTACAAGAAATAGCTAATGGCGTCATATGGTCACCTTTTCAATCTCATCGCCGTCTCTAATGTCTGGTGCTCTCTTGCAATACTGTTTCTCATTTTGTTACACAAATCAAATAAAGTTGTTGTGGCCGAGTGATATCCTTTAGACAATCTGCTAGGTGATTTGGGACCTTTGACTCCTGGTCTATTCTACCCTCAGAATGTAACATTTAATATTCCTATCACTGGGCTAGGGATGTTTCTTTGTCTTGTTTAGGAGTCTGACTTTGGCTAATGGCATTAATGCGTCGACCATCATTATGCTTTGGGGTAAAGGGAGGCGGGGCTAAGTGAACTCATCAAACCCTCTGGCTTCTTTCATTGAAAAAACGCTGCATTTTTTGGGGCCATAGCATAACCTCCATAAGCCCCCGTCTCCATTGAGTGGCCATCAAACTATAAAAAATGACTCAGGCACGTTATTGAAAATGGTTCGGCGTAGACCGACGGACAGATCTTTTGTGGCCCTATCTCCAACACACTTGAGTGCGTTTTCTCATCCGGGGGATTTGGCGGCCATATTGGACGTGGCCGTGATGGAGATGGCTCAGTAGAGTCACGTGACCGCGTCCACCAGGCACCAGCGTTTGGCGCCGTTCACGTGACCATTCACGAGATTCGACGTGACTCCGTGGACAAGGCGACGCATAGAGACGGAGAGCAGTGGCCACTGGTCAAGCGTTTGTAGCGCGTATCCGCCACGTATTAGGTCGGGAAGTAAGGTAGCCAAGCGTAGGCACGTAGCCAACTGACTGCGGCCACGACGTGTGTGCCCATAGAGCCGGCCTCATTTCCTCGTCGTACAAAGCTAGGAAATTACAAGCTGCTGTATTGATGCGGGTGTGGTGTGGACCTTGCGCACTGGGCAATTTTATAGAGGTCCAATATCCATATATAGCTCACATTCCGTTCAAGTGAAAGAGGTTACGATCGACAACAAGCTAGCACACTATTGGGATTTCATCCAGCAGCTAGCAACACTCACAAGTAAATACCATACCATACCAAAGCGAGCACTAGCAAGTAGAATCAATGGTTAGGTGTACATACCTTTGGAAATTAATTGCCACGGTAATCCTGCATCCTCTAGAGGTACTTTTATGTATCGCATAAAAGCTAACTTTGTAGCGTTGTCTGGTTTCAAAATAGCTTTCTGCAGAATCAGTGTCGAGGACAAAAGATTTGAAAATGACGTTCTCCAGGGACCACAAACTAAAGGCTGTCTCAACATTCAAAGAAAACTAACTGTAATTTCAACCACATCATTTTCTAACTTAGTGTAATATTCCGCGGAAGATATTACCCTTCAGATCAGGAGAGATAGACCAAGATTTTGAAACCATATACCAAGCCTTAAGATCAGATCTTCAGCAAAGTATAAGAGCGTGAAGGACCTCATGGCCAATAGCACTTGATATGGTCTCCCAACATTCTCGCTGCCATTTATTCTCTCTATAATGCCATCAACTCAAAGACCTTTAAAGCTAAATCGTCGCAAATGGGGCTCACTACTCGTTGCAGTGTTGCCACACCGCTGGCTGCAATATGCAAATGACAGCCCGTAACATTACTCCACGTTTTTGGATGCTCTATACGTTGATTAATTTCCTTACCGCATAAAAGGGGTGTATATATTCGCAGGCGGGAATAAAGAATGCAGATGTGGCCAATACAATGCATTTTCCACCGTCAGTGCCCGTTCATGATGTTATTCCTCGCCGATGGTCGTGATTTGGTGGAAATTACCAAGGCTTACGCAGGCAATACATCAGCCAGCTTGTTTAGGCGCGCTCCCTTAAGTCTCCCTGAGCGAACCAGCGGCAGTTATAAACGGCAATGTATACATAAAGCAACCCGCAGGAAACCAGCGTCCTTGATTGAGGAGGGCAAGTATCGGCGGCCGCCAGTGGGCGCCACTGACCTCCGATCAGCGCCGACTACCGGTGTCGATAATGTAGTTATCGCCTCTGATAGAGTCATCATTAGATCCGCCGGAAGTGGCGCATGCTAATCGTTGCTGCGCCTGCGCCATCGGCCAAGAAAAATGCACCAGGTGGCGCGCGCCTCGGTGGACGGCGTAAGTCTATATAACAATTCAACCAGGGCTACAGAGGCAACTCTCAGAAAGCCACCTTCGTCTCTTTTTACGCCATTTCAACATGTAGGATCATATCATAATCAGATGACACCTATAACTGCTTATAGATTGTAGGGTTTTAAGATGTAGCGCTACTTACATTATACAGGAAAGTAGAAAATGTTGCAAACAGAACGGATGCAATCCAGACGCAATCCAGACGAAACACAACTATAGTTTAATCCATTTTGTCTACAATTGGTTGGTTATGCATGTCGTGAGATTTATTACGGTATGGGTGCTAAGTACACAGAGTTCAGGCTGCGTTGCATCCATTTGTATCTGTTATGTTTTCAAGAGTTGGCCATCGAAGAATGCATGCATACGAAGGGATCGCTCAACTTCAATATAGACAGCTTCTACTAGCATATAGGAACATTTCATCAAGTTCATAATGGCGGATGACAGAAAGTTGTTTTGGTCGTGGTCCATTCTGGTTTTATCCACGGTCTCTCCGCATCACATTTCGGGGTTTCTTTGTGTTCCCTATGAGTCCCTCCTGCGTACCTCTTTAAAACTAGATTTGATGCCGGTAGAACCCTGTCGCATTTTGTGTGTATCATGTTGGCAACTCTAGTGACGGTTTTCGATAACGATGCCCTGTATCATATATATAGCAGGAAAGTGAAAAAACGGCACTTTGGAACCTGTGAGAGGAATTATTGTCTATCGTCATCCTTCATTTTCCCATAGAAATATACAGGTAGTTACTGCAGAATTTCATTTACCCGCCCGGATGGTAGAGAATAATGTGTGTCAGAGCGGTTCACCATCCTTGAAACCCAGTAGCATACAGTGACGCCCTCCTCGGGGCACCTCCCATAGCATACGGGAACTGTGGTGTGGCAACAAATAAGGCGATTTGTCCGCTTAGCTTGGCGCGACATATGTAATAGTAAAACGAAGCTGCTGATTGGCTGGTAACCTTCTACTTCCTACTGCAGGTCACGGCCGTTTCAATTGATTGACGTGGCTGACGTGTATAGCAGTATAGCCCTTTGCCTGCAGGGAGTTCACGGCAACTGACTCGGTAGTTCCCCACCCCCTATGGACCCACATTCCAAAAGGAGCAATTGCGCATGCTGCACAGCCGTACTATCAAGCGCGTCATATGTGGCAATAAGCGTTACGGATGGCAGTAAACGTAAGTTACGTGCCCGTAACTGAGAGCTTCAACAAAGGCCGACCTTGGTCCCGCAGTGCGCCATCTCTACGTTAAACTGATCCTGGAATACGGAACATGTACACGTATATAGGCGGGATAACTAGGCACTGCTCTTCAAACACTCGGTAAGCCGCCAAGTTGTAAAAAAACAAACTAACTGGGAATGTGTATTGGGTGTTTGGACCCTGACCAAAGATAGGTATAGAGAAGGAACCAATGTCGTGAAATTGATTTATGGTGAGGGATGCAACGCGGGCCTCTGATGCGAAGTAGCCGTGTTCCATTCCCAGCCATACTTCCCAAAGGAAAATTGTTCTAACATTATTATTCAATGTGTGGACGGCACTGTAAAATTCCGGACGAAACTATCCGATATACAGGCAGAGGTGGAAATCGTCAAGGTAGCACATGACGGAGAATCTACCGAAATGCTTTCAAATCTAATTTGACGTAGAATCTATATGGACAAGAGCTCGAACCTTCACTTAGCTATAGTACTCCTCGTAAGTTTTCTCTTGATGAACAAAATATGATTAAAAGCATGGAACACTCTATGCCCATGTAATATTGAAATAGCATTCTCATTTATTTAATAAGTATAAAAGAAGCAGGGATATAGTGTCTGGAGAATACCGATCAGGGAGGTCATACGTTATGGGACTCGGGACATGGTTACGCCATATCTATATGATACCATAACTCATTTACCCAGCGTCCATGTACACTGGGGAGAGACGGCCGGTATGATACTGACCCGAGCTGGAAGCATATTGAACAAAGTTGATGACAGCGACATGCGGGAAGTCCATATCAGACAGGGAAAAAACCTCCCAATCAGAATTCGCGAAGGTGATAAGGAGTTTTTGAGAGCAGGACTACGACCCTTTTTGGGAACTTCTTAGACATCCTCATCAATTCGGAGAGCGAGAGTATTTGAATTGGGTGTTTGCCTTAATACTTTACGCCGGGGAAAATACCCCCGTTGCTCAAGCTTTTTTCTTCGTGGTTGAGACCAGGAAGAATGTGGGATTTAATATTTTGGTTTTGCTTTGCTGGTCAGTTGATTTTTCTCTATTCTTGTCATTGCAGACGGAGATGATTTATCTGGTGGAGACAGGCGAGGGGTCAGCACGGTGTTGATGACGGGCCAGCGCCCTGCGCCAGAGCTTGTCATCGAGCTGAGGTGAAGATTGATGCCCAAGACGCCATATTCCTGGTCTTTAAGCCTGCAGTCCGCTTAAGTTTAACCCCTCGTCTTAAGACACTCATTTCCAACGGAGAAAGTCTGTTTCCTGCACGGGCGTTCTGCTGAAGAATCACTGACGGAGCTTTAGACACAGTAGACTACTCTATTCCCTCGAAGAGTCAATCTATGATATAAATGGGCGGCTTGGGGATGGTCTTCGGATGGAGGTGCGGAGCGCGATGATATATGAATACGGGAAGTCTGGCCACAAAAGTAAGCAATAAACCTCAAAGCAGAAAGGAATCTAAGGTCCAATCTGCCGGTGTGATCATATTGGAGGTCCCTCGCGCACCGCCAAGGCCCTCGCCTCTCACCCCGGACGGCCATTCTGATCAAAGCCTTTCTTCAGCGCCAAGCCTCCGTTTCGCTTGCCCCGCTGATGGGATCCACTCCCGAAAAGGGTCACGAACCGGCGCCTATTGAGATCCTGCTTTTCCTCGTCGCCGGACACAGATTTGTGGCACCAGAGAGCAACAATAGACACGTGTCGGGGCGTGGTCACAGCCTGCTGTGATCCTGGAGTCCCCGGCAGCAGAGCGAGTGGAGGCGGGAAGCCGGACCTGGAGAGGAGGATGTGGATTGGGGTCCGGAAGGGGTGCCCGGAGTAGTAGCGGTGGTCAGCCGCCCCGGATGACCACTCATCGCCTGGGCCGTTCGGAAACCATCATTGTGGAATCAACTACATGGAGCTGCTCACAGAGTTGCTCTTTGTTATGGTTTTAACGTCCAGTACAAATAGGGAGCCGTATCATTGTCCGAATGCGTGACCTGTAATTATGACCGTTCGGGAATAAGGCCAATTAGGAACCCTAAAACCGTAACCTTGTTAGTGGAATTTGCATCTTTATTAGGCATGGTTCATTAATAATCACTGAGGAATTTGACTTTTTTGATTAACATAACATGATTCGCAATCACGGTTCACCACCATGCTGGTCGATGCATCTTCCAACATGAAACCCCTATTCACACAACTTGCTGTAAAAAGATAGTAACCCCTTCTTCCCTGTCAATGTGTCTGTCATAAACTGTATTGGTTATCAGTTGTCTGGTGTCTTATCTATCGTACCGATATGAAGTTAGCTGGAAACGCAAAATGAATAGCATCCAAAGCAACGCATCCTCAAAGATTGTTGTTTAAATATACATTTTGTTCATTCCAACATACTCTCCAGAAACCTCATTAGATCTCTCAGCACTCCCAGGCATGTTCGTGGGTCCTCATTTTAAAGTGTTTCTGAACTATCTCACTTTGGAGAGCAGTATGACCCCTGCACACGACGGGAAGCAAGAAATATCAATAAAAAGTCATAAGCCTCGAGTAATTCCTGTCCAGCGGACCCCATAAAACTGATTGAATGAGGTATAAATGGGGATTTGGTTGAACGCCCTTTGAAATGATGTTTCCTATGTCGGACCCTAGCAGACCCAGAACCAATATAAAAAAAGCTGATCCGGGTCAGGCCCACTCCCCAAATCTATAATTTCATTTTCAGCTTCGTGCAGTGGTGGTTTTTGTGACACGATTGCGAGATGTTAACAGAAAATTGGATTGTGAGGCTGATCATAAGTAAATTTATGTCAAAAGAGTTCAAAAGTCTAAGGCCTGTGTACTATGTGCATCGTGGTCCTTGCGCAGAAGGAAAATTAGTTGCTGTAGTGTCAATGTAGCTATATTGAAACGTTGAAATTAGACGATGGTTTTGAGGTGTGTTTGCTGCCCTGCAAGGATATTGTGCGCGGAAATTTTAGGTACAACTTTCCCCCAATGGAAAATCGACTGCTTACAAAGTCTGATAGGGCAGATAAGCTAATGTTATGATTATTTTGGTTAATTGGACAAATAATAATTTTATTATTCTATCTTGCTAATTTCAGTAGTAAAAATATTAATGTTGAATTGAATATAGTTTCTCTATAGATTCCAA
Organism: Alentia gelatinosa; assembly: GCA_950022655.1. Classification (NCBI taxonomy): domain Eukaryota; kingdom Metazoa; phylum Annelida; class Polychaeta; order Phyllodocida; family Polynoidae; genus Alentia; species Alentia gelatinosa. The sequence continues at coordinate 44,415,886 of OX465586.1, forward strand.
ACGAGTCGATTCGTACGATATTATATTCAGGTTTAATATGAGCGATCCACAGATAACTTCCTTTTATTCAATCATTGACCTGCCTATATGTTCTAATCCTATCTATTATATATCATGCGAGTTGGAGGTTTGCAAATTGATGCACATTCACAGAAATTGTTATTTCGTCTTACTCTGGCTCAGCAATGGTTGGCTGGAACAGCGTATTTACCTCAGGGCCTCAAATGCGTGAAATGCATAGTTCATCCCACAGTCAAGATGCAGGTAATAGTCAAAATGCCACTTTTCAGTCAGAACAGTAACAGCAATGACTATGCAGTTGACAATAGTACCAAAACGGATGCTCTATGAGATGGGACAAAATGATTTGTCAGCTCTCTTTGGTAGGCTTTGGTAGGCTTCAGATAATTAGTTAGGCAACAAAAGAATGACGCCAAATCATGAGATCAGATAACAACCTGAACATATTCTACTGTGCGATGAAGAATCTATAAGTTATTGGGATAGGCGTCACTAATATAGTCATTATTTCATTTACCTCTTAAGCAATAAAACCAGGCTATTGGAGTATCTATTTATTAGCTCGCAGCTATATCAATAACACAATATATAGATCAGCATGCATTAGACAATAAAAACGTTACCATCATCAGCAGAGCGCAGATAATACAAACATGTTATCGTGTTACACCTGTGTTGTGTTTCGCCGTCTTATTACGACAGAATAGATCGATAGGCAGCATATTGCGAAGAAGTATAATTTTGAAACGTAAGATTAATCATAATAGAAACAGTGTAGATTTACTGCTTTGACATCACAGTTGTGCAAATTATCGATATTCAAAGACCGGTCTACCTTGAGGGCCTACCTTGCATTGAAATATCACACAAAAAGTATCGTAGCACAGCGAATGAATTGTGAGGTAGATGTATATGGAAGTAAACGTGCATCATATTGAACATTAAATAACTGTCTGAGATGAGTATCTCACTTGGTCATGAAGTCTGGGATGAGCTCTCATTGTGGATAATCTTTTTTTCATTTCTGCCATTTACTCTGTACAGTTTACCTACTGTTGAGAAGGATTCATTCGCTGCGCTCTCATTTTAGAAGCTACTTTAAGAGATGGATTGGATACTTTAACCGTCAGCCAATTGATTCAATCTTAGTCTTGTTGTACTGCCAAGTCATCAGTGTCTTGGAATTCTGTGTGCTCCTATGGAGGCATGGCACACAGAAGATGTCATTGGCAACCAGTCGTCCCATTAGGACAGGGTGTCGGTATTACGGGGTACCATTGACATTGAGAGCCCCAGTAGCAGACGACAATTTCTCATGGTAAAACAAAGACATCTGTGCTCTTTAAGAAGTCTTGGCGTCATCTGGACTTTGTTTCGATGTAGGAATTACCTAACGGATCATCAATGTGTGTGTTCCTCTGTGATGCCCTACTTTCAGTAAAATAGAGGTTACTCTTATTTTCGGTTGCAATCAGATGTTAGTCCGTTTAGCATCTTGAGAAAAACGCGTTCTCATTTTATCATAGTAATGTGTCATAATTATCTAGGATTTTCATCAATTCTTGTTTTTGTTCTATATTTTTCTCTCTGTAACCCACTCACAACCGTTAATGTAATTTTCTTCTTATCAACCTCTGTTTGCACATTTCACAAGGGGTATTTTTCCTGGCATCATTTAATTGAGTCCAGCAAAAAAATAATTCATAATTCTAATCGGTGCACATAGAGAATGTCCCATTTACGTCAAATTGGGCAATTCTCATGCCCGACTCTTTCCTATAGAAATCCAGGTGTATTCTGGCATCCCGAGCCGAGTCGATCGGTAAGTAGGTGAGGGCATGCCCATTTCGTATCCTTTGGAATGTATTTAGAACCAACCTTGTTCTTGCCAATTGTGACGAGTACATGAGTATAAGTCAGCGAGAGGCCGGCGGCAAAACTGGATAACACTCGCGCCCTCAGCGCGACAGATCACTACCATCGATGACATGTGCCGCTGACGTCACGCCGCCACGCGCGCCCAGGACATCAAAAGACTCTTTGATCTTTTAAATTCGAGGTAGAATTGTAGTTTATTTTCTGGTTCTCCTCGCAAAGGGCGTTTCTAAAATGGCACCAAGGCGAACAAAGGTTGCCAGGACTTCAAATGCCGCCGCAAAGTCTCCCGTAAAAGCCTCGTTGGAAAGGAAATTTGAGAAGAAGATGAGCGAATTTAAATCCGACATTCAGTAGATAAAGATGGCGCTGGCGGCTGTTGCCCAAGCCGGCCAAATAACCGTTCTCCGCCGGTAGCTCGTCAAACTCGTGCGGCTCACTCGAAGTCAAAGAAAAAACTCATCCACGAGGCCGAGTTTATGGGGAACGAGTCTTCCGAAAGTATTCAAGCCCCGCCCCAGGTCTTCTCTACGCCTACGAGGCCTGCACCGCGTGGCGTGCCTACAACTCCAATCTCCAGCCTCACCGCGGACTTGTGCGCCTCAGGACCAGCCTACGCGGCCTACGATCCATCGGCCTACAGGGACAATAGACTCTCATTGCAAGTGGATAATATAATTAACTCTGCAACACACATCCTAGGAACTCAAGGTACGCAAGGTAAGAGTCAACCCCACCACTATGTATTGAGGGGCCCCAAGAAGGAGAAAGCCTCACTCGCTTCACTCTCAGTACAGGAGTACTTGTGGGGGCTTCTGCGAATGATCGATGATCAGCCGGCAGGAGCTGCAATTCGTAGAAATTTGGTACTTCATTTCTGGGAGGTGTTAGAAGATGCGGTTGACTACCCCTGGGAGCGAGTATGATTCTGGTCCGAGGAAACCTTTTCTCGCATCTCCGGGGGGGGGGGGGGGGGGGCCAACGAACCCGCCATACAGCATCTCCGTACGGCCATGAGTCGTGTGGAAGCCCCCAGACACCAGCATTGTGGCGATATGGACCACTCTAAGAAACGGGAAAGCAAACTGAGGCTGTCTACGCAATTCCCCCCATGCCCAAAGTTCAACGGATCAGGGGGGGTGCAACCTCACCCCCCAACACATCTGGGATGGAGCTACTGTCGTACACTCGTGCGCGTACTGCTTCAGCGTACTCGGACTGGCGCATCCCCACTCGGATACCGAATGCAGGATTAGGACCCGCCACGAGGCGATGGGGCCTTCCAACGGTCAAGTCAGGCCAGCAGGCCAGCAGGCCCCTCCTCAGGCCTACCACGAGGGACAACAGCCCTTTAGACAGTAGGCGAGGTGATTCTTCCCCTCGGCCGCTTTGCTTCAGCCCCCCCTCTCAGGGAGTATTCTGTGTTTCGCCCCCCGCAGTTGCCGCGCTTGGGAGAGCGCATACTGCGAACCCCAATTTTTGGGGGGCACGCCTCCCCGTCCCATCCGGCCTAAAAATAATGGCCTGGAGGCGCTTATTGTCTGATTATCACGATGATCGCTTGTGCGACTTACTGGAGTTCCGGTGGCCTATTGGATTCGCCGGGGCCACCCCCCCCCCCCCCCCCCCCCACTCCCGTCAGCGATAACCATCACTCAGCAAAACTCGCTTCAACGAAAATAAGCGAATTTACCGCAAAGGAAGTCGCTATGGGCGCCCTCAAAGGTCCCTACCGGGAACCCCCGTTTGCTGAGTGGTGCCAAATCTCCCCCCTCCTCACTCGTCCAAAGGGGACCGAGGGGGAGGTGCTAGTGATACTCGACTTGTCTTTCCCCCCCGGGGCTTCAGTCAACGATGGTATCCCGGGGAGCAAGTATCTGGGAAGTGGAAGCGCATACACACTTCCGAGCATCAACGACTTGCTGGAGTTGATCAAGCGTGCCGGTCCACGCGCTTACATCTGGAAGGCGGACCTGAGCCGCGCTTATCGCCAGCTCCGCATAGACCCCGCAGACATGCCGTTTCTCTGTTTCAGGACGAGAGAGGGGGTCCATGTTGAGAGTTCCCCCCCCCTTCGGATGCCGCACTTCATCGGTCGCCTGTCACAGAACCACGGCGGCCGTCATTTATCTCCTCAAACTCCGCGGCCATGATATCTTGGCATACTTGGACGATTTTGCGGGAGTCGCATCGTCGGAGGCCGCCGCATTTGCCGCTTTTTACGAGCTTTCACGCCTCGGCCACGATTTGGGCCTCGACTTCGCGGAGGAGAAATCCGCCCCCCCACCCCACGTCATGGAGTAGTTGGGCTTCAAGGTCGACACGGTTGAGAGACTCGTTAGCATACCGGAGACTATGCGACACCCTCGCAGAGGCACAAGCGTGGTCGACGAAAAAGTACGCAACTAAAACACAGATCCAGTCACTCGCAGGGAAATTAATTCACCTGGCTTTCTGCGTCAACCACGCGAGGAAGTTTACCGTCCGTATTCTGGCTGCGTTGCGTGCGACGGCCGCAACTCAAGTCATCAGGGTGGGCCCTCTCCTCCGGGCCGATGTTGCGTGGTTCACGGAATACGCAAAGGGCGCCAACGGTGTCCACTTCTTTGACGAGCATGCGACCGTGGAGGTCATCGCGTGCGCGCAGGGCGCGTCAGGCATCGCAGCAGTGGGCGCTTCAGCCGCTTATTATCTCCCCCTCGACGGTATCGCCGATCTACCTGAGAAGCCAGTACAAAGCGCAGCTATCAACGCGGCTCTCACGGTGGCGCTTCTGATCGACGACAATCACCGACACGCAGCTGTCGCCCTTCATCTCGGAGAGCCCCGCGCGGTGCACAAGCTCAATTCCGGCAAGACGCGCAACGACTGGGTCGCGGCCGCCGTGCGACACATCTGTCTGACCACGGCCCTCATAGACTGTGGCCTCGATATCATAGCCGACGGAGGCGACCACGCCTACAGCGAGGCCGTTGATCAGGTTGCGGAGACCGCGTCGGATGTTCTCAAGGGTACCTGCCCTCCGGGACGTGTATTTTTACTTCCAGAACACGTGTTCAGTGTATGTTCCACTCTCGTTACTTCCAGGTGCGGCGACGCCTCTCCACACACGGATAGTCACCTCCTTCGTTGCGGCAATGGCGCCGGCAACGAGGCGGAACAAGGCTCGGCAAGCAGCGAAATACCTGCAGTTTTGCAGCCAAGCCGGGATCTCACCTCTCAGCGTGACGCCGCTGCAGGCCTGCACATATGTGCAGGCTTTGGCTGAATCCCTTCCTCCAGCGCCGCAACGCAACTATATATCAGGGGCTCGGTCGTGGCTCCGGGACAACTCTGGTCAACTCGCCTCCTTCACCACCCCTCACATCAACGCAGTGCTTCAACGCAGTGCTTCGCGGAGCCGCTCCACTGCACCCACGCGCCTCCAGTCGGTCGCCTCCGCTCTTACCTCACCACGTCAAGGTCATCTGCGACGCGGCCCCTTCGATGTCGCCGCGCCACCTTCTTCTCCGCGCCGCGACGCAGCTAGGATTCTTTTCCTACCTCCGGGCGTCAAACCTCCTCTCCCCGACAACGCGAGCCTGGACTGGGCCGCATACTCTACGTCGGCGCGACATTCTACACGTCTCGGGGGGTCTTCTTCTCCATGTTCTCCATCGAAAACTATCAGAGACCCCGAGGGAGCCTTATCTCTTCTCATCCCGGCGATTCCTGGCTCACCTTACTGCCCGGTCTCGGCTTGGGACACGTACGCGGTCTCGGTGCCCGCGACCTTCAAGGCTCTGGCCCTTCTGGACGCTTCAGGCCGCGTGCTTACGCCTCCACGTCTGGTCGCGCACATCCGTGCAGCTCTTACTTCGGCGTGCTTCCCCGACGCCAGCGCATTTACAATGCACTCCTTCAGGAGGGGGGGCGCGCATACAGCTTTTCATCTCGGAGTACCTCTGGATCAGATATGCGCGCATGGCACATGGGCATCGCCCGCATCCGCGGCACCGTATCTACCACCGTATCTACCGTCACTCGTCCCAGACGCCCTCTCTTCGGCGTTTGGACATTAATCTGGACTCAGGTGTCAGTATTTGTTATACTCCTTGTAAAATATACCGTGTTATACTACCTGTTTATACCCACAGAAATAGATTTCTAAACTGCCGTCGTGCCTCTCGTCTTATTTGTGACGAGTACACGAGTATAAGTCAGCGAGAGGCCGGCAGCAAAACTGGATAACACGAGTGGCGCTTAAGGTTTGGGATAGGGTTAGGGATAGGGATAGGGCTAGGGTTAGGTCTAGGGTAAGGGTTAGGGTTAAACTAGGGTTAGGAGTAGGGTTAGGGCTAGGGCTAGGGTAAGGGTAAGGGTTAAACTAGGGTTAGGGTTAGGGTTAGGGTTAGGGTTAAGGTTTGGTATAGGGTTATCTCACATGTTTTGTAAGATATGCTTTTGTTTTGTAAGATTCTTTGTGGTGGATAATAGACAAATAATATAATACAGCAAAGCTGAGAATCTGTATTTTGGGTAAGTAATCACATTGGAAGACATTCACCGTTTTCGCGCATGAAGGCGTGAAAGCTGTGAAAGCGGGGGGGGGGGGGGGGGGGTGAGGTGCCGATGGGTCCGAGATGCCGTAGGGGGTCCGAGATGCCAAAGGGGCCGAGACATCCGGGAATCACTGAGCCCATATGGATGGCAGTTCAGGTTTTTTGATGAAAAGATACGGCCCGACGCAGCCGGCAGGAGGGCCGTATTTTTTTCATTAAATGACCAAGAACTTTTACTGTCTATGCTTCACCCGCTGCCGCTAGCCAATGTGTTGTTATTGATTGATTTCGCATAGTAAAGCTATTCAAATGGTATTACGTGAACGCCCAACGTTAGATACCTCAAATTCTACTTATTACAAAGTCTTATTCATTACGGAAAGCTTTTAAAACATCTACGAACCCCAAAAGCGATGTCGGTACGCGTTGCCAACGACATCTTGTCATGGTTAGTTACCGAGTTTGACAGTGGTGGGTCCCAGTAAGTGAACATTTTGATATTGATCGGTTTGGCATATTTCAGCTTTTTTTTAAATTATTTTTTTTATATATATTTTTTTTTAATTTTACACACAAATCATCACGAGGATGGTCTTCCTTTGTGGTATCTTCTGTCGATTACAATATCTAAGAGTCGATGTACACAGATGGTTCATGGTTACATATGTCCGTTAATGGACGAGATAAGTCATTTAGTATTAATGTTAACTTATACCTTGCATCACAGTGATGCCCCTCCACCATAAATGGATTTAACCAACACAGAATGGTGGTAATGAGATGTTATGTGAGATGAAGAATATAAAGTGATAATACATAGCGGTCTAATTATCACGTTACCGATTTATACCATAACAGTAGCAATCATAATATGGCTTCGTTCGGACCAGGGTATATTACTCTTAACCAGTTTTCATTCAACCTTTAACTTTAAATATCTACATCAAGAAATTACAGGACTCAAATGGTATTAAGTGAAAGACCCACATCAGATACCTCGATGTTTGGCTATTGCACTCTTCTAGCCGTTACGTGGACACTTACAACGCTTGTGTCGAGTTGAAAGATAGCTGGAAGCAATGCACAGGATGTGCTCGTTGTGCATGAGCGAAAACATATAATGAACGTCACTCTCCGGTTGGTAGTTTCTGCTTTTTGGCAAGCGGGCGTTTAACAGAGGATACGTTTGGAGAACAGCCAGCTTCCCACTGCAGTGCTCAAGCAACTTATGGGAAAGTTTGTGGAAGAATAAACCGGAGAGGCACAGTGTCGCATTACCTTTGTTACACGGAGAATCCCGGTGAGTGAGACGTCGAGTTATTAACATATTCAAGTTATTTAAACTATACCTCGATATTTGGTCATTAAGTATTCCCACTCGTTACGGGAACTTCGTAAGACATTGCTGAACTTAAGAATGGGTGAGAACCACCTTTTTTCTCAACATGCACGCTGCTCTCACGGGCAACACGAGAAATTTCTCTTCTACAATTCCTTGGTGAGACATACGTGAGTCACGGCGGGCGCGAACATTATTTATACTACATTCTTAGCAATAAGTGGTATTTCAGAGATGTATAGTAATATGTAACTAGAACTGAGACATTTGATAATGGACAATTATCCGGCACACAAAAATTAGTAGGATCATCAAGTTTACGTTAGAGAGATACATGTATACATGTATATGACATATATAAGCTAACCACTCGAAATAGAAAGTAGAGAAGGAACCTTGTCTCATCAGGCAAAGTTGTAAAATTTGCAAAGGTAATATCCGGTTGTAAATGAATCCCGTATAGAAGCTTTATCGCTTCGGTCTGGTCTGTGGTCTTTAGGGGGGTATCAATCTATATTAAGGGATAACAGAACGCGAGAGTTATTCATTACTGTAAGGTATATGCCATATTCTTGTACATGTATGTTTTACAAAATCCTAGTATCCTATACCTCCTGCGGGCCTTATCCTACTTACGAGATTACCTGTCATAAATTAATTTAACCACCTGTTCTCAAGGGGAATAAGATTCATGAGATGCTTTACCGAGGCCCGTACTGTAACAATGACATGTATAACATGTATATTCTGTGCATATTATATGTTCTGTTATATGTCCATCGTATTTTATCTGTTCATTGTGTTGTTTCGGGTCGTAATTCCTTTGCCATCGAGTTTGGAGAGTGCAGTATTATGAACGAGGCGAAAGCCGAGTGAATATTCCAAAGCGTTTCAAACGAGATGGCTAACGGGGACACAGACCAAGCACAAATATGTTTCTCATTTTATCTTAGCTTGGATATAGAACTTTATCTGTTTATCCCCCGTTGAGTTCGAGTTACCGTACTCGTATTCTTGTTGAGAACGAGTTCCTAATGTTTAGCCTATGGACACTTATATCAGGCTAGGATAAATGTAACAAAGCAAAGGTAAGTAGAAACAAATTCCTGTAACCCTTTAGAGACTTGTCAAGTAGATAAAGTTAGATGGTGGCCTTTGATAACATGGATTATTCAATCAAATTTCAATTTGATCCGTGACTCTTGTATTTGATGATAATGATAATAAGCAACTGTATCACATTTGGGACACACCGATGGTGTTTCTGATTTAGTAATAAGATTATGGATACAGCGTGCCTGTGATGTCACTGACCTATATTTATTCAACTATATTTGTTCTATAAGACCGATGCTATAAATATAAACTCTGTCGGTTTACGCATTTTGTTCCTGGACTACTTATGTCTGGAGTATCGTGGAAATAGGCTTTGCTTAGTCAACCGTTTACCACCAGCTTAAAATAAAAAGAAATGAAAAACCAAAAAAGCTCGAAGCTTAGTAAGTAGACAGTCAAGGTTTTTGAATGTCACCTTAACTCATCAATATACCAAATTTAAAAAAAAAATCCCCCAAAAAAGAATCATGGGGGCTTGAGTACAGACCCCTGAAACACACAATTAGAGAAAATTGTGTATAGTTATGGTATGTACAACAAAAGAGAAAGAACTGTTGTGTTATACATATGGAGATAAAAACTTGCTATCAACAAAAGCAAAACAAAAAACATCTGATGCATAACTAACATCTGTTTATGCTGAAGTGACATGAAAAAATAGGATTTTTTTTTTACATATTTTTCGTTTTCGATTGTTATACTTCCCTCTGCTCAACTAAACATAGCTAGATTGAATGCAGATGGCCTGATCTGGAATATGATGAGTAACGTACAGGTATAACGTGTGAAGTTTTGATACCACGCTTCTTCTATATTTCTAAAATTCTCGATATCGATAGCTATATAGAGGACGACTATTTGTTTTATGAAAGACGTAAGACTTTCCTGATTATTTCCCTCTGAAATAGCAGAAAAGCAATATATATTGTATTTATTCGATGCGATAGGATTATGGTAACTTACCTGATGATCCAAATCCCTTTTAGGATACCTTTAGAACAATGCTGAAGATAACATAAAGTGTCAAGTAAAGAGGTCATTTCTTTACCTTTAACAACAGTTATTTTTGAATATGTGCCGTGCACATCTCTCCAACTGTTTTCCCAGCCAATACACCTAAAGCCAAGTGTCCACTGAGCTCCCGATACCCGATACGTAGAATTATGCCCAAAAAGTGAGGGAGTCACATAACCACACCATCATACATAAAATCAAACTAAAAAAGGGCAGAATCAAAGAGGTTGAAATCACAGTTTTTAATTACTTATATTATGCATCTTCCCATCATAAAAGGAGAGGCATATATGGATTCCATTATACTGAACTCAATTTGTGCTATTTTGGTGATGTTTGGCCAGTCACGCCATGGCACCCTCTAAACCATTGATAACTTTATTTCTCTTTGATATTAGTAAAGGTTGTTTCATGGTAATTATGGGTAGATATACAAAATGGTTTAAGAATGAAGTGTTCATCTTTAGTAGAAACAAATATTAGCCCCGGTATATTTTTCATCGCGTAAGGACCCCAAATATATATAAGGCCAGGGATGTCAGTTGGGGTAAGCAAAAAACGAGAGAAATGCATTTTCTAGTTATGTTTTTCTTTACACATATTGCCAAACAGCATAATGAAATAACAGGGACAACAATAAGTTTCCATAGCAACCAATATGACTAAATGTCAGAGGAGGTCGTAACGAGACGTTTTTATTTTCATATTAGCCCTGTGCTAATAAGATGTAATATGACACTCCATAGTCGATGTGAACTTGTTTTCAACTGAAATAAACTTTTTTAAGAAAAAAAATTAATGTTTGGAGATGCATCTCTGGAGACGCCTATCGTAGTGTGTGGGGAGCTCAGTTGACGCCCGGCCACATCACCATGGTGTTGTCCCATTACCTTAATTCCATATAAGGAATACAGTAGACCTAGTAGCCAATGACTGCATTTGCAGCAAACCCCGACCTTCACCCTGACCTCCTTACATAATATTTTCTCGCGCCTTGGGACGCCTCTGCAGTCGAGAGTTGATCTCGAATCTTAGGGGCCACAACCACCCTCATATAGGCAATCCCCGATCCTTCCCCATCTCTCCTTACTTCGGGGGCCCATTTAATATTTGGGGACAGTGAGAAGGATAAGGACAATGGAAGGAGAGTTGGTGGGAGAACAATGACAAGGATGGGAGAGTGGTCACGTTATATAAGTGGTGTCCTTATGTTTTTCTCCTGCTTCTGACCTGAGTCTTTAGGAAGAACAATTCAGTATGCAAGCCATCCTGTTATTGGTTCTTTTGTGCACCTGTCCCAGGCGCTGGTGGGGCTGCCAAGTTAATATCAGTAGTAATCAGAAGGTCCTGGGTTCAAATCCCAGACAAGCCCAATTTTGTTGGGTCTTTTGCAATCCAAAAGATTTGTATTCTTATCAATCAATGAAGAATAAATGTATTATCTACATATAATTCTTAGAAACTCTGAAAATATCATTCAAGTGTGTACATTGATTATGCATGCATATTGGTTCAAGTCAGGCTACTAGCATAAAAAAGGACACCTTGAGATCTCCTTCCAAAAGGATAGTTTTCAGGATCGAGGTGAGGACAACGAGAGATCTAAGACGTTTAAAGTCTCTGTCCTTCTCTCTGTCATGTAAAAGTATTTATTAAATGTGGGCAGTCCCGCGACGGTTGAGGACTATGAAATGACAGTCCTAGGAGAATCCGTCCAGATATTAGACAATCCCCTTGTGTAATATTAGGTACATGGGCAGAGAAGGAAGTCATCCGTGAGTTGACTTATAAGTAGTCCCTTTCTAAGAGATATTGTGAAAGGCGAGGATTGGCTCAACCAATAGAAAGAACACCTATTTACCGCTGAATAGGGGACTACAAACAGTATGATTAACAGACATCTCTAGCAGAGGTATAGACTGCTTCTTAGTCCTTCCGGTCAAACACCACAGCACCTATGCTGGACGGACATTGAAACCAGTCGTAAGGCTGAGACCGCTTCCAGTATAAATAAAAGTTTTAAACAAAGAAGTACTTTTTGATATGAAGCTTGGTTTTACTTGTTAGTCCTCAAATATGCACTTTCTAACTAAATTTATTGCAAGTTCTTAATTCTATTTCAGAATTAACCAATATCAATTTTTGCAGACAGGAATCATAGACAGATAGCACACGTTGAATGTAATTGGTGTTCTATTCTAGGACAGTACTTTCGCAAATTCTTTCGCATCTTCTAAACTAGCCAGTCATTTGTTTCCCTGGATACTTCGAGGCTGTCACTTCCTTAGATACAGAGGTGTAATAGATCTACCTCATTTATATAAAGATGAGAATGTACGTATCTCATCAACCAGGAAGATCCTATTTTGAGGTTTCCAAATAAAGTACCCCGTGCATCACTCTTCAGATGGTCGTCGAGCTTATACCGAAGACACACCAAGCGAGTCAAGGTGGCGATCTCCAGTATCGCCAACACAAAATAGCATATATGTGAGATATTATTTCATAGGAATATCTCTCATCGATATTTTTGCATATCACATGCAAAAATAAGGTGAAACACGAAATAACAGCTCACATATAGGCCATTTTGTGTTGGAGATTCCAGAAATCGCTGCATTACTCAATTGGTGTGTCTCCATCTTTAGCAATGTGTCTGCAGTAGGGCATTGCCTTACTGTGGAGAGTGTTACTGATAAACATGGGGAAAGTGGTTATGTCTCAGTAGCTACTGTTTTTGTGAAACATAACTGGGCAAACACAAATTCATTTCCCCTCGGTATCAGTGATGTACAATCAAATACGCGTGTAAGCATTCCCATACGTGTCAGGATGATGGGTTATTTTTCATGGTCACTGTTAAGATGTTTCCTTCAGTCACATCACTAATCAGGAGAAAGTTACCCAAATTCGATATAGGGGCCATCGCTACATATGATGCATCTTTTGAATAATTGTTCATCTAAAAGCGTGTGGCTTTCATTTGTAGTCGCCCTATAACCGTTATGGCATATTGTAACCACATTACGCCATAGAGTATATACACAATATTGGAAATTCGAAAGATAATCTATTTGCATTTAGCAGGAGAAGATCAGAACAACATAATCTTATTCTTTAAGTACCAATATGATATAAAAGGCCCACGCCTCGACAAAATCCAGATATAATTCTTATCAGCCCAGCCCAGCCACTTTCCAGTTCATATTTGAAATTTGCATTTGCTTAACAAAGGAACAGACGTGGCGCTGCAAGGGCAGTTCCCCATGATTCTATAACCATAGGTGACATCAGTCCTCTGTGCAGCATCAGCATTTCTTACCTTCCCCACCCCCGAATAGTAGTGAAGAACACTCACGGTGCTTTTCACATCCTAGTGCCTCTGATCCCATCATCCTCAGTCTTACAAATGGAAACAACCAGGCGCTCCTCATTGTGAGTTTCCCAGACACCCTGCTTTAGACTATTTCGGAACCTTCATCGCTAAAATATCATAAAAGGGTTTGTATCAATCTCCAGAGAAGGTCCAGACTTATGTATAAAGGGAGCATAAACTCCTGTGTTAAATGCATGCGGCATTTGGGCAAGCAGTACATTTACAGCTGGAGATAGTTGGAGGGATTTTGATGTCTGAGAATATCGGTACTTTCTTTAAGCAAGGTTGAGGGCTATTAACATATTCATTTAAAGGAGAACAATTATGCAGAGTCATTCCATTCCATCCAGTCAGAATGACGGTCATGAGTTGGACGCAGGGCACAATGTTTATAGTTGGTGTGATTGAAGACCAGCGATTTTCTGTTTGAATTAGGCTCAATGGATTGAGGATATTTATAATATATTAATTCTATTCGAATTTGTGGATTTTGATTGCCTTTTGTCTGAAATGTGCATTTTTTCCCTTATGTCGTTATTGCTAGTAAGACTACCCAGAAGAATATGCCATTAGAAACGATGACAATATTAAAAACCGCAATGAAAACAGTTTCTTTGTCTTTATAGGGGCAGAAAATCAGATTTTTATGGTAAGGTTTACACCTCAAATAATATCAACAAAATACTTATTGCCCCTTTTTCTAATTAAATCCCCCTAGTACTGAGCCCTTTATATATGTTCCACTATAGGACAGGTGGCTAATGTAGTATTCAAGAGGCCATCTTGTTCCCCGATGCCAAAGAAAACTCCAGGGACCTGTTTCAGTAGTCTTGTGACATTAGGCCTAGACAGACATCAACAGCGGCACCAACAGTGCAAGCAACAGCGGAAAAAGACTAGCAAATATCTGAAGATCGAAGTGGCCAATCTTCTTCATATTTGGAACGCTTATAGATTATATGCATCCTCATATCATGTTCAAGTGTCATTGCTTAATTCCTACGAGAAGTGAGTGAAACCCCGTGTGTCATCGACTGCAATCTTGTGATCTGTCCGTATGGTGTCACAGATGCCATCTAGACATGTCACGAAACTACTGAAATAGGTCCCAATTGATCAGTACAACTGTCAGCAGCACCCCCCCCCCCCCCCCCGACTCTAGTGGCGCTATCTTACAATTTCTTGGCGAATGATGGTAGAACTAACGATCACTCTATGCCGGGTAGTCCACACTCTGTAGGAACTGTGTGTGGATCATAGACACTAGCCTTGGCCTGCTCCGCCCCTTCACACTCCGTATCCCAAGTCAGCAGTAGGATGAACGGTGCGCGACCGCTACGTCAAAGCGGCCCCTGTCTTCGTTTCTCGTTGTGGCTAATCGCGGGCCGACTGCTTCCGTTATTTCCTCCTGCTAAAAGATGGCCGCCCTTCTATAAGCCGCCCGGCGTTAACCGCAAACGGCGCACGTAACCTACGTAAGGTGTACGTAACGGCCCAAGGCGCCCGCGGTGAGGCGCGCAGACAAATAGATGTAGGAGGGTGTGCGGGCCAGGGGCACGCTCAGCACGATGAAGACGGATCCCCGCACCCCACGCACGCGGCTAATAGTGAGAATAGATCAGCGCCGGCAAGGTGGTAACGCGCCCACCAGTCTACCCACCCACGTGCCGCTTTCAGGCGCGCCACACTCGGTCATAAACCTAAGTGCGGGTACATGTATGTCACCTACACTGCGCCGCACCGGGCCTTCCAAGAGACCCATTTCCGTGGTTAATAAATGGGGCACGTCCCATTTCCATAGAGAATCTATGGCTATAAATATTCACCCGGCTGATTCTTTTTCTATATTCTATTCATGACTTTTGCTGTATTCTTTATGATTTGCGTTGCCGTCGATTTGTGTATGGTAGGGATATCTACCGAAGTTCTATATACTACTTATAGGCTGTGAAGTCCTGTGCTGTAGTACCATTTGTCTATGCTACTTATCCTGGATAAGTATTGTGTAGCGCAATTTGGAATATATGACATACCTTTGAGAGGCATAACAATGTATCCTCAGATGATTTTATATTGATACATAATGTGTACCATTCGCTCAAGAAGTCACTAATCTTCTTGCTGTTTTGGCGAGTGCATTTTCAAATGACAAGGAAGAACATAGACTGACTTCGTCTTCGGTGAACAGCGTAGGGTCTTATTGTCCATTAGGTAACCAGCGTGTAATTCCACTAAAGGCGTGTTACGATGAAAAACAACAAACAAATCCAAGCATGTGAACTGAAGATGTGCCGTTTGGGAGAGCCACTAACAATGATTTCTTATTTAATCAGGATTTCAAGTGATCTCAAAGGCCTCACACTTTACAACATAATCATGTTTACAAAACGAAACCTGAAGATCAACAAAAACAAGGAAGCATCTTCTCTTCCGTTTGAAATGAGTAAGGTCATTTTCTTTTCCATTCCCTGGGTGAAATGCCGAACAAGAAGGTGTCTTTTTACCATGCAAAGACAAAGGTAATGCCGAGAAAGATAATAACATCAAATAGGTCACAGAAAGTAGTGTTCAGACGACCAGAATTCACATCAATTTCATAACGGCAAATACGATTCTGAGAGAAATGCAATACTAAGTAATAAATGGAAAATCAAATCACCTGGGGGAATAAGGCAAAAGCCTGTTCGTCAAGGTGAAAAAAGCACTAAATACTACCTGTACAGTAAACCCCATGTCCTTATCAATTGCTACAAAAAAACAAACTTCTTCCCATTGTTATTTGGAGGGGTTTTCCTATCCTGAGCAGTGGCAACTTCAATGTTTAAATCAGGCATCGTTGCAAAAATATTCTAGTTAATTTCGGCGATTTCACATACTGAATGAGATATAATCTGAACTTAAACCGAATTTCATCTGGTCTGGTTGTCTGTACAATATAAGCTTTTTCCTTTCTTAATTTTCTATTTGAAAAGAATTGAAAAACTCACATATTGTCATATAATTTAATGCATTCTGGTTAGCCTATCCAACCTTTTGAGAAATACCAAATGAATAATAAAAAAAAGTGTATACCTGACCGGTAGGGTATATCTGTTTTCTCGCTGGGTTTTGATTTCATGCATTTATCCTTCAAACTAATTAGTGTTTTATTTTTGCAGTTAGAATTATATTGTATAGAGACATGGTTAGTGTGACTGAATGAAATCTCATCCGAGTTGTTTTGGTCGGAAATATTCACCAAGTTCGAAGAACGAGGCGACTATTTCCAACCAAAATAACAAGGAACAGATTAAAACAGCCACACTCACTAAACCCCTTCTTATTATGTACCTGGAAATAATTAAAAATTTAATTTTAGATCTAAGTAAATAGCTGAATGACAGTGGTCACGTGGTATGGAGGGGTGTATGAACATTCTTTCGTCACTCAGTGATAAACAGAATATGGATGGCCATTTAATATCTGAAAGGATTCTCCTAGGACAGTCATATGCTCGTCCTAAGAATGCCAAAGGAGAGACCACATTGAATAAGCATGGCTTGTCCTCACAAAGGACGGGGAAAGGTATGGAGACTTGAAATGTCCTTCCAGGCTGTTGAATAAACCTGTCATTGTCCTGATCTTGATCCTGAAAACTCTCAGTAGGTGTCCCTTCTGATGCTGGTAGCCTAACTGACTACTATATAATCATTGTACTTGATTGAATAATTCGTTCAGAGTTTCTAACAATCATATGTAAAAAAACCCACATTAATTTGCCATTAAATGATAAGAATTTAAAAGATTCGATACAAAAGAATAACATAATTGTCTAGGGTTTGAACCCAGAATCTTCTGATTAGCACTGAATTTAACTCGGCACCCTCGCCAGCGCTCAGGAAAGACACAAAGGAGAATCAATCACTGGGCGGCTTGCATTCTGAACTGTCCTTCAGAAGGATTAAGTTCAGGAGAAGGACAATACAATATGGACAATTTTTATTTTTCGTAATGGCTCTCTCCTCCTGGTCATTGTCCTCCCATGCATTCTTCTATCAGTGTCCTTATCCTTCTCATTATCCCAAAATGATAAACGGACCCTATACTCGTGATCAGTAAAAGTGACACATTTGCACATAGGTATATATTACGAATTTATTGCGAATTGAAGTATCCTGATGACACAAACCCTTCTCCATCCAATGTCTCCTACCTGTTGTCTTTATCGTATTTTCATTTATTACAGGTATCTTGTCCGGATCATCCCGTCCGTTCTTTGCTAAAGTAAAACTTTTGTTATCGGGTGTAATACAGAATTCATTTACTTTGGGAAGTTTGAAAATCTTGGCGTACTCATACAGATTATTGAAAAACTTGTGGAAGTAATTGGAAATGCAATTCAATCAAGATAATACTTTTTTGTTCTGATATCTTTTTATTATTGATTCGATATAACATTTCGTGGTTTTACTCATAGTGAAGATCGGTCGCAATCAATTAAGTGGCAAAAGGCCTCAGTCAACACCAACTGTTTTTCATGCCCAAGCCATCCCTAATAAAGTAATCATAAATTGTTAAAAAAAATATCATCCAATCACGAATATACATAGAAACGAATACAATTTGAATATACTCATCACAATAGTGAAATAACGACAAGGTCTTCATCGGATATAGTTGATCCTAGTCTGTATGTTATAAGGCATAGGTTATATAAACATGAAGTAAGAGGATGTATCATTTCCAATCCATGTAAATAAACTGAAACATAAGATTAAGGGTTACAATTAATTGGTGAGAGACTTTGAAGTTTGGTCGTCCTCTGTGCTCCTTACAGCTACTGTTTGTCTGTTCCATCATAGTGACGTGTTGAGCACATATAGGCATTGAAATTTGGTTTAAGATCTGTAAGCATGGTGCAGTATGTAGTCTTGTATGTTTCACTCTGTTATCGATGCTTAGGGTGCACCCCTCTCATAAGATCTCACACTCTCTAAGTGGTATTTTGTATTCTCACTACGCTCTATAGGAGGAGAATTCTTATGAACTAGGCTTAGAGCCTTGAGAATCCACTGGCCACCCACCTGTTACGGACCTTCTAACCATGATCTAATTTGACAAAGACTGGACCCTACCTGATGCTATTGGAGTCGGCAAAGTACACTCTATATTTTGATCAACATAGAACTAGTAAACCACAACTGTACTGTGGATAAGAATCGTCAAAAAGACTTTATATAACCATTAACTTATATGGACTGTTAAGTGTGAAATCACTGTGGACCTTTATTTATGCAGGTCCCTAAAATTTGTTATATATATAGAAGGTGAAACTCCGATGTAAATTCCCAATGTTGGGAGACTCACTCATACCAGCTAACCGCTGACGATTGTCCCAATGAAAATAAAGAATTTAAAAAAAAAGAAAAAAAAGATTCCTATAATCTCAATAATGCCACCTAGTGGGAATACTGTGTGCCAGTGGATTCTCAAGGTTACGGGAGAGAAGTGAGTATCGAAGTTAATGATAAAATAGATACAATTCGTTATTTAGAGTAATATATTATATAATATACCATAATACAACATTGACATATATCACCGATTCACAAACCCATCGCCGATAAAAATTGGGAGCAGTGAGGAACAAAGTTGTCGATTATTAGTCACTCTGACCGATTCTATTGTATTTTAACACCGATTCTCACCGACCCGAGAAATTGGTCGGGAAAAGGAGTAATTGGGCAGACACCGTATGTCGACATCTTAAGGTCGTAAGGCAAATTTTAAAGTATGGTAATGCTAATATGAATTTGGTACCTATATTGAATACCTCGCTAGATTAAAATGCTAGATGTCATTAAGCTTTTTTTAGTATATATTAATTAGAAAGCGTCAGTCGTTTTTTAAATTTCTCGTTTTAAAAAAATCATCCGTACATATCTAACAAAGTCAGTGGTTTACAAAAACAATAGTTGATTTCAATATTTATTTCACTGTACGTTGAAATTAGACTTAGTGAAGGACGGATATAGGTCGAACACTTCACTTGATGATTTTGGTTCCTAGGGTTTCAATGTCGATTGCTTGCATAACATGCCTTCGCCGTGGTCACCGTTTACAAAGTCAACATCATAAGATCGTATATCTTATAAATCACTCTATGAAATACTACACTGATATGTACAGCAGTGTAGAAGTTTACGATAGGTCCTCGCCATCAGTATAAGCTCGATAAATTTGATAACTTCCAATCAAGCGGAGACTTAATGAAGCTGTGACAGTGCAAACAATAATCTCGGTATATTTACCAACTCAACGTGCGTCATATTTGTTTCGGCGCTGTCCACACCAGGATTCTATTGCCTGACGTCCCTTGACATGAACATGCTGGTAGAAAAATGCAGATGAAATCCGAGTCTCGTGCCTATCCACACGCCGACTTCTGCTTCTCTCGGTTTCCACTATCATCGCCAGTCTAATAAAGCTCATCGAGCATCACGAAAACAGGAGCCTGTTCCTCAAATCATTCCCGAGACATTCATGAAGAAGCCACTTAGCTCAGTAATTCAATTAGTCACATCTCCCCTACTATTAGGGAGCAAGCTGAATCGTATCCAATCACACTATTATCTGTAAAAATCCGATGTTTGATAACGTTTATTACTGGTCAAAATAACGAATAACCACCAGGAAGATAATGGGACCTATACAAGACTTAGCCGAGAATATTCTCTAAGCTGATTTAGGTAGTGGCCTCCAAATATTCTATCATTGTACGGTTTAGAGCATTTGGTACTATACACAAACATATTAGATGACATCAGCAAGTTTACGTATCGCAATACGGCATTTGAAAAGTGGAAAGATTAGGTTTACCAATTGTCAGTCTAGAAGGTGTACAGAGAGGGATGTATCCAAACAAGATCAGAGATTAAAGTCGGATCATATTTGGACCCGTATGGGCCACTGTACGGAAATTTGCTATTTGTTGGACACATAGTAGTACACTCGCTACAACAGATTGCGGGGCATTAAAGATAACCACGACTGTTCATTGCCGTCATTATTAACATCATTATCGTCGTCATCATTGTCACATTCTCAAGCCACTCTCACGGTCAGTTGATACAGAGACTCAGCGGGAGTCACGGACTATACAGGGACCCCCACGTATGCGTTTGGTCTTTAAACTTGTACGTCCCGGGGCTGCTGTGGGTTGTTGATAAAGATACCAATAATATCTAATTGAGTCTAATGATCCTTCACTTAGGCCACAAGCACAGCTATTTAATCTAATATTTGAGTGAATGTTTGAGTAGGAAATGAGGCCGGTGGAAAAGTATTGAGATGATAAATGCTGGCGGTTAGAATTGCTTTTCCCTGTCATCGATTGCCTTCTCCTACTCAAGGCATACGCCCTGCTGGCGAGTCCATCTGTGGATGTGCACATCCTACAGATACAGCGCCACAATGTGTCTCTACTCAACTTCACGCATTGTATTCATACCTCAATCTATTTTGAAGGTATATATTGACAGATCTTTTTTGCTTCTCCAAATGGCGAAACTATTTTTATAACTAGTTTCTTTATCATGTCTTGTTACTATATCATTACCTTTATCACCCTTACCTATGTACAAATTAAGGTCTACCTTAATGTTTCTTGACATATAGTGCGATATCACGTTTTACATGATTATACTTAAATTGTCATGTAGAACTATAATACATTATGTAGTGCATAGAATATGTACGTGCCGCTGTACCTAGGTGATAATAGACGGACATTTGTTGGTAACTTACAGAATAAACATGGGTTATAGAAGTCTTAAATAAGTACCATATTTCTGGAATAGTTTTTATCCTACCCCTAATAAAAAACTCCATAGGCTTAACATTGGGTCACTGTATTCGGTCTGGAGTTCAGAAAAATGAAAAATATCGCTCTAGTGGGATACACTTGACAAATGACGTCATTTGTTAATGTAGAAGTAATTTAGATGGGCGGGTAGGATAAATTTTAAACCAAACTTGACTTAGTCATGTTATTGTTCATCGCACTCTGGCAAGATCGCGTATTACTGCTCTCGGCTTCGCCTCGCGCAGTAATACGCGATCTTGCTGTCGTGCGATTAACAACAAGACTAACTCTTGTTTGGTTTCTCCACAGTATTTATCTTTCAAAACATTTCATATTGCATGATATAGAAGCAGAATGAAACAATGGTAAAGTTATAAAAAAAATACATGTAACAAACTTTGGTCACACGAGGTCCCAAATAACATTATACAAAACATCATACTAAATTTGTAGTTGATTTAATTATTTCATTAAATGTTATTTCATCTATTTTTGCTTGGACAGTATTCCGCAACAAATGCCATCCTTCAAATGGTAGTGAATAAACCTGGCATACTTTGGAGGATTCGGATAGGTGGAAATTGATTGCATGCTGCTGGAGCACACCGCTACTGACACACTTGCTGTTTGCAATTGCTGTTTCGCAAAATATATTGCCAGTGAGTAAAAATGCATTTGCTCCTGGGAATAGATTAGATGTTCTTCATTATTGTTTTTCGTTTATTCATGAGTGAGCAGTGCAATAAATCCGAAACTGAATTCGTATTTGATACGAAATGCTTTTGGGCGACTCTCAGCAGGTCGCGCTTGCAATTTCCACTCACCCGACCTCTCCTACTGATATTACTACGCAATTCATCTTATGTAGCCTGTCGTCCGAATCAAACAGTCGTTGAGCTTCAGATATTTATTGTAGTTCGCTGGTCTTTGTAGTCATTGACACCTTTATCAGAGCAAATAGAGTACCTACTCTTTTTGTATTTGCTTTGCTTGTACAGTAAGGCAATCTCCCGTTCGGCGAATAGAGCAACAGTAGGGTAATTATATAGAACTGCATCGAGAATCGTTTAAATACACAATACGCCACGAGGTTGGATGGGCCACAATTGTCATCGAAGCGAAGGAATATTGTGTATTTTACGATTCAAGTGCGGTTCTGGATTTATCTCACCTCTTTTTATGACAATAAATAGCATCAGAATGATTAGAATGATTAGAATATACTTAGCAAATCCATATGACGTCATCTCACATTCACTATGCCACGGCCGTGGCATAGTATTGTTACTTTACAGGGGTGATCGTTAATTATTTTTTCCTAATGTTATTTCTAAGGCTAAACTTGTACCAGGGGTGAGATAATGGTGTACTTCATTAATCAAGGTTTATTATTGAATGGGGATCGTACCAGATATAGGTAGAATTTATGACACTTGAAAACATTTTGATCCGGGTAAGGCTCAATAGAAAGTCCATGGCAGAGAGAAAACAGAACACTGACCTTTGACCTCAATCACCTTAATAGCAATGAGGACACAGCTAATGGATACTCGGGGTTCGCAAAATGGAACCCTGGTGATTCCAGAATCCCAAGCCCAGCACCCAAAGAACCAAGATTCCAGGGTATTCTAATTAACTAGGGGGCCGAAATGGGCCCCTTGATTATGATGTATTGACCAGGGAGCGATTGAGATGCTAATGTTTGCAGAGCCGCAATTCACAACGTTTGCTGATGTTCTCGTGCCGAGTAACACTTCTGGCTGTGCTCATTATTCCCTTGGATCACCTTTAGACGACATGAGAGGAGTAATTTAGTGCAACATGTTTACCTTATTGGGACGGTCTTTCGCACCGCGTTTCTTTCTACAAAAATATTGCACGAGCTCACAGATTGAGTCGATATTCTTATAGAAAGAAACAAGGCAGAGGGAGAGGGAGGAAGGAGGAGGAAATATGAGGGAGTGCAAGAGAGGGCAAGAAAGGAGGAGGAGGAAGGAGGGGAGAGGAAAGGGACGAGGTAGAGGAAGAGGGTTAGAGAGAGGTCGAGGGAGAGGAAGAAGGCAAGGGAGAGGGCAAGTAAGGAAGGAAGGAGGAGGGAGGCAGAGGGGGTGCGAAAGGGTGGGAGAGGAGGGAGAGGAGGAGGGAGGGTAAGGGGGAGGGTGTGGGAGAAGTCGAGGGACAGGGCAATGGGGAGGGAAGGGGCGATGTTTAGGGAGAGGGTGTGTGAGAGGAGTAGGAGGGAGAGGGAGGGGGTAAGGGAGGAAGGAAGGGGAAGGGAGGACGAGGGAGTGCAAAAGGGGGGAGGGAGTGAGCAGGAGGGAGGGGGAGGATTGAGTGGGAGGGGGAGTGAAAGGGAGAGGTAAGGTTGAGGTTGGAGGGGGGAAGAGAGGGAGGCTAAGGTAGAAGCCGAGGGAGAGGGAGAGGTTAATTGAAAGGGAGGAAGGAGAAAGGAGAAAGAAGGAGGGAGGGAGGGAGAGGGAGAGGTTGAGGGCCAGAGCAAGGAAGAGGCCGAGGGAGAGAACAGGGAGAGCGAGAGTGAGAGGGCAAGGGCAAGGGTGAGGGCAAAGGCAAGGGCGAGGAAGGAAGGAGGAGGGAGGGTGAGACCTCTCTGGGTTACTTACCTATATTGAGTGACCCATACTGAGTGACCCATACTGAGTGACCAATACTTACTGACCTGTATTGGGTGACCATACCGAGTGACCCATACCCACTGACCTATACCGACTGACCCATACTGAATGACCCATACTAAGTCTTTCATTCAGAGTGACCCATACTAAGTGACCAATACTTATTGATCTGTACTAAGTGACCTATACTGAGTGACCCATATGTACTGACTTATACAGAGTGACCCCTACTGAATGACCCATACCTATTGACCTTTACTGACTGACCCATGCCAACTGACCTATACTGAGTGACCTATACTTACTGATCTATATTGACTGACCTGTACTGACCTACCCATACCAATTGAATTATATATAGTGCCCCGTACCAAATAATAAAAACTGAGTGACCTATACTGACTGACTGCAAGTCTACTCCTCTTGGGACGGATGATTACATGCAAAAGGCTTGTTTTGAATTATATGTGACATCAGCATCAGAAATTGTGAGAAAAGTTGATCCGACCTTTCCATGATGAAGGTTATCAGGTTGACACTTAAATCCTTTCAGATGTCAGAAGAGCAACTTTCTGCTCTACCGTCTACTCCCATCCTCGATTTCTACTTACTAGGTTCAACGTCAGGTTCCCATTCAGATTTAATATGTAAAATTGTATATTACTATGCAATTTTGATATCAGCTCCAGAATAATGATTGCCCGTTCATGGCACTGTAAATATGGAGCCCTATTTGTATCCCTTAATCAGAATTTCAATAAATTAATATTTTATTAATATTAACTTACCCCAGTATTATTCTCAATAGAATTAACGTTAGGAACCCGCACTCCATGGGCGAGAAGGTAGTATTAACGATACTCAATGGACAGTGACGTCACACAAGCTTGCTAATCAGCGGCCACGATTTGGGACTATCTTAGGCTGATAAAAACACTGTCAATCATGGCGGCTGGTTGGTCTAAGTAAAATGCCTTCCCTAATACGAAGTATCATGATCGATTTATGCAACACACCCCATCTAAAATAGCATTCTAATATTGAAAATAACATTTACGTGTACTCAAAAATATGTATACTCAACCTCGTTTGATCGCTACATGATTTCACTCAATTGCCCTTTATGAAATCACTATGCACACGAACTGTGGCGAACAGAGCTGAATAATAAATTCACTTTGTCAGTTTCCTTCTAACTATCATATATGTACAAAACTAAGGATCAATAGTTATAATACAAAATAGGATGATGTTTTGTCCTAATATAACCTACAAATCATTTCTAATTTGAAAATAAAATAAACAGTTTCATGAGAGTATGCCTTACTAGTTCTATCGTACATCGTATGGGTCGCATGTAACAGAGCGTATCAAACGACGTTGTGTGAATGAGCATACCCGGCCTTGGGACCTTAGGAGAGTCTGACTATACTATAGTTTGTCTGCAGCAGGAGTCTCGGCCCTTCCGGATGCTGTGGGTCTGATCTATCACCGTGTCCAGATCTCGCCGCGTCCAGAGAGTGGAGGGTAGGTGAGGGCCCGATGAATAAATTCAAATCATGGTCGTGTGACCAGTCGCCCTGCCTCGTACCCCGCCATGTCTGATGGGCCAGCCGCCCGAGGTCCACCGATGGGACGGACCCACTGCACCTAGTTCCTAAACTCAATTGTGAAAACCTTCGTCACACAACCTCAAAAAGGATTATTTCCTATTGGTGAGAGGGAATTGCAAGTAGTAATATATACTGCAGGTTAATGGATTCTGAAATATATCGATACAATTGGATGCTGACCGTCTGCGATTCGATCTGTGGGCATTTCTGGGGTTGAATTTTAGGAACCAGCTCCAAGAGGTGTTGATGATGGATCTACATTCGTTGAAGTGCCTCCAGTGTCTAAGTCCTCGTGTGGCGCAGTAGATACCCGCCCAGCCGTCCCGACATCGCCCACAATGGATCGGGTTCGCCCGTCACCCTCAGTGAACCCAAGTGTATTGTACAAGAACTCACAACACAACTGGATACAGGTTGTAACCATAGCATTTGTCGAGCTAAGCCAGTTTCCTTTGGCCAACGGAAGCGGCATCAATATATTGAGTCCCTTTTAGACCTAGTTTACGCCGCCTTTTTACACCGATTTTTAACACAGATTTAAGAATTTGGCACTGCCGACTGGTCATTATTCTTCTTTTTTATATATATATATGAGCTATGCTCTCTTTATTGATCACAAAGCGGAATACAGTTTCAATTCACTGACGGTATGAATCGCAAATCTTAAATCTTTCTTAAACATGTGAACACTCCAAGTAGCATAATGGTGTATCCCTTAGGCAACATGTGTACTCTCATTATGCATTTTTGATATGATATCAGTACGTGCAGACGAAAGAACTGCAGATTTCAAAGCGGTTTGGAATCGTCGGCGAAGGACCTTGGGTTTTGCAAAGTACTCTGTGGGCAAGCACCTCTACCTCTCAGTGAAAACAGGTATACACATCACTGACACCGATTTTTATCGAAACCCTCTCTCACATAGAGGCAACAGCCATTTTATAATGATGACGCAAACAGGGACTTGGAAATAAGACGTTTATTGAGTAAGGAGTTGTAGAGTTGAGGTGAAGTACTGTCTTTAACTATAAGAAAGCCGCGAGTGAAGTATGAGTGAGGGAAAAGAGTTCAAAGTTTTTGTGGGGTGGGTGGGAGGTAATATTTCCCGAGTCCGTTGGTTTTGCGGCGAGTCACATGGTGGGGAGGTAGTCACGTGGGGAAGTCCGGTGTATGGAGAGTGTTTGGTGGGGGGAGAGTGGAGAAATCCCTCCTGCGCACATTAAACCCAACGAGTTGGGAACAATGATGATGCAAAGAGGGATTTGGAAATAAGACGTTTATTGAGTAAGGAGTTGTAGAGTTGAAGTGAAGTACTGTCTTTAACTATAAGAAATGCCAAAGGCCGAGGTCAAGGCCAAGGCCACCTCCCTGGAGGGGTCGGCCGGGACGTAGGCCCTGAGGGAGGTGACGCTAGTCCAGGTTCCATGGTGGAGGAGGGCCTCGTCCGAGGCTCCATGGAGAGCAGCTTGTTGAGCGCCTCCTCTCCGAAGGGAGTGTAGAGGGGCCAAGGTCGCCCTGGGGGAGGAGAAGGAGGCCAGGGCCGCTCGGAGGATGGAGGTGAGGCCCTGGGCGGTGGGAGGTACGCCGGAGGGGTCCAAGAAGGCGAAGGACATCGGCGGAGCAGGGAAGGCGTGTGTGTAGGCAAGCCAAGTGGATTTCGGGCAAGCTGGGGAGCCTTGGACCTCGGGAACCGCTAGAGGGAGCGGAGGGTCCGAGGAGGTCCTCGTCTTGGTCGAGTGTAGGAGGACAATGAGACCTGTGGGGGAGGAAACGACGTCCTCCCGCCTGAGGGCGTGGTGCCCCGGTCTTCCTTGGCCCTTCTCGGGCACCAGGTTGGAGGCCCTGAGAACAATGGGACATAAATACATTAAGCTGCAGTTTAGGCAGGGTTGATATCCAGACTTTCTCCTTCTCTATGTATAATGAATACTTATAAAAATCGATAAACATATAACAAACAATAGGTCACCAGGTACTGAATAAACCACTTATTGGTTGTCAGGTATAAACCCCTCAATGGTTGGCAGTGTAACCGATTATCGTTACTGATATTTTATCGGGAAGCACAACCGACCGATGTTTATATATTCTATATTTCATCAGTGCATTTTCGGTCGGCAGATTTAAACTGGTCGTTGGTGCTACCGACTGCACGTAGTTATCAAATAATCGGTGAGGGTGGGGTGCATACCTTGTGTCGTCTGTCTTTAACAGGTACATAAATACCGATTTAATGTTCATACTGAAGCCTTGAGTCTCACCGATGAAATCAAAGCGTTTTGATTCTGTCGGTCTGTGAGAAAGTCTGGTTGCCGGTGACCTTGTTACGATATGCCAAAATTGTCAGTGAGCATTCTCTGTAGGTTTCGTTTTCATTCACCTATCTGACGTCGGTTTGAATCTGTATGGTTGAGTATCCCCTGCAGGAATATTTCGAGTTTATGACGTGGTTTAGATACATGTAAGGAACACTGAAGAACAATAGAAAGAAAATGCTGGAGAAATAAACTCCTCTCGTATAGATTGTAAACCAAGACCATCACTTGCAATGTATTTTCTGATCTGTTGCTCCAGAGTTTTTAAGAAGATGTCAATATTTGCTACTCAAGTGAATACATCCATCCCAGGCCAAGCTTTTGTGTGACTTCCAAAAACTGGAGCTAGTTCACGATTGAATTAGAGGGCGACTTCGTTTCAGGTTCCCCAGTAACCCATGTATAATAGGTTCGTTCATGACTCATGATCCTGGGAAATCAACAATATTTATACAGGGAATACGGTAATATCAAAACTATTGTATTTAGATGTTGTTGGTTTACAGGTTTTAAGGATTCAATGTTTATTTGCACAATTACGATTGAGGGTCATTGATAAATCATTTAACAAACCTAATCTCCTTTCTACATCTTTTTAGATCTAGAGTAAATTGAGCTGCAGTCGGGGTAATATTTCCCAAACCAGACTGTCACACAACATGACCCCGACAGGAATAGAGGACCTGTCTATCCTCATATTACATTCATTCGTCAAAGTCAGACCTGCTTTATTCAGATGTTTAATAGTTGCATCCTTCTTCACACAGGACAGACGTCCAATTTCAATATAGCCGAACAGTTTCACGGTACTTCATATGGTTTGAAGTATGCGCAGGTTTCAAAAGAAGTAATAATATTAAGCATCCGACAGAGAAGATGACAACTATTTGTAGTGTCATTTCAAAAGCAAACAGTTGTCTTTGTAATAATCGGTTCCCCTTCTCCAGGCTTCACCCCATACAAACTGCTTCCTCTCTCTACCTCTCTCTCTACCTCTCTCTCTGTCTCTCCCTCTCTCTCTCTCTCTCTGTCTCTCTCTGTCTCTCTCTGTGTCTCTGTGTCTCTGTCTCTCTCTCTCACCCAAATCTCTCTTCTAATAACAGACTGTTTCCGATCCACCTGGAGGCGTATTATCATCAGAACCACTGTTTGTCTTGGAAGCCCCTCTGGAGCAATGCCTAACTTTCTCATCGGTTCTCTGTGTTAGACTAGTGGTCCTCCCGGTGTGATTGCCTAGGAATTTGATCATCTGTTATCCCCTGAAGTGAATGATAACAGCTCTCTATATCGGCCGATCATTCGACTGCGTCTAATGGTTTAACAGTTGTAACTGCCTATTCAATTGAGTAAGTAGTGCAGTATGTCTCTCGCCAATCATCACGTAAGTCACTCATATTAATATAAATCATATCCAATGATTTGCCCACGTTTATTAACTGCATGACTCTTGTCTATATATTGCGTCACCACCACTCTTCTTGGTTAGCAGGTAACAGATGCGGTCAACCTTGTTTCTTGGTGACACACACCGACCCTAACAATCCTTCTGCTGTTTTTACCTATCCGATTAACACGTATTTAGTCTGATTTTGATGTTTTTGACCTTAGCTTCATGTACATTTCGATGCCTAGGGTGGGAAGATCCCTTTCTTTTTAAGTGAATAATCCCTGTTTTTTTTAATTTTTACCGCCAATCACGCTTGTTTATTATTTAATTAACTATCTTTTGTATATTATCTCTTTGGATAAATGATATCATATATAAAAATATGCACAACGATTACAATGGTTCTGTCGTTGGGTGCCCGAACACGTATGTATGAAAATTGATAGTTACAAGATGGAAATGACTACTTGATGAAACATTGATAGAAGAACGTGCTATTGCAATAAAATCGTGAGCCCACTTCTGCCGGTTAACCACAATAGACGTCCCGATACACTACGATTAGAAATGGCCGAATCGTGGTGTATCGGGAGGTCCCCAAGATTTCTAATCGTAGCCTATCGGTATGCATCGTAGTACGTCTGAACGACTTTGGAGGTACAAAATAGGTAACTAGGCTCACGATGCAAATAGTTAATTGGTGCAGATTTCAGATCTCTGATGATAAAAGACATATATATGCCACTCTAGCTCAGAAAATATTGCATGTAAGTAGATAAATAATGATATCATAATGTTCTTTTAGAAACTAAAAACTCGCTTACAAGTCGAACCGTGGCAGTATCATAAATTCGACGATTGATTTGAAATATTCAAACCAAGTTAAAAAGAAACATATTTGCAATGAAGTTTCTTTCTGAAACTAAAAACTCGCTTACAAGTCGAACCGTGGCAGTATCATAAATTCGACGATTGGTTTGAAATATTCAAACATAATTAAAAAGAAACATATTTGCAATGAAGTTACATGCGTTCCAGTTAATTCCAAAATTTCATAATCATTCATTGAATATATTCCGTGTGTGAAAGGCATTTTCCCTGGGCGAACCCGCAACCAATGCAGTATGCTATTGTGTGAGTAAAGCCATAGACACACCTGTGGATGAAAATTGCCACAGTTTTAGTCCGTCTCTGAGAAGCTAGATCTGTCCGTACCATCACGCACCCCCAATCAGCCTGTGAGCTGGTCATACTCTCCATCCATCATAACCAACAGAGTGCCTCATCATTCCCAAATCATCCCCAATAATCTCACGCTCAATATGCAACACGCACCCATACCGTATATTACCACCACACAGATAGATCACTAATTACTGTCTAGTTGGACATTGCAGACTGAATTCTTGTTGCTTCTTGAGCAACAATAGCAGGTTCATCAGACTAAAGGATTATTTATCTGGATCTTATGTCGAACATGGTATTCTTAGAGTAATGACCGGTTACCTTCTTGAGACGTTAACTAGCTAGATGGTTCGTTGGTAATTGTTGTCTTATACCATATCAACCACCCGGATCATATCATAGCAGGATTTATCCTACCCCTCATATAAATCTCCATAGACTTAACATGGTGTGACTGTATGCCACGGTTATGGCATAACATATTTATATGCCACTGGTGACATATGAAGTTAAAAACATGTGACAGGGTAGGATAAAATCTAAGCATCACTCAATTTCATATAATTGTTTATATGCCATTCATTGTCTTCCGCTACAGATATCACTCAGCTCCGCTTCGTGATATCATGCCACGAAGACAACTCATGCCATATAAACAGTCATATGAAATTTCGTGACGTTTCATGATAATAATTTATAAAATGGAACGATGAATCTTGGCATTTGAAAAGGATCGCTCACATTTAGGGAGCTGTGTCTAATAGGTTTGCTGTTCTCACCCCACTTATGGCTATGTATAAAAGGCATGAACACTGTTTCCTAGTAATCTATATGATTCCACATACATCTCAAGGAGAAAGTAACCTTTACACGATATTCGGGTCACGGGTATGAATACCAAATAATATGAACATCTCTCCCATGATTGTCACAGAGTAAAGCAAATTTACAGTGGGTTTCCTGTAACAATCATTATAAGAAATAGGCATCAATAGGCAGAAATAGACACCTTGTTCATCACACTGATGTATATGCTTTTGATTCTTTTGTAAAATTTCATAAAAGATATGGAACACTAAATGTAATAGGAATTAGCATGTTCACACGCTGTCAGAAAGGGGAGTGAAAGCAAACCTTATTTAAGACTACCTTTACAAATACATGCAATGATGGAAGGGGGGCATATTTATATCATCTTATCCATCATTCAGATTCAATAAGTGTAGAGAAGAAAGTACAGAATGCGATCAATATTCAGGAGCTCAGTACTGCCTTACTATATATATGGAGATCACGTTACGTTGGTAAACGAGCCCTGCACCTCCTTATGTGTCAACTGTATTAGCACTTTGAAGCCTCGCTGGAAAAAATACCTTTGCTTTTAAGTGTCCATGAAATTCTTTTAGCTGCACGGAGGAAGGAAAGAATCAGTCACTGAGGACTGGGTATTTGCGTCGGCTTTGTGCGTTGTATAATATATGAGACAAATGGACTCTCAGCTGTGATTTTGCACAAACCGCCCATCCACTCAGCCTCGCCGTAACTTTAGTTTTGCAACGGGGATAAAGGGAATTAGCGTCTTGGATCTTTTAGTCTGACAGCGGAGCATCCACAAATTGCACTGTGTCAATAAAAGCGGTCAAGAGCAATTTACAGATGGGAATCAAAATCAAACCAAGCCTGGGTAAAATAAGACGATCCAAATAAGAGGGTCACCTGTCCTAAACGAATGGCTCGCTCATTAAGAAATTATGATCAGTTACACAGAAAATGGGATCGAGTATTAAAACCAACAGTAACGTGCGCGTGAAAACGTTGGTTCGTTCTTTTCGTGATTTTACAGAAATTAAACCACGATGGATAAAGAATCTCTCCCATGAATTGGTCATACCGCACTGGTTTGCATGAAACATCTGACATGTTCTTTGTATGATAACTAGTATTCATTGTGTGTTGGTTCCACTAGTAAATTTCATCACATGGTGGTTTTCACACACGTTGCTCAAGAGAGAATCGTTCATGTCTCTTCATAATCCTGATTTTTAACTCTGTAAAGGAAATATTTTGACCATCGGTAAATATTGAGATGTTAATGGTTATAGCTGCACCATCACATTGCACCGTCTGACGCGGCAAGATGAGTCAGCGTTTTCTTTCTTTTCTAGTAGTAACATGTAATGCATTCCTATCAGTAGAACCGTTCGTTGCCTGAAACATGTGGGCATATTCTTTTACCACTGACTTTTGCAGCTATAAGCGGTAGTGATAATGCTGGGAACAACAGCATGCAGCTCACTTGACAGAATAAACGAGTCTACAACTATTGGCTCCCGCAATTCATTACTTCGGTACCCCCAGTATCCAGAGCAAGACCTAAATGCCATGTTGTATAGATGATATGTGTAGGTGTATATGTATCATACGTGCTTTGGAGGGTATCATCAAAATACCTCTGTAAATATTTTAGCCACAGTGTTCCTGCTATGCACAATCATCAGATTTATCTATCGACGGACTGATTAGGTACAGGATGAGGATTACCATGGGCACATATCAACTATGGTCTCTAGCTGGATGATAGGTGTATGAAATATAAATCTATATATTCCCGTTTTCGTGGGAAATAGAGATGAATTCGGAGAGACTATTGTCATGTATATGAATAGAGATATTTACGGTGTACGTCGACAGGTCTATGCTGAGCTAAATGACCGCTTGCAGGCATATAAATACAATGAGCAGCTGTAACACTGTCAGGTCACCCTTCTATCCAGAACCTGCTTGGATTGACTCCAGAACCTAGCTGTATACGATGGCCGTTGATTAATGTGTCTGGGAACAGACACTGTTATTGTGAGGACCTGCAAATAACAAGGACTATGGTCTCGCTACCTTGAACTGGTAAGTGCACCTAATAAGTGCAATGCACTTAGTAAGGATGACCATACAATCCAGAGATCGAGAGACAGTATGAAGCCGAATGTCATACATTATGGTAATTCAATAGTTTTTGGGGGAGATATGAACTCAATTTTACCTGGTGATGTCATGACTATAATAATGGATTTTTGTATTCGAAAGTACATGAAAAATAATTTCAAAACATTTATTTAGGAAAAGCAATATAACCCATACGGGAGCGATTCATACTAGGGACAGTTTTTGTATCTTGTCTGTAATTTGTCCTTTTTAGGTTATAATTCGGACACATGCATTTCCAAATCTGATGAAGGAGATCGGATGTTTGAAACAGCAACGTGATGAAGTTTAGCCTGTATTCATATGGATCGTATGGCCGTTTAGTCTTCATAAAGAGCATAGAAAGTATGCTGTTTCCTGGTAATAGCAAACCTGATGCTTCATGTTTTATTTAGGATTTTATTCTTTACAACGCATTCAATAATAATGATATTCGAAATATGAAGATAAAACGTTTGCTATCGGTTTAATCTCTGACAGTTGATTAAACAAAATATTCTGCTTATCATGTGAGGTTTGACAGACACAAAATCATTTGAGACTTGAAGAATGTGAGTAACATTGAAGTCTTTCATAAAGAATAACAGATAACAACCTTATGATGTAACCAGAACATTGGTCAATAGTAACTCGTACACGTCCTGAGCCAGCCATTGCACCATCTGATTTCCGAATTCTGATCAATGTCTAAAAGACATTTGAGCCAATGACGGGAGGCTAATTAAACAAGGACGGCTTAACCGTAATGATGAATGCCAAACCTAATGTGTCGGCCATAATTTTCATCAACGGGGGGAAGTGGTACATTCAATTGTCAAATTTTCGTACTGTAAGAGCAATAAGGCCTGGTTTGTTGCTGTCACTCGATTGTTATGACCGAGATGACAGCTATTTGGTCCTGCGACCCTCGTAACACAACCCTATAATGTTCATTGTCATGTGATTGGTACCAGGTTATAAATGTTCATGGTGTGCAGCGATATCATATCTGCATATTACTGTGTGTGGTAGCTCATAGAGTAAGAGTCATATCTTTCCCATTTGTTTCTCACTCACCCACAGTGATGTGACTTGACTACAACGTGGGTTTTTTTTGTGTGGGAGGGGGAAGATAATCCACGTGGATCATCATTCCCTCAACTACTAAGATCCCATGACTGTATGGGCGAAGGATGTATATAGAACTGGATCGAGAATAGTATAAATACACAATACTCCATGAGTTTGGATGCACCACACTCATCATTGAGGCGAAGCCAAGTGACAATAACAGCACACCAGATATGTGGAGTTATCTCAACCTTTTTTATGAACATTAGATATGCATCACAGTATCAGAATAATTCAAATTACTTCATAAGTCCAATTAGGAACACATAAATCTCCATGTTGATCTCTTGTCTACTTTCTCACACCCTGGCTTCTGATAAGACAGTTCCTTATGACGTCATCTCCCAGCACTACGCCACGACCACTTCACTTGATCGCTGCATAATATTTTTAAAGAAATACACAATGGAGCAGAGAATGCTAAAGTATATATCCTAGGCTACATGGGTGGAGTACGAGAGAGAAGGCAAAACTATATATTATTTTCATAGTAAAAGTTATGTTTGTGTAGAATTATACATTTACTATATTCTGCGAAAGTTTTAAGAAACTGACATGGGTTTTACTATGTGAAAACCAACTTCCTATAATTTATATATATATTCTATCATAAGATAACCATAATATTGAGCTCTAAATAAATATTCTATCATAGAATAACCATAATATTGAGCTCTAAATAAAAGAAAACTAGCATAGTGACCCCCCAATTAAGTTAGATATGTGTACTAAAACACTTGGAGATCATCATATTCAAATTTCAGGAAAATGACATGGGTTTTAATTTTTAAGCCAAATTATCCGATATACCTTTAATGAAATCAGAAGCTAGTGAACTCTGCTTTGGTCGCCATTTTAACTGACTTTCGACAATACTAAAATTGCCTATTTCGAGCTGCCTTGCTGTGGTAACCACCTATTGAGACCAGATGAAACCTAATCTGGCCGTGTCAATTTATGAGCCCTGAACCTCTGCTTCATAAAATCCCACACCGCGGCACTAGTGGTGCAAGGGGAACCTACTGGTGCTGGTATCCGGCAACCATGTGAATGTTTCATGATGACGTGCCGGGATGGCGGATCATCAGGTGTAGGTATTGTGTGGTGCCGATGTTGACGGGCAGCTACTCACTGCTGAGATGGTCCTGGATCCAAGGCACAGCGACGCCCTGGGGAACGGTACACCATACACAGAATGAGACTCCATGGAACCATGCCATATAGATCCTATGTCCTAATGAAAGTCCATCAATAGGGGAACCCCGATCTTCTGAATGCCGTTGTGGTGAATGCCTGCACCCTGGAGTCAAATAGTATAATCAACCTATTGTTGTACCTCAACCCAATCTGGATAGACCTGTATACCAGAGGTCGTCATTGACATGAAACCCATTTTCGTTGTAAGCCATCGATTCGCATTAGGAAAATAAAGCCATAGATGCGACCCGTAGCAATTTAGAAGAGCCTTCCATAAAAGTTGCGGCCTCGCTGGATATATAACCACGATTCCCCTGAACCTACGAATAAGAAAGCAGCCCAACCACACCATAGTTTTTCAAGAAAATCTATTCGATTCTACATTGGTCATTTATACAATACACTGCGGAAAACAGTTCAATTATACTCGTGCGATCTTCAGTTTTTTTCTACATGCTAGTATTTCACTCCCCAGTATATTGAATTGTGATGTTGGGTCTCTTGTCAGTTATGCCTCGGGTCATCAGAGTGTGAGTAAATATCAACCAAAGGAGAGCTAGCCAGTTTGATTCAGACATTGACAACATGGTTTGCAAGGGGTCCCAGGACTCGACTATGAAATATGTACTTAATATTTCTGGTAATTGATACATATACAACCCTAGAGGCCCAGCTGAGCTTGCCCACTAATGACTCCAGGATCTTTTTAGACACCGCTTTCTTGTCCACTACTCCTTGGATGCACACTTTTAGTTTCTTGGCTGTTTCTGTGGGCAACCTGAAAACATGGTTGTTAGTGTCAATTTCTACTCCAAGAAAGGTCGGGCGGGTGGTCGGCACGACAAACTTATTGAAATTTATGCTGAAACAAAAGTCACAGAGAACTCTTATCAAGAAGTTGAGGGTGTTGAGAAAGTTGAGGCATCTTGGAAAAAGTAAAAATACTTAATCAGCTTCTATCAGCACCCAGGTCATCCCTGCAAAACAAACATGGGGTTTCCCTTTAGAGCGAAACACGGGCAGACAGTGATTATATAGAGGGTAGGTTATGGGTGTGAAGTTGTTGAATCAATCCATCTTTAGATATCTGTAAAGTACTTATGTAGAGCGTCCTGACCATGCTGTACAAGCTACAAAACGAGATGACAATTTACGGTGTATACCTACTGTTCGGAATCTTACTCTGGATATATTATTCAAATATATCTGAATCTAATCATTTCTGCATTAGTCATTGAAGTAACTTGATAGTTGTAATACGGGGCGGGAACGGACTTCATTCTCCTAGCAGATGTTAAGACGTAACGTGGCAGATTAAATCCGAGCATCAGTTCAGCCTGTGTCTACGAGTTTTAATGTTTCCACCAACCACCCACCGAACAATGAAGTTTTCCCCAGGCCTTGACTCGAACGTATATTCTACTTTGTTGACACA
Organism: Alentia gelatinosa; assembly: GCA_950022655.1. Classification (NCBI taxonomy): domain Eukaryota; kingdom Metazoa; phylum Annelida; class Polychaeta; order Phyllodocida; family Polynoidae; genus Alentia; species Alentia gelatinosa. The sequence continues at coordinate 44,452,865 of OX465586.1, forward strand.
CCATAAAGTAAATAGAGATTACTACTCATTTCTAAATACGCCAATGGTGATCTAGGTAAGTTTATATGATAAATATTCAAATAGTCATTGTTCTTGAAAGGTTACTACGTATACGTAGTACTGAATGTCCAAGTTTGTGAAGATCAAAGTATGAAGTTTTGGTCTATACATCCCCATCGTGGCCAAGTAATATTGGTTTCGATGAGAAGAAAGTAATTATCTAAATTACCCCTAATAATTGAGGAACAATTGACTGAATGGAACAGTCACCATTTTGCTAAGTAACCTCCTTCCTGATGTTTACAGTACGGGTGCCATGCTTTGAATGGCATAGAATACCCCTATTATCACTCAGCGCTAGTTCCCAGTATGTCAACATGAGGGCAGGGTGTTCTACAAATGACACCTTGACTTGTTCAGTGTCATGAGCAGTCTCCTGACATGTGTGACAGACCAGAATGGGTGCCCAACCGAAACGGCTTTGGCCATCCCCTATTGGGTGTTGGTCCAACAGCCAATGAGAGCGCAGAGCTCACAGATGCCAAGTCTGTCATGTCAACCCTCTGCTAAGGGTATAAAACAGAGACCCTTTCTGACTCATAGTACATCTGTTTTTGAGTTCTTACTCTCTTCTCTTAAGGTCTACTCCTCATGCAAGTAGGGCCCAAGACTTTACAATAGGTTGCTCGAAATGTTTAAAATGATCAACCTAATACACAGTCTAGACAGATGTTTTGTCATAATCAATGACAGAACATGTAACATGCTTATTCAGGATACCTAATGTACAGTCATTAGCCTCATAAATGTGATTCTCACTCTTATTATTAATATGCTAATGGTGTGAGTTTCTAAGTGACGCCGGAGACGGTGTCAAGATTAATGGCCGGAAACTCCTCTATACCCGCAATACCTGAAAGCTGTTCCAAGTCAATAGCAATAGACCTTTTTCCACAAGCCGATGTCGCACCTTATCTACTCGGTTACGCAATGCCTGCAGCCAAACAAATCCCTGGCAACGTTAACTTTAGCATTGGAACATTGAGCGTATGAGTGTAATACATTTATAATACCTGTGTACATTATCTTCCTCCAAATTAAAACCAAGACAATTACCAATTATGGTGTTTAGACAACCTGGACTCGATAATACAATGCCCTAGATTTTTCCAGTAGTTTAATCTGTGAAAAAAAAACACTCCTTGCAATTCCTGTATTCCTTCTAGGGTTTATCATTGAGGGTCCTTCTGCCCGCAAAATAAGCGCCTCCCACTCGGCCTGGTGCCTGGAGGAAGCTGTATTAAGAAGGGATCTCACTGAAGTGTTCAGACAGCCCTTCGCGATCAACTGGTACTGAACACCTCCTTTAGATCTCGATATGCTATAGGACAGAATCTATCTTCATTTAGACAGCAATATATCTATACCTGTCATCATACATATTTACGTGGATGTTCCAGAATGTCCACGTCGTACATGACGCATATATCTTCTCGAGTATGAAAGTCTATCTATCTTTTACCATCTCAGATCTATGCTGTATCTATATATATTGAATACAAAGGTACAAATGCATAAAGATACTGGTAGATGCCTTAGATATCAGATCGTTTCTTATTAGTGTAATGCTCTGGAAGTGTATTAAAAATAATGATTGTTGGTAGGTTTATACGTATATTTCTTTATGCATCAATGCGGACTTAACGACATTATCTACTCTGACATTACAGTACATACACGTATTCTGACGCAGTGAATGAATGATATCAGGCATGCATCACCTTTCAGTGAATACAATAGGCTTTCCTGTCTATATGCATGCATGTCATGCAAACCCTTCATGGTATATTGCTGTTTAAATCGATTAAGTGTGACCGACGCATTATGTTTGATAATAATATAAAATCACATAGAAGTATCTTCAACAGGAAAACACTCACAGCCTCTGATAGCTGCCCAAAGAATAATGGGGTTAGTCATATATTTAGTGCGTGGGAGACAAGGCTTTTACTGTACGGTAAAAATGTTCGTCTAACGGCACCTGACGGTTGACAGAAGCGAAAGCTTTTACAAACACACGTTAGTTATATATTTAGTTATTTTGAATATTTTGAACAATTCATAAACAAGTAGATCATAGATACCTATCTAATCATTGTGACCGACTGAGGAGGTTGAATGGGCTCACGAGGAGAACGGAGTGGCGCCCCCTGACGATTACGAGATGCATTCCGGCCCACCCGGATGCAGCGCCATCTAGAGGCTCGCGGCCGTTGTGACATCATCCTCGTGACGTCACGCCGCACGCCATCAAAGACGCCTTTGAACATTTTTGTTTGATCCTGCTATTACGCCGACAAATTTGCTTTTTCGCGCATCTGCGACGCCTAAAGATGCCCCCGAAGAAAACTCCCGCGGGCAAGACCCAGAAAATCGTTAAAAAGACATCGGCAGGGGAAAACAAGAACGTAAAAATGGACAAGAAAATCGAGGATTTGAGTCGCGAAATGCGGACTATGAAATCTGCAATGATGGCATTCACTCAGGCGGCAGCCTCTAGGAATCAGGCGGCAGCCTCGCCGTCCAGGCCTATGAACGATTCCGCGATGGCGGTCCCACAAGTTTCTCCATCGACGCCTACGGGCCCTCAGATGCGGGGATTCGAGTTACATCGCCCGAATGCTACTGTGAGTACAGCCCCAACGGCCGTTAACGATGGTTTCGCGGCATCCATGTTGGTGCATCCCTGGATTCCCAGGGACGCTCCTGGTCTTGGCGTCCAGTATCAAGATCAATCCATCGACGACCAAGTGCGCCTATTACTGCAATCTACGGCTCATGTGCTACGGCCAAATAGAGGTAAATTTGTTATTCCCTGCCACTATGTATTGCTCCCCAGCCGTAAGGACCACATGAGTCTGGGCACCGTAAATTTGCAGGAACACATTTGGGGCATCCTCCGCATCGTGGACGATGCGGCGGTGCCCCCTACCGTCAAACCTCATGTACTTTCACACCTCAGGGAGGTCGTGGAAGATTGTTTGGATTACGATTTCGCAGCCGTTCGCCGGTGGAGCGAGGAGATCTTCATACGAGTGGCAGAAGGTCGTTTCGCTAGGGGATGGGAGGATTCCGAGCAAATCCAGCACCTACGCACGGCGATTTCTCGTTCCGAGAGTTCCCGTGTTTGCCGCGCGGTGGAGGCACCGGCGGCAAAGAAGAAAAACAAGGCGCTCGGCTTCTCCCCAGCGCACCCCCCCTGCAAGTTGTACAATAGTGAAGGGGGTTGTGCCGTCACCCCCCCGCATTCCACGAGTGGGGGAACTGTTGTTCACTGTTGCTCCTACTGTTCTGACAACTTTGGAGCTCATCACGCCCACAGTTTCGTTGATTGCCGGATAAGGGCTCGCCATGAGGCCACCGGCGGCAGTCACGCTGCTGGTACGCCCTTTCGCGGGCAGGCAGGAGGACGACCTGCCGCCGCCAACAATTCTGCTTAACTCGCTCCGGCAGGGGGAGCGGCTTCCGGGGGGTGGGGCGGACAACCCTCCCCCGGCAAACCACGTTGACGCACCTGCCGCCGAAATGTGGCGCCCCCCCCCCATCGGACGAGTTCCGCGAGCGCTTCCCCGTGGAGGCGGCGCTCTACGACGCTGTACGGGCCGGCGGCGACTACAATTATCGAGCTGCTCGCCTACGGGTCGACCGTTGGGCCGCACTCCTCACCAACTTCCACGACGCCGAGCTGAGCGATTTTCTTCGCTACGGCTGGCCGATTAGTTTCAATCAGTCACGTTGGCCCATCTCTACCTTCAGCAACCATGCCTCCGGGAGGGCCCAGGGTGCCGCCCTTGCCGCATTCGCTGAAAAGGAGCTACTTCTCGGGGGTCTGACGGGCCCCCTCACTCATCTACCGTTCGGCCAGTGGTCACAGGTCTCCCCACTCCTCACTCGTCCTAAGAAGGGGGGGGAGGGCGTGCGAGTCATACTGGATTTGTCGTTCCCACCTGGCCAGGCGGTCAACGACGCCATCGCACCTGGTCTCTACCTGGGGTCTCCCGCCACCTACACCCTCCCCGGGGTGGGAGACTTGATCGAGGAAATTCTCGCGGCTGGCCCTACGGCCCACATCTGGTCTGCAGACCTTGCCAGGGCGTATCGTCAACTCCGGATAGACCCCGTCGACGCCCCCCTACTGTGCTTCCGTGTAGGGGGGTCTTTCTATGTGGAGCGATGCCCCCCGTTCGGTTGCCGCACCTCCTCGATCGCGTGTCAGCGCACATCAAACGGGGTAGTCTATATGATGCGTTCCCGCGGCCGTCACTGCCTCGCGTATCTGGACGATTTCGCGGGTGTTGCCGCAGGGAAGCGCGCCGCTCAGGAGGCGTACGACCACTTCCTGTGGTTAGCGGATCATCTGGGCCTCCAACTCGCCGCGGAGAAGTGCCAGCCCCCCACCCGCCGCCTTACCTGGTTGGGTTTCGTGCTGGACATCGATGCGGCCACCGTCTCCATTCCTTCCGGCAAGCTCGCAGATGTACTGGAGGTGTGCCGCGAGTGGGAGGGCAGATCCCACGCATCTCGCCATCAACTCCAGTCCCTCCTGGGGCGCCTCGTCCACGTTGGCCACTGCGTCCGCTACGCCCATCGCTTTATGACACGCCTCTTCTCGGCCCTACGGGCATCGCAGGGCGCCGCAGTTATCACCGTCGGCCGCGAGATGCACGCGGACATCGCGTGGTTCCGCGCTTACGCGACGTCCTCGAACGGGCGTCACTACTTCGGGCCGCCCGACGCCTCCACCGACCTCCACATCGACGTCTCCGCGGCAGGCGTCACGGCTTCTCTGGAGGGGTCGGCCGTCAGGTGGGGGTGGGCCCTCAGCGACGCGGACATCCCCTCGGACGACGCTTCTCGCCACGCTTACGCCCTGGTCATGGCGCTTCATCTCCTCGCCCCTCAGGCCCCCCCGGGCGTCGCCATCCGGGTCCACGCCTCCCATCCGGGCGTACTCGCCCCCCTCGCCTCGGGGCTCATCAGGAACAGCCAGATCGCCGCATGCGCGCGGCAAGTCTGGCTCGACGCCACCCTCAGAGACACCGACATGCTTCCGGGGGGGGTGGGGGGGCCGCCCCCCCAACGCACGTCCCGACCCACGCCGAGGTCCCTGCACACGCAGATCTCTTCAATATTGGTTTGTAAATTGCAGGCACACCACACGATCTCCACGCCCGGATGAGGGCCTCCCACGACGGTGGCTTGCCCCCTCCACTCACAGGAACAAGGAGGTACACGCGCGGAGGTACATCCGCTTCGCCGCCGGGCACACCGCGGTCTTCCTCCGGCCTACGGTCCTGGAGGCATGCCTCTACATCCAGCACCTGGCGGATACGTTCTCGTCACCCGCCGCCGTGAGGAACGCCATCTGCGGCGCCCGCGCTTGGCTCTCGGACCACGGAGGGGACGCCAGCGCTTTCAGCTCACGGCAGGCCGCGGCCGTGTTGCGCGGTACGGCCCTGCAGTCGGCGCACATCCTACGCCACGCCCCCCCTATCACCATGGATATGTTGTCGTCGATCGCCAACCAGGCGGCATCGCTCACGACCGGGGTTCTCGTCAAAGCCGTGGCGCTCGTCGCTTTTTTCTCCCTCCTCCGCGCCTCGAATCTCTTCGCGCCACCTCCGGGGAGGCGCCAATCGTCTCACGCGCTTCTGCGCGACGACGCGGTCATCCAGGACGGACGCTTAGTGCTCACCGTGCGATCTGCTAAGACCATAGGACCCGGCCGTTCTCCGGCCGTGATCTCCCTGGAACCGTCTGACGACAGGGCATTATGCCCAGTGAGGGCATGGAGATCTTATATAGCGGCCGCGCCCGCGCGGCCGTTAGACCCCATGTTTCTCCTACGACCGGCGGAGCCGTTTTCGGCCTCTCAGTTCACCGCGGTCGTTCGTTGCCTTTTGCAACGGGCCGGTTTCCCCCATGCGGACGAGGTGACTCCTCACTCGTTCCGGAGGGGGGGGCCCAATTTTTTCATGCCCATGGCATGCCGGCCGCAGACTTACAGCGTCTCGGCACTTGGTCATCTTCGGCAGCCATGGCACCTTATCTTGTATAATATTCTCAGACTTTCAGCTTGGTATCTTTTTCTGACATTATACCGTTTATACCAGTTTGAATCCCTCGATCACCCTGGTATTGTATTTTATACTTCATGATACCGTATGTCATACTTCCAGTTTGTCGGTAATAAATTTTACCAAAATGCCTTCGACGAGTTTTTGGTCATTGTGACCGACTGAGGAGGTTTAATGGGCTCACGAGGAGAACGGAGTGGCGCCCCCTGACGATTACGAGACGCATTCCGGCCCACCCGGATGCAGCGCCATCTAGAGGCTCGCGGCCGTTGTGACATCATCCTCATGACGTCACGCCGCACGCCATCAAAGACGCCTTTGAACATTTTCCTCCCACCCACCCCACAGTTTTCTGCTATGGACTTTGGACTATCGTTTTTCTGACATTATACCGTTTATACCAGTTTGAATCCCTCGATCACCCTGGTATTGTATTTTATACTTCATGATACCGTATGTCATACTTCCAGTTTGTCGGTAATAAATTTTACCAAAATGCCTTCGACGAGTTTTTGGTCATTGTCGATTAGTCAGTTGGTCTCTCATTTAACCTCTTGTTATTCGGTATTCGGTATATATAATGCACATGCCGGCCAGGGAGGGATTTCACTGACACATCTCTTGAATCTGACGCAATTGTAAGTCCTCAGTCAGAGACATTATCAATGCATAGCTAACAGAAGAAATGCTTGGGAACGCTCCTAATGCTGCCTCTCCGATTGGCTGATTGGGTGCTTGATAGCTTTCTACACTAAAAGAACAGCAGGGCTGGGTCATTTCACATCGAGATTGAATACAAAAGATAAGATAGACAGGAAGGACACGTGGTACAATGGGACGGCCATAGTATGAACGTGGATCGCGTAACATCAGTCTAATGCCATTCGTCGGCAGGACCAGCATCCCTTCATAGGCTCTTCTGCGTGCAAGACAACTCCCATACCCTACCATGCATAACAGCGTGTATTTTTAACTATTCATCTTTCTGACCCTTCATATTCGCTGAATGGGAACAAGATCAGAGAAGATTTAAACTCGTTTGAAATGGAATTCCGAATTCAGTGGATTATACTAAACGAAGTATAACTGGGAGGACCCAGGGCTAAAACCCAGCCTTTCACAGGAGCTGCATTATGAGACAATCTTTCCTTTGAGCTACACCACATAAAGAATGTCGCTAGAGGCAGTGCTTAATGAATAGTATAGGCGGTCCTAAGGTTATTCATACCTTTTTTCACAACGCCACAGGTTCCGTAGGGTGATGTGAATAGGGATCCTTTGATCCTTTTATTAAAGAAGATCGAATGAGAGTCATCTGACCTGGCCATGCCGTCCAGTGTATAGGTGGAGATGAAGGTTGGTTCGACTGTATGTGGCTGACCTCACACAGGCACACACGAGCCGGATCAGAGCGCCCCCTGCAGGTACAACACACTCCACACGTGATCAGCACGTCACGTGATTCCTCCTGACAGCGCCCCCTGCTCACTGACCTCTGAGGGTCACATGTCATCGCAGGTCAGGCTAACCATCCTGACCGACAAAGGTGACCTGATTTGGTAGTCGTCGTCGTTGTGAGGGGGCGCTAACATCGTTTTGTAGCAGGTTCAGTATCCCAATGATCTATAGAAGTGTTGAGGGGGTTGTTTCATGCATGTTGTCCCGACCTGGTTGTGAGAAGCAAACCCCTCTAGGATACCCTCTGCCTTATTCCTGTATTAAACCAACACCCTCTATCACCTTCACCTTTAGAGCTAGCCATTTGATAAAACGGTCATATCCAGAAATTTAAGTAATTTTCTCATCCACCTCACTTTTCTCAATCTATAGGGCCCTCGCTTCGAGTAATATTCTCGGAGGATTTAATCTCCTTTTCTTATACATACAGAGACATTAAGCTCTTAAGTCCTCTTCATTGTGTGTGTTTATACTTTTGCATATGAATTAGGTTAGATCAGACCGGCTCCTGTTGGCACACTATATTTCTAAAGTCCATTATGCGGTGTATATATACTTCAAGAGTTTTGATACAGTCATGATCTGTTTATCATGGTGCTCTTTATACAGCAACACTGCGGATTACCTTCAAACTTGGAGGCAATAAACATGTCGTAGTGTAAGATGAGACTGTTATACGGGAATGGGAATGAGGTGTGATGCTACCACATGTCGTGAATGATATCAGGGGTAATGTGAGTGCCTTGCAAATGAGGGATTTGGATCTCTCTCTCATAGAATACGACGCCGGGAAATAACTGGCCGGGGGTTAGATGAAGCTGCTCGGATTATCACGTTATAGTACGTGGCAACAGATTTAAATGCAGGTCCCTTGTACCAGTAAAGAGAACATTTAGTGTGGTGGGGCTTCCCAGAAGCAGTCATAGATCGCTGAATATCGCGAGGATATTAACATATATCGGAGGAAATGCGAACATCCCGTCAACACCAACTATGTTTATTTAAGATTCCTGTATCAATTCAGTGATGTTATAGGATACATATATATTAAAAGCTAATATTTAATTTTCCATATATTTAATATTTTAGTCACCGATATTCTCGTTGATCTTAAGACCCTACACTTATAGGATTTTATTCTTAACTGTATTATATGAATGCACCTACTACTGGTATTATTGTGATCAATCTAAACAATGAGTTAACGTTAATTTTATTTTTAACGAGCTTTGCTCTTCTTTATTAATCATCAATTTGGATGGATTTTACAGGTGAATAATCCAGCAATGAGCACTAAAATATCTGCATTTGGATACATGTGTGTTATCCATTGGAGTGCAATGTGTTTACAAGCTGATTAAAGAAAATGTTTGTTATTACACTTACAATGTTTGTTATAAATAAATCTTATATCAAATTAAAGTACAGTGTTTATGTTTTGGGTTATTCAGATGATATGGACCCGAAGGTAATTTGCCACTGCTCACAACTGGTTTTGATCAAATATTGTAATATCACAGGAGGCAGATCTGAAACTACCTGTTCCCATTCTAGGTATTAAGGTACCCCATACTCAATTAAAGACTATGCATCAAAAGGCCGATCTAAAACTACCAATCAAAGATGGAGAGGACTGCTGGAGTGACTTTACGTCTGTAATGCAGTACCACATTCTTATTGGGCAGCAATGCTGAGCTCATGGTAAATAGGCCCGGCATGAGGCATTGACCTTATGCTGTCGTATTCAGTTTCCTCAGAGCTATAGCATTTCTACGTACTAGCGCATCCTTCTCGGGATCAAAGAAAGGATCTGTTATGAGATAATGTTCCCCATCGTTCTCATAAGGACCGGTCCTTTGATATCAGGTGCAAATTTAATTGGCTGTGATACACACGAATGACATTTACATAGGACAGCCTCTTTGTCTAACGTTCATCTTTTTAGTACCTAGATGCAACATGTAAGGCGGATTATGCATTTGAATGACGTGAGACGTCTAGTTAAAGGGCCTATGCGCAGGACAAGACTGCACGTCAGTTCCTGGGTGCAGAAGAATTGATATCCTTGCAAACATGCAGAGAAATCAAGAAAGCTTCTAGAACGTGTGTTATTGGACACAAAAGGGATATGGATGTACGGATCATATTGCATGCTGCACTGGTGCAGACAACTGTGACCTTCTTCGTATTGTTACCTATGTACCTGGTATTATTAACTTCCGCTGTTGGTATAAATTCGAAATAGTCCAAAGGTCTGTTGCTTAAATAAGCATCCAAAATCCTATACACACATGTATCCTATATGGAAGACTATTTATAAAACCCGCCCATAGTACATATCAACTTCAAAAGTTGCTCATTGTTTTCTGATCAGGAGTACGATTGATTGTTTCTAATACATTACATTATGTGTGTATGCTTTCTCCATCGGATTTCACCCATCGGATTTCCCCTTCTTTCTTACTCGTTATGTACATCTATGTGGTTTTGAATTCACAGAATTATGCCTGTCTTAAATATGCTTTACTTATCTGGGAGTTCTGTATAAATTCCACTTATTTCTGCGGCTGAATATGATTCTATTCATTAAAGCAAGAGCGAAAATATTATATTGAAATAATTTGCCTTCGGATTCTTTATGACAAGGGTTGGTATGTTAATTTCCCATACATCTACTGGAAGAATGAGTTTTATTCATTTTTTGTTCAATATGTTTCAGGACATGCTATTCTACATCGTCACATTCATGAAGCTGATATCTGTTCGTGATCAATACTCATTCGTTCAGTCTTCCTCCACTCATTCTGGGTAATGTATGAAACTGTGCGCTGGAAATAGTTCTCGAGGGCCAGCCAACTAAGGGGTTTAATCAATTTAAGTGGGTAAGGATATTATGGTGAGTTGATTAGCGCTAAGGCACTTAACAAGATCAAGGTAAACTTACACAATGTAAAAGAAAGGAGTACACAGGTGTGTCTCCGTAGTTACCAGACATGCGCCTTGAGGTTTCTACGCACCTGACCTGCTGCTAACTCACGGAAACCTCGAGTGATTGGATAAGAAGATAAAACATGATTCTTTCGCTGATGATGATTTGATTCGTGCAACACCTGTTATTTTCTCTTACAATAGCATCAATACACAAAGTGATCTTTTTGTTTTAGCCATGTTTTCATATTGGCATTGTCTCCGACTCTGTCAGTCACATAAGAGTATTTATTGGAGGTAACCTGATATGACATGGCATATAGACTGACCTTTCCAAACGCCTTGATGCTGGATCTATAAAAGGAACCCTTTAATCTGAAAACCAAATTAAACCAAGTGTCATATGGTCAGTTGATGTGTATGGCCTCAAGTGGGGATTCAACAAATTCTTTTGCCGAACCAACTACCTTTGACCTTTGGAGCCTAAGATGACTGGGGTCTGTGTTGGTTTTCATCCAATATGATAGAGTTGTAATTTGTACTGTTGTCTGATAAAACCCAAGCCAAGCTGCTAGTCCAACCAGGCTGCCCGTTAGTCTAAGCTGCTAGTCCGTCTTTCGTGCCATTTCGTCCAGGCTACCATGTAGTCTATCAAGGCTACCAAATCAGCACAGAATATCATCATCAACTTATCACTGAAAACAACATACCGTTTTTCATCTGATACCATCAGTACACAATTATATATGAATAGTCCATATTTTGACAAATAGATTTGGTAGATGAACTACAAATACCTAGATGAATTCGACCTGATTTCCTACATTTCTTATTTGAATTATTATCATGGTAATCAGTTTGTTTCGCAACAGTTTCCTGCCAAATAATAATCGTTTGTTCCGCAATAGATTCCTACCAATATTGATTGGAATATCTAATTTACATGACTTTAGGAAGTAGGAGTATAACAGATAAGAAGATAAATTTCATCCACTACCTGGCATCATAGATAAAGCCAAGAAGGAAACATAAATCGATGTGGGCAGACGTATTTTCCATTCTTAGAAAGAAGAGCGATACTTGGGCGAACACGTAGATATATATATAAAATATAGTGCACGTGCCCAGACTCTTTGAGCGAGTAGAACGATGACAGATTAAAGACCTGATGGTTCTCTTCTTGTTGTCGTGAATAATCCCCTGAATCCCTTTCAGATGACTGTTGTGATTTATTGATCGCGAGCTTTCATCGTCAGAGTACGACGAGCGTTCACTTTCTGACTCACTCTATAAGTGCATGTCACAGATCCAGCTCAGAATTCAATTAGACTACGACACTCCCACCTCCGTGTGACATGCGATACAACATTTATTGGACGATCATCGGTGGAGGATCTATTGAAGACTGCGCCTAGAAGTATAGGAACAATAAGCACCGATCTAGTGCATTGATGGAACACAATCTGATCTGAGAAGTTGCTTAGTGTCGTGGAACAATCCCTTTTTATGTTTTTTAAAGTCTCATTCCCGCATTGATGGGGGCCTGTTATTTAGAGTACCGAAGCACGTCATAGTATTTCAAAAGCAATCTTTTTGTATCATTGAGCAAAGGAAGGTAATTAAACTTAACCTTTAAACTTGTATCTATCTGTGGCTTCACTATCATCTGCGACTATCAATCTCGTTCGTCAGTGATTGGATTAATTTGTATTTACGATCTAATACTGTTTGGTAACGTTTCCGAATCAAGACTGTCCTTGCAAAGGTTATTCATGAATTCACTGGATCATTTCCCTCCCGGCCGATTCTTTTATATTTTTTCCTGCTCCTCCATCTTGCCTTTTCCCGTTCCGCGCCGCTTCCCGCCAAAAGAGGTCTGGATGTCGTCTGTTTACTCTGATTTCCATTACCGCCACGCCGGGGTGCATTGGATCATGGGCGTTGGGGGTGCGTGCGACACCGTGACGTGTTGTGCGCATGCCCGGAACGTGTTCTTTCTCCGTGTTTGATCCGGTCCGGATTATCTTTGTACTTGCGACTTCCTGTCACCCCAGGCACAGCTCGGAGCTGCCTCGAGGCTCAAGGCATGCCCGACCTCACGTGACATAGGCACGTCCGGTCTCGTTTTCGGCGAGTGGATGAAGTCCGCATTGAAACGCACGGGTCTCACCTGCAGGTGGCGCCACCCGCACACGCACGTGCGACCCGCTTTCATGGCGGATGTGCAGCCGTGAGAACGTGCAACCGCACGTTCATTAGTTCATTTAGAGTGTAAGCCTCCCAAGCCACAAATCGTTGACCCCATCTGTCACACCTACTGAACAGCTTACATTCATCTCAGACGTATTTCTATTCTAGTGACTCCGCTTAACATGAATAGTGGATAGATTGGGTGGTTTTGTTGATTTTTACTGTTCCTTTTTATCATAGATTTTATTCAGGGTATTGTATTGGGTTTTATTAAATAGAAATCGAGGTGTTAATTTAGTACATACGTGTGCTTAGATACATTTGTTTGCAACTTGCAAGTATTGTATTGTTGTATAAATATTGATTAATGACTTTGTCATTGTTGCTACTGATAGACATTCCTGTATTGATGTCTTACTCTGTTTGGTTGATATTGCACTTGAGAATTTTGAGTAATGAGTGTCAGATAAATATATCGCAGTCAAGATGCCATTATGCGTAACAGTTTGTTAAGGGATGGACATTTCTGTGCATAATAAATATCTGGCTCCTCTATGTGGTATCCTCCCCTTTGCCGCTCTTGGTTCCTCTCTTTTGTGTCTGCATTCTTCCTGCGAAACATTGGAGGGCTGAAAAGAAGTAACATAACCCTCTGACATCTCCCCATTCATCACATGCACCCTTAACCGTTACAATCTACGTGATTCACCCATTTCCGCATGGACTCAATCCCAACTTCTCATTACAGCTCCTTTTCCCCTTTTGACCTCGATATCGAGCAACTCATTTCAACTCTACCTACTCACTCTGCCCATTTTTCATACACATATCATTTACAGTACCCATTTCTTCTCTCTAGCACTCACTTAACTATCCTCTACTCTTGTCATCTCTCATGGCTCGACATGCATCCATCCTTCTCCCTTGCTCACACTCACACTCTTCGTGTGCGGGAGGATATCGGTGTAACGGATGAGATATATGGTGGTATATTGACTTCTGCAAGTTCATTCACTCTGCTATTCTGCCTACCTGTCCCATAGACATTGCCGCGATTTGTCCATGGTTAGTACAAAATGATAGCTTTATTCACCCATTCCCTCGCCACTTGCATTTTCCTATACTACTATCACCACTTCCATTCGATCCCTATTATTACCACTTCCTTTCAATCATTAACGCTTTTCAAATGATTATTTTATCAAACACTCACAATATAACAATTCCCTGTAATTCATATCGCTTAGCTCATGAAAACGTTCATTCAACACTCTGCTCGACACCCAGCCTATGTCCCTGCTCCTGTCCTGTCCTTTCCACACCAACTCCTACTCTCCCTCCCTCCTCCACTCCCTCCCTCCTCCCCCCTCCCTTCCACACCCCTCCCACTAACAGAGCACGGTCTGCAGGGGGTCACTGTCTCCAACGTCAGGCTTTCAGCTCCGCGCATGCGTGGATGAGCAAATCGAAATGGAAGCAGACTGATGAAATCAAGGTGTCCATCGGTCGCTTGGCGTGTTTGAGAAACACAACGGTATTTGGCATGCATGTTCCTGCCACACCTCCTTACTACAACGGCGAGCTGAGGTCTCTATGAGGCCGTAATAACATTAAGCCTCCCCCGCCCCGTATTGGGCCCGCCGATGAAAGCCCCTCACATTCCCTGTGTCAGCACCCATTAAACCCCCACCCTGCTGCCCACCCTCATGGGACTGACCCCGGGAGACCACTGGCTGGGGGGGAATATCAATAACTGGCACTTTAGGCAAAGTCCGAGTTTGGGGTTATCTTTTCATGGGGGCATGCAAAAGTGACACCGATCAACGTTCGAGTCCGAACCTCCGTCAGTCAACCCAGACTCTCAGCACCCCTTGCAAGCCGTCGGGCGTCCGTCAGCTTCCCCAGACATGTCCCGCTGGACCACAAACAGTATGCACGTTTTTTAAATGAGTTGCTGCCATCCCCGTTATTGGACCTACTTGTCGTGGCTTTATATAGTTGGGACCTGTTTCACTAGTTTCATGACAAAAATGTTAGACAGACATTTTTTTTTTTTTTTTAAATCACTTTATTGCATCTCTCGCAATACAACTTGTGGATACAGGTGAGCATTGATATACAGGTTCTCATGATGGCTTAGAATTAGAATAAAAGAAAATAAATTCTGTTAAGGTTCCTACAATTGATACTGAGTAATGAGATGGAATGAAGGGATTTGTCACATGGCTTCTTAGTATGATAATCAGTAGTTCTTCTTAAACTCCTCTAGATTTTGACTCTGTTGTTTACTAATAGGTAACGAGTTCCATTCCTTTGCACCTCTTATGTAGGGACTACGTAAAATATGATTGCTTTTAGTCAGAGGAATCACAAAGTTCGTTTTCTCTGCCCGCCTAGTTGGTCTAGTACTGACTTCAACCCATAAGGGGTTCTGTCTGTTTTTAAACATGATACAGGCTAATTGCCTGAGTCGTCTTTTCCATAGCGGTTCCAAGCCCATTTTGTCATACAAACTGACTATTGTGGTTCCCCTGACAGGAAGTTGAAGCGCAATTCTCATTCCCCTGTTATGCAGTTTGTCAATAACATCAAGGTCACATTTTCTGAAACTCTCATATAAGTACCCACAATATTCCATTATCGGGAGTATACTGGATTTGTATACAAGTATAGCCGCAGTCAGGTTCAAGTTCTTTCTTAGTTTTCCAAATTTAGACAATTTTGAATTTATGTTTCGGATTACCTCTTTTGAGTGCGGGATCCATGTCAAACCACAATCCAGTTCAACCCCCAGATAACGATAGTGTTCACAAGTGGACAATGAAGAACCATTGATGGTTAGTTGTAGATTAGGACATAATTTCAATTTTAGACTATTCACGAACCACATAGCTTTGGTTTTGTTTACGTTAACAGTTAAACAGTTTAGGTTACACCATTGAGATAAACGATCTAAATCTTCCTGCATCAGCCTGATCGCTTCAACTGGGTTTTTGTGTGCAACATATACAATCAAATCATCCGCATACTGGATGTATTTCGAGTTAACGATACTATCTCCAAGGTCATTTATGAATAAAATAAATAGTAGGGGGCCTAGAACGGAGCCCTGGGGACTCCGAATTTGACCCGGGCTAAATCAGATACCATCTCGTTTACAGATACTTTTTGAGTTCTATCGGACAGATAACTCTCAATCCAACGAACTACATTTATGGGCATTTTTATACGGTATTTTAGTTTGGATAACAAAAGTTTATGGTGAATACTATCAAATGCTTTCCTATAATCTACAAAAACAGAAAGAACAGTTAAATTTTGATTACGATAGTCATATAGGTCTTTTAGTAGGTTAAAAATTGCGTCAGGAGTGCCTCTGTTTGGGTGAAAGCCGTACTGATTAATGTTTAGGATATTGGCCTCTTCTAAAAGACTGTAAATCGTTCTGTGCATTACTTTTTCTATAACTTTGCTCGGTAGTTTAATCAAGGAAATTGGCCTCCAATTATCAATGGAGTAAAGATTTCCGGACTTAGGAATGGGAATAACTGTTGCTGACTGCCATGTTTTAGGACAAATTTCGACTCTAAGGGATTTATTTATTAGATCAGTGAATTTATCAAGAGAAAACATCAGAGAGTCAATTAAGATACTACTAGGTAGATGATCAAAACCACTGGACATGAAAAGCGGCACCAACAGTGCAAGCAAGAACGAACAAAACAAAGTCTAATGTCTAATTCTTATGAAACCAGTTACACCGTGTTTGGGGTCTGTCTTGTCCTAAGGGCAGCTACTTGTGTTTTCACGAAACTAGTCAACCCCAATTTGTCTGTATGGTGTCACAGACGCCATCTAGACATATCACGAAACTAGTGAAACAGGTCCTTGGTCCGTATCCGTTCATTGAAATGAACTTTGAGTAACAGACATATTATTCTGATTTGCTTTTCAAGAGGTATAAACAGGTTTTTGAAATACAAGTAGAGGAAACAAACAAAATAGGAAGCACTATATATATATATCTCCCAATTTTGACTTATCCAACAGGAAGACTATGCTTTTAATAAGATGCTAGGTTCGTCTAATTTATGAAGTTGTGTACATGGAAATAGCTCCAAAATTGTTGAATGCATAGCAGCAAAACTAAGGAGTGGATTACCTGTGGTTGTAGGAATGACAATGACCATAATGCTAGAGATAATAACGCGCTGAGCTGCTTATTGATATCTAAAGGACTTAACCATTGTATGAATGTGTATAATACCTATAGTACTGTACTGATTACCTCAGAAAAGAGGTGACTATGTGAATGTTTGCTTTGGTAAAGGGAGCCAATTGAAAGGAGTAGAACCTCGCTGACGGCTGACCCACATTCATTGAATCAGAAATATAACTCATCACCTCATATGAACATGTAAAGCCAAAAAGTTCAATAAAGAAAGTTGTGAAAAAAGTTCACTCGATAGACAATGTTAATCAGCGATACAAGCCTAGCGTCCACCTACTACAATAAGAATTCAAGACCTCCCTTTGCACTACGATGTATAATGTAAAAATAAACACAGAAGATTGGGAACCTCTTTACCTTTCAGAAAGTCTAGCCTGGGAACATCGGCGTGCATAGTCATCAATTTCTAGGTACATCGGAAGGCCTATCGTAGACGATTTTGAGCTCAGCCGACGCCAGGCCTAATAAAATAATTCGCCCTGCCTATTCAAGCTCGACATTGGCACTGATGCTAGGTTGTGGTCAGTGTCCAGTTTGTCTGGTCAGTCTTCGATGACAACACCCATGCAGCACCGGACAATACCTCCTCCTCTTCCCATCCCCAACACCCACTCACACCCCTCATTCACACCTCCTATCCCCACAGGGCGACCGCGACCATAATTAAACCCGCCAGATGGCGCGTGCTGACCGCGACGTCATCGGCGAGGTTGTGACGTCATACGTCATGACGTTTTCACCGTAAAACCCCGATCCGCTTTGACGGCAGATGCTCAGGAGCGGCTCACCATGAATAACTTAATGCTTTATTATCATACAGCCTGCGTGCGGGACAGTGACGGATAGCCGCGGCGAGCAGTAGTCATTAGGGAGCAATTTGCATGCAGTGCCTCACTTTGGTGTCCGGCGGACAGGGAAGAGGGATGACACAAGGGCCGGCTATTAATCTCGGCCATTAAGACCCTGGAGGAGACGCTAAGATCAGACAGCCATCATGTCTGCCTCCACAGTCGCGTAACCCCGCCCCGTCCGCTGTCACACACCCGTCCCTCGTCCATGAATTGGATCCTCTCTGCGTCGTCCTCTCTACGTGCTCGCCCCTGGCTGAAACTGTAGTTAGAAAGCTACCTGTTTTGAATGGAACTTCTGATTCATCTGAGGAGGCTACTTGGGTCATAGGCGTAGGAAGTCTACAAGGCCTCAGTCAAGGCTGATATGAATTGCCAGTTTGTCAGCTAGTTTCTCCTTTACTTCTACTTCGCAGTTCTATAAGACTCCCTTTTCATGTACATAAAAGCTTTGTCAATGGCCACATTCATTCTCGACTTCCGTTGAAACTCAATACACACGCTATAGTCTCACGATTGTAAGACTACTGTAAGAGTATGATTATTTAGTCGATACATCGTGACAAGCTTTCTTACACGGTCTTTCCTTTAGGGCAGAAACGCTATATATTTGTATAAAAGTCTACTATATTGATCTGTTCACATAATATATATTCATGTATAAAACTACAAATATAAATGTGGCCACAGTCTGGAAATATGAGTCTCACAATGAGATTTTATAAAATATCATGCAACGTTCCGAGTCATTCTAACGAGATATGGGCGGCTTAGATCTTTATGATAAATAATTTCCTTCCCGCTTTCCCTCGACTGCTATATTGTATAGATGCAAACATGTCAAAGGAACACGGTGTGTCCATATATCATGTTTCTGTTGACCTTTTATATATTTGAAGTAATATTTGTTTCTCTCTTTAGTTTGGAGTGGGTGGTCATTTAAAGCCAGAGATTATTAGACGGCCCCTGTGTATTGATCAGATGACTGTCATATTCGGAATCAGTTTTGGATGTGATTTCTGTCGTTGTTTAATTTCCATTCACGACCTTTGATTTAGAAGAGAACACGTTCTTCAGATATCATGTTCACTGTCTCAGAGCTTTCTATATATTCCATTTGTTGTTTTGGGAAGAATAATGACTCTCTTGTACGGTTCCACATAAGGAAACCATTTCTTGACTCCGTTTGAGAACTACAGTCGAATTTCGCCCTCATACCCGGAGGCCGTTGTTAGACATGCAAGTCTTCTTTACAAACACGTCGTTATCTGTTCCTTACATGACTTTCCAACTAAATAAATCTGACCCCGCGTTTAGAATGTTACAATTCCCTCCTCCTTGAACCGGGGGGACGTTTAATATTTGGAGACAGTAATATGGATAAGAACGATGATGGGAGAAATCGTGGGATGAAAATGACAACGATAGAGGAGTATTCGCGTTGAATAAGCCTTGTCCTTATTTCAGCATCCTTCTCCAGACCTCAGTCCTCCAGAAGAACACTTCAAGATGCAAGAAAACCTGTGATTATCCTACCCCTAATAAAAAAACGCCATAGGCTTAACATGGGATTTGTTTATGTCACGGGTGTGACAAAAAGTGTTGTTTATGCCACTATTTTCTGATACTGAACAAATATGGAAACGGGGTGGGGTAAAATCTAGACGCCACTCGTTTGAGTCTGAGTTCATTTATGCCACTCATTTTGGTGGCTCCGTAATGTCACTCGTCTTCGACTCGTGAAATTATGGAGCCACCAAAATGTGTGGCATAAATAAACTCAACCTCAAACTCGTGACGTCTCTTGATATTATTTGTTGTATGTGTCTATCTCGAGCTCTGGTGACGACACCTAGTTAAAAAGCAGTGGTAATGAGAAGGTCCTGCGTTAAAACCCCAGTAAAGTCCAATTTTGATGGGACTTTTCCCTATTTAACAAATTTGTTATTCTCATCATTCAATGGCTATTAAATGTATTATCAACATTCAAAATTGGATATTCTGAAAAATTTATATTCAGCGTTTACATTGATTATCCATGCAGTGATTAGCTGGGCCACTATGTAGCATCAGAAAGGACACCCATTGAGATGCCTATTTAAAGGGATAGTTTTGATGATCAAGGTCAGGAGAATGCCAGGTTTTATCAAATAACCTATACGACATATCAAGTCTCCGTCCTACTCACTGTCCTTTGAAAGGAAATCCATATTTACTTAACGCGGACCGTCCAATGACAGTCTTACTACTACCGTATGAGTTATGACTGTCCTTGGAGAATCATTTCAGATATTAAACGCCCCCCAGTATCGCCTCACTTATAATTCACGGACCATTTACTAATTTTCTATTTCAAGTGGGTCTACACTATCACTTAATCTTACTCTCTTGTCTTTGAAGTTCATCCTGCATAACGCTACCTATATTTCGTTAATATCTCAACTTTTTTCCGTGCAATATCATTATTGCATCGATTGCTTAAACAAATTCCTACCACTTGATGCTACTAATCCGATTTCTGATAATATTCATAATGTGTTCATATTCCCACGTTAATTTTCTCGTCAGCAATTGCTTCAGTCGCTTTTCCTTCAAAATGTATTCTCTAAATTAATGCAGGATGATTTGAAGTATGATATTCTTATTCATTTTGCCTCAGTCCTGATTTTATCAAAGTTTGAACTGTTCATATTTCAATAGAAAGTTAAAAATTACCACTGACTTGAATCCTTTCCGGAAAATAATATCCTTTTATCATACTTGTTTTGTTATTTATCTATTATTTGAGATGAGTAAAGACGTCCCTTTGAATTTGAACTGGATGCACGGGGCTAGTTTTAACAGAGGATGTCAGGTTAACAATGAATGTCTAAAGTTGCAGATTATTACAGTCGTAGTACCGCATTTAAATCTTTGTTTTCATCTCGTGGTTTTATTGCTGGAGAACAAATAGAGCCACAAAATAAATATAGCTTAGCACGCAAATGGCATTTCCTCAGTGAAAGCTTGGAATGTGCCTAACGTACCTCAAATGGAAAAGGTGAATATTTACGCGGCTATGTCCTAACATATTAAAGTGTAACGATGTATTGAACAATTGCAGTTACAAGTAGAGATGGCGTAGCATAAACCAAACATCCCACATATTCGCCACCCACTTATTTAAATAAGACATAGGAATTTAAATAAAACATCCCCACGCAATCCTGATCTTCGTTCGTTCACTGCGACTACGTATCTCACCAACAGGTTAGATCTGAACCGTTTTATAATATACCTGATGCTAACTTGTTTGTACTTATCAATGTTGCTTACTACGTCTTTGTAAGGCCTCTTAATAAATGCGACGGAAACTTGTAAAATAGTCATACATCGAACTGGAACGTTGCCATAGAATCCTACATTTTGGGGTGAGGACATAGATGTCTGGTGCTCTGGTCATTGGCAATGTTACTTTTGAAGACCACAGCACCGTCAATTTCTAAGTAAGGCGTATTGTCTTGCTCTCTGTAAACAGAAGGTGCCCTGGCGGTCCTCTGGGATGTACCTTCATTGCTTGTCTATGTAACACGACGAGCTCTTCATCATTTGAGCTGCTCATGCCGCTCAATTACTCTCTCTGAAGTCCACGAAACAGGGGGGACTGAGCTGCGTGACCTCGGTGATGATTGGAAGGACGTAAAGGGGATGGGTAGCAGCTATCAGGTGAGATCAGAGTCCAAAGCAGCTCTCCCTCCCACAAAGAGCAGCTCTCTAACTTACGCAGGTGTACGTGACGCTAGAGCAGGGGCTCTTTGTCTAGGTTGGACATCTGTGGAGGGGAATTAAAGGATGCCTTTGAGACAGCCGGCTGTGATGCCCTTTGAATGGCAAACAGGCTACAGCTAAGTTGGCAGGTTAATGAGACATTGAGATTAAAGTTAAGAAACCTTGTCTCAGGTTTGTAGTATACATTATTTTGAAGATTTATACCATGTTGCCTTCCTTTAATGAATGTCTACATTGAACTATGATTAGCTTATGTCTAGTTATATTAAATCCACAATGTTAAAAGGGGTCAAGAGTTTATTCTATGGGCATGGGTGTCACCACAATGTTTCGCAATAATGTCTATATGTATGTGCGTTGATATATTTTATATATATATATATATATATATATATATATATATATATATATATATATATATATATATATATAAACAAATATATATAATCGGTGGTTTTGTGGACAGGCGGCCGTAAACCACGAGAGGTTGACGCGTAGTAATACACGAGCGCTAGCGAGTGCATTGCGACGTCAACCTAGAGTGGTTTACAGAGCCGCCTGTCCACAAAATCATCGTTTGTTGCATTTATTATCCATCTTTTCAAATAAATTAATCCCATTAACTGCCCTATCAATGGATATAACAATAAGAACTATTTCTTCGCTTTATAGCAAAAGGGACTATTTTTTCCGTATACCATGGTTTTGAGGCCGTATACCACAGGTTTGAATCTGTATACCACAGTTATGGAATCTAACATGTTTTATACGATGGGTAGTCCCCATACATTTTCAATGGGGGCTTTGTATACAATGGATAATGAATATATATATATATTTCATATTATATTGTATCATATTATAAGACATTACCTGTCAGGCATATTATAGCCTCTGAAAAGGTCCTGGTGTTTACTTGACTCATTGCTTTCACCATGACGTCGGTTAGTTTTCCTTCCAACATCCGACAGGACTGTCGCTCTAATCCCACAGAGGTATTGACGCCCGTCCTACCCTGACAGATAGCCTATACATTTGGCTGTGGATGTGTGTACCTTCGTTCCCTGACCCCATAAATCTCTTTAATGTGTATTCAACAAGCAAATGAACTCTAAACTGTTCTTCTAGCTAAGACCTTAGTAGTGATTCCCGGTAACCACCTGTCAACCTACCTGTGGAATATAATCCCGAAATAGGTCATACGCGAGCATAGGAGCCTTAGTAAGTAGACAGAAGCTCATTTTGTTTTCCATGGTATTAGCCTGGAACATTTCTCATTCGCCCTTTATCTGTCCCCTACTGTATTTATTTGGAACCCATCGGGGTGCAATAACCTAGATCCAGGTATGAGCAATCCAAAGTGTTTTACATATTCTAAACACTCAAACTTTAAAACAGATGATATATGAAAATAGGAAAGTTTCTCTTTTGTTTCTTGTATCGCTTTTGCGCGTATCATCTATACTTGATAAGAGACTATAAGGGGATTGCATCTGCGAACTCACATGTAAATCAAAATGGATTCTGTGAAAGAAACAATTTTGTTCAATTTCATTTACAGTGTATTCTCGTTGATGCTTTTCATCGTCTAAACCTAGTCTTTTAGGTTGTAATTCGTTCCACGATTTGCAGCCTTATACTGGACCGATATTTATTGTCTCTGACATTTTTGCAAGATGCTTTTTTAACCTTGTTGAATGCAAAGCTAGCCTTCACGGCCTTCTTATTGCTTGTTCAGAATAGAAAGAAGCGTTAAATCGATTCCAATAATATTTACTGTAAAAGGAAATTGGTTTCTAATCAGAGATGTCATTGCTCGATTCTTCGTGTGTTATCAACTAATATAACATATGGCATCCGCGTTTTTTAATCCGTATGTTACAAATTGCACTTGTCTATATGGACAGAATAACACCATATGGCCGGCTGTTGTATGACTTTATCTAATTACAACAGTTCGAAATCGACATATTTTACTGTGCTACTGAGGTTCACCCAGATGGTATTCCTAAAAAATAAATCGAACTCCGAAGTTAGGCTAATTTTTGAAGTATTGTTTTTCTTTTCATCCCACAGCTACAACTGTCGTATATTCATTCTCGCATTTCCGCCCCAGGTCTGATAATCAAATAAGTAATCAGCAGAAGACAATTTCCGGAGCTCCAACGGTGACAGGTAAGGACTCACAGTCACAAGACTTCTTCTCTGGACTCCATACTCACTGGAATCGATGAAACCTGCATAATTCATTGTAGCGCAGCCAATAGTCTCTTTTTTCGGTCGATTAAGTCGCGACAAGCCGGAGCCCCTCGCGTTGCTCCCATGGTGGGCGTTATCACGTTATCGTACCGTTTGCGCCCCATTAGTCTCAACGAGATAAAACTTACTTATATCAGATGTTATCGACAGGCGTGCGGCGCGCGTCGTAATGCGCCTGTCACTATCACGGCTCGCGCGGCTCCCACTGGCCTTGACTCGGTGTCTCCTCCAAGGTGCCGAGCCTCGGATCTTATGGAGTGCAGAGTGTTCAATAAATCACTAACGGGGTTTCGTCTTCACAAAATGAAGTCTTTTTGTCAGCGCCTTGAAATACAGTGAATGGAAGTAGAATTGCCAACGTATTGTAGCGTCATGATACATCCCGTGATGCCATAGGGTTGGAGATGATTTCAATTTTACCTCACCAAACCTAATGTCGTTATGTATATATATATATATATATATATATATATATATATATATATATATATATATATATATATATATAGTATTCCATGAATCATGGTGGTTGCACAAGTGGTGAAGGCATAATATGTGTTTTGTGTCTGCGGAAAACGAATAGCACCACAAATATCTCACCTGTTGTCATCAAATCCCACCATATAGGTTAACTCTCTTCCTCAGTAGATGCATTGCCCTCTCCTGTCATTAACCTTATACATTCGCTCATGTATAAAGGTATTGTCCATCACCCACGCACAAGGTGTCATTATGTGCTTCATCTCCACAATGTGTCACAGTATAGCTGTATAGCACCTTTTCAAAGATATAGCTTGCAATACCCTTTCTGTTTGACTCCTAATACAGTATCTTCTTGCCGGAATCACTGTATGGTGTATTCTGTCTTCCAATGTGTCAATATCTGTCTCATCAGGTGCCACTATATAGGGACATTGCCTCTTTCTCAGATGTAAGGGAGTGAGGAGTTAGCTTAGTGGTTAAGTAACTGGACTTGAAACCTCAAGGTTGTGGGTTCGCATCCCGCTGCAGCTATTCTTCTCCTTCATCTCCAGCAGTGGTAGATTTACTGCTATAGGGGGCCTATCAAAGGCCAATCTAGGTAAACGTGTAGGGGTGAGATTTCTACCTAAATTCATTACATAGATTCGAGCAGTGTAGAAGAACCTTGACAAAGTCTAGTAAGAATCTGTAATGGTTAACTAGACGTTAGTTAAACCAACCAACCAACCAATCCCGAATGTCAAAAGGGTTTGTAAACACGTATACGAATAATGAAAACATGCCTACTCCCTACAGCTGATCACTGTTAATTTTTAATCAAAAGCGCCACACAAATATACCTGCTGAAAGTTGAAAGATGTACTTGAGAGGTTTATGAATAGAGTTATGAAGCTTATACAGAAAACCGACTTATCATTACTATTGAATTATTGGCACCATGATTGGTAAAAGAGCTGAGCGAGACGACTAGTTTTGGTGTTAGGTATTTATTATTGGAGGTTTAAAATTAAAAACTCACAGACACAAATCACAAGAAACCCTGATGGTGTAACACGGACAGCTTCGAAATTAAATATTCACCTGCCTACACCAAGGAGAGAAAAGTCTCGTAGAGCATTTATAATATATACTAGAGCAATGATCTTGAATTCCCTAACTAGGACAATACAGGAAACTGAATCTATGCGCATTTTCAAAATCGGATTAACTAGAAAAATTCATGATTCAATAGATGTCTGATAGGATAGGATGATATGTATGAACCTCAAGCCAACTACTGTGTCAAATGTTGAACATGCATTGATCATCTGTATTTATCATTACTATATGCACTTGCTATGTTTCCTTATGACACGTTATGTATTGATTGGAACAACGAATGTAAGGTCGAATGTAAAAAAAACTGTTAAAAAAAGGTCCAAACACACGATATCATGTTGATATTACCGGCAAACAAGTAAAAATATCATCTTATAGTGTTTGACCTTTTTATAGTTCATGTTTATTCTTACATCAACATTAGCTCATGTAACTGTCCTAAGAACTGAATTCACAACCACCTTTTGCCCTTTCGAAGTGATCTGGAGATTTCCGGTGGTCCTCACTCCCCGCTGCACGCACTGCCGGGCTTGCGTTCAGCGGGGATGAGGCTGCGCCGTTTTTCTCCGTTTGTAGGGTAATTTGATTGCTTCGCATAGGCAGACGCGGCGGCGCTGGTGGGTAGGGTGGGCGGCGGCACGAGGCGTGTAGCCCAAGTCGGTGCGGGCGTGTTAATTGATAAACTTCCCATATAAACGCCGAGCCCGTGGGCCCTTAATGCGGTTAGAAAATAGGGCCGCCTTTATTTTTTAATTTGAAGGCTGATGAAAAACACCGCCAGCAATTAAAGCCATTGAGGGGAGGCTGGTGCCATGTGAGGGGGGGGGGGGGGGAGATGGGGAAGGGGCCTTGCCGTAATAACATCCCTTCCACGAAATCCCATCACCACCAACGCCATCGTAACAGACCCGGTGTGACATACACTATCTCCTCTCTCGATGAACCTAGGCCAGGCAGGAGAGACGAAGGTGGTGATGAATTCACACATCTGTATTGAATCACACCACTGTATGCATGCACGTGGATATATGCATTTGATCTGTGAGCACTGCGTTTCCTTCATGCACGTCATAGTGGAACTGTATTGGGGCACAAGAAGCCTAAAATGGCATTTTCAACTGGCTTGCCTTTCCGCACCGATCTGCAGTCGAGAGCCACCGATCAATATTCTTTGGCATCCAGTGCCAAATTGCTGAATGGAAAGCAGATATATACAGAAATGGTCATCGATAAGTGGAGCATAGGTTATGTAATAATGCCATGACCGACCGACTTGGTCAACGACCGACAGAATCAAAATACTTTGATTATATTGCTGAAGTTCGTGATTTTAACCTGAACATGTAAAATGCAGTATAAATAAGGCAAACAATGCACCCTCACCGATTATATGATACCGATGTGCAGTCGGTGGCACCATCGACAGGTTGTATGGGGAACACAAAGAATGGGTGCCATATTCGTTGGCCAATAGAAAATGGCCTATATATTTTACAGAAAGAAGCCTTCAGGTGCAGGTTCTAGCACAATTTCGTACCAGACATAGGTATACCAACTAGATAAATAGTTATTCCATCCATTGCAGTCCAACTTTAATATTTCATCGGGCATTTATAAATACTTCCTCTGATCATAATATTTAATTCTCTTTAATAGTTATAGCTTGCCTTGTCATTAACGATGGAAATGAAAGCAAAAAAAAGCCAACAAAACCTGTTGAATCACTGATGATGGACCTGTTTATCCACAAAGGGAGCTCCGTGTGGGAAATAAATACAGAAAATGGACGTCATGGGATTCTATCTATTTCACCTGGAACCAAATAAAGGACATGTACGACGAACAAAGCCGACAGAGGCATCATGCAAAATAAATCTAGTTTGCGCAATTGTGTGGAGGGTTGTTTTTTCATTGCTGCTGTAAACGTTGGTATTTACGAGATTGTACATCCAAGCAGAAATGTCTCTATATTTGTAAAATCTATTACAACACAGCATCAAATGCATTTTATTTCACCAGGGTATGGGGGATTGTGAGAGGTTGGTAGCGTAGTAGTAGCTTGTAGTCTTGTTGTAGCAGTAATAGTAGCATAGCATATGGTGACAGTGCCAGATTGGTCTTGAATCCAAACAAAAATGTTTACCTTGCACCAAACAGCTCTGCGGCTTTTTCTTCCCCTGAGGACCCCGAGATGTTGGCCATCAGTGCCACCGAGCGTTTTGTATTATCTCCCAATGCCTTGTGACGTGCCAACGGAAGCTGCCACCTACAGTGTGCGGGATATAAAAAAACAACCATCCATCATCTCTCCTGTTTATCCCCAGCGATTTTACCCAAACCACTTTCCTGAGAGCTCCGGAATCCCCCTATTTCTGTCCCGATCGAGTGCTTGTGTTCTCACTATATCCGCTCCACAGGCCCCCTGTATAATGTACCGATCTAAATGTATTAGAGATTTAACCTCTTAAATAGTGTCCGGTTTTCTTGCTACTGTCGGAGATCAACCAGGCAAGAGTTCTCTAACTTCCCTAATAATTTTCATCCTTAAGCTTAACACTTAATTGAGATCATGTGATTTCGAAGCTTATTACAATAACTCATGTTTGAAAATTTTATGTAATCATTATTCTCTGTTAGATACCTTATTATTATTATCATATGAACCCTGCCTAAGATATAACATGTATACATATGCAGTCTTTATGTAGGGCACATAGCCACAGGTTGTTCTCCAAAATACATCATATGATTACCAATCCGCATCGATATTTCATTCATGTATCTGCTATGAGACTCTGCATCCTTTCTTAAAACAAAGTAATATGAATAGCACATGCAACAGTGTTCTGTATTTATGAAATAGTATTCTAACCTTTCAGATGCCATGTTTACACAAATTTTCAGTGTTTTTAACTATATATTACAAATCATCCTGTAAAACGCACCAAAGATAATGTCAGAGACTTTATAATATATGCACACATGGGTTCACATAGTGTCTATTGAGTGAGTAACCTTTATAGTGTAGATAGGTCAGTTTTCATGCCGATGACACACCAAGCGAGAAATGTAACGATTACCAGAATCGCCAACACAAAATGGCGACTATGTGAGCTATTGTCGTTATGATGAATCTATAAATAACTTCTAGGGTCTGAACGGAATGCCCAGATATATTATGTAAATGTGTCCAATGCCAACATGTTCAAGTTATCAAGAGTATTTCTAAATCGTTGGTGACATGGACTGTATGTATGGATCATTAGATGAAGTAGGTATGACGAGGTTTGAGAGGAGAAAACCTTGCAATCGCCGATTGATTTAAAGTGACAGTCCATTTGTGAAGACCATCATCTGAAAAGCATGATACCTCAAAGAATACCCCGTGAAATTCAGTACTAAATTCATACATTTGGTAACTTCCAGATGCTTTCAGGCGAAGAAAGCTAATTGATATCCGTCCTTTCAAAGACCCATTCTTTTTTTATTACATTATAAAGAGAGGCAAATTATGAGTAATGCTTGACTTTATCAACTAAAACCTTTTACATAATTCACCATTCTCCGAATTCTTAGTCACTTCTCGACCAGCCAAGAATAATCTCTAAATTGAATCCTGAATTCTGTGACCCACCTCTGACCTGATGATGCCCAGTCTCGCACCTCTATTACCAGAGGTCACCATTCCAGATCAATGTGTATTCTGTGTGAGGGGACATCAATGATTCTGTTTTCGAGGTGTGGATCATGCTTGCAAAACGTTCAGCGTTCTCATTGGGGCAATACAATTTTACCGTAGAAAAGCAAAGGCCTCAAACCTTATTCCATGTTCATTGGCACTCACCCACGCACATATCCCTCAGCTTGATAATGAGGCACACACATCGCTTTTGGAAGTTAACAACTTAATAATAAGGAAATAAATAGGAAATGAACGATAGCTTAATATTGAGTCAGGGACGTTAAAGGAACGGTAAAGGACATTCTTTAAAGATCCCAGCTCTATTACGAGACATAAGAAAAAAACTGAAACCCAATTGGCATTAAATATTGACTTTCGATCAACTTTAATTAGGAGTTGCTGGCACTGACGGGACATCACTTTTCAAATTAAAGATATGGTAAGGCAGCTTGAGGGAATGTGACTGGAAATGACACGTCCAATAGCACGGTCCTCACATCAAGCAGCAGGATTTCCTAGCACAGAGTTTACTACTCACATTTAAGGAATTGAACATGAACCTTAATTGTCGAGACTTTCTACAGGATGAGTTGCCGCACTAATTTTGGGGAAGTGAGTTCTAGAGTGCCCAAACATAAGCGAAATAGAATATGGGTTGTAGTATATATTCAATATCCTGGCGAAGGAATACTAAATATACGTGTGAACCTGCTTTAATTTTGGTAATAGCCCAAATTCCTTTAAATTCCATCGACCTTCTTTGCAGCTGTAAGCCCTCATACATCTATCTATTTGAACTCGCTCTTATCTATCGTTTATGAAATATATTACAATGTGTGATTTCTATTTCTCTTTATACAGAATTCTTTTGTGAATGTCTGGAAAATACCAAATTGGAATTTTGAGGTACATGTATGACACTTTAATTGGAAACTGTTTTTTTATTTGAAAAATATCATATATCCTGCAGTATATAACTGCTATATGAAACTAGATTTCTAAATGTTAGAGCAGTCTGTACTTTGAAGGAGCTTCTGCAATAGGAAAAGGTCTTAGTGTTTTTGGTAAACCTTCAACTCTTCACCGGTAAATGTCTACCTCATAAGTAAAATGTCACATAGTACATAGAAGCAACGCAATCATATGATACTGGAGATTGTCTCACATTGATGTGCGTGTCTTGTATCCCTGCCCCAAATATATTTTCTCCTTTCCTACTTGAAATAACTCTCAAAATCTGTCTTATTTCAGGACTTATATTGTTTGTCACCTAACATGATAGTCAGATTTCCAACATATTTCGCCCTCCCTTTCACTCTTGTTATAATCATATTCTTATTTTACCTCTTCCTGATTATTCACTCTCTGTTAAATCTCCTTCTCAGCTTCCTCACGCATCCCTGTCTCCCTCCGCTCACTCTTTCTCAGCCTACCCGTCCCTTTATTTTGCTGTAGTTGCCTGTGGTCAGATCACCCTTCACCCACGACCTCAGCCAGACTGCCCCGAGCGGTCGGCTCTCATATCAACCTCTAATGGTCGTCGGTTGCTTCCGCGCAATTGGGCAAGCTTTAAAACGCACCCAGTCCTGCTGGCTGTCGAGGCAGTCTCTTCCGCCTGGCTGACCGGGACGCGTCTTTCCGCCTTAGAACAGCTTACAATATACAAACATGCAGGTGTGAGGGAGTCAACACCTGGCCCTCCCCCGGCCATGCCACACGGGAGCACAAATCCGGGCGGGCATGAGTCTAACCGCTTTCGACAATGTGAACCGCACTTAAATGCATCTCCTGGAGAGAGTATAAAGACGCATGATTGGCGTCTCATTGAGTTGGCATGTGCAAACCGGTTATCCTACATGGAGGTAGATTCAGAAGCTGGATTTCTTTACTGTCTGAGTCGGTGTATTGAATGAATGGAATCTGTACCTTAGGGTCTCGTTTCCCTTAAGACATCTCAATTATTCACAGATGTTCAACACTTCCTAACATGTATTAGAAACGAAAGCTTTACCCTCTGCTAAAGTTTTCGAGTAGGTCAGATCTATTGGAGAAAAACTAAAAATACAAAATGTACGCATATGCTTATCAGTGAAAAGATTGCATATATCAACAGGTATGTTCTCCATTAACCCTTTAAGGACAGCCACCTGTGGCAGAGCTGTCACTATGAGGACGGGTGCCAGTGATTGTGTATATCCCTAGAGGACGAACACATTTTGCATAAAGTCCTAATTTGATATTATTGGTAATCAATAATATTTCACTTATTTTAGCCTACTAATATCAATTTAAATATTATACCTACATTTTCTGAAGATTTCATGTAAATTGATTAATTATTTCCTTGTCAAAAACGATTTCATAGGTTTAAGTGAAATGATGCCTTGGGGCATCATTCGGCCTGGGCTGGTTGATGCCTCAAGGCATCATTTGTCCTTTAAGGGTTAACTAGCAGACGCCATCTGTTAAGTACCATTACGATTACTTAATTTCTCACAATCTCTCGTATTGTGTTCCATCTCTTGTATGGCAACATCGTTAATTATAAAACGTTTCCTGTGGATTATGTCTGTAGACAAAGCATCTGAATTTGGGAACAATAAACTTATATTCAGATACGTTATGCCATAATTCATAGACATTCGACGTGTATTATAAGTGTTTCGTAGTCTGGTATTTCACATTTTGACAATAACTTGAGTCCTTACAGAGTCTACCTTTCTGAAAAGGTGAGTGTTTCTCGTTACACTGGCAGTATACGATGGGCCATAACGTCAGCCGTCTGCATATGGAATGACTTCATAATCCTCAAAGTAGCAAGTAGGACTCGGGGATGACTTCCTAGATATTGTATATAGATAGTCGAGCTGTACTGGAAGGTGTCATTTAGGACCCCGCTCTTAGTATTGCGTACTTTACAAATCGATGTCTGTCAAGGCGATGGGCCTGCCTGCCATATGGTGAATGCACACCTGTCAGGCGGTGATGGTCAGTGCAGAGTGCTGGTCACTGTGGGTCGCTGACCACTCGCTGGACCCGCCCCTCCATCACTAATGCCCTGGGAAGCCCAGGTGGACAGTATGTCCAATCATGAGATTACGAGATGTCAGAGTGGTACGGAGGAGTACCAGTGTACCATGTGCAGGTGAAAAGCTCTATAATGTACATCCTTTATTCATATGGAAAATGCTGGTCTCACAATCACCTTCAATACCAAGCTAACAGTATACGTGAAATATATGGGTCATCAGTCATTCTCTTAAAGCCCTGCTCACCTCCCACTGCCTGCACAATAGCCGACCATTTCTCAATTCCCAAGACTAAATCATAAGAAACACTAAACCGTTTCTTCCCTACCGGACAAGAATCTTCACCGTTAAAAGAAGTGAACACGTCTACACGATACTGTTTGCTCAGTGTATTTGGCTGAGTGATACAGGGAATCTCAGAAATGACGATTCCTGTTTTTTCCATCACATCTACTTAGAGTATTCATATCATGATGTTAGATGTCACTCTGTCATAATTATGTACACACTAAGGAAGAGTCGTGCCTTTGTGAATAGTCTAAGACATGTTCAGGACAAAGAGGGTGAATTGAAAGAAGTTGCCTACAATGTATGACTATAACTTAATGCAGCATATAGTGACGCATACTTCTGCCTCTCTCATTGAAGAATGTCACAGATGTGCAGAGTCGGAGTGTTTTGTAAATGTTTGCTACGCTGATAATGGAACATTAATTCGTACTTTTCCACCTTTAGTCCTTACGTTCAAAGTATACAACTCACGGATGGAATAGATAAATCGCAGAAGATGTTCATCAATCTAGAAGAAGCGCATCTTGACGGACTGCTCAACTGTACCATAGACACCCAATGTGATTACTGAACTGCTTTTAATTGTCTGAATTCTGCCCACGACTGGAAATGAAATAGCTTACACACAATGTCGAGACGAATTATTCTCTCATTCACATTCTGAGCTAAGGAATCGATTCGATAGAGGCAGAATATTGGCGGGCCTTTTGCACGAAAGACAGGTGCAGGATTTTACTCACTAGGCATTTTTATTTCCAAGCAAAATTAAATTATTGATGGCCATCATTTATTCAATGACTGGAAAGTTAGTTGGGCTTCAATAGACTCCGTCAATGAATGAACTAGCAGAATTCCACACGCTAGTTGTCGATATTAGCCACTTGCCAATTGCAATGAAATGCGTGACGTTGACATGAAAGCGACTTCGCTGAATGGTCATGTAATGGCCCATTATCCTTACACTATATAAGCTTGGAATGCGAGGTGTATCACTATACCGCACCATTCACGTATTATGCTATACCGTTCCAACCTATTATCATATTTGTACATGCGTTCGCATTCACAAAGACCTACCCCAATATTGCAATGCACCATGCATTGCAATTACAAGGCATTCGCATACCATCGTATTGCAGCCGTTGCAAAGCCGAATCACTCAGATGGTCATATTGAACATTGTCGATGCCTAAAAGCCTTGACCCAATGTTTGATCGGCATCATAATAGCCTGGTGTAAGTTTACGAGATAATCGTGGCGTTTGTAAAAGAAGAATTATCAGCCCCACTGTAGTTCCTCCTTTGTCACCAAAGCATTGGATAAACTTACAAAAACCATCAATATATTTAAGGTTCTGGAATGTCACGGTGGCGTATTGATATCAGGTCATGTGACCGCTCTGTCTCCATACAGGCTCTAATGCGATACGTTCGATTGAAATACGAAAAGCAAACACTAGGGCAAATATGATACCTGATATTACAATTTCGATATGGATCTGGTAACGTTGTGTGTCGATCTGTTCACCGTGGAACGTTGTATACGTAGCGTGTACAATGTAGATTCATGTGTTGTATATTTTAGATCCAAATAACATGGAATGGCATTTGACATTAATTAATAGAGTAGAATTAACGGAAAGTACTGTAGAGTGCCTTATTAAGATTGACTGGTCAGGAATAGACACGAGTATTGCGCGAGATCTCCTTGGTAAATTTAGTAGACATATAGGACAAAATACGCTTTGAAACCGACAGATAGGTGTTCGGGTTATCGTATACTGGTCACTATTCTAAAGACAGGTGACATTTAGATAAAGATAGTCTCATAGTTAATGTAGTGAAACAGTGTCGCTTTGCCCATAGTAAAGGTGCTATCTGCTCTAATGAAGCTACGATTTAATCAAGCACACCTGTATTTACAAATATATACCTACAGTTTCTTCTCTTTCATGGCGGGAAAGCACGCTTCCACGGGCGCCATAATGGACATGGCTTCTCAGTAATCCCCAACCCGCCTCCCTCAAAGACGTAAATGCGTATATCCAAACGTGCTAATGTTTAGGAACCATGTTGTTTAGGAAAGTGGGTTAAACACAGTGATCATTTACACCTGGAACCATCTCCATAACCATGGTGACGCTTGTATTGTGTTGTAAACAAATTCTAAAGTATCAATAGCAATGCATTCAGGTATTATTGAAAACTAATGAGGTGGAATGCAAATATATCAAATGTTAGTGTCATTAGTTCTGATTTATATGAATATGACAAGATATTTTATAGTATACAAGTTTCGTATGATACATCAATGGATATATCTATATTTCAGAAATACCAGAGCAGTTCAAACATGTATGAGATTAATCAAGAACCTATAAAAAAGACGCAAATTATATTACATTACATTTCCCAACGCATTGACACCTGGCATTAAATCTGAGTGAGTTACTCAATTTCACCACAAGTGTCTCACTCTTGTGCTGGGTTTGCCTTGAACATTAGTGGATTGCGTGACGATGATGCTGCTACCTTGACGCGTGCAGCGGTGTAATGCCGACGTGAATGTTAAAGAAGAAAAACCTGATAGAAAAACACCCCTGTCGAGCAGCCATCAGGCAGCTGCCCAGGTATGGACACGCCACAAGCACAATTTGAAAGCCTTGACTTTTAGGTGGGGGCCCAGGCTCCAAAGTCGCAAATTCGAATGGCTGATTGCATTAACAGAAAGTGCTTGAGAGAAAGGATGCATTGTTAATCCACCCATTAAGGCCCTGGGTGGCCCTTCGCCCCAAGATTGCCGCCAAATATTGGAGTGTGTACGTATGAACGCCTCCTGGGCACCTTTGACATGAACCTCGCCAATCGAGTTTGCCTGATTGATTGATAGACGAATTCCACCTGAACCTGGCGCTTATGGGCGTCTTAAAGGCCCGGGGAGGGGTATTTTCTACTTTCATTCTTTTTTTCTATTTTTTCCCTCAGATCTTCTCGAGGCAAGGGATGCTGAGGGGACTGCAATCACTCAGGACTATTGTGACACTTGGCATAATACCCCAGTTGTCAAAGGGTGACCGATCACCGATTGTGGTGTCCCCTCCCATTGGAGCCCCATGGAATGGCACTCTAGTGGAGTCCGTGTGGGATTAATGCATACTCCACGGATATATATATATATATATATATATATATATATATATATATATATATATACGCAAAGGTCATGGTGTTCGGTCAGTCCGGGTAGAATACACATGAGCTCGACCTTTCGACTCTATCTTTTGGATAGTCGTTCAAAACTAAGCACTACCCCAATGTATGAACGACATAAATACTAAACTGTAATGACAGAGGTGTAAGGACACTCATTAGTGCATCTTAGAATATAAAGGATTCAAATGGACGGCAGGATATGCTTAGTAAGAAGTCACCTTATGCAATTATTCTGTTATACCCTTTTATTCAATTCACTTCATACACTTAATTAACAGTAGCTTAGCAAATATGTTAGCATTTCGTATGAAATCTCACTGTAATCGTCCAGAAAGAGCTTTAATTAGCCAGAATGCATGTATGACAGGGCCCGTCATTAATCTACCATCTCCGTGAAGTTGCGTCAGATTGGGAAAGCTACATTTCTCTCATTAATGAACACTAAGTGATAGAATGCTGATACACTGCATGGCATATTTTCACAGCATTTACAAACCACCACACCCGACCCTTCCTTGCCATTCTCACCACCAGGTTCTTGTAAAGGCCATTCATTGTTCAAAAGGCTCAGAGTGGTATTTGTAGGAGATCATTAAGATGGTAGGTCCTACATGTATTTCTATTTTATTCTTGGACAGACCAAATTGATATGTATTTTTTCTCAAGTACATCGTAAAATTTTAAGATATTATGTTGTCGTCACGCAGAGAGGTTTGTCAAACGTTTACACGAATCATGCACCCCTCTGATAAGATCTCACACTCTCTAAGTCGTATTTTGTACTCTCACTGCGCTCTATGGGGAAGAATTCTTGACGAGCTAGGCTTAGAGCCTTGAGAATCCACTGGCCTGCCTCCTGTCTTAAACACGTACATCAATGTAACCAAAGATTCCTATAATCTCAATGATGCCACCTAGCGGTAATACTGTGTGCCAGTGGATTCTCAAGGCTCTAGGCCTAGTTCGTTAAGAATTCTTCCCCATAGAGCGTAGTGAGAGTACAAAATACGACTTAGAAAGTGTGAGATCTTATGAGAGGGGTGAGCGCAGTGAGAACCTTGTGCAGATTACGACTTAGAGAGTGTGAGATCTTAAGAGAGGGGTGAATCATAATCAGTGACACATGGTAAGAATTCCAGCCGCCCAATGTACGATATTGCTAATCTTAACCGACATTTACGCTAGACGACTGAAAATGTGACGATTGTAGATCATCTTTAGAAAGATTGTTAGATGGTGTTCTCTGAGAAAATAATCATCACCAAGAATCGTCGACTCAAACAATACTTCAAGTGTTTACCCAAGACGATTTGAAATCGTTTAAATGCGTCCCATTTATTCAACTTCTAAATGCATTGAATAGCTCCGGGCACCCCCCTCATAAGATCTCACACTCTATAAGTCGTAGTCTGTACTCTCACTTCTCTATGGAGAAGAATTCTTAATGAACTAGGCTTTGATTCTTGAGAATCCATTGCCCTGCCTCCCGTGCTAAAAACCCAAAGATTCCTATAATCGCAATGATGTCACCTAGCGGGAATACTGTGTGCCAGTGGATTCTCAAGGCTCTAAGCCTAGTTCGTTAAAAATTCTTCTCCCATGGAGCGCAGTGAGAACCTTGTACAGATTACGTCTTAGAGAGTGAGATCTTATGAGACGGGTGCGCCGGTCGTCCACCTGTGGGGCTGCTACATACTTGTTTATCGTATAAGAGTTAAGCGTGCGTGACCTACAGTTGGATGTATGTCTTTCCCATCGGGGGATTTCAGGTGAAAAAATGGTTAAATTAAGAAACGTGGTTCTGGCCAAAATGGGAGGTGCTTAACGACTGAGCTGGTATAAAACTGTGGAGTTTCTGGATGATTTATGTAAGCTGGTTTGAACTAGTTTTGGACGCAAAAATTGGGATAATCGTGAAGTGGGGAAACATTGCATAATGTGACGATCAGAAACCGTCGCATTCTTTTTTTGTAAATATCGGTGTTCACACTAGACGATTTACACTTGGTAAGGATTCATAATCGTGAAGTGGTGCACAGTTTTAAAATCGTTCCCTTTGATCGTTTAGTGTAAACGCCGTGTAGCATGTCTGAGGACTTCCGTGCTAATGTTTTCTCTCAAAAAAAAGTTATTTTATGATAATTCCTGTAATGCTGGAAGTACCCACTTCGGTATTGCCCATTTCACCATGTTGTCATTTCCATTGTCTAAATCTCATAATGCAGAAATTGCTGGGCTGGCAAAAAAGGCGGAACTCTCAGAAAGATGTGACACCCTTAATCCCATCTCCGCAATCCTGAGAATCAGTCTCTTCTTTTTAAATCCAGGGATTATTTTACCGCTGTGCATGCGATCACGAACAAGGCAGAGGAGTTTGTAAGGTGCAGCGGAAGTGTGGAGCTATGCTTCATCCGAGGCCTGAGCGTGGAGCTGGCAGTGATAGATTCACTACTGTAGGCATGAACATCACCAGGAACACCAGCCTTTTCTTTAGGCTCACAAACTATGCATTTGGAACACGCTTGCCACCGTCTTTGGCAGGCACTTCCTGCTGCAATCACCTGCAGATAACGCATGGATGCTCAGACTGTTTTCAACTAGCCAACCTTTAAAATTCCAATTACAGTAAGAAGTGAAACTATTCAGGGCAAAAGGGGATTAACCAGGGACTGGGGACTTTACTGCATATGTCGCCTCATTGTAAGTAGAGGCGTTGAGCCTTTTATGATTTGTATGAAGGAGAGTTTGTTGTCCACATAAACAGGTGACACACATGAGGAAAACGTAGCCGTAGGGTGTCTCAAGAGAATAGCACGCTTGTTGTCAACATATGGCGGGCTAAACCCCTTTCATCCTACTCAAAAAGTGGCAAAGGCGATCATGTGTTGGTCACAAAAGCCGTGGATGCCGGTGAGGTTGGGGTAACTGCCTCAGGGGAGGGGCAGTGAGGTTAATCCTCATGGGGGGCATTTTCCCACAAACAGACTGGTGTTTATACTGGAGCTTCAATCCCTCACCCCTTCACCGCTCCACCTCACTCCATCCTGGATGCACTCCAGGGACACTACCAAGCCCACATGCCCTGAACTTTACAGGTAAGGAGGAGGTGGAGGCTGAAGGAGGTAACCGGGCATTCAGAAGGGATTAAGCTCCATCGTGTAAGCTCATCCGCGTCAGTTGTCCGCTAGCCTGTTGGTGCCACACCGCCGCACCAGGCATGAGGAGCAGCCCGTCGGTCGGCGCCGGAGGGCCCCCCGGCAATCCCCCCTCCCCCCCCCCCCCCCCCCGGCAGCAACTTACTCCGGTATCTCCTGCCTGCGGAATGCTCAGGTAACACACTTCCGGTACAGTGTCCCGTTTCCATGCAGACGCGCCCCCACCGACAAGTCCCGTTCCCAAAGTGATGGATCGGGTATTTGCACAATTTTCCCCCTACACCTCACTGCGTCATTCCTCCTGTTATTTTCGTTTTTTATTGGTACCCACGTTTAAAACAAAAAGAAGTCTGTACAGACTAAGTAGAGTGGATGTTATATCGGCAACAAGTAAATCATTGACTCATTACCGCTCCTTCCGAAGTTTCCTTCCGGCAGGACCCATCAGCGCCAGCACAAAATATTCCAGGGTTGCACGAGTTAAGAACACATAATATTCTTTTTATCTGACAGGCTCAAGAAGAGGTGCTACTACGTCCGGGAGGTCCTTGAACCGAGGGAAGGGGGTTGCACAGGGAAGACGGATTAGAATTTTGATTTCATCCAAACACTTGTGGAGCAGTTAGCGTTGTTGTTTTGTAAGCACTCCCAGAGGGCCTGCTGACCGGGGCGCCACCTGTCGACATTGGTAGCGTCACCTGGTGGTAGGAGGGAGAAGCAACGTTCACCTTGTGCCTTTGCCTTAACCAACGGAGGGAAGAGTTCTCAAGGTACGCCCACGGGGTCTTTTTAATGCCATTGCATGGTCTACAGTGACATCTTTACTGTGTTGCTATAGTATTAGCGCGAGTTTTCTTTATTGCTTTTGTAGTTATGTGGTGTTCTTGCTTGGCATGCTAAGTTTAGGATTGTCGTTGTGAGATCCATTCTGCGAAGTTGACCTTGAGTTGGACTTGTACAGAGGGCTTCACAATCATGATAAATGCACTACAGAAGAAATAATTAAATGGATCGTCATCCAAATTGGAATACAGTTTATTCAGTGTTCCGCAATGGGAGAAAATGTCTTTTTCATATTCCAGACATGTCAAATTCACTAGAAATTTGATGCTGCATTCTGTCAGTCACTGAAAGATTTTACACACATACCCCTCGAAAGTAGACCTAGCGCTATCCTAATGGTGTAAACATGAACTATTGTCCCAGCCCCTCCCTTAGAGGCCACGGGATCCAATGATATATACATATGTATACCCATACTCCGACCTTATCATCCTACGTGTACTCTGTGCCCTGTCCTCAACGGGTAATGTGTGCCTCGGGCCTCGATCCCAACAGGAAATATGATCATATTCAATATCCGAACCTCGTTAACCAACACGGTACACGTGCAGTGACCTTAACAGACCTTTACATCGCGAATTGACCTCAATTGACGGCTCATCTCATATCACGTGTCTAAACCTCAATAAACCCTGATCCCATTCAGTATTAAGTATCCGTGCAGGACCCCATCAGCCATCCTGTATGTAACTCATACCCCGTCCGTATCAACATATACATAACGCAACATGTTCTGGCACATCCCACTTTTACACCCATAACTTTACCTGACTTTATGCCTATCTCATTTACTTTTCACGAGTTGTATCAGTCATGTCGGTGAATTATTGCTTTCAACGTTACTGCTTTATACCCTCCGGCTTTCAATAAAGCTACACTGGCAAGCCATCCATACGGGCGTACCCTCCTCTGTCCATTGACCTTTCAGTCTACCCGTCTGCAATAGAGAAACTAAGTTTTCCAATTTAACAACAATCTCTGTAAATAATACAATACCATCCATGGGAGGGAGGGACATTTCTCCTCGCTTCACCCTGCGGTCAGTCTTTAAAGCGGGGGAATGAGATTTCCCGGCGCAATACTGTTATCGCGACCGAGCCGGCCGGCTGACCCACTGTTTGGCCGCCGACTGACCCTCACTTGTCACGCGGCCGCCGATGGCTAGTTACAGAACGGCTCCCTTGCCGAGAACCCCTTCACGCCGACTACAGGCGCAGCGAGACTTTCAGGTCACGTGTCAATGTGGCGTCGGTGAATCCCCGTGGCAGAGCGCGTGAGGGCATCAGCGTTTTCTCGAGCTCGGATGGCGACGGTCTTAAAAGCCTCTGTGAGTCTCTCCTAAAACATTGATGGACCAACAGGGTGAAGAACGTCGTGGCTCGGGTGAGGGCTAAGAGGCGGTAAGAGGGGGAATGGGGTTCTCACTGTTGCTGAGTACTACGAATGCTGGTTTGGGTAATTCTCCGAAGCTCCCTGGGTGTTTGTTTCTAAGGAATTCCTCTTCTAATAATGGGTGTCTATACAGGTTAGTGTCAATCTGTATGAATATTGCATAGTGGTATAAAGCTAAGATAAAGGCAATGGTTCTTTGTGATCTCCTTCTTAGTGTAAGCATTAACGCTATGGTAAAAGGTGTCTCAATAGACTGTGTTGTATACATGTGTATAACAGAACTGCCACAGTATACTAAAGTCATAGACTACACACTTTTTTTATGAATTCTGATCCGTTGTGGCTTTGTGCTAATTGTGGCTCGCTCTTTCATCTTGTGACGAATGTTTTTGATATTGAGGCCACAACATTATTAACTAAGGATTAGCTCAGTGTAAAGGATTGGTCTGGGAAACGCTGTAAAATATGCTCGTATAACATTGGATAAAGGAACCTGCCCAATAGCATTCACCTAAGATTATTCCTATACATTAATATCGTATTCTTGAAAGGGATGTGTTTTGAATAAGTCGTACAACTCAAACAGCAAATGAAGTTAGAAATAGTTTAAACAGGCTCCCTCCATCTCGGACACCTTCTAATTCATCACGACTCCTATGTTATCCTCTTCACTCCATCAGTTAAGGTCACCTGTGGCTCAGAATTAGCATGCTTCCTATCGAAGTGAGCAACTTACAAAGTACACCTGTCTTATCTCTTCAGCAGTATAAGTACCATATCCTAATGTCTTTTTTCAATATCAAAAGCCCCTTGAACTTTATCTAAGGCAATTACAGGACGTGCCACTTGAATTAAATTACAAGATGGTAAAGGCTATTAAAGAGCATGAACATACAAGGGTGAGCGTACAAGAGGGAAAGGTATTTGAGTGATGACTAGAGGTATGCCTAAACTGTAAAAAAGTGGAATCCTTTTGACATCTGTCTCTCTAGATGACCTATTCTAAGACATCCAGTGTATTCCGCGCCAAAATGTCCACTGGAGAGCTAGGCTGCACCAAAGATTCTTGCCTGGATAAGGTTATACTGTAGGATCCCTAAGATACAGTCTTCATCCTGACATAGTTAAATAACAAATGTAGTTAATAGATTTATAGCTGCCTTTAAACACAGGATCTACTGTTCTGATAACAGAACAGCTTCCCTGGTGTTCCTTGTACGAACGACCCTAGAGTGTGCTCATTTTACGTTTCATGTTTAAATCCCTGCCTTTTTCTTTTTCTTGATGCACCCTTTTTTATATGGCATAGTTATATTGTATGATATCGGTAACCCTAAGAACGTCACTCCTATACATGTATTTCCAGTTGCAGTATTAATCAACGCGTCTACACGATGTATTTTCTTGACGACTGTAGTTTTTATCATTCAATTTCCTTTCTTACAATCAAGATGGCTCCGCATTCCCGATCATCGGACAGAGTAATATAGATCCATTTTTCAAAACCTGCATTTTCCCCACCTATGCACAGGAATTTACCCTAAAAAACTTTGAAAATGAATCATCAATTCACATTTTATCATATACCTAAGATACTTGGCTACCACACATACTTTATTCCAACGGTTTTTGACCAGCGTTTGCAATTTTATAAACTTCGATGTGACATGTTACGTCCGATACCCCTAAATAGATTGTTATTTTGGAATTTCTGTTGTACCAGCAATACATGGATAAACTGATACCAATATATTTTCAAAATAAGGCTCATACATACACCTTTACCCCATCCTTAAAGACATACAACATGCATTTGAAATCTTCTGTCTCAGATTTGAATTTTGTTCAACTCACCATAATTCTTGACTGTTTTGTATTAATTCACACCATTTCGTTTCCGCTCAATTAGTCTAGATACTTATTAGCTTGAGAAATGTTTAAATGTCATTCATTGTTAACCTTATACCTTTTACATGTAGGGCATTTATTTCAGATGGAGCTATCAGCCACATAATATTGTTTCACTACGACAAGCCTATCACACACGTTTCCGTCACGATTTGGGGTCTTTTTTTCGAGCACACCTGAGGCGCGCTAGGAGACATACCGAAAGCATACCGAATTCTCACTGAATGCCTATGAGCAGCTCGTCCACCTTACTGCCTCCATGACAGGCTCTTATACCTGCTCTACCTCCTCTCTACAGAGCACAATGAAGACTATCGGCGTCGACCCCCGAAATACCCGGGCGCCT
The DNA here is from genome assembly GCA_950022655.1 of Alentia gelatinosa. NCBI lineage: Eukaryota > Metazoa > Annelida > Polychaeta > Phyllodocida > Polynoidae > Alentia > Alentia gelatinosa. Next base: position 44,496,123 of record OX465586.1, read on the forward strand.
TCTGGTCATTAGCATGTCCGAGTCCTGCTGGCTTCCTCCTGGGCTTTGCACGTGACGGGAAGCGGCCAATAGGAGTTCCGCAGACAAAACGTCTCGCGTCCGGTATGAGAGTCCGCTGTTATAAGAGTCTCTTAGCGGCGACATATAGCTGCCCACCTCGCCCACCTCCCCCCTCCCGGCCGATCGTGGCACTAAAGGGATGGGGACTGAGGAGGGGCTATAACCCTTTACTTTCTCCTCTCTTTTTTAGGGTTAGTCTCATGCAGCCGGACACACATCCGCCTGCATGACTTCCGTGTTTTCTATGAATCTTCTGTGTCTTAAGCTTTGGTACTTTATATAATGCTCCCGAGCTTCTCAGTTTGTGAAGAAGTGCCTCATCCCTTGTTACTTTATGTTGTGCAGAACCCTTACAGATTACTAATTTGATCCCAGTCTAGAACCCTGTGTATGTTTCTCTTCAATTCGCAGATACACCAAATGAACCCTGCAACTTTAACACCTTCTATGCTGTGTGATTCTTATGTTATATGTTTATTTTGTGTACATGTATCATAACTAAATACTATTTAATGATATTATACTGGTATATTGACTACATATGTGAATTTAGAGAGCCTCTCCAATAATCGTCAGTTCCTTGCTGTAATGAGCTTTGTTTCCCTTTATGCAACCTCTATTCCAATATGGTTGTTCCCCCTTATTTTCCCCTTGTTGTGTCCTATCCCATCCTGCTCTCATGTTTCACTCTATTGCTATAAGAATCTTCCAATCTTATGTCCTATGCCCCACATTTCAGTTCTTCCGTTAAGAGACCATATGTGTTGGATTTTGTGTTATGGCCTCTGATATGTTATCCACCTTCTGCGGTGAACATATATTCTCATGTCAAATTCCCCTTTCCAAATCCTCCCATAGCAACACCTTGACAAAAGCAGCATGATGCTAGCCGCAATTCAATTTGAAACTAAAGAAATATTACTTTAATGTCGCTGCCGCCTGTAATGTCAGAAGACTATCCCCTTAGAGTTCTCGGGCGCGTCCATCGATTCATCAACACAGATGGAGGTTTTGGCTTGTCGTGATGCCGCCAACCCTCTCTGGATTCTGCCTGCAGTGAAGTCTGCTGCCGCTCTAAAAGAAGACTCAATTTAATATCCATAGACCACGCGTGCTATTGTCTCGTAGGTGCGTGACCGTGTCTACCAGAGAAAGCCATAAAATCGTTCCCCCTTGGAGCTACCACAAAACATGGAATTTCTACTTCCATGTAATTTCCCACACTCCTTATGAGCTCCAGAAAAAAAGAATAAAGAAGACTAAACGAGTGAAACAGGACTGCCGAGCGTTGTCGATATTTCACGGTCAATTTCAATTGTCCATCCATGAATTCACTAACGCAAGGAGGTCGTTAGAGAGAAAAATTCTCAGCTGACATGAAAATCCCCATACTTGAAAGTTGTAGTGTCACACGGGCAGGGCTCTCTTTCTCTGTCTTGCTCATTGTGTATCTCTTTCCCTTTTTCTCTTCACATATATGTATATATATGATATATATCTATATATATATATATATTTGTATATATATGATCTAGTCATCTATCTCTCCCCTCGGCCTTTTCATTCTGTCTTTGTCTCTCGGGGTCTCCTTCTACACATATATCTAATGTTTTGTTGTTGTTTTTTTCAGTGAAGGTTCAAGCAGTACGTATATTTAGTGTGGTACTCCGGGCGATCCAACACAAGTAGCCCAGCCCCCGTTGCTCTCTTCCCGGCCCTGTGGGCTGGTGCCTGTTATCTGAGCGTATTTACCTGCACTTGATTGGGCCTCGCAGGTCTAACACCAGGCAATCACATCTCTCTGAGGGTCAGAGGTGGCCGTCCCATCCGCCATACTGCTCTTTTTGTCTGTCTAGGAGGCCCTATTCACCTCAGGCCCTGGAGAGAGGGCTTTACCCAGTCATGCACAAGCAGCGACATATGTTGGTTGCCTACAACCACGAAACAATCTAGGCCAACAAGGACAACATATAGCTGGAGGGATCGATGGAGTGGAGTGGAGCCGTTTAATCCACTTAATCATTACAAGGAACACACATTGCCTTGATGTGCGCTATGAGTCGAGGGTATTTCGTCCTGCTCTGGGAAATACTATTGGGTTCTTGGGGCTTGGTGAGGGGTAGAAGGATGAATTACAGGGGAAATGACTGTAGGATATTGATTATATCGTAGCCCTGTTGTATTTATCTAGGATGATGTCAGATTAGATATGATAGGTGGTTCATGCCTGTGTACTGTTTGCGCTCTATCTACGATACATTACTGCTTTATCAGGAGTCACTGCCATTTCACTAGTGGTGGATTCAGATACCAACCGAATAGCTGCAGGGTTGCATTAAGGATTTAAAACACGTTATTTATAATTATTCAGTTGGATCTATTACAAGCTGTCTCAGTGGTACTTTTAAGAATCAGCAGCCCAATATGTTAAAAAAGGGGCAGAATACAGGGGCATTTGCAAACCTTATGACCGCATGTGTCAGAAAGGTATGTTTCTTTGAGTAGGACTAACGTGGTCATGGTTTTCATTTTGTCAGACGTCGGTGGTAAAATTGGAAAAACGAGTAAGTTCTGGTATGCTGTTGAAATAAACCGTGTATCATGGACGCGTTATTGTGTTAATCTTTCTTTTTTCAGTACTATAATATCCAAACACCAAACAATAAAACACTATCAGTTATAGTCTGATACATTGTACATAGTGCGCTAAATAAAATAGTTACGTGCAAAACTACACATTATGAAAAGTAAATTTGATTTATAAATATAGACGACATGTTTAAGACTCACATCACGTGCACCTAATTCAATTGACGTTTTACAGGGTATGATTACATTATACAAAAGACAATACGATAACACCTAGAGTATTAGAGAGAAAGTGAAATAAAAAATATATCTAATAGATTTTTGCACATTTTGCAATATACATTTTAAAAGGAAATCTTTGACTATGCCTCTTGGCATGTCAACTTAAAAGAAATTAAAATCTACAAAGGAAATAAAGAGACCTTGCTCATTGCTACGTAAATCCAGTCTTATACTTTTTGTGTAGCACGAACAGTGGTTTTAGTTTTATATATAATATTCAAATAGGCACAATTCTTTCTTGACTTTCAGGTGTTAATCTCTAATGTAATGAACTAATTTCCTCCAATAGTCGGTACCAGTCCCTGACTTGAAAAACAGATCAAGAATAAGAAAAACAACCGGAAATTTGACGTGTGCCAGCTGTTTAAAATGAAAAGCCACATGATCTACATGGCGTATAGAGAACTGGGAACCAAGAAGCTTGCGAGTAGTATATGGAATTGGGGCTTGAGGCGGGTTGTTTTGTGAATTGGGCAAGGAATTACATTTTTCATACGATCTGCAAATACACGAATTTAAAGGAGTACGACATGCAAGGGTACCCATTTGAATGAAGAAGACTTTCATTTGAAGCATTGTAAAATAAGTATGTACCACGAATTACTGAAATGCATCTTTGACCATGGCGCAGAGTGGGAACAAGAGAAATAATTCCATTGCAGTTCCCCGTCGTAGGCCGGCTATTCAATCTCTTTCCGTAACTGAAAGGTTATTTATTGTACATGACATTCGGAACCCTATAAGAATGCAATGTGTTTGATCGTACCTCTCTGCTTTCTTTAGTCCGTGAACAGAACAGGTCTATCATATACTAAGTGTACTCTGTGCTATTTTGATTTCTTTTCCCTATCATGGCTTCCGCTATAGATTTCATAGCTTAGAATAGCAGAATAAGATAGATGCTATTATCGAGGTCAACAGTCATCAATTCGTGCCATGTATGAGGTATAATATACTTCGAAACACACACACAGAGGTATCCATAAGGCATACGAAGAGAAAGAGAAACATCTCCCGTCGGAGTATTCTATATCTAAACTATCAATCTGTTTTATACAATGAAGATGTCCCTCATTATTTTGAAACCGATGACTTTTAAAATGAATTCTGCAACTTCTCCAATTTGACTTTGGGCGTCTTTACAGAGAGAAAGCGTATGTTTCTGAAGAAGAACTCCTTTGAAAGTTCTTTAACCCGAAACATTTCCCTTCAGTGATTCTTGAAGCCTTGCCCATAGGCATTCCATAGTAGATATCCAATCGCTCTGTGCAGAAATCGGTATTTACGTGTAGTTCCTTAAAGATGACTCTGATGCCGAGACTTTCTCTCCTATTCCTTTACATCTAATCGGCGTATGTCTACAAAGACGTCTCGATTTTCTAGAGGCTGTCAGTAAAGGCTCCAACAATCCATACTGTAGGTAGCTCCTATTACCAACATAATCTGTCACTGGTCTCTTTGAGCCAATGCCTGAGGACATCATTGTATTGGCCACCAAAAGAATTCCGCGGGCATCCCATTGGATAGCACAAAATGTTGATTCCATGGCTTAAGGGCCCACTGACATATTTTTATCATCCGTCCCAAAACTCTTTCACCTGAAAATATGTGAATGGCATTCATGTGTAGTGCATCTTGACCAATGACTTTAGAATGTTACAACCAGAAACCCGGATTTTCTGCCTACATTAGAATAAGATCTTTCAGTCAGCAATTCCCACTATCATTTAGAGAACGTCTCGAGGAGTTCTATGTGACCATACGTGGTGTCTGCATCTGTTGTCAGTCAGAAATGGAGAGGCCTAGTTCTAGGACACAGGAGAGAAATCTAACTGTCATTATAGATGGTAAGATCGCTTCATAATCATTTTACGATGTTGATTTCCTATTTCAAAATAGGTCTTTGAGATAGTATCCATATATGTACCGAGCTACATGGTTCCACATTGGTTGTGATATCTAAATCTTCATAGGGATTTATTGTCATAGAAGTAGCTTACATTTATGCAGCAGTGCTCCTTAATCTATAGTTTTCCCGTGTTCATATGCAATTGGCTTAGGAAGTCTGTTAGAAATCTGCTATACAATTTTAATGAGAACGTTTGTTCTTTGGTCTGCTGTTATGCCTATATTTGTGAAAGCAGATCACGCAGTAGATGTTCAGTGATTATCATTTCGCCTTCCTTCAGGACCCCTACATATTAAACCTTCCCCTCACTGCTTCCTAGAGTTAGCATTACCGCTTTGATGCAAACATGGGACATCAATCTGGACTCGATTATCATCTAGTCGCCAAGGATATTCACAATTGAGCGAAAACCTATGAATAATTGCAGGATTACAGGATCAGAAGGGATTTAGTATTTACCTTTAAACGTGTCTACAGATCGGGGACCTGTTTCACTAGTTTTGTGACTAGATGTCTAGATGGCATGACATATCTAGAGGGTGTGTCTGGTTTCATAAGAACTATACATTAAACTTCATTTTGTTCGTTCTTGCTTGCACTGTTGGTGCCGCTTTTCATGTCTCTCTTCACTTTTGTCACAAAACTAGTGAAACATGTCCATGATGTGTAGATTTGTCTAATTCCTATGTTTGGGGTCTGTCTTTTCCCAAGGGCAGCTACTTGTGTTGTCACAAAACCAGACAACCCAATCTGTCTGTATGGTGTCACAGACATGTCACGAAACCAGTGTAACAGTTCCCTGGACAATTACCTGGAGATCCATGTAGACTGTAAATACTTTCCCGTAAATTCTGCGGTATTTTGATAACGGTTGAGACCTGTAAATATGAAGGTGCAGAGCTGTATGAAATTTATTACCCACCAAATACAGAATCTCCATAGGAAATGTATAGAGCATCTGGAATCAACTACCTGGAGATTCTGACATGTCAGAATCTCCTGCAGGAGATTCCGAAAAAAAAGTCCCATCCATAATGAGGTCAAGTTATCATGCACTTCAAAATCAGTTTTGGGAATGTTCATTCAATATCAATTATTTAAAATCAGTCATAATAATCTCATTTAGCATCAGAAATCACCGTCAGACCATGCTTTTCACGCTAAAATCGTGGGGAAATGACGAACTATATTATTGGTGTAAGTCTACACCGAATTACTCCTAGGCTTGACAGTGCTGCGGTGTTTGGAATTAAGTGTCTCGCAGAAACATATTTATTGCAAAAGATTTGTTATTAATCATGAAGGTGGGTAAGAAATACAATAACGACTGGATTTGTATACGAGTGACCGTAATCTCATCATAGTTGACGACGTAATATCCTCGCTAATCACTCGGATATTATTATGCGTCAACTACTCGGAGATTATGGCCACTCATACACAAAACCAGTCATTATTGTGTATATATTATATGAATGGCCCTTCAAAATGCATATACCATAAATCTTGTTATTAAGGGGCTCGAGAACTACTTTATTTAGGGATTATCCATAAAATATCTATGCAGAACTTCTGAAATTTTAGAACCCCAAACCCTCTTCCCAATTTTGTATGCAATGGAACAAAAAAGAAGCATACACAAAATTTCCGAAATTCTTGGCCACCTACCCCTCTCATCGGTACATACGTTATTGCTGGTCCCCAGGAGATTATCATCACTGATATTTTAACATCTGAGCTTTTCAACTCTAACATTATCAGTGCCGAATGTAACACAGGTATACTCATCAGAATTTGACAGTACAAGGCCGAATTTGATATTGCAGGATGAAGACAATCCTATTCATATTTCAGAAATATCCTATGAAAGTGGTGTTTAATCCTCTGAATAATATAAATGTGAGGAAAACTTGAGATTGAATGGGGTTTAAATGGAAGAAATCTTATAGGAGCTTAATCAATATCTATTACCCATTTTGCTGAAGTTAACTCCTGCAATTTATTCTCTACGTTGATTTGTTGCTGATATTGGAGTTATTCTAAGTGTATCTAATTTATCCATATCTCCAGCTCCACATAATAAACTGACCATAGATTGGATGGATCACAGTCCTGAATATGTTTACAATTTAATACGGTTTTGTAATACGAAATATAGGGAATGGAACTGTAGATAAGATTATGGTGATATGGTGTCCACGTTTACTGTAGTATGTTGTATATTTTACTGAAATCTTTTACAGCGTGTCATTACATTCCTTTCACTAGCCTTCCCCAGCTCTTTTTGCAGTACGATTTACACAGAAATGTTGACAATCAGACATCCCAGAGGAGCCAGTCGCACGATCCTCATGCTTCGTATCAGTTTCATTTTGAAACTTCCCCGTTATAATTGTCGAGCTTAACTCCCAGACGAAGCAGTCGAAGCAGTCTAATATACCTCCACTTTCGTAGCACATGATGATCTCATTAAAAACTAAGAGGCTGAAATGAAGTTTCAACGATATTATAACGATAAAAAAAGTTATATGTTACAGTAATGATACCTCAGATATTCAGTTTCTATTCTAAATTTTAGTACATGAAGTATCTTCGATGTGCTCTGGTGGTCGGTCAATGGCATTTTTTTAGAAGTCTGTTTAGTTTAGATTTAATTCGCTGGAGGCAATACAGACATCTGTTGTCTAAGGCTGGGAACAATCTTTAGAAATACCAACATGCGAAGAGCGGTTGTAATGCACAAAATGGCGGTAATGTCCTCCATCCACATTCACTATAGCATACGAGCTTAATGTGGAGTGACATTGTATGTAGTGTTTCATTATATTGGTTAATGATAGTGACAATCATCTCATATAATGTTTAACAAATACGTCTCAGTACTATGTGGAACACAATAGATATAACGTCTCCTTGAATCTTTGAAACCTGGTGACCTCTAAGAGGGTTGTCTTGTTTCCTGGGCCTGATCCTGTGCTACGTGGTTAATTAGGGAACTAATTACCAGCTTTGAATTTTAGCTCTCTTCTGGTTTGCCTATCATCCTCTGTTGACATGTATCATTTGACTAATGCTCTGGCACTCTTAGAATTTGATCGTTTTTGAATAAAGTGCACACATTACCTTTCTCTATGTGCTTATAGGTAAGGTCATTTTAATATGCATTTTCCGGGGATGGTTAGCCCACAATGAGTGATATGAATATCTTATATAAATGGTCGCAGATGTCAAATGAACACATCGATCGGATATTTGCCTTAACGATAGTTTTACACCATCTAGGATCTAGAAGTTTATGTTACCAAGAAAATGGAGACAATTTCTACAGAGGATATGGGTTCCTATAAAGCATATTTCTACCGAACATCGAATAGAGGTGTCCGGAGACAAGATATGATCTATACCACCTACTGATTTCATTACATTACAATTTTGGCAAAATAGGCCTGATATTGATCCCCTTTATTGTTGCCAAAATACTAGTCATGTTATAATGGAGTAAACCGAGACCAAACAATGTAAAGATAAACTAATCTGATATATCTGCTGAATTGCTATTTGCCTGTTTCTTACTGGTGACAATAACGAATCCTCTGATAAACGCATTCTTTCCTGGCTATTGCCGTATAAATAAGTATCTTACCATTATATTTCGTGGCGCAGCGGGGGACAAATACAGAGAGTGGATACTATGTAAGTAAGGTTAAACCTATATTCCATCAGGACAATAACGCTTTCACTAAGGGCTGAGTAACGTGATATATAACAGGAAGTGGTCGCGATGTGTAATTATATAATACCTCACAAGGTATCCCTGAAATCGCGCCACTTCCTGCAGCAAGCTTCCTGTTGAGTGAAATGGGATTAGACAATGGGTCAGGAATTCGGCACATGGGTAGCTTCCTGACTGGTATTATGAATGGACTGATTAAGTAAGTCCATGTCCTGACTGGGGAATGAGCTCCCGTTGTGCGGCCTATACGTATGATTGGTGAACCTTTGAGATGTTTACTAGTTGTGCCATCTAACTTTGTGATAGTTAAATGACAGGTGTAGAATGATAACACTCCGTTACTGTGATAGAAATATAAATACATTCTTCAGGTCTAACGTGGCCTGTAAATATGGGAAATGTATCTGCAGTTCTCCTTCAACAAGTCAAACAGAATATTGTCATACAGATAACATACCATTTATGTTTTCTGTTAACGAACAGCAAACTAACTTTTTTTGTCGATCTTTCTGTGATCATTCATATATCGTTTCCTATTGACTTTGGCTTTGAGGGATGTTCTGTATTTTTGCCTCAGTATCAGCCTCATATCAGTCTCAGTATAAGATAGCGCTATAGCTCGATATGTTCCCCGACCTTGGTGATAATATTTCCCATGTAAGGGAACGATTTAACACAGATTATATTAGAGGTTTTATTTGGCATGACGTTTCTCAGGGGGAAAACTATCATAGCGAGAGAGATTTCTAAATCATCAATCTCACAATTTGAACATTTATTTTTAGATTACTAGAAATCTGAAATGCATCATCGCAAAACGAATTATCGTTACTCTAGATTTATAAATTCATTCAACTAAACCAATACATAAATGTCAAAGAACGAGGCGGAAACTTTGGATGTTCAAACCGTTTAATCAACGTTGGCGTGTTCTACATATTTAACTGTAGTATAGTATATAATCAACCTGCGTGGAACTGGAAGGGAGGGACAGATCTGCAAACCATTTATGAATGTCTCAGATAACTCAGAAGTTCTACTTTTCAGTATTTCCGACAGGGACTGAACCTAGTGACGGTTAATGCCGTCCAAGCTGCACGGAAGCCGACGTTAACATCCCCGGACAATATAAGTATGTGTGGAAAAGTAGTGTTGAGCAGTGAAGAAATGTAGGCAGACCCCTGTTGTGGACATGGGCCCTAGCATTTATATATTTTGATGCGTAATCTGATTACAATGCAGGGGCGACGCGTCGTGCTTTATTACCCACAGGTATATAATGGAATGAGGGCGGCATTCTAAATACCAGCAGCATATATGGTCAGATTTAAGTGCTGCCTATCCGATTTTGTAGATTAACATTGTATTAGCATCACATAAACGGGATTTTTGTGCAATGGCGTATGTGTTAAGTGTTGGAATGATGTAAACACAACTTCTGCTATTTTGCCATAAATTGCGATTCGGGGTGGTGCGGGGGCTTGCGAACCTGCACCTCTGGAGGTACCGCATTTACCTCGGATCGCAAGGTAAAATCGATTCCGTGTGGAGACTGCCCCGCTTGCGACTGGGCGCTTGCAATCCTAGGTACATAGGTACGCCCAGTCTCAGACGGTGCGTACCAAATATCAAACATGTTTGATATTCAAAAGCGCTTGCGATCCGGGGTACATGCCGTACGCCCATTCTGAGACTGGGTATGCCTATAGTCTCAGACTGGAGGGAAACTTGCTGTCTCCACTGTGCGTTTTGCCGCGTTGCGATCCTGAAGGTGCGCCCAGCCCGTACCTATGTACCTTGGATCGCACAGTGGAGACAGGGCTTCATACTTTGATCCAGGCTCGGCTATAGCCGTCGTCTGCCTGGTCCAGCTGGCGTAGAGATTTAGTCATTGATTGCTGTAAGGTAATTGATATGGTACAAGTGAATACGGTCAGCACAATTAATAATAATGATAAAATGATGATGAGCCGATCGATCGATAATCACAAGCTCTCCGTGGTCTCGTGGTTAACAGTAAACGGTACGTTTTGTTATAAATCGATGATATCATGTTTCATTGCCAGTATTGAAGATATTCAGGTTATGAGAACATTTCCTGATTTTAAAGGTCATTATGTACATAGTATACATAACCAGCAAACCATACTTTTACAGGCGGGGAAAGTGTTCATAGGGGATTTCTGAGGTAGGTTGATATATTGAAAGGTAATCTTCTCATTTGCCTACCAGAATTACAGTTACCTGTAGGTTATTGATCGCTGGCTTATAAAACAGTTCTACAACCGGTTAGGTATCGTCTTATACACTGACTAAATGCGTAATTATAACTCCATATTCCCATATCTCATCTTCCTCTGACCTCATAGGGCGATCGAACAATCACTATTTTACTTGCTTTTCTTTACTCATCGATTGTCTATTGATGTGAAACTCGTACTTATTTTTATATTCCCATTTTCCGTGCCATTCAGCAGACCTAATACGGAATAATACGGCATTGGCTTACAGGCAAATCATTGGGTATTAGTGAGTTCTAGAACAGGGAACGCCTGCGAAGTTTTGATGTATTTGCTATAGAATTAAAGCTGACAGGTTATTCTATTTGCTTAATGAGCCCGTGTCTAGATCAAAAAAGAAATTGTATCCATTCTTGACGGCCCTATTTATCACAACTTATGAAACCGGCGGAGTGATCTGGTTTGTACCTTTGATCTCAGTCAGATTATTCCGCGTGTTAGAATCACACAACTTGTCCATCAGCCAGTTCTAACGAGACTAACACTGATTGAAATATCACTATTCTTTCACCCTGCGAGATTGTGTATGCATTAGTTCGAGAACCATAGGCCTGATAAGATCACTTATACCATGTGCGCATTTGGTCGTAAATAAATGATGCGAGCATGATACATATTTTTGGGGACTAATACTACATTTCTACGAAAAAGGGCTTTCAAGGAAGCATAAGTGTTGATGGAGAATATAAATACTGTAACTACTTTATGAGCATCGCTCTCTTTATTATACTTTTCAAAGGAATGTTACATCCAAGCTATTTGATTCAGTTAGATGAAACGAGATCATACATACATAGCTTACATATAGTAATTGTTAAGACATACATTTCACATGGGGGGATAGGTATTAAGGACATACACTGTTCAAATATCGTCACATAGTAGAAGGAACCAGAACCGTTATGTTTTGTCAATTGTTTACAAATCAAGAGTACATAGAGATGTATCCATTAAGATCCCATTCTAATTGTTCTGTTATCTTTTATATATGTGTATAACAGCAAAGGAAATAGATACAGGTCTAAATCAGTGTATGTTCTCAGAGATAACAGTGTTTCCAGCAGTCGAAATTATATTGCTTACAACCTTTATGGCTTAACCTTAAAGTACTGAAAGGAGGACCCTGAAGGCCTTGTAGTCAAAAACCCGTATGACATAAGAAGATATCAGAATCAGTAAAATCAATCTATGCAAATAATGTCTACTAAAGTGTACACTTGAAATTCTCATGCAGGAACCTTCAATAAGCCTTTGCAAGGCCAGAATCCAATAGGATACCGAAACTAAGTAGAGATGCGTACATCATTGAATATGAACAATATCTGAAACGTCCCGAGATTGGAAGTCAAAATCCATTGGTTTCTTGAAACACAATAAACAGAGCCTCGATGAGATCAAAACCATCGATAAATGAATGTAAAGATCCCTTCATATCTCATGATATCTTGACCGTCTCTCAGACAATTCCATTTAAAGGATTCACACAAGCCAGCGTTTGGCGTCTGTGGTGCTGGGGTTTGGTGATGTAGCCCCGTGCGGCGCAGAGGGGGGAGATCTGGTAGCCGGGGATCGTGGGACCTTAACATTAAAGCCTGGCTTACTTTCCCGCCCTCCTATCACCCAGAGCGGTGTTAAAACAATGTGCCTTGTTGCGCGGCGTTTGGTTCTGAAGCTCCTGAAGCCCATCGGGGGTGCCAGCTTCAGGCACGTATCTGGACTGGCAGACCTGGGTTCTCTAGTAATCTAATACTTGGGGATGAACGTGCCCCCGCACTAAACACCACAACAGGATCTCTTTTCTTTATACTAAAGAAATAGCTACACATCTAAAACCCTGCATTCTCACCTTGAGTGTCAGGAATTGTATCCCATGCGACCCACACAGAGAAAGAAGGACAAGTAAATAAGGGGATTGAGATAGAGGATCTAAATAGCTTTGGATGTATGTCTTTTGTAGCTGTAACACAGAAATTCCATTTATGTATACAAACGTCAGCCATCATCAGCTTGTTATTCTGATATCGCGTAACTGTTATCGAAATGATCAAAGGGCATCGTGATCATAGAAATATTTTAGATACTATACGTTTTCTGCGCCATTCATCTCATGCTTTATTATATTCCAACTGTAGGTCCGGGTGATACTCATCGGTCCCATCTCCTCCCTAATAATTGAAGGATTTCATCCATAATATTTGAATGATTTTATCCTTAATAGTTGAAGGACTCATTAGCTCATTCGGTTCCACACCCTTGCAGTTATATCATGAACTCATCCTATACCTTTATACACTGCAGTCACACATTATATAAGTATCACCAAGTAAGTTTATAAGGTTTCCCTTGGTTACAATATTCTTAGCCACAGCAAATAGAACGTTAAAATTTGCACTTATTCCTCACTTGATAACACATAAAAAGTCTCTTCAGGACCTACACTTCAATTCCTTGTGTCATTTTCTGGCCCTACAATACGATGCACCCTTCGACTTTCACTTATAAAGCTGCAGTACTGCTGACACGACAGTACTGTAGCTTCGACTCAACTCTAGGGCTACTCCTACAGTTGAGTGCCACTTTATCACATCACTATGAAAGACGTATTAATACGACATGTCAACGCTTGTAGTTTACCATGCAGACTAGATGAAATTATGGAAATCTGCAAAGATGACCAAATCACGGCAATAAGCGAGACTTGGCTAAATGAGCTACACGATGGCTCTGTAACCCAATGGGCTAATCATGTGTTATTTAGGCAGGATCGCACAGAGGGCAAAGGAGGGGGAGTTGGATGCTATGTAAAGGGAGAGCTGGGAAACTGGTGTCAAAAGATAGAATCGCTTAGTAAAAGTAATTTTCATTATGAACTACTTACACTTCTGGTGGACAAGCCCTGTAATAAGAAAATGATAATCATGACATGGTATCGTTCACAGCGAGGAGATATCGAAATCTTTTTTGACACCTTGCAGGAAATCTTGAGCAATGATATAATGAAGAATAAGGAAATTTGGCTATTAGGGGATTTAAACATCGATTTAAATTCTAGGGAAGGAAATAGAGGAGCAAGGCTGCTGGATATAACTAAAGATAAGGGACTTAAACAATTAATTCAAGATATAACTAGACCGAACAAAACTAGTAATGGCACCAGAATAGATCACATTTTTACAAATTGCGCGTACATAATAAGTAGTGGTGTCGGTGATGATTTATTGTGCGATCACTTTTCGATTTTTGCTAGGAAAAAGAAACCCAGAGAAGAGCACAATCCGATAACCTTCGAAGGGAGAACATATCGTAATTATAATAGGGAAAAGCTTTTTGATTTTCTTGCATCGCAAGACTGGACTGACTACTGGACAAGCACTGATCACAACTATCTGTGGGACACAGTCATTGGCTTTGTTAACTGTTTTCTAAATGAAACCTGCCCCAAACGAGCAATGCGATACAGTAGAGCTAGAAATCCCTGGATAAATGATGACTTACTGTCTAAAATTAATGAGAAATCTGAACTGATAAAAAAATATAAAGCAAATGGTAGCGTTGAGATGCTAGAGGAGATAAAAATCTTAGGCAGGACTATAAGTAAGGATATTAAAAAAATGTAGAGATGAATATTGCATTACAATGTTAGATGAGAGTAGGGCAAAACCGAATGAGTTTTGGAGAAATATCGGCACCTTGCTTAATGGAGAGAAGGGTACTAGTTCTTGCACGCTAACTGACCCAGAATCTGACAACAAGATTGCGTATGAAGAAACCACCGACTATGTGAATGAATACTTCGCTAAAATTGGTAAGGAGTTATACTCATGCTGCGATCCCGCTAGTATAGCTAGCAATATCGACAAAATATGTGCTGCCAACCCAATGGACTTGGATGACGAGGGTGAAAATGGTATCCCCCAAACAGATAAGGCAGAGTTAGAGGATATAGTTGAGGGAATGAGCACCAACAAATCTTCAGGCTTAACGGACATCTCCGCCAAAGTAATGAAGGATACTATGCTGATTCTGTTGGATGAATTTGTACACCTCATTAATTGTTCTCTGGTTAGTGGCGTGGTTCCCACTGCGTGGAAACGAGGAGTAGTGACCCCATTACCAAAGACAGGAGATAGTAGTAATATAAATAATTGGCGGCCAATTACAATTCTGCCCATGCCAAGCAAGGTGCTGGAGAAAGTATTTCACCAAAGGTTGTATCATTTTGTTGACAGTAGGGAAATGCTATATGACAAACAGTATGGCTTCCGCCCAAACAGAGGCACTGGCGATGCCCTCTATAGTTTCACGGAAGACTTATACAAAGCCAAGGATAGGGCACTGGTTACAGCCAGTTGCTTTGTCGACATGCGAAAAGCCTTTGACTGTGTCCCACACCACTTACTCTTGCTCAAACTCAGGCACATGTATCAGTTACCTAGCGACTATGTAGACTGGGTGGAAAACTACCTGCTAGATAGACGACAGGTGACCAAAGTGAACGGATCAGTATCCAATGAAGCAAGGGTGGATTTTGGAGTACCGCAGGGATCAGTGCTTGGGCCCCTCTTGTTCATCTTGTTCGTGAATGATATGTGCGATGAAATTGCAGACTGCAAAACGATACAGTATGCGGACGACCTTGTTGTTTATTGTTCACATATGGGTGAGAATGTGGCTACTGAGAAATTACAAGCTGCTGTGAATAGAATTAGTTGCTGGTGTTCTGAAAACGGCATGACACTGAATGTCAAGAAAACCATGACGTGTTGGTATGGGACAAAACCTCGGCTGAAAAAATTAAGACAAATGCAAATAACTTGCAATAACAAACAACTGCCTTACTGCAAGGAGTATCGATATCTAGGTGTAAACCTAGACTCAACCCTCAGTCTAACAAATCACATGAAGGCGGTGAACAAGAGCGTTAACGCGAGATTATTCAAGTTATCAAAGCTTCGCAGCAGGTTGACATTGACCGTAGCCAGATTGATCTACCTGAGTACAATTCGTCCAGTTTTAGAATATGCCAGTTTTCTGCATGACGGTGCCACAACCGCAGATGTTACAAAGCTGCAGAGGTTACAAAACCGTGGGCTCAGAATTGTAAATCGATGTGGCATTAGAGAAGTTAGTGTGGACCATCTTCATGTTTCGTTAAATGTTGAGAGGCTTGAAACAAGACGGATGAGGCAGATGATGAGTCTGACTTATAAGCGTGCTGGGGTAGCGGAAAACATAGACAATTTGAATAGAGGTACTAGGAGAGACGCAAATGTTCGCCTAAAGGCATACAACTTTAAAGGGAATGGCTACAAAAAGAGTCCAGACTATAGATGTACACTGCTGTGGGACAAGCTGAGTGTAGGAACCCAGCATGCACCATCCAAAGCGGAGTTCAAAAACAAAGCTAAGGTAGAACTAAAGAATCTGGGTTATACGTAAAAACCCTAAGCATGATCCCTCTCCCTCTCGTTTCTCGTTTCTAGTTTCTAGTTATCAGCTCTACTTACTGAAATGAAGAAATGTGTGTGATCTGCCACCAATGTTTGTATATATATATATCTAGAGAATGTAACTTTCATCCATCATTATATATCCATCCACTGCGATTGTATGCAGCCTTACTTGATGTATTCTTGTTCATGGAAGACCTGAACAGTAGATAATGCGTCTTTAAAAGATTTCTTTTCCAAAAGCCTGTCCTTTGTCTTTTATAGACCGGAGCTTCAACGGTGTTGTTAACAGACGAGCTGCATAGTTATATGCACTTTCAATCAAAAATTGAATCGAATTTCAAGTATCCATCAAAATATATAGTTTTCTATAGAGCAATTGACAATAGACTTTCGGCATCTCTTAGGAACGTAGTGCAGTTAATTTCTACTTATTCTCCAAAAGGTGGTCGATGAAAGCAACGAGTATACTCATTGATGAAAATAATGTTGATTCTATAGGAAAACCTAACTACATATTTATCAGTCTAGAGGAAAATGTTGGTCTCATCTGCAGCTGATGCAGGTAGTCAATAAGATGCAAGTCACTCTGAGGAATTGAGCTTTCGGTTCTTCAGTACCTCGGTCTACACAGCTTTCCATTGACATGCACCGGATCAAAGGATAAAGACAAAGAGCGATCATCCAAGATGAAGGGGGCGTCATTTGCTAGAAGCGCTCTTAACCTGAGTTGCCGGAGCTGCTCATGTGGGCCCATGCATGCGCACCATGACCGTCTTATCAGTGGTAATGGATCAAGGGGAAGGCTGCTGCATGCACGGACTGGAGGTGGGAGGGGGTACTGGTAAACTTCGTATAGCGAAGGCGACCACACCAGTCTAAGCACGACGTGCATAGGCGATGTCCAAAGCCACCACGGACCCTGGAACAAGTGGACTTAGATTGTACCTGATATGATGATACATATTGACCAAATACATTCAACAGACTCCCCTACATCCTCTCAAAATATAATTCTATCACCCTCTCTGGATGGTAAATAATTGATGTTTAGACGTTGATCCAACCGACGGCTACACCCGATACTGAACCCTTCACTTGATGCTGTATACTGCCAGTGCTGGAGCTTTTGCTACTTAAGCTTCTCCTTCCCAAAGTAAAGCAGCGTGTAACGCCAAATATGAGGAACTAAGCCATCAGTTTGTGACATAGGATCACCTAATAAGATAGTCTTAGAGGAAGACTCATGACTCTTCTATGAGCAGACTCATGTAGAAGAGAGCAACTACAACCCACTTACTTTGCTGTTCTCACACATACCCTTGTGCATAGGATTTTATTTTGACCAGGGACGTTACATCTTTCCCCTCTGATAAATCCCACTTTTTTTCAAACTGCCTGTGATATACACGACTGAGAGCCTGGGCAGTCATTATTGGCAGGACCCCCTTTCCCCACCTCCTTGGCCGTGCGACACGCCAAAGGCACCTAGAAAGGGGGAGGGTCTAGCGCTGGGGGGCAAAACGTGTCCACATTCAGCTAATTGAGTGAGCTGTCTGTGATGTGCTCTTAACCGTCTTAATCTGCAGACGGGCATACAGCCTGGTGTGGAGGTAGTTAGGGGTAATGGAGAGCTGTGCCTCGCTCGGCGGCCCGCCAGCGCCCACAGTGGGGTAGCTGTGCGTGGTTACAATACGAGGCTGATTGATGATAGCGATAATTACCCGCCTGCCTCCTGCCACCACCAGCCGGGCAAAAGTGCGTCGGCAGATCAAAGGACGCTCATCCTTATACCCCGCGCTGCGTGCAAGGATGTGTGTGTATGGATCCCAGGCGATGGGACGTTGCCCAGGCTGGCAGAAGCTGGCCGTTTAGATCCGTCAGCGAGGTGCTCTTGTATCCGAACTGCTCAGTCTCTGTATAACGAGTATGTTAAGACGAGTACTGCGCTGAGTGTGGGAGAGTGTGGGAGTCAGACATCTTGGTTTGTGGCGAGCATTTCTCTCATACAAATATTTCTGGCCGGGATGATTTTGTTTACTAGGCTCATTCAGGTAGACTAGTAATATTATAGCAGGCTAGGCCGTGAGTGTTTGCTATTGGCCAGCCTTTATTGATAGAGGTAACAGTTCCCATTACACGCCTATCTGCAAGCAGCTTCGGGTAATTCCCTAATATGTTTTCATCCTAACAGCAACGATTACACGTGGCATACTACATCTCTGAAAACGGGTACACGTATTAATCTCTCAGCAAGCCGGAAGACAATCATGGACAAATGTATAATATATGAAATCGGCCGGAAAATGAACGAGGTCTTCTCTACCGACTGGTTGATAATGACGTGAGGCGGCCTCGTTTCCGGGGAACGAGTGAGCGGCAAGTGGGCTTGGGCCCATATTAACCAGTTAATTAACACAGCGAGAGACGGCCTCACCGAGCCATAACTACCCCTTCCTCCACCACCACCATCAGCAGTACCAACCATATCAGGATAAGCCCAACCCGACCACGCTTGCTAAAATAGATAAGACGAACTAGGAAACTTCCGGATAACCTCTATAATATCTTCCTCCCTGATGGGCTTATTGGTCGTCTGTATTAGGATTGGTGGGATGTAGATGGTACAGGGCTGTGTGGTGGGGAGATGGTGGTGTAGAGAAGGGCCGCCCGTCGAAACACCTGACAGGGGACCTGGCGGGGGACCTGACGGCAGGTGCGAGCGTCTCGTTTCCTGGTACCCGGTCAAGTGTCGGAGTCTAGCAGAGAATCCTCTTATCGCGCCGTGCTGGTGTTATCTTAGAGTTCGTAATCTGCCATTAGCTGTGGCTGTTCGCTTCTCTCTGACGTCTTCTGATCCTGCTGTTATTGATTCCAGCCCCCCGCTGGGGTGCCTAATATCTGACCACTGGAACGGAAATCTTAATAATATGTGTCATGTAACGATGTCTTAATAGGATATGTCATAACATAATGTATGTCAATGAACAACGATATGCAGGATTGTAAATGAAATTCAGCTAAGATACTGAACTGGATATTATTTTCTAATCTACAAGGTATTTGATATAGGGTCCAGTTTTATAGAACGACGATATACAGGATTGTATATGAACGTCAGCTAAAACACTGAACTCGATATTATTCTCTGATCTATAACTTATAAGGCATTTAACATGGGATCCAGTTTTATAGAGACTGTATTGAATGAAGCTATCTTTTAGAATTTCTCCAATAAGCTGTAAGAAAACCATAATTCAATAACGCAAGGGATATCAAGGTCAACAAAACCCCGCAGGCGCTCATCTCCCCACATTACCTCCCCCCCCCCCCCCCAAATCCAAACCAATATATTTTCAAATCTTAACAATTATGATCAAAAGTCACTAAAATCTAAAATGATGACCCCAAATGATCGTCAAACACTGCCTCTGCTCGACTTATGGTACTTACTTTAAAGAAGTAAACTTCCTTTTATCTGTCGTTATGATACGCTCGCAGCTATACTTGTTTGTGAATAACATCTAAATGTACTGTAACAACCCGGCTATCATATTTTTATCCCGCCCTTCTCTTCAAAAGAGCCTTATCAAAGCAGACTCACTTTATCTGCTTCGTGCTTTAGCGTCTTCTGTACCCAGACATTACCTTATCTACCTTGTCTTATCTTTTTCAAAAGGCTATGGAGAGGAGACGGAGTGTACTGGGTCTTCCCTGCCCTGCATTCGAAAATATAAAAGCTTTATAGTTATATAAATGTCTGGGATTCAGGTAATCTAGTTTGAATAGGATCTAGTTCGTCTTATTACAACGGAATGGATGATACAGTTTATATATCTAAACAGAAGAGGCAGAATTGGGACGTAGAATTCTATTTCTCGCCTTTAGAAGCAGGTGCAGCAGTCCCGATCAGTACTTTAAGTTTTCAATGACGTATTTAAGATGCAGGATCTGCATATGTGAGAGGTTTCCAATCATAGCCAGCTTTAAGAGAATGTTTCTACGTTGGTTTTTCTCCATCAGACCAAGGTTGAGTTCCTTCGTCAGGGGACGAACTCAAGCACCACTTCTCTCCCTACTTCAGTGTTGGTAAGTACAAACATATTTCTATCTAAGGTCGGGCATAACCTCCATATGGAAGCACGTACAACACGTGATGACGGATGGGCGATATTACGCCACTACGCCTGGGAGTTGTAGCATTATCGTGTAATAAAGAACGGAAAGCCATACATCTAATTTCCTCGTTATCACCTTCGTTAGAGATAACGAGGGACGAAACAACTAGGCCCAGGAAGGAGACTCTGTCACGGTAATTTCTTTCCTAAAGATCTTTATTGCGTTCGATTATTACAACCGCTCTTCCAGGCAATAACCTATGCTGGTATAGAACTTTGCCTAAACTATCTGATACCTTAAAGGTATACAGCTACACATAGTTCTGACGTGATTTTGTGAAAATGAAAGGGTGAATTGTTCCAGTCTTTAGGTGATCGCCTGGTTTGCAGTGGTTATCAGAAAGTCCATCCTACCTTCTAGTCTACACTGAATCCTTGAATGAACATAGCGAACATGTTTCGGAACAATAACGGTATGCTTGTGAAACGCACAGCAGATGCTTCAATTGTGTTGGCTTGATGCATCAAAAATCCATTGAGTCCATGGAAAAGATTCAAAGAGTTCGTCGACTGGACGGCTCTTGTTATTTAGAAGGTGTCAGCAACTAATGACCTTCTATGGACCAGTGAACAGGTTGACATTTCCTCTTACACTGGTGAAATAATGTTATTTGAGATCGCGTTTCTTCAATCAGCTAATTATCAAGAGTCTTTATTGGTTTGGTGACTCATAGCAGTATCATCGATATCCTTAAGGGATCAATTAATTTAACTAATGGTTGGAGGCAACAAGCAGTTTCTACAACTTGGAAATCTACCGACAGCCGGTAAATAAGGCAGTACCCTGAAGAGTATGGTGTTTATGGCCTATTCTCACCAGAACTGTGCACGGGCCCTGAAGGGGTGTTTTTTTGGAAACGTTTGGAGTAGACATACAATTTTTTTATGGTAAATATATATGGGTTGGACTATAAAATTGTGAAGTGGTAGTATCCAAATATGAAAACGGTTGCCATGACAACCATTCAAATGTGAGTGACCCTCAAATTTGTCCGAGTGAGTAACCGAGGATGGGTTTTCTTGGATTAGGGCCATTTGAAAAAAACAATGGTTGCAATTGAGTTTTCTGGCAGTTTTTATTAGGAAAACATACACTGCCAATGATTTAGGTAGTTTGGGCTATATATTAGGCAATTATTTTTGAAGGGAAACCCAAAGAAAATCACCTCAAATTTTACATGAATTTTCATGCACAAAAATTTAGCTTACTTTTCAAACAGCCTAGATCCAACCAGGAGTTGGTACCATACTATTCAGTTTTCCTACATAATAGCCCAGAGCCTCTTCTTTCATCTGGTATATAGCTTTAGTACTTAGTGCAAAATTCTGTGAGATGGCCCATAGTAGGCCAGATAGAGGGGTATGTGGTTACTCGGGCGGACAAAAAAGGGAAAATTAGTGGAAGGTGCATACCTCTAGGTATTTCTTAGAAATTCAGCAGAAACCACCAAAATTAACATGCCAAGACCCATTTTGGAGCTATTTTTGACCCTCATTGAGTTCTATAAGATAAATAACAAAAAAGATACATACAATACCCCAGGAAAAAATCCCATGTCTGCACAATGGCAATTTAGCCCGTGCACAGTTTTGGTGAGAATAGGCCTTATTGTTCTTCAACAAAGCTGAAAGCGTGAAGAATAAGGGGAAGAGGGTTATGGGAAAGGGAAAAGAAAAAGGTTGAGGAAGGGGAGGGACAAGACAACCAAAAAGAACACACACAAAAGTCTCTGAAATGAATACATGACCTAAGACCAACTAGATATAAAATAAGATAGGATCTCTTAATAAAAAGCCAATTTATGATAGAGTTGATATTTCACAAAATATTGTTACCCTAGTATTCACAGAGAAACGAATTTACTTGGCAATGGATTGAGCACATGCATCTTGAAACAAAATAATATGAGTATAATGTAAGTTCTACACAGTCATTACGAGGTTAAAGACCCCATGCTCATAAATTTTGTGATGTCAGGGAGAGTGAGTGGAAATTTGTTTTCCTGTGCGGCAGTTTGAATTGGAGAAGAAGCTGTGGTGTATTATGGGTAGGCTATTGTATCCGTCAAATGGCGTGGCTTTGCTTCTGGAGTGTCCACTAGATGGGTAGGTAGAGTTGCTGCCCCAACATTATACCCGATTTCCCAATTAGCCTCAATGTATCATCATAACATTGCCAACAAGTATAATCTCAATAAATGTCATCAAAGCGGACATTATGGGACACCTTTGCGACACAACTCATTTAGTAACAAATGATGCTTATGTGTACAGATAGTTTCTACTGATTCAAATCTATCCAATAGAAAAAATAACTCTCTATTCATATATTTCCATCAAGGCCCGATTACTTTAGGGACCTCGCTCGCTCTGAAGGCCCTCTTTCACATGAAGCCACCAGTCGGGGTAAAGCACTACACCAGAATTCTCATTTCCGTGAAGTCAGTGCTCCCAGGAAAAATACTATATCCTGGGAAACCCTAGCTGGCTCAGTGGCTCACCGGAGACTGGAGTCTGCCATGTGAGGAAGTGGCATGTGATGCTCATTGTGGGGCGACATACCTGACAAGCCATTACCAGGACGTTGTGGGCTAACCAGTAAAGGTAGACACGACAGCTATTGGGCAGCAGGCCCGGCCAACGGTAGAGCTTATCCACTATATAAGACAATGTTGATTTCACCAAGGGGAATATTCCAGGTAAGGTCATTGTGCCCACCATAGAGCTTCAGCATAATTTACCTCCCTTATATTTGTTAAATAGATATTAAGGTGATTTGCAGAAGTTGGGGCGATGATAAGGGCTCAATTGCCGAGCCTTAATCTTTTTCCGTGAATAACTGAATGCTTATGTCACTCAGCAGCTGTGACGCGCTCCAATTTGTAAGATATTCCATCGACAATATATAGCAACTTTGCATCTATCGGCATCTGAGCTCACCCAGAAGATTATTTCTCATTTATAACCGAAGTTACAGAGGAGTCAATCTTACGCCTACACCTGATAATCAGATAAAATCCTATCAATTTACACTGATCTCAGCAAAAGTTGAGGATGTAGCTTTATCCCACCCCTGGTATTTTTCTCCATAAACCTAACGTTGAGAACTCGTATCCAAAGCCCATGAGATATTTAGGAAAAATATTTGCCCATTAGTCAATGTTAAGAGTGAGATAAATCCAGAAACCCATTCAAGCTTAGAGTCAGAGATCGATCCCATCTCGTTTGAATCACTACCTAATTCACGCGGTTTCGCCTTGTGAGTTAGCACGTGATTCAAACTCGATGGGATACGAGCTCTGACCCTAAACTTTCATAGGTTTCCTCTATATTACTCATCTTACAGAGGGTATCGGTAAACGATATAGTCTCTATGGTCTTTGACGCCACACCGACCCCAAGGGTAATATAAATGCTTTATGAATACTCAGGACGACATAATAAACATCTAAAGCATCTATTTCAGTAGTGTATTACACCTATGAATATATTTCTCATAGTATCCTCATTTAACCACTCAAATACAGATTGCTCATATCTTGTGCTGCTCCTCAATGAAATGGGTAGTAGATATGATGAAGACAAGGATATGATTTTAGGTTCCATTGGAACTATAAAAGTGAAAATAAAAGGAATCTGTCTCCAATGCATATAACATTCATATCCGCTTCAGAGGAAGCTTGTTCGCAGAACCTTTGACCAAAATGCCAGGCTCAACGCTAGATATTAAATTGATTTTTCCATCGGCAGGAACAGCTAGTCTGCTAGCGTTGATCGATGGTTTTGCAGAACGTAGACCTCACGTAATGCACTCATTAACTATGTCTCTCTCTCTCTCTCTCTCTCTCTCTCTCTCTCTCTCTATATATATATATATATATATATATATATATATATATATATATATATATATATATATATTTTTATATATATTTAGATAGATAGATAGATAGCGCTCGTACGTAAACATAGAGCAAACCCTCTCTGATACAACGACATACCCCCTATTATCTCTCCCAATCGCCTTCATATATACTATATGATAAATCTGCTATACTGTCTGTAATGCAAGTAGTTCTCGGGTTCTTTTGGAACACAGAGAAGGGATTGCGCCATGTAAAGCTTACCTTTTATACCGATCAACCCTTCCACAGATTCTGCAGCCATGCAGTTTGATAACGCTAGGACTCATTAGAATACTGTGCTTCTGGTCTTGAACTTGCACACTCATGTGTTTTACATACTTGTCCTGATTATGATGACACCTAAATCAACATAGATGTTGCAGCAACAGGTTATTAATTCGTTCGTTCTTCCTTACACTATTACAACAAACATAGAAAGTATAATAAAGATAGACAAAAGCAATACATCTTGTGAAATGATGATGGCAATAGCGATACATTGTATTTTGAGTAACTTTCTGCTTTGCATATTTTGGAATAGTTCGTAGTAACAGGATATCTATCACTGTCTGATATCTTTGCTTGCTGATCACATATATGCGAATTTCTATATGGTAATTTCATCACCTTGCTCTACTAGAATAATTTCAGGCACACAAAAGAGTGAAACATATAATGACATTAGGCAACGTCAGCATCTTATAATCCCTATAGTTCCTCTTTGGCTGCTTAACGTCATCAGGTAAACTACAAGTGAAGACAAAGGACAAATATTCAAGAATATACACAAATGATTCACACTGGCAAGGAAGAGAACACAATATACTATACATTATTTCATTTGATAGTTATTTATACATACATATTCTATTCTTATATATTCTATATTCTATATTTATATATTCTATATTTATATATTCTATATCATTAAATTTTATCCTACCCCGCTTCCACATTTTTTTCAGTATTAGAAAGTAGTGATATAAATAATACTTTATGTCACACCCGCGACATAAACAATTCCCATGTTAAGCCTATGGCGTTTTTTATTAGGGGTAGGATAAATATTCTTCTTCTCGATTATGTACGGCCAACATCACTAACCTACACTTGTAAAATGATATAGACAGGTCACATTGCGGACATCGAAGCCTGGTGATTTAACGCTTCTCCGAGGGATGAATGGTAACCGCCACAACTGGGTATCCCGCCGACGATCATACGTCATGGTTCCTTGGTGCTGATGGCCGTTTGAGGCCCTGCCTCCCATGGGACACCGACGCTTGGAGGTGGGGGCGTAGCGTGGGAGTATAGATCGGAATGGCCCCTGCTGGTCACTCCGGAAATATCAGCAACGGTCCCCATCCACATTTGCTCCTGCACAACTCGGCGCTCTTGACTCACGCCTCTATAACGCCTCGGTCGTGTACTGTTTAGCGTAGTGTTTTCGAGGCAGGGCTTTGCCTGACAGTGTCAAGTATGGTGTGTTCGGTCAGTCACTGCCCGTTGTGTACGTTCCGAGTTCTCGCACATCAAGAGAGAAGCTCACCCACCCCTCGTAGTCCTTGACCAGCCAGGTCCTATAAGCTCCTTCATCCAAGGACTATCTGTCCCTATATAGGACTGCCACTATTGGAACGAACTTCTTCCTTTGCAGCCAGCTGATACATTGAATAGTGAGATCCTGTCATGATAGCATAAGACAATATGAATATGTTTAGAAGACAGATGTTAATAGGGACAAGAGATGATAAAGGCATTTAACCAATAAGGGCAAAATATGATGACACAGTGTAGGTTGTAGATTTCATACAAGAACACTCGGACGCTTGAATTCCAGTTTCTACTTAATTTGTATTTCCTTTCTCCAGTATATATCACTCTCTTGATTCCATCCTCCCTACCATTGGTTCCTTTCCTTAACCAATCCTTATCCCCTTACCAGCTTGAACCTCTCCTCTTCCTGGTGCATGCTCATCCTCTCCATTGATATATCAACCCTATATTTGTACAGTGTTTATCCATGTGCTTCATGTATTATTGCACACCATGCTTGTCTATTCTGTATAATCTACTACATTCTTATATAACAACATATTTGATTTATATACTATATTCACATATTCCATCTAATAAGTTATTTTACTCTCTGATTATGATAGATGATTATTCCCTCAACTATAATTGTTCCCATTCCCATCACATCTCACTCTTGACAAAGCACACTTGTTGTTTCCCTCTATATATCCCTTACAATAGGATGTTAAGGCATGTGGGGAAGAAACTTTTTTTTCTGTATTCAATAATGTTTTTTGACAATAGTATTTGCCTATGGGTGGTCTTCCATACAGATGTCAAAGGACAATACAGGATGACGGGACAAAAAGCAAAAAAACACTCTTCCATTCCAACAAAAACAAGGATAATATAGATTCTAGGAATATGTAACGAAGATATGTGAAAATAAAAATATTTCCGAAAAGGATATGTGAAAGTATAAGTATTTCAGTAAACATATTACAATAGCAGGTATTTGAGGAATGCACATGTCAATAGAATGATAAGAGCATAAGAGGAAAACATGTGATGAGAGGACCAAGAGACGCAACAAAGGTATATGATAACTCATGCGGCCATGATAAAGGCAAGCGATAAAGATATGTATACGTTACCGTAAGAATATACATGACGATAAATGACCGTGATGAAGACATGCGTTTCTCAGATCTTAGATCAGAATATATTTCTGCGTATCACCTTTGCGGCGCAGGCATACCACAATATGATCAAATGGGCTGTTGTGACACAGAGTGCGGCAGTTTCGATCGCTGATACTTTACCAATATCACCATACCTAATTTGTACAATGTGATATAGTGGGGTTGGGGAATGAAACAAACATTAGAAATGGCAGCATTGCCTGTTAGGGGAACTAGGACCTTCCTCCAGACCGAAATAGAACCAAATCAAGGAGAGCATTCAGTGGATTTGATCCTCGCAATAAATTATTGAGTTCACCATTAAGGGAACAATTCGAAGGAAGGAGTAGTCATGGTGAGAGGCAAACAATAGTGGAGTGTAAAGGTGTTATGTTCATGATTTACCAAATCTAACTTACAGCATTGATGCTACATGGTATATCTATATACCCCACATAGTGCTACAGTTTACAGAATTCTAAATCATATCCTTGATTTCAGTTAAATGTTAAGACTACTAGCTACGTCCTCATTTATTTCCTAGGAAATCATTACCTGAAACAACCGCATCCCCCAACTGTCACCATCTTGGCATACGAAATGCATCCTGCCCTTCCCCCATATGCTGTCAGCACATACCACATATCAAAGGCATCAGACAGGTAGGTCATTGACCGTTGCGGTATCGATAAAGCTTAAACGGATGGGGAGAGGGTAATATGTGGGTGGGGATAGGAGGGAAACGGAGGGAGGAGAACAGGAGGGCCAGTAGTACAATAAAGAACGGCTAAGTGGTTGTTGTGCCCACTCCCTGGGTGGCCCCTCTGAGCAGCTCCAAACAAACGAGCGGCTCTACAACGTGGATAAGCCCCACAACATGTAAACCAGTCTAGTTCGCCGGAGCGGCGCTGAGGGCGCTACCGTGCCCAGATTCGATTTAGGCCGGGCGGCGCCGATGGCCCCCAGCGCTGGGGGTCGGCCGACCCCAGACCATAAAGCATATAAGTCAAAACACCACTTGCAGCGCGAAACAACGGGAGGCTTAATAATTGAATTTGCCAGGGACTGGTATCTGAAGGGTCTTCTATCGCCGAACGGGGAAGGCAGGCGCCTCCGGAGTGTTCTCGGAGATCTAATAAACTACTCGGGCCGTCGGTGGGCAGGCCGGGGGGAGCCGGGGTGGGTGAGGCGGGAGGGCCACAACAGCCACCCTTCCCAGACAGGGTTCAGCGCAGATATAAGTAGTGGTGGCAGGCGAATCCAGCCCCGCCAGGAACAGTGGCAGGCTTATGAAAAGACGACTTAATCTTGGAAATGCATGTCGGCAACTCCCCGTTTGTCTTGGTTTGTGTGCTTCAGCTTTTTCTTTTTGTTTCCCCCAACAGCCGAGAGGATTGTATCAATAGCATCCATCCCTTTTGCTTTGACCTATCTCGTCCCTATCCGGATCTCACTGGGAGAGATAGTCTACACCGCGGGCATAGAAACAAGGTAAAACACAAGTTTAGAATCCCCTTGTGTGGTAAATGTGGGTATATGTTTTATATGGTGCAGATACGCACAATACGGGACGGGTTTCGTCTGACGCGATGTTGTACGCTCTACGAATAATATAGTCCACCCTGCCCCTGGTTTGCATTGTGGTCGAGCCAAATACATACATCTTGTGTCTCCCTCCCCTGGCGCTATTTTACATTACCATACCGGCCATAGCAGAAGCACACCCCTTGTATTTTTGCGTGGTCCATTACGTAGCTAGGAGACAGAGTGCCGTTGACTTGCAGCGATCATCAACTCGATGCAATCCGTTTTGGCCTTTGGGTCGTCTTTACGCTTCTGACTGCACAAGGAGATAAAAATACGACACTGTCATGCTGAATTTATAAAAGGGATTCTTCTTTTACTATGTTTGTCTTTATTTTATTACTATTTCCGGAGGATAGTTTTTTGACGAGAGATTGCTCGTCTTCCACAGATAGGGTTCCCTGATTTAACTACTTTAAAGGGGCATCTGACATATAGAGCATACTCGGGACCTATGTAGTATAGTGCCGTCTAATAAACATAGCCATTCCCAGCTAAAACATGTTCATGTAGCTTGTGTTAGCAAAGCATAAAAGTGGCACGATATGCACCCGGTTATATTCTTCTGAATCTGATACCAACTTAAATTGACATAAGGGTGTCGGCTTCAGATGATTAGCCTATGCAGCGCATCATCTGCAAAATAATAACTGACTAAAGAGATAAACTAACGGGAGAGTAACTTAACATGATCTCCGGACCATGATATGAAATATACTTCTACTTCGTCGTTTTCAATACTGGTGCATTGCCCACAGGAAACCTATCTTTTCGTCTCCGATATTCAATATATTACATGTATATCACAAGCCTCATTCAAATATCCGCCGTATAGAGGCGCTGCAGATGTAGGTGGTGCTGCGAATGACGAACTTCCGTTATATTTATTTCTCGAGATCGCCGCTGGGGATGGCGTGCTATAATAATAGATATCTAGTAGAAACGGACCATGAGCCAATTCTGGTTATTAAGATTATTACATCTAATGAAATGGAGGTGCGTCAGGAAGCAGGATATTGATTCAAGATAGTTGTCGCCACGGAATCCTAGATAATAGTTGACGTCACCTTTAACCAGAAACAATCTGTTGGTCGAAAATCACGAACTTGCAGCAACTGCCCAAAAAATCAAATCTGAGAGGATCATTAATTCCTTTTGCAAATATCATCTCTATATATTGAAAGACTCGTGTGCCGAATTGGGAACGCTAACTACCATAATTAGCATTAGCACAGGGCTAATATGAAACAAAAAACGTCACGTTACGACCCCCCCCCCCCCGGATTGGTTGCTATGGAAACAATTTTTGTCCCTCTCATGTTATGATACAGCTTCACAATATGTATGAATAAAAACATAACTAGAAAATGAATTTCTATTATATCCACGGGGGGGGGGGGGGGGGGTCGTAACGTGACGGGGGTCGTAACGTGACGGGGGTCGTAACGTGACGCAAAAATCTGAAGGGCCTCATAACATTTTTTCTAATAGAGATAATGACTTAATTCTTTCGCCATTTCATAGGTATATATGTACCCAACACATAACCACAATTTTTACCTTTTTCCTGACCCTACGTGACCCACTGCGAGTCATAACGTGACGGGGTCGTAACGTGACGGGGTCGTAACGTGACGGTGTCGTAACGTGACGAAAAAATACGTTGGGGCTGATAACTTTTTGTCTAATAAAGATAGAGACTTCATTTTTTCGCCATTGTGTAGCTATATATCTACCCTTTGATACTCCAAAAAAACTATTACTAATATCATAGGGAACCGGAACTATTAATAGTTTAGTGGGTGTCGTAACGTGACTGCCTAAACTACACCAAAATAGCACAAATTGAGTTCAGTATGAAGGAAGCTATATAGGCCTATCCTTTTATGGTGGGAAGATGCATATATGTGAGCTATTAAAAACAGTGAAACTCATTGCCTTCTGCCAATTCTTAATTTAATTTTATGCCCGATTTTATGCTGGTGTCGTAACTTGATGCCCTCACATTTTTAGCGATATTTTGTATAAATATTGGAGTTAGGTGTGGTTTTAAGGTCCTGGACTGTGCCATACAATGCCCTAGATGTGTGAAAACCATTGAAACTATTTTCCAATAAAGATTTTTTAAGATATTCAAAATATAGCCCATTTGCTGCAATTTCGTGATTTTCGACCATTTATGTATAAGAATATACTTAAGTCCTTATAAATGGGCAATTGTCGAGATTATATCCAACCTGTCATATGTGGTGCAGGCACGGAGCCTTATTATCTGATCTTGTTTTCAGCTTCTTTTAATGGCGGAATAAGCGGCTATCTTTAGAAACGGTTGTTTAAGCGCCAGGGTGACGGACAGTTCTCCAATTGTTGGTTTGGATATAATCTATAAAGAAGAATATGGAGATATCTTAATCGTATGCAGTGCAAAATGCCATATGAAGCCCCTTAAGCTGTAGTTTTGTGTACCTCCTTTGCCCACATTTATGTTCAGTGAACCCTTTAGATCACAGCATGCATATAGAAAGATATGGACCCTAAAAAACATTCATATACCCCCACTCAACCGATTGCCTTTAGTGATGCAAATGCTTTCATCTTCTATTGCATCCTGAGAAATAACCCAAGATCTATATCTATCAATACACATCTCATATATTTTCCTGCTAAAATGATCGAGCTATCACGTGAATGGCATGGATATAGCTTCTGTATTCTAAGGAAAAGTCATATTTGAATCTCACTGCACATCAGTAATGATCATGTCATACACTGTAAAACAACTTATCGCTATATAAACTAATTTTTCCAATTTCGGGACAATCTTGTGAGTAAAGCCGATTGTTATCCATCTTCACTGGGAAAAGAGCCATCTGACTATGTATGGTTATGGTTGCACTGACACGTATAAGCTGGGATGTAAGCAAACTGCTAGTATGCTTTTCGTGCCTGCTACTTGTGAGTATACCACGGGCCCACAGGTCCCCCCTCCATCAGCATTACGCCCCTGACACACGAGCCGAGCGGGTCTTCGTTTCTGAAGATGTTACTCTCCCGACATCAGGAGGCGCTCTCTGTATGTATACCTCCCCGCCATCGGGGTTCCCGGCCGACAAATACCATGCACCGGGCCGCACAGATGAAAAGACATGTTAGCGAGGCGGGGCCCTTTGTGGTGACAAAGACCGCCCATAAATGCTAATAAAGGGGCGCCCGTCACGGCGGCGCCGCGCCCGGCTAGCGGACCGCCGCCGCCGCCGGCTCAGAGCCCTGCTTTATTGTGACAAACGCTGACCTCGTGAGTTGCTCAAATCACTCAGTATTACCAACGGAGCGAGCAGCTCGCCCGCCCTCATATTGCTAGATCAATCGCCTCACGATACCTGCCCGACGTCGGCGCCGCCGTCGCGGCCCTGCCCAATGATTACCGCGTATATAGGCGGAGGACGCAATGTGCAAACATTGCGTCACCATTTCGCCAATTCGAAATTTGAGTGGATTTTGTCTATGCTAACTCGACGAGTATAGTTCTGTATTCGTTGCTATACTTAATGGTTAACTGAGACGATGCAGTAATAAGGAAAGTTATTTGTTAATATAGAGGTGGTATCTGTGATGCAAATGCTTGCCAGTCCGCTTCGTCGGACAGCTTGCTTTCTGTGGATTGCCCAGCTCAAGGGTATTACGGTCTCCCCAGGATATGACCCCGAATGTTACTATGGTATGACATTATCAGAAAGGGGCATTAGATATAGAAAAGTTAGAGTTTATTCTCATTGTGTCTATCCAAATGCATAGTTCTCTATCATTGTCGTAACAAATATCAACCTTACACAACGCCCTAAAGATGAAGATCAATTCCTTCATAAAGTAGCTACATTAGAAATAAGATTCTTCAAATCTTAGAGTAAGATAAGTATAAAACCTCATGTAAAGAACAGGAATAATGTTTAAGTATCTAGATAATATTGTCTTCGTTTGATACTATGTGGTGCGTTGTCAGACTCCTGATAAATGTAATAGCTCTCAGAACGTGTGATGATTTCTTGTTCTGAAATGATGTATCTTACCTTACAACGCTACACGTGCATCGGTGGGGCATTAGTTGCAGATATATGCTTCCATCTAAAGTATCTGCAGTCTGGGAGCTGAAGCCTGCACGCTATGGCTGTTAGCTCTCCATACCTCTCAGTGCAAGCCGGAAGTGGTCTTGCGTCCAACACGCAGCATGGGGGCAGGTCTTACGGCCCGGATATACCCCACTAGAGGGGCACGTGTGAAGGCCTGTGACCCTTAGTCAATGCCCAGACATTGTTCCCTATACAATTGACTTGGAAGGTGCCCTACTGGCTATGTGTGTTCACGTTATTGTTATCATGCATATATCATAGGACCCCTCATGAATCCCGTTGGTATACGAAAGGAGAAGTGACACCACCATTAGAGTATGATGGGGATAGATTAATTGGACATGATGGTCGGAGTGGTAGCAGTAACAAAGAATAATGAAAACATTAGGAAAAACGGAGAAGCAAACTTAAGTCAGCACTACACCGGTAGAAAGTCATCACTTAGCATTAGAGAGGCGAGGGTGATTCCCATGCAAGAGAACACAGTATTAACCTAACTATTAGAGAAGTGAACAATTGAGGAAATCATTAAGGATCTTTTGAGGTTAATACTAAGTGTTAAGTTCACTGTGATAGCGACAAGTCGAGAAATGACTACATCTGTGAAGTACTCTCGTCGAATACGTTTTGTTGATATGCAATGAGCTTAGTATAGATGTCAGAACGAATGTCAGGTAAAGAAAGAATTGCAAGATCTAGACTTAAAACAATTAGTTGATCAATAGATCAACGTCAGTACTACATTTCCCTGAGTAATATCTTGATGTATTACAAAATAATGTCTCATGCACAAACAAATGTTTTTCCCCACGGAAGTTTCATACTAATGATCTATAATAATCCTCTACGATAGGCCTACTGTGTATGGTCATTTATGGCTTAGGTAATAACATTGAGACTGGGATTATTTCTGTGCATGTAAATTTAAACAAGGTGGTTGGTTGATCGAAGGGAAATACATGTTAAGTTGTATGGCAAAGGAGGCCAAAACGACAATTCATTACAAATACCATTAAGAGAAACTAGAGGTACATGTACTCAGGCACCATTATCTAAAATACTAAACCCGAAGAACAACACATACAGATGTATTGTGTATTATGCTATCCTTTGGAACGAACTACCAGCCGAGCAGAGACTAACTGACATCTTAGAAACGTTTAAAAGGAGTAAAAACATTACTCTCCAAGATCCCCTGATCCTGACACATTGTTATATCTTTTGTGATTTCTCAGAGACCACCTGTTTGCCTACTTACTGGTAACCACTTTACTTTTGCATGTATTCTTGTCTTTACAAGTCTATACTTTACTTAAGTATTACCAATACCTTCGCTTCATGTATTACCATTCCTGACGCTTGGTTAATCAAGCTCGTGTATTTTGTGTCACCTCTAAGAACTCTAACTATGCATCAGCCTATAGGGAAACATAGTTCGGGTGAATCATGGGCATATGATGAACTGCACATTACCATAATACGTTTGTTATAAAGGAAAGTAACGACTCTTATTATTGTAAATGCGTTTACGAGCATTTTCACAAGATATATCCCACAAATGTCAATTTGAAATATTGTGTCTGGGCATACATCGAAACCAGTACTCGGGCTTAGATTGATCCAGTTTAAATAAATGTTTAAAAAATATATAGAATTTCAAAAATATTAATGTGAGAAAAGTCAGAAGCGAAGGACGAAACTTCATGGACCTCTAACTGACATTGACTAGAACCTAAGTATGTATGGAAAAATAAGACGGAAATGATAATGTGATATAATCAAGATAACAATAGGATCCTTTTAAGTCTTTTTTCCTTATATTTTTTAGAGTTTATTCTATTTACTCGTTTTTACTATATATTTCTTTTTCTATTACAATTATTTATCTCTCTACGTTCACAAAACAAAACAAATGCGGTGAAAGCTCAAATAAGCTCAAAGAGTTGTTTAATTACGACCGTAAAAATTGTGGAAACTCATGGATGTATAAGGAAATGTTAGCCAACAATACCTAATCAGAATGTACAAATATGTGTTAGCGAAAACGAGATATCTATTCTCATGCTCATGCCTTTTAAAGAAGGACTTTGAATGCAGAAAGAAGGTCACATGTAACTACAAGAATTTATGAGAATAAAAAAGAGCGCATGTCGAATTATAAAAATATATATTGCCGATATGTTTGAAGTCCGAATACAGATGTATTTCAGGACCAGAAGTTGAACTTGCTTCAGAAGAGAAGCCAATATCAGGGCAGTTGATCATTTTCCTACAACTACTCTATGATGCACACCACCTGTCTACAATCTATTGCTGATGAAAAAGCTGTATAATAGGCTCTTAATAACATTTAAGCCTGATTCAATGTCCTAGACACCCAATTATACAGCTTTAGTGGTAGATAAATTGTGAGCTTCGTAGAGTATTCTGCCAGGGAAATCACTCTCACATGTGAGACTCTCAAAAGAAAATCATATATTTTTTTGATCATGTAGGGAATATATAGGCTCTTATGCACTGCAAACATGGTGATTTTTTATTAAATTACTTCCGATGTGGCAGTTTGAGTAACGCGACCACAAAGATTTTGATTAAATCTAATTCTCTGAATTAATCGTTCCATGGTTTAACTAGGAACTGAGCTTTTAGTGCCTGGAAAACGTATGTCGTTGTTCTATGTATACTGGTTAACATTATCCATGCAATATTTCCTAAATCATAGTGTTTTATATTGTCCTTCCTTCGTTAAACTTATTCTCCCGTTATCGGAAAATATTCCCAATAACGGGAGGTAGACTGAGTCTAGTTTTAAGTTAAACGAAGAAATGACAATACAATAGACACCCGGATACTGAGAGACAGGCTTCTCGTCCCGTGTTGCTATTGGTAAAATTACCGTATGAGCTTGCAGAGGTTACCAAGTTTCACATGTTCTAGACACCTCTAAATATCAGTAAATATTTAAAAAAGAACTTACCAAAATAAGTCGACGTCAAAGTGAAAATTAAACTCGCCTGGGAGGGCTGCGTTCTACGCTCATGCGGAAATTTTACTCTCGAACAACAGACGTTGAGCTTTTCATACTGTCGATGTATTTCAATAAGACATCTTCTTTGTTTTCTACATTATCTTCCGTAATTTCAGCGTCTTCTGCCTCAAATTCAAGAAATAAATCACTTACCTCGATTGGTAAAGTCTCGTCGCGGGATTTTCTTAACCGAGTGTTCAAAGTCTGGAGGTATGGCGCCATATTGTGTATTGTTGTACGCCTCAACTACCATTTGCAGAAAAGAGGTTGGTATTTGCGGTATTTTTAGGCATAGGTGTATAGATATACTGAAGCCGCGTCTATTCGCTTATAATGTATCATGTATTTATCAAAATTACATCTAAAGATTTGCATTCATGGCACTGTGATCACCTGTTTTTTGTACATTAATACCGATTATGATGCACGCCGATATGCCGAGTCTAGACGTTTGTCTACGATACATACCTTCCCGATGAGTCTACGATGTTTACATTCTGCATCGTAATGAATCGAAAAGTCTACACATTTGATCGTAGCAGGGGGACGCTGAGCATAACAGACACCATTATAAGACAAAGATGCAGTATCATCTTCTACGAAGATTCCTGCAAGGCAAAATATTTAAAACAAAAAAACAGGTATAGCTGATTAGACCTCAGTCGGTGAACAAAAAAAGACATATCGTCTTTTGTGGCTGAATAGACGAGCAGGAATATGTCAGTGTCTACTGTAATTTTTACCACGAGGGTAATTTATCAAATGTATATTGAAATAATCACATGAGTTCTCATAAACCTAGAATCATTTGATATCGTTGGCAGCGTAATTTACTGGCGTGTGTTTTATCTAATAGAGCGATAATGAATCAATGACTCGATTATGACTTACCACTGGCGACACTGGGAACGATCTCGACGTTTCTGCGTCATTTACACGTAGAAGACTTATTTTAATTACTTCAAGTATTTAATTCATTGACGTGAAAGACTTATTTGAACCTTGATAAAGACTACGTAAAAGTCGATACGTCGGTTCTGTAATACATGCTGAGATAGATTTAAAATGAAGGTAAAGGAAGTGATTCAAACAATGAACATGGAGTAATCAACATTAACTGTTTGCTCATTATATATGGGATATAAGTATATGGATGTGTAACTAACCTTTTGTCTTTTTTGTTAGTTTCTTTTTCTATGTATATTCTGTGTACAGAATGCCTATACTGTAATGTCCTTTAATGTCCACAAGACTTTAATACGGAAGATCGCTCATGAGAGCGAGTATTATTGTCTCAAAAATGATACTGAATAAAAAAAATATATATAAAAAAAATGCTACATATATATATCGCTTTGACTTTCTCAGTAGTTGTAATATTCTCATCCACTTATAACTTATTTCAATTCATTGTACCCTTTTCAGTGCAGATACAGAAAAAGTAAATCATTACACATACGACTAAAGGATAAAGCACAAGACGCCTATTAGCCAAGAGAAACGATAATGCAGAGTGTCGCAAGAGCCGCAGCTGGAAAACAGGAGTGTTACGGCGATAGAAGGCTGCACATCGCAGACCCCATCATCGAGCCCTGATCGTATATTTAGTGTTATGAATGATGTGCTGGAACCGAACAAGAATATCTCATTGTTGCCAAGCATTCATTGACAATCTCGGGTCATCCATTCTTCGCTCTGTGACCACGACTTGGGTTTCTCTGACGGCATCAATCTCGGCCGTCATTCGCATTCGCCGTTCTCCTTATTCCCCTTCTCTCTCTCCCTCTCCCTCCAGCACAGACTCTGAAGCGTGGTTGCCGTCAGCCAAGATGCCTGAGTAATGCCTATCGAGTCGCTCTAACTCATGCCATTGCTGGCTGACCCAAATAACACGCTGAGCAACTGGCTTTGCTCAGATGGGGGAGAGCTTGACAGGTCAGTAGAGTGGAGCGACTGTCCACAATGTTAGCAGATTAAAAAGCAGGCAGGAGATTACAGGGCACCATGGGGATTTACTGCTACTGCAACTGCTACTAGGGGCACCACCTCCGCCAGTTGGGGAGCGGTTATAAGCGCCCATTGGTCAATTCATTGCTGGCGTTACACGGGATTGCTCCGAGCTGCTCCTTGCATCTCATTTAGCGGTCAGAAGGAACTCGGGAAATCCTCGTAGTATTCTGGTTGTATATAAGAGTAGCTCAGCATCACCCTCAGAGCTTCGAAATCTCCGTGGACAACAACCAGTAGGTTGCTATGCTCTGTTGACATGTAATGGAGCCGCCAAATGCAATTGTGCCATCAGAGAAATGGGAGAGCGGAAAAGTTATGGTTTTACACGCAGCGGCGACGTCGGAAAGGAAAGCGAATGGCCTACCTCGTGTCAAAGAGACTACTGACGTTACAGCCGAGATGAAAGGGCCGTTAAAATTAGCAGTCATTCATTTTCCTGGCGAGCACCATTTGTACTGTAACTAGCACGACAGGTGCTACTTGGGGAACCCCACTTCTCTGGTGACCATGACTAATCACCCTGTTTTACACACGGTCCCGTCTCAGCCACCCACAGAGAACGCAAAGTAAGCAGATACCTTTGAGAGAATCCCTTCATTCCTGAAGGGCATGTCGATGTAAGAACATAAAAGCCGAAGTCGTATACATGATATTCATGAGAAACCTGTATTTCTAGAAACAGGACCATCACAAATGATATTTGCATCGCTTTAGCCAGTTTTATTAAAAATTGAAACCTACCGTTTCTCCATCATGGCGCAATAGTCGACTCTCTCGGAGATTTTGCGTAAGTCTTTCGCTCTCTGCCTTACTCTATTTCTCTCTCCCTTTTTCTCCTTCTGTCCCTCTCCCTCTCCCTCTTGCTCTCTGCCTCTTCCCTGTCTCTCTCTCTCTCTCTCTCTCCATTGCTCTCGTCCTCTCTCTTCAGTTTAGAGTACGTTTTGTTAATTTCTGCAGAGAGAGGGAGGATATTACAAAGTGTAATGATAATTCATGTAGATAGTAAACACATTACTGTTACTTCCTAATCTGTTTCATGTTATACGTATTATAAACACATCGTAACTCTAAACATGCGATTCACTGTCTGAGATATTTCAAGCTGGTGTATATCCATACATGGCTTTGTATTTGTGAATGATTTACATCAACATGTTTGTTGTAAATGTTGCCCAAACTCAATCGTAATTGACATAGGACAATCCAATATGCACCTACACAGCCATTTACACGTACAAACATGTACATTAATAGATTGGTTGGCTTTGTTGACAGGATTCAGGAAGCCATGTAATCGTGGCAGGCAGTGCTGAACAGTGGTAACTGTGAGACAGGCACATTCGTGACCGTCAGACGTATGTGGTCGGGGCCGGCCGTGGTGGCCGTGCCGGATGGCCTCTCCCCCGCTTCATTACGAGAAGAGTGCCAAGAGTTGTCCATGTGAGTGCAGTTGAGGTTGGCACGAGCTGCTCTCCTTCCTCCCCTGATCCACCTTCCCACACACCCACTCATACACAACCCCTAGCAAGGACCTGTCCCCAACTCCACCTCTTCTCAGTGCAATCGGTATGTGTTTTATATGACAAGCGAAGCAGGCATTTCCCCCATATTTAATTTGACTTGAAATGCAATGCGTGACGTTTTTAACAGGTATTGTTTTTATTAATATTAATTGAAGATTTCTGTAAGTATCCATATCCAGGTACGCGGCAACAGGAGAAGGACAGTATAAAGTACAGTGTGTGTTGTTTATGAGAGAAGACCTCTCTTCAAGTTTCCATGTCGTTAGATTTCAACGTGAGTAATAACCTGGTGGAACACTTCTCTTCTGGATGATAAAATACCCTACGTATCTTTCTTTGCTGTTTGATATTAACGACAATCTGTATTTTTAATACATTCCTAGAAACATTTGTACGATAAGCTGAAATACTTCAATAACCTTATGAATGTGTTACTGTCGTCAAAACATAATCACGATTAGATTTGTCTTCCTATCAATAGCCTTTCGAAAATGTAAAACGTCTTCTTCAGGACATTGAGTTACAAAGGGTTTTCCTTGAAAAGAGATGTATTGAGGTAAATCCGTTTATTTATTTCTGAAGCGAAAGGAGTTTTGGATACAAGAATACACACCCATTGGAGAAGGACCTATACATCGGCAAAGGTTTTATTCAAAATTTCCGACACGCGTTTCTATGAGCCGATTGAATTCAATTTTTTTATGACAATACATTTTTTTCAAAAGTCGTGTTTTGTTCCGGCTTAACACCGGTCACTGCCTTTTGTGTTGATGCCGAGTTGTAGAGAAAGGGCCTGAGGCTCTCAACAAAACAGATGACCTGTTTTGGCAGGTACACATTAAGAGCAAATTCTCTAAAGGAAATGAGGGAAATCAGTCTCAAAATCAGTACTATTTTCTGGGAAATAATGTAACTAATGTAGTATTGAAACATTAAGGTGAGACAAGCAAGCAGTGGAACACAGGCGAATCACAGTCATTGTGGTTGAGATTTGATGTGCTGCTGACAGGTGTGAAAGATTTCGGCAACGTCTGTTTGACATGTGGGAGGTGCGGCCTGAGAGTCAGTGACGTATATTTGACAGGCAGACAAGGCACACGAGACATGCAAATGACGTGAGTGACGGATATATGACGTGTCGGACACCCGTGGACAATATGAAAGACAATATGTGGGTTACGGTTGGGCAACGCATGTCCTCAGAGGTCTGGCATGCGAGAAACACTTTCCACCTTAGACAAGCATATCGGTAGCACGTACAGATAGGCTGTAAGACTTTCGCAATACACACTAGATGCATAATTGTCGTTTTAACGATATCAGTGAGTGGGTAGGTGATGCTCTACTGGATACTTTTCGTCTTAATTGATATTGATAAGGGAAATACTAAAGGATATCAGTATTTATAAGTCCTCTGGAATAGAGAATACCTCTGCACGAGTGTTATAAATCACACTAACCTTGATAAACCGTCATTTTGTACATCTGCTGCAGAATAGTCTCGATAGAGGCATCGTTCCCCAATTGTGGAAGCATGCTATAGAGATACCTTTGCCAAAAGGAAGGACAAGTCAAATATTAACAACTGGCACTATATGAGCCTTGACCCTGCCCTGTCGAGAATGATGGAGTACACAATCTGATAAGAATAGAGGTAGAAGAATCTCGAACTTCAACTCAATATGGCTTTCGAAGGGACAGGGGAGCAGTAGATGCTATCACAAGATTTCTGTCTATAAAACGTTTACTTGTCTACTACAGGATCTTTTGTTATGTAAGTTGCGCAGCCTTTTAAGGTATCTGAGGATCTTTGTGTCTGGTTGGAAAGCTATCTTCATAGTCGAACACAGTCAATGTTATTATCTTATCGGAACCAATGCTCGTTAAGTATGGAGTACCACAGGGGTCTGTAAATGAACAAATGCTGTTCAACCTGTATGTTGACGATTGAGTCCCACGCAAAGGAATTGCAGAATGGAATGGACTCTATTGCGAGGTGGTGTGAAGTTAATGCTCTCATCATTAATTTTACTAAAACCAAAAAACTGTTTGCTTCCTTCACTAAGAAAGTTCAAACCACTATCAATTGAATACCAGGGTGAGAGCATCAACTTTACATGTAAGTATAGGTATCTGGGTATCACTCTTGGTGACAGACTATCGTTTGTTGATCATGTACAGTAAGTCAGCAACAGTGTGAACGCACGAATTCTTAAGTTGCAGAAGCTTAGACAATGTATGACATATGAGGTAGCAAGGCCTATCTATAGGGAGGCAGGTAACACCATATGTGCAAATAAGTTACAACGCTTGCAGAATTGCGCATTGAGGTGTGTATTGCAAAGACATTAATGTGATACACCTACATGAGAGATGTAATGTAGCAATGTTAGAGAGCATACAAAGGGAACAGTTGCTGACTATCATGTATAAACTTGCTAAGGCTAATGAGAACTTAGACATTAGGATGGGTGGAACTAGGGCAGACAGAAAAATCAGATCTAGAGAGCAAAAGTTCAAGTGCATGAATTATAAGAAATCTCTATTGTACAGGGGCATAGCTCTCTGGAATAAGTTGTCAGTGGCGTCAGACGGCTGTAAGTAAAGAGGCTTACAAACAGATGGTGAGAGGTGAAATATATAATAGGTAATGTATACATTCATAGGAGCGACTGTCATGTAGTTTTTGATAGTTGTCTACGCAACAGCATCACCAGGGGTGATACTTTATGGGTGGGATAACTCTCGGGCAGCGGAAGTTATCCGGGTAAATCTACCATAACCCCACTGCGCAGGCCCAGACTATCTTTTTCACCGGCGCTCGTTGAGACCGGATCGGAAATTTTTTTCCTCCAAATTTCATCAAGTGTTTTCGCTAATTTGCTCGTGATACCCCACTGCGCAGGCCCAGACTATCTTTTTCACCGGCGCTCGTCGAGACCGGATCGGAAAATTTTTTCCTCCAAATTTCATCAAGTGTTTTCGCTAATTTGCTCGTGATGGGTAAGAAATTGATTGCATGTTCAGCTTGCATGCTCTCCCACCCACCCAGGGGTGGTCAGTTTTGTAAGTATATGGCCGTGGGAGCGAAGATCTGCAAATCGAAAGGCCTGGAAGCAACTCCAGAACAGTGCCGAGCGGCCATTGACAGGACAGTAATCAAATTCGATTCAAAGGTTTACCTGGCTGACGAGACGAGCGGTGACGAATCAGACGAATCGCGAGTACAGCAGGCATCAAGTCCCCAAGTCACTAAAGACTCGACACACATCTTGCTGCAGGGTTTAATCCAAGCCAGCATACGCCAACAGCAGCAGATTGATCGGTTGATGTCTAAAATCGGCAGTTTGTCGATTACGGGGTCTCCTGCCTCTGATACACCGGCGCCGACAGCTGCCTTGCCGACCTCGTCGCCGCTGAAGACCGACGACTCGAAGTCCCAGGGCATTCCTAAATGGTTCCAGTCCATTCTTCAGTCTGCGACACCGACAGCTGGATCTTCTCTTGGTGGTCTTCCTGTGGATGCGACAACAGATGCTTCACCGACTCTTCGTGGCACTACCCCAACTCACTGTTGTGGCACAAAACGTAAGCGCTTCGTCAAGTTTGATTTAGATCCTTTTTTCCTCATGGATTCAGCTAAAGACAG
Organism: Alentia gelatinosa; assembly: GCA_950022655.1. Taxonomy (NCBI): domain Eukaryota; kingdom Metazoa; phylum Annelida; class Polychaeta; order Phyllodocida; family Polynoidae; genus Alentia; species Alentia gelatinosa. Next base: position 44,539,149 of record OX465586.1, read on the forward strand.
GTCGGTTGAGGATGTTGTCAGTGCCAACCTGTGCCTCCTGGAAATGTTGGTTTCGAAGGGGGAATCTGACGCAATGAACTATGTCAAACACGTTCGCTTTCTTGTGGACAAATCGAAGGTTCATACTTCAGCTTCACTCGTGAAATATGACTTGGCTGTAAGAGACAGAGCAGAATGTCTGGGGCTTTCATCTGTATGTTATGGTGTTCACGAGTACGTGCAGTGTCACTTGGGTCCCGACACACTGCGCCCCTCGACGATGCGGCAAAAGGCGGCGGATCGTAAACAAAGTGCTTCGAAGCCGAATCGCCCGTGGGGCTATTGTTGGCTGTTTCACGAGGGCAGGGTTTGTCCCAAAGGCCCTTCATGCCCAAACAAACACATTTGTACGTGTGGAGGTTCACACAAAATCCCTGATTGTCCGAAATCGACGAAATAGGTGACTGTGGAGACTCCGCACCTGCCAGGCGGGAGCCATGCTTTCTTAGATACTGATCCGCAGCAAATGGATTTTTCTGACTTGCTCAAATGTGACAATGCTGGTTGTTTAGAGACCGTTGATGATTCGTTTTTGAATTTTTCCGACTTGTCTATGTTTGATTTGAACCCTGAAATGAAGGTTTTAGAATCAGCGAAACCAGATACTGTTATTTCGCCGGAGGTACCAGCACCAGATTCATTCGCTGCGAAGTTCAAAGATGGCGGCGAGCACTTCCAGTTGCCGTGTTTGGATAGCTCTGCAGATGACTTTTCATGTTTTTCTGAAATTCAGGGACGAATTGCAGACTATTTCTCGTCGGCTTGGTACGTAGACTGTTCAAACGTTTCCATCCATACCTTTTGTGAGGGTGGTGGTTGCCGGAGTCATGAATTATCGGGTGTTTCGTGTCAACTTCGGCCGTGCAATGTTTATCGCGAGGCATACTGTCACTATCGCGGCAGGGATATCAACGCTGATTTTATCTTCAACGCTGTATCAAAGGGGGTAAAAATAGTCGATGATGATTTTTCAAACACATATTCTTGTGCCAATTATTCTTCTATTTTGTCAGAAAATGCCAGGGCTCAAATGGATCATATTGTATGTATGGAACTTGCTGCTGGAAAGTTAAGTGTTGCGGAGTCACCCCCACAGTGTGTACACTCCTTGGGTACGGTGATGAAACCGACAGGGAAAATTAGGCCAATCACAGACTGTAGCAGACCGGTGGGTTATTCTGTTAACAGTTTTATGAAGGACACTTGTGAAAAATTTTCGTATGTTAGTATTGACAATGTGACTTCTCATTTGTGTGTGAACGACTTTATGTCTGTTATCGATATCAAATCGGCATACAGATCGATAAATGTTCGTCCAGAGGACAGGAAAGTCCAAGGTCTTCTTTGGGACATCAATGGTCGGGGCACTTACCTCACCGACAATTGCCTTTGTTTTGGTGCTTTAACAGAGTTTTTGGATATATTGACGATTTCATCGTCATTGGTTCATCTTTTGAGGAATGTGCCCTCGCCTCGGGTGTTTTAATGGACCTTTTAGAGTATGTGGGTTTTGAAGTGGCCAGGGAGAAAGTAATTTTCCCCTCAACTTCTGTAGTGTACTTGGGTATTGAGATTGACTCAAAGACCTTGGACTTGCGTTTACCTGGCAAAAAAACTCTTGAAAATTAGGAAATGTGTCTTGGATTTTGCAGGAAAAACTTCTTGTTCAAAGAGGGATCTACAAAGACTTGCTGGTTTACTTGCTCATGTGAGTACTGTAGTCAGGGGTGGCAGGACCTTTACACGCAAAGTCATTAATCTGTGTAATTCCCTAGATACTTGGGACTCAACTTGCCAGATTCCAAGTTGGTTGTTCGATGACCTTAAATGGTGGGATAGTTTTCTCAAAATTTTTAATGGCACCGCCAGGATTTTATTTGACTCCCCTGACTTAGAGCCAGTATGTACTGACTCTTCCCTTTCGGGGTTCGGTGCTACCTGGGGTACTGACTGGGTTGCTGGGGTTTGGGTTCCCACTGCTTCCACTCAGGGTTTATTTCCGTCGGCTCATTTTTCATTGGGTCCGTCGGATTTTTCGCCGTCCTTGGATATTAATGTCCTTGAATTATGGCCGGTTGTCAGCGCAGCATTGCGCTGGGGAGAGTCGTGGAGAAACCTTCGGGTGCGGCTCAGGTCTGATAACACGCAAGTCGTGTGTATGATTAATACGGGCAGGTCCCGGAGTGTACGAGCCATGTTTTGGCTTCGGGAATTGTTCTGGTTGAGTTTTGTTTTTAATTTTCATTTAACCTGTACTCACATTGCATCTGACCAAAATGTACTACCGGATTATTTGTCGCGCCTGTCATCTACTTTAATGCCTCCTCTTGGTAGTTTCTTACCTTCCGCGATTTTATGTTGTTTCAGCGCTTCAGGAGCTTCGGGAGAGGGTGAAACACTACCAAGAATCCTGGATGGCCCCTAATACAATTAGGACTCGTAAGTCGAAATGGCGCCACTATCTACGTTTTTGTGAGATATATAATTTTTCTCCTTTTGCCATCTTCTATTGAAGTAGTCTGTATTTATCGTGCATACATGGCTGAAACCTTGTCATATTCCTCGATCCAAAACTATTTATCTGCCTTGTGGACATTACACAAAATGAATGGTTTTGATCATGTGTCACCTTCTGACTTTCGTATAATCTCAACCTTGAAGGGTATCAGGCGATGTTTAGGTGACACCCGTTCACAGGCTCCGCCTATGTCTATTCCTCATTTAGATGTGATTTTTTCTTCTTTAGATTTTACCTCATGTGAGGATTGTATTTTTTGGTTGTGCCTCATTTTAGGTTTCAGAGGACTTCTGCGTAAGTCAAATTTATTTGACAAAGATTCCTGTATTTTAGTCAGGGATGTGTCTCTTTTTGATTGGGGCGCTTTGGTGTCTATCCGCAAATCTAAAACTATTCAGAACCGTGAAAGAGTTTTACTGATTCCGTTTGCTCGGATTCCTAGGCTTAAGTTTTGTGTATGTCATCACATAGGGATGCGTTTATTTTCCGGGCCTACGGGTCCTGATTCACCCTTACTTTGTTATTTTTCATCGGGTTCTGCGAAACCCTGTACTTATAGCTGGTTCTCTAAGAAATTATTTCTCATATGTGAACAGCAGTCGCTTCCTCATTATACTTCCCACTCTCTGCGTCGAGGGGGTGCGACTGCGTTATTGCGTGCAGGGTTGCCTATTTATGATATCAAAATTAGGGGTGACTGGTCAAGTGACTGTGTCTACCAGTATCTCTCGAAACCACTTCGAGATAGGATTGATTCTGATTCAAAGTTATCTAAAACCCTTTTTCTCTAGTCGTTTGGCGGTTTTCCCATTATTGTATATTATTATCCAGTGTGTTGTATAAATTGGATATTAATAAAGAAATATTTACCGCCACTCCTGCCTTGCTTGGGTTTCAGATTTGGGCGGGATAACTCTCGCGCAGCGGAAGTTATCCGGGTAAATCTACCATAACCCCACTGCGCAGGCCCAGACTATCTTTTTCACCGGCGCTCGTCGAGACCGGATCGGAAAATTTTTTCTTCTTCCTGTTTCTCTTGGGTTTTCCCATTATTGTATATTATTATCCAGTGTTTTGTATAGATTGGATATTAATAAAGAAATATTTACCGCCACTCCTGCCTTGCTTGGGTTTCAGATTTGGTACAGTTGAGACTGTGCCTTTGATACCTTTTCATATATATTCATTGAAAAAACTGTAATAACCTCTGCACTTTTAACTAAGTAAGTATTAGAACAGGCAGCCTGTACTTCCACGAGACCTTGAAATTTCCAAATCGAGACCAAATCAAGAAAAGAAATCACCTCTCCCTGTATCTCTGTCTCGCTGTCGGTCTGTCTGAGTGTCTCTGTCTGTCTGTCTGTCTGTCTGTCTGTCTGTCTGTCTGTCTGTCTGTCTGTCTCTCTCTCTCTCTCTCTCTCTCTCTCTCTCTCTCTCTCTCGCTTTCCTTGTGTTACTAGTAATTCATTTATGTTTATTTCCTATCGGTCCCACCTATTTGAATTTAGAATTTAAAAAAGACCATAGAAGCGTATTGGTTGATCAGTGTGCCAAGAAAACTGTATGCTACAGTGTATCTGACAAATCCCAGACGCTACGTGGCCCAATATATGTTTGTACATTGTCTAGGCTTATAGGATAAGGTGGTGTGTGAGAAGAGGAAATTGAATGAGCAACATCAGAAAACTAACAGAAAGGCATCGTTGACGTGTAGCCACGGGCTTCCCTTGAGCAGAGAGTAGATGGCGTGAAGTATCCGACACCTCCTATCCACAGGGGAATATTAGGTCTAATCGATGCGTAATTTACTATAATTCTATGCTTCCCGTATCTTCATTGGATAAGATTACAAAGTGTCTGAAATTTGTATAATTATATTGAGATTTGGGGCTGACAAGAGTTTGGCGGTAACACCGGACAGAAGAGGACCCAGTATCCAAGGACGCCCTAGCCATGAGGCTGCGCCGTCACGTGTCCACACTGGTCATGTGGAGATCCTACCCTCGGCCACTCCCTCCCAGACCGCCAGTCAATTCAGATACCTTCTTGTGGCTCTCCGTCCCATCTCGGGTTCACCTTGACACATCGCTTAAACATCATGGAAACAGGGTAAAACCACAACAACCATCGCAACAAAACCTTGGGCCACAGAAAGGGAGTCGGGAGCAAGTTAGATAACCAGAAAACAGCGAAACCAGCGGACGCTTGCGTCTGCTTGGCTGCACCTCGCCATTCTCAACCAAGTGGCTGCGACTGCTCACCCCGTGCACGCTCACAGATAACCAGTGACAAACTCCCTCCAATCATCCAAATAGATTCAGCTATACAGGAACACGCCCTGATCCTCCAATAACTTGCCAGCTGCTGACCAAGAACTCAAAAATTCACTTCTAACACTGCACCTTCGGAACCGCCGGCCACATGGTCCTTTTTTCCGGTTTGTATATATACCCCTGACTGGCCCTGCCGACCTTATTGGTCGCGATCGCTGCCATACACACATGCCCGTTCTCTCACTGTGTGAGGGGCAGGTCTTTCCTTATAATACAGTTATCATCAGGACTGATTTCTGTAGATCAGCTTTAACGTACATAACCTAGTAAAGTGCAGGTTGGACTAAATCAAAAGGGGCCTTTCCTCTAAATATGCTACTGTTGTATTTCTAAATATGAAATGGGTGCCTTTAGTTACAGTGGCATTGTTTACACCTGACAATAATTCATGACGTGCTTGGCTTGCTTGGAAGTGACGAGGAATGGAGTAAGACTTGCGTGAATTCTGACTTGATTGAGATTGACTGACTCTCGATGAGACTGTGGTTTGATAATTAGGATGACATGTAAAGGAATCGGATAAGGGATGTGCGAGAAGACTATAGATGTGTACCTATTCCTCCTTCACCGTCCCTGTTTCCAAACTGTGGCCGACTCAGTGACGACAGTGAATTATTCACACTCTGCGTCGTCGCCGCTTTGTGCGCCGGGAAATGTGTTTTATGTCACTGGGTTGGCGAAATTCACGTAGATTGATCACTCAAGTCTAGCACAGATGGCGGTTTGCATGAATGGCCTTCATGATATTTTAGCATGATGTGTCAGGGGACGATGCAACACGCACCTTATTTGCCGCTTACCGCACACACTTTGGCAAAAGAATGGAGGCTATAAATATTCCTAATCTAATCTGCATAACCGACGTTCCCGATTGCACTGCCTATCGTGGTGAATTACAATTAAAACAGCGCTAGATAGTTCAGAAACTGACAACCACCACCTACATGATTATCTTCCCGATTCAGATGTTAACGGAAACCCAGCATGTGGTCAGGCAATAAATAAAAGGCCACACGTGCAATTTACACATGGCTCTCCTCTATGCTTTCTACCACAGGAGTGATTGACTAGTCTCTGGTCTGACAGAGGCCGGGCACCCGTCCAGATATGGCGTTTCATCTGCCGGGTGCCCGGCCCGCTACTACTTCCCACCCAGTCGCGCCCGACGTCGCCTTTGGGCAGCCTCCCACCCTCCCACAAGTCATGCTAGGTCCACCCTTTCTCCCACACCCATCTCCCACCACCTACCCTCCTACAGCCTCATCCAGCAGCCGTTTCCCATCAACCACACACCGCCCATCATACCCGCCTCACACTACCCATTGGCTACATGCTTCCCCTATTACTTACCAACTCTCTTTTCAACTATTCTTATCCAACTCTCCGCCCTTCTCCCGTCAGTCACTGGAATCGTCAGCCTGTCACTGATTGTCAGCCCTTCATCATGTCCTTCGCTTATCAACTGAGCTGTAATGTAGTCACCTCAAGTTTCCACCCACCACACTGTACTCACCGACATCAACTCAGGACTGGAGGAGGTTGATATGCACCACCTCCAGGGTAAATGTGCGCCGTCCTCAATCCTCTCCCCATCTAAATGGGCAGATATGAGCCACATATCATTTTTCTACATGTCTTTTGGCAGATATCCACTGCCTTCTCGTCTCCACCCACCTATATATAAGTAGTGTTGAACTATCCTCCTTTTCTGGCTAGATATGTCTAAATGTGCACCACTTTCGATCATTTCTCCACTTTTGGGCAGATACAAACCTCCTTCTATACTCATCCTTGACCTTCTGTGCAAACTGCGCAACTATATTCACCAATAGGAACCGACTTTAATTATCCGTTCAACAATCAGTAAAAGAGTTAAATCTTCCATTCTCATCGCCACATGTATCAAGCTCCGTCCACCGCGGGCTGGATGTGCATTACACCTATAAGCATCTACCCACAATGAATGCCTACTTTCCTCTACATGTACGCATATCGCTAATGGCATGTGATACGGCGTTTCCACCTGATGACTATATTTCGCCCTCGATTATGAGGTCATGGAAAAAATGTTGTCAGATGGTGGTACTTGAAATTTAGCATTCACGAATAATCGTCGACCCCAGAATAACAACGTCGTTTCCAGCTGATGAGGCTTACGACTGATCCACAGTAAGAATCCTTGATACCCACTAATTTATATGTACCCAGTTACAAGTGGTTGATGAGGCGTTGAAGGTGGTGCTAGCTTACATATCATGGGGATAAATAGTCGTCTGCCTGAAAGTTTTATCCCCGTTTCCACCTGCCACTACACATATCACGTGTAGTGGCAAATAGCCAGCTAATAGTCAGCGGGCGGTGCTAAAAGTCATAATCGGTGGGCAGAATCGGCGCAGAGGTGAAACGCCGCATGAGACACCCCTTTGTTAAAGCGCACCATTTTGACTGACTGGTAACACTGTATTCCAAATCTAAAAAGTCATTCTTTAACGGTCCCCGAGTCCCCAGCAGAGGACAGACACACATGAGAGGTGACTTTCCTCGAATGTCCATCGATAGATTGTAGTATTGGATGCGTATCGGCAATCGGCATGGCAGCTTCTCCAAGTCGACAGCCTGTCAAGCAAGGTGCCAACACCAGACAATGCCGCTTTGTGAAATTCACCGCCTGCCAATACTGCTTTTCGTCACGTGAGACATATGCCAAGCCAAGCCTGCATCCAGACTCCCAGGTGACAGTAATATCTGTGATCCATATTTCTGTCTGCGCTGCATGCTTCTTGTATCAAATGTAAAAGCTCTGATATTTTTTTCCTTCCTTTGAAAAGACTTGATGTTCTTTTTCTATGTGAATTGAAAAACAGAGGTATTTTGATACCATGGATATAGAAGCCGCTTGTTATGTAAGAACAGCGCCCCTCTCTGGCTTCAAAAGAGTTTGTTCGTCTTAGACATTTAATAGTAGTTAGATAAGACCAATAGTTTAAAAAATGTAATATGTAAAGGATAATGCGCAAGTGAATATCACGCTATTAAAGAAATGTTAAAGGTTTATGGTGGTTACCATAGAAAGCAAAGTAGTGGTTCCCTTTCGTTCTGTTCTTAAAAGCGATGTTGAGGGTATAGTTTTTTTAGCAATCATTATTGTTGAACTCTAATCAAATCGATCCTTTTCAAACGATCCGGATCCTTTAAAACGAACCGAAATACTTAAGTTCTGTTTCAGTGGCCTGTCTGAGAAGAATTGTTATGAATCCCAGATACTGAATGCCATTTCCTCATTAAAAAACGAATCTTCATGAAATTAAAACACTCTATATCTGAAAGAAGAAGACAGGACTGCAGATTAGGGCTGGCGCCCTCAAGACCGTGGCATTGATTGGATTTTGCATATGAAGCCCACTGACCCAAAAAGCTAAAATGAAATTAGAGCAAACACACGGTAGGAAGGCTGTATTTGCTGTGGGAGGGATCGGAGAGGAAGGGGGCCACTGACAACAACTGAATTAACGTGATCCGCAGTCTTAACACTCCAGGGTGGCCGGCCATTCGTCTGAGTGTTTGATTCTCTGAGTCACCTTCCCACGCGGGAAACAATTTGCTCCTTTGTTTGTTTGGCATCGTGTTGCTTGTGTTCACAACCACTGGTCTGCAAACCGAGCTAGCAAAGGCACGAATAATATTCCAGAGAAAATCTTCTCATCTCACAAATAATAGGATTGTTTTAACTTTAACAATAATTACATGTTAGAGTTTTTGGTAAGCGTGTATTGGTTATGCTCAAATGCGGGCGCGATTGATTGTCTGTGTGTGGTAAAAGCCAGACAATGTTAATTCGCGGTATTTTTGTAGGTCTTTCTAAACCATGCATGATTCAAGCTGTAAGATTGGATAAGAATAATTCTTGTCTGTGCAATTGGCTGATGATGTGATATATATGCCTCGTGCTACAAAGTATAGTCTTCATGACGTCAAACACTTCATGATATCCATTTTGCCTATGCCCTATGTAAACAAGGTTCTCCACCTCCAGGGGCATGAACATCGTACGATCGCCCAAGGTAATGTATTTCTACTCATATATGATTTCCTTCCGGTAAACTTCCTATTACAACATGCGTTAATTTGCTCGATGTATTCAACAATACACGAATTCTGTATTATCACTAAGGCCCATGCCCCTTTATGCCTTGATAGATAAGGTGTAAATGCCTCCTATTAGCATGAGTCCAATAATGCAATCATGTTTGTAATAAACAACCTATTTATCCCTACCAGCACCCACTTAATTCGGTAGCATAGAATATAATAGGAACAATTGGTTCATCATTGACTAAGGAGCAAGGAATCATAACAAAAATGATTGGTCTTCTTCTGTAGCCAACTTGCACCCAGTTAACTTGCCTTTTTTTTATATATATTTTTTTTATTGCACATATAATTCACCTAGTAGGTGGTCTTCCATTATAAGATTACAGAGTCTGGGCTGCTTACAAAAAGTCAATATAGTCAACAACCAAATCACATAGGTTACATGAGTTGTGATTTGGTTGTTGACTATATTTATGCAATTGCCTTTCTAGGATCCAAATACATAAAGCGCCAGTAGGTCAAAGAGTTATTTCTAGTGACTCGAGTGAGTCTCTCTGACACTGAGACACTGGCCCTCCGCACCTTTCCTAATGTTATATAGTTTGTACACAGATAGTGAAGGGTCATCTCTTTGTAGCAAGCTCAAAGTCTATTTGAGCACTCTAATCGTATGACAGAGTATACCAGCGTGTGGCCCACGCTCAATAACATCGGCAACATCAGATTGAATATACAGTAAAACCCCTCTTCCGGGACACCCCGCTTAAGGGGACACCCCGCTTAAGGGGACAGTTGGCTCGGAACGGAGGGTGGCCCCTTAAGAGGGGTTCTACTGTAGCTTTGTCTTGTATCCAAAGAAACAGCGTAAACACATGCCATAGTTATAGATCTATGTTCTGCATAATTAATGTTTTCATAACTAAAATTACATCTATTTATGTACATAATGATGTAAATCATATTGCTCACGAAGTAAACTCTTTGTTTCATAATCTAAACATATATCCCAAATTCAAAAAGCGCTGCACGTGTATTTGTGGTGACTGACACGAAACATGAATGGAGCTGATCGTTAACTACATGTATGCAAACATCTATGTATTCTGACATTTGCATCATGGAAAAAGGTCCCTTAATATGCCAACAGTATTATGAATCACATCCCCCCCCCCCCCACCTTGAAATTTCGGAGAAAATCATTGATGTAAAGCCTAAAGAGCAAAATATGTTTTTAGATGTTTGCCTGATGCATTACGTAGAGTGATTAGGGTGCTGTATCAGGGGAAGCTTCGGGCTCGTATTTGATTACCGAATTCAAACCAATGCCATGAAGCGAGATAAAAGCATACCTTTCTCAATTACCTGGAAGGGGTTGCAGCATAATCATATGTCACAGGCGGACGTCGCCAGGGGTTGAATTCGCCTTTATCTCCAATTATGTTACATTTATGTGCTGCATCCTTAATATAGGCACTGGGATGGGAGGAATCGGCCCGCATTATACAGGCTGTATCGCCGGGAATCCGCTTGGTTTAACGCTCAACGATAATGAACGGGTGCGCCAGGCGCCAGGGCCGGGCTGCCGTAAATAAGGGGCGGGGGACGTCCTACGAAGTGGGCACCGTCACCTGCTCCTATGTGTTAAAGTGGATTCTTATAGACCACCCCCCCCCCCTGTTACGCACCCCTCCCGGCTCCTACCCTATCCTATAGACTGGTCGGGGATTAAAGTCTCAGGTCCAGATAGACCTAGGTCACTGTGTGTATATACAGAGGCAGCTTCCCTTCTACCGTCGCTGTAAATAACAGCGGCTTGTTAGATGTACACAGGACAAAGTGGATGTCTTCCCAGCAGAAAATGTCTCAATTCCCCCTCGTCCTGTGCAGTTGCTGTGTTGCATTAAGTGGCGCTTGGAGTTGAACGGTGGGGTATAGTGGTAGGGGAATGTGGTTGGTGGGTGGCGGGTGGCGGGAGGTGGGTGGCCCTGACACCATCTAGAGGACGTCAATCCAACAGATCTATGGTCCGAGCAGCCGGTAGTAGGGGGGCGGAGGACTGGGGGTGTTGTGAAAGGGGTCGGGTAGGGGTAGAGGCGATTGTGCAGGTGGGATGGGGTAGGTGGCTCGTTGGCGGTGTATCTATTCAGGCCTTACGCTACTTTATGATGCCGATGATCACTTTATCTGGATCCTACCGAGATTAAGATGGATAGGCGGGCGGGCGGGCAGCACCGGGGCGGCGGGGCGGAGGCCGTCCTGATCCCCGACCGGGCCCCACTTACCTGTGCTGGTCGGGCGGGGTGTCTGCATGATGTATGCAGGCATCACACGCTTATCGCACCCGCCGCCATCACCAGGCCCCGAGGGCCTTCCAACCACAGCGACCCCAAGGGTTCACCTGCTGTCCCGCCCGCCGGACGAGGCCCATCACCGGTTTGAGCCTTCTCCAGCCCTCCATCCCTACTCCTTCTTCCCCATCCCAACGGCCAACAGTGTCCACTGGGTCCTTTGCGCGTCTTTCCTGCTTTTGCGGCAAGTAGCTGGGACCTGTTTCACTAGTTTTGTGACATGTCTGTGACACCATACAGACATTGGGGTTGTCTAGTTTCGTGACAACACAAGTAGCTATCCTTTCAAAAAGACAGACCCCAAACATAAGAATTAGACAAATCTACACACGATAGGACCTGTTTCACTAGTTTTGTGACAAAAGTGTTTGACATATATGAAAAGCGGCACCAACAGTGCAAGCAGGAAGGGACAAAACAAAGTCTAATGTCTAGTTCTTATGAAACCGGACACACCATCTAGATGACCTAGACATGTCACGAAACTAGTGAAACAGGTCCCTGGTCTCACACACGATTTGGTCGGTTGGTCAGGCAGCCGGACCAACCAAGTGGCTACAGAATGGTAACCTGTTTACAACATAGCGCTGATTGAAGTATTTTTCACCTCGTCATATTTGGTTACCTGATCTTCGATAATCATTAAAATTCAAAACGAAATTAAGAAACAAATAAGCAGAAGTTAAACACAGTACAACCAAGAGGTAACAAATCGGTTTTGCAGGCATTTTATTACGGACCGACGTTTCGGGCGGATTTGCCCTTTATCAAGGTTCAAAATTAAGAAACTTTCATATTGAATTGAAGGTCAACTTGGCAATCGGAAACTTTGGCGCGAACCTGCCGAACTTTTCCAGTTGGCTGAAAAGTCCTTCAGTTTCATGTAATGTTCCAGGTATTGTTATTCCTACAAACCAAATATACTCTGTCACAAAACAACAACGTCTCCCCATTCTCCATGGCGTGGCTGTAGCTATATATGTATTTCCCCGCCCCAGCATCCTCCCCTGACATGTCCGCAGCCATCCTGTGTCCAGCCTTGTGGTCGGCGTGCGGGGTGATATATATGCCGGTATCACATGCCTGCCGTGCTTCATGCTATCACCGCTGTCTACGCCCCGTTCTGTGGAACTCTGACATGCCCGGTACAAACCGCCATCTCATATACTCCTCTTGTCTGTCGCCAGGCCTCACCTCAAAGTATATCACCTTTATCCTCATCCTCACCTTCCCGTGTAACGCTCACTGGCAAACGCGCCAAATGCTATCTGTTCTAATCATATGTGATGTACTCGTGTTAGAAGTCTTAGTTTTCTTCCATTTACTGGTAATAGTATTGGAGGGAGGGGGGGCGTGTGTCCACCGGCCTCCCGATACACACTGATACATACACAATATTGACTGGTTTCAGATACAGACGACAGTAAGCAGTAATCTCCGAGGACCAGACACGTAGTAATCTCCGAGCGATAGCGAGGTAATTACATGGAGTCTGGTCTGAGGAGATTGCGCCCGCTTTTATCTGCAACCAGTTTATATTGTATTTATTTACCACCGTTCCTTGCTAAAAAATGTCAGTGCTCTTCAACTTCCAAAGATTTGGAACTTGCTTGATGCGCCTCCTATTGTTAATGTAAATGTAGTTCCTAGATTGCCCGTGAGGGGGCAGTGTTGCCGAACGTGGCGGTAAATCTTCGTAGCCTGACGACAATGACCTTTTCTGTCGGTTCTACTTGTATTTGAATAGTTCAGATCTGATCATTAGATCTGTAGTTATGTGCAGTTGAAAAACGTTCGATGTTCGATGAGAACCACATCTCAATAGAGAAGTACAAAAATGAAGAGCAGGTTCGAGTTTTTCCCTCCACGAGAATCTCACTCTCGTTGTGGTTAACTTTCCATACATAAGTCTGCTTAGGTCTGTCTCTATGTGGGGGTGTAAATCCAAGCCGATCCGAAAGAATTTTAACGTGTTATATGTGGTAGGTAATCATTATGAAATGTAATATGCTATTGTTTTGTATCTACAGGTAAAATATCTATCACAAATATGCATTATTTTTGGAATTATAAAGGATTATACATATGATATGGGTGATAACACTGGTTGCGTCGTGGGCTTTATCGGGGTGTATCGGAACCATGGTATCTTTTTTTTGCCCTCTTTACTCTCCCATCACGTTATGACGCGCACCGATACACACCGATATGCTACGATATGCCTCCCAAAGGCGAAGATTTGGTCATTTTGTATCGGTGTGTATCGGCGTCTATCGGCGTTGGTTAATGCCCTGTCTAACTTATATATATATATATATATATATATATATATATATATATATATATATATATATATATATATATAGCCTTAGTTTCGTTGGAGGGCTAGCAGACAAATAACCACACAAACAGGCATACCTTTGTCTGGCTAGTGCTATAGAGCTGCCAGTGAATCAATGGAAGGGTCTAATAATGATATATCTATACTGCACATGTTTTCTCCAGGGAAGCAAATATACCTGTCTAGGTACGTCATTCACACTTTCTACCTGATAGTTAACTAACACAATGATGTCAAACAGTTTGCATACTGATATGTGCTGTTTCACAGCTCTAGATAAAAACAGGTTTTTATATATTTTATTCGTCACCAGCCTTATAAGATAATTTGATATTATGGATGCAGTAGAGAAAGACAAATTTATCAGGAAGGGTATTGAATATTATCATAAAACTGGATGGGTTTTAATCTTGGACACCATATGTCACGACTGGAGTTGGGCATAGTGACTTCATGAGGCTAAGCCGAGTGATGTCCAGAGCCAAAACCCCAGGAGTGGCATGCGGTGGCCAAGATTAAAACGAATCAGGTTTTGATTTTATCCTACCCCGTCTCCTCGATTGTGGAATATTATCCTACCCCTAATAATAAACGCCATAGGTTTAACATTGAGTCAGTGTATTTGACAGAGCGTTGAATAAAATGTTATTTATGAACCGAGGTGGATAAAAGAACGGACCAATCAGGGACGAGATAACGAAAGTAGTACCGGCAGCATTGATGAGTGTCAACACGCTACAAACATGGATAATTACAAAGTTTTCTCTGTATATCGGTGATATGGGGTAGGATAAATATGAAATCAAACGAGAGTTAGCCTTGTCAATGTTTATGCCACGATGGGCAGGTCGTGTATTACTACACGAGGCATTGATAACAATTCTGTGTGCCACTAGTGGCATATAAAACTCTGTATACCAGTCAGCATGGCATACGGAAAGTCAATGTTAAGCATATGGGATTTTATATAAGGGGTAGGATAATACTTCTTTTTGTATCTAATAAAACTTGTATTCTTTACGTGTGTAGATGGGATCATTCTCTAAATAAAACTGCTTGTTATGCATCTAGTGAATGAGGTACTCTAAGTGATAGTTTTTCGTCTGATTCTCACATCAGTAGGTCTATATTTCCTGAAATGTGATATCCTTTTAAGGAAGAACTAAGATACCGCTACCCATGTCCTTACTATTGCAAATAAAGTGAATGCAAACAAATGATTTTATTTGCATAAATCGCAAACAATTTCGATCATCCAACGTGACTGTGGGTTGTCCTGCAACTCTGCTCTCTGCCTAGACTCGATATTTACGCTTTCCCGCATTTCATATCCACTCGAGCTTTGATTCATCTCCTGTGTCTCCAAACCTCCTGCCTCTTTTGCCACCTATTTACAGTCCATCTAGCAATGCCCGAGCCAAAGCTTTGGTGTCACTGCACAGCAGCCCTTCTAACTCTACTGTTTCTTAAGTATTGCGTACTAACCGATCAGCATCACCCCTATGGGCTCCCATCTTCGGTTTCTCCACGAGGCTGTTCCAAATACGAGTCTACTGCTCACTTCTGACGGGTAACAAGAAGACCCCTGCACGTCAAGCACTGCCCAACAACCCTGTCGCAGCCAACGCACCCTCCCGAGCCTCCAACCAATTCAGGCCACACACTCCGCGCAATTCTCGGCAGGCACTGTTACCTGTTTTAACAGCAAATCGTATCCGTATCTTTCCAGATGGATTCACCACGATGGCCCCCTTTTTTAACCGGCAACTTACGCCGCTTGATTTAATCATGCAACTTTAAACTTGATAAGAGTCGGGAGTTGCGTAAAATCCTTAATTGAATGAATCCGATTTTCCAAATAGCGTTTTAGTTGGGTTTTTTTTGTGTTTTAAAAAAAATTATTTCTGTGTGTTTTAATCGCGTTTCGAGAGATCGGTAGCCTCGAATACGATGCATAGACCGCTCTCGGGGTGTGTATATGGTTTCTGCAAAGGGTAAATTTTGCGTTGGAAACAGCTTTGGTTAAGTGACAAAGATAGTCAATTTAGAGCTCTGAAAGCCTACCTGCTCTCCCTCTGCGAGCGCTGGTCGTTAAATGCAAGCCGGTTTCCGCAGCTGAATAACCCGGTATCACTTAAGATACACACAAGACAAAGCCCTCTTTGGAGAGCTGACAAATTTATTTCATCCTCGCGAGAAAGAAGGCCGACAGTGGCCACCTAAATCACGAGGTAACAGTGAATGGACATTTCAGGACCGGACCAGATTATGGTTGCTCGCTTAACGTCCGCCCCCGGCGTCTCCTCCCCTCGCTCGATCACGTGGCACAGGTCACGTGACCTACATCCGGGTGCTCGTAGATGTTTTGTCAGCCATGTTTTGTATCAGTTCTGTGGAAATAAACATGAACTGAATAATAGAACGAATCTGGTATACATCACGCGAGTTCCTCTCTATAAAATGTGAAAACGTAGCTTAAAATTGTCATATAAGTCCTTTATTTTCTAAAGATTGTATATGCCCTCAATGTTAGGTCATGTCCTTAGTTTTTCAATATTAGGATATATATATATATATATATATATATATTATATATATATATATATATATATATATATATATATATATATATAATATCATGGAACCAATTAGTGGTAGAATAATGTATGGAATAATATGAACAATAATTGACACGAAGGCGTGGATGGCGGAATAATTAATAAAAACAGGGTTTATTAAAAAGGTAACATTGGGACCTTCCCCTGCCTTTACATCAAGAATAACAGGTAAGCTAAAGCTTGAAGCCTGAAAAGTAAGATTAAAAACGAACTGCTCGGTTGAGCAAATCACAGCGGAATGAGTATTTGAAACCACGGGCGTCACCAAGTAACCTCCGGTTATACCGCATCAGTAACCGGGATACCTAGAAGAGTGGGTGTGACGCCCAAACAACAACAACAACAACAACAACAACAACAAGACCGCAGTGAATATTTGCGGGGTTTATATTGGTTGATAATTTATATTTATATAAGCATGGTTATATAGTAATATATATATATATATATATATATATATATATATATATATATATATATATATATATATATATATATATATGGGTTTAAATGGGAGATTTCGTGGTGGGGACAGGGTCTTGGACCCGACCTGCGGTGGGGGGGGGGGGCAGCTGCTGGCTCAGACATTTACCTGCGGAGACATCTACCTGTCGAGCACCTCCACATGCCCACACAGTCAACACATACCCAATTACTCACACTATGGCATATGACATGGAGTCTGCCTCTGACTTAAATTCTACAACATGGGCCAAGGCTTCCAGGTTGAAGTGAAAAATGACGGAAGTGATGGTCCAAGATCATTATGGTGATTATGATCCCCCCCCCCCCCAAAAAAAAAAAAAGATAAAACAAGATGTAAACGAGATATCAATTCCCCCCGGGCATATCATGAGGCTCTGACAAGGCCTGGCCAGTCTGATAAACCAGACGTTTGCCGAGTTCCTGGAGGAAGGAAGCACAGCCTCTGAGAATGATGATGGAGACAACCCAGGCAACGACAATGATACGGCACAACTTGTTGCAGCAGCCATCTGGGAGAACGTTATTAAGCAGCTGCAGGTTAATGAGCGTGAGCCCAGGAGGAGCAGACAGCTAGAGCTGGTCAAGGGATACAACCCATCTTCAATGGATGGGGGATATGATCCAACAGTGCTACTATGAGGGCGAGTGACAAAAAAGAAGGGAATGTCACAGGCCTTGTGCCAGAGTACATTAGACTGAGGATAGCGAAGAGAAAGAAAGAAATGATGAGGTTTACTGAGAGAGAGGATGGCTTCATGGTGCTCTTACCTGGTGACCAAGCTCCAGTGCAAATCTCTCAGGCTGAATTGGGAGCGGCAAATGTTAGGGTGTTATATCACTTGCTGCCAACTGTAAACCTTGTGAGAAAGTATATTTAAGACTATAGGGAGGTACCAACCCAAAATGGTTTAATTGAATCGTTGTTGCTGCTACCAAAAAAGGACTCCTGCCAGCAGACCCCCTAAGAAACCAAGAGTACAAAAGATAGACAGAGACTAGAGCAGAAAGGAGGGTAGCAGGAAAGATCATACGACCCTGGGGCCTATTTAATAATTTAGCATCGTCCATGAAGACCTTTATCTCTACGCTAAGGAGACCCAGGGACGATGTGGATCAACTTCATTCAACACTTATGGACGACCTCATGAATATCTTAAACTGTCTTAGTGAACAGACTTAAATATTATCAAACCATAACCCCTATAAGAGGTACAGAAAAAAGTCTTTGTGTACGATCTCAGATTATTAAGCGGGCCCCTGATGACAAATATATAAAGCATAGAGGTTGACCCACCAAGCCCGAACAAGGGATGTGGCCTTATGACCCAGGGTATTGTAGAAACTAATCCCCTCAGACGATGAGGACAGAGAGTTCCTGCTGTATGCAGCAACTTATGGCTTTAGGATAACCAACCAGGCCACCAATACATCAGGAGCCAAACTGCACAATCACCAATCGGCCCTGTCCCTGGACAACATGGTCCTAGTGCAGAATCAGATTAGGAGGATTTAGAGAATGGCAGGTATGTGGTTTCCCATGTTAAACCAGAGATTATATCTGTGCTAGGAGTTGTCTCTAAGCCATATGAGAAAATTAGGCTAATTCAAGACAGGAGCAGACTTGAGGACACTTCTATGAACTCTGATGCTGTCAATGGCTCCTTAAGGTACCAGAGCCTAGAGGATCTCCATCAACAAAGTGAACTAAATAGCCAAAATAGACAAATATGTATGGGGCCATCCATAAAGTATGTACGCAGAATTTCTGAAATTTTTGACACCCCCCCCCCCCCCGCCCCCTTCTCGATCTTGTACGCAATAGAACAAAGAGGGAGCATACGCAAAATATACAAAATCTTTGACCCCCACCCCCACCCCCCTCAGTGCGTACGTACTTGATAGATGGCCCCTATGGGACCGTCGAAGTACATCACACAGATTTTCCTCCAGTGTGTCTCAATTGGTATTTTGTCCCCGGTGTCTACACTTACAAGGAAAACTCCCATCTCATCTTTGGAGCGAAGCTCAGCGTATCCATTTTTAATTTTTTAACTCAGTTTACTGAGACAACCAAACTTAGGTGGCCTTGTTCAACAAAAGAATGGCCAAGAATTCCAAAGTGATGGCTAGTCTAAGGCAGGTCGTTTGGTTGTCTGCACTGTACAACTTTAGCGTTAACGCAGTGTATTACCCAGTATAACAAACTAACAGATGTGGCCAGCAGGATTAGTGAGAACGGAGTATAATCCCTTCTCAGAGCATTAGGGATGTGTGTCAACCCCCACCATCGATAAGGAGCAAATTGACAGAGGGGTGAGGAGTTAAGGTTCAATTCATTCGCTCAGAATACCAATAAATTCTGTACACCTGACAGAAAGTCATATATAGCTTTGTTGTCCATTTATGACCTTACCCTGGTACCTCCAACAACACAGACTTTAATTAGGTATGTAGCTTTCTTAGATAAATGTTCTTTCCCACCTGCCAGCATTTGTCTCATCTCTCACATGCATGAGAAGGTGGGTCTGCGGCACCATCTTAGAGATAATTATAATCTGCCGCTAGTAACCAGAGGAGTAAGACACACACACCAAGAGAATCGGTATGTAAAAAGAAGCCAAGAACCCCCGCCATGCTGTTAACACTGCTCTCCAAATTCCCGACCCAAAATGGGCTGTGGTGTAGGCCTTGATGATGTTCTACAGACCTCTAGGTAGGTCCAATATTTTTCCAGCCTCCTGAGGAACTTTTAACCCATGCAAGAATTTAAGGAAAAGGGACATCAATGACACCACAAATGGATTGGTAGTTACGATAAGGTGGTCCAAGACGGACCAGTTCTAGTTGAGGACACATAGATCATAGGGCACAGGCTGGGCCCTGCCAAGGCTTGAATGTATGCCCTCTTATCAACACCTAATGCCTTGCCAGATGGCCTGTCTTGTGCTGGACTCCAAATCTACACCCCTCCAACAACAAGTGCCTTCATGGTGGGTGTAATACTTACAGAAGTCGGCATAGACACTGCCCCTCTTGGCTCACACAGCCTTAGGAGAGGGGACGCGGGCTACCTATAGAAAAATTTGATTACCAGAGGCTAGTATCCATGACCGGAGGAGTCAGGGACTCGCAGCTCAGCGCTTCCACAACCAACTTGGACTGGTATACCTTATAACAGTTTATCTTACCACAAGTTGCTTATTCTCATTTTTATCTATCACAAGTTGTAAAATATCTTGATTATCTAGTTGTTTATCACTATTGTTTAATATATCACTAATCGATAATTTAGATTAATGTCAACTTTGCATGAACTCATATATGCATTGCACACACCATACTAGTTAGCAATAACCTTCTTTTATGAAGAACTACCGTCTCCTTATTCATTTTTGGGCAAGGGGTAGACCGGGACAATCTATGTATGCGAACATCCAAAATGAAATTTAAAAGAAAGAAAATTCTTACATGTTCTAAGAGTGATCACAGATTTACTACCTAACCACTTCTGAGTCATCATATTTGATGGTTAACGATGTGTGTATTGAGAAAGGCGCTTCATCATTAGTGATATTGTAATGCACGATGGTAAATTCCAATGATATGATGCATGATAGGAACAATACGAATCTCATTTGGGTTTGAAACCTGCAGCTTTTTATACAGGAATATTGCCTATACTATCATAATTTCCAACAATATTCAGCCTTAATGGTCGTTAGCATTCATGGCTTGCCATTAATGTCGTGCTGTTAATCATATTATACATTGATTCTACTGGCCGACATGGCTTTATGTGTCTTTTACAAAATTAATCCTGTCAGAGGGCTTGAGTGAGATTAGATATGAACGTTTTGGAATAGTTTCTATCTTGAGTAGGGGGGAAAAAGGGCAAATCCCATTTGAATTGGAAAAGCTATAATAGGACTGGTTGAAGTCACTACTTCGCCCTTTTAGCAATAGTATAGCGGATTTAGTGAGGCTTAAGCTGCTCTCTGCTGTCTCTATTGATGATGACAACAAATAATGGAATGAATTACACACATCTGACAGTTGTCAAAGGTACCCTCGCTCTTCAAATGCAGTACTCGGAAGACCTTTACAGCCCGAGTAGCCCCTGCACCTCTAGTGCCGGATCATCATCCTCTACTATCCTTAGAATCTGCGCTAATATTATTTGATAGTGATTTCATATTAAAATATCCTTTGATGAAATTTAGGTAGTGAAGAATGCTTTACGATTGGTTAGTTATTAGGTTGGTCCTATATGTAAATTAGACTACTGATGGGTTAATATGATATCATAGATTTCCTATGCTCTTCCAAGTTAGTTTCCTTTTTCTAAATTAATTCTAAGCAGGTTATTAACAATCTAATGAGATTTTAATCAGAATCCGGTAAAAACAGAATCACATGCTTGCCTTGAGAGACCTTTTCCTGATTACCATAATTTTTGTATTATTTGCCAGTGAAATCACTCGTGCACATCCTAATGCAGAAGATATGGAATTTTGAAGTAACTCTTTCCTTAGAAATAATCACAATATTTTGATTAACCAAATGAAATAGCTTTGATTAGAATGAATATTCTCTGCATAGCTCTAAATATGACAGCAGACAATCAGTTGACCCAGATATTTGAATTCATCAGGTAATGGCTTCTTTTATCGTGAATTCGTTTATGCATTGAGCTATTAACTCTTGTTCTTGTACACTTTTGAATCTCATTGAAAATGATCATCTATTGTACCATAGTGGGATATTTTTGATAAAGAATATGATTGCTACAATATCGTTACGACATATGAAATCATGCATATGCCAAATATTCTTTATAGCACATCACAGAATTTATAAGCCTATGTCTAAAGACATAAACCCACTATGTGATTCGTACTTGTCCATGTAATAACTTTGAAGTACATCGGTGATAAGAAATCATGGTAATAGAAAAGAAACTGATACAAGACGACAACAGGGGCCTCCCCTATCCCGGCAGTATTGCCAATGCCTTGTGAACCTACTGTGCCATATCCTAGTTTATCACCAAAATTTAAATCCCTTTCTATACAGTCGACTTCGGAATACGTTGGCATGACGTTCCCCATACATTATGCAGTAGATGACCTACACCAGCCATTGTGAGAGATCAGTTTGGTGTTTCCGTATACATCAATACTTTGTATTTCATATTTGCTTCCTCGCTCCCTAATGTAATTCAGGATTTCTTCTAGAAAGTGTGAGCTACCACACCAACAACAGGTTAGAAGAGATATGCTTCTACAATGCGGTGATCGACTGCCAGCCTCATATTCCATGGATGTCTGTGCCAGAGGCCTTGGCTGTTAGTATCGATCCATTTTACTAAGTTCTAAATTCTGCGAATCCTTTGAGTTGCCTACACTTTAAGGGCATCAATCATTGCTATCAGGCTGACTGATCATATCTGTCAAGACTAGCTGCACGAGCTCTAACGACAGGTCGACCACAATACGCAGCACACAGTGTAAATTGAAATTCCTGGATCTGTGGAATGGTTGTCGGTACTACCATATTCACAGACAATGAATAGCGGTTAAATGAGGTCAATCAATCCAATCTGGACAGGATGAGTGACATTCTTTTATAGTGTATATATATATATATATTTATAGATAGGCAGTCAATGCTCAGACAATATATCATGTTCCAGTTCCTAGATTAATTGTATAAGTCCATGCGAGATCCACTTGAACTATCCATTATTCATGTGTGCGTATACCTAGAATGTTCTGACAAGTCTAAGAGGAAACTTCTTTCGCCAGAATCTCGCATATAGATAAAATTGGTTAGCTATAAATGCCTCCACATTTATATGAAATATGCGGAATCTGATAATGGATATCGGATTAAGATTGATGATTGATAAGATGATTGATAATATCACGAGTAAATCCTTATGTATAAAGCCTCACTCGATTCCAATGTACCGTTTGAATTGATACTCAACTTTTAAGGCAGGAGGCTGTGGGAAATAAAGATATTGTCATCTCGGTGAACGGGGATAAACAATAGCCACTGGCCGTCACAAACATACCCCATGCCTCATATTCCTACATATTATGTATCTTGATCAGAATTTCTGCAAATGGACAATAGATGAAAATGACACTATATTTGTTACCACAACACAATAAATCGATCCCTGTCTATGGATATTTTTCATTTTGAACACAGAAATTGTGGAACACTTTCAGAATTTTATCATTATCGAGGATAATAACGAGCCCCAAAGGATGAGAAGATTGCTATATGATTTTGACAATGAGGTGTACTGGAAAAATAGTACTTTAGATGTGGATCAATAGAACGCATATCATGACATCCTACAAAACTTCTCGAATGCTTTCTCTGTTCCTGTACCTTTCAGAAAAGTTGAAAGGGCAAGTCACTTAGTTATTACAGTGCCGCTTACACCAGTCAGGTCTGCCCCGTGGAAGACCCGGTCGAATGTATCTTGAAGCTTGAGGCCCTGAATACGATCTACGCTCTCAACACCTTCCTCGACAACCGGGACAGGGGCACCACGATCGAGGTCTTCCAGACAACCTGGGGACCGTCCAGGCATTCACATCGGGCCAGGCACACAACTCAGTGCTCGCCAAGTGTGCCTGCCAAGCCTGGATGGTCCAGGCCTGTCTACATGTAGACCTTGTATTCACTCACGTCCCCGGGGTGCAGAATAATAGTCAAGCCCATTTATCCCCGAGAGCCTTTTCCATTGCCGCATCACTTGTGGGCCGGCATGCCCTGGTCCACGTAATGCCTCGTACACATGCTTCATTTGTGCCTGCCCTCGATCTCTTTTATTCTATTATTATCATTATAGCACATACTTGGGACCTAGGGACGGTCTTTCATTTTGCGGCTTTACATTTTGGTAGCCAAGCTTCATGTATGAGAACAATCATTGATACATGTTACTCGTAGTATAATATAATAATTATAGTATGATATGTATAATGCGTATTACTTTTGTGTCTATCGTGTGAGGGCAGAAGCCTGAGTGAGGGGGAGTGAAGTGAAGCGGAAGCGCATGTTGATTGCGTAGTGCAGGTGTAAGCCACCAGGGGGTGCAATAACTAACCCTGACCAAAGGCCATGGGTTACTAATTTTCAGAAAGGTTAAAGGGGCAAGTCACCTAGTTGTGATGATCTTTCAGTTGAGTTCTTCTCCTCGTTCTGAAATTCCAGATGACAAGTGATTATGAGGGGGATATATTTGGGAACAAATGTGAGAATGATGCATTTACGATATCAGTTGATTTCCAGACAGCTTCCATATCGGTTGATTGGCATGCAATGCAACTTGCAACATAAACATAGAAAATAGAAGAACTCAGTTTACAGATAAGAATACTGAAAGAATTGTATCACGAATGTATTCTTTATTTCCTGTTTTCAAAAGAGTGTATGCTATAATAACAGAACTAAACAAATATTTTCTTCAATGACATTGTATGTAACTCTTTTCTTGTTACAGAAGATGTTAGAGGTATCCAAAGACTGGATCATATTAGAAATACTTTCAATGAATATTACAGATGGAAGAAGTCAGGATCTTCAGAAAGCAACAATGATATATAAATATGTATCAACATAGAGCAATGAGACCATGTGTATTAAGGAAATAATACAGGATAACTCGAAGTAACACTTACTGTCTATTGGTTGGTTAGAAAAGGTGAACCATGTTGATTACACCCAGGCTAGACCTAGCAAACTATAGAAATACCAACAAGGATGGGTTAGCTAAAAGTTGGGAAACATCAGAATTTCAGGTCACATCAGCAATACAATGCCAGATCATAAATCATGCCATTCACGTGTAAAAGGTATGAAACAGATGATATGGATGTAGCTTCGTTTCTCCTGCAATCAAATTACTGGTGATTTTACAAGATGATGAAAATTGAAAACTTGAGTGATATTGGTGATACGATATTGATTATGAATTGGATATAGACCTTTAGAGATGTGAATCGTTTTGTAACAAGCGGCTTTATTTCATTGAAGGTTTTACAGTGGTGTAGTAGTAGAAGTTGGTAGTAGAAGTTTCAGGGCATATAGATGTTACACATTTTCCCTCTGTACACGTGAGGTGGGATATTTCCTAAGACATTAGCGGAAAGGGACAGCTCTCTTTTATGTTTGTATAACAACTATTATGCGTATGAACAAGGAAAGTAGTAGGACGTGTTTTAGTCTCCTAATGAAACGTTTTACAAGGGGTTTGACATTGTAAATTTCAACGGAATCAGTGGTGTTGTGATTCTACACCTGGGATATTAGAATGATGGAATAGACAGACAAATGACAAATTATAAAAGACACTAAGCTTTTAATCTCTATTTTGTACAACTTCAGTTTATATTTCCCTGATCACACTCGCCGTGTTCCAAAGTGAATCTATCTCTCTTAAACTTAGTGCATCAAACAGGTCAAGTTCCTCAAACGTACGCAGAGACATCCGTTCATTACTTGGGAAACCTTTCCAGCAAGAAACACTCTGTGTATGGTATGAATACATTCGAGGATTCTGGTATAGTAAAGCTAGGAGAAGAATCCAACATGAGGAGAACACGAAGATAGGAAACACAATGTTATCTGAACTGCATGAGCGGCTTTCACGATTTGACCCAATCGTTCGGGCCCCGGACAAGAGACGCACTAATAGCTAGGTTACACAGTATAGTCGATCCTGGCCGAGCAGCGTAACCAGTTGTACAACGCGGATTGCCATCCATCACTTCCTGTCCCCGCCAGCGAGACCGAGGCTCCTGCCGCTACAAAGATGGATGGCAGGAAGATGCACCAATTATCGCCCAAGCTCCCTCTGCATTCTCCTGGAGGAGGACCTACAGATGCCGCGGTCCCTTCAGAACGAGTTGGTGCCATCCTCAGGGGATCAATCATTTGGCTGGCAAAGCCTACTCTCGTACGATGTCTAATAGACACTGTTCACTCTGCACAGGAATACTGTTAAATGTAGGTATTGTATTGATTGCTCTCGACTGAAGATGATGTGCGATACCGCAATGGCAAAAAAGGATTTAACTTGATGCATGAGATATATTGCGCAATCGCAACTTTAATATCGCGAAACAAAATGCTCTTTTTCATACAATAAAACATATGTTAATAACGAAAATGAAGAATTGCTGCACGGTGTTTGTAGCCACCGTTGAAGACGTTTGCTGAATGCGCTTTGTTCTACTAGTACAAATACTAAATTGCTGTTGGTCACCTTTTGCAGGGAGACCTCATCCATCTCCAAAGAGTCTTCCTAATGACTGTCATACACTTTTCAGCAATGATTATAATAGTCAACATACTAAACCATCTGTTATGGTCGGCTATGCACTCTCTTTCCAACTAATGGATCAGGAGGTATCCAGTGGCAGTTGATTTTTATCAGAAAATCTTTGCTCTTTAGTTCGGAACTTCAACACCTTAACAGCTCCAGGCCCGTATTACTACGATGTTTCGCATAAATAAGTGCACAGGTTTTATTCCCTTTTTATTCTTGTTTGTAAGATGTACGTTACGATGAGTGACATTATGACTGTTGTCGGATGTATCAGAACAGAAGTATTCATCTACGTTATACTTGCAATTGTCATGATCTCATTCTAGGCAATTCAGAAAATTTACTGTAACATCATTTCGATATCATTCTTTTTGTGAGGATTTCGTCATATCAATTCCCTGTCAATCGATGATTGGAAATTATTACTATTTCGAGCACTGTGATTTCCTTTTTGAGAACTCATACATGGCCTGCTGAGGTTGACTCATGATATTCAATGTGCAGACGATATTTGTTTACATATAGCTAATGTCACCTGCGTAGAATTCATGCCGTCGTTTAACTTTCGTTGAATAAAAATTGTCTTCTGGTAATGTTACCTTTTGAAATTATACACATCCATCTAAAATACTTATATAAATAAAAAAATATAAACCAGATCTTGCAATACCTTTTGATGCGATTGATATAAATAAAAGATATCGACAAGGGGGTCTTCATATCTATTTATAC
The DNA here is from genome assembly GCA_950022655.1 of Alentia gelatinosa. Classification (NCBI taxonomy): domain Eukaryota; kingdom Metazoa; phylum Annelida; class Polychaeta; order Phyllodocida; family Polynoidae; genus Alentia; species Alentia gelatinosa. Next base: position 44,566,005 of record OX465586.1, read on the forward strand.
CGTCCTCCAAAATTTATATGTTTTCCCCCCGAGGTCCAAATGCACTGCTTTCGTGAGAATCGACCAAGAATGATCTTCAAAGGTTCTCTACAAACGGGACATAGGTGCTTGGCATACTGAGGTGTCACTAAATGATATGTTCTTCGAACCAAGGATTAGGAAAGGTGCTATGATCAAACTTCATAGTTGGTGTTGAAGTATTGATTTCTTATGTGAATTGAATACCTTTCTCAAGAATGCCAATACGCATGTATACTACAGAAAGATTCTGTGTTGAAATGTTAGATTCAAAGTGAAATAAAGAAAGAGCTTGCTCAGTTTAAAAAAAAGAACGGTCCTCAAATGATTGAAATAAATAGTTTAAATGATTAGATACTATGTTAAAGATACGTCCCATGTGACATGCCAAATAATACTAGATGAATCATTTGTGTTCGGCCTAATTCGGGCAAGGATAAAAGCAAAGTTTTCAGGAAGGAAAGTTTGTATTTACTATTCCGATCCCGATTCTGATCGATGTAGTGCTAATATGTAATCGTACAAATGGTCTTCACATGTAGAATGATTTAGACAAAATGATCCAGAATGTTGATAGCAAGCATGTCTTCAAATGCTGTGGGTTACCGTTACAGCTAGTGCCTTAATTACCTCATGCATCATTAAGGTTTTCGGGATCCCGATTAGAACAGTTTGCATTACATTTGTGTCATTCCAGCCTACTCTGCATCTCAGTTAATCATAATCATATTACCCTGAATATCAGAGAACATATGTTCTCTACTAGCTTAACAAGCAATCTACGGATATAAACCCTAATACTAACATTGATGTATAGAATATGCAAGCTGTCCTATTTGTTAATCAATATCAAACATGGTGTCCACTTATCCAACTAATCACCATATGCATAGTAAAAAGGAAAGTGTGATAATCTTGTAATTCAGATCAGATTTAGAAATCTTATAGAGAATAAAGCTGCTGCTTCAAAGAAGTGAGCAGGGTTCGAATTTCTGTTTAGTTTTATGCATCCTCACCATTCAGAAAATTAATAGCGCGTGTGATTCCCTCTGTATTTCTACACAATACGCGTGAGATATATTGTAATTAGGAATCAAGTGTGTTGGCCATCTATCAGAATCTCCTACGCTATCACCTAGATGGTATGCAATTCCCGTTATCTATGTTCCAATTGAAAACAATGCTCTACAATATATTTACCCGGTATCCACATGAGGATGGCACGTTTATCTTACCTCAGGTTTTAGGGTGCGGCGAGGATAGGTCTGGGCTCATTGCTTTTCCAACCACAACATTCCACCTTGAGCCACTGCCAAGGTTGTGTGTACGTCGCCGTTTCCTGACCGACATGCTGGCACATAATATATTGCCTCGTAATAGTATATATAGCTTCATGGCAACAGTCTCTGGGTCAAAATCAATCACCCACCTTCCCTCTACACCTTTAGTCATATTCATTGAGGTACTGTATTAAAAAAAAGGTAACAGGCGCTCGTGATATGTAATACGCCATCCATCGAAAAACAGTTTAAAACTCTCTTCTCGTAGCTACGTAGGCTGCTATGCGCGGTGGCGGAATGCGCTATGTACGCGGCCTCCTTATTGATAACACATGCGGGAGGTTCCTGGATGACCTGCTCCTTTTGCAGGGCTGCTGAGCTGCTCGTACGGTATACTCGCCACACGCAGAGCAGCTCATTGAAACCCGACCTGAACGTCATTTCACGCGGTCGTACCCAGGTACTGGTCCCTCTCTCATCACCCGCCGAGCAGCTCCCGAGCAACTCCCGAGTGACACACAAGCAACTTTCAGCACGAGCTGCTCTCCCTTTGGGTTCTTATCTGGTTCTTATCTTGGCAATATCAGAAACAGCACGACCTCCTTCTCCTCCTGCCGGCCTAGTTTACTTAACGTGACCTCGATTCTACCCCTTGGTAGACGTTAGTATCTCCTGACGTCACTGCGCGTGGAGCGATGACTTCCATGAATCCTCTGCCTTGTATGACTCTCACAGTTGCTAAGGCGCCATAATTTTACACTTCACTTCAACAAATATTTTTTATCTATACTCATTGTGTACATGATTATCTTATGACATAATTATGGGCTTTTCAAACCATATCCAAATTCCCTTTGCGTCAAATAAACGTATTCAGTTTATATGTTATACAGTTAATCAAATATCATTTAAACCGAGGTTTAAATTTCAGTGTGTGTAAGTCAGTTTCTGGCAGTAATACCAATACTTCCTCTTTATATCACCAATATGAAGGATTATTCTAACCGGAAAGGGTTAAACTGCTACAGTTAATCATGTTAAATGTCATTTAAACCGAGGTACGTTCACTTACATCCCTTATACCTGTAATTCACAAACATCAGTTTCCATCTAACGAGGTCTCTAAGAGAGACGCATGCCGATATATGGTTATTAACCTTTAAGCTACCACAAAAACATTCAGACGCGTCTGAAAGCGATTGATTGAATTTTGTTTGATAGCCTAGTGCATGCACAGGACCCTGAACCATGGAAAAAGCAACAGATGTTCATGTGTTTCTGTAGTAAAATGTGAAATCTCTGACCTCAGTATATTCAGTCAGATTCATTGAAATATAAAGCATCGCGTCTATTCTAAATTACACTGCGTGTACGTCAATTTCTGGTAGTAATACCAACTCTCCCTCTATACATCGCCAACATGAAGGATTATTCTAGGGGGAAAGGGTTAAACTGCCACCCAGGTTCATGACATTATAAATCTAGCTTTTACGGCCGTAGTAGAGCACCTTACAACGTCATGCTTTATCATTATCTCGATGACTCGGCTGGGAGCATGGAGGTAATTATTTTATTCTAGGTCTGTTTATTTTACAAGATTCAGTTCTAGCGGCGGATGGAGCCTGCTTCAGTGCACTGTCAGCGCCGTCATACTTTTTCCTGTGATCTGTTTGGTGTTTTTTTATTTACGTGGGCAGCAGTAGAAAAACCCAGGACTGGTGTCGACTGACCCGATACAGTGTTAACTCTCCCCTGAGATGGGCTTACATCTCCTCTAAGAAAGCAGAACACTTATATCCCCCTAAGATGTTGTTCCTTTGTGTGTTTGTCTTAGCATTACTCAGGTATAAGAGTTGCAGCATTTACATGCACTTTCCTTTCATAAATAATTCCTTATGTTGAAGGTAAGAGGCGTTGAAACGATCGGACAAATAATCTTCGCACACTCCTGGCGTGGTCACCGCTGATACTGTTAGCAGAGGCTGCAAGCCGGAACACTGCCAATATTTACGCTTGTTGGGCGTTCACGTTACCCGCGGCGAGTATTGTATAGGCGAGCCCATTTTTCAAGCAGCATGTTCTCACGTTAATTGATGCCCGATGAAATAATGGCTGCATGTTATCTATGGCCGGTGTTGGGCGTATAGAGCATGTGAACAAAAGGACGCTCCTGCACCCGATGATTGAACACTCCCTGTGCTTCATTAGCGTCGCTGGCTCTGCTGGCCCACAAAAGGAGGGGCCCCTAAAGTTCGATGAATCAGCCCCGCCTCTGGGGGTCCCACGGGAGGGGCAGACCCCCCTTGGTCAAGGATTCCGAGGGGCCCGTCCTAAAAATTGATGTCCCCTTCCCTGGGCGTGTGCATTGATACCACCGCGACCCGCTAGGTGTCGCGGGTCGACCGGCGCCAGATGGCGACATCCGCTTCCTGTGTCGTAACGTCACTAGGGCCCCCCTGCCTGTGACGTATGGTCCCTCCCCCGGGGACAGCTTACCCTCCCTTAATTGCGATCCCCCAGAAGTTCTCATCAAGTCGCGCCCTGGATTTACACCGCAGTTTCGTAAATAAAGTCCAATGTGTGCGATCGTAAGCCTTGTACGAGTTCTCATTCCAGATAAGAATTCATTACTGCCAGAGGGCAGGGGATGGTTTTAAATGATACCGCCTCACTTCTCTCTCTTGAAAAAGGTAGTTGATTCTTCAATTTCAGTAACGAAAATAAACCAAGCTTCTGGGGTTGGTTTCCTGGTGTAACAATACTCATCCATTGCAATAACAGTGTGTGCGAACAAAAAATACAAACACACATGAAGGGTTTCGGTTTAACAGTTTCATTGTAATCTTGATTGTTTGGCATCACTGATAAGATATGATCTGTAGATGAAATCTGTATTCATATTTCCCGATGTGTGGTAGGAATACTTTTGATTCAATGAGGTCGGCTTTATAGTGTCATGTTTGAATTATAACATTGATTGGTGTTTCCCAATGGGCCCGGTAAAGCCTCCTATGGGGTATGTTTTTGGATCGAGAGGACTTTCCTGCCACAACTACGTATTTATAAGATACGAAAGGAAGAGCCAGGGAATCATTTTCTCAACCATTTATCCGATATTTTCAGAAAGAAACATTATGAGACACCAAATATACATCGCTTGCTTCAAGCACCAATGAGGATTCATAAATGTTATTTTGCTGCAATCCCTTAACCTGAGGCCATGCTAACGATAAGATGCGGAATATATCACCAGGCGCAAGCGTATCATAGAGCGGAGCGGATCATCACACATTCCACAACAAGTAATCCCTGCTGTCACCTTGAGTTAACCCTTTCCCTGCAGTACCCAGTTCCTCTGACCACCATTGTACAGCAGGCATTGCCTGCATAAACGACCCTGCTACAGTAGGCACCTTTTTTTGTTGGAAAATAGCAATGTCACATGATGTGTCATGTGATTTGAGTAATTTACCTTGGTAGCTGATGATATATTTTTATACCAAATCAAAGGTCAATATGCCGTTTTTACTATGTCAAAATTTCTTTCAATTCAAACAATTATTTTTTTATTTATTGAATTTTGTATATAAGTATCAATGATGCCTCAAAGATGCCTGGAGGCATCATGCTGCGGTAGCCAGGGGAAAGCCTGGAGGCATCATGCTGCTGTAACCAGGGGAATGCTGCTGTTAAAGGGTTAAGGGTGTCATGCTGGAGCATTTACTTGTAATTAAGTACCAGTAGTAACTCTCAGTGAGTATAGACAGGGCGATATCAACATTTGACCTAGTTGGTCAAGTATCTGATAAAAGAGACATTCGCAAAAGCTCTGTACTTCCTTTGGGTCCCATCTGGATGGTGATGGATAAAACACGTGACGTTAGAATGATATGCTGATGGTGTGTATTTTGGGGAAGAAGCAGTGTGTACCAAGGTGCCCCAAAAGGCCACACCTTGATGGGTTTAGGGATGACTTGCAGCTCACGACGTTGACTTTAAAGCTGTGGGAACCTAACCAGAACTTGATGAAAGTAACCCTCAAATCCCCATCTAATAATAATCCCCCCTCCTACCTACCTCCCACCTCGATGTTTGCCTAGCCTGACACAAGTACTCAGCAAATGATCAAAGCTGGCGGCCGCCTGCACCCCTGCGTGCACTAACCGGCAGGATTCATCTCCCTGTTTACATGTCGAATCGCCCCGCGCGTCAGATGTACGATTGGCTGCGGCCCGAGGGGAGTCGAGCCTCGTACGCGACTCAGTTCGCTTCGAATTGGCTCAAAGGTGATTTTTCACCGGCGGCGGCGGCGCGGCGCGGTTTGGTTTGGCGCGACGCGGCGCGCGCAGGCGCTGGAGGCGCGCGCACTAATCGTATAACCAGTTCCCATCGGCAAATGTCAAAACAACCTTTGATCCAGGCGCGTCCCCCTGATCCGAGGTGTGCCGCCCGCTGATTGGTTCATCACTCCGAGTCCCGAGCATGCGCAACCACCCTGACGGATTATCGCCCTCGTTTGGCTGGTTCCCGACGGGGACAACGCTATTAGTGCAAGGTACCCACACTCTCAGAACCACTATCAGAGTCGGACTGAGCGCACATTGTTTTAGAGGTATTGGAAGCGGACAGGAAGAGGGGACTTATTTCTTTGTATTACCACCTAAACATTCACCACCTTATATTGCTACCTACAACGTTGTTTCAATATCTGTGAGAATGGTTGGTCAGAAGTTATATGCCTAGCACGGATAGAGAGTGTCAGATAAGTTTCCGACTAATTGGCAAGGCAGGATGTGTCCAGTGAGATCTATCAGCCTGTTATATCCCGTTGGGCGGAAGGCTGCGAGGAGGAGTAGAAAGGAGCATCGCCTTGATCTGTGCTTTATGAAGCTATATTCGCAGCGGCTGCCAAAGTTAGCGGCAGTCCATCCGTTATGAAGGTTAATGACGGTGCCTGTGCCGGTAGGTACGACGTATCTTGGTGGGACCGCTAAAGTTAGCGTCCGTAACTCATCAATGACAACAGCAGCCTGACTATTGTATCTCCCGTTAAAAAGCGTGTCTAGTTATAAAGAATAAACCAAATAAAACAACCCCCTCGCTGATATTGTGCCTAGTATCTGTGTCTGATAGGTGATCTACGCAATTACTATCGCATTGCGTAGGTTATTGTTAAAAACATGTACAAGCCCCAGCCTTAAACGATATGCCAGATCCCATGTCGACAAAAGGCGGCCAAATTTCACTCTAGGTCCCCATATTCACCAGGTTATACTGCTGATGAGAAAAACATAACTACAGTACACTGCTGAACAGTGTCTGTGTCAGTGAACGACTGTACACCCTCATACAAAATATGAGTTTCACCACCACGATTTCATTAACTACCGGTGGCGACAAATGAACAAGCATCACATGTCATAGGAGATTGCTGTACGAACTTGGATGTGTTCGGAATGGGCGCCATAGTCCTCAGTCTCACAATTAGATACTATTTCTCACGTTCTACATTAACTCAGAGAAACTTCAACATTTAGCTATGTTTTTGAATAACGGAGTCTAAAAACAACACTCGGGAGGTAAGCACATTAATGCACAATGTTGCTTTTGATGTTTGAATGTTTCACTTAAAAGCTTTGGGCGCAGCGACAGATGCGAGAACAAGAACATCTTTTGTACAATCATATCTGGTGATAATGACACCTGTAGAGATAATATGAAACTAATAACAAATAATCACGTTTTTCTTAACTCATAACCTTCTGCCTCTGTTATTACATGCCTAAGATTACGAAACAATGAAATATAGACTTTCCCCATGTCCTTTTGAGAAGTATAGGCAGCTGTCTACAATCGCAATTATCACTGAGGAAATTTAGACATTCCTGCAAAAAGGTAGATCAATATATAACTTTAATTTAACAGTCACTGCCTTTGAATCTAGATATTATTTACAATTTTCTCACGTATCTTCGTTGCATTCTATCAGGGATCTACTGGTAATCTAAGATCCACTGGAGAAGTACTTATCGAGAGCTGTAGTCCTGAACAGCCCACGCGCAGACTGGAGCTAAATAAACGTGACTTAATTACTTAAGCACTCCTTGCAGTCACATAATCCTTACGTGAAGCACGTAACCAAGAGGTGTTCCGAGTGATTCCATTAGCTAATTAGTAACTTACAGCCAAGAACCTTCATATGCATGTCCTACGAGAGGACGTCAGGTGTGTCAAGCACGTCTGCAATGATGCGTGACGCCTCGTGAAGCGGTTCCTATCGGTTGGAGATGAAATCAGTGATAAACCTTTACAACATCAGCCATATGTTCCACGAACAATAGTAGAGCTAAGTACTAGGGCATCCTGGGAAGCAGAATGAACATTACGAGGAATAGAATGACAGTCGGCCTCTCACGGCACTTCTCACATGACGTTAAAGATATAATGATACAGAAGTAATTGCATTACGAAATGTCATCCTAGATATCAAGTTCTATGAGACTTATATGAATATTCACTACTCGGGACGATGATGATGATATGTTGAATAACACTACCTGTACCATGTTGAAGTCATTATAATAATGGAAAGGAAACCTTTAGTTAGTGTAAAGCACAGATTGAAGTTTAGATATTTGTGATAGTTATATTTTTCTGACGCAGTATCAACCGACGTATTTTGAGTCAAGCTCTCTTTATATCAGAAAGGCTACAACCATACTTAACATAATATCATTACAGACCTGTGTCCGAATGTGTATTAAATACTGCCCAATGCTAGGGGTGCAGTAATTTGATAGTAATTTTCGCGCTCACTGTATCTGTGACTTTGTAAGTGTCTTAGATTCCATTAATTTAATCATTTTAAGCTATATAATAATAAGAAAATGTCCTGCCTGTACACCAAACGGTTCTGGTTCTCAGTCAGTCGTCGATTTTATACGGCATTTCGCTAACGGCGTCAGGCCAAATGAAATCGACGACTGACCTCGAACGGGAACCGTTTCGTCCACAGTAATAACGTTTCCTAATACCAACGTCTTGTTCTTCATTATTGAAATGTGTGATCTTCATTAGATAAGTAATATCATGATGCTTGTTTTGATATGTAAGTTCTATTCCATCACATAATATGTATATCAATCTATAAGAACCAGTTCAGTATAAAGTAAAGGCATATTATATTCCACGCACGGTATCTGCTCTGAGACATTCGTCGAGTTATAACTTCAGTTCATTTGATTTCCGGTGAAATTTCCGTCCTACCAATTGGCCTATACATGTCACGGAACTAGAGCCTTGAAAGGAATGATACCGGCCCTCTTCCTCATCACTACATCCCAGCGGAGTCAATGGGGTCATTGTAAATCCCCGTCAAGAGGCAGGCGCACGGAAAACTCCAATTTGCCAGTTTTTGTGTCATCAAAGTATGATTAAGAAAAGAGGGCCCCGGCCGAATTATAAAGTTCTGAGTGATGAGCATCATCGGTGTGATTAAGGACATCGATCTTAAACTTATGACGTGGGTTTATGGTTGGAAGGTTAGTGAGACAGTGAGTTTGTAGGTTTGTCCATGTGAATTGCAGTCAGGGTAAGTCTGCATATATATGTGAAAATGGGAGTTTGTTAGACTATTTTGCTATAAAAGAAAGATATATGTATTAAGATATGTTGTGTTTCTCTCTGAAAAGAAAATCAATTATAAATTATGATTATCCCATATAGATGATGCCATATCACAGCTAACACAATATGAATTTTGTATTGCTCGTTCGAAGTTCCGTCAGCAAAGTTTCAATTGCGTTAAATAGTGTAAGAACCCTATTATGATCCAAAACAGTTGCTGTCTTGAAGCTGTGAAAATTGATGAAAATTTAATGGCTTGCAAGATCAGTATATAATGACGATCTTCATAACTTCAGAGAATTAACAAGAACAGCGGTTTGGTAGAGTTGAAAGCCATATATCAACCTGGCGGAGGATTAGAGGACGCGTATAAGGTAAGAGATACGTTACTTCAGATTAATCTAGTCTCTGGTGCCATTTTTCTGCGAGGAGTTGGTGCATTGATCAATCATGCCCGTTGGGTGGTGAAGCGACGCCTGGCCAGGGTGTGTCTGTCTGTGCGGCGCGGGCGTCGGGACGTCTTTAATTGGCAGCCACCATCTATCTTCATCAGTCCCAGCATGCACTGCGAACTGACGATCCCACAATTCCCATCGCCAGGTTCTCGCGGTAGGTGTTGAGCACGCATGCGCGGGCCGCGGAAAGACGTAGAGGCGCGTGATTGAACGTAAAGCAATCCCAGTGGCGGGCGTCATCCTACACTCCAGCCTAAAGAGCATCGACATTAAAGTTCACAATCGCAAACCTACGCAGGGAAAATTGAGTCAATTGTTTGATTGAAAGTCGCGTCACGTCGCTGTCTTGTAACTATGGGAACGGCGGGCATCCGACATCGGCCATTGTGGCGGGGAGTTCCGGCATCTTTTTTGCATCAGTCGGCGCTGGCGAGTAAAGCGCCCCCACCATACATATTTCAAGGTAGCGTTCTAGCTCGGTCGTTGCTATAGCCCGAGGAAGCCGATCGCGCGAGGAGCTATGGAATAAAATGTCTTTGTGTTGGACGGAAATTCAATCAGCTCCATTCACTTTAGCGACGGTTTCCATAATGAATCAAGCCCGGGATGAGCCCCATCCTCCCTGATTGAATAGGTGGCTCTAATCTCATGAATACTGACGTTCCGATGAATGCAGAATGTATATCGCGCGCGGAGGCGAAAGAAACCTGTTTGCTATAGCACCTTACGCCCATGAGGTAGGGGCAAACCCAACCTCCTTTACCGACCTATTACCATATCACTTGCTGAGCGGTGCCTGGAATAACAAAGGAGAGCAGAGAGTCGCTGCAAATGAAGTTACATCTAAAACAATTGGACTATTTCCTTAGATAACATGCACCCTGCTCTAAGCTACTCCACAAGCTACTGTTGCTGTGAGCAATGGCTATAGATTTTCATTTCTGAGAACTGCGAGCGTCAAACAGTGGCGTTGATATTGTTTACTTATGAAACAATTCTCCACGCGTTTCAAAATCCCCGCTAGATAAACACAGCGAGTTGCTCGCTTCTAACTTGGGACTGCGAGTGACTTGTCTATAGCTCGTCTCTCATCAACTGCCAGCGGCAGTGAGCAGCTCATTTACAGCAACCAGACCAGGCTCTCCATATTTTTTGTGGCGTGCGATCTTTTATTTCCTTTCCGAAATAATTCTCGGCGGACTTTTCAGTTTCTCCGCCGCTAGCAAACAAGCGCGGCGTGTTTGCTCATTTCCTGAGGTTCTGTCACACCGGAAGCCGGAAAGTAGATACCAAAATATGAAGAGCAAACATGATTAGCGTGATTCCCTCTCATTTGGCGGCTATCGAAGCGCCACATGGTCTTGTCGTCCCGCACGCCACGTAGCGGGGATGATTTCATTACGAGGACTGATGGCAGATTCTAAGGTCACGACATTGACCTCTAAATCCCCGCACGACGTCGTCCCACCAGGTGCGCATGCGCCTGCCCGTCGACGCTACCTTAATGTCTCTAATGCTCGCTTGGTGGCGCTGAGAGCTCCGCTTTGCTCAAAACAAAAGATAGACGTCGGGATGGAGTATTGGAGTGGATTGAGGGTGGGGAAAGAAGGGGGGCTGGAGGGGGAGGGGAGGGTGGGAGGGGTGACTGTGCACACACTCTTCTTCCGATCCTGTGCCGCAAGCCGGACTGTGTATTGCCGCCGTGCATGTTGCCGACGGCGGACCGTGAAGAGCGGATCTCGTGTTACTGTACCGGCACTGCGCCGCTCCGTGCAGGCATTCTGACCGGCGTGGACACACATCTCAGGTGTCCGGGGAGGAGAGTGGCCATCCCAGTCTCCACTTACTGACCATGCCGGGCCAATAGCTGCACCGACACAGATGAAGTTCTCTTAACGGATTTCGCAAGTTTTCCATCCTCAAGCACCCAGCGTTATGTCGAAGAAACAAAACAGCTTGCATACTTCTTCAGGCAGATATATGAAAACTACACTATCTTAATACTCACAAAAAATCAATACTCATAAGTAGCTTTTATCACAAAACTTAACTCTAGTTCTACAAATTGCTTCCAGTATAATGCTTCACCTTCTCGGGGAGATTTGTGGGCTCTCTTTGTTGGATGTTTTCAATGGTAAGTTTTCCTTAGTAATAATTAATGATAGAACTATCTTATTTGTGAGAACAAGTGGCCAAGAAGGAAATATGAATGATAGGATAAAAATGATGGGGTTTATTTTTCGAGAAAAAAAACCCACATTCATTGAAGTGTCTATTGCGGAGTTGAATCTTCATCTATCTCATTCAATTATCTCTGCACTTTGAATAGTCCAACTCGGTGAATATCAGTTAAACAATTTTTGCATACCAAGTATCTAAATAATGAAGATAGAAGGCAAAGAACCCGTTTTCAAGACCATTCCCGTCTGAAAGATCAAAACGTAATCTATTCTGCAATTACTTGGACGGCCTCAGTAATTCAGTTAGATAAACAGTGCCTCTGGTACTGTGGTGCCAAAGAATGGTATAATTTACCCTGAATGTGTGGTAATGTGATGGGAATTCCAAATCATTTCCTAGAGCCTTAATTAGCTCGGAAGTCATTCCACTATACTGTACTACTGATATAATCTTTGCACTGATGAGACGTGAAGTTGAATTAGTGTTAGTTAAATGTCTCGCCTTTATACAGGGGGGCCGCTGATTAAAATACAAAAGTAAATGATAATGGGGATGGAAGGCACAATTTCCTAGCATTGATTACTTAGACTTAGTCTGTTGGGATAAACATATGTTGGAGAAAACACGAACATTCACAATGTCCAACAAAAAATGCAGTCCCAAGAAAGAGTGTAGCACTTTGAACATGGCTGTCTAGCGTGCCCTGTCCAGTAAAATTGGTCGAGGAAGACCAATACACAGCCTTAAGCTGCTGAATCGTTAGCTCATAAAGGGGTGGCTCGCGTGAGAGTCACACGTCTACGTAATTACTTTAATCCTACGAGGCAGCTGAGGAAAATCCGCCAGCTCGACTATGATTAAGAACCATCTGAACCTGCTTATCTGTATGACTGCTGTAGCAACTCATAACTGTGCATAGCGCCCTCCGAGGTTGGGGCCTGCGGATCGTGGCTTATATTTCAAATACCCTGCTAAGGAATCGTAGGCTTCTATCCCACAGTATAAGTAAATTTTAGTAAGCTTTTTTATCGACCCCCTGGAAAATAAAAGGTAAACCTCAGTTACATATAAAGTAAACCCTGAGCTTTTAACATGAAAATTGTTTGAACTGAACACAACAATTTCAGAATTTCGAGATGAAGATTTCACCCAATTAGTGGTAAGTCTTTGATAAAATGGTAACTGGATGGTACATTTCCCCGTTAAGCCTAGAACAGATGATTGTTGTTTTGGTTATTTAGTCAAATCAATAGGTGGAAACAATGTTGAATCCCTGGGGAAGCGTTGTCCCACCACCACATTACTGCCAATTTCTACTTATCCTCAACGATGAAGACCTGACAACAAAATTACTTTGGATTCTTTTTATTTTTTTTTTAAATATATTTACATCATGGTAATAAAATGTTAAAACTCAGGTTCATATAGGGTACACCCTGGATGTTTCACATGGCAATTGTCTGAACTTATCACAACAATTTAATGGTTCCGTGACTAACATATTACCAATTGTCGATGTATATATGCATGTTGTGGTTGAAGTGAAAAAATTAGGCTGGAAAGTAGCCAATGATGAGTTTTCGTGGTTGGTTGATGTCAGCATGGTTCTTCGAGATGAGATGAGGTCAAACCCCGCGGGACTACTGCCGGCAGGGAACGGCGATGTGAAGTCTCAAAGTGGTACATCCCCTAGAGGTGGTGTTAAGGTGGGTGATGCAGTTTGGGTGCGGTGTATCCCCAATAAAGGAGGCTGATCCCATATGGTTCTCCTCTTAAGGGACGGAAGAGCATGGCGATGCGATCGCCCCAAGTGAAAGGGCGTGATAGGCCACAGGAGGAGGGTATGAACAACCTCCTTCCTCTCCTTCGAGAAACCGCTGTGTATATACCGGTTGTTCATGAAGGATGCCCGACGACTGGGGCTATATGCCCTAAGGTCAAGGAAACAACAACCTATTTAGCAATGGATTTTATTTCAATAATGCATCGCTGGTACGGTGTTGTCACCTTTCTAACAGTGATGTTTTTAAACAATCTAATAAACCGTATCATTTGTGGTCCAACTCTTTTCTCCAGTTTGTTTTTAAATATGTTACTCTCCATTGTATATCTATGCGTTTTGAAGCGCATTAAGCATCGTGCACTGCTCCAGGACAACCCCTAAATCTATTTAGCAATGACTTTGAAGGTATCTATGAAGTCATAGGATTGCAACGTATCTAGAATCCCGAAATAGAACTGTCTGATGAATGCATTGAATTTATTAGCTGATGAGGCAGATACAAATCCTTATAACATGTTCCAAAAACACAATCTCTCAATAATTAAATTGTATATTAATTGGGGAGATATTGCAATACAGCAAGAAACTGATTCAGAGTTTTTTAAGCAGGGAAACTCCAATTCCTCCAAGTCTTTAATTGAAAACCTCCGTTGTGATACCCGAGAGTAAACTTTCAGATGGAGGCAATCATTATCGCTTTATAAGTCACCCTAAAATTGTAGGTTGACAGCTCTGTAGATGTTGAATTTGAAAGGGGCTCCTTTGCAAATGGACCCGGGTCAATGCCATCAAAGAAGAAATAATTATATAGTTCTGTAAAGTAAAAACCCCCGCGTTAATTGCCTTTCTTTGTGTTTGTCCTTGGGGAAACGTCAGTGAAAGAAATCCCTGACTCTCCGCGTGTACCGCCTGAGGGGAAGGTGCCTTATCCGACGACCTAACAGCTGCCGTGGTGTTAGATATCAGTAGGATTAGATCGGGACAAATACTGACACAGCCTGAGAGTAAAAGCTTTTCGTAAGACGATAGACTTGAAATGACAGATAATTACAAGGTAGGAGAAGGAAGGCCCCTATCCGCCTTCCATCCTAAAGAATGCGCCCGTGTCTCCTCGAGGTGACAACGGCCGCTAAGGTGGCGCCACAAGTGGTGCCGGGTCGCTGCCCCTATATGGCTCCTTGGGCGGTAGATGTAGTGTTGGTGGACATTGTTATTCTTGGCGGCCCTCCCTAAAGTGCAGTGTCCATTAAGGCGACTCAAATCAGTTGGTGGGACATAAATCAGATTCCGCTCTGCGACGGCAACACTCCCAATCCCACGAGCGCCGCAACCCCCGAAGTCCACCTACTTCCGCTGCCTGGAACAACACATCCAATGAGCGCCGTGTGCAAAATTCAGAATGCGCGCGCAGGCCGGAACCAGAAGGCTCCCTTGAGATGAGCATAAAGTGTACGCGCGGGTGGACGTCGCCAGGCGGCGCTGGCGTCCTCAGGGGGGCGTCCAGATTGTGTCGTCCGATGAGTCTCGGTGTGAGTGCGTCGTGTCAGGCCATGCGTCATTAGGGCTCTGGACTTGATTCAGACGTCACCAACGTCCATCTTAGCGTGAAGGTCAAGGTCGACTTTTGATTAGGTCTCAGCGTTTCCAAACTGTCGGCCCGCATAACCCATGGTAACGCGCTAGCTCCCCGGGTGCATACAATAAAAAAAAACCGCGGCAGATTTTCACACGTGGTTGACTGCTTATCAACCGATCATATCATTTAACGGTACGTAGGATGATAAGGCTATTCAGTGCCATTGTACAAAAAAGACCACCAGCCTGGCTACGTAACACACAGGGTTGAGAGGGGAGGCCACACAGATCGCAAAAACATGCTTAAACATATATACAAATAACAGATTTTATAGATTACCAATGTATCGTCATACCTATTTTGGCAGGAGAACTGAAGTGCTAAAACAAGGTGGAGCCGACCAGAAGTAGCTTTGGAACCTAAGGTGTCATGACTTTTTCACCGATGTGGGCCAAAGAGGGACCCAATTCCCTTACCTGATTTTAGGACAGTCCTCTAAAGGAGGCGTGCATTTTTTATTACATTGGAAGAGCTGGGAATGGGCACCATGGGACTGTAGTCGGGAGGAATGCCGCTAGGATATATCCAGTGAACGTGCGACTATCGGGTACAAATATAAACAGATGGCACCAAGATATACACATATGTATGCTAACAGTAACAGCCAGCCAATTCTCCTTTACCATACTTGGCCACACTTAATATGGCCGTGTGAGGAATGGATCTATATTTTGACGGCGTATTATCCCCGCTACTGGCGTCGGTTCCTCAGGAAGGTGACGTGGTTAGAGGCACTGCGCAGGCGCAAGCCTATTGTTACTAAGTCATCCAAGAGGTGGCGCTACCTGAGCCGCCGCTTGTGACCGGCGGCAGGCAGCTGGTAGCGGGCGTGAGGTATTACCTGGGATTACCCACCGCACCTGCTGACCTTATCGGGGTTGCCAGCCTCCCGGAGGCGTATCAAACCAAGCCCAGCTCACCGTCCTCCACCTCAGCCCCAGAGCCCATCCATCCACCCTCCGCCTGTCGAAGCTCTAATAAATGATACGCCGATTCGATTTGGGGAATAGAGACTCGATGACCAAGGGCTTTTGGCAAGGCCACGTATAGGTTAGGTAATAGCCTTTTCCAGCTGGCACTGGATAGAGTATTGATGCAGAGCAGTTCTGATAAGGAAATCTAGGAACTCTGCAAAGCTTTGCTAGAAACCGAATCTCCTTTAACATACTTTGAAACCTTATATATATCTTCCAGAGAATAATTCAGGTTTTCAGCAAGGGCTTTTATAGAGGAAATTTATTTTCAGGACATTTACAGAATGATAGAATTATGATAGGAAATTTTTGAGTTTGACATTGATGATGTTGAATACAGAGATTCTTCATTTATTCATTTCAGAAACATGAATGAGTATCACTTGGATTTTGTCCATAAACAGTCGCAACTGTCATCTATTGTGATTCGATAGATGACTATAATGGGTTTCAGCAGGGAATGATCTGCAATATTGTTATTGTGCACACTGCCTTACATGTTTGTTTCCATGGGCAGCGAGGGGGAAAGGCTGGATATATGTATAAGATGTACCTACAGTCACCACGCGTCATCTATGCCTAGTCATCCTTTTGTAACTCTATAACGGACTCGATCAATTGCTCAATACACCGTAGAAACATCTATACTTATCAGTTCACACACAGTAATCACTCATTCCGTTTTCCAACGTAGGCCTTGATGGTAGATTATCTTTAATAAGAAAATGCCGTTTTTCTCTTCCTTGTCTATAAAGATGAAGAAGCGTGTGATTGATGAATCCATGTTATTAAGCACATATCTATCGGTATGGAAAATGAAGGTCAGCAAGCCGAACAGCCATCAATTGATTTTTTACTAATTAACACTGACGCTGCGTGTCGTTCTGATGACATACAACGCAGTAAAGATATTAGAGATGGGCCTGGTTTCTTTAATATTGTGTTCGTTATACGTCCCTTATAGACCGTCCATCGATCTGATGCATGGACTGCTTCATCCAATAATTATGAGCATTGTGCTCACTTCCATGTTAATTATGGTGTGCACCCAATGACCCTAATATCTCTTACTTTCATTTTCTCAGCTGAAGTGTTGTTTTTGAAGTGCAATCCATCGTTTAACTAGACTGGTCTAATGCAAAGTTGACGATATTGATTTATTTCTCTTTTTCTGGCAATTGTTTATTACTCTAGGGGAACCACATGATAGGGCAGGATATATATTGCCAATCTTAAATTACTAATTAAAAGAATACTGGATGATAAATCTCTAAACCTGCATTATACTATACTATTGGTACTGAGGTTTGGGTAATGCAGAGACACATCTCAGAATTCATGGGTTTGGTTCTGTCCATAAAATTGACTAAGAGTGGAAAGGGACACTAGTAGTGTGTGGAACTGCACACTCTGTGACATTTACACAAACAGGTTGTCTTTAGCCCCAAGTGTACTAGAAGAGACAGCACTTTAGTGCATATGATAAATGAGTCTTTTACACGCAACTGTTCATGGTCTTAATGAGGTCGGATGGGGCCTGTACGTAGTCTCCCTTTATTATCATATCAACACGACAGAGCCCCATCCTTCTATTCATCATGAGGCAGATCGAAATCTGTACACAGACGTATAGGAACTTATACCATTAACCAAGGTTAAATGCGAATTTCACAGCAATATTATGGGGAAACGAATCAGAAACATGCAAAGTTTTACCTCATGGTAAAGAATAAATGATCAGTTTATTTCACAGGAATGTTTCCCTGATGAACGTATATGTGATCCGTTTTCTTTATCCCTACCCTGGCCGTAACTTTATTCTTTCATAGCCCCTTCAGACATCTCCTAAGTTATCACTCGGTTCTCAGACTATACAGACGGTTCTCAGAGTAGACAGACGCATGCAGAATTTTGTTCAGTCATTTTATGCCAAACAATGGGATTAACATCTTTATCAAACTATATATTCATACATAGCCGAGTTGCATTAGGTTTTCCCAACTGCTTATAAAGATTGAAACAGACATGGTTTTATTGCAGTCCAAAATTGGTTCATCGGCCCTTTAAGGATACATTGCGGGTATAAAGCTATGGCTTTACAAGCATTAAATGACGATAGGCTATTTGAGCTCGTTTACCCAGCACCTTGAAACCTAAACACTATTAAAATGGTGAAATTACAACCACTGTATATATGAAATCAATGCCAGAGTATAGTAGTATATGGTCAGATGTCACGGATCGTGGTCAAATGGACTGGGACAGGGGTGAAAAATAAAGTGAGGAGTCTGGTCAAAATCTTTTGTGTATAGGTAGTACAGTGGGTGGTGTGTATGTTGGATGCATGAGGGTAGGTTAAATACCAATAATAAATATACACTACAGGGCCAAAGTTGTATAGTACATATACTATTTGGAAACGATTGACTCCCTTTTTCTGTACACTACAGGGATAATACTAATAAATATAATATTGAAGGCTAATTGTCCAAATTGTCTTTAAACACCATGACTAGTTTGAGTAGGTATTCATTTCTTTTTGTTTTGAACCTTACTAAGGGAAAATCAGCTAGGGGGTCAATCGTTTCCACAGGGAGTCAATCGTTTCCACATTCTCAGATATGGGTTCATGATTATGTACAGTGAAGGAGTACAAGAAAGCTGGTACCATGTGAAGTTACCTTGATATAAGGGGGTATTTATATGAAATGGACACTAGTTAGATAGAACTTACTTGCTAGCTATCACTATAGGGTGGGAGTCAATCGTTTCCACACAAAAACTACACAAACTTAGTTAATAGGCTCCCAGTGCTATCATAATATAGTTAGATTTGATTTTTTTCATATATACATATGCACATGTTAAGGCTTACAAGGACATATTTTATTGCTGTCTGTGCTATATGTAGATATTGGGAGAGCTCCTTTTTTAGGGAGTCAATCGTTTCCACACTAAAACTACACATGCAGATTCTGCCTTGCAGAGAGCATACTCTCCTGCCCAAAAATGTGTAAATGTTCTGAAAAAATTCCTTAATCTATAGGGGCCCAGTTAAGAACAATAATTGTCAATATTATTATATTTTTCTACTACTCCTAACCATTGAAAGTATGGTATGTTCATATTATCATGAAAAAACACCCTGTTTTGGGTAGTTTGGGTCCTCTAGCTTTGTTATTTATGATCCCACATACACAAAACCATGGTTCCCCTGTAAGGTCTGACTGAGCCTGACCAGAATATAAGATAAAATCATAAATCTCTATTAAATTTAGCGTTTTATTGAATGGAGAAGCAATACTGATCATTTGACGACGATCCGTGACATCTGGCCATATACATAGATAATAACTTAAAGTAGCAGGATTTTATATCTTAGAAAATATTTAAGCCCGACAACCTGCTACATTAGGTTGTACTGTGTAACCTTCTTTCTATATTCAAAATATTTAACGACAATATGCACGTTCACAAGCACCGTGGTGATCTTCCAGGCGGATTTCGAACTTAAACAATAAATACAGAAACAGCACCTACATATATATACGATTTGTACAGTTTATAAAACATCACTGCCATTCAAACCGACAGGTAACTAAAGTTATCCTACCCCTAGTAAAAAACGCTATAGGCTTAACATTGGATTTGTTTATTTCACGGGTGTGACACAAAGTGTTGTTTATGTCACTACTTTCTAATTCTGAAAAAAAAAGTGGAAATGGGGTAGGATAAAACCTAGATGCCACTCGTTTGAGTTTGAGTTTACTTATGCCATACATTTTGTTGGCTTCATGATTTCACGAGTCGAAGACTCGTGAAATAACGGAGCCAACAAAATGCGTGACATAAATAAATTCAGACTCAAACTCGTGACGTCTCTTGATAATGGCGTTTGCAATAGATCGATCATATTTACTCTTACATATATATTTTGCTGCGCTGTTGAACATGGACACCCAGTTGCCATTCCTTCAGCCTCAATCAAACCCTTCATTAATTTTACCTAAACCTTAATAAGTTCCGATTCCCTAAACCTTGAATCATGCATCATAAAAGAAACATGTTTTGTTGAGAACAGCTAATGGGGCGATTCCATCTGCCGATCATTTGCACCCTGAACAAAAGTCGGTCTGTGGGTTTCCATAAAAAGATATCTATGTCAAGTAATCGGCGCAGCCTAAAACATACACAACATTTCCATTTGACAACAGATTATTTGACTCCACCAGCCCCGATTATTTAATGTGTATAGTAATTCATTAGCTCCCAACAGAAAATCCCGAGAGTTTACCCTCATTAGACGACAGCCGAATGTATCATGCTCAATAATCACTAGGAACAAATGCTATGTTCATCATTGGTATCGATTATGAATGAATAACAATTAAAAGGTTTTGGAGATATTCAGCCTTTGGATCATTTTCTGTAACCCACTTGCACCCAGTCAACTTCCTTTTTTTGCAACTGGCTGAGTCTTGGATCCAAACATATTAAGCACCAGTGAGCATTTACACATCTAGGCAACATTTATTATGGCGTGCACGCTCTAAAAGGAGTTGACACCGTACTTGCGAAATCAGGTTTAGATAAGGGGTTGATAGATATGTCGATGTATATCATTTTCTATTTATACCGATAAGTACCACCTTAATTGTAATATACAGTTATGTAAAGAAGAACGTTAGATTCTCACTATATGTTGTACTATTTAAGTGGTCTATCAGTTACCTTGGCATAGTCATGAAAACCAGTTGCATAGCAACTGAGGCTTGTTGCCACCTTATTGAATCTAAAATGCATTTCACATACAAGAAATTATGCTTAAGAAATGCTGTATTCTAACAGGATTAAATGAAGAATTCTTTTCTGGATTAGAAATGCATTTTCTAAGAAGTATATCGGTAATACCCACGGTATTAACGTAATACAGACCAAGGAAAAATACAGACTCAAATAAAGAAATTCTACACAAAAGATGTCTGATAGGGTTAAATCACAAACAGTAATTCAAATGGGGCCATTATTGTCTCAAATCAAATTGCTTGTTGGAAATATGAATAGTCAATAATGGTAATAAATCTTCAGTATCTGAATAAGGGGTCTTCTTAATAATAGAGTAGAATACTGTTTCCTTATATTTGATAAGGCATAATACAAACTCTTGCGCAGCCCGTGCACTTTTTAGTAATGTGATAAGAATACAGACCTGTTTCATTTTTATCAAAATCGGGATAATCTTTAATTCATCTCTCCACTTAAAATAGAGATAATCCAACTCAGAGTTCACCGAGTACCTGTGAGCTGTCCCGACAGGGGTGATAGAACTAAGAGACTCACGCCGAGTAGACTTGAGGTTCCCACGCCTTCTAGGGAGTTGCTAGCACCAAGTGATTACCACTGCGAGCCCCTAACAGCTGCTCTGAGCTACTCATGATCGTGACATGTATGAAAACAACCCGACACAGCTACACCACACCCTCAACACTATCGAATGCGAGGCACGTATTGTAGCCACGCAGATGTTAGACCCCCTACTGACCCCTCCCACCCCGTTCGTCCTACAACCATTATTTATTCTGAGAAAAAGTACTTTTAGTTAAGTACTTTATCAGAATAATTTGTAATCAAGAAACTCTAATGCAATTCGCACAAACATAGAACATTTTTTTGTTTGCATTTGAATCGTGCATTTAGTTTTACTTAGGGGAAAGGTATGGTAGGCTTCATGTATCGCACCTGGCTATAATATAACAAGTAGCAAATAGAAATCCGTCGTTGCCGATGCAAAACGAGATGCAAAAGATATCAACAACAATACCCACCAAAACCAACATTCACACCCATCAAGCCCGACATCCACAAACAACATTGACACTCACCATCCCACACCCATCCACACCCACCAATAATAACACCTACACTTACTACCCAACCCTGCCTACACCTACCAACACCCACTAACATGAACTCCAAAACCTATGCCCACCAACACCAAAACTCATACCTGGTAACATCAACAGTTACCAACACCGACACCTCTACACACCAGCACTCACAATCACCAACACCTACACCCACTAACCTCAACAGCTACGTCAATTAACACCCAGAACCATCAATAACACCCATGAACACCAATATTCACACACTATAGGCAGAGTGAGGTGTGAATGTAGGACAGAGTAAGTTGTTAGTGTAGGACAGAGCAGGATATGGATGTAGAACAAAGTGGGGTGTGAGTGTAGGATATAGTGAGGTGTGGTTGACGGATATAATGGGTTGTGGGTGTAGGATAGAGTGAGATGTGGGTGTAGGACACAGTGGGGTGTGGATGTAGGACAGATTCAGGGGTCGGCATAGGACAGGGTCAGGTGTAGGTGCGGGGTAGATCGGGGTGTGGGTTCAGGACAGAGTGGTGTCTGGTGTAGGGCGGAACTAATTGCTAAAAAAATTCTGGAAATATTGGAGTTTGGATATAGAAAGAGCATGCCTCAATTAGTATGTGGTGTAGGCTCAGCTCCAACTTCAGACTAGCAAACGTCTGCACTGGTGCCCAGTATCACAGCCAATAGCAGGTGAAGTCCCTCTTATAGTCTGCTTTATAAGATCCTTTTGGGATTTTATTTTTTTATCTTTATTTTAGATATAAATGATTTTGAATATGATTTTGAATAAATTGCCCTTGTAACTTACAATGACGATTTCACTTTACTTTCACAGACTCGCAATACATTCGATTATAAATGGAAATATCGCCTGAAGTTCAGGGTTATAGGTTCAGTGCTAGCTTAAGAAATGTAATCATGTGTCCGTAGTACACCCGAGATAAAATACAGTATTGAAGCGATTTATGTTTATACATAAATCGCTTGAACGTTCTGTAGTCATCGTGGGTATATTCTTAAACAAAGACATTTTGAGCTTATATATATAGTTCAGAGTGGAAGCTGGATCAAAGGTTGAATCCTTGACGTAATATCTGGAAATAACACCAGTACTTACACTTGAAATGGCGTACTATAGAAAGACATGGTTAGTGTGTCTGAATGGAATCTGTTCAGAGATATTTTGGTCAGAAATACTCACCGAATTCGAAGAATGAGGTGAGTATTTCTGACCAAAATATCGAGGAACAGATGGAATTCAGACACACTCACTATGTCTTTTTATTATTATATACCTAGAAATCATTAAGAATACCAATCTACAACTCACTAACTAGAAGAATGAGTGGTCACGTGGTACAGAGGGTAGTATTATATATATATTACGCCACAGTGTGGACGAATGAAATCATTACTACTGGGGCATAAAAATGAGACATTCGTGCACCGGTATATAATAATAGGGTTAAACTAAAGACTATCTGGTTGGTATTCATGCAAGCTCAACCGAACCTGGTGGAGCTCAATAGAAAACATCATTAGTCCAAGTTTCCATACGTAACTAATGGGATAAGAGCATTTGAACATAACAAAAATATAGCATTCGATTTCTCTCTCTGAATCACTATCAGCTAGATATGTTAGCTATATACCATAAATGATTGCGCTAATAATCATGTATGAATTACACATTGGAAAATACAAATGCGATGCCCCAAGCTGCTTTTGGCACGCACTTCGCCAAAACTATACATTCTACGACAGTAAGAGAAAAATAAATAGTAAGTATTTAGAGAAAAAGTTACCGGTATCTGAAGGATAGCCATCGGATACATTATGCCCCTCACGCTCGCCCTTGGTGTACCGCTTGTGATATACCAGCGGCCTTTGGCCCCTAGGCCCTCTAGGCCGGCACATTTACTCCCCCACTGGCAGCCGTAAGTATACCTGCCAGGATCCATATGCTGAGGATTAGAATCTGAAGAAGGAAGGCACCAGACATGGAGACACTCAAATGGCAATTGAGTATCTCCATTACTTTTGTTGCCAGATATTTTCCAAGCACGTGATTCAAGGATAACCAATCAATAACTTTTTAAGAGGTGAAATCCTTCTTGGATTGCCAACACTTTTCTTTTTATTCTAAAACAGTCGGAAATACTTTCGATTGCTACCATAAATACCACGTTGAAGAACCAAAGTTTCCCTCGAAAGACTAAAACTATTTAAATGCAAATTCACCAATTAAGGTATAGCGGTGAGACTGGCCCCCATCAGCAGTTAGAGTGGTGATTCGATGTGCTTTAAGGACGTAGTTGGAGGGGTTTATGTTCATGGCAGGCTTCAGTGACAAATTCGTACACCTACTTAAGGGCCTGGATCCTGTACACCACACTGTGCCACACCTATTTGGGTATAGAATATAACCGACGTTTTTATCGCTGTCCAGGGCCCACTTTTCTTCTAGGCGTAGACTTCCCTTGGGAGTTCCTCGAGCTTGCGGCAGTCTCGCCACGAGTGCCATCGTACTTAAACACTGACTATTTAATGGGCACAATCTTTATCTCAGGATTTACAGGGATCTGCGAACAGGAACGTGTCCCAGGAAATTGAAGTATAGGCTTAGACCTTACGACTGTGTGAGCTTATAGATTGGTGGGTCTAGAGAGATGTTCCTTGTGGGTGTGTTTATGTGTGGGCGTAAACTGTGATATTGTATTTGTAAATGCTGTATTGAGATCTACCATAGATAAGTTGTTTACAAGTGAACTCTCTATCGTTATAAGGTACCAAAATTCTTTCCGTTGAATAGAAATACTGCTGTCGGCAATGTTCATAACCTATTTGGGAAAATGGTATCATATAAATACTGTCAATGAATAGTGCAAATCTTAATTTGAGAAAAGCTATTTTCCCCATAGATTTAACATTAAAAACTCGTACTCAAGGCCATGGAGCTTTGCAAAAAGGCTCAATGGGCGATGACGACACAAACGTTAGCCATTTAGTTCATGATAGGGGTGAGATCAAATCGGAACCGCACTCGCACGAGATCATTCCGCAACCAGAATCCATGGCATATTTTCATTAGCTAAAGATACAAATACAGTTCCTACTTCATATCAGTATTCTTTATATGCATATGGAGTGATTCTAAGAGTCAGGCCCATGTTCACTTCAGTTAGGTGTCAGTGGTGCTTTATGTAAAGCTGAATATTCGTATGTTTCTGGTCTTATTTCTATAATTCTGATGGAAGATAGTAAGCCGTTTAACCCTATCGCGCCCTGTACCCGCAAAAGTAGCACAGGCATGGGGCTGGGTAATAGTGCCAGTGAATACCGCTAGAGGCCAGGTATATAGGGTATATTTTGAAGATTTCATCTTTGTATCACGTGACATGTCAAGTGATTCTTACTATTAATTTTTATTTAACATGGAAATATAACATATGATATTGTTCTTACATTCTGTGAAAGTTTCATGTTTATTGAGCCAATATTTCCAATTTTATATGAAAAAATGCCAGCCCCGGATGATACCTTAAGGCATCACCCGGCCAGCCCTGGTTGATGCCTGAATGCATCACCCAGTATGAATGGGTTAACAATTAACTAGTTTCTATTTTGTTATTGTTATTTAATCGTGTCTTTGATAGTGATGATATGAGCTCACCTTCTCACCAACATTTCAATTATATCCAAGCAGCGAAAACCGAATGTTCACTGAAGAGATGGCCCTGTGTTTTCATGGACGGATGGAGATAGATTTTGTATGAAGCCATCAACACGATCCTTACTGAATTTTCGGTCCGAGGCTTGATTTGCCGGTGGGTATTATAGTTAGGTGAAAGTAGCAGCGGCTGGATGTTGAGTCTTCCTATCAGATCCAATATTACGAAATGATATCCGCCGCAAGTCTGCAGCAATTGGCGACTGGCTGCTGACGTTAGTGTGTGGGTCTTTTATTAACATCCAGTCCCAGGTTTTTAGTGTAGTTTCAATACGTGTCTACTGCAGTGTAACGCACACCACGCCATCTAAACTTTCTCGTTAACTTCGATCAGTCCATTCTTTTAACCCTGGGACCTCTCTAGCAGTCCGTATTGTATTATTCTGCACGACACTGATTCATTATGCTCAAATTTCGGGGAATATTTTAAGTGTAATATTTTTCTTATAGAATCTGACCAGTATTCTCGTAACGGAAATCATTTCCAGAACTGGAAAAGGATATTATGACTAGGTAGAAGATTGCGTGGTGGATTCGATGCCCAGCATTAAGTGTCGTTTGAAACAATGTGCGCGCAAAACGCGTGGGGATGAATTGGTTTATTTGGCAGTATGCCATGCTGGCACATTTAGCTCTTCATCAACAACTATTCCCTCATATCTCGAGGAACTCCATTTGTAAACGGGAATAATGGAGGCAGGAGCGTTTCCCGCGTCAAATGAAAAAAAACACAAACATTTCACACAAAAAAAAGGATTACAGAAATGGAACGGCTTCCCACAACACGATGTTTACATATGATATCCATAATGATTTACGCTGAGTCTTATTGTGTAGGGCGGGTGGGTGAGCGGAAAAACCTTCCGTGTATCCACCGGAGGCAGGCGACTCGAAGTGCGGTCACATGCTTAGACAGGTTAACGTGAACTAAAACTTTAGGGGCGCTGCCGTCATGCAGAGACTCCTACTGCCATTAATATTCATGATATTCTCCGCAATGAAGGATGTTCATATACGGAAAGTACGTTGATATGCCGTCGTCGTACTGTTGATATTCATCAGATGTAAAGGTAAAAGGAGATTTCTTTGATCCACTGAGTAGGCGTATATACAGGATTATCGCAGTTAGTGATCTTACTTATGGTGTACGCATTGCAAGGGCTCTAAAATCGAGTATGACGCGTGACTAGTCCATATATTGTCGACGAACTGCAAGACATAACAAAAACCCTCAAAAGTGTATAGACGATGTTCTAAACTGTTATTTTGGAGAAAGTCTATCTTAACGAATATGGACATTGAACAACAATTTAACAATCAGAATACTATTCGATGAAAACAAGGAACGGGGAAAGATAATGAAGACTTCAAGTCAACGGGGCTAAGGCGGTCAATGTTCTTGGAATGTACAAAATGAAACACTAAAAAAGAAACAGTGAACAATCGTTCAAGCATCGCTTAGGACCATCAGAATATAGTAGTTGTGGAACGATATGTTTCAAAACTCTACGATTATACTGGTTGTCATAAATCTAATCCTTTCTACATCATCTTATCGCAAATTGTATTCAATTATATATTAACTATCCTCAGATTGGGTGGAGGGTTTGACTTTTATCTGTATCAAACATTTTTTTTGATACTTTCTGCTTTTCTTAGAAATGAAAATTAAATATATATAAATAAATATCTCTGTGTCTGAAATTATGCATGGTTGAATCTTACTTCTGTTCCGCCATCATGAACATCGTCGTTTAAGATATATCTATATTGGTAATACTGATAACTAAAATGGGTCCTTCGAGACATAATCGTGTCTGGGAGCGTGCCTATAGGGTTAAGAACAATGCATGTCTGATGAAGTTGGACTTCACAACACAAGCACTTGGCAGCAGGGTGGTGTCTCTCCTTGGCGTCAGACATCGACATCTAGTTCGACTGCCAACGTTGAGGACGTCCCTAAGAATAGATTTTATCCGACGTAAATATGTGGCAAGTCTCTTTTACAGACCAAAGAACTGGCAAAGGAAAGTGAAAACCTGCATCACTTATATACACAGTCCCTCATGAAGGAGACATCTATGTTTAGTTTTATTTGATATCAACGCCTGAGAACTGCACACAATAAACCATCACACAGTTCTTGCGGGTTAATATCATGTAAATATATATGTGATAATCATAGGGGCATCTATGTGGCATATATTATGACTAACAGGCCAGAAGTTGATATGTCTGCACAGACATGACACACCTTCTCCAATTATTTCCAACGACCCATCATTTCCCTGCTCAAGACACCATGACACACTTTTAACCACCCCCCCCCCCCCCCCCCGAACATTCAACTATGCAAAGATTTGATGCAATTGACATGGGCATGTTCACGATGTTTCTTCTGAAACTGTACTTGTACACATGTATTTATCAAAACATATGCCTCATACTTTATAGGATATACTCAGTATCAATATCAGCTACTCTATAGTATTTACGGTTTGTATCATGACGTGTTTTACGATGATGTACATACCTGTAATACGCTTGAGCAGATTGTTGGAGGAAAGAAATGATTAAAACTGTGTTTCAGAGCGGCTGAAGTCGACCACTCCTTACTAATCACTGGGCTCTCCTGTGTAGAAACGGAATGTTAAACAATCAGAGAGAAATATCAGAGCAAATTAACAATTTCTAAGGCAACCAGAAACCTAGAGACATAGAAGTTACTCTCCTCTATAGGTCACTAACGGAACTGGTACAGATCTTCCTCTAGCTGTGCGGAACAAGCCTACAAATCGATAAAATCTAAAATGATTGGTGATGAAGAATATGAATGCCAAATCAAAGATGAAAAATAATCCGTAAAAATTAAAGAAAATCTCAAATGAAATTATCTCTATCCAAGATTGGAAAAACAGGGAAAAATGAATCATGTCAGAGATAGTACAAGCAAAATTCTCACAAAACGCAGAACTGGATGGTTGGAGTTTAGAATTGAAAAATTGTTTAACCCCTTAAGGACGGATGACTGTAGCTTGCCACAAGGCATTATTCAGCAAGGGCAAGGATCGGTGAATTAGAACATGGAGAACGCAGATTCAGAATAATTATGGGAGGGATTTTTAAGTGCATTGTTGTAATTACAAAAGCTGTTCACACAACAGGATCTACAGCAAATTACACCAAATCATGTGATTGAGGAACGGTTCATTTCATACTTAAAACCAAGCAATCTAGTTTTATGACGGAGTCCTTTCTAATATAGAGACCGTTTTGTTTTGTACCAGAGGAAGCTAGATGGTGTTTATTGCATATTGTTTGTAGAAAGACGTCTATTATACACATTCTATTATACACATTTCCAACACCAAAGTTGGTGGGGGTTAGGCCGGGTATTTTTTATATAATACAGACTTGGATGGAGCACGAAATATGCTATCAGTAGTGTCCCCAAGTGGCAGAGATAGGAACTATTGGATAGTGGTGTAAATACAACAGAATCAGGCGAATATATGACGTATATATGACCGCACCATGGACATGTATATATACGCCAATAGATAAGGCGTATACACACAGGGAATAGGACAACCTTGTATATGCAAATGCATACCTATATATGCCGGTCTTGTGTCCTTTTTCTTTGTTTATCCTAACAAACGACATGAAACATTTTCTTGGAATATAACTTGGAAGAAATGAATGAAATGAGTGAAATTCTATTTGCATCAGCAACCAAGGTGAAGATGGACAGACAAATAGTACTCGAAACGAATGAGTATATCAGCATGTAATCGGTCAAACTATGTTGTCCACATTCTAAAAAGAAAAAAGAAAAGCCCATTAAAAATAGAAAAAAAACTGTGATTACAACCTGGGCCGTATGGTAAACAATGACCCAACAATGGCCTTCCCGTCTCACCAACTGCCTCCCCAGCCCCCTCTCCAGCCCCCTCACCAGTTACCACGCCAGCCACCGTTCCGAACTGGATTATGATCACACTTTTCCAATACAGCGTACTTATATACAGACTCATCCTGTACCATACAGAACCATGGTCTATTGAAAGAAAAATCTATTAAAAGAAAACGGTAAAAGAACAAAAGTATGATTAGTTTATTATATCAATTAATCAAAAGATGCTTAATAGGGTTTCAGAAAGATTTTATAGTCAAAATGGATAATATAATATTGGATTTTCCATATACCATTGACTTCGATGACAATGGCAAAGACGATAGTAACAACAGTGGTGTCCTCTCTGTTCAGATCTCGGAATTTTTTTTTTTTTTTTTTTTGTATAAGTCTTTATTGCCTTCGATCGTTACAATCGTTCTTCCTTACAATAGTAGACAACGATGATTCCATAGTGACACAAACAACACAACACAAAGGATGATATTTACAATGAAGTAAACAAATATCTTCTCTATATACTCTATAATATCAATGAATAAGCTTCTTTATATAACAAGTTTATATAAAAATAAATAACCATTATTAATAAAAGATCTTTAACAATACACATCCTTCTACTTCCACATTCTCTTATGTACAATAGGCGACATTTTGTAATAAATATAGTAGCACTTATAACCTTACCCTGGATATGATATTACCCTGTTATTTTCTCAATTATTCCTTTCTTAAAAGTTGTTTTGGAGGTTGTGTTTTGTAATTCTTTCGATAAAGAGTTCCACAATGTGATACCACTATAAATGCACAATTTTTTAAATTTTTCTTTCTTTGGTCTTGGCAGATAAATGTCGTCTCTTAATGCACCCCGAGTATTTGGTCTATTTTCTTCTAAATTTTCGTTTTTCATTGTCAAATTATTGGTAATATATAGCGATCTCATGATACCCAGTAACAATAGTTTTCTTCTTACATCAGGTTTTCTTGTTTTACATTTCAAAAATAAGTCTTCATTTCTAATAAATCTATCCCCATTAAACGCTTCTCTTCCTAACGCTATTCTCAGTCCCCTATTAATACAAATATCCATTTTTTCTCTCATTTTCAATGTCGCTCCTTCTAAAAGAAACGAACAATGGTCTGCGATCGGTAGTAGGCAGGTGCGTAATATCTTAAGCGCCGTATCCTTATGTATGAGGTTTCTTAGTCTTTTAAAAATATTATTCTTATCATGTAATAGCCCTAATAATTTGGTCCCATGTTTTCCAAAATTTAAATTACTGTCTACTATAGCACCCAGATAATTCATGTCGTCGCTTGATTCAATTATTATTCCGCCAATTTCTAAACTACCCCTTAATTCCTTTTTTATCTTTACTGGTGCACCATGATAAACAACCCTAGTTTTTCGTAAGTTCATGGTTAATCTGTTGGCAGTATACCAGTTATACAGTTGGGATAAGACTCTCTGCATTTCTTCTTCAGCACTATACAGGTTTTTACTTCGGACCATCACAACCAAATCGTCCGCATACATAATATTCGCACATCCCTCAATACTACCTGGCAGATCATTGATGTAGATTAAGAATAACAGAGGACCCAGTATGGAGCCCTGTGGTACTCCCAATTCTACATCTTTCATTGTTGAACACTCATTTCCATACCTGGTATAACACTTTCTTTCATGAAGGTAGCTCTTAAACCATTCTCTGAGTTCTAGTCCCACCCCAGCATCAGTTAATTTTTGCAACAATATATTGTGATTAACACAGTCAAAGGCTTTTTGTATATCTACATAAAGCGCTAATGTAATAAATCCGTTGTTATCTCCTTCTAATAAATACTGTACTAATTTGAAAACCGCACCGCCTGTACTTCGTTGTTTCCGGAAACCGAATTGGTTATTATTAAAAAATTTCTTTTCTTCTAGATAATCATAAAGCTGCGAGTAAATGATTCTTTCCAAAATTTTTCCAATCACTGGTAAGACACAGACTGGTCTCCAGTTGGTAACGTTGCATAGATCACCGCGCTTAGGAAGTGGGGAGATTCGACCTTCCTTCCAATGTACAGGAAAAGATTTTGTAATTATACTTAAACGTATTAGAGCGACTAATTGATCTATACAGTTTAATAAGTTTTTCTGTAGTAGGGAACATTTAATAGACTCTAAACCCGAAGATTTTTCCAAATCTATATTTTCGACTAATTTTTTAACCTCAATTACGCTTACTTTTCCTAAGTCGATCTCAAAATCCTCTTCCTTATGGGCTAAAACCGATCTTCTCATTATAGCATCATCTAATCTATTGTTTAATTTTTTCCCAATATTACAAAAAAAGTCGTTGATAAACTCCGCGCTATTGTCTAAAGATATAATCCTCCCCTCATCATCCTTAAAACTGTTCGCAACGATATTGCTGGTGGGTTTGATCAAACTGTTTATCTCTCTCCAGTATCTCTTTGGGTTTTTTAGATGTAGTGACAGTTGTTCGCTGATGTTATCTCTTTTATGTTTCGTTAATTTCCTTTGTATTCTTTTCTTCAATAATTTCATCTTCTCTATTAAACTGTTTCGTTCATCTGCCCCTATACGATCCCCTTTCCTACTTAGTTTCCTACATAGTCTTTTCTTTACTTTAATATCATTCTCTATATTAGGTGGGATATCTGGAGTTCCTAGTTTACTTCTTGAAATTTTAGGTTTTAATGGTGCGTTATCGTCTAAGTAATTTGTTAAGCCGGTAAACCAGGTATTCCATATTTCATCGGGTGAATCATTATTTGCTATCGCTTCGTCTACTTTTATTCGAATAGTTGTGTCAAGTTCTTCTTGATTAGTTCTAGAGTAATTCCTAACCTCTTTCTTACTTTTATGAAAAATGTCTTTTTTCTTCTTTTTCTGAGCAAATACGACTAGATGATCACTATGAAAGATGTCTAGAGTGCCAGACTGCTGTACAAAATTAGCGTTAGTCATTACTGTATCGATACTTGAACTATTTCCTATATTTGGCCTTGTGATAGTTGTTATTAATCTTCTTAAACCGTATCTTCGTAATATTTCCATTAACTCCTTATTTCTACAATCCCCCCTATTTCTAGCATCTAAGTTAATATCCCCCAATATCCATATTTCAGTATTCCTAAACCTAACATCTTCACAAATATCTTCTACATATGTCTTAAAAAAGTCAATATTGTAACCCGGTAGTCTGTGAACATTTACAATTGTCATTGTCTTATGACCTGGTTTCATTATCTTAACAACTATTGCCTCTAATTTGTTATTCATAATACATACGTCCCCAACCACCTTCGCAAATTGGGCCCATTTATTTTGAATATATAAACCAATTCCTCCCCCTTTGCCTATATCTCGATCTTGCCTAAAATACCTGAAGTTCCCTATATCTACAAAGTTATTTGGTATCGATTTTTTCAGTAGAGTTTCAGAAACGCCTACAATATCAAATTCTGATAAATTATTATGTATAAACCCAACTTTAGTAAAGAGACTACAGATATTCCAATGGGCTATTTTAAAGCCCTTCAATTTTTGTACAACATTGGACCTATGCGTCATAACTTAAGTTTAGTCTTGAGTTTTCATACAAGTCTTTAATACTATATTTATTCCCGTCGCCAAACAAGCAAGTTAATGATAAACAAATAATAATGATTGGAGATATATATATAAGTGCAACGCCCCCGTGGACAATCTGGTCAACGGGAGCAGAAGATAGTCGTTCCATAGTTGTTGTATATATGACCATCCTGAACAAGGTAATTGGAGTTCGCCACTAAAACTCGATGCGATTTGTGTCTCATATATCACTGTATAATTTCATATTAACCTATTAATATTACCTATCCTTGACTTAATAATTTTTGATCCGAATAATGAAAAAGTTGATATAAGTATGACCATATATAAATAGAGTTTAGTCGGATAATAAGTATTCGTTCGTAATTGTTCCTTCCTGTATGGAAAAAAAGCAATATCCTGAGATTATCTTTCAAAGTTTTTATTTTTTACCTAATATTGAATGTTGCGTCATATAAATCCGTCCGTCCTGTATGGAGCATAGAATTAAGTAGCTGGTGATTACATAATAATGACCTCTGTATGAGTATAAATCAGCGATTCTTTCAATTGTCACACTGACTTTGTTCTGCGACAAAGTTTCACATCAAGCATAATTAATAAACAAGTGATCACATGTGATACAGAGTCCACATTTGTGTCCTGTTTGTATTCATAGGTTTATACATGTCATAGTGGGTAGCTATAAATACTCAGAAATTTTATAATTGATATCAATGATGTTCAGTTTCAGTCACTAAATCCGTCCGTCCTGTATGGAGCGTAGAATTAAGTAGCTGGTGATTACATAATATTGACCTCTGTATGAGTATCAATCAACGATCCCTTCACTTGTCGCACCAACCTTTGTTGTGCTATAAAGTTTTACATCAGACATATTAATAAACAAGTGATAATATGTGATAACCGAGTCAATATTTGCTTGTTTTAACAATTGAAAGGTCCAGTATGGAGTCTATCAATTACATGTAATTAAGTCACAAATATATAATATTCTATGTATGGATCCTGTATGGAGTGAATGTTTTGTCCAAAAGTGTCCGATATGGATCTAACTTTCATTAACTCTTGACTCAATATACATTCCTTTTTTTTATAAAACATTAAAGGTGAGTCCTGTATGGAATTTCACCAATTCGGCTATTGTAATCCGGGTTGCTAGGTTTTTAAGTATTTATAATATAGACGGAGTCTATGTTCCCCCAGTATGGAGAGTCGGGCAGCATGGAATACCTTTTAGAGTTTGTTACTGTATAAATATGTAACTGCCGGGGAGATCCTGTATGGTATCTCCTCTATACACATTAGTTATGCACCCCATTTAATATGTTCTTCCTATAGGCCTTTACTATCTCCTTCGCGATGTTCTTCAGAGCCATATTCGTCGGATGAACTCCGTCCCACAGCCTTTCATATCTTGGCGGTTTCGTGCCTCCACGGTTTTTAGGCTGGATTACGTGGTCAAGCCGGGGGGTGATCTTATTCGTCGACTTATTCAAGATGTCCGTTTCAGTATTCAGCTCGATAGTCGCCTTGTAAATCATCGCCTGGTGAATTTTCATCTCATTGTATGGAATACCCTTGTTGGCCAATATTAGGGAAAGTGAGTAGGTGGAGCAGAAGACTATATCACAGTCCGCACGTATCTCTTCTACTTTTGCCTGGATGAACTGGTATTCCGCAATAATCCTAGGTACTATCGTCCCATCTATGGTAGAAGTAGAGGCCTTTATGAGACCACTGGATGCATCTATACAAGTAATGTCGTTTATCGCGGCTGCTATATAAACGGTGTGCACACTGAAATCCCTTTCTAAAATATCATACAGGTCTGTACGAACCCTTTCAATTTTGGCTCCAGGTATGCAAATATTTGCTTTCAGATTGGGTAGGTCTTGACCCAGCACCTCTTCTATCCCTCTGACACGGGAGTCGCCGATGAGTAGTAGATTAGGCATCTTTGTCTGGCGTACATAATTGTCTAGATCAATCGGTCCCTGAGTTCCATTAACAGGTGCCCAAGTTGATTTTTGCCCTTAAATGTATTTGTGTCATATAGGCGGCTGCGACGGTGTGCGCCGCCTCCCCAGAACTCGTTCTCAGTCGACTCGACTAGCATAGATCCTTGGGTCTTAATGAGGATGTCCCTCAACTCGGGGTTCTGTTTAAATTTCTCCTCAATCAACTCCTTCATCAAGACGATCTTGTCTACATTCCATTCCTCTTTTTTTCCTTCCATTTTGATCATCTTTCCCCTTTGTTTAATGGAGTAGGGATTATCCATTGTTAGGATGATATCCGCCAACTTATTATCTCCGAAGTACTTACATTTCAGGTAGACGTATGCTTTCTCTACTGTTTTCATATCGATTATATCCTCATTCACCATTCTGTCCAATTTACATTGATACATGTTGGACAATGCACATTGGTCTCCGTTAAATAGTATGCCGGCCTTTGAGGACCTTGCTCCTTCTGGGATTGTACAGTCTTTCGCAATATTTTCATTTGTTTCTGCAATTCCCATTGCAATATCAGTTAATCGCTCTCCGATTGTTGCTTTCGGTTGCAGTTCTGTGCCATTTTCGTCTTTTGAGTCTGATTTATTTGATTCATTATTTCTGTGCGCAGGGTCTTGTGCAATACTTTCAGCTTGGATTGGTTTATCGGTCAACAAGCTTGACACATTGTTCAGTCCAATATATCTGGACCCAATTAGGGCCCCTTCGCTTGTTATTTTAGCTGTGATACCCTTTGCTCTCGCCTCTCTCACGGCTACCCGTAGTTGGTATCGGGCCTCCCTTTGTTCCTTAGGCTCTGACCTTTCTAGCCATACTCCCCTTGCTCGCGGTTGGTTTCTAAGTAGGCGTTTATTACCTAATATCCTCTCAACTATGACCATGTCGCTGAAGCGGATCTCAATTGGTCGGGGTTTAGCGTTACCAGTTTTTTTCGGGTAACCTGCCCTCCGTATCATCACTATATTACCACGAACTAGATTGATGTTTATATCATGACATATTTCATGTACCATCCTCTCAAGATCTTCCTGTTCTCTTTCCTCGATTCCGATAATGAAAATCTTATATCTATCTTCATTGATTTCGGCAAATGGTTTGTTGCTCGCACCTAGCACTCGAGAGAAAGAGCGCCCTTCTCTTCCTTCATTGTTCATTTCCATATCACACCTCAATCTTGCGTTTTCCTTTTCTAGTTTTTCTACCTTCACCTCTAGCGTGGTGACTCTGCTATCTTGTGTTTCAAATTTCTTCCCTGTTTCATCTTCTAGTCTCACGATCTTCTCTTGTACACATTTTACACTCTCAGTCATCATTTTTCTCATGCTACTCTCAAGATTCATTAAATCTCCCTTTTTCACAGAGCAAGTGCTCATTGACACAAGTTTCAACATGATGTCTGCATTACTGTATTGCTGGTTTTTTACCCCTGCTTTTACCTCTAAATCCACATTTTGGGATATATTATCCGGATCGATGATGATACTTTGATCACCCACGTCGTCCTCTTGGTAGTTAGATGGTATAGGGTTCTTTTTAGGGCAAGAGTGTCTGCTTTCAGGACTCAGCATTTCATCGCCAGACGACAATAATCTTTTATTTAATTGTTCAGACTTATGTACGTGATTTTCACTTATCTGCGGTGTTGTTGTCATCTGATCCGTGTGCTGACCTGTGTTGTTCCCGTCACGGTCCGGTGCCTCCGGTCCCAGGCGGTGGGCGCCCGGTGGCAGTCCTTTGTTCTCCGCCATGTATGCTCACTATGGTACTATCTAACACTCTTTTCCAGATATTATCCTCAGATTTCCTCGTATAGCCTTAAAAATGATTTCAGTATGACCCAGGTACCGTACTGCGTATTATCCGATCTGTTAAGACCTCGTTACCTAAGTTATTCTCTATATATCCGTGTTTTAGTGGGAGCTCGTGTTCAAACGCGTCTACATGCTATGAACGTAACCCATCAAATTTCCAATGATCGGTCGAACTATGGTCTGTCTGCCTTCTGACCGATTTTACCGTGAAGAGTGTGATGTAATGAAATATC
Source organism: Alentia gelatinosa (assembly GCA_950022655.1). Classification (NCBI taxonomy): domain Eukaryota; kingdom Metazoa; phylum Annelida; class Polychaeta; order Phyllodocida; family Polynoidae; genus Alentia; species Alentia gelatinosa. The sequence goes on from OX465586.1 coordinate 44,603,167, forward strand.
GTTTTTGAGGGTAAAAAACAAAACTAACTATAAGCTTCTGCAAAATAGGTTTCTTCACCCTTTACCAAGAGCATAAGGGATTGTGCACTGTATAATGCGTTGTCGATAATATCTGTAAATATGTAGAAATAAAACTTAATCGTTCACTCGTGAGGTGATAAAATCTAATAAAAAAACACACTAGGTAAAATCGTGCCCTCAGCGTCGATCTATGAACAGGTTAAATCTCACTGTCGCAACTATTCTTTACTTGTACTTCTTTCATGCGATTCTTCTCAATACAGGTCAGGATTCCTTTGGAAACATCATATATTGTACGCCTTATAATTCATTCTATCTTTAAAACACCATTGATTTACAGTAGGTATATATATCTTTCCATATAGATAGCGAAAAATCCATAATAGTTCACCCCAGTGAAGAGGTTTCGTGACATAAATCTTCATTTGTAAACTGACAAAATGATTTTAATTCGACAAAAGGTTTTAATTATCAAAACAAACAAAATGGCTGCATCTGATTGGATACACTCAAGTTGCATTCTGGAGTCACAATTCGTAAATCCAAATCTATTTCACTATTTCATGAAAATTTACCTTCCTTTTATCCGCATTTGAAAGTTCTTGGACAGCGATATCCCTCACATGCGGCTCAGGTGAACACTTTGTATACAAGCACAACCGTGTACCAATTAGGTACGACGATAGGATCCTGCAGGTAGGTAAGTTTTGAAGGTCTTTAGCAATCGATTGTTAGTTACCAAATCCTTCGGGAAATATTGCACAGGGGAGCTAATTTTGATGCTATCAAATTAACAAACCATATTGTAGGATAAATATAATTGTAATGATAGATTTGATTCAATTCCATATATTTCTATTATTCATATACATTTTAAGGGATATATCAATATTCTTGAAAGTAGAAGTGGTTCCCTTTGGTGTATCATGAATGACATAATTCTATACAGACTATGACATCGGAAAGTCCGGGTAAAAGGTAGATAATGCCGGGGACACACCATGCGAGTCAAGGCGGCGATCTCTGGAATCACCAACATAAATAGCATTTACGTGAGATATTATTTCATAGGAATATCTCCCACCGATTATATAGCGTCTCGGAAGCAATAATCAGGTGAAATATGAAATAATAGCTCATAAAGACGTCATGTTTCTCGCTTGATGTGTCTCCGGCTTAACGGTATTGAAGCATGTAAATGAATAATGATATGGTAATTGAGAATATTTAGTGTTTCTATTATATACAAGTATCAAAACCATCAGTTTTACGATATTTTGGTATCTTTTCTGGGCAGATATCCTTATTCACAATACCAGATTCGGGCAACAATATCTGGGGCTAATGTGAGCTGGTGACAATATTTGGACATGTTCTACATTGTGGCTTGTTAGTCCTCAAGAGTCCTAAGTAGATGTCATTCAAATGCATGCTCACAATACCATCTTTCATTTTCTCAACTTTCAGAAAGGAACGACTTTTGATGGGGCTTATTAAGCTAACTGAGTTGACATGGTAGGTTCTGTAAGACTTTCCTGCTACTGTAGAGAAGGATCTGTCTGGGCTGGAGAGAAGGGATGATGTAGATCATAAGGAGGAATCCCGGAAAGGTACCCCCTATTCTTATGAAACGCCTAAATAAACGGGTATTTCATCTTGAGCAAGGCTGTTTCCTTTTATTACAATGACTTAACATCTGTTTATTCGAACATGACCATGTTTGTACTATTTCTCTTCGAAGTTTTCCGTCCAGGCCCGTCAATAACACACTATGCATTTTACCAAATTAAGCTGTTTAAACTGTTTCCATAAGTGATGTTCATTTTGTGCCACAGTTATTTGTAGCTAGGGTCTCTATAGTGGTTTATCAGAATATATAGCACTTTCCACATGTCCTGTGTTGAGTCTACTGTGTAAAACATAGGCGACATCGTTATTGTAGTTGACGTCATTTTCCAGAAGGACCATCATACAGCCAACCCTATATGCTATAAATACATACCCATGGCATTAATATCAGTGGACATACTGCCAGTGGACGTATTCGTTACCTGCCAGATAACTACCCTAAGCGAACAAATAGTAATACAAAGTCCATTAGTAGCTTATGTTCTATCAAATATTATCCAAGAAATGTAAACAACTTAAAAGAAACTAGCTGTTACACCAGTGACGTTATTTGAACATGGCATAACATTGGATTTCATAATGCAATTAATATCCAATACATATTTTGTAAGTCCACCTGGATATCTCTCAAGCAAATGGAACGATATTACACCTGTGCTTGTATCAATAATACCTCGAGCCTTCAGGCGAAAAGGCTCAGTCACCCCCCACTTCTGACACGTCCCTTTGGGCCTCTATCCCATCATATATCATAAAGCCCATTCTCGTGTCTCTTTTCACGGGCTTGAAGCCAGACAGAATAGAAAAATAGCGCACTCCCAACGGAGGTTCCATTTCGTTCTGTCTCTTCTAGACATCACCTCGAGCTCTGCCCCAGACTATCTAGGGACGAAACCAATCAGCGTTCCTTTTATTTGCAATTGAAACAGTATTTCGAACATGATAATGGAATGAAACTTGCTAAGGTAAAGAAAAGAGAATGTTTTGTATTTGGTTTGACCTTCTAGTAATTGCAGTTATAGTTTACATGCGTACCCCGCAAGGCTTATCGATGGATAGCTTGGAAGAAGTCCGGGAACTGGGCTAGAGTCATAGTAGACCAGAGGTAGGCGGGGAGTCTGCAGGTGGATCACTCTCCGAAGTGACGTCAGAGGGCCACGGGGTCGGTGAACCCGTCGTATACGCAACACGTACATATAGACTCGTCTTAGTGAAGTCAGATCCTGTTTCTGTGAGGCTTCTGGACCTTGCAGATCACGAAGCTATATCCTTTGACCCCACTCGCAAATGATGCTCAGGAGACATCTCTAGAGCGTGGACAACAAGTTATTTCTTACACAAGGCCTTGTTTGCGTCAAACAGCCCTTCACTATTACAAGTGACGAATATTAAGACATGTGCTGGCTTTATCATCGTTGTCGGTAATTACTGAGGAATTTGAAATAGGTTTGACAAAGTCTTGATCTTTCGGTTGATTTAACATCATGGGCGAGAGTGGTTCAATGAAGAGTCTTAACCTTGTGCTCTAGTTCTAAGACAGGATTGGTATTTTAGAGTGCAGTGACTGGATAATGAATGCGTGAAGTATTCAAAATTATAGCTATGTAATATGACTCATAGAAAAGGGATTAGTTTTATCTGACTGTATGTGTGTGTGTGCTTTGTGGAGTAGAACATAGAGTTGACCCAGTGGTCACTCTTTCCATTTACAAGTTTAGGTTAGGAATTTATGTGTTGTGTGTATGTAGATGGATAGAGGCAGGAAATCCTTGGCCCACATGTACAATACCTGGCTTGTGTAATATCTAACAGGAATGTAAATCAAACAGAACACCGGTAACTGCTCAGCGACATGTGATAGCTAAATCAAACACAAATAAAAGAAATCTAAGAGTATTTACAACGGGGTCCATTTACAACGGGGCCTTTTAACTGGTGCCCACCACGGGAGCCGATAGCCTATTGTAGCCAATAGAATGACGCCAATAGATGACATCTTTCAGCACTGTGCGTGTGGCACGCGCCGATGCCCGCAGTGATGTCCTACGTCAGCCCTGATTACGGTAATCTGCACTGCTGACCCGTACTGCTGCTCGTGATTCATGCGCCACTGATCAACATGCGCCGCGCACGCATGCATGTACATCACCGGGCCCGGTCACTGTGTCAGTACATCTCCCTGTAACCTACTCGTTCAATAAAACATGTCAAGTCTTCACTAAAGTGACCCGGAATTAGTTTGATCTCAATTGCAGATTCTGAAGACTGTGAGCAACTCATTGACGGCATCGCTTGAGGACGAGTTACTCAATTGCTATGTAATGCCTTCAGAGGACGACAACTGCTCAAAGAGCCAATCCCCTAGATGTGGTGGGTGACTGGTAATACATGTATACATGCAGTTGGGTGTATAGAGGGTTCAGGTGGGATGAGAATTAAGGATGAAAAGGTGTGTGTGTGTGTGGGGGGGGGGGGTCACCGGTGTCGTAAAGCTCAGTCTGGACGGTTGGCAGCACTTACCTTCTCATTATACGGATGTAATATCTTTATTAACTTTCACTATTATAATGGGTCTGTATGCACGGCCCGCTGTAGAGCCTACTTCAATGGTTTCTTCTCCCAGGTGCTCAAGGGCATTTGTTTTTTCAAAAGGGTCTAAAATGGGGACTGTGTTGAAATATTTTGACAAACTGATTTAAATGTGCTTTCAGACTGTGATTCCAGCTGTCAGAGAATAAACAATGGTAATTACCTAATTAGCCGTAAATGTCGAGTCCTGGGCATTGATTTGTGATTTTGCGATGTGGCGGGATGATTTCTTACATGTCAACTACCGTCACGCATAACTACTTCTCCTGGCTGTGGCCCAAGGTGTTGATACAAGCAGGACATTTTATTACCCAGACTGAATACAGTTCCCTAAAGGGATTCCTGTAATGGTTGAATTTTGCCTTACCTTCAGCGGTATTCAAACGTAAAAGTGGGATTCACACGGAGTGACCCATGTACTTTCAGCAGGGTTTGTCGGAGACAATTTTTCTGAGATTATTAGCCAGTGAATAGTAGCTAGTAGTCTCCTCGTGTGAGGCGCCCAGGTGTCATCTCCTTAGAGTAGGGGGGGGGGGGGAGAGGGGGAAAATTGTCGGCATCAATTTCCCCTGCTAAGGTATATAGTCTCAAGCAATTTGGATTTTAAACCTTTTTAAAATTACTAATGTATCTGAGGGTGGTGTATTCCACACCTTTCCCCTAGTCTCAAACAATTTGCCTTTGGTACAAAATTCTCATGGCGATGCGCAATTACCAGTCTCAAGGAAAAATGGCTAATTTGATTCACATGGAAGGACACACTTTGTACATAGTCTCAGACATAGTCCCAGTGAACACTCACCCTAGTTTCTCAAGTACCCTTGAGGTGAGGGTGTGAAAAACATGTGATCCTGCTTGCTGGTCTCCTATTGGCTAAGTTCGGTACATAGTCAGCGACTCAGCAGTGGGCCCATTTGTCTCACCGAAATGCCCCTATACATCTTTAACGAGTTCAGTACATGAATCCCACTGTGTGAGTTCCACTTTCATCTGAAATACAAATTTCATAAGATTCTCTACCTTGTTAGGGGTAATTGTCGCCGCGAATTGGAGTCAGATAATAAATGCAATATAGACTAGTTTCAGATAACAGGGGTTGTATGCTCATCGGAAATGATCCTACGCAATATCCTCGAGACGCATGAGCTCTGATTTTAGTATGCGTCATCTCCTCAAAGCATACAGCCGCTTGTATCTGAAACCAGTCAGAATTGTACATACGCTCCGAACTAGAAGGGGGAAATGCTTCTTTTATTTGCGTTGTACACTAATCACCAGAAGACTGCAATTGCAATCCACCGACACGGCGTATATCCGCCCGGGGCGTACCACCTGCTATATACCTAACCCACTGAGTATGCATGCCTGCTCCCTCCAGGGATTCCTAGACCTGCCTTGACATAACACAGGTCAGACGTGCTCCACAGTGCCTCTCGGCAATAGATTGCCCTTGGTCAAGTTTAATTCGTCCTGAATTCTTCAAAACCGTATGACTATGGCCATCACTGTACTGTAGAGTAACATCGTATTTCAGATCATTGTTCTGAACGCATCAGATTTCAAACTATCTCTTCTCGTTCAGTATCATACTGCCTCTAATTTCAACGGCCCAAGGCCTATCAAACTCCTATATCACATAACGCATAAATTTATTCTGTCTATAGACAGCTGGTGCTGCTGTGCGGAAGGATTTACTGCTATTACTGACACATGAAATATATTGCAAATGTTCGTGCCGAACGAAAGGGAATGCAACGATAAGGCTCTCGTGGTTTCTAGGTAATCCAGTGAGATGCAAGAATACAAACCGAACCGATTGTGACCTATGTATGCATTACTAAATGTACCTTGAATATTACACCAATCCTATTGCATTGCTTCTTCAATTCATTTATCAAAATATTTACTAATCCTCACTAATACTAGGAAGTTCTGTCGCACAATGATAAGAAGAGAGGAACGTGGAGATCTGACATTAACCTATGGCCTAACAGAGAAACACGTTCATTTTCTTCACAAAGTAATTTATTAAACTGATGCTTCTTGATCATCAAGGATCAAAGAAAGGGGTGCGTGACAACAGTAAGAAAGCCAACAAAGACTGATGAGAGATATTTATATTTTTTGCTCAAGGACATATTCAAACAGGCGATTTTAATCAGCATTTACATAGCTTCTTAACTATAGACGGAGATAGAATTATAAATTATCGCACGAAAATTTTGTCACTTCTTGAAATTAGAAGCACTACCATATCCCAGATGTCGTATATATATTGGTGGTATTCCTTCATAATAGGTTTCTATTTTAAAGCTAGACTCCAGTCCTTTTAGATACACGACCTAAGTCCATATAAGGAGCACTGGTTAAAGCTCAACAGGTGATGAGAATATATAATTAGCTATATTAGATTATTCCCATGCTCAGTTCAATGCCTTACTCTGAATGCTACTAATAGATGTGACTGAAATTCATAATGTATAATCAAAATATTTTTGTAGGATTGTTCTTTTACAAGAGTCATCCCCGCTATTATTATCTCTACAATGTCTGTTTTCATAAGTCATCTTCACCGTAATGCCCATTAGTTAACGTTTCATGTTCCCTGAAGTTAAATAATTGTATTCAAATAATCACCTTTGCAAGAGTTAAATGAAGTTAACCGAAAATAACTAATATATATATGTGATATATGGATCGTTTCCGCAGTCATATTTACAGCCAATGTAAATGTCATTCATATATACGTTCATACAACATCCAAACGAACGTTAATAATTCGTTTTAGTTTTTTTACCTTGGAAAATATTGTCGTGTATTATCTTATTCTTTACAGATAGGTTTCTAACAATTTGTTCCAGATGAAATTGTTTCTGACAAGTCTTTATTACCTGTCTAGATGAATAAGACGAATCCCAGACAAATCCTATGGTCTAGAGTGCCAAGGGGGCTGAAAGCAGCATACACGCATAGCACACGTAGTAAGGATGCTTTACTAGCAAATAGATTGCTGTCTTCAAAGTAAGTATACTCACAGCGCCGCAAGCTACATAACCAGTCTACAGTTCTAATTCCAGCTTCGGATCCGTAAGGTGTATGCTGTTGCGTGTCCAAGCAAAATACAATATCCTACTCTTCTATGAGGGATCATCATAGATCCCTTTTGAATTGGATACCAGTTATCTGTCAAATATCAACTCTAGTACTTAATTCCAACACAATGATTCAAATACTTGATGTTGTTGCAGAGATACCTGGTAAAATCTGGGGAACATAAAAGTTCGACATGCCACGATAGTTGCTGATAGAAAATGTTATTATATTTGCGTGACTGAAAGATTTTCTTCAAACCTTCGAAAACATTTTTAATTACAAATATTTAGAATAGCACATCCTATATTCAACGTATATATTAGTAGGGAATGACATTGCATGGCTCCATATGCTATACTGAATGACGTCGATTCATATGTGTCTATAATGTATTTTGATGAGCTCATTTTCTAGCTTTCCTTTCTCTATGAATGCTGAATAAGCCATAATTAACCTAATTGGCCTAATTACTCTAATGTAGCTTATTCCAATGAGCCCTTCAGGCTCTGTATTTCCCATAACGTCACTAGACATGTAGAATCTACTTCCACAGAGACTTCATAACACACAGTGACTTAGACGGTCAAATTATTTGGGCCCTTTCATCCCAGTCGGCAACTGTATTTGGGTAATGACGATCGTGATTGGGAGAGACCTCCCTCCTGAGTGTCTGCCGGGTTTCTGATGGCTGCCTTACCCTGGAGCATGCCTGCCTTGTGGATCGTCTACCTAGCCTGCGGTAGGTCCTGAAACCACTGAGCCGGGATCAAGATCTCATCAGCTATCAAAGCCCTTTCGCCCCAGCACCTGCCTTTGACTGGAGATACGGGCGGTCAGCAACAAAGAGGTCCCGGCGTGCAGCCATCCACTACCTCAACCGATTCCACTTCTTTCCCTTTCATTGGTATTTACCTGTTGATGAGTTGGGTGGGTAATGGGTACCACCAGGTGGGCCTCATAAGGAGGGTGGAGAGGTGGGGTGATTAACGAAGCTTTGGTTGGCTACATTCAGCAGCCCCGTCTGCCTGTATGGAGTTCGTAACTGCCCCTATCACCACCAGCCAACTGTGTAGACGTGGCGGGAGATTGCAGATCCAAATCAGATCTAACCTACGTACCTATAAACGTATCACATATTATCACCAACTCAAGATTCTAAACAAATAAGAGAGAGTAGGGATTAAGAGGAAGGGTCAAGTCTTTAATTGTCTACAAAGGCAGGGGCGTCTTTATCTTATACAAAGAGGTGCGCTATACACGAGGATAGTAGTACAAAAGGCGAGGGACAATAAAAGTGTCATTTGCGCCAGGCTGTGTTGACTGACGGTAGATGGAGCTGCTGGGGAATGCCCAGCTCCCGGCTTGCCTCATTTCACTGCAGCTCCCTCTGGCGTCGTGGGGGTTCTGCCCACTGGGGATGAGGCCCCCTCGTGCCTGGTGGGGACAGTGACGGAGGTGGGGAGGGAAGAGGGGAGCCACCACCGCATGGCTACCCGTCAATATACTTTATACCCCCAGGACTTGGCTCAGAACTGAAAACTTTTCAGAGGAGAGATTTCATTGGTCTGTAAGCAATGACCCTGTGTAGACTTACATACTCAAGAGTGATTTCGAACAAGGCGCAGGGCGTCCGGAAAATAAGTCTTCGATCTTGTGGAAATTTGTATCAAATTGATCTATGAAATTTTACTCCTGCTTATTTGCATACACCAGGCCAAAGTGATGGCAGAATCACGATAATTCTCTTTTGGCGCTACGATATTTAGTCTGCAGGTAATTGTTTCTTGATACGTCATTCATCCAAACCAACATGATATCATAAGCTTAAGGGATATGTTTGTCTCACAACCTTTGTGAAATATTATAGTCATTCGAAATTTCACATTCACAAAACAAATTTCTAATTTCTAAATTCTTTCACTTATTTTGTCAAGTGACCAACTGCCCACCATTTTTCATGCGTATGAACGGCTACATCTTACCTCATTAGGGTCCCACTGGCGCAAAACTGTTGAATGCAATTTATGGGAATAGCTTGAAAGAAAAATAGCTGGCTACGCTCTCGAAAATACTTTATCTATAGGCATGATGCTAAAACGATGTCTTGCGGAAATACGAATAGATGTTACTGTTATACAATCCTCTTCCAGTAGACGGTAATACAATAACGCTGTAAGCCTAGAGTAATAATTGCAGAGTACCAAGCCCAAGGATGTGGTGTGGAGGACAGCTGGCCAACTCCTCCTGGTCTATACTATACACACGAGCACACGTCACCGCGGGCTATCGGATGGCCAGCGGACCCCGTCCGGCCGGGGAGACAAAGAGCTTTGCCCGGTCCGTATCTAAGGTGGGATCGGTCTGCCCGCCCGTCCCACACCCTAACTCTATTACACCGATGACAGCCCGGGCCGTATTGGGTGTCGGGTGTCGGGGCTGGCTGGCCCGGGACCCCCGGGGACGTCTCTTTTTCTCCCCCCGCCACTCCTTCGTCCCTATGGCTCTTCCACACCATCAACAGCGCTCGATCCCCGCATTTTACGGCACGATCTAGGTTACGGCTTTGCTATGATAACCCACCCGACTCTCCAAAATGGATGATGCATATGGGAGAGGTGATGGTGTGGTCTCCCTGCAATTAAAAGTAGGATGTTTTGTAATACCAAAATCTTCTCCTGTTTGGTCATGGCACACTAGATTTGATCTGTGATGTAGAACGCGGTTATGGACTATGAAGTACCAAAACGCCATACCAACATCTCAGTCCATCTTACATAAGTGAGTGGTGCTGTATAGGAACATCTTCTCAAGGTCTATTATAAATAAGTCTTTCACATACATCATGTAAATCTGTGTACAGAACATGGACAATAATCGATGGTTTTGTGGGCAGGCGGCCGTAAACAACGAGGGTTTGGCGCGTAGTAATACACGAGCGTTAGTGAGTAAACTTCGAGTGGTTTACTGAGCAGCCTGTCCACAAAATCATCGTTTGTTGTATTTATTATCCATCTTTTAGACTTAATCAAACCAAGTAATTGCAATATTAAAGGGTATAACAATAGGCCCTATTTCTTTGCTCTATAGCAAAAGGAACTATTTTCCCCGTATACCATTGTTTTGAGGACGTATACCACAGGTCTGAATCTGTATACCACAGTTATGGTATCTGACGGGTTTTATATAATGGGTCATAGTTTACCATAGACCCTATTGAGGTATCCCATAATTCAGTCTGTTTACAAATTCCGGTGCTCGCTGGTTGTCGACATTATATGGTGATAGACCCTTGAACCGTAACCTACAATTATCCAGTTTAACGGTTTTTATCAATATTAAAATTGGAAATTTGATGTGAGAAATCGAAATTTCAGCTATTTCTACATATTATCCCGAAATTATATTCAGGTTCTCCAAATATAAATAGGAAAACTATAGTTCATGTGGTCGTGGTCTGCCCAGTCAGTCGCGAGCGGAACTTGTATTTACCCTGGGCGATAATGGGGAGTTTAGTAACCTCTGGAGGGCGTATGGATGATAAAAGTCATGTGCTCTATAACTTTACGCAATCATTAGCGGTCACCGCTGGATGAGTAAAACACGGGAGTGGAGTTACTGTTGAAATTGAAACTAATTGTGAAAGTGGGTATAATGTTGGAGTGGCAATGTGACCGCCGCTTCTCACGGACATTTTAGAATCAACACCTGAGCTTTGTTGAATGATTTTCGTCTATATACACTACGTCCGAAGTGGCAGAACTGTCGGCACAGGGAAGACATTTTGTTGGATAGTAGGCCAGGGAGCTGTTTCAAAACCATAGACTTAACTCACGTTTTGAAACAGCTCCCTGATCCGTTGAGTAACACATGTTCCTTCCAGGGAAAAAAATCCCAGGTAGAAAGTGTCCCATAATTGACACACATCTTCCTTCCTCTATGACTTCTCTTTCGGAAGGACAAGTCATAGGGTGTTTACTCCTACAGGAAGGAGAATGTCTAGTGGATTCTCATTAGTTTACACACCAAACATAAAAAACGATAATCCAAAATATTCAACTATTTCCACTTTTCACTATTTTTTCTGTCATACTTTTCAATATTTACCATTTTTGTACTTTTATAGGCATGTTACAAATAGTCAGGCAAACTCTTATATCTTAGGGGGGCTTGCGCAAGGACAGTCCCTGAGTAAGATTGTCTTATATTTAAACCCTCAGTCTCTTAGGAGATCTCCTACACATATACTCTGCAGGTATATATAGTCAAACGCTCCTAGGCTACAGGCTTCAGCTAGGACACCTATTTTGGTATTTAGGACATTTTCTTTTCGGTTTTATATTCATGAATCAAGTAACTCAGACTACAGGTTTCAGCTAGGACACCTATTTTGCTGTCCCCTGCTAAGACACTTTTCGGTAGGACTAGGAGAGTCAAGGAAAATGCGGGCCAATCTTATTCAACACTCATGGATAAAACTATCAATGGTCCTCGACTAGGAGTCTTGGGGAAAGACCTTCTATGTTATTCAACTGAAACTGTCCTAGGAGGTCTCCTTGGGCTCAAACTGTCTTTAAATAAAATTATTCAACAAAGCCATAAACATCTGGCTAAGATCCTGTGCTAAGACAGTCCCTCACTAAGATTGTCTTTATGGTTAAATGCAAACTGTCCTAGGACCTCTCCTACAGGCACAACTCTCCTAGGAACACATAGTTAAACCCCCCTGGGGGCTGTTGAATAATCCAGGATCTTATGCTTAGTTTACACCATCACCGCGGCAGTCCAGGCAGCCTCAACGTAACTCAACTTGTACTTCATAAGTCGTCGTATCTCGACTTAGCTGTGAATTGTAAGTCGACTTGACTGCCGTCGACCTGTCTTCCCTGTGCCAACAGTTCTGCTGCTTTTGTACCAGTGTAAAATGTTAACAGGGTGATTTAACATTATAATGACTGTGTAGGGACTGTTGTTCTTCATAATCACCTATGTATTAGCCTTAGCTTTTACTACTTACGTTAGAGTATTAACTAGTTACTTTCAGGGTGCTGCCCTATTCATCTGCTGGTAAATAAGATTTTCCAACTTATATGAAACTACTTGTTGCCTCCAATCAGTGAGTGTCACCAAATGAATATTGACAAATATGCGGGTTATTAGTGGAATGAATGAGTCTGACATTAACTTAGTACGATGCAGTCTTTCCACCAACTGATTAACTAAATAATGGCATGGACCAACAATGCCAAGTATATGTTCTGTATTGTCCTTGAGAAATGGGAGCCTGCACTGGAGAGAACATGCAGATGATTATATTTAACCCGAAATCATTCATACAGTATTCAGTATTACGCTAGATATTGCAGTCTAAGAATCACCTCATGATTCTCAAGTATCCAATTAAACTCTCAGTAATACTATACTCGCGATCAACTCGACCATTGTATATTTTCTAATATTTCGATCCATATTTACACAAATAACTGATGATGATATTACAGTGTAGAATAGCCAACCGGTAATACCTTACCAAGATTGTTTAATAAGTTTGACCCACATCTTACAAACTGTCCACCTACCCAAAAGGGTCCCAAACAGGGAACACCTATACAGGTGTTTCAGATGATTCAAATTCACAAAGGCCAACCTTATTTATCAATATAACTATACGAAATGTGTATATTATGGTATGTAAACAAAACGGCAGCGTTAGAGGGGAAATATCTTGAATATTCAGTTAGATTAAAAATGATGAAATTAGTTATCTCATTTCCTAATATATGGCACTACCTGCAGTTCTTAGGAATTCTCCTCCATAGGGATCCCACACCTGTCTTACAGCCTGTTTTGTCCTAGCCTGAGACCGAATTCAGTGCTAGGAGACTAATCATCCAGGACTTTCCTCCTTATTAGGGACGCCCTTTGTTAAACGGGAAAGGTCTTTCGTCCTAAGATATGTCTTGGATTGCTAATCTGATCCTAGGAGGATTCTTCTGCTAGGACCAAAACTTGTTAAAAGGTGCCTAGGAGAAGGACAATACATGTGGACGACACTTTTTTAACGCAATGACTCTCCCATCCTGGATTATTAAACAGGCCACTGGTCATTGTCCTCCCAGGAACTCTCCTATCATTGTCCTAAACTTCTCATTGTCCCCAAATATCAAACAACCCCCTGAGACCTCTTATTCACGTTTCTTCACTTGAGACATCACAATTAAGGATACACTTCCGCTCGGTACGGAGAAAGTCCTGTTTATAATTGTTCTACTGTATACTGCAAACCACAGCTTGTATATTACCTGAAGGTTAATTAACTTACATCTGGCCCACACCTGCAGGATGATAATGGGGTGGACCAAATGTTATATACTACGCTGATCATGTGCTACAGACTTTGGGAATTCATATAATGGAAGTCTGCCAAGATATTATGTATTAATGCGACAGACAATGGACTTGCTGGTACAAGAGAAGCGTGTTACTTCTTGGTGTCGTAGTGATGACGTTTAATTCGATAGCCATGCCATCTGGGAAATAATGCCTTGAAAATAACTATACTTTAGACAGTATCATTTGTGCTTTGGTGAAAAGAAGCTGCACTGGGTTCACTCATAGAATGTTAGAACACGCTACTCTGATACGACTCTGCTCCAACAGAGATAATTTAATATCATTAATATTGCTGCGGATGAGCTCCACTCCTAAGCTAGACCCACTTGGTTTGTTGATAGACATCTTGAATCCTTTTTTTTCTTTCCTGTCCATTGATGGATACAATAGACAGAGATCACGTTCGGACGTGGACAGTACCTGCCGAACACAGAGTGATCCACATGACAATAGGACCCATCTCCATTCCCACCACGGCCATGACAGATGGCTGGCCCTGTCATACAGTCTAGGCGGAGGTCTCTCCCAAACCAAGTCAGCGTAATCTATAGATCTCACCGAGGTTAGGACAAGCAAGCTGCCATCCCAGTTCTAATATTCTAGACATGGATTCTATTTACTATTGGGGCTATGTTGTGCCTATAACTAGTAGAGCTCTATCTACCACAAACTGATCGATGAAGTAGAAAGGGATAATTCAAAAGTCTTTATATGGTGTAGATATTATGTGCTAATTTTATGCAGGTACGTTCTACTAAATGTAGGAAGAGGGTTAATTGGCGGCAATATTCAATCCACACGGTCCCTGTCGAGAATAAGACGTAGTCTTGGAAAGGTTTATGAGTGCGTCGCCCTGGCTCGCGGTCACGGAGAGTTGAAGCTTCCTACAGATCAGGTTAACAATCCAGACTGACATGGAGACATGTGGAGAGGCTGGAGTTACTAATTAGTACTTATTTGAGAGCCGCTGTCTAGGATGTTTATAGTGGTCTACGGAAATTGCATGGGAGCCATATATGTTAGAATTGTATGTCCATATAAATGATCTCAAGCAAGGGTTCGGTGCAAAGAATTATCTCACCCCTGAGATAAATGGTATTCTCATGAGCTCTGCTCAGGGGGAGTCATTGCCACCTCCGGTGTCCCCCTCTACCGCGCCTCCCGGGCGCCCCTCCTGCCCCCTCGCTGCTTTCTCACCCACCACGCGGTCACGTGGTACAGCCCGGTCTGTACACCGGCCTCACTTCTCCTTCAACCTCCCTACAGTACGCACATACTATACTACTTTTTCGTCTCTTTTGGCCACGTGCTCGCAGCCTCATACTCCACGAGTATAGGCCAGCACACCATTTACACGATTAAGTATTTATTCACGAGTAAAGGAGAATGGGACCAACAACGAGAAATACCCCCGTGCCCAGCACCTCGAGGGCACCGGAGGCAGCTGCTCAAGTTCAGTCGGAAGGAACGCCGAGGGACGACCAGATCAAATCCGTCTCGGAGCGAGGATCGACGGTCAAGACATCTCATATGACGGCCCTGGAGGCGAAGATGGACACCATGATGGCGACTCTAGCAGCGATGTCCAGACAACGGTCGCCCAGCCGGGTCTCGCACCACCCGCTGACCGTGCGCGAGGCACGGACCCCGGCAGAAGATCGGACACGGGAGTGGGCCGAGGACCAGGCCTCGCGCCTCCCCGCACCAAGAGCTCTGCGCGACCGCTACCTCCCGGAGGACC
Organism: Alentia gelatinosa; assembly: GCA_950022655.1. Taxonomy (NCBI): domain Eukaryota; kingdom Metazoa; phylum Annelida; class Polychaeta; order Phyllodocida; family Polynoidae; genus Alentia; species Alentia gelatinosa. The sequence goes on from OX465586.1 coordinate 44,618,630, forward strand.
ACCTGCAGCGGGAGATGGACCGAGAGGCGATGCGCCACGACCGCACGGCCGGTAAGACCCCAGACTTTCAATCTAAAGCTATATCGAAGCCGTATATGTATGTTGAGCACGAGGGTCTGTACACACTCGCGCAGAGACTCGAGGTCAGAGGCAGGCTCGGACCAATGGAATACGTTAGTGCCTTCCTCGTGATGATGGAGGACCACAGAGCAGTCCCCGAGAAACACAGGAGAGATATGTACAGACATTTGTCGCAGGTCTCGGTCGATGCCCAGTCTCGACCGTGGGCGGGTGTTCGCCGCTGGTCTGATTTCGTATTTGACCAAATCGAGGCTGGTAGGACGTATTGGTCGGATCATGTGCGCATCCAAGATGAACGCGTACGACTGGCCATGACTGCGACCACGACAACGACCAACGGTCACGACGGCGGCAAGGCCGGGGGGCGGGAGCTCCCCTGCCGAGCCTACAACTCCGAGCGGGGTTGCCGCCAGAGGAACGGACACCAGGAGGGAGGCATTAAGTGGATTCAGGTGTGTTCGTTCTGTGACTCTGTGGGGCGGATGTGCACGCACTCTATACACGCGTGCAACAGGAAACTGTTGTATGGTGGCGGGTATGAGAGTGCTCCCCAAACATCCGCTCCCCCGACACACCGGATGCCGCACGCCGGGCACTCACTCCGCCCGAGTGATCCTCAACCGCTGAAACAACAGGCATCAAAAAACGGCCCGGACGCGTCCCGTGAGTGAGCGTGGCGCGTCTTAAACCCCCTGCACTAAGGATGGATGCACTCGGAGAGGGGGAAACGGGCAGCGAGTGCACAGAGGATGACGCAACACCCCACGTGACAACAACAACACGTGCGGCGCACGTGGGGGCTGTCATCAAACACAGGACCCCGCCCACCAACGAACCCACTCCCGTGGTTATGCGTGTTAGCGGGGAACGGGAGCAATTGGCTCGGCAATTGCCCCGGGAGGATGTGAGCGCCGGGAAAGATATCGACTTCGCCGCTGTGAGGAAGGTATGCGAGACCGGAGTCGCCTCCCTCGGCTTTATCCGGTACGGTTTTCCCTTGGGGTACACCGGTCCCGTCAGCGACACACGAGGCGTGCCCAACCACCCCAGTGCCACGGGATACCCTGAGCAGATAGACCGATTCATCGAGAAAGAGAGAGGGTTCAACAATCTACTAGGGCCGTACCAGGCTCCCCCTTTTGAACCCTGGTGCCACGTGTCGCCGTTAATGACACGCGAGAAAAGGGGTACAGACGACCGTCGTGTCATTACCGACATGACGTACCCGAAGGACGACAGCGTCAACGCGTTTGTGGTCAAGAATTCCGTGTATGGGGAAGAGAGGGAGCATGGCCTCCCGACCGTCGACAGTTTCGTCGGCCGCCTGGTGGCCTCGGGGCCCGGGAGTTATATGTGCTCGATCGACATCGCGAGGGCGTATAAAAACTTTCGGTGCGACCCCCTGGACTGGCCCCTCCTGTGTTTCGCGTGGAGGGATGGGTACTTCTGTGATACGGCGATGCCGTTCGGTGCCCGTGCCTCCTCGTACCACATGCAGTGCGTAGCGGAGGCCATCGTCGCTATACTCGGCCAGAAGGGGGTCAAGGCCTGCATGTACCTGGACGACCTCATCATTCTCTCGCCCACCAGAGAGAAGTCCGAGGTCGATTTCCGCACGGCCCGAGACCTACTGACGGAACTCGGACTCCCCGAGGCCCGTGGGAAAGCTCAACCCCCGAGTCAGGTCGTTACCTGGCTCGGGATCGTCATCAACGCGGCCGAGATGTCTCTTACCGTCCCCGAGGGCAAGCTTCACGAGGTCCGAGAGCACATGAGGGCGGTGTATCAGAAGCGGTCACTGACAAAACGCCAGCTTCAATCCGTCCTCGGGCGGGTACTACATGCCTCAAAGTGTATCCGGCCGGCACGCCCATTCGTCAGTAAACTCCTCGAGGCCCTCCGAGGGATGACCGGCTACTACCTGAACATTAATTCCAAGATGAGGCAGGACCTCGGGTGGTTCCTGCGGTTCGCCAAGGGATGGAACGGCCACGCCCTCATCCCACGAGGACCCCCGACTAAGTGCCTTATCGTGGATGCGTGTCTCTCGGGCATCGGAGGGACGGACGGCACCTACTGCTACTCCTGACAGGTCTCCCCAGTCAACGATCCGGTCTGCTGCATCGCGGAGCTGGAGGCCCTAAACACGGTGTTCGCGATGTGCACGTTCATCACAGACCGCGACAGGGGCTCTCGCGTGGAAGTCTACTGCGACAACATGGGAACCGTCCAGGCACTCACCTCTGGGCGTGCCAGGAACCCCGTGCTGGCCGAGTGTGCCCGCCAGGCCTGGATGGTTCAGGCCAAAATGCAGGTAGACTTCATTTACACGCATGTCCCTGGAAAACTCAACACCGTCGCGGATGCACTCAGTCGGGGGCATCTGACCTCGAGGGACTTCGATACGGCTTCGATGTTCAGAAATTTCCATTCCCTCCTCGAGGTCGTTCCTTGCACCCACGTCTGCTTGAACCCTGTTTTGCGTCTCGCCTGCAGATCCGGAGCTGCTCTTACTCCAGACGAGGGCATCTGCGCGGCAATGCGAGGCGCGTGCCCCCGGAACGGTCGCGAACCAGCGGAGCGCCGTCGCGACATACCTCGCATTCTGCCGGCGGATGGGGGCCGACGCCCAGAAACCCACTACCAGCTTTATCACGGCGTACCTCGAGTCTGCTCGGACCACGCCCCCTCCCCTGCGACTGTCGCGAATCACCTATCCCACGTGCGGTCACACCTGCGACTGACGGGAGGGGACGACGCGCCGACAGAAGCGCGCCCTGGAGGCGATGAGGCGCAACAAGACATACGTGCCAAACGTCAAACCTCCGGTCCCTATGGAGGTCCTCAGGGCGGCCCTCGCGGCCCTCACACCTTCGCCGACCCATCTTGTGCTACGGGCCGCCATACTGCTAATATACTACGCGGCACTGCGACAGAGCGAGGTTGCCCCACCGTCGGCCGCCAAGTTCGACCCTGCGCGACACCTGTCGCGCCGCGACGTGGTGGTCACGCCGACGGAAGTAACGGTGCGGATCAAGGCAGCCAAGAACCTGCAACTGGCGGGGGAGGAGAAGACTGTGGTGATCCAAGCGTCACCCGATGTCGCGGCGTGCCCGGTACGCGCCATCTCCTCTATGATCGCGGCCGTCCCCACGACCGGCCCCGAGGCCCCGTTCCTTACCCTCGCGGCCGGGGAGGTAGTCACCACAAGACTTCTCACCCGAGAATGGAAGTCCCTACTGAATGCCGCCGGTCAGCCTTCCACCTACACGCTCCACAGCCTACCTAAGGCCGCGGCCACTCAGGCATACCAAGCGGGTATGCCAGAGCTCTCTATTCAGCGGTACGGTGGTTGGAGGTCCAACGCCCACCGGACTTACATCAAGGCCAACGACGCTAGGGCCGTCAATAGGGCCTTGATCAACTCACTTCACAAAGACTAAAAACTTTTCCCCACCCCCCCTCTCCTTTTTTGCCTTTTTGGCTTTTTATTACTTATACAATAACATATATTGTATCCAATAACCTATATTGTATCTCATACAATTATCATGTTTATTGTATTTCATATTTTACTTATCATAATTGACTTATATTCTACCTGTCAATTATCATATACTCACCTTCATTTTATCTTATCATTAATATGCTCGTCCAGTAAGGTCGACATAATTTTACTTCTTTTACTGCATAAAATTAAATAAAATTTTATTCTCCCAAGCCACTGCTTGTCTACTTTCATCCGGGGGTAGGGTAATGGTATTCTCATGAGCTCTGCTCAGGGGGAGTCATTGCCACCTCCGGTGTCCCCCTCTACCGCGCCTCCCGGGCGCCCCTCCTGCCCCCTCGCGGCTTTCTCACCCACCACGCGGTCACGTGGTACAGCCCGGTCCGTACACCGGCCTCACTTCTCCTTCAACCTCCCTACAGTACGCACGTACTATACTACTTTTTCGTCCCACCCACCCACAACCTTCTCTCCTATCCTCCTACTCACGTAGGGCTTTTTATTACTTATACAATAACATATATTGTATCCAATAACCTATATTGTATCTCATACAATTATCATGTTTATTGTATTTCATATTTTACTTATCATAATTGACTTATATTCTACCTGTCAATTATCATATACTTACCTTCATATTATCTTATCATTAATATGCTCGTCCAGTAAGGTCGACATAATTTTACTTCTTTTACTGCATAAAATTAAATAAAATTTTATTCTCCCAAGCCACTGCTTGTCTACTTTCATCCGGGGGTAGGGTAATGTCCACAGGCATAATATTGGGAACTCGTTCTCCATGCCCGTACAAATATTGCAGTCCGTTCTCCATGGTTTATATCCTGTGTGTTGTCCATTCTTTATGTGTGTACAGGGGTGAGATAAATACAGAAAGCAACTCGTTTTGGTCAATGAAGTCATTCTCCAACTCGTTTGAATGCTATGTCGCCTCGTTCATATCCCTCCGCATCAAATCCGTGCAGAACGACTACTTTGACCAACATTTGTTGGTTTCTTCTTTAGTATGTGCTAAGTAATATAGTCGCTTATACATTCTTTATCACCAATAATCTTTCCGAGGTAGTGTGCTTATGTTTTCCTGTTAAGCCGATGTATTCATAGTGGAATCTGTGGATAATGCGCTCCCATGAATTTTTTTTACAACTAATTAATTACAGCAATATTCGCTCGTCGTACACACATGCCTGATCTCATGATTAACGACTGAAGTCCAAGAATAATTTCTTCTTAAAATGCTTAGATTCTGTGTATTACTATCTGATGTTACTAAAATACCGAGTTTTATACAGAGTTCTATGAAAGGTGGAATGATTACAATTGATCATGATGAACGTCCTAACTCAAGTGTAGGAGAAAAGGGGTTATATTAAAAGATCTGAACAAACAGGATATTCTGCCTGGTCTCCTATTCATTGGGGATTCTGATTAAGGATGGCCTATTGTGTTTTATACGCATCCCGGTCACACATATATATTGTAGATTGGACCTCACTGAAATCGATAGGAAGAAAATAAATGGGCAATATCTGCCGCTCCCTACACTGCAGTGAAATATTCGCTACGTAGGCGGACTAGGATTGGACAAAGTCCGGGTCAGCTCCAGTCCGTGTTTATCTGACTCAACATATATCACAAGCAGGAATCATTTTGATTCTAAGTCCTACAGAGAAGAACATAATGGAGTGATTAAACCTGGATACATCAATAACACCCACCTCATATGTTTCCTTATCATTGTTATATATATAACCCCAGGACCACACAACTAGACCAAAGAGAAGACACCCTATGACCACATATTGATATACAAAAAGCAAATATTCCTAGCAAACATAATAGAGAAGCCGAGACTGAAACTGGCCCAAGCTATCAATTGAACAACATATACGTAACATTCACAATAGTTAGCAAGAAGTGACAAATACACCGAGCAACCATATCCAACCGAACTCAAGCTCAGATAATATTCAGCAAGCATATTTTTCAAACTGTGACCAAACTCATCAATAACATCCTTCAAAAGACTACAAAAGCACCAATTATCAGCAATTCATATCGACAGTGGTTAACATGATGTTCTTTTAAATATGCGATACTGCGACTGGCGACCACACATTACGACAATAAGTATGACCTATAACATCGAATAGTCATTCGGAAAAAGAAATTGATAATCAACGTCTTTTTTGTTGAGCATGCATTTATCGAGCAGATCATATCACCTAGACTTTTTTGTTTTAACTGTTTCCTTTTTTTTTCGTTTGGTTCGGAATTATTAGCAACATCCATAACAGAAAGGAAATGTGGGAGGTATGTTTTTCACATCAGAATGAGGATATTACAGTAGGAGGAAGTGTTTAGATGCAAGAGGTGGGCGTCCTTGAAAAAAATATACACGCATATTCCAGCCGACATATTTGTACACACATTTATTTAGGTCATGCCTAGCACAGAGAACAATGAGGAAGATGTGCTCAGAGCAGAACACTGCTCAACAGAACAGCATCATAGCGATACAAAAGAACTAAACAACACATGTTCCAACAGAACCTCTTCCCACCGATCACAGTAGGACGGCTCGTGGCGCCATCGCTGTAAACTGCTTACACGTATACATAAATGCGGCTTTGTCTGAACACCATGCGTTTAAAGAGCAACTCTGAGTCACTCGTTAAGCGGTTCCTAAATACTGCTCCAGAACCGTGTTGCTCCAATAGGGTCTGGGTATTTAGGGGCGGAACCCCGGTCTTCTCTGCCCATCCCTTTCCGCGCGTTGATCGCCGGCGTCAGGGACTGCCTTGTCTGCGTATCCGGTGTCGAGCTATTTGCAGAGGGATAGTGTGGAGGAGGGGTGGGGAGGACACCCTTCACCAATGAGCTGCGACAGGTGGCCACGACGTCATTGCCGAATGAAAACGGAAATGAAAACCGCTTCTGACATTCTGAGGCGTCAGTAACAAGCTGGCCACGCCTACTGTGATATCAGGACGTTATTGGGACGTCCTGAACTACGTCACGTGACACGTCACGCTACACGTCCTATTGCGTTATAGAATGCATGTTACAGGGCTGAGGTAATAACAATACCCGTCAAGAATGTGAGAGACCTACGTCATACATCCCATTACGTCAGGAGGGACGTCACAGTAGACATCTTTAGTCACGTAGCATATGGCCACGCAATTCGTCATTATATAGTGATTCAGTTTACTGCCTGACAAGTATAAGCCCATATCCACACACACTGACTTGGTAACAGGAGTTGCTTGTGGTATGATCGATAGGACATCCACGTTTGTTTATAGTTATTTTATTCAAAGTATGTTCTTGCTGACCCTCTGCAGCATGGGGCAGGTTTCATAGTGTGACGTATCCGAGTTAGATTACAAGGGCGTCCAGGGTACATGGGCCGTCTGTTGGGTTTAAATAGAAGACGCACCATCTTCACAGCACAGCTCCCCACTGCGCTTAACCAGTTGGTCCTCTTAACACGCTCAATAAAAAGATTCACATGTCTGAGAAGAACCTCATAATGAGCCAAAGCTTTGTTCTGCCAATGGCACCGTTATCTCTGTGTTATATGTAATTATGCTTCTCCACTGTGGTCGATTTCCTTTCGCAAGTGGCTGCCAGTCGGGCAGAATAAACCCTGACAAGAAATAGCGGGCACAATAGCCTCCCTAACGACAGACTGGCGGTGTTATCGCGTGTATTTCTAAACCCAACTGCAGCAGACGACATTTTGGTATTGAGCTAGTGGCGGGAAAATCGCCGCCGCGTTGAGAACCGGCACGTGCTGCTGCTGGGAACCAGCGCGTCTGTCGCCGAGCGTCGTGACGTGACAACTACGAATCGACTCCCCTTTTTCTTGCCGACTCCATTTTCCCTGACCACTTGAACTATGTAGCTCTCTTTTCACACACACACACATACGCACTACGTTCACACCATTAAAACGTTAGCACTCACGACGTCCTACTACTCCAACAGCAACTTATAAAAGAAGTCCTTTCTATAATAGCACGCGTCCAGTCACTCTCTGTGAAAAACGCAGGGAACAAGAAAATCAGAAATCCATGACCTAGTTTCCTCATTGCAATTAATTCCATTATTCCTATCCGGCTAGGGACAATGAGACTTGAAGACGATTCCCTGTGTGTGTTAAGTTTAATCATTGTTTTCATCGTTTCAATTCCATCTGGCGGTATTCACCACCTTGCCCCTGCAGTTAACTCAGATTATTACCGTTCTGGTGGGGGTTGTTTCTTATTTCACAAGTGACGGGCCTCTGAGGAGGTTAATGGTAATGGAGATGTCGTCTTATTTTTCATTGGAACCGGTAAACGCCTGTGTATTTATTCATGAGGTCATGAATAACAGAAGTTGGACACTCATTTTTAGCGGGACACTTTCTTAGGAGGAGCTATTTTTCCCCTCCATGCGTATACGGAATGGGGATATTTATTGCCTGTGGTGGTACGGTACATGTACCATGGCCTATATGGGTTGATTCCTGTGCCAATCTGGTCCCTAAGGGGTAGCCATGAGGTGATCCCGGTGCCACAGTACCTGCACCCTCCGCCAGAGGGCAGCAGTAGAGCTGATTAGCAAATGGTATAGCCTCGAAGCAGGAAGGCGTTGCCATGGCCGCCAACATGGCCGCGTGTTCTCTGTGGTTGTCTAACTGACCAACGGTCGGCGTGCAGGGAGGGCCTTCGTTAGCGGCAACACGAGGAGACAAGCCCCGCCCGGGACCCCAAACCCAACCGTCTAGTTCATTTCCCCAATCCCCGGTCGTGTCCTGCACGCCTGTTTCCCGGCGGGTGTACTTAAAACGACCGGCGTCGGGGGCCGATAAAGCCGGCGAGTCAATAGCTCGTCACCGGAGGACGGTACTCAGCTGAGGGTCGCGCGTGCACACTCCAAAGGTACGCCATGTACAGTTAGAAACATTTACATTTGTTTTACTGGGTCCTTTTTACCCCTGTAATTAATACTCCTTAAATCCACGCACTTGTGTCAATTGTAGACTCGGGAAGCTCGAGGAGCGAGATTCTGTGATCCCTTTAATCACTAGATAAATGGACAAATGTCATGGGGAAATGGGAGAGTGATTTTCGGATTAGCATCGCTCAAACACAATGGACATGTACCGAGTCTTTTTATACGTTTTGTTGAATGACACAAAGGAATAAAACCTACACTGATGTGATGTCACAAACACTTAAGATGAATGGATCACTGTCACAGGAATGTTGTCGTTTGCATGCATAACTGATTTCTATAATGGGTTTCTTCAAATTGTGTTTGACAACTGTCCACGGGTGCGACCTATCACATGTTTTTTCGTGTGACTCTTCTCAATAAGGGGTTTCAGGGAGTACTTCAATATAAGGTATGTTATGGGGGTAAAGGAAATCCGGTCTTAATCTACCATTTTACACCTACACACAAAACTAGACTAAATTATACGTGAGCATCAACATCTGCTATGATGAGCACTCTCGTCATTATAGCAAACTTTCCTGCCTTACAACAATCTGTTTTAATGTGTCGAAAACGGAAAGCCTCTGCTAATTAGTTAGGCTGCTAGCCCAATCAATCAGTGCTGCTGTTAGGCTGACAGCCGTTAAGTCTGTCAGTCAGGCCATCCATCAATCAGCCCGTCAACCGGTCTGCCTACCTTGGTAGTAGGGCCATCAGTCTGTTCGCAAGTCAATTAGACCATCCCTTTGTAACACTATCTGTACAATATGCAACTATTCATTTATCCTACCCCTCATATAAATCTCCATAGACTTAACATGGTGTGACTGTATGCCACGGTTATGCCAAATAAGATTTATATGCCACGGATGACATATGCAATTAAAAACATTTGAAAGGGTAGGATAAAATCTAAACGTCACTCAATTTCATATGATTGTTTACATGGCGTTCATTGTCTTCTGCTACAGATATCACTCAGCTTCGCTTCATGATATCATTCTGCAAAGACAACTCACGCCATATAAACAATCATATGAAATTTCGTGACGTTTCTTGATAGTATGTAACGATGTGCCGCTTTGTATCGAATTGTAGCTATACATACATGTCTACATGTCTTGGAGAGTTAATGACGTACCAAGCCAAAATATCAGCGAACCAATAGGCAAACCTTTAACTATGTCTTTCGCCAACCGATGCTGTTGTATTTTACCAACAACCGACGCGAACACCTGCTCCGAAAGGTATGCTGATCAGTGAATGGTAATCAGTTAGCTAGCACTTATCAGTGAGAGGGTGGCTAGGGCTAGATAAGCATTGTTGGTCAGTCACCAGATATATTGCGATCAGTCTCTAGACTTATCAGGGTGGTTCTGATAGCCAGCCAACCGAGCACAGTCAGATTTAATTAATCACCACCGGCCAGTAACTGCAGTGGTCACTTAGCGTGGGCCATTCAGCTCAGGTCAGGTATAAATGGCCAGTCATGGTTTGCTTGTTCTCACTATGATAGAATCGCTAACTTCCAAAGACAAAACACCAGATAAATGTATGTCCCACTGTATGGGAAAAGTCAAGAGTTGTGCGTTTTTACCTCAGATCCTCCTTTTGTTTGTTCTTGCCACTGACTTTGTTATGCCGACCCTGGGATGGGTTTTATTTTCTTATTCGACACTAGGCGAGGTTACTTTTTTTACCACTACACTGATCAGCTAGAAGTGGTCATACAACACCTCATCACCTGCATAGAACCATATCAAAAATTTATGATTTACATGCATTTACTTTTATCTAAATTTCTACTCTCTGACGTTGCACAGCATGAACTTTTCAGTTTATGTATGTATAATTTCTGCGTATATATGTCTCCTTGGGCGTTGATAAGGTCGTCCTATTTGGCTTTATATTCACGCCTGCTTATAGTTATATACACGTAGATAATAATCCCGTTCTAGGCCAGTTGGGGTTATGTTTACGTATATTTACGCCCCTGTCCGATTGTACCTATTCCTACACATGTATATAAGGGTCACGCACATAACGGTCACTACAATTGATTTTTTTATTTGTCGTATTTTACTTTCAAAACACCATTGTTCTGTGTGGTTCAGTATATATATATAAATACATATACAGCACAAGCTGTAATTGGATTATAGTGTGATTCTGATAGGCACGGACCTATACCCGAGCATATATAGCTACAAGTAGATATATCTAATGTGTGTAATATTCGCCTGGTATACGCCAAACACCAAGTACAGCTGTTTCATGCGCTTAAATAAGAAGTCGTGGAGTGGAGGTAAAGTTGTATTACGTGGATCGCGCGCGCTGCGCCAGACCTTACATTAAGCTAAATCGGTCTCCTTATTTAAACCTCTATATAGATCATATATCTCCGAATATAGACGTCAGATATCTTCTATACTTTGTATACGTGGGCGGTCAATATGAACGCATTTATATGGAAATATTAGTAGACTATATACGGCCTATACCTGCATTTATGCAGTATTGTAAATATTAACAAACCCCGACATAGGGATAATTCCCTATGTGTTAACTATTTAGTAAGTATCTGTTACCCAGCGAGGGTTAGTCGTCAATGGTCAGTATTAATCTCCATTAGAACTTTTTATCAAACAACAAGCCAGTAATGGACATGGTGCAGGGATAAGCTAGTCGGCGCACTCTAGGACAAGTCGTTGATCGGCTTATCGTACTCGTTGTCACGAAGACCGGTGCGCACCCAGCGGCGACAGTGACGTCATATTGTAGACGACGCTCCCGTGGCGCCCTCTGGCCGAGTGCAGGCAATAAATGGGTTCTTTGTCGCAATTCCGGCAGCAATGAAAGCAAGTGGGGCGTTGTTTTGTTTGCATCCAAACAACTCGCTCACGTGTTTGCGTGATCCATCCTCACTGAGTATTGTGGAGATGCAGATCTGACCTCTATGACCTTGTGGGTGATCATATCGTAAACGGTTATCGTTATTGAGACAAGGAGCGCCGTCTAAACACCCTCCAATGACGGGCGGGAGGTCTTCTTTGTTGCCTTAAATTTGCAATCCCAATGAGAAGCTGGGTTTTGAGCAATTTGATGCAAATTGAATGGCGATGCAAGAAAAGTTGTACTCTCATTCACTGTGTCCTTGCTCTGAAGCTTTCTTTAGAACGCCGCTAGTTGATTATGGTTCGTGCTTTCAGAATTATAACATGGCGTGTTTTAGCTGTCCAGGATACAATTCCGCTATATCTTCTGCCGTATTTTGCCAGGCACCGGAATGCCACGGAATAGTAGATGGAGGTGGCGAATCGAGATAATTTCATTAATGTCTGTTGGCTGAGGGTTAGGGAGAGGGAGGCAGGCTGGCTGGCTAGCTATCGACGTCGCCGCGGCTTCTCATTATTAACCCTTAATTTCTCATTCCGCAGAAATCTTGTTTTTGCCCGCCACCCGATTTCTAATTAATACCGGCATGAGGCATGGATGGCAACCATAAAGGATGTAGTAGATAGGGGGCGGTAGATCTGAGATACCTGGTGCAGATAGGCAGAGATTAAGAGTCTGTAGGAGCGGAAGGGACGGAGGCAGACGATATGAGGAGTGTAGTAAATACATCATGTTGCGTCACATGGATGGCGGTCTCTTTTTATCCAGGGTGTCATCATAACCCCGGTCTATGAAGAATCGTTTAATCCACCGACTATTGCTTTGATTGAGGCATGTTAGGTTGCTTTATTGAATTCATACATTATATACATACATATATATATATATATATATATATATATATATATATATATACATATTTATATTTTCTTGAAGATATTTCTTAGCAACCATAGCTTTTATATAGACATATATACAGGTATACAGGGCCTAGATACTTTCGTTGTAGAGCTATTACATCATTAAGATTCAAATAATGCTAAAATATCAGTTTCAAAGCAATATACGTTTCCGATCAATGTAGTATTAGATGCAAAACACATATATAGGATATTGATAACACATGGCACCGCATCCTGCTGTTCTAGTTTGCTAGCCATTTTCTCCAACTTTGTGGCACCGATGAAAAGATGACTGTTTACAATGAGGATAAATCACAGCTGCTCTATCTCTTGTTTCCGTTTGTACATATATTCATCACTAAATATAAATATTCAATATAAATGTATCACTAGATATTGAGAACAAACATGACAACTATAAGGGTCTGTACTGGCAGGGAACTCCCTCTCGGTCTTCCCCTGTGATCTGGTGATTTCTCTTAGAATACACGTTGACCAGGGTTAAGAAGTTTAAATGTTTTTTCACCTCATTGTATTTAATACGATCCTGTTCGTGATCCACTGGGAGTACTTTTTCAATCAGGCGAACGCAAAGCTTCTCACCGGAACGGCATGATGAGGCGCGTTTAATGTACCATTCTTCTCTCACGTATTTAGACACATACAGCATCATCGAAGATGCCTAAATGTGTTTCGACAGGGAAGTCTTGAAACTTTTTGTTATGATAATAGGATTAGGATGACACCTATTGTACCCTATCTTGTGCATTATTTGGGGATGATTATATGAAAAGAGAGCGACAAAGTGAGAGCGATATCGAGATAGGACATACTATGCTCTCATGAATAGGTTCGGAATAATCTATATGATACCTCCTAATATCTCTAGCCATCTCTAGCACGGGGTTTGTTTACAGATCTTATTTGCTTTACATGGGTTAATTTCCATGAAGATCGATATGATCAAAGGAAGTTAATTACAAAGGCTTCAAAAAGATTGAAATACTGGTAATTAAAGAGCCTCTATGTTCACTATTACAATATAACATGATTTAATTAGTCTAGATAAGATGTTTTTGTCAACCATTGTGGCATCTTTTTGAGTCACACAAAGGACATATCGACAATGTTTTATATATATACACAGTGCTTAACGTGTGCAGTCATTAACGTCATTTGAGGTGATAATATTGATAGTCGACTGTCAACATAGTATACAGTTACTGTCAACCGGCGGACAGAGTCAAACCAAACTCTTACGTCATGACGCTAATGCTCTGCCCTGTAAACACACCTGCTCGACCACTCCATCCCTCTCAGGTCCTGTAATGTGGAGCTGCTCGGAGCTGCCCAGGCCCAGGTGAGTGAGTGGCTATGGACCCTCTACGGAGCAGACAGGCAGGGAACAGGCTGGTGGTGGTGCACAGAGCGGAGCTGCCGAGGCGTTGCCGTGAGCCCCTCTCATAATTGTCTTCATCATAACCATTGATTGCTCCTCCTATTAGCAGAGTCTCTAAAAGGGCCCACAGCCACGTGACATGCCTGCTGTGTCGGGCGCTCTGATTGGCTGTAGACACTTAACAGGGCGTGGCCTACTCCCGTGGAGGGGGTTGTAGCAGCGAGTTGGGCCCCGTGCCCAGTGGGGAAGGAGAAACGGAGTTACGGGGTGTGTGTGTGTTGTAGCAGCGCCCTTGCTCTAGACTGTGTGGGGCCTGTACCCTTCTTTCCTGTGCGCACCACAAGCCCTGTAGACTGAACTCCCCGTAACAACGCTACACCCGCCGCCTACGTCCTAGTTCCACCACCACCACCCAGGTGGCGCCTCGGTGCCGAGAGAGGGAGGCGGAGCGCGGCAGATGAGGGGCGGCGTGGTGAGCGGACGGGCGGCCGGAGTAGAGCCCGGCCGGCCGTGCCAGTAGCACCCCACCATCCACAGCACGCGCACGCCTGCTGCACCTGACTCTGAAAGAGAGAGGGAGACAAGAGAGTGAAAACCGGCTGGCCACGGACGGGGGAGTCAGTTACCTGTGGTGCCTTCAGAGAGGGAAGAAGCGACTGTTGGAGCATGCCCGTTTTCGTGGCCCTACCTCTAAGCCAGCAAGCCACTCAGACCTACCTGCCTACAGGAGGAACCTCTGTCTGCTTAACGGAGGCATGGGATGCCCGGAGATTTACCACTACTATTGTGACTACTTATACTACTGCCCTTACTACACTGTAGCCCGGACCACCAAGCGTGCTATGCTAAAGTGATAGGGACGTGTGGCCATACAAGTGCCTTGTGTGTGATATGGGATTCACTGAAGACCTATAGTCAGAGCATCAGAACACAGAGAGATATAGCAGAGACGCGTTGTTGTTATTGTATGTATACATACACACAAGAGAGAGGCCGGGATGGGAGTATAGTGCCTGTCTGGGAGAGTGAGTATACTGCTGAGTGCTAGTAAGTGTTGAGGTTTTGTAACACGCCGTGAGCAATGACGTCTCAGTGATAAGGTGTGGTTGTTTATGTGTACAACTGTCATGGAGAGTACCCTTAGTCCCGGGCCGGGCCTGCAGCCCTTCCTACTATTCCTCCTGCTCCTCCCTTTCCTCCTGCTCCAGCTGGCCTCCAGCGTGGCCGGCCAGGAGGAGCCGTCTCCAGCCGCCGCCATGGCCGACCAGCCCGATCCTAACGTCCTAAACTACCACACCCTGGAGGAGTTGCCTCGAGGGACGCTGATCGGGTCGGTGGCCACGGACGCCAAGCTGTCGGAGCGGTACGATATGTCGGAGCGGAAGCAGCTGCGCTTCAGCTTCCTGGAGCAGCCCGGAGTGGACACCAATCAGTTTGCCATCCAGGAGGTGAGTGGGATTATTACCACGGCAACGCGCATTGACCGTGAACGACTGTGCCCTACCGAGCCTCAGTGTAACGTCTACCTGGACGTGGCTGTGGGACCTGCCCAGTTCTTCCAGGTGCTCCACACGCGCATTGAAATCCTGGACGTGAACGACAACCGGCCCCGCTTCCCGCAAAGCGTCATTGAGCTGGAGATACCGGAGAGCGCCTTGACCGGCACAGGCTTCACTTTACCGCTGGCCGTAGACCGGGACAGCGATATGAACGGCGTGCAGAAGTATGAGCTGCTCGGAGCTGGCGGCAAGTTCGACCTTGCTGAGGACGTTACGGCCGGGGAGGTGACGGACCTGAAGCTGGTGCTCACCAGTGAGTTGGACCGGGAGCGGACGGACTTCTACCAGCTACGCTTGATCGCGCACGACGGGGGCACGGCGCCGCGTTCAGGATCGGCCATCATTAACGTCACGGTGCTGGACGCCAACGACAACGACCCGGTCTTCGTCAACTCCTCGTACGAGGTACGCGTCCCGGAGAACAGGCCTGTGAACAGCACCTTGGTGCAGATCCGCGCCCAGGACGCCGACCTTGGCCGCAATGCTCGCCTCTCCTACAGCCTCAACAGCCGCAGCGAGGCCAACTACGGCGACATATTCGGCATCAACAGGAGGTCTGGGGACCTCTACCTGAAGAGCAGGTTGGATTATGAGAAGAACAAGGTGTACAACCTGGTGGTAACGGTGCGGGATGGAGGGGCGGGCTCACCGCACCTCGACCAGTGCACCGTGCTCATCCACGTGCTCGACGTGAACGACAATGCGCCACAGGTCACGGTCAACACGCTCACGGAGAGCGCGGAGGCCGAGATCTCGGAGCTGTCCGGAGTTGGCACCTTCGTCGCGCACATCTCCGCCATCGACCGCGACGCAGGAAGGAACGGCGAGCTGAGCTGCTCACTGGACTCGCAGCTGTTCCGCCTGGCGCAACTCAACCGCAACCAGTATAAGATCATCACTGCTGGCGCGCTGGACCGTGAGGTGCGCGCTAAGTATACGCTGGCGCTGAGGTGCACGGACAAGGGCCGACCCACACAGATGACCACTAAGTTGATCAAGGTGAGAGTAGTGGATGAGAACGACCATGTGCCGGAGTTTGACCAGGACAGTTATGCCGTTACCATAGAGGAGAACAACCCTGTGGATATGTTCCTCCTCAAACTCAATGCCACTGATAGGGACACGGGCGTAAACGCCAGGATAAAATACACTCTTGCCGATGACAACGTCCGCTCGCTATTCTCCCTGGATCCGGATTCCGGAGTGTTGAAGACGCGGGCGTCCTTCGATCACGAGCGGATCCAGAAGATGGACGTGAAGGTGGTGGCCGCCGACCAGGGCACCCCGCCGCTATCAACCAGCACCACCGTGATGGTAAGGATAGTGGACAAAAACGATGAGAAGCCTCAGTTCTCACAGCCCAAGTACTCCTTCGGGCTGTTCGAGAATCGCCCCACGCACTCTGAGGTGGGATACGTAGCCGCCACCGACGCGGATTTCTCGCCCTTTGACCGGATCACGTACGCGTTCGACGCGCGCGACGCGTCGGCGGGGGTGTTTGAGATCGAGCCTCGTACGGGGTTGATCACGACACGGCAGAGTCTGGACCGCGAGAAGCAGAGCGCCTACAACCTGTGGGTGCTGGCGTACAACCCGGGCTACCCGTCCTCCACCAGCACCGCCGCCGTCACCATCCACGTCGCTGATGAGAACGACAACGCCCCTGTGCTCGACCACCCAGAGCGCGGCAACGCTACAGTGTCCGTGTCCAACCGCGTGCCCGTCGGCTACGTCGTCTACCGAGTGCGCGCGCACGATAGGGATATCGGCAAGAACGCCAAGTTGAGCTACGCCATCGTGGGCGGGAATAAAGGCCGACTTTTCGACGTGGATGGCTCGTCGGGGGCGGTGACCACCACCAAGGACATGTCGGATATAGACCGGCGCGCCGTAGTGATCCGAGTCCAGGTGCGCGATGGAGGGGAGCCGGCCAAGACCTCCTCGGGCTTCCTGCACATCATCGTGAACAGCTCCATCGTGTACAGCCGGCCGAGCGACCTGCACGCCGAGCCGCCGCGCCCCGCCAACAACATGATCATCGTCATAGTGCTCAGCTCAGCCTCGGGCATCGTTCTGCTCATTCTCGTCATCGTGCTCATCTGCATCAAGCTGCAGACGGTGCAGCGCCGCAGGCACACCTATAAGTGCCGCCCGGAGGCACAGCGCATGCTGCGCTCCATCGATGGCAAGGACGAAGACTCCCCCATGAGTAAGATCTACCTGCCGCCCGCCTCGGCTGCCAATGTCAAGTGTAAAGCCATCGGGCGCCGGGCGCAGGCGGAAGGGAGCTCAACGCAGAACGTGCATGGTTGTGTTGCCATGGAAGAAGGACTGCAGCGGATGGCCAGTGAGCATTACATGACCAATATGCGCTACTCCAGACCGCCCTCCAGGGGTGCACCTCCAGAGGTAAGTGTCACTTCTCCTGCCCTTTATCTATGTCAAGGCGATCGTTTACAACATGTACATCAATACTCCACATCCATGGCTATTAAGCTGTCCAAAAAACAATATATATCCCGGTAAAAACGTGAAAAGGATTGAACAGTTTAGGCGAAACAATGCACCTACCCTGAATATTCTATAAGGAGGAATAATTCGCAGCTCAAAAATGTCTCTATTTGTAGGGGAAGTCATAATTTGTTTATTAAAAAAACAGAAATTTGATACATATATATGTGCGCTTGAAAGTGAAACCAAAACAGAATCGTTTATCAAAAGATTAGTGTTCATTGCAATTATGAGTTGTTACTCTGAAAGTTTACCAGCGAGTTCACTATATTCTTATATTTATATACTCTCTATATATATATATATATGCATAGTGCATACAGCATATCATGCCTTGCAAAAATCCCCGGAACCATAATAACAGCTGGCTTGTGTGAGCCTTAGGCAGTGTACAGTCTTGGGTCGCTAATTAAATGATGTTCTGAAATTTCCTGGAAAGGTAGAGCTGTGGCCCCCTCATATAGACCGGACGGATGTAATTGTCTGCTTGCAGCTAGTCATAAGAACGCCACCTAAAAGCTATGGCCTACATTGGGGTAGGACCAGGTCCCCTATATGATCCCCGAGGGAAGTCTAACTTTATCAGAATAAGGCCTGTGATATCAGAAATTCCTGATCCGCCCATAATATGCATATAGGCATATAGGCGATCCCTCGTGACGCTAGTAATTAGATGCAACGAATCTGATATTTAGAGTGCTGGAATGGTCCGAGGTACGCTCCATATTGTGTTACTGTGGCCTAAGAGGCTCTGCTTCCAATAGGTCCCTGACTACTGATAGATGGCCCCCAGTCTTTGTTGATACAGCAATAGTCCAGCGGGGATTGCCTGAAAATGGACATCCTGATTAAACGTCTATCAGGGTGATTGCGGTAGGGCAACTACTTCATCAATCCGTCCGCGCTGGGCCACAGATGTTTTGTTTTGTATTGTTTTATTCCACTCTTGGACCGATACACGATGCCTTTCTTATTATACGTGAATTCAGGCCGCTTGGTTGACCGACATTATATCTGGTTATATTGTATGTAAAAGACTCATACTATTCTTTGCTAATGATGAAAGATATATAGAGACTGATCCCGTATGGATTACTACTCGTTTTTGCATATTTACCTGACCTGAAGAGTAAAGCGTTTTGTAATATTACCATTAACGGTTTTGTTTATATGTCATTTAGGTTTTTATTTTATCAATACTGAATCATCATGCTGTTTTAAAAAAGGTTATTCAATGACTTGCTGATCAATAGCCCAAAGTATGTTATGTGATTAATTATTGAAGATTGACTGTTGATTATTGATGGAGGGGCGACTGAATTTATGCTGTAGTTAACTTCATATATGTCCAAGTGCAGTTCTGATGCCCTGGGAGTAGCATCATTGTGGTGTGAGCAGCTCATATGTCCTATATTTACATTCCGCACAAGGGAGCGTCTATTGCGTGACTAAATGAGCCACTGCAAGCAGCCCTGCATAATGTGTGTGTGAGGGCTCTGTATAGCACTAATGCATGGCCATACAATGCACAAAAGAATAATCGAATCGGTTCCAAATTCAAGATATTCACGATCTAAAATAAAATTTAACTCTGGATTTACTTTTCAATGTTACATTGACACTAGAACTTGTCTTTTGGGAACCTTACGGCACGTGAGGGTAAACCAGTTGGATATTTCCAAGGGTACGAGATCTAGACTTCATGCGAACAAAGTAGGTTAATTGGAAGTTGCATGATGACTCTTAAAAGGCGGGCCGCACTGCCACATAAAAGGCATGCATTATGTATACATAGACATAGGTTCATAATGGGGTGGGAAACCTTTTCGTTTTGTAAGCCCCTTTTTGCAGGTAGACATATGGTGTTCCTACAATGCCTAGCTTGAATTTGTCAATGAAAGACAGGTCATAAATGACTATATCCTCACTTGAATTACCAACTATATACATTAAAGCTGTCCCTCTTGTATAGGATAAACCCCTCAAATCGGTCATGGTATCCATTCGCGAATTCAGGATGTGAATGCAGGGTTAACAGAAAATAAAACAGTGTGCATATTCAGGCGTTTCTTGAAGAATACACAAGAGGGGACGATTGCAGTGTATGGTCAGGATGCAGTACGCTCAGGATGCAGTACAAAAATCATCCATTGATTTGCTTCTAACACAGTGTTAAGGTGATACTAGACTTGCTGAGGTATTTGATTATGGACATTATTGATAAATCAATCTACTTTGCAACACATAGGCAGGCCCAGGTATCAATCCCAGCGAGGAGGGGTGAACAAGGTGGAGCGCTAGGCATAGGATGCAGGGACTCAAGCCAGTCTAAGGTGATACGTCCTTCAGGTGGCCGTTTCTATACTCGGAAGCATTTCCACAATGTAGTCTTTCCTAATTCATTACACACGATGTATCTGCAGCTTATGCCATTGGTATTCTCGCGATTGTATTCGTACTTAAAGATTGAAAGACTACTCCAATAGAAATTGGGTTTTCATCACCCAAGGATTGGTTACTATTAATGTCACCAACCGGCATCAGTTGGCCAACCATGTGTTGTCAATATGAAAACAATGCAAAATGAATCATCAAAATGAAAAAAGTCAAGAAAAAATTAAAAAAATCAAAGCATGGCTTTCGAAATGAAAATATAGAGCTCTAGCACTCTAAAACTAGTCGAGTTTGGGTGTTTGGGTGAACGATTCTGAATTGGATGGATGGGAATGTTTTCTATATTTCCTAAAATGTGGAGCTGTCGTTAAACACCTTTTCTGGGAAGTTGTGGGTGCATCGAGCAAATTAGAACGTTCCAAGACTAATGTCTTGTAAAACCTATAATGGAACGATTATATCATGCTGAATATTAAATCTGATGGACGCCTATGTGAAAACAAATAGGGCAGTGCATATCGTATGTCATGGCTGCTTTTAGAGAGCCTTTGATTTTCAAAATGGAAAGTGCCATAAAAAGAAACACTGATTTTCTGATGAATTGATCTTCAGAGACACCTTTTAAACTTTTAACTTCGGTACCTGTAAAAGAGAAGATGGCAATAAAATAATCCGATCTGATTGCCCCTGAAGCAGAGTGAATGAAACACTAACTCACTTATTTTATGTAATATCGTTAGGATAAAAGAACACTCTCGCCAAAGATTCAGTGATTGGTTTCCATCTAAAAACGTATAATAAGTTTTCCTTAAGTTTGCAATGTTTTAGTCATAAGATACGCTGCAAGCAGGCAGCCCTTCAGATTTCCATATACATAATTGTATGATGCTTTATCTATGTGATGTCATAATAATAGCGTGTGGGATGATGAGAAAATGCTATCGCTTCCTTACAATTACCTCTTGTTGGAGGGTCTCGGCGGCTAAGACAATGTAATTAAGATTTCAATCAGCTTCACATAATTCATGGTTATAATGTACCCAATACACGGGGACACCATGGGCAGGCATAACCACCAGACTTTGACCTAAAAGGATATCAAGTAGATAAAAGCAAGAGTGCTTTATACTGCCATGCCGTCAATGTTATTCTCATTAGAAATATCTATCGTTTCATTATGATGGTCTCGCTTCAGGAGGCGCTAAATAACCTACAATGACTCTTCAGTCTGTGCTCAAGGCATGGATCGCTATGGCTGGAGTGGGCAAGGAGCACGGGGAGATGGTTGACGCTTCTGTATTCAATTTTCCTCTTGTGGCTAAGCCCGGTGGCTTCTATAGGCTTCGTTGTTCCTCTCTCCGAATAATCTGACCAGGGCAGGGTCCTTTATCACCATCGCTATCTACTTGTGAAGGGAGAAAATATTCACCGAAGCCAGGCGTGTGCAGAGCTAAGTGCTAGTCCTTCAAAGAGCTGCTCGTCACAGCCAGACAGCCATCACAGTGGTGCGTATACAAACAGGCGATTGTATGTGAACAAGGCAGTGAGCCCCTCGCCACACTCAGCACCCTATAGCCCCTGAGGGCCAATACGTGTTCTGCAAATGCCCTTTAGAAGGTCTTCTGTGTTGGCATGTACGCTGTGTATAGATTAGGAGGCCCCATCTCGTGTTTCCTTATCTCAGTCTTTTTCGGGGAGGGAAGACGTGGCGTTAGAAACTGTGGCTTCCTTGCTTTTGAGGAGCTGTCAGAGAGTATTTAGCCACACTGACATGCACGTATGAACTGGTAATCTAATCAGAGCCAAGTGATATCGGTACCCACAGGCACAACAATGAGTGTCCAGGGAACCCATCTCAAATAGTAATCTGGCAAAACGCTTTTTGTGGCTGCTAGTTTTATCCACGAAATAAACGGGCGGGGGGAGTGGATTTGTGTTAGTATTCATATTCTTCGCCATAGGATAGCAACAATATTTCAAGACCGTAACGTTATGACTTAATTCATGATAATGTGTGTATATTCGTCTTTCCATATTAATGGTTACAGCTTTAGCAAGCTAAATCAGAAATTGCAAAAAAATTACATTCATTTAACAAAGTAAAGTTATCCACAAAAGAAATAAGATAACATAATATCATCTCTCTATGTCTCTAATCTCTCTATGTCCCAGGAGTCGCGTGATATGCAGAAACTGAACAGCATATAACCTTACATTTCCCTGGGGCAATCCTATACCTACAACAACATAAAGAAGGAAACTGGGGTCTTTCCGGTCAAGACAATTTATTGGCTCCTACCACTGGACATGTACATCTAAGGAGTTGAAGGCTGAATCTATAATACGATGTGATACTGTCAAATAGAATAGGCACACTTTGGTCCTAGAGGTCGAGGATGGGGCGGCCTGCGCTGCTGCTATCGGGAAGGGAATTAAGGCTGTCTGTGGTCTCTGTATCGCTGGACGGCGGACGTTGTTGAGGTGTCCTTCGCTTGACTGCACATCGTGGCTGCCAGCATCGTCCTCCACCACCACCCCCAGGTCTCCCGCCAGTCTGCTGGATGGTCCCTCCACCAGTGGAGGAAGGTAACGGCAGACGTGTGGCGTCCTCCTCAATTTTCAAGAAGGAAATTTCTGAAAACCCTGACCGTAGAGTTATTGACATCCGGTTGCCTGCAGTTAATCTGTTGGGTGGTGCAGCAGTGAGACTGTACGTTGCCATGGTAACCAGCATCCTTTTCAGAGCACCGACGGAAATTCTGGATTTTATTCATATTTCAGCAGCAGCAAAGGGCAGGGGATTAGTACTCTACTATGATCTAGGAATTCGGGTACAGTGAGCCTACCCTACATCGAAAACGTCCGAGAATACCCATGGTCATTATTGCTATCTTGATAACAGTTCAGAATTTGTGATTATCTTAGACAGCTTACCTATACATCTGCAGGTAATTGCAAATATCACCAACATTATCATCTATTCTGTGACCCTGTTTAACGATTTTATGTCTATATCTTTCGACGCGAATCATAAATGACTTTTCGGTCAATTGGCCTTTTGTGGGCGGTTCTGTTCCTTCATCTTTTATCTAGATCTCTGTTGGTTATATGCCATATTTGTCCACATGCCGATAGGATATTATAGATGATCTCTTCAACCGTTGCTGTGTGGGCGGCTTTTCTCCAAATGCTAATATCGTAGACAGTTCGTACACGGAACACCTAGCTCTGCTAAGTAAAATTCTGTGTTCCATCTTTTTTTCAGTTCACCTTCAGTATCATTCAATAAAAGGTTTTTATAATCTAGCTCTCTCATCAGTACATGGCATTGTGATGCCTGGGAATTCAAAGTTCATAGACATGAAGAAGTTTGATTTAGCATATTAGATGTAGTCGTGTAGTAAAAGTATTCTTTTAAAACAAAGCATGTGCTCTTGTTATTCATGCACGGTCTACATTGCCCTAAGTCTTTCTTTTCGAGAAATTTGCATTAGTAACTTCTGGCCTCTGCGCAAGGTATTCAGGCGCTTCAGGATCCATCAAAAGAGGAGGATAGTTAATGAAACAAATTTGAAGTTTCCTTAAATCGCAATTTATGATGGGGGACAACATGTAACCGTGCCTCTGAGCGACATTCCCACAATGACACACACGAAAAGCAGTGCTACGCCTGGGGAGCAGCTGAGAGGGTAGTACAATGAACACAAGGATTAGAATAAAAACAAACAATAGGTAGTTGTTTAAAAGAAAGAATACCCTGAAGAGCATTCAAGGAAATCTATATGTATATGAAAATATTATTTAGTTTAGGACTTGACTAGAAAAGGTCTAGGTATGACAGTTGAAATACAAAGATATAGAATTATGCATATTGCACAGAGTGGAGGAGAGAGAAATAATCAATATTAGAAACAGTATATGAAATGTGTTGCATTTCTCTACATCTTATGATGAAGTCCGTCGAGTAT
Organism: Alentia gelatinosa; assembly: GCA_950022655.1. Taxonomy (NCBI): domain Eukaryota; kingdom Metazoa; phylum Annelida; class Polychaeta; order Phyllodocida; family Polynoidae; genus Alentia; species Alentia gelatinosa. The sequence continues at coordinate 44,642,857 of OX465586.1, forward strand.
TGTCTATAGATTTTTGAAATAAAGAAATTGCATCAGTTTAACACCACAAAAACATTTAGAGACTCTGCCCGTGAAACACCAAAGGTTAGACAATACATCATTAGCTGTCAATTACCAAACAACAGCACGTCGCATCGAATATGAGCGATCTGGCGTTAGCTTTCTGAGGTCTGAGGTTTTAACCTGATCTCTACTCCCGCCAGGCTTCATATTTTAATCACACACACCTCTGACGTTGCAGCAGTCTCCTCCCCTGCTACTATAACATTGACACATGGCATCGGATAACATAATTGGTGTAAGGTTTACTCACGACCTTATGATCTCTGGGACATGACCGACCCACCCTAGCCACCTGCCAGCCTATAGACTTCAACTTTGGCCCTATCCTACATACAGACAGACTGGAATTCTCTCCAACCCTTATCACTAACCCCTCATATAGTCTCACACCAAACCCGGTTTTTAATCAATGTCCTACAAACTCCATCTTCCAACATCATCAGCTAACACCCACCCCTGCGATGCTTTCAGATCGCTGTGATACCCACAAGACCTATCCATCTGTAACTGTGTCAGTATGTTTGCCGCCTTACAGATTTCCATTTGGAAATTTGCAACCCATGACATTTCCCCCTAGAATAATTTTCATTAGATATTATTCCCTCAAGGCTCTCATCAAAATTGTTGTATCCTGTATTACTACTTGTTGGGGATGAGTGCCGGCGGTGTACTTTCCACCCGATTTAACTTGTCAACGATGTCTTAACCAGAATTTAGAATAAGATCACAATGTATATCCTATGGAACCTATCATAGTGGGGCCCGATGGATATATATATATATATATATATATATATATATATATATATATATATATATATATATATATATATATATACATATATATTCACGGCAGGGAAAACTGCCAGTCAGTTTAGCTTCACAATGGACAGACATACTAGCAAATTGGGAATTAAATTGTATGCAAGCCCCCAAATGGAAATGGCAAGCTGCACACAAGAAGTCATGCAGTGATAGCTTCTACGTTTTCCCCACATAATATGGCGTCAAAAGTGTGAACAGGTATGTTTATAACATGGCCACAGTATATGAGGTGATAATCGTCCTACGGAATCGTTGCCTTGGGAACAGACTTCTTAGAACTCTGTGCTGTTCAACAGCCATAGAGTACGATATGCTCTTCCTTTTCGGAAAATGTAGCCACCAACATTACCTTTCACCACTTAAACAGCAACATTTGACGCCTAATGCTCTCAAGGAACCCACCAACAGTGACCATCACCAAACCCAGCCAACGAACATTACACCAAATGCAAGCACCAACCTAATCCAGCAAGTTGACCTGGTGACCTCAGGAACTGACCAAGCCAACAAACTCCCCCTCCCTCCCATGCACCGCCACCCGCTGTGTTCACCTTCAAAATCCCATCTGATATCACCTCGCCGACTGAGCTGTCCTCACTTTCACCGATCGCCGGCCAGTATCAATATTGTCTGTTCTGCATTTTTCACGCGTGCGACATCCAATATTGACGGCGGCGACGGGCGCGCCAGGCCGGCCGCGACATGGGGGGCACGGGTCCGTGTCATCCCCGCCACCCCTAATTGGCATCCCCGCTTAATTTTTAAACACCGACAACAGGCGTTTTAAACACCACCCACCGTACTGGCAATTCCCAAACCCTAATTTGATCGCCAATCCACTCCATTTGTATTTTTCGGCCATTTTTTCTCTTCCTCAAAGGACCCTCCCAGAGGACTAGTCTTTTTGTGGTGCCAGTCTCTTTTTTTCTGCTTTTTGTTATTTTATTTTTGTTTACCTGCTTCTTCTCCTCTCCTTGACGCCACTGGTGCAATCCACTTTACCCTGCCCGCAGGTATCTGAGGGCAATTTTTTAAATGTGTTTTTATCTCTCACGTTCCTCGTCAGGGAATAGGAGGGAGGGGGATGATCTGCTGCACGTCAATCTGCATGCTCATTGCTGCACCTCTCCCCTCCCATCACAACCACCCACGTGGCACCCCCACGTGATGTGCGAAGTGTCATGCGGCTTGGAAAGTTTTAAGGTGTGTGGCATGTATTCAGAAATCTAGTCACAAGATGTGGATTATTATTTCGAGAATGTTGTATAGAAGAACACAATAAGACGACAGTATAAGCCCTGTTTCCAGCTGCGGATCTTTAGTTCTCATGAATTTGTCAGACATGCAAACCGACAGACTTGTTAACCTTATTCTCAAAAATCTGCCGGTGGAAACAGAAAATGAGAAGAGGTCTTTGGTTCTAATATGTTCGCCCATGACTTCAACTAGGTTTGATTTTGTCGGGGATAAACGAGTAGTTCCTAAAAAAACACCAATTACCGCGACTTGCGAGCAAGCGACTAGATGTGTATTATGAGTATCCTACTTTTTAGTGGTCGATTTGAAGGGTATTTTAATCTATTTATTTTTTGTATATTCTCTTTTCTGCTCATTGCTGCAAGCTCCAAATCGCTTGGGAAATCATTAAAATATGCATATTTTGCATTTAGATTCCACCTTTCAACATTTATTCTGCAGGGAACGCGACATGTGACTGATATAGTAGAGCCATAATCATCAAATATTACATAAGCACCATGAACACCGTAATCACACCTCCTCTACCGTCGACCCCAGTCATCCATCTGTCCACGTATTTTTTTATGTCCGTCGTTAAAAAAAGAAATTGCTGAGTCCCACGGGAATCCCGCAATGGCTGTGAAATATGAATCGAGGTGGCGTTTGGATTCCGGAATGGTCATATTAAAGCGAAGCGGCCTGGCGTATCAGGTTGTTATGCCGGAGGGCCTGTCTCTCTCTTGTTCGGCACGGCGAGAGGTCACACTCAGCTGGGAAAAGGGTCGGGTACGCGTGGGGGTGGAATGACTGAGTGTCTGTCGGGTGTTTTCGGGGTAGGAGGCTGCGGACCGTGCACAGAAAAGAGGGAAGGAGGAGACGGGGGCTGAGAAACGTGTTTGGAAACTACAACTGGCATCGGAAGGTGACGCGAGACCGAGCACTCTGACCAGACCAATTCCTGGTAGGCGTAAGGCAATGGGGGTGTTTACTCGGTCGAGAGGCATTTACCTGACACCCAATTGCCTTTTCCACACAACATGCCTTGTGATATGTACATACCAAGAGACATTTCTTTAGATAAAGGAAACCGACATATCCGGTCACATGACAAAACTGATATGACTCTAGTTTTACCATTGTCAATTAACATGAAAATAAAATACTACATACTCTCGTGGAAGCCGTATACGGCTGGAAATGTCCTTGTGAGCCAAGCGATATGTGTTGGTATTAATAGAAAGGACGAGTTTTCATCCAACATGTGGACATTGAATTAATTTTCAGATTTCAATTTTAAGTCAGACAGACACATGTCTCATAATTCTGCCAATTGGATTCAGCGCTGGGTAATGTGAGATGATGGGTGTAGTCTAGATCTAAGGGACCATTTAATAGGTTTCCCTTCCGGGTATCTGTTTTGGTTAGAGGGTGCTTGTACCCGGTCAACGATGTCCGTGTTCCAGAGCTGCCTGGGGGCAGGTGTGCTGGTCAAGGATGGCTGGGAGGCGCTGGTCGTGTGTGGTTAAGAGGGGTGGGTGGGCGGCAGGTAACATGGAGGAGGGGGTGGGGTGGGTGGCCGGATGGACGAGGTCAGACATCACACGCGTAGGGCACGCGACCGTCAGGTGCTGATGAGGTACGCGCACAAAGCCCCGGCCGACTGTTCCCACGTCGGGCGGGAGGTCGTCACGCCCCGTTGGCGGGCCCCGGGGACCGTGCTGACCACGCCCCGCCAGCCTGCCCCCCGTCCCCACACGTGCCCACCCTCTCATCACGCCACCGGCAGCTCTCATTGCCTGGACCCCGCCCCTCTCAGAGCAGCTCAACGAGCCCACCCGTCCCCTCCTTTACCCTCCAGGGTAAACTCCCACAAGTATCGGGTAGGGCTTTTTATTTCTCTCAAATATTTACTCTGCGTGGGCCGTATTTCAGCTTGGTCTGGCCATCTCGACCCCGGTCCTCTTATAGCCTAACCCCCGCCCCTCGCCCCAGGCGTCAGGGTTATCTTTGTGCATGAATAGGCGCCGGTTATTGGAGGTACTCGCTGTCAATGATGTGATAAAAACGCGCCACCAGATGCGCATGCGCGTCGTTTATGGACTCATCCACACGGCGCTCCCTTTCAAACAAAATATCAATTAATGGACCGCCCCACTCGAGTATCGGAGGGAGGAGGGGGGGGTGGCAGGAGAGAGAGCGATTCATGAGCCGCACTCTCAGACTCGCCATACAAAAGGAAAAAGGAGCAATAAATGCGTCCGGATTAATGACACAAACTGGCGCTAACGTCACGACCGGGACATCTGTGTGGTCGTCCCGCCGAGTGACCGCCTGTCCCCTCCCTCCCCCCATCACGACCCACGCCCCTTGCCCGTGCCCACCTCCCAGGCGATGGCCCTGCGGATCAAGCCCGTCCATAACAGACCGTGACCCGGGGCGTGACGGATGGTCTCGACGTGTTTATGATCATGACGCCGACGCCCCGGTCAATTCCCCCCGATTCCGGTCATTTGAGGGGGAGATTGGGAATCGATCGAGGTACCCCCCAAGGCGGGGCAGATAGAGTCGTGGCGTACATTTGGATTAGCCCCCTGCTAAGACTCAGTCTGACGAGTCACTCTCCGAGTGCCATCAGCGCCAGTCTTAAGCTGCTCACCGGGTATCCACGTGTCTGTGCGGGTAGCAGGGTGTGTGTCCGGGACTCCCACCACATACGACCTATACGACGCGCCTGAGTTATTGGGGTACCGCTCCCAGTGCTGATAAGGAGATGAGAGAAGATTCCCTGGTAGGGAACCGCCTGCAAGCTGATTGCTGGTTGTGATATATAGTCAGTAAATAAATGAGGAAAGTACTCAGAACTGCTCAGGAGCAAACTGTACGAGATCTAGAGCTGCTCGTGTGTGCTTAGGCTCATTTCTGACTTTATCAATTCGAGGTCATAGCAAAGATAGTACGTACACTCCCAGGCTGCATATAAAATACTTTAAGATTAGGAGGGGGACTGTGCTGCTCGCTCTCTCAATCTCTCTCTCTCAATCTCTCTCCCTCTCTCTCACTCCCGCTCTCTCTTGTTTCCATCCCTCGATCTATGCTGTGGAATACAGCTTCTACAGTCACCTCCTCTCATAGATTGAATCTCGCTATGTGATATTCCCCTATGGGCTGCAACGACACAAAACAGTGAAAATATCGAATGGCAGCAAGCAGCTGACAGAAGACTGTGTAAGGAGTATGAGCGTAAAGAAGTGTGGCGCAGTCCTACACAAGCATAACACGAGCCCATTTACAAACAAATACTGCGTGGCTGACATGTACTAATAATCGAACTGATGCAAGGCCCATGATGAATGTCAGGGGCTCCTCTTCATGGGACCGATCGAAGCTGTCCGGAGCAGCTCGTAACTTTTCCTGAGCTACTCTACACGGCTCTGGGGAGGAGCTGCTCGGACCAGTAGCGATAGCGCTCGGAGAGACAGAGACATAGAGAGGGAGAGATGGGACGACAGGAGGAGTGGATCACGGACGGGTGGCTGTTGGAGCAGGCGCTGACATCACAGTCGATACTGGAGACGGGAGATATGCGCATCAGGCCGGGCCAACAGAGGCGGCCGGCGTGTCGGGGCCGTGTACGGGTATCTGACAGCAGCTCGTGTGGGGCGCGACGGGGTAGGAGGGGAGGGGATACGGGGGTAAGGCACGGGGAGCCGCTCCGGGTAGGGGTAGGGGAGGTATTGGGATCAGAGGTCACCACCTACTTGCGAAGGAGCGCCACCGGTAAAATCTGACAACTCAACCGGAAGTAGTAGGCAATCGAGCCTGGAGGAAGATGACAGGGGTGGTATAGCTTCAGCACGAGCGATATGGCATTTAAAACAAGATTGTCAAAGATCAGCTAGCTTTCTGTCAATCAATGCTTTCTACATTCATACACAGGTTGTCACATATATAATCTACTGATTACAATGACTATATGTAAAAAGACGGGGCGTATCAAAAGTTCACCTCCTTCGTCCACCGCTTGCAATGACTATATTCCTATCACGATTGTAAAAATATGTCTTCAAGGCTTTTGAGCTACTTACACAGTGGAAGTCCACATCGTAGCAGAATGTGTACGACTGTAGTGATCTTTCAGTCGAACATCTAGATTAAATATCACTGGTGTGAAAGATATAGCAATCCAGAACGCACATTTACTAAACAAATGTGGACGAGTCGAAAGTGATAGCGATTGCGAACCTGATGGTTATCAAACACTAGTTTTCACCATCACCCATTATTAAATTACTGAATCAATGGCCCATAGAATTCAAGATTTTACTGAAAAGGAAAACACAAATCTACTTGAAAATCGTTATTGGCCAAGCAATTTAGAGCTAATCCAACCCCGTTGCGTGAGATCATAGATTCAAAGTCATCACTTCTGCATTATCATAATAATCATCATTTGACAAATTACTTCCATGCCACAAAACAAGAACAGAGCTTACGTATTCATTTTAAACATGAGGGAGCCCTTTTTATCAGCACTAGTCTCCATTTTTGCCTCTCTTTAAAAAGAACTCCAAAAAACAATATAATTTTAACGTCGATATCCCTGGATGCATTTAGTCGATGTAATCATGATTTTGCACATCATGGATTTGACCGAATGTGAGTGAATAGCATGTTTCCTTGTAACTGTGTCTTTGTAGCTTATGGGAGAAGTAATCTAAATTGATCAGAATATAGCTCTCAGGAACACGGGACACACTGCAGTTAAGGCTATAACAGTGTCGACTCAAAGTATCAAAATGAGACATGACGTATTTGATTTTAATGTGATGAACTCATTCCAATTCTCGGATCGATTCCATCAGATCCGCACCAATAATTGATTATATCACCATAGAGTGGTTACCAGGGATAAAATGCTCTTCAGTAGGCCCCGGATATTTCATTGTGTCTGAAATACTCTTTTGAAATTGTTTTGTGATAAATCATTGCCCGTGAATATTAGTTATGACCTTTTTAGTTTCCCCTGGATAAAGTTCAATTACGATATTCTGATATTAGATCAGAAAGTTTAACTTCGTTTGAACCAACGCTGTAGTACATGACCTCTCCTGAGTAGCGAGTACTCAAAGGACCTTGTAGAACTCCCCCGCTTTTAGTAATATTACCACATAAGCCAATTACAATATAATTGGTTCTGATTGATGAGTAAATTTCCCAAGACAAACAAAATGTCGCGGTTAAAAGTTGACATTTCCCTAGATAGTATTAGCACTCCATGGGGGATCGGTTTGACTTTATCTAATTGTCTAATTATAGCCCACCTGCTCTCTCAAATATCACTCTCTTTGGTTGTACTAAAGAAAAACACAGATGTCGAAGTGCATGACAAATTAAAGCGCCTTTCCTGGGAATCTGAATATATGATTCATCAAATAACAATATGTTGTTTTTATGAATCGCACACATCTATAGGTAGGTTCTGAAAGATCTCTGCAATAAAGAATTGTCCTGTTACTTAGTATCCTAATTGCTGATTTTTCGGATTTAGCTCCTTCCTTCGAAGTGCAATTCAAGTAGGGAGTATATAGAGAAATATAATTGGTTTGTGTACAAACTATAGGAATTGGGGAGAGATTGATGTAAATGAAATAACAATTAACATCCCATATAGAAGTTCACTGCAGATTTAGCATCCATCATGATATGATCAAATCCGTTGAGTGCAGGCCTTCACAAAAAGAACATCTTAAATAACCTGACCTTTCCATTTATAAGCATTTCTATTTGTAACCACCTAGTGGATAACACATGTGTCATCACACTTTCTAGAAATATTGTTCCAGTATATGTCGGACCAGTCATTTTCAACTTCCATACATTCACCAACGAATTTCAACGAATTTTCCTATCAGTTTGAGTGGACTTCAGCGGCAGAGCCACGGTTTATATATATGATCTCAAAAGTGGCAGGAGGACATGGCTCCTAAAGGGTTACACTTCTTTGATAGGAATATTTTCTCTATTCTCACTTCGTCCAAAAACAAACATATAACACAAACTAAGCAGCCCCAGTTATGTATAATGAGTAAGAGTCTATGTGATGGTGCGGATATATGCGGGTGATCAGTTTGATTGGTCTCAGCTGAGCACAAGGCCAGCTATCATGTTTTCCCACGGATGTTGCTGATCATCATCCTCTCTGGCCCCAGTCCTCTCGCACTGTGTCCCCTGCAAACTTTATACCAGCCCTCGGCAACATCAGCGGTACGATCCTTTATCCTAATCAAACTGACAGCAAAAACGGGTAAATAGGAAGGGGGGTTATGAAGATAAGGCGGAAGTCAACATGCATTCAGACACATGATCTATGGTGACGAATATGATACATGATCAAAGGGGTGTGCTTGTCTCCCCCTATCCACAGGGCCCCGCGCACCATACCGGGGTCAGGCGGGGGTTAGCCGGGGAGGACAGCGGGGCCGACACACGCTCGGTTCGCGTGCACGGTAATTACGTCACGATCCGCCAATAGATGCTTTACGCCGCACGTCGTCGGGCTAAAAGCATCGCGGGTCATGCGGGTAAGTCGGCAGTGGGCCGGATCCGGGCCTCACGTGTTCGCCCGGTAATGAGTCTTTATGTAACCTTATCGTCCACTCTGGATCTCAAAGATCCACGCGACCTGTGTATATATCCCGAGCCCCTCTCACCGGGCAAAGCCCCTCACAAACACAAAAAGAGGGAAAGCGATCCAATTTTCACCGTTTTTCCTGGTCATCTATCGCCGTTAAGGGCTATGGAGACGCTACTTTTCTTGCCTAACAGTATATTTGGCGCACTGCTGGGTAGGCCACATGCGTCGTGATTCTCCTAACTGTTGACCAATAAAGGCCATAGAATGAGGCCAATAACCTACGCTTCGTGTGTAGATGCGTATGGAAGTAAAGAGAAAGTGGTATCATTACCCTATGAAGTGAAAAACACCTGATTCTAGCCGATAAGCAAGGCTACCTCGGTGCATTGTCGTAAGTATTTTCTTATCATTAATGGGTAATGATAAGAATAAAGGTTGCATTACTAAAGAGATCTGTCGATGCACAAGGCTAAAGATTAGAATATAGTAGTATAGGCAGATCTATATATATGACGTTAGTGATCCACTGATGAAAGATGGCGCATTATGGTAGACTCAGACGAGAATACAAGCAAACTTCGGAGTGTTCGGGTATTTTAGAAAGATCACAGTGCAGACTGGACTGGGTCCTGGATCAGAGTGTTCCTAAAAAATATCTTTAGGACTCTGAATGCCCTTTTTCTGATGACGACCCTCAATTCCATTTCAATTGGGATTTAACATTCCCGAATTCAACTAACTAATGAGCTAACAGTTTTAAACGGTGTTTTAGGAAGTGTTCCGGTTGCCAGGTAGCCTACTGCCTTTGAGAGGGAGGAGGAGGGAGGGACTCAATCACGCTTGGTAGCTGACAGAGCACCTGTTAGTGACACTTTAAAGGCTTCTCGAACCAAATCCCAAGTTGTGATAAATTGCCAGGTGCACTACAGGAGAGGGATGTTGAATACCACCAGGCCTGCCTTATAATGAAGTTAAATGGGGTGAAAAGGCATATGAACTTTATATGAGAGCACAGTTAAATATCGTTCTTACGATTAAATCAATCTCCGAGAATCCTAACCTAATGCTGTACCTTACCACAGATATAGATAAAATCGCTACAGGTCAGTACATAGTACGTTCTACCTGTAATAAGACAGGTGTAAGGATTCCTTCACCCGTTCCGGTTCTCACCCTGGCAGGCAGGGATGAGCTTGTCATGCATAAGATGACAACTTGGCCTGTGATGCTACATATCCAGGCGCCTCTGTGTTTTTGATATAAACAATTATGATATACCCATGACGTACATACTTTAAACAAGCACTGGTTCGCGGTAAGAAAAACACTTTTCACCAGACTGCTGTTGCTGACAATACTGTACGGATGCTTCGAAGCATTAAATACTTTCAAACAATTGATATAACATGTCTCAATAAATCGCGACTTCAGGATTTACTCTCGGTTAACTTCCACGTGATGGGATGTGAAAGATGTAAAGTAGTGGATGTAAATTATTTACATGGGTCCCGCCTGAGAGAGGTCCCTTGGGATGAAATTGAGCGAGAAACAAAGAAGACTTCCTTCACCTGGACGTGTTCGGGTCATCAACAACAGCCCCGGGGAGGGTCGGCTAAAGGCGACGGACGATATTGCTTCTGTTGTGTCTCTTTTTCAGGCGGAAGGTCCACAGCACAAGACCTCCTATATGAGGTCATCGGTCTAGACTCGGAGTTATTAGCGCCCGCTCCAGGGCACGCCTACCAGGCGGCAGGCGGTTAACACAGGTTAAATGGCCGGTGAAAGTGCCTACCGGAGGCTGGAGGGCGTCAGGAGAGAGAGGGAGGAGGCGAGGCGGCGGAAAGTGAAGGGAAGTGAGGGGAAGGGAGGGGAAGGGGCGGGTGACACGGCCTTTGTCTCCGCAGGGAAAGGAGCTGCTCGCTCACACGGAAACGGGGCACCGATCACTCAGAGCAGATCGATCCCAAACACTCAGAGAGGCGTCAGTCCCGACCCCCGGCCTCCACACCCCGTTATTACGTTTTAGTGGACGTGTGAAAGCCTCCTTATCGTTCACCTAACAAACACACACAGAGACGCTCACGGCAAACCTCTGGCAGGGGGAAGGGCAGGGGAAGGGGATATGTGCGGGGGTCTCTAACGCCAGGTAGTGCATTGGTTGGATGGACTGACAGTGCATTGCTCGGATGGACTCTTCCAGTTCCATCCACCCAGGAGGAGGTGAGCTGTTGTTAGTGAGTGTGTGTGGGTTGGGGGAGTGGGACAGACTGGACTGGCTCTACTGCACTGGATGGACAGTTCATCCTGGGTATGGGCCTCGGGCCAGCAACCTCATGGGTTAGTAGCTCATAGGGATTGGGTTTGGGGATAGAGGGCTGCAGGGTTAGGGACGGATTGAGGTCCGTGCCACAGGCAGCGTTCTGGGTGCGCTTCACTGTAGCCTCGATTGGGGACTATGGATTGGCCTACGCCCGGCTTCTTGTTCAATGGTCACTGGAGTGGAGGGTACACTCGCAGTCTGGAGTCTGGGAAAGAGGGAATCGGTGACCGGGTGGTGTGAAGAGGAGTGGCCAGGCCGAGCTTAGTGTTAGGGCGGTGAATTTAGCCCGAGAGCCAGCGGTGTAGTAGGGGTTGATGCAGGTAATTGGCTGGTGTAGGTTGGTGTCCATGGCAGGGATGAGTGAAGGGGGCAATCGAGATAGTTTGCCCCCTAAATGCTTTCGAGTTACGTTCGGTGGCATAGTAAGGAGTAATCTGTTTATTTTAAGTTGAAGGAGCTCGATTGATTCTTGCAATTTAAGATCGACGAAAAGCCCGGATGCGCTTCAGACGAGACGAGACATCAGAGGCTAAATATTCTATGCCCGCGGATTCGCTGCGGAAGACAGATATTTTGGTTTTCTCTTCTCTCCCTGCGCCCCCTGATGTGTGAACAAAAAGATGAATGCTTACGATTCTTGTGCTGCATCTCATCTGTTTAATATCGGAAAGGCATAAGGTGTTCTACAGGTTCCTGGCGCACATAACCATTAGCACGTTCTTAGTCTGCATAGTCATAGCCCTTGCACATATCATTCATATCAGAAAGATAAAGTGATAAGTCAGACAAACTTAGAATATTGGAGGTTCCACGCCATTGGCTAGCCTTACGGCCAATCAGTGCAAAAACAATGTTTACACCGGTCTCTGCTTATCAATCAATAATTTCTTATTGATACTTTTCTGCATAAAATTGCAATTATTGACGTTGTTCATTTCCTCAACATTAACATGTTAGTAGAATCACTGTTATCGTAGCCTCTAGTGTATGCATGGTTTCTATATTTGCATTACCAAACAATCAGTCCTGATGACAAAAGATGTTACGGTCGATAGCAGTAGGCTATACATCCATGAATTGTGTTTACGAGCTGTGGTAGTAGCGGGGGCTTTACTGCTGCCACCCATCACTCAACCTCACTATTCTGCTCACTCTTGCTTTGAGGGACTTGGTTTGCTCATGTTTACAGATAGTAAATTTAGACTCGATTGCAATCATAAAGTTTGGGCTATTTCTTTACAGTAGTACAAATTAATTGGACATGGACTCGGCCTGATTTAACCGATACTATTTCAGAAGTTTCATGGTCTCCTGTAACATAACCAATTATGTTTTGAATGGATGTCCTTGCTGTGGGGAGATTGGAAAATAATCCTTGTCTGGCTCGCCAGATTCTTTCAGATTACCAAAACAGATTATCATATTTTACGACGATTGTTATGCAAATTGGCGAGGCCAGTTCTACTTGAAAGTTACAATAAATAGTATTATCAACAGGGCAACGTGATAATGTATTCGTGTAAATGCAGTGCTTGGTCCTCGCTTGGTTTAAAGACAGGTTGCGTTGGTTGCTTCCCTGCTTTGAGATGTGTGTACGTAGATACGGCTTTCAATGATAAATGCCCTGATAGTGTATTTCACATTGAGGGTTAGATAGCCTCCTGACTGACGACACAAATGTGTTTATACTGGGAGCGCTCCTGATGAAACTGGGCAGAATCGGTGAGCACTGTCTGTTTCCACCGTACGGTCTGTGGATGTAAAAAGAAGTAATGTTTAAGAGACTGAGAATGGACAGATACAGGGGTTCTTTTGAGGCAGATGTGGATCCCTCTGAATGTTTGTTCTACCTGAAGTTGTCCTGATGTTGTAATCTCAAGTGGAAAAGTTGGGTGAGGTTGTAAAAGCGCTACAGCGGAATGCGTTCGTCGGAATGGGGTAAAAAAAAATAGACGGTTGCATCTGGATTAATCCCACCCCTATATCAGTAACCTTTCAACGCACCAATAATCTTTTTCCTAACCGTGCCCAAGCGCATTAGTTTTGGATTCGAAGTCACGAGGAACCTTTGTATGAAGAGAAAGCAAAGGGATATTTTACAGGCGCTCACACGAGATTATATCTGCTACCTTTATACAATTACTCCCAATCCTCATCTCCGAACGGAAATGGGTTAGAGTTTATATCTCTATAGTTATATTTGGAGAGGAGTAGCTGTTTCTGGGATGGATGGAAAGTAGGGCGATGGTGGCGAGATGGTCTGAGGCAGGATCCAGGGCAACCTCAGCTACTCAACGTGGTCAGCTGCTCTGTACTGCTCCCCTTACCACAGGCCTGCTCCACTTCTACCTCATGTGATTTCAGATTCTATTCGATCTTGCCCCTCTCTCCCTGACTCATCCATCCACCCCCGAGCGTTATTCTGTTATGCTCACGAATGTGACGATATCCAATGCTCACGAATGTGACGATATCCAATGCAGTCTTTTTTGGCGTACACTTGAAGCTGTGCACTCGCCTCCTGCAGTGGTCAGTGTTGGGGACTAGAGGGAAGGTGCCAGGGGTGGTCTGCGGCGTTGCTGGCCTGATTTAATGACCCGAGTGGATAGTTGGTAAGGATTCTGGTGGGATGCGGTTTCGGCGACTAGGGGATCGTGCGGCGATCCCTCTTCAGTCGGCGGGGAATGTCGGTGGTAAGCCCGGTAAATACAGACTGGTCGACGAGCAACGGTGCGGCGCGGGGGGCGGTGCCACAATGCGCACACCCCTCCCTACACCCTACATCCGAGCCCCTGGACGTGCGGCTAACAAGACAGACAAGCCTGCACCTGTGGGACGTCTCTGCCAGACACATTTAGATCGCTCTGTCCACTCGACTTAAACATTCTACACAGCCCACAGTTGCAGACCAGTAGCAGCTTTCTAGATTCATCTTCTGCATCCGTGCCTGCTGCTGCTCAATAGTTGCCATCACATCAGCAAATAGGGGAAGTCAAAGGAAAGGCCAAATCAGCTGTCTTTTATACTGAGTCATGAAGAATAAACGTATTATATTGAGGAGTAACTATGGGTAAAAAGATCAGATATACGGAAGTAATTCAATCAATATCATATAAAATGTCAAATGATGAAGAAAGGTCGATAGACGATGAAAGGTCATGCTCATAGGGACGCATTATGATATAATCAGGGATATTTTCATAGATCTATGCTTGTTCGGGGAATGTTTTTATATACTTGCAAAGATCCATGATGGCAGGTTATGGCAAGAAGAAAGAATACTTCCCTGCTTCTAAAAGTACGGATCAATCTACCGCCTGAAGAAGTCTAATGATATTAGACGAAACGTTGCGCAACATAACCCCCCCCCCCCCCCCCCGCCCATCTCGATGTCCTACAACCCACAATAAAATTACTAAACATTATCAGGTTGTCTGCATTTTTGTGGATTTACCAAAACAACTTGATAAAAGTAGAGATCCCAGCCATCTCGAAAAGCCTCCTTTCCTTTACCTAGAACTGAGATGAATGAGATCGCATGATAATTGCTCTGGATTGAATACTCTGCGACGCTTATTGTTGCTTCTGGCGGGCTTCCAGCACCAGAGGGTATCAGATATTTTTTTAGTGTCAAACTGACAAGGAAGCATTTCTAGTAAAAGAGTAGTTCTATGGATCTGTCCCCGCAATTCTTTGAATATCACCGAAGTGAAACATTCTTTATTGCTTTAGAATAATGAAAGATCGTACAAATCTTGTTGAAGTGTATGCTTGATTATAAGAACCGACTTTTCGTCCATAGCATGTTGTATTCATCAACAATACATTTCTACCATTGGGTATATCTTCCAATGTAAGGATATAAATTAATTCCCCTTGGTTATTTCCCCTGCATTTCCTTCTTTTAAGAAAATAGTCGTACTTTGGGTTGTACGTGTCCTTCATCGTCGTTGTCGATAGATATCTTCTCCTGCGCTCACCATACTTCCCCATCATCCCTTCTCGCCATTCCTGTAGTACCTTCTTTTATTCCAGTTAACCTCGTTTCCCCTCAACAAATCTTTCTCTTCTTCAACTCCTTCCCCTTAACCCGACCCAACACCCCCTCTTCTCATCGCACTTTCCCACGCCCCTCTTCCACCTTCGCCCGTACCTACTTCCCCTACATCACCACCCCCTTCCTGCTGCCGGAGGTCTGGCGGTCTGCCCGGCTGTTGGCAGAGAGAGTTCAGTCCACCTGGCAGAGGCGGGGACAATATTGCCATCATGGGGTAAATGCGTGCTGTCATCAGGGCCGTGCTTGCGTATCAGAACCGTGTCATTATTACCCAACCCCCTCAACGCCCACGCGCATCCTGGTGTGCCTTACCGGCCTCCAGGGGGGAGGGGCCGCGAGCCGGGCGGGATGCCACTGGAGAGGAGTGTGACTCACAGGGCACGGGCACCGTCAAAGAGAACGGGACCCCCATTGCCGTTCACCGCCATGACTCCGGGGCGCGTGCCGTTGTGGAGATGGGTATGCTAGCATGTCCCTTCCGCCACGCCAGCCCTGAGTCGTATGTAGGTCGCGGGTTCGCGGGTTTGCTCAGTCAGATGGGCCTTTCATATATCAGGTGTCATTGGGCGTTGATATCATAGCGACGTGTATCGTATATCATGGCGGCGCGGTGGAGAATTGATGATGAGACACGCATGGCCGTGTGGCGGGCAAGAGCACCTCAAATGGGGACGTTATGACAGCATGGCGCACGCCTGCCCGCCCGCGCACTAAACCCACAGCACCGGCATCAGCAGCACTCCTAGCGGCAGGCCAGGCCGTCAGTGCTCCTCAGCCCCCACTGGCTTATCCTCCTGATACACCAACCCACACTCCTCTAGCCACCCACCCGATCCTCCGTTACCTTACCCACCTCTTTACAAACCCCTCCAGTCAAGAAGCAGCTCTCCCCCTTCTTCCCGCTCGATCAACCTCCAGGGACACAATACAAGACCGGACTGGGTGACTCTGCGGTAAGCAGCCATCACCTAAATGCGTGGGTTTGTAGGGTGTTGCCGTGTCTTTAACCAAATTTAGGTTCCGACTGACAGCAGTGGGAGAACGTGGAAGGATGCTTTGACTACACTTTGGTGGCCGTCTTGTTCAGTCTGTACCTAGCGATAAGGTTGTCATGACATCCACCCCCTCCAACCCCCTTTGTCTTTCCTCCCCCAGTTCCCACCACCGGTAGGGAAAATAGGAAAGCGAATAGGGGGTGGTTTTATCCTAGAGAGTCATCGAGTCTGACAGCAGAGAGTCCCTCTTGTGTGACTTCCACTTGGCGACAAGTGCAAATGTTGTTAATAACAAAATGTGCGGGCTTCATGTCAACGGGCACTTATCGAGGCCGACGCCGCGCTACTCCCACCGCTGGCATGACGGTGGGATCCCAAGTGGATCCCTAGTAGATCACTAGGCCAGGCCAAGGCCCGGTGATGAGTGCCCAGAGGTCCTCTCTGTGGTCAGTCGACCGCGGCGGTGCGAACCTGTGATAAAGTGCAATGATGAGGTCTACCTGAGCCCTGTGAACCGCGGCACCTGAAGCCATAAGTAGCAATCCTCACGACACACCAGCCTATCATCCCACCCCCTTCTCTCACCTTCACTGCCGCATCCACATGAGATGCCCAGGGAGACACTGGCGCGCGCCCTTTTCCGGCATCGATCTATACCTTTTCATTTCTCGGCGCGAGGCTGCCTTATTTGGCCCAATTAGCCAGGGCTCTTTGGTGGGATGGTGGGAGGGAGGAGGTTCGCGTGTTGGAGGGCTGTCAAATATTGCCCCTCGCCTCAACAGTTGTCTCCAACCTCCACGCCCACCGTGCCCCCGACAAGGCGAGTTGGCTGGATGTTAGCGCCGCCAGCGGCAGTTATTGTCCTTTGAGAAGGTGGACGACGCAGAGGACGTCCGACAGAAATGGAGTGTCCGGGTGAATAAAAAGAGGAGTGGTACTCACCTGCTGCTCCGTCTACAGAGTGAAAACGCGGGTGAAGAATTCTGCAATACTTAAACTTTTAGCAACGAGAATGAGAAATTGGAAACAATACTTAAGGTTACTTCCTATGCTGCATGAGGAGAATCACCATGAGAATAAAATAAATCTTTTGGAATTTTTAAGAAAGTCCCATTATTAGCTGAGATATTTAAAAAATACCCAATTGTTTGACCATTAGAATGGGTCAGACATTGAGCAGCTCATCTATGGGGCTTTAACATAGGGGCCTACAGGCCTCATGGACCTCAGATTATGCTAAATTATCATTAATACTAAGTTATCTTTGTTAATAATCTCAGTTTGTACCTGACATTTTGCACGTAAGGATAATTGGACATTCTAAAAATAATGCTGATATTATTTTTTATGCATTTTGGATATGTAATTGCTAATTTGCATATTAATAAGGACAAATTAGGTGTTATGTAGAAAGAAATTGCTGTATTTACCATGAATCCCACTTACAATCCTATGAAAACAATCCTACCACATAAATCCATTGTAACTCACATAGTTACCATCTTAGGATAATATGTCATCTAAATTATTGTTAATTTGCATATGTAATTGGTAATTAGCATATCAATTATGGCGATTCAGGTGTTATGAGGACAAAAATGCTGTATTTTCCACATGAATCCCACTTACTATCATACAATCTCAACACCTTACCCCATGAATCCATTGTAGCTTGAAGAAGTACCATCTTAGGCTAATATTTCATGTATGTCTTTGCTAATTTGCATACTAGTTAATAACATATTATGTGAAAACATGAATAATATATACTCCTAATTCTTTCTCGATACTCATAATCTCTGCTATTTTGTATTATAAGGTAACTAGAAATGCTAAAGCTCAAATTGGTATCAATATCCATGTAATATGCATATATAATAGGTAATTAGCATATTGATTAAGGACAAATTAGGTGCTTTGTGGGCAAAATATGCTACTTTCAACAGATTAATCACACTTACTCTCATATTATCTTGATCCATTTCTTATATATCCATAGTATAATATGTAGTGTAAGTCATGGCTAATTTGCATATTAATTAACTACAAATCATGATATTTTCGCCTAGGGGCTATCTATGAATTACTTTAAATTATATTTACCAATGTAGGATGTCAGCTTCAAAATACCAAAAATAGTTGCCCTCACAGAGAAACACCAAATATTGTTGTCCCCAGGCACAAAAATGACCCACCTCAGGAATATAAAAAAGTTGCCCCCCCTTTGGAAATACAGAAAATATGCCCCCGCCCCCGCCCCCACTTCCCCCAAAATCCACACACTTCCCATACTATGTATAGAACCGCTATACTGACCTCAAAACTAGGGCAAACCTGACCTCAAACACCACTCATACTACAGCAGGCCGACCTGTTGTACCCCTGTCTAGTTAAAGGCTCAGATGAGCTCAGAGTTGGTGCACTAAAGTACAAATGCTGACCTCAAAACCTATTCCAAGATATGCATATCCTACATATTCTTGTTCACATAATCTTACAGAATAATGAGATGAATAGAGTAAATTTATATCATAATCCATGTTCAATCTGCACCCTGTCAAAGTTTTGAAGTCCAAAGTTTTTTCACTTCTAATTTGAGTACAAAGAAGCTCTGTCCACTCACAGAGAGGTCTTACTCTCCTCTTGCTCGTTACAGCTGACCCAGAAACGTAATCCCTACCCTACAACCCAGCAAATGCACTCAAAGACCCCATGGAGTGACTGTCATGGGTCCGTTGCCCAGCAACAGCCAGCTGTCCTGTGTTTCCCATCAACATATACTTAACACCTCATAGCCCCATTAAATGGATATAAACCCTCTAAATTTGTAGCCCACATGTAGGATGTGTTAGTACTCTGTCTGGAACTTTTTATTTGGAGAGGATTGGAGAAGAATTACGGTATCTGTGAAGGTTTGAAGATAGGGAGGCGGCCTCCCCAGTCACGGCCGCGTTTACAACAGAAATCGTCGCCCGGGAGCAGGGGCGTCCACTCGCGTTGCTACAAGTTAAACGTGTGTGTGTTTGTGCATATATATATATATATATATCATATCTTATAAATGGATAAATAAATGAACAAATATATATATGTATATATATATATGCATAATGTATGTATGTATATATATATATGATATATATATATATATAATATATATATATATATATATATATATATATATATATATATATATATATAATAGACCTGATACTGATGTGATCTATTAATCTAAAATAATATCCTAACTGGCGCAGGCCATGGCCCTGACTGGTCAGGCTCTTAAAGGGGGTCATATTTGATTGACAGCTTAAGTTTCGTATCTTTTAATTTTTTACAATTTCTAACGAAAATCTTATATCGCAATGGAAGATCAGCTGGAATTGTCTACAAAGTTCCCGACGAAAATATTTAATCATGTATAAATGTCATAGACTTTCGGTGTGCATCGTGGAGTTGTCTGCCTGGGAAATTACTCTCACCAGTGAAATACTCAACAGAGAATTCTAAAATTCTGAAATTAAGTAGCAGACATATATAGGCTATTATGTATAGAACACATGGTGTTTTTTCACTGAAGTCTTAGTGTCTCAAACAAAACAGGCCCGGCGTCCACTTAGCTCGAAATCGTCTACGAGAGGCCTTACGATCTACCTAAAATCCTATTACGATGCATGCCGATGTTCCTAGTCTGGACCTTTGTGTTACAATGAAGAGATTCCTGAGCGTCTATAAATTTTACATTATGCATTGGGAAATCTGAAATTCTTATCTCAGTAGATGGGCGCCGGACCTTATAGCGTCTGGAGATGATTGTTGTTCTATATGCACATGATGATGATCTATTGGTAAAGGAAATATTCATAATAATGCATTATTTCCTCAATTATTTAGAAATAGAAATACTCCCTCAAGATCTGCGGTGGCGCATCGTTGCATTGTGAAGTGGGTCGTAACCGTGAGCATCTTTGTGGTAAATGTACCTAAAAACAATAACAATGCACTCCGATGTGCCTAGTCTATATAAATGTTTCTCTGCGATAATGGCCTTCCCGATGCACCACGATGATTGACTTTTTTCATCATGGTTCGTCCAAAGGTTCTCTATCGCAGTATAGGTGGTCCCTTGACCTTAGGAATAAAAACGTCTGTCTATGTACGGTCATTGTTCCCTCATATACGTGGATGACATGCGAATATGAAATGTTTTATATGCTGCTTGTGTATAAGAGAATGCACATAGTGTTTGTCTCCCTTCCTTTCTGCCTATATTCACATGCCGGATCGCTCTTTTTATGAATTAATTTTGTGTTATGTGCGTCTTAGCTTTTGTATCATCTCTTAGTGGGATTCATAACATCTTATTACAAATACCTAGATCAACTCGTTATTGCAGCTCGTATTTATCGTTTATTTGTAAATATATTTCATATCATATGGCAAAAAAATGCTTAAGATATATGTGAGCATGTAAGCGAGACGCAAAATAAAGGAAATCATCCATAAAGGCCTTGAAATATTTTTGTCTAATTCATGAACAGGATCTTAAAATGGGTTAACCATGTAGTGGTTGACTGCATATTTTGGGAAGCACGATTGTTAACGATCAGCTGCTACAAAATGAAATACAGTTGGCGATCTGTCGATACTGGGCTGTAAATTCATTAGCCATTTGATTATACAAGAATGCAGACGTCCGAAAATCAGCCCAGATGTCAGAAATTTCTATTCACTATGTCAAGGTGACCTACAGGATTCGACCCGTCAAATGTCCCGTGAACAGTCAGGGCAGGATGTAAAACCACGTCGTCAGATGTGAATCATATTCAATAGAAAAAAATACAACCTTTATTGGAACTGCCTTATTCTGAGCTCATAGAGCCAAGCGTTATTTCCTTTTTTCATGAGATATAATTGATTCTATCTCGGATAATTATGCATCGTTGAATGCTGATGTAAAAAGACGGACGGAGGCTATGAAAGTTGCAAATGCTGCATTTGTGTTTTCCTTGTAAGAGATAAAACCATGCACAGTTATTAAGTTTACGTTGTTAACCTTTTTTTCATATAAATTCCACTTTCCCGACCTTGTGAGGTTCTAAAGATTTAATTGCAGCTTGCTGTGCCATAAAACTTCGACAATCGTGTACTTTTTCTATTACTGTAGGACATTTTTGCATTTGAATGAAATGGAGTGCATAACAAATGAGTATGGTCTACACATTTTTATCAAAAACTCTTAAGATACTTGAAACCGAATCAACAATAGCTTCGATTCAGATTCGTGTCTACATGTATTAATGTGCATGCATTCATGACTTGTAATTCGACATGCCATGTTGTGACAGTCAATTGCCCTTCGTGAACGTCTAGTGTTTATTCTGAGGAATCAGCACCTTTCACTGCGAAGTATGCTCTAATCGGGACTTTGGTGCTGGACGGGTGTGACCTTTAGGACTACAATCCTGTGCCAGTAAGATCAGAATGCATGAAGGCAGAGCTAATTTGCCGTGTATAATATGTTCACTTCGCCTCAGCTGCCCCTTACGTGTCACGTCTACTACTGTTTACCGAGCCGCGGTGTTCACAGACAAAAAGCAATCATACGTATTCTTCACTTCAAGCCAGATGAAGACCTCCTAGCTGACAGGATGGTGATGATTATGTAAATGAAGACGGGCTTTTCGCCAAATGACGACGACTGCGCATTGCGCGCGAACCGCGGCAGAAACAATGTCAAGTTGCTGACTTGATTTCCCTTGTTGCTAGGCGTTGAACGAGGTGCGGCGGCAGGACATTTTGATAACGAGCATTTGCAGATAAAATAGACCATGCATATTCATCGGGCATTGTTTTACACGGGCTGGGCGGGACGCGTCCACTTATTTAGGCGAGGCGGCGAGGCGGGCGGCGTTTAGCAGGGCGCTGATGGGGCGCTAATCCAAATGGTTATCATTCTCCTGGGGCCCTTCCAGGTGACGCCCCATGCCTCCAGAGGGCGCTCACGTCGGGTCGCGCCGACATCGGGACGCGGACGCCCGGAATGTGAATGCCCGCACAGGGCGCAGGCGGAAGCGGTAGACGGAGGCTTCACTGTTTAGTAGAGGTCATAGAGGTCAATGCGGACGCCGACCGGACGCACGGCACTGCATCCAAGCAGGGGCGGGTACCACCCGCATTCTGCGCCCACCCGCCATGTCCTACCAGCTTCTGACGTCGCCAGGCGCTAAGGTATGTGTCCGGACGGCAGTGACAGGAGGGATGCAGCTACAGCATAAAATAGCTGAGGGGAGCATCATGCCAGTAGGAGGCTGGTCGACTGACGGTCTTCTATATGGGGAGGCTGCGGAGTGTTTTCTAGGAGGCTGTGTAGAGGCGGGTCTCGGCAGAGGCTGCCTTCATGGAATCGGACAGAAACTCATCAGTGGGCAGATGGTGAAGATATTTAATAAAGGCTGATTTGTAGTAGGCGTAGTTTGTATGAAGGCAATAAATGGCGGTGCCGCTAGCACAGCGTGTTTCGCCCGGATGCTTGTCTGAAGGGTGAGGACAGGGGAATTCTGGAGAACTCGCCCAAAACGAAGTCTGCCGGGGATTTTCTCCCCATCCCCAATCTTCAAAAACGAACTCACCCCGTTGTGATCTCTCCCTGCGTTGTATCACACACAATCGCTATTTATATGTGCAATGTCCACACGCAATCGTTATTTATATGTGCAATGTCCTTGATTTGTGGCAACGTTATATGACAAGAGGATGTTAATATTCCTTGCAAGTGGGCATGTATATACAAGACCTAAGACTAGATTACTGTGCTACTTTTCTAAAACGGGGCGAGCTTATATTATAGGACGACTTCATTTGGGAGCGAGTTCCCCGATAGCTATGACAAAGGGTGGTGCTAGTGATCAAACTGGTAACAGCTGGAGTCAAGGGATTGGGCCGATGCTGGGCTAGAGGTAGTTACTGAGGGCTCTCCTCGAGGCATTGGACCTAGTCTGGCGTAAGGTGGAATTCACATGATGGGATTCAAGTAACTCACAGAGTGTTTGTCTGAGACGAAATCCTGCTGAAATTCTGTACTAGAACACAATCTCCTCGTCTGAATTAGTGAGAGGGATTCACACGTAGAGACTGGTGTACCTGAGACTGGTGTACTTCACACCTTTTCTCTAGTCTCAGACAATTCTCGTTTGGTAAAAAATTCTCATGGCTAAGTACTTTTATCAGTCTCAAGGAAAAATGGCGAATTTGATTCACATGGGAGGACACACCTGGTACATAATCTCAGACATAGTCACAGTGACCACTCACCAGGTCTATTTGTCTCACCAAAATGCCTCTATAGATTTAAAACCTGTTTAAAGTCAAAATCTCATGAGATTCTGTTCCTTGTTAGGGGCGATTGTCGCCGACAATTGCAAGGGGAAAAGTTGTTTCAGCAAAATGGAACCCTGTTATTCACACGAGGAGATTGTGTTCCAGTACCAAATCTCAACAGGATTTGTCTCAGACAAACACTTTGTGAGGTACATGGATCCCACCGTGTGAATCCCATTTTACATTTCCATGTGACAAGTTTTTTCCCCACTGAAATTGTCGGTGACTATTACCTCTTACAAGGTACAGAATCCCATGAGATTTGGATTACACATCTGTAATTTACAGGGGCATTTTGGTGAGACAATTTATGGATCCTCTGCTGAGTCGCCGACTAAGTACCTAACCTAGCCAATAGGAGGCCAGCAAGAAGGATCACATGCTTTTCACACCATTCACTTCAAGGGTACTTGAGTCCCAGGGTGGGTATTCACTGCGACTATGTCTGAATTAATGTACCAGGGGTGTCCTTCCATGTGAATCAAATTCGCTATTTGCACCTTGCCATGAGGATTCTGTATATAAGAATATTTGCCTGACACGAGGCAAAGGTGTGAAGTACATCTGTCTCAGGTTCATTAGTCTCTACATGCGAATCCCATTTGAGGGATAGTCGCTTAAGACAAGCATCTAGTTAGCATGGTGAGTCTGGGCTAACGGGAGTTGCTGTAAACTGCTATGGGCTTAGTCTGGGCTAGGCGAAGTGGGCGAGGGCTGGAATAATGACATTAGGCCGAGACTAAGCTGAGAGCCGTGAGTAAGGACTGGCGTCAAGATGTCAGAGTCTGAGAACGATGGGAAGAGACTGCTCGGGATGGAGTCTACTCTGGCCGGAATGAGCAGTGGGTAAATTAAGAGAGGGTGGTGATAGCAGATCAGACTGAAGGTGGTCGTGGAGACCGATGACTACCGTGAGTGTGGGAGGTGGAGGGTAAAACATGCTTACAATCAGACAGCTGGAGGGGCGGGGGCAATAGGTGGCGGGTATGGGAAAACAGAGACATATTAAGGCCACTGACCCGGCGCTGTTACCGTGTCACGCGGCCATTGTTGGACGCACGCGACGCTCAGTCCGCTATCAATATTACAGACGCACTGAGGGGTGGGGGTGGCGTACACCGCCCTGCGGTCGTTACCCCGGCCTGATTACGTCCGCCGCCCGCCGCCCGTCGCCCGCCCGCACTCCGCGGCCAGATCCGACAGAGATAAGCTAATCGCCGTTCGCCTCACGCATCTAAAACCATCGCCAACTATTGGCAGGAACGATAGACCCACGGAAATAGATCGCCCCGCTTATCACCCGCTTTCGGTTCGCTGCTGAAGCCACCAGAAAGCCACAGGCACCGATTGGCAAAAACGTATTCCCCAGACAATACTGGAGCGTTGGCTGAAGTTTTTTTTCCTACCCACCCACTGCCCTCCTAATTCGGCGGTGGTAGATGGGTCCCGTGCGACGTCGGCCCCGTGGCCCTATCCCCACCCCACATGCACATACGCATACACACCCTGCCTCTCTCTTCCCATCGTTGGCCGGTGCTCCAGGGGCCATTCATCAAAAATCAAACCTTGTTATATAATTGTCGGTTTGGTGAGAGCGCAGCCGGTGGCCGGATCACCGGTGCGGCCGCCTGGGGACCCGGAGGTCCGGCAGTGACTGATGTAGTCCCCGCTGACCATGTCAAAATGGACGGGTCCCCCGCCACAATCAATGCCGACTCATCCCACCCACCGCAAGACCCCACACTACTGCCGCCTTACTGGAGGCCTTTCTTTAACGTCTGTGGCTCCTCGGCGAAGCCAAAAGCCATTATTCTTTGTCTCTCTCGCCTCTTTCCACTCCTCTATCTCTCTCGTTTCAATATTCTGCATTTTTCATTGGATTATAGCAAGGGAAAGGCAATACAAAATCACACCCTATGTTGTTGGAGGATGAATCGTTGACCGGGAACGGTTGTACCTATTGATGTATTCGACAACAAGATGATTTATACATTAATGATGTGTTTTATTGACAAGAGAACCTCAGCAGATATTACTTTAATATTATAAACATATGGATATCTAAATACCACTTTCCAGTGATATATCGTGCAGAGCACTTGCTGTTCCAGAATGGTGAACACACACTAAATGTATAGGAATTTTGGCTGTGCGTGACCTATCGATTTTTCCATGTCGGCAAGGGGTCTAGGATTATAAATCCTCTGTTGGATTATTGTGTCTGATGGCAACACCTAACCCTTGTCCTTCCTGAAGCGGGGCGCCCGCGTTTTAAGGGAGACCCGGGAGGTACTTTGGTACGGCAGAAGATGGCCACGGTGACGGCTTTCATGCCAAACAGCGCTGTTAAGGGACACAGGGAAATTAATATTTCAACCAAGTCCCTTCAGAGGGAATAGCCACCGTCTGTTGGCCTTGGTCAGCAACGCCTGCGGGGGGAGAGTGTGCGCACAGGGGCGTAAAAGAGAAAGTGGGGGGCAACAGGGTCAGCGGTGAGGGTTAGCCATTGTGGTGGGCCACGCAAAGAACCATATTGGGACGGGGAACGAGGTTTTAGATGGCGACTGGCTTATGGTGCTATAGGTCTGGGAGATAGGGGAGAGGAAACCAGTGGAGTGGGAAAATTAGAGTGGACAATAGCAGTATAGGTACTCGCTGGGGTCCTCTGAGGACTAGACTGCTGTTCCTCCAATGATGGGGGGTAAATCGGTTCATGGTGCTCTGGGATGAAGGGTGTTGTATGGGTAAGGGGTGGTCCGAGCCGATGCTCATGGGTAGTGTGAGCTTTTAAGGGATACGGTGGGACAATTACATATTAATGCTTATGCGGAATGATGATGAGAGTAGCCTAACTAATATAGTCCGCTAAAACCATTGGCCTGTAATGATGTCAGGTACAAACCATATCTGCTCCAATCAAAACAGGGACAATGTGAATTAGAGAGTGATTGCTAGGGAATTCAAAATTCAAAATGGTTTCATGGAAAATCTCTATTGCAAGCATCAAGTTTGATTGGCAGTTTTGGGTTGCACAGAACAATCCCAGTAAGTAGGTTGCAACATAATATAAAGGGAAAAGACATTTGGGTCCTTTGGTAATGGGAGTTGGCAGCTTAGAATTGTAAGGATTCGACCTTGAGAGGCAAAGAGGTGGCATTGCGATATGGACCTGCAAGTGGACACGATTTGAGTGATTGCATTGGAGATCCCGGATAGATGGAAATGAAATATCAACGATTGTGCGAACGAGGAATGATAAGGTAGTACAAGTTATAGGAATAATAAATATAGCAATAGACAGAAGGTGGGAGGGTTTGGTGGCGGGTTGATATGGGATGTGGAAGCAGTATGTAGGTGGTAGGCTGCAGAACAGAGTACCGGTCAACCAGCGGTCACAGCAGACCTGACAGGATCTGACCGGCCGCCTATTGTGTGGCGTATTGGATGTCAGGCTCCGGACGCCTTGTGTAATACACGCTGTCACCCTGCGCCTGGTGATCGCTCACGTGGCTCTGCTGTGAGTAGCTCTCTGGTGGCCCTGTGCCGCCTGCTTCTCCCTGAGCTGCTCTTCTGCCCGCAAGCAGGAGAAGTACTTCATCCCCGCACCACCCACGACCCGCTCTTACATTTACATGCCCGGTGCGCCCTTTACGACATACTCCTAGTGCACATCCACCCCGCCCCCTGAGGCACACCTAACTGCTTTTAATGGCAATTAATGCGGGGGAAACTGTCACTTTCATCCACCAATACTGCAGAAATACAGATCAGAAGGGCTGTGCAGCTTGGGAGTTGCCCATAAACCGCGATCTGGTGCAGTATAGTGCGGAAACGGCCTGCGACCTCCTAAGCGACGAACTCGGCGGCGTTATGGGAGGGGGAGGGAGATACAAAACAAGGAGGGGTGAGTGGCGACGAGTAGCTCAGCAGGCATGAGACGAGCTGCTCATGTATAATGTAGCCGGCTTTTGGTGCACGCCGCTGCTGACCAGCAGTAGGAGGGGACCTCGTCTATAGTTGGTGGTTAATCATTCATGGGGCCGAGCATGGCGGCGCGGCGGAGAAGGGCTCGTGTTAGCAGGTAACGTATGATAACGACCCTGAC
This sequence comes from Alentia gelatinosa, assembly GCA_950022655.1. Lineage (NCBI taxonomy): Eukaryota > Metazoa > Annelida > Polychaeta > Phyllodocida > Polynoidae > Alentia > Alentia gelatinosa. The sequence goes on from OX465586.1 coordinate 44,670,475, forward strand.
CAGGTTAGTGCCCTCAGCGTGTCGCCGGGCGAGCAGCTCGCTGCGCTGACAGTTTGCTCAGCGACCCTGATCCATCAGACCCCCGTTTCCTACGCCACTCCTGTCAACCTACCCTCGTCCCGCATTGAAACACGCAAAGTTATCCCCGTGCTACTAAACATGCCCACTCTTGTCCATGTGCACACAATTAGACGCCGACTCCCACGCCAACATGCTCTCTCTCTCTCTCTCTCTCTCTCTCTCTCTCTCTCTCTTGCTTTTTAGCCCTCTCTTTGTACCTGCATCTCTCTTCTTCTTTATCTCTGTATATACATATCTCTAACCCTCATCCGCTTTTTATCCATTCTTAGATTCTCTGCCTGTTGAGCAGCTCAGATTCTAGAGGTATCCCGCATGCGGAGCAGAAATGCAGCATTTGGCAAACTGCCTCATGTTGCACTGCACAAGAGCAGATCGGGACAAGGGGGGAAGTGCCCCGCACGCGGTTGTTTAGAAACAGGGCACCGGCGGTGCTGAATTAATGGCTAGTTTCCTCAGCCTTATTTCATGCTCGGCGCATTAGTCCAGCCTGGGCATATAATTCGCCGGTCATCTGCTCGGATGTTTCCTCTCGTTGACGGCGCCGGATGACCTCTGGGGGAGGCGGCAACGGGGCCCCTGCTGTCACTGCCGCTCCCACTGCCCCCGGGGAAGTCTCATTTGTCTTCAGCCATAGCGGCTGCCCGTCACACGCACTACGGATTATTTGCCAGCACTACACCTTTACCGTAATACCCCTTCTCGTCTGACACAAAGTTTTTAAGGCAAAGGGTCCGCCACTGGACATTGCTATTGTTACGTTCTAGAATGTTGATTTTGTTAACCATTTTTTACCATAGCTTTCCTTTGCAATTGGTGATTAGAACAAGCCAATCATGTCTCTATTATTTGGAGCCAATAGACTTGGGTCATTATCTTTAAAATGTCACTGTCCCAAGGATAATAACAAAGGAGTAAATTTCTGAATTGACAGTTTGAGTTTAGTGTGGGTTATATGAAACCTCTCACCAACATCTCAGAAGACCTGTTCATGTTGGTAAATAACCCCGCAAGTATTGCTAGCAATACTTTCAGGTTTCATTTTCCGGTTTTGAATGGTGAATATGGAAGAAAAACTGTATTACCTGCTTTTTCATGAGGCTTTGGGGAAGGATTATGATGAAAGATAGCCACACCTTTTATTCTAAAGTATATTCCCGTGGATAAACAGCACATTAATGACGTATCCTTTCTAATATCATGAGAATGATAGGTTTCTGATGGACATCCTATCAAATTACCATGAGATGTGAACATCATGGCAGACTCCTCATAAGATCCTAGAAGGTATTGGCTTTATCCAAGTATATCTTTATTGGGACGGACTCGCTGAATAGTTATATAGAGCCACTCAGGCCTGTGTAGGATCGCACAGGCGTTCTACGGGACTCGGCTTAGGTTCAAACTGCCGACACTCACGTATCTTCATTTAGTTGGGAGGAAGTTTTACGGCGACAACGCTGCACCGCTACCAGATGACGCAGCTCTCAGTGCGACACATCAATCCTTGAACAGCGGTCGTTGAAAACGCGGCCTAATTGTTAATTATGATCACACACTCTCTCATTACGCACCTGGGCCGGAAGTAGGCCCGTCCCAGCAGCCCCCTGCGCCGTGTGCGCGCGCAAGCTGCGCCCGCTGTGCCTCTGACCACCAGTTTCCGCTTAATAAGGGGGAGGGTGCACTTCTGGTGTTGTGAAACAAAATTGTGGTCATTTACTGTCGCCGTTTGTTTGAATAAAGAGAAACAAATACTGCTGAGATTGGTTTGTGATTTGCATAGTTGATGTTGGTCATTACTGAAGGGGAGGAATTGTAGATTGGACGGGGGCTGCCGCATGTATCTCTGTATAGCCGAGCCGGAATTAAGCGCACATATCTCAATCCCTATAGCTACGAGTAGCTTCAATCGCAAGCTCCCCCTTTCCGCCAGCAGAGCTCAGTAAAACAAAAAAGGTCCATAGACTCGTCTTCTGTTGCCTGGTCAGACAAGCAGGGGGCCCGTTTTTTAATGTGTATAATAAGAAGCAGCAAGGCCATTACAAGCATGATAATGGTTCACAATAGATCATTTCCCTGTATCGACAGTACAACCTTTAAGATGCCTCTTATGCCCGATGGAGGCAGCGAAACTCTCTTTGTACTACCTCTGCTCACGCATGAGAGTCTCACGTATCAAACTTGAGATTGCTCTCCTAACAGGAACGATTTTCTCCTTGTGTTTTTCTCAGTTTTCATGCTGTGTTGCATTTCTTATCGGGGCTTTCTTTTCACACGCTTACTAGAATGAAATGTCAGAGTTACATGTACACAACATTAAGAAGCCTGCAGAACGAACATCATTATGATTTGTATGAAGAACATTGTATATTGTGAACCCATATATATTCCTGTGTAATTAAGAGGTGAATTCACAAGGAGCCTACAGTGATGTGTTTTTAGAAATATCACGTGCAATTGTATACCTTCATGATGAATTTTCTAGAGACTTTTAGGATTCTTTGATAGTATCAATACAGTATCAGTAATTGCTTCACTTTGACTCTTTTCATTATCATCATGTTGTAGGCTTAAACCTAGGACCAATTTATCCCTATTGATATTTCCCTTGCGACCAAGACTTATACTCTTTTATCGGCGATGAACTCCCGAATATAACTGGTGGCGGAGTACAGTAATCACTGACAAATACTTATATAGAGTATTGTTTATATTACGATTCGAGTGCGGTTCTAGATTTATCTCACCCCTTTCACTGTTATGGACCTTTAAATCTCTTGTTTTGTCTTCTCTCTGCAATCTTGTCCGCTGAATGGTCAATCACCTATGACATCTTCTCATATTCACTACGCCACGACCATGGCGCAGTATTGTCACTTTACCGGGGTGATCGTTGAGTATTTTTTTCTGACGTCATTCCTATGGCTAAACTTGTACCACGAGTGAGTCATTAGTGATTATGTACATTATGTCGGAGACACACCAAGCGAGAAACGCAGCGATTTCCGAAATCGCCAACACAAAATGGCGAGTATGTGCGCTATTATTCTATATTTCACATGAGATTTGCTTCCTAGACACTGACTTATGGGTGGGAGACATTACTATGAAATAATTTTTCACATACATGCTATTTTGTGTTTGTGATTACAGAGATCGTTGCCTTGATGACTCGATTGATGTGTCTCCGGTGTCATAGTTAATCGATAAATATGTTATCAAAGGGACCAACGTTGCTTGGGATGCATTGGCGATACCTCAAATAGATGTATAATGCCTATTAGTTCGTCATTCCTTCTGGGAATCCCCTTCCCTTTTGCAATTCATTGATGTAAGAAATGGGACTTGAAGATGTAGTGTTCTAGCAAATCCCCCGTTGAGCAAAATTATCATCTTCTCGAGGGCCATTTGCAGCACAGGGCCCGCTATAAAAGCCATCTGGCAGGTGTTGTGAAAACTTCTTGGTCGTTCTTTTAAGGAGTATCCATTAGATTAACAATGCCTTTTTAGTGGAGCAGGGGAAGCACAAAAGCCTCCCGGGGCCGTTTGTCAAGTGCGACGTGCTCTCAAGGACAAGTGACCGCGTCGTTTTTACCCCTTCACGTCATAGTGTGGGCAAACAAGGCCCTCGCATCCTCCCCCTGTCCACCCTGCCGTTCCCCAGCCCTCTTCCCCTCCTCACATTCAACCGCTAGCACAGAGCCGAGGGCCCCGCTGCGGCTGCCGGGAGTAGACATCTTGTTTCTGGCCGGGTGGGCAGCCAGGTTAGGGGACTTGGGACGCTTAGAAGAAGAAAAGCACGTGTCAGAGGGTTGTAAGACGGATGACCCGGGGACAGACGGGAGACTGGCCGCGCTCTGTCGGGCTTTTACCGTCCATGTTCCGGGAGCGGAGCTACCAGGGGCTGCCCTAACCTGGTGTAGGCCCATTGAGCTGTCCCCTGATGTAGAAGCAACAAATTCCGGCGGTGCCATGCACAGCACACAGCGAGTAGAAGCAGGGCAATCGGGCAGCAGAGGGCCTGCTGCCTTCCGGCGCTTGCTATCTGACAAGGGACGGACACAGGCAATTCAGCTCATCGTTCTTAGTCTTGAGCTAGCCCCCTGAATGACCTCAGAATCTGAATCTCTGTTAAACCCCCACTGACCACGCAGCCGTGAAGAAGCCATGGCTAACTCTGTGGCCGTCGCACTTGAGGCGTACACACTAAGCACCCGTCAGTGTATAGGGAAACGCGCGCACGTGCTGTAAGATGTATGTGTTCTCTCTTTGAGGACGGATCACTATCGCCTTCCCCCCATTCTGCCTAATGGCTGCTCGGGTGAGATAATGTACCCCCACAACAATAACTCATGCCCTATACAACTCCCTAGCCAACCCACATTCCATGTATACGTTATCGTCCGGGCGTCCACCAAAAAAATCAACACGCCACATGTAGGTGTGAGCCCATGGTGGCTTTGGGTAGAGTTATTAAAGCAGACAATGAATCTTGGCACACAGGGACGGGTTCTTTCATTAACATATAATAGATTTCTCTTTCACTGAGCTGAGAACGAGTTTTTTCTCTTCAGATCAGTGACGTCCTACACAAAACTAATCACAGATCATAAATTGTTTGATAATGTCACTAGGACTACATGATATTTAATTCAACCAGGTACAACGTGTAAAACCTGCATGTGATGTTTCCAATTTTTATGATCGAGAAAGGTTGATCGTGTTTATTCGCAAGAAACTGTTCAGGAAAAGCTACTAATTATCCTTCAACAAGGTCCTTTATAACGCATTTCATTGAGACTACTAGGTCATGCTTAGAGCATGTAACGAAGGTTATTTACATGAAATATGCATCTGATAGTACAATGTTACATTCTTTTGAACACCGTTATATCACAGTGTCTCCAAAGAACTGAATTGCATCTTTTTCTTAGGGTTGGGCTGTGGCCGAAGTCCTAATATAGGCAAATATTCCTCTTCCTGCTATGAAACCGAAATTATCTTTTCCAGTCTATAGATATGACATGTAGCCTACATATCGAAACCAAGTATCCTATATAACACTGCAGTTTCTCAATCTTCTTTCCTTTCAAGCCCATCACAACATCCTTAAAACCATAGGCATGTCCGGGGGGCGCGCCATATACAGCGTCACGCCCGTCTCTAATTTCATCGTCCGTATCCGATAGTTTTGTTTGAATCTGCTTCCATCAATGGCCACAACAGCGTCCACCGTCAATATGACAATCTGAGACTGACAATACCTCCCCCAGCACCCCCAGCCCCTGTCCCTGCCCCCTCACCGCTGTCAGCCCACCCCTTTCACCCCGGACGACCGATACCCAATAGAAGGATCCTGGGTGACAAGCGTCGGTCGAATCGGCGGTCTCCGCCGGCCAAGGTGGAACATGGCTTTTAGATTACAAAGATAGAATTGAAGTAGCCTGACTAATGCGCACTAAAGAACCAGAGCAACCGAAGACGAGAAAAAGGCTGAAATCCGAGTCGTCCTCGTTCCTGGGGACTCCGATCGATGGCGCTGGCGCATGCCGGGTTAGGGCCGGTGTGTACGGTTCGTGCTATGCGGACCCGTATCACATTCCGGGGCCTTCCGCAGAGCCGGGCCTTCGCAAAGGTGATCAAATTGAATGTAATCTCCCACCCGCCCCTCATCAAGCCATTCCCATTCGTGCCACATACGGAGGGAAACGACCTGTTTATTTATGGGGAGGGGGATTTCAGTTGTCCTCTTTAGATTTGTATTTTATTTTTTAGAAAGGAGAGTGATTGGGAGAACATTGCGTGTGAGATCGTATCCAAATAAACCCAATTTCCTTGAGTACTTTAAAACGACCGCCGCTGGCTTTTATCTCTCTATGGCCACATCTACTCCCCCATCACTGGTAATTGGGAAAACAATGCAATATTCAGCTTTTACACAGAAGGATGTCATTTAGAAGGAGAACAAAAAATGTACTTCACTTTTCTTCTCCAGGCAGATGACAAGCATAATTGAGTGTATCGTTTCTTAATTTTCTCAGAATCTGTACATGAAACTGGTTCACATGGTACAAAGGCTACTGGGTCAATGTTATACTTTTCCTCTCCAGTTAATGCAATTATTTATCTTGAGTCTCATAACTTCACCAAACTTTTAAGATAATGTTGTTATTCATTCCTTTACAGAGTCTTCCATGGACACTCATAACATCATATAATTGATCAGTATAATCATGATAAATGTTTTACCCAAAAATTCACAATATGAAATTAACAAACGGGACTATTTTTTGTATTCAATGATAGATATTTCCCTAATAACATTGTGCTTTTTGTTGTTTTACAGTGTCCATACACGGTGCATCACAACTCGAAAATAGTGGGGCTGACATCACCACGACGGCTACCTCCAGCCGACGCCACTTGCCCGCCTGAGGGTGCTACACCGGATATGACGTTTTCTCCCGACAGACGACCCACGAAACGACCCTACCCCTTCCAGATGTGCCCTACGAACGACTCCGGTCCCAAAGAGGCAGAGGTATAGCATAGCTACATAATGCAGGTCCCGCTGTCCATTAGGCCATGCAACTTTAAGCAGTGTCGCTAACATTACCGTGCTTTCGTCCTTCCCCCATGCTGCTCATACTGTAGGAGTGTCGAGTAGGGCCCTCTCCAAGCACCAGTAGCGGTGTTAACAGAGGGGGCCGGGTGTGACCAGAGGGCGGTGGCTGTGATGGCAGGATGGCGGTGGTGATAGGAGAGAGGGTGGTGGCCATAAGCCTTGCCTGGTTCTGGCTAAGACAAATGCCCGCACTCTCACTGCTACTTAAAAGGCACCGACCGTTCCGACTCCTCCACCTGATGACTGCCACTTTCAGTGGCGGTTAAAACGAAGCCATTCCATTCAGTGCCATCTGCAATAATGTGATAGAGACTCGACGGGGCCTGCTTGATGACTGGTCCTGGCGTCTATTTCAGGTGTGGTAAAACTTCGGGTTTTCAGAAAAGTGTCCAAAGGACACGAAACCCAGACCTCAGGGGTTTACAGACACATTCATTATTAGTTTTAGTTTTCTCATAGAAAATTTGTGTACAAATATAGCTTGGATTCCTGAACATAATGTATATGTTCAGAATAGATCATAAAACGATATGTACGTTATTGTATTGGCTGACATCAACTAATAATTTCCGAATCGTTATACGGGTCTTGTTTCATTTGTTTGCCTTGTCCATAAAACTTTCAAATTACAATTTATAAATTTTAACCCTTATCAAGACAAAAAAAATGTCCATTTTACTGTCTCAGTGGAAACTTATTTGGAATCACGCCGGCAACTACAGAACGTCACTGGTGCCCTTCCCAGACGACATACACCCAGCACTAGCGCCTTGGTTGTGTCGCTGGTGCTCGTCCTATTTTCTCTAAGTCATGGCACCGCACGTCCGGGACCAGCCCCATCACGTTGGCCGTAAACGCCTCCGCCGGGACGTTAATTAAGCAAAATGGCTGCGGCGCCTTTAAATCCTACGCCTTCTGAATGATTTGTGTCGACAACAATTAAAGAATCTCCCTTATTGGAATCGGAAGTGCTGCATGGTTAAATTAGCCTTGGGACCCTCACTCTCCTACCCCGCCATCCTAATCTAATGTTACAAAAAAAACCGGCATGTTCACAGGTAGAAATCACGTGTTTTAGGTACAGGAGCCAGGTGTGTGTTAATGACAGCGGCGGTCGGCCCAGGTGTGTCCTCCGGGCGGCCCGATAGAGCGGGGTGTGGGCGTCATGAGAGGTGCGAGCGGGCCTGTAATGTGCGTCTGGGTCCCGTTCCAGTCTCATGGTGGGAATCGGCTTTGATGTGACGACGTAAAAATGTCGCCACAACGCGTTATGACGTCCGCCGGTTACATTCCCTCCCCGGAATGAGCTGCTCGCGGCCCGCCACGTGAGCAGCTCGCCCCGCCCGTAAAAGCACCGCCCGTACCTTGCCCGCTTTTACGACGTCTTTTTACGTTTGATGGAATGAGGAGGGCTGCACGTCCCGCGGCGGCTAGACACCCCCGGGTAGTACTTACTGGTGAGGCCTGCGTATGTACACCTGTAAGGCTGTGCACATCAGGTTGTTATTGTGGGCAGAGGCAACAAAATTGAGTGCAGGGGAAACTTGTGGAACTTTATGTGGCAAACTGGAACGTATAATGGCACGATGCCCTGCAGGCAGAGCTGCTCTGAGCCTGCCATGCAGAACATGTTACCTCATGCCTGTTACATCATACAGCTGGCCTTGACTGTGTCCTGTCAGGCTTATTACCCCCCTCATGTCACTTCAGATTATTCATTACACATTGATGGCCAATTTGAATTAATCCATTTATAGGCATATTGCCACATGGCTGTACGGTTCTCGCTTTAAGACGTGAAAGAGAGTGCCCAGTCAATCTGCCACTTGGTATTATTCCATCTCGACATCGTATGCAATACGATTCCATATTACTTTGGGTGCGATGCACCCTCTCATTGTGCTTGCATCAAATCCACTGCTTACTGGACTGAGATAAACCATTCAAAACGTCCATTCTAGGTATTCTGGTAAAGATATGTCCGTTTAAATATAAGTATATACGTGAAAGCCGAGAATTCAATAATACTTCCTTTTGATTCTTCCTCGAAAAATTAGATTCCTAAATCTGTTGACTGAACCATATCTAAATTGCAATTGTTGCATGTGAAATACGGGATCACCAAACCTTGCATAGGTTTAGTACATATGTTTTTCGGACTGTTAGTTGTAACCATACCTCTTGCCAAAAAGGTTAGAGATTAGTTAGAGACTCACTGGTTTAAATGTATATCACCAATTGCCGTATATGTGAGGCCTTATCATTTCTGCTTCGTTATAGATGTTATTCTACTATATAACAGGATTATGTACACAAGTTTGGTCATGCTGTTTACATAATTAGCCTCGTTTCGTGGTTTCAGATGCATCAACTCTTGGAGGTTTTACGGCCAGCGGATACGGAGAGCGCATGTTCTGGTGATGGGTCTAATCCTGACAGTGGCAGAGGGGCGAGTGAACATGGCCACCAAGAACTAGGTAGGTATACTCGAGCCTGATCCATGCAGAAATCTCATATATGTATATATATATATATATATATATACATATATATATATATATATATATATATATATATATATATATATATATATATATTTCAACATATCTCAACATCATTCGCAATCTTGATTTTTGTCGAGATTATTAAGATTCTATCATCAATATATACCAATTATAGCCTCATGGGAATCCATATTCTAATTGCACGCAGATATTTCAGAAATCTATTTCTTCTTGTCTATTGCTATAGATCATCTATATCTTGTGTAAGTATTAGATATGATTCACACATCTTTCTCTGCTTTTATAATACATGTACATGCTGTAGAGATTGTGCAGGATACATTCAAATCTGAATATTCCAATTGTGAATTTAATTTCTATACGTTTACACTCCATATCGCATTTGCACGCTTACACATCTTCAAAGCACTCTTCATCCAAACTAATTATGAGGCCCTAGGCTGCTCATTATCCATCTGGTTGCCCCACTTGATCATGAAATCGTTAGGAAAATACATCGTCCTGTGGCGCTCTTCAAAAATAGGTCGTCACGTGATTGGATAAATCACTTGGAGAGGAATTATGAGCACAATTACGACTTCCCGAATCCCAAAGGTGCACTATTTCCTGTCGGTAAAAGAAGTAATTCGCCCAGGGTGGCGAGATGTCTAAATGACTAGTTTTAACGACGTTGCCTCAGTCTCCGCAGGGCAATGATGTGACACCAACAGCAATGCTTTAGCAGTACCATTTATCGATTATGGCGATTCGATTCATCAATGTTAATTTATTCGCCAATAAAGAATGAATATAATGCTCGATTAGCAGCATTGATGGTGATGTAAAATACTGATAAAAGGCATCCTTATCTATATAAGATAAAAAGAGGTCAACCCCAGTCAGTTTGTCAGTTAGTCAATATTAATCAGCTGCTTCTATGATTCGTTTATTTATGGATAATACGTCCCACATGGCTCGTGCTTTTAAAGATCTATAAGTCCTGGTTAATTCAAAAGAAACCATCACAATCATGACTTTTTATGTGCGTCGTGTTATTGCACGTCCCTTTCAGTGCCCGGCGCGCGTGTGTATGCCTGGTGTGTGTGTGTTTGGTGGCGGCCATAAGTATGGGTTTTTGTAAACATGGTTGGTGGTCGGTCTGGTGTAGATCAGAGATACTGGTGGCTCCCCTAGCGGCCCATGTTGATGTCCAGCCGGGGCCGCGAGCTCTGATCTATCGGTGTATTTATCCTGATGCCTCGCACGGCCCTAGAACACAGTCCCCGGATAAATTCATTACGCGCAGAGAGAGCGCCCTGCAACGAGCTTAGGGTAATCCAATCGTGGGCGAGACATAGTGGCATGATAATAGGTTGTAAAGGCCAGGCCAACACCACTGACAATCACACTGCCTTATTGGGGCGAAGCACAGCCGAGTCAGCCGGCGTGCGTTGCTAGTTTATCCACAGCACCCCCTCACACCACCTTTCATCGAGCAGCTCACCCACTTAACCACAAATTGTTGGATTGTTTCGTGTAGTCTCAATCAACGCTTATCAAGTTGGAGGGGTTTTATTTAGTTTTTGAGTCTGGATGGTTATATTTTTTTGTGCTTATTCGTGATGTTGTTTTGATAGAAACGAGATTGCTCACTGGATTCTGAACAGAGTTGAACGATGATGGGTTTTGTGTCTAGCTGAAGTTGGATACTGATACCAAGTTTGCCTCCTGGTGCAATGGGATGCCGTCATCCTGACCTTCTATTAGCCTTTAGTCTCAAACCGACACTTCACTGATGTAGCACGGTGCCCCTCCGCCTATCGCCCTTTATATATTGTAATTATCCCCTCTTCTTCCCATCCCATTTCCTTCACCCTCCCCCAAACCCCAATATATTTTCACGCCTGGCCCAGCGGCGACAGGAAAACATTGATAGCTCCGCCACACGGTGCTAGGTGGAACTATAAGTGGTTCCTATCATACTGACACTGTTTGCAATACGCGCGTTTCGGTAACATGTGGCGCTACCTGTTTTAGAGGCATCTTATATGTAGTACATTCCGTGTGTTTGCACCAATCTGTCGTTATACGATGCACGTGCATATTCCGCCATGTAACCCCAGTGTTAACATTCCTAAGCCATTTTGTCCAATGACATTCAATGGTCTAGTAACCCAAGAGAATTGTAGCGTCTATTTAGCTATATCATTGCGATATACTTCATGCAGTCGCGGTGCCACCTGCTTTACTAATCAAGATCCAGAATTTAGTCGTTTTGTATTAAGTCTCCTTCATTGCGCTTCAGCGTCACATCTCGACAAATCCACGACTAGGCACTGACGGCGTATAGGCCAGTGAAGTAACAGAGGATACCCCAGGTACCACCTTCGCCCATTTGGCCTGTGCATGCCCACCCAATACCCTTAATCCCACAGACCTTGCAGTGTGTGCCTTCCAATCGGCCTCATACTAACCCACATATACTCTCCCACGTCCACGTTCTTTTACCTACACTTACATGGTATATATGTACGTACGTCCCTTTTTATCGCCCACCTCATGTAACAGATGTATACGTTGGTCAGCTCACGTTTCATCTGCCCTGCAATCCTCCGTTTAATTACACCCCCAGAACAGACAATTTTGATATAGCTTATTTGCTGTGTGAGCCACTCCTCGTCCGTAGTACACTCCAGAAGTTGGTTTGTTTGTGCGCTGGCTCCCTTTGCATTCAACATCCTTGGTAATGATTTCGCTCCCTGGCAAAATAACCTGGGATTCCGACTCAGTTAAACATATATTTTCATCTCATATGAATGTTTTACACCTACACTCCCAAACACCTTAGGAGAAAAACATACCAGCTCCGCGGATCACAAAGCACTTTGAATTGACACCAAGTGAGCTTTATACTGCACTTTACTACTAGATGCGACACTCGTCTAGGTCACATTCATTATAAATCACGTCTAATAGGTTTTATAACTGTATGAAACATCATGAAGGGAATCTCCTAAATCAATCTCAATAATTCCACTTCATCTCCACTGTAAATTATATTCTAAATAAAATCTATAGACGGAATATTCTAGCATTCATTAGGATGCACGGTAAGTTACCTTCCTAGTTCCTAAAATTCATTGAAATTTCTGTTTGCTCGGATAACTAACGTTAATCTAGACAAATCATATAAGCTTATCTAATCAGTACATGTATTTAATAGGCATAATGGCTTCCGTGCTCCTAACACAATACACAACTCGCTGTCGCTGTGCTCCTCTGAAGACCCGTGTGCCCGCTCCCTTCCCCTGTTTCCGTATACTACTCAGGGGTCTGTTTAACATCGGACGAGCGAGACTTTGAAAGCTCGTATGGAGGTCGTCCAGTCAGTCTCGTTCAAGAAGCACGTCGCTCGTCCCTGGACGAGCCCCGTACGATACGAGAGAGCTGCCATGAGAAAGTCTCGTTCAACAAGAAACTCGTCCAACGGAGAAACCTCGTCCACACTCTCCTACATCGTCTGAAGGTCTCGCATACAGACGACACCCCAAAGGGGTGTCGTAGCTGAAGCTGAAGCCTGTGATAGTGGACCTCCAAAAGGACTGTGATACGCTCTGACACACTCTGACACCCCAATATGGCCTGACAGGCTTCCAACATGCTTCACGAGAGCGTTCCGGTATAAGAGCAAGGTTTCTGATTATACCCCCTCCTCCCCTCACCAGTCCTCACTCACCAGTCCTGACTCACTAGTCCACATTCACCAGTCAACACTCACTAGTCCTCACTCACCAGTCCTCACTCACCAGTCCACACTCACCAGTCCACACTCACCAGTCAACACTTACCAGTCCTCATTCACCAGTCCACACTCAACAGTCCACACTCAACAGTACTTACTTACCAGTCCACAATCACCAGTCCACACTCACCAGTCCTCACTCACCAGTCCACACTCACCAGTCCTCACTCACCAGTCCTCACTCACCAGTCCACACTCAACAGTCCACACTCACCAGTCCTCACTCACCAGTCCACACTCGCCAGTCCACACTCAACAGTCCGCACTCACCAGTCCTCACTCACCAGTCCTCAATCACCAGTCTTCACTCACCAGTCCTCACATATACTTTGTGACCCATGTTGAGTCACACACTAACTAGCCTCACTAACTAGTACTCACTCACCAGCACTCACTCACCAATACTCACTCACCAGTCCTCACTCACCAATCCACACTCACCAATCCACACTCACCAGTCCTCACTCACCAGTCCTCACTCACCAGTCCACACTCAACAGTCCACACTCACCAGTCCTCACTCACCAGTCCACACTCGCCAGTCCACACTCAACAGTCCTCACTCACCAGTCCTCACTCACCAGTCCTCAATCACCAGTCTTCACTCACCAGTCCTCACATATACTTTGTGACCCATGTTGAGTCACACACTAACTAGCCTCACTAACTAGTACTCACTCACCAGCACTCACTCACCAATACTCACTCACCAGTCCTCACTCACCAATCCACACTCACCAATCCACACTCACCAGTCCTCACTCACCAGTCCACACTCACCAGTCCTCACTCACCAGTCCTCACTCACCAGTCCTCACTCACCAGTCCTCACTCACCAGTCCTCAATCACCAGTCCTCAATCACCAGTCCTCAATCACCAGTCCTCAATCACCAGGGTCACACATACTTTGTGACCCATGTTGAGTCAAACATACTGAGTGACCCTTTCTGAATGCCATATTCTGAGTGATCCGTTCTGAGTTACACATACTCAGTGACCCTTTTTGAGTGACCTATACTAAGTAACCCATTCTGAGTGACGCATACTGAACGACCCATTCTGAGTGATACATACTCAGTGACCATTTCTTAGTGACACTTAATTAGTTACCCTATGTAAGTGACACATACTGAATGACCCTTTCTGACTGACCCATACTGAATGATACATACTTAGTGACCCTTTCTCAGTGACCCATACTGATCAATTCTGAATGACATAGATACTGAGTGACCCACCCTGGGTGATTCTTTAGTAGTAGTAACTGGTAATCAGAACTAGAAGAGTAATAGGGTAATGTAACCATGGCAACAGTGACGCAGTGATGCCGTAAAATAGTTAAAAAGGTAGTGTCGTTGGAACTGTAACATAATAAGTAGGGTTAAAATAATAATGCGGTAATGGTATCACGGTAACGATAGCGAGGTAACGGCGTTAGAATGGTAACATAGTAACAACATTAACGTAATACTAACGTGGTTAGGGTGTAACGAGATTAGAAAGGTAAGAGAGTGATACAGTAACGGGGTTAGAATGGTAACGCAGTAGCAGGGTTAAGGATGGGGGTAAGGCGGTTAGAACCGTAACATGGTAATGGGGTTAGAATGGTAATGCAGTAAGTAATGGTTATTCGGTAACAGGGTTAGAATGATAACGTGGGTATGGTAACATTGCAAAGGGTCAAGGTTATACAGTGTAGAGGGTAACATGGAAACCTCGTTATATTGCAAATTGGGTAATGGTGTTAGAATGGTAATGCAGCTAAAATGGTAATGTGTTTGCAGAGCAAATGCGATAATTTTACCAATAGTGTGTATGGCGCCATACCAGCACAGTATGGTGGTACACCTCAACTACCACTTGCATAGCATAGTTTGGTATTTGGAGTAATTTTAGGCATAGGTGTATAGTACTATGGTAATGGTAACGCGTGTAACATGGTAGTGAGGTTAGAATTGTAATGCAGTAAGAACAGTAACCTGGTAATGGGGTTGGAAAGGTAACACAATAATCGTACAATGGTAAAATTAATGTGGTAACAGAGCTTGGTAATGGTAATACTTCTATCATTGTAACGTAGTAATGGGGTTAGAATGGTAATGCAGTAACCATGATATAACAGTAACATAGTTAGAATGGTAAATTGGTTATGAGTTAGAGCTGTAACGCAGTAACAGGGCTAGAATGCTAACGCAGTACGTTAATGCAGTAACCGGGTTAGGATGGTAATGCGGTAATTGGGTTAGAATGGTAATGCGCTAATGGTAACGTTATAACTGAGTAAGCATGATCAGGCTGTACCCGGGTTAGAATGGTAATGCAGTAACCAGGTTAGAATGGTAAAGTAGTAACCAGGTTAGAATGGTAACCTGGTAACGGTATGCTGTTATGGGATTAGAGCGGTTACGCGGTTAGAACAGTAATACGAAATGGTAATATGATAACAAGGTTAGAATCGGTTAGTAACACGGTAACGGTAACGTGGTAACTGGGTTATAACCTGGACTGCAATATAACGCATTCTTAGGTAGCGTAACGCAGTTAGAATGCAACATTGATATCATATATCATTTCCATATGAAATTTAAGCATGATGTGATACCTACATTCCGTGGAAGTTTCATATAGATATTGATAGATTAATTGATTTATTTCCTTTATTTATTACTGGAAAGTGGAAAGCTGTTGTGACTGAGCAATTGTCTATGGACGCTCATAATAGTCAAATACATTGTGCGAAAAATTCAACAAAAAGTTGTGAGGGGGGGGGGGGGGTGGGGGGATGGGGATAGTCCGTTTTGCAGTTTGTTTTGCCTTTCGAAACGGTCCCGGAAGTTGATATTTGGTGCGGGATGCATCCCTCACTGGTCCCCTGCCTGTCACGGTCACCTCCAGCGGACGACCTCTCGTCTGGACTCATATAGGTCAAACGTAAGAGAATCTGTACGAGCGATAGGCCCTGCCCTGGACGACATGCCTTATTAAACCACATTAGACGATCATCGCCCAGAACCTCGTCCCTCGCCTTGTATCTCGTATCGTCCAGGTCAATTCCCGCTCGCCCGATGTTAAACAGACCCCAGGCCCGTCGCCGTCGCCACCACCGCTGTGTTCATCCTGCTCACTCTGGTGAGCTTCTGTTCGATTTTGCCGGGAAAGCAAACAAATACCGAGCTGAGATGAGTACAGCTTGTGCTGGAGGCTGTCCCGGCGTACACGATATTAAATAATGCACATGAATGCTGCGTCACGACAGCAAAAGTTAGCGATACGAGGCGGAGTGGCTATGTTCAAAGATGTAGCCTACATGGCAAATACTAACAGTATTCTTGACACACTTGTAGGTTCGGGCGTGATAGACGGCGATGTGCAGAGGTTTTTTGTCAGTCTGTCAATGCTGGGGGAGGAGGAGGAGGAGGAGGCGTATCGCAGGTTTCTCCGTGAGCTGCTCAGTGCTGGGCGACAGCGAGCAGCTCAGTGCGGCTCTACCATACATTGTCTTGTACTCCCCCTGGCGGAGTAGAGGGCCTGGGGGTTCCAGGCTAATCTTGTCGGTTGGCGGGTGGGTTGGAGGGGGGACGGATCGGGTAGCAGGCCGAGGCGCCGCCTGGGGCCTGGTGTCACCCTCTGGTGAGCCGACGCCAGGTCAGTAGGAAGACTACACCCGGCTCTATCACCTAAACAACACCTTTCCAACAAACATAAACCAATGAAAGTGTCATTTAGGAGCTGCTCACACTGCTGGCCTTTACTGAACACGCTCTTCTCCTTTATATTGGATGAAGCAGGCCTGCTCTAGTTAAATGCTCCTCCGGCTAAACAAGTAGGAACATGGCACGTCTTGGCTGGGAAGAGGAGCTCACAGATAATATATACCAGTAGTTAAGTCTAACTACCGCGGAACGAGCAGCTCAGCGTTAAGAATGGCCCGCAGCATGGAGGGAGTCGTCACCCGACGCCGTCAGCCGGGCGGCTCTAGGTAGGAGCAGCTGGGTTCCTACCCCACGCGCTGCTCAAACAGTGTGTAGTGCCTGACTATATATTGAAAGACATCCCACCTCCCTTCTCTCTCTCTCTCTCTCTCTCTCTCTCTCTCTCTCTCACATACACAGACGACCCTACACAGTCTGGCGGTCACCAAAAAGTAATAGTGTGCAAGCCTAGCAGCCAGCAGCACAAATCTTAAGCCGTCTCTGCAGTGGTGTATATCTAGGGAGAGTCACAGGGTGTCTACTTTGTTCGTACAGACGGTGTTAGAGATGCCCCTTTTTCTTATATATTAATGTATAGTGTGGGAATTACACGGTAAAGCACGTGCTGACGCCGCTTGCCGTGCTAGGGGTCCCACTGAGAATTACCTTTCACCCCTAGGAGGTGTAGACCACCTGAATTATTGGCCGTCTGGTGTCGCCACTGTCCCAGAAGACTCATGGGGAGCGTGGAATGAGGGAGGCGTTGGAGCCTCTGTCCCTGTAGGACGCCTGGAGGAGTCTCTCCTTCATTTCGGATTATTGCGTTATTCTAATCTATGCTGGCTATATCGACTTTGCAGTTTGCGAACATGCCAAGCCTGAATAGCTTCTGAGCGAGAGTGCTTTTACGCTAGGGGGGGAACCCATGGATACATCTAATATGGTGCATTAAGAGGGAAAAGTCGGTGGCTCTCTTTACCTATACCGGGGGAAAATGATGATAGCAATAAAAAAGAGAGAAAAAAATGGGAAGCCCATCTCCGGGCCTGGCCCTGAGCACGTCTATCTGCGCTCACTGGGGGTTGGCTAGAGTGTCCAGCCAGGCCATGTTAGAGGTCGAGGTAAATCTCCAACATGGCAGAAATGATCGCTCAGTCAGTGTCCTCCCCCGGGCCCGGATCTGTATTAACCCGGGCCGATATGTAAGCCACTCATCCTGGCTCGTCAATTTAAACAAAACCATAAATCGATGGATGGTAATTGCTTTTAGTGCGAACGTTCTATAGCTTAGAGAATCGTGTGTAATATACACACACACATTTATATATAAATATATATATATATATAAATATATATATATATATATATATATATATATATATATATATATATATATATACATAAACATGTATATATATATACATATATATTATATATATATTTAAATATATATATATATACATATACATATATATATATAGTTGCTTCTCTATCCTACAATGCATACAAAGTGATCGTGCCCATATGTTCTTCTTCGACGTCTCGTCTTTCCCGTTCCAGACTACCACTACCATTACAGGAGTGGCTTTCTTCTCCAGACTGTATTAAGAGTTATGACCAGGCCCGGGGACTCTGCTGCACCCCACCACGACGTTAACCCTTCGCAGCCACTCATTCAAATTGACCGTTGATTTATCGCGACGACTGTAAAAGCACCATCGGTAATCGAGCCTCGGAAATGAAACAGAAATTCCGTGCCATATCCGCGAGTGGTTTCTTCCGTAAAGTAGCGCACTCCATCACATCAGTAGCGTAAAGATGGCGGGGAGGACCGCCACTTCAAAATGCGGAGAGAGGAGGGAGACGACGTACCTGCTCGCTGCGTTTGGGGAGAAAAGCAGCAGCCTTACATCATGCTGTAATGGTCTTGGCCTTGATATGGTTATAGAGGGCAACCCTCCGTGGTAATTCGCCGCCCAGTCCGAGCTGCATATTCATGCAAAACCTGCTCAGACGTACTGCCCAGGCGACAGCCGAATGGTAATATATTCCGCCACCCAGTCCCACTGGCGCCTCTATCACTTGCAATAGCGCGAGAATCAGACGATGCCTCTCCTTACACCACCTCCTACTCCCACGCTGGTATTGTCTATGTCTTCTCTATCAGAGCCTCTTACTCTTTCACTATCTCATCGTTACCCTATATCTTTCTCACAGTATATCTCACAGTCCCTTCCTCTCCCTCTCTCCCTCTATCTCTCTCTCCTTCCTCACTGTGTCTCTCTACCTCTACCTCATACATTTTGCTCCTGCATTGTTCCCTTTACTTTCTGTCCTACCATTCGTGTTCATCCCTTTTTGTCTGCTGATTTCGCAACTTTATCCCTCTGCCATTTTTCACACGCACGTACACACAGATAGACACTCTGACCCCCCACACACAGACTCACAAGTGCATCCTGAAATCCAAATGAGCATCGCCTCTGTACAATAACCTAAGGGACTCTCCTCTTTGAAGTCTAAAACCCAAATGGAATGAAAATCAAAGAATTTGTGGATAAAAGCTTTGTAATGAATTTGCTTCCGGGCTCTGGCCGACACTGGTTCCATAAACTGGACGGGGGTAGGAGAGGGTGGCCGAGACCCGGTTAGATGGAGATGGCTGGTTGGGTGGTACACGGATGAGGGGAGATTTTTGTTAAACTAGACTGTACTGCCGAGATTGTGCGGGCAGCAAAAAGACAAATAGATTTAGTCTGCCGATCCCGTCCACGCCCGTCATTATGTCCCCACCGATGTCGCCAAACACGTCAGTGAAGGGCACCTCTTTCCTGCCCTTATTATCGCCCAGTCCCCGAGCCACCTCCCAATGCCCAGACACAAAAAAAGCAGGTCGATCCTTTGCCTTCCCTTGGTAATCGTTTGCTTCTTGTGTTGCAGATAAAGCGGAGAGCGACAGTCACTCGGAGGGCCAGCAGCGGTCGTCCGTATCGAGCACCGAGAGCGCGCAGCCGTTTCCGCCGCCACCCGCCCTCACCAACCCACCGCTGCAGCGCTCCGGAAGCAGTCAATCGTCGGGCGCCAGCCAATATCCGGTGCAGGTTAGCCGGGGCCCGGACATCCGGCCGCATGTATACACGGAACTGAAGACGTTTTCACCGGGCATCCACGTGCGCCAACCTAATAACCCCGCGGCGGTCAGTGTGCGCGGCTGTGGCGTCGACCACCACCCCGGCAAGTCGCCCGGCCCGGGCCCCGGTGTCACCCCCACAGGGACGACGTGTTCCGCCAGCCTGCCTCGCCTGCGCCACATCGCCGGAAACGGCACCCATACGACGACGACGTTCGGCACGGCGCCAAACGGAGCCCAGACTATAACGACGTTCGGGACGCCCCGTCCGCGCTGCTCGGACGGCATGGAGTCCAACAGCGTCGGCGGCGGCGGCCACGCGGAGAACGGGCCGATTCTGGAGTCACCTGAATCGGGCCACAGTCAAACAACACTAGAGGGCCGGCCGTTGCCAATGCGCGCGGCAAACGTCCGTATCCCAGAGCCGCCCAAACCGCCACCTGCCGTACAGGAAACCAACCTTGACCTACAGGAGCCGACCGGCCCCCCCTCACAACCACCCCCTCCTCAGCAGCACAGCCTCCCCAGTGACACCAGCAAGAGTAACAACGGTGCTGACATCACGGTTGACGTCCTCCGTGACGTCACAGACGGGGATACGTCACAGGATAGCGGCGTGGTCGATGCACAAGAACTCTGTCAGACAATCGACGATGCCTTCTTCAAGGGCATGGTTATTAAGCAGAAGACGTTGGTGTGAGTCAATGGCAGCGACGACCTATTTTTCTCGTAATTCTGAGTCGTTTTGAGCTGCTCCACAGTGCAGAAGCCTGGAGGGGGGAAGGACCAGTGGCACCACTTTACGTCAATAAATGGGGGAAGGTAATGAGCATGTGTGGCGCTGGCTGCCGGCTGATCAGCGAACACAACCTACGAACACCAGGCTCATCGGTCAATTGCTGCATAGATGTGATATTTTTACATATTTGCTATAATATACTGTATTCTTACGGGCAAATCGAGCTGGGAGACAATAGCGAATATGTTCTTGATTGACTAGTTATTTTTTGCTAGGCCTATGAGTGAGCTAAGATTGGATGGAGATGTGCAAGCGATCAATATATTGATATGGTGACTTTGTCAGTAAAATCTTCCTCTTGACTGATTTATACCGAAATCACATCTTGCTTTGTGAATCAGAATGTAAAAAACACAACACTGCCGCAATATTAGCGCATGCATACAGAAGGGGAATGAGAGGGCCGTTTCGTAAGGGCACTGGATTCGTTCTCTGAATCCTCCATGTTCTTTTCCTATAGAGAGTGACTGGGGATAGGTAATTTGGTAGCTGAGACACAACTCGCGGGAGCATATATGGTGTGTATAATGAAAGCGAAATGCCTGCCGCCTGCCTGTCGCCTGCGCGTTGACTTCTTGTGATGGCATCTCTAATCTTCGTCCGCACTCTCAGTACACTGTATTTTTTATCTTATGTAACGTATGTAAGTGCCTCCCGCGTAACTGTCACTACGGGCAACAACTAAGGTGTCCAACATTCTGTGAACCTACATGGATATACACAAACACACAGGCTTCATGAGAAACAGGAATGCAGATAGATCGACGACAATAGCGATTAAACGTATCCCAGATAATATATGATATGCTCTTTGGCAATATTGACTTCGCTGTGTGAGAAGTGTACATATAAAATCTACTCAGGATGATTGTATATGAGCTTGTCATATAGATTTACTCAATTCATTACAGTTTGTTCTTGGAGCAAATATGCAGGTGTTTCCAACCTGGACTGAGGGTCCCCACCTAGAACATTGTGAAAAATGAAAAAGCCGTGATGGCTATGTATCCGGTGTTACATAATATATGTATAGATGGGGGATGAAAATGACTTGCTGTGGATACAGCAGGCAAAGAATGGGCACAGGATACGTAGACCAGAATTCTGCAATTCACACAGGACGATTTCAATTGAGAAACAATTATCTGTTATACATAATAAAGAAAAATGAAATAAGTCATAAAAGAATAATTATATGAGGACCAAAGATCTCAGGTTTGAGACCTGGGGGTATATTATAGGGACTTAGGTTAGACTACATCCCATGACCGGTTGTATAGAGTTCTATAAAAATTTAATTTATCACATTGTTGTGTGCATGATATACAGTATTTGTATGTGTTTGCTGTCGGATCGACTTTTGTCGACGTTAATAATTGTGGTATTTATGAATAAAATGTCGTTTCTGAAACACTTGTGGTGTTATCTCCTTTCACTGCGATATTGTGCAATCAAATGAAAAAAGAATGGAATTGAATTAGTTTAAAGGTAGATGCTCCGACAAGAATTTGGCGATTACAAGATACTAGGAGCAAATGTTATTTCCATTCATAATGGAAGAGCGCGGTATACCAAAATCTCATCAAATAAAACTAGGACAATAAAATAGGAAATTATTGATCAGTAAGCCATTTTCGATTTTGACTTGTGCCTGGTCTAGCATACCACGGATCCCATTCAGCTGGCGGTTGTGACTGAATTTTTCATTGAGTGTCTTGGTCAACTGCCCTATTTCTCTGGCTAATAGGTCAGCTATGCCACTCAGTTCGCTCTTTGATAGCCCCTTAGCGCTTGATGCACTTATGTTTGTTTGGCTTGAGGGTACTTCATTTGGAGTACTACTAGTGCTCTTGGTAGTCCTCTTACCAACATATTTGTCATCTGTTTTCCTTCTACTTCTAAGAGTTCTTTTGACATCTTCAGATTGGGTACCTTCTGGAACATTCATATATTCAGAACTATTATCATGGTCCATTGATATGTGATTCCTGTCCATTGATATGTGATTTCTGTTGATTTGCTTCACCACACCACACACACATTCACATGGTCACTCTGCCATGAAAGTTCTATTAGAAGGAACCAAGTCAGGAGCGTGGCAGGGGGTATGGTAAGCCTTGATAATGGACCCCTGCTCATTTAACCAGGCCTTTATAGTTGGAACATTGATAGTAAAGTGTTAGATTCTTTACAGCAAGCTGAAACCCTGTGTGAGCATTCTCCCCTCTAGATGACGTATATGAGCACGTTTTCCCGCGCTCAATAACAGATATACCATTATGTGTAGATAATAAAAAAGGTCATGTAGTATTTGATAAACTGCTATTATGAGACCCTTCCACTTTTATACTGTATATAATGGAATATTATATAATATCATCTAACAGGACTATTTAGTACTACCTGTTCCATCTGATACCTGTTTGTTGAGATCCGAATTACCAAAATTTTGATCAACTAATTGAAATATATGTTTTCATATGGTTTTGTGCAACTGTTGATCACTGCTGACACAAGTGTGCATGTTCACAAACACAGTGACACCATGCAAATATTCACTGCTCCCAAGGAAGTTTCCAAGTAAAGGCTAACCATTATTTATTACACAGTACTGACTAAAATCACCATAAATTGTTACACCACGCATATTTGTTTTCTGAGTGAGTGAACCATTCATGGCTAGCGTCAGGGTGCAATTCCGGTCTGGTGGAACGGATCCGGATATCGTGGGAGAGGTGATAAATCTGATGGCACGTGCGGCCTGTGCAGATTCCGCAATTGAAGTAATTTGAGGTGACAGTTGCGTCTAACGCCACGCGGGGCTATGTCATCAACTCGCATGTTAGATAATGGGAATCGGGGAGGGCTACAAATGAGTGGAGTCGCACTGGCTGGGGCGTCCTATGTTTTAACCAGAGAGACAGCCGCTAGCAATGTTCTAACGAGGGACGGCCCTGTGAGTCTCACGCCCAATGACGTAATATCATGTTAAATAGACATTATGGGACGGGCCTAATGAGTGGGTCTGGCCTTGAAAGCATTTTTGACGTTTACTTTGCCTCTACCTCACGCCATCTCCCCCAGCAAATTTATTTGGAAATCGAGATGCTTTACACATGACTGGATAGGGCGGGGTTCTCACGTGAACACTGTCAGCTTTTATTACACCAAATTGGTAATTCTCTAGATAAGTTTTAATGTGTCTCTCAAAGATCCATGTTTCATACAACCTTTACGAAGACGGCGTATTTTAATGCCAACTGTCGGAATTTTAGTTAATATTGTTAAAAAGGCGAACGATTTATGCGTGAATTGATATTAATTACACGCCTTGAATTGAGTTGACCAATTGTTGAATAATTGTGAGTCATTTTTCCCCTTTTTAATCGTTTTACACATATAATTATCAATCTGCTTACAGTGCTACTCAGCAGGTGATCAAGTCTACATTTATTCGTTCTCTAATATAAGAAAAGTCAGCACGAGTTCCTTTGATTTATTTATCTATAATTTGGCAAACATCAAAACAATCAATAGGACGCAAGGATTTGTTGTCTGCTCCTGTTCTCCTTTTATAATTACACGCAGACTCTTTTAACAGGTTTGCTGACGGCGTGAAACATAATAGATCTCCAATAGAAGTAGGATACAAACACTTGATCCATTTACGTTCCACATGTTAAAAAAATCCTTGGAGCATCCGTCGCTTCAAGTTCCCTTTATGTTTGGGAAAGGTGTAGAGAAAATGTAAGAAATGCAAGAATGCTTACGCCTGGCGTCCACCTACTACAATAGAAATTTAGACCTACCGATATGGCACCGATACAAAAAGCAAATATTAGAGACATAACGAGAAGTTGCAAAATCGTAGACATATGTCTAGACATGCTAATCCACCACGCATCGTAAGGGTTTTTTTCGGTGCCTAATGTCAGAAATGTGATCAACTGCCCCAATATTAGGGGACCTTCCGACGAGATTTATTTATCGGGAGGTACATTGTAGACCATATCTGTCTACCTTGCATTGCAGATTTTCACTATATGACAAGATACCAGACAGGTATTTGGATTCATTTTTACACCTTTCTTTGGCGAGGCTCTTAGCAAACAATAGTGTTACATACTTACAAAATCCACAAACCCATTAAATCGAACCAAATCAAATCAACTTAAACTAGAATAACAAAGCAAAAAGTAACATGGCAACGGAGATATATTTATTTCGAAAAAAAGACTTGACCATAAAGCACAATAAATCTAGATTTCAAATGCCTGAAAAACTCGACATTGTTGAGAGGCATTGACAATAATAAAAAAAAATAAAATAAAAAAAATCTTAATTTATGAGGATCGGGGTCGAACGAGGCGTTTAGTCCAGATATGACTGCACAACTGATCAGGTAAGGGTTTTTACCACACGAATTTCGCGCCGGAAACGCATTTCCGTTAATACCAGATCGATTTTCCATTGATTCCTGAGTGTGGTTGTCTTTGGTTACATGTACTCAAACATTGTTTAGGCCTTTGGTTGGTTGGGTTACTGGAGGTGACCTGCTGGATCCACCTTGACCCCTGACATTTGTCATGGTGGTCAATATGTTGTTGTTTTCGCCTAAATATATCTTTTTTTTAAATGTGCAGTTTTGCCATCTTCTTGGTCGTCAACTACAGAAGTGGACCTGTTAGTCTGTGTCCATGGTTTGATATGTTCTGTGTACTGGGTGAGTGTGTCTTGTGTGTCACCTCCTTTGTCTGTTGACAAAGTGTCAAACTGTCTTCCTCTGTATCTCAGAATTTTAACCTTTTGTTTCATCTGGTCAGTAAGTTGTGAGCCTGGATTGAAAAGAAATTGAAATTTGATTTCCGCTTTTTAGGGTAGAAAATTTCATTGTATTTTCTCTGTGTGAAAATCTCTATCTGCAAATTTCTTGATATGGCTTTTTGTACTTCTCATCGACATTTGTTATGCCATATGGCATTACGGATTGTAGTCTGTGGATCCAGTTGTGTTCTATCGATTTCGTCAGAGTTTTTGCCCTTTCACTTTCTGTGTGTAGTATTTGCAATTTGCTGTGTTGCATACATTCGTTGTTTTTTGCTTGTTCCCTCTCTGTGGTTTCCTTTTTAGGTCTGTAGTTACTACGAGATTCTGTCATTTTCATCTTTCTGTTTTGGATTTGGGTTTCAATAGGTCTGCTCTGTCTCATTTTGCTTCTTTTTCTTTTACCTTTTTGATGGTTTCAATTGGGTAGTTTCTTTCTAGATAATTAGTAGAAACCAAACGAGAGTTAGCCTTGTCAATGTTTATGCCACGATGGGCAGGTTGTGTATTACTACACGAGGCGTTAGCCGAGTTTAGTGAGTAGCAGACCTGACCTGAGTGGTATGAACATTGACAAGGCTAACTCGAGTTCAGTTTCGTATTTATCCTACCCCATCTCACCGATATACAGAGAATATTTGTAATTATCCATGTTAGTAGTTATCAATGCTGCCGGATCTACTTTCGTTATCTCGTCCCTGATTGGTCCGTTTTTTTATTCACCTTGGTGCATAAATAACACTTTATCCAACGCTCCGTCAAATACATTGAGTCAATGTTAAACCTATGGCGTTTTTTATTAGGGGTAGGATAATCATTTGTTTTCATCCCCATGTGTTAATCACAGTTGTTTTCGTATTTGCTTATTCTGTTTATTCTCTGGAACTGGTACTCTAGGAGGCTACGTTTGCAGCTAGAGAAATTTACGGACTCGTACCTTGCATTGCAGATTTTCACTTTATAACAAGATACCAGACAGGTATTTTGATTCATTTTTAAAAAATAATACCGGGCAGGTACTTTGTAATCTTAATAAATTTCTTCTCGTATTTTCGAATATATGAAGATAATCTCCTACATTAATCATTAATTGTCATCATTATGGAAAAGTGACCCCCTCCCTTAATGAATGATAGTAAAACTGTGTGGATGGTGGCCGATTGTGGATGACATGATAGTTGAAGAGGTGGCATGTTATCTGATAAGAGAATTTTCCCCATACTGTGATAAATCAATAGGTTTTTCAAAAACAAGACAAGAACTGTCCCATCAAACATATGAAACTGGACATTTTTCATTGAGACAGAAATTCTATTCCCATTCCATGGTGGTAGAAAGGTAGATGTTGAGAAGTTGCTGAAGGTACAAAGATTCAAGGAAATCCTCAAACTGTACAATGGATTACGCATATCAGACTCCAGACAAAAACTTACAAAAACTAGCTTTTATCAGAAATCGCCAATGTATCGAGGCACAGCTGATTGGAACTCTTTGAACGAAGAAAAACAGTTCTAAAAGAAAATGAAATGCTACATATCTCAATACGACTAGTGATTAACATAGCCTTTGTTATTGTCAGTAATCTAAATATAGGAAACTATGTGTATCGCAACTGCTGTACTACAGCTACAGTGGAAGATCTGCAAATGAGCAGAGTTGTTTTGCTTTACAGAAAAAAAATGTTGCGTTTAACACTGGACAGGGCAACTTGGCCTTCTCGTGACATTTCTCTCTGTCACACTCATAAAGCCGCGAGAAACTTACCCTAATAGAGATTAAAATTAATTGGACTGAAAACCTCTTGTGTCTACAAGGGAAGGCAGAGGAGAATATTGCAGTTAGAGAATAGGGATCCGATTCCCAAGATCGCTATTAAAAGTCACTTTTTCTTACTAGAACCCATACATCTCAAAATGGTCCATAGTGTATGGGCGCGTTCAGTGGCCGGGCGGGCCCACCTTGCTCTAGTATATATTGATTTATCACCCGCCGGCTTGGCTTACAATTCTGATCACAATGGCGGCACGCGGGACATGGAATATGTAGTTTAAACACCGCTCAGAGACGGGCAGATACTTAACCTCCGTGTCTGGATCCT
Source organism: Alentia gelatinosa (assembly GCA_950022655.1). Lineage (NCBI taxonomy): Eukaryota > Metazoa > Annelida > Polychaeta > Phyllodocida > Polynoidae > Alentia > Alentia gelatinosa. The sequence continues at coordinate 44,698,028 of OX465586.1, forward strand.
GACCGGAAGTGACCCGAGTTTAACCCCGACCCGCCTCCCACCGTCAGCGGCCATCAATCCGGCCCTGACGGCCGCAAGGTGGTGCACTGGCTGTGTGGGTGACAAATGTGGCGAAATGAAGAGGCGGGCAATACCTAGCCAACACCTGTGGCCCATCGTCTGACTCTATATACGTGTGAACCGTGTCCAACTGCGTCAATGGAATCCTAAAATTCTATTTTACGCCCGGGATGGAGCAACTACTACATAACTTCAGCAGGTGTATTCCTAGTGCTGTCTAGATTAATGTTTGGCCTCTAATTAGGACACTGAGGATTGGTCGCCGAAATGAATAGACTATGCTGTGAAGGGATGTAAACACAGCAGACCATAAAACGCCCGTGAAATGATGTATAATGTGTAGCATATTCTATGCATGTTATAAACCAAAAGAAAGAGGATATAAAGACAAGATTGGTTTTAGAAACATTTCCCGGTCCCGTCTTGTATCCAAAGATGTGCATTGATCAAATTATTTTGTAACGAATAATAACTGCAAAGGTAAGGCAGTAATTCTATATTGGGGCAGATGCATAAAAGAGCCTCTACTTGTATATCACATCTGTCACTTTCTTCTTTGTGTATAAGATATTTTTTTACATTGCGCAGGAATGAAGGTTACCTTGCGTTTTTGTTGAGATTGACGGGTAGTTCACTGTTTATCTAGAACTGTTTTTGTTTTCAACCATCGAGGTTGTACATTTAGCGTTATGAATTGGGCATGGCTGCTCGCCACCTCACTGCCCACCATCCACCATCTACTGCCCGCCTATCATCGCCATAAGCCTCTCGCTACCACCTATTGCCTGCTGCATATGCGGAATAGACCTGGCCCAATGACCAATGTTGCTCTGGGTCAATTGGTCCTGGCTCACGCCAATCTGTGTCCGTCGTAGATAGGCCTGCCTGCAATGCCTGACGCCTCTGGAAGGGCATATAGAGTGAGTCCCCCTGAAAAAAAGAACCTCAGGCAAACGAAGACTGACTATGGGCAGCAGTTGAAATTGAGTATGCAGCAATGAGCAGCAAATGGTGGGTAGTAAGCATCGGACAATACACGGCAGGTGGAGCAGAAGAACAGTAGCTGGTAAGTGGGCAGAAAGTTGTCTGTGGAACGTTTATCTTCAACACTATACTTTATCTTTTTGTTACGACCGTGAAAAATATAATGTACCGGAAGGAGAACAATTTTGAAACTGAAACGATCTTAAATTCGATGTGCATGGCAATCAAAACAAATTAATGCTGTTATACTGAATTGTGGTAGGCCTGTATGTTTTGAAGAAGGTATGCAATAAAGTACATGTATTACAACACCCACAGAAAACATCGCAATCAGTTGCCAATGGGGTACACTATTTCAGTGAAGAATAGTGGACAGTAGTCAGAAGTCAACAGTCCGAGGGCAGCTAGGGGGAAATGGTCGGACAGCAGATAGTATGAAGCTGGTTTGGGTAAAACGATACTGGATGCTGAGCAACGGGCAAGAAGGACGTGAACAAAGTGAGGTAGAGGCGGTGGGGAATTGGCGGATGGGTGGGTGGATGCTGTGGACGATACGAAGGACAGCGATGGGTGGAAGTGGTGACGGTGAGTGTAGACACGGGTGCGGGATATGTGAGGTGTATGTTGGGGAGTGGATGAGGCTGTAGGAGTGGGGCGTATATGTATGTTGATGTGGGTGAGTAGATGGGACTGTGGGAGTGGGGCGTGTTTGTATGTGGATGTGGGTGAGTCGATGGGACCATCATTGTGGGGTGTATTTATGTGGATGTGGGTGAGTCGATGGGACTGTGGGAGTGGGGCGTGTGTGTATGTTGATGTGGGTGAGTGGATGTGACTGTTGTAGTATGGTGTATATCTATGTTGATGTGGGTGAGTGGATGTGACTGTTGTAGTAGGGTGTATATCTATGTTGATGTGGGTGAGTGGATGTGACTGTTGTAGTAGGGTGTATATCTATGTTGATGCGGGTGAGTAGATGGGACTGTAGGAGTAGGGTGTATATCTATGTTGATGTGGGTGAGTCGATGGGACTGTGGGAGTGGGGCGTGTGTGTATGTTGATGTGGGTGAGTGGATGTGACTGTAGGAGTAGGGCGTGTGAGGTTGTTGATGTGGTAAGTTTGGATGGGATTGTGGAGGTGGGGTGTGTATATGCGGATATGGGTTAGTGGTTAGGACTGTGGAGGTAGGGAGTGTATGGATGTGGTGGAGTAGATGGGACTGTAGAAGTGGGTGGGAGGGTGGGCAGGCAGGCGACTGGTACAGACGAGGGCCTATTGGTTATTCAGCGGCCATTATGAGGTTGGTATCTCGATCCGGCCAACCATGAATCAACGTCCGGCTTGCGGGGGAGTCCTGGCCGGCGGCTATCTGATTTAGTGCGTCTGGTGCACCGTCTTAAGGCCCGACATGGCCGGGGGATCTGCCCGTCTCTACCCATCGACTGTCCCGCCCAGCGCCGTCAGGTGTTCCGACCTGACGACCATGTGTCTCTCCGGCAAGGCCTGTGCGACAGCCAAGCTCCAATCTGCAAGTCTGAACCTCTTAGAGGTCAGGATCTCTGGTTGAAGCAAGTGGGTGGGTGTATTTAGCTGGGTTTATGCGGAAATTGTGCCTTTTTGGTGCGTTTACGAAAGAAGTTTGAAGTGGAATTCAAATAAGTTCTCTTAAGTTCAGGTAATTTCATCATATCTACAGCTTTAAATTTTCTAGTAAGCTTTTATGCACTTCTTGTAATGTTGATAGTGCTCAAGATAGCGTTCCATAAAAAACATTTCAATCTAGGAACATTTTGCTTCTTGTGACAAGACCCCCTTAGCGTCTATTTAACATTGGCAATCTTTCGGCATTTTAGATTGGACCTGAAAGCAAAACTTGTTTCTGCAGATCTATCCTGCCGTAGGGGTCTGGTAGAGTCGCCGGACAAATGACTGAATTACACAGAGATTGTCTGGTGATCGCCAATCTCATTAGTGCTTTGTCACCCACTAGAAAAAGGGACTTCATCTATTTCTGCTAAGGACTAAAAACTTAGGCGTTTAGTACAATTTCCTTATGGTCATTTAGGGCATACTTAATGATCAGCAACTATAATGCCTGTTATCTCTACTTTACTAAGAATGAATCTCTAGTGAAGTTTACTTTATTGAGGATATTTTACACTGCTGTCTAATCTGGAAATTACATATAAAAAAGGGAGGACAACCTCGAGTACACGTATATAAGCAAGGTACTCATATCCGGCGTTTACACTAGACGATAAATAACCGACGATTCTTTAATTTGGTACCACCTGACGACTGTCAGTCGTCTATGACTAGAAATCGTCTATTGTAAACGCCAAACGAGTGACGACCATAGATCGTCAGATTACGTCAGATTACACGATTTGGCATCACCTGACGATTCTGCAGACCCAATAGTAATACGTTCCTCTTTCGACGAAAAAAATCGTCTTGGCTCGACGATTCTTGGTGACGATCTCTGATTTACTATGAATCGATTAAATTCATGTGTTCCCCGAAAAAAAAACCGTCTTTTCAATATATCTAACTATAAATGAAGTGGTCTTAAATCATTAGCATGCCGATGAATCCTATTTATATTACTATACATTTTCCAGACAATCTCGAAATTGTTTAACTATCTCTTGCAAGCACTTTGATTGTCATCTCTGTTGCATGCACTTCCCGATCTGTTGTCAAATGGTAATCAATATCTCCATTCCACACACCATTTTATATGTATATGTTCACGTTATAGTGTTGTAGCTGGAAGACATCACAAGGGAATTTTAGTTTCTGTTAGTTTCTGAAAACACTGAAGGGTACGCATTCGTCAGGAGGACAGTGTCACCTCTACCTCAAGTGAAGAGTTTCATGAATATCCACCGGTGATAGTTGTGCTCTATATATCATTGTATAGTTATTTTTCGCATCTCAGTGGCTAGGTGAAGTTCTAAAATGAAATTCTGCCATATCATAATACTGGAAAACAGAACTATCTATCAATAGAAGATAAAAGGATAACTAAAACAAGAAGAATACTTGTTAAAGATGAAATTTTCATGGCACCCGATGAAAACCAGCACGCACTAATGCAGCTGATGGGTCGCCATCTTTATTGACCAATATATCTAGCGCTATCGTTACTGAAAGAAATACTTGTAAATCAAGATTTGTATTGATCAATAAAGAATTGTCTAAAAAAAAGAGATCCTCTTCAAATGATCCCAGTGAACATGTATGTACAATATCCAACAAATTACATCAATTTATGCTAGGGCATGTCAGTCCCGCCAGCCGATCGTGGGCGACCTATAACGACTGCGTATGCTTGGTTTTCGAGTAGACATGTTTACAGTACCATAGCGGAGCCATATTACAAGAGGACTTCAGCAGGCTGACCATCACCATAGCGATGAGCGATGATAAAGGAGTTCTGGCAACCAGTACAACGCTGAAGGTACCCGGCATGTGGTATGCTATACATTGTGTATGACGCTATAAATTTCTGGCCACTAGGCAAATGGCAGGCCCAAGTGAAACCCCCTTTTTAGATGGTCTCCAAATGGGAGAGGTATACCGGAAGACGCCACGCATTGACCATCAGGCTATAAAGCAGCTCTTTTTGCATGGCCACTGGGCAGACCGCTCACAAGAAGACACCATTGTTGGGTTGATCCTTCGGTAAGGCGCCTTAGGACGGGGAAATGGGCCGGATATCCTTCTCTAGTATATCTCATTCCACTAGTCCCTGCTTACCGTCAATTATCACAGTGCAATGAGCTGCTCACTGATACTCGTGGTGCCAGTGACGGGGAGGGTAATGCTGATGCTAATGGTAATAATGGTGATCATGATGGTAGGTGGGGATGGTGTTGTTATGTCAGTAGAGATGCTGCTGCGACAAACTGGACCTGTGCTATTGGTGGTGGTATCCGCGATGGTGAAGTTAAAGCTGGCGCTGGTCGTGATGAGGCTGCTGCTCGTACCATTTTGCGGTAATGGCATTTTCCTAGATATGACATTGATGATAATGTTACTGCCGGTGTTAAGATTGGTAAGGAATTTGTTCCTATTAAGGGTTGTGGTAGAGGTGGTTCTTGGTAAACTAAGCTGTCAGGATTTATGTTAGCGTTGCCGATGTCTAGGGTGGTAGTGCTGATAATGGAAGTGTATGATATCCAATATGGAAAACCTGCTAAGTAGTAATGGCATCAGTGTAGGTATCAGTGGTGATAAGGTAAACGCTAACGGTATTGTGAACATATCAAGTCAGACGTTGATGGTACCAGTACTACCTAACGTTGCGGTGGTTTCTGTTGTAAAGAGTGGTAGCAATAGTGGCATAAAAGTGGTGGTGATGGTACCGTTGGTGTATATATATAGTATTGTCTGCAGTGCTAGTGTATTAAGGCCAGCACTTATAATGATCAAAGTGGTGACTAAAGCATATGAAGGTTGTGTTCCTGATTACGTCATCAGGATCACAATGTTGGTAGTTAGCAGTTGGCAGTGGCAGTGATGGTCTGTAGTGTTTGTTATACTTGAAGAAGAGTATGTGTTGCTAATTGTTATGTTGGTTTTAGTGGTGTTGCTGTTGTCTGCCATGTTGGTTAGAATGGTACTTGTGGTCCTGTTGTTGATATCGTTGATATTTGCGAATGTTGTCCTCACGGTATTTCTGACATGTGGTAGGCTGATTATTAAGTTTGGTAAAACGCGTTCTCATTGTTAGTAGTAGTTACAGTGTGTTGGTAATATATGTGATGCATATAAAGCTGCTAGCCTAGCTGTTAGAATTGGTGTTTGTTATGGATGCATGTGGTGGATGCCTTGTAGTTGCAACATCAGTGGCTGTCGTCGTTCAGTGATTGGTAGTAGTACTAGAAGTGGTGACAATGGAAAGGTAAACTATGAAGATCATGTTTCTGGTGATTTCTGTTTTGCTAGTAGTTGCAGTGCGATAATCAGGGTAATAGTGTATGTAAAGCTGCTAGATTTGACGGAGGTAAGGTTATTATCTGCGGTGGTGTGTGTGATGTATAACATTAATGATGGTGGTCGTGGTGACGTCGGTGGTGGTTGTAGCAGTGGTAGAGGTGGTGGTAGAGATTACAGGGGAGGTGGTAGACCATAGAGAGACAGCTGATGATGGGGAAGGGGAGGGAGGGAGGAGAACTAGGGACAAGCTCACTTTGTAAGCGTCTATTCCCCCGCCTCCAGGGCTGTTAATGACGGTTGTGTCCAACGCGGCGTGAAGCTCAATCGACTGGGAAACTGTGAACGCCAACTTAAAAGCCGGTGTGATGTGCAGGTATGGCTGGGGGATGGGGATGGGATGGTAGCTGGGTGGCTGGTAGCGCGGATGGGCACGGGAGGTGGATAATTCAGGCGAAGATGGAGTGGTCAGACCATAGGTCGCCACACAACCATCACGCCAACCTGCGCCCATCGCCGACCAGCCAAGCCCTCTATCTGTCATGTAGCAACCATCGCGCAAGACCATCTAGATGTGTTAAACAACACTCACCCTGGCGAGGCAGTGTGCTCTTCATAAATGTCGCCTAATAGGTCATAGAATGTCCCAACGCTCAACCGCCATTTTGCTACCAAGCTACACTGGAAAGTTTTACCTTTTTCATTTTTGTAATGATTCGTTTTACGCCTCTTTGAAAAGGGACGTTTTATATATTTCTAAAATCAATGGTTGTCCGAGCCTGAAGGGTACACGAAAGCAGAATGTGCTGCTGATCACTGCTGTGAGGCAGGAATATTTAATGGACCATCACAAAGCCCGTGCTTTATCTTATGCTCCCTCGGGTCTACGGCATTTCTGCTACAAACCGCCAGAAACATCAGTTTCAATGTACTGTACAACACGTATGGCGTCAGATGTTGATGTAGGTTTCCTTGGGCCTAGGTATTGGTTGTTTTCCAGTGTGTCCCCCATTCGAAGAAGACTATTCTAATTAACGTAAGACAAACCATAGATTTATTATCCATTCCAACTTGAAACTGGAAAGATATTTGTGTCAGCAATGAACGTGGAACTATTTAGATTTATCGGAGATTGATATGTTTGATCGTGATGATTTTTGTTAGGAACCAGTTCGTTTGTTTTGCGAACCAGACAAACAGTATTGAATACGAAAGGGCATGTTATGATGTAAACTAACAAACTACGGTATCTATATTCTGAAAATGAAATACCTAAACAAACTTGGAACTCTACCCGGCAGGTAAGTACACCAAAAAGGCGCTTGCGGAAAACCGGTCTGGGGATTTACTGGTAAGTACACTTGTCCTTTACATGTGTCCCCTATGGAATGGGTCATGTCAGAAATAAGCCGAGAGCGAGAAGCAACTTTAAATCTTTTATCAACCAACATATAGGTCGCCATGGTCGGCGCTACGTACTGACCAAAAACCTTCATTCTTCCATGTGGATTAAAACCTTGACTTTATTCCCATCGTATCTCTGTTGTGTTTTTTTTCGCAAACCATTCTAGTTAAGAAGATGACTTAGATATTTTTTTTTATAATTGCAGCGTTTATTTTCCAAATCAGATGTTACAGAGTTTGCAATTTCCATACATTTTCCCTCCAAAGGAGTCCTAGATCAACATCCACATTAAAGTCAAGAAGCAGTATTTCGGCATAGTTAAACAAGTTACCTTTATTGTATGTAACGCTGTTTTTTGTTATCTTCATTGTTTTGTTTTATTCCCCCGTCCCCTCTTCCCACCTGACAAGGGCACCGGTATCTGCCTTAGATATTATACGGAAACTGGCTTACTGTCTTCGTACGTCAAAAATATGCGTGAAATTATTGATCAGATACATCCCGATGCCGAAGGCAGCTGGATGTATCTGATTGATAATTTTACCAAGTATTTTGACGTACGAAGACAGTCAGCCTGTTTTCGTATTATTATATACCTAAAAATGGCGAAATTTTATCTGGTCACGTGATCACATACCCCGTACGTCACAGAGTGGCGTACGGGTATGAATACGGCATGGGTAGGAGCGGGCAGTATACGTAGTTCATACAGACACAGGTATATAATAATATCCAAAGTCTGTAAACTTGGGTCGTAACACCGTATCATGACTTTATACTAGTATACCTTACAGTTACTGATCTCTGCTAAGCAAGTGGTAACTGAAAAATATTTACAGAGTTTGCAGGAGATTCCTAAATTGCACAGTATGTAATACAGTGCACACATTACTGCACGCTTTGATGTAGATATGTGTTGTTCAGCGTGTTGCTACAGGACCTGGATTTACGGATTAATACAAATCAAGGAGAATAGGTTTATACATCTTATTGATAAAGGTAGGTATATAATAGAGTGAAAACTAATGTAGTGTGCTAGGATTACGGGTGGATTCTTGTAAGTTTACTAAGTCGAATGCGTCTCTTCATCTTGGTACACTAACTTAGTGCTCCCTAAATACCACACACGCTGATGCCAATGACTTTATCTCAATACAATTGCCGTCAAACGTTTCATTATATATAGGTAATCATACAACATATCTTATAAATGTGCCCCTAGTAACCACTCCCCCAAGGAAGTAAATCAATGTCCCAGCTTGTCTCAGGGTATTCCTGTCTAGTTCCTATCTGAGTGGACCCAATGGAGGTTAGAATGTCTCATCCAGCCTTAACCTACGTTGGTCGCCCTCAAACCCCAGTCTATCGATTGCAATCCGTCTTAACCTAGCCCAACCTCCCTTGACCCTGCAGTCCATACATTTGGGCCACTCCCTGACTAGCTTCTGTCCTCCAGTTCATTTTATACCCATCACTGAGCCAGTGGCCGCTTACCTTCGGGCATGCCTAATTCCGCGCCGGCCCGCCTGCCGGTGACCCCCGCCCCGCCTGCTCCGTCTCCTGCCTGCCCGTCTACTGCAGCCGTGGCTAAGTTGTGTGTGTAGGCTGGCAGGGTCTCCCGTCAGTATGCAACCGTACAAGTCACTCCTTTAGGGCCTGACACGGTATTCACTGCATGTCACAGTGCTGTCACAAAACTTTCCATCTGCTGTGTAACAACTATCCGAATCATGTTGCATAACTGTCACGAAACTGTCACAATATTATATGTTACCTGTTAACTAAAGGCCGCTGAGTTTAAAAGATAACATTTACAGGCGGGACGAGCAATGATTCTATAAACTCTGTGAGAAAGACTGATACTCACCACTTTACACAGGAGGGTATCTAAAGATCTTCACCAGAGTATACAGGATTTATGCCTAAATGATAAAGTACGTTTATAAAGCTCACTGCTCAAACACTCTATGTAGAAAATATTATGAGGCTTTGATAAACTCGGACTTGAACGCAAGAGAGTACCTTCACGTAGTGCCAGGTGAAATTCAAACTGCGATAGGAAGAGAAGGTTCCACCTGGCATTCTTGTATTCGTCCCTATAATACTTAAACATAAAAAGCTAAAAGCGGAAGATGCCTTGATATATTCTTGAAAGCTTTGAAAATGCCAATATTGATGTAGATAATGAGTGGCATTTTACGAAGCTTCGAGCGACCGAAGGGATCTGTCTGTCTACATTATTATCTCTCATGGTGTTTTTCGCAATGCTAAATGTCGGAAGGCAAGGTTAAAGTCTCCTCTGTTGCTCGTTGTCATTTACTCTTCTAGACTGTCTGACTATCGGACTCTGATTTTATGAAAGTATTGTGGTTCAGTAAAACTGCCTCGGATGTTGCCATCGCACTGAAGCTATAGCTATGATTTCTTTTTTTTTCCAGATGGGCAAAGCTCCTTTTGTTAATCATGATTACTGTACAGTGTTGTCAGTGTACAGTACATTAATGGTTTCTAATCATTTTTTTCTATATCAATTCTTAGCTCTTGATATGTAAAGAATTGTGGTTATATAGGAGAACTTTGTATTGGATTACCGACTTTTAGATCGGTGTAAATACGCACCCGCGTGGAAGACAGAGGTGTGTATTTACTCCGTTAAATGATGAGACTTCATTGGAGGAAAAGTTTTATTACACTAAAAGCGCACTGCGCAAGTTGTTACATATATGAACAACTCATAATTTTTAAACAATGATGTTATATAACCTGGTAAGCGCTTAAGGTAATTAACATGATCAGTTAATGAGGTTATGTAACCTGATCCATGCATGACATGTTCTTTAATACTAGACAAACATTACGTAATCAAATGATAAAATAATGAGGTTGAATAAGTCCTTGGTCAAAGGATAAAGAGGTTACTTAGACTTATAAGACACAATTAACTGAATAAGGTAGTTCGTCCATATGCAGCATAATCCATGGCTGTGTTCAACTGTGTTACGTCTCCCCCCTTCTTGTGTGATAACAGTACATTGGTGGACTGGGGGGCGGTCGGTAGCGTGTGCTGCATGCGGGCCCCTGCAGGGAAGTGTCCAGTCTCCCCTGGTTAGGGGGTGCGAGGTGCGGGGTTGACCGCGGAGGGTCGTCCGCTGTGCCCTCTCCTGTCTTTCATTTAAACCTCTATATATACTTTATACCTCCATCAAAGAGAGGTGATAATGGAATACTGATACAATCACGTTTATTCTTCTATCATCATATACCTAAAAATGTCTGTAATACTCAAATTTTACTGTAAATAGCCCTTAATCAGACTGTCACTCTATGCAGATTATGAGGAAAGGCGCGTCATACAAGACTTTTTCAACAGGAAACAACTCCAACTACAATCGCCTAGGTGAGAGTAGGTTCGCTCCACCTTACCATTATCAACAGAGACTATGGTTCAGAGAGAGTGCAGTGAGTAATGACCAACTTTCAAGGTATATAACGTGGGGCATTCACCTGATACGGTTTAAATAACTCAAATATGCGAAAGGAATTAATCAAAAGTTCCCTCTCCGATGTCCACAATGGTAAACTGCACCACTCCAGCTTGTTGTCGGCAAAACCTTGCGATTGCGGACTGCCACCCATTCATGACCTCAGAAATGTTTACACCAAGTAAGATAGACGAAACTACAAATACCAAGATGACATTTTAGAATGCAATGAGATGACCATATATATATATATATATATATATATATATATATATATATATATATATATATATATATATATATATATATATATATAACCCATAGACTACATAAAATTTGGGGGTTGCCTTATATTAATAATAAATATGTCCCTTATGCAACCTTCATAATAGAATATAGTATTACTAATGAAACAATAGATAAAATTAGATGAGAAGCGTATTTCTGTATTAGTTAACCCTGACCTGCATAAGGCTTTTGATTATGTAATCATGAAATCACGAAAATTGGACATTGGCAGAACATGATCATAAATGAAATACTGGTGTCTTATCTAAATTGTGGTAAATAATACAATATATGAAATTAAATTACATAATTGCTTTACCTATAAAGAACTATAATATATGTCTTTTCTTGTGTCATATGTATAGTTGTATGTGGATATCTATGTACTGCAGTACTATTTCCTTGTCAATTTTGAATGTTTACTTGTTTGTTCAACTTTTGACTCATGTATGGAAGAAGGCGAAAACAATCGTTAAATGTGTCGTAAAAGTTGTACTGCATAAAGAAAACCGGTTATTTCTACGTTTCTGAGTATCAGTATCTACATTCCCATAATTGTATTCTCTATGGGTAAAAAACATGCACTGTTTTCATAAATCATATGAACTTCAATGATTTAACATTTTCAAAACAGTGTTATATATCCGTGTTTAGCATCTATTATGTCGTCATATACAGAGTTGAAGAATAAAAGAAGTCATTGAAATTATTAATAATTTCTATTCATACATAATTTACAAATGCATTTGCTATTGCTTAGTTTATTGCTCAATCTAATGTTTCCCCATTGTAGAATTCGTTGACTGAAGATAATCTTAAACGAATGAGGGTCCTCTCTCTTGTTTATCTGTCCAGTCTGCCTCCTGTAGAACCCCTCCGTCTGTCACTGCCTGTCACCCGTTGACGGGTAGTACTGCATCGCAGTGTCAACCTCCTAAGCTCTAATTCAGCTTGCCAGAGCTTATCTGCTACATTACCAAGATTGCTTCTACCTGTCATGAATTCTCTTACACTGCCTGGACACCATGCATCACGAGAATCACTCTCATACTCTCAGATCACAGAAACGAAGAGGGTAGTCTGGGACATAGTGACGTATATATGTCAGAGAAGGGTACTTTGAGATGAGCTTACGATGAATGGGAGATTTTGATGGGACAGGCGAATGACAGTATGTAGACCCATGCATCATTAGCAGCATACTGGAGAAGCAATTTTCAAACAGCAACTACGACTAGAGAGGCCACTATCTGTCTAATACGACTTTTAGATAAAAAAGGTTTATTCACTGCTCACTATCACCAATTTGGGGGTTTTTTTTCAGTTGAGTAGTTCTAACTGTTTACAATCATACAGAGCTGCTTTTACCTTTAAGGAGATACGTGGTTTCAGTTGATAGAACGAGATGCCACAAGACTGTTTGGTTGGATTTTAACATACCTAAGTAGCTGAAAGGATGAAGAATTTTGGTGTAGAATTATACCTGAATTGTAGAAGCGCATGCAGAATAATCAATGATATCTGGAACTTATCGTACAGAAATCTCATACTGAAGCGACTACTTGCGGTATGATACTCTATCGTTTGTTTTAGGAGGCTGGGGCCTGTTGAAAAACTTTCAGTGTTGTACTGAATAAAGAAAACCGCCTCGTGTATTATCGTCAAGGGACCGAACCACCGATCAATGAGCTATATCAGGAGAAGTGACCATTCCAGTTAGATAAGTGGTGTCTTCCGGAGGTAGGCAAATCCTGTATGATTAGTCTCGTACATGTGAATTTGATCCTCAGCTAGGACAAATAGGCTGCCAGACAGGTTGGGGTCTCGTTGGGGAGGAGGGTTCCTTATAACTGCAGGTTGTACGAAATGATGGTGGTTTAGGCAGCTAATACCATCATTTATGATCATAATGAATCATATGGAATATTTCAGATATTCACCTCTAACACTGTCCTTTTGTATTCTAGACCATAAAAGCTGGTTTGATTTATAAATTAGGTTGTATTAGTGAATTTTATTAACCTACAAGCCCCCGGGGGGTGTCCTCCACTAGGAGCCTTTTCTATATATGGACGAGAGTATGGAAGATCTTGGTCAAATTTGTTAAACGCTTACAGATATATTCACTTTGAGCCCCTTTGAGGACTGTCCACCGCGAAAATTGCCCTTATTTTCAAATGCTGGGACTTGTAGAACCTCTACTACAAGCATATACTCTCATTGGCTAAAGTTATTAACACCCTTCGGGGGAGGGGGGATTTAACTAAATTGACCATTTGTTGCTGATGTTGTTGTTTTTTCTGAGTGTATCTAATCCATCCATTTATACAGTTTCGTCCTGTAAATTGACCGTAGATTGGACAGTTTACAGTACTGAATACGTCTACAGTTGAATATCGTTTTGCGATACCAAATATGCATATTGCAATTGACATTACGATAATATACTGTCCACATTTAGGGTAGAATGCTGTATATTTTACGGAAGGATTTGTACAGTGGAGAGTAGGGAAGATATAGGTCACTTTGGTTAAACATTTATGAACGATTTGCGGGGCCTCGTCCTTGGAGACAGACCCTCGCAAAGATTGTATTTATCATACGCTGGACCCCGTAGGGCCTCCCGTGCAGGTAAAAACTATCGGTGGCCCCGGCTATGAAATGTCCGCTCGTAACTTCACCTGAAATATACTCAGATACATGAGCAAGTATAGACATCTGCACGTTTTCTCACTCATGCACCATTTCTCTAAGAGGGTGATTTTTCCGTTGAAATGCTCTAAGCAGACGCCGTCACTTCTCAGACAGAGTGTATAGGTAAAGAATCATTTGCCCGTCTGTAGTTTCTCAATCCTGTGGACGTCCGATTCCATCAGGCCAACGAGACCCACAGACGATGCTGATTCAACACTTATGGACGACCTTATGGACGGCTAAGACTGTCTTAGCGAATGACCTTAAAAATGATTATACGATAAACCTTGTACGAGGTACAGAAAAGTTTCTTCATGTACGATCCCAGATTATCGCACCCTCGGTACAAGTTCAGCCATTGGAATATCAATAGACAAAAAATACTCAACCATTATACATACCATCCAATGCCATCATGTTCACTTTGCTAGTGCTGGAAGAGCAATCCAGGGGGCCGTTGAATAATCTAGGATCTTACATACAAACACTTTGTACAAGGGTTATCGTTTGATAATATTTCATTTTGTTTGCTAAGACAGTATCAGACATCTATGATGTTGTCCATAAGTGTTTAATAAACTTGACCCACGTCGTCCCTGGCTGTCTATGGCATACAGAAAAAGGGTCTTTATGTAGGACCCTAGATTATTCAACGGTGCCCTGTATCGAATGCAATAAAGATTTGTATTTAAGAACCTGAGATGACGCCATATGGATTTGCTAAGTATATTCTAATTATTCTGAGATTGTGAAACTATGTAATGTCATAGAAAGGGGTGAGATACATAAAAAATCGCACTCGAATCATAAAATACACAATACTCCACTTGTTTGGATGTGCCATAATCGTCACTCGGCTTTGCCTCGATGATGATTGGGGCACATCCAAACTCGTGGAGTATCGTCTATCTATACGATTCTCGATGCAGTTCCATATAATCATTCAACAGACCCCTGGCACGCTAGGCGTCACGCTAATCACCTGTTCGCTAATATTCATTGTCTACATACGCAGAAGATGTTTTTGTGGCTAACAAAGACTCCTATCCCTAGGACTCAGCCGACTGCAGTTTGAGTGTATGTGCGTTGGGGGATTGGTTGGGGCAGTAAACTACACCGCCGGCACATACTTACTAAGCCACCTGCCGCAAACCAGCGACGTCCCCCTCACATATCAACTGTGACGTCACCAGATAGGCGTCGCTGGCTGGAGTCGCACGGCAGGTGATTGACATACAAAGGGTGGGGAAAATTGGGTTCTGTGGGATAGCCGTGGGCTGGCTGTATACCTGTCACCTGCACCGCAGCCCCAGGTGAGTGGGGATCTGCACGAGGCGTCGCCGAGAAACCGGAGTCGACGTGCCGCTGAGTCTTTGTCATAGAATCCTTTGACATAGCTCCCCCCGCCTCTCCATGAGGCCACACCGAGAAACAGATTGAGGGGTCGAGACGTCGCGATCGCGATGGAGATTATAGTGGGTTTGTTTTTTTATAAAGGAATGTATCAAAGATCAATGTTAAAGTCGTATATATTTTGTGTTATGATATATATGCAATATCTTCATAATTAGTGTGCTTCTAGCAATTGTATAAGTCCCAAGTTACGTAAATGTAGAGTCACTTAATGAATGCAATATGAATAATTTCATCGTGAGAGCATTCCCTTTCAAACCAATAAAGACAAACTGAAAAGCAATACACTAAATCAAATTGAATTTCGGATAACTGTTCTTCCTAATTGGTTATAGGAATTCAAATTCCTTGTAATCAAATCACTATTTCTATGATTTCCATGTTATACTTTCTAAAGGCCAATTTCAAATAAAAGACAAGTAATTATTTAGAAAAGAGAATGATGACTATTTTCCAACCTCTCTTTGATTGTTATTTTTGTCCATTATTAAATATCAATAATAGGCTGTTGTAACTTTCCTCTTTTCTGTCGTCTTTCCTTTTTGTAAGAGCTAGCTTCTTGTGTAGGAACGAAAGCAGTGGCATACATCGTGTGGGATGAGATGGAGTTTTCTATAAGCCGTAACATACGCAGGTTCTAGTGGCAATACACGAATATATATATATGTATATAGACTGGCTTTGTTGGCAATGGTCTATGTTTCAGATGAGCTCAGACAGTGTTGAATGGCGGCGGACGCGTGGAGTTAGACGAGGACGGAATAACGAGCTGTGCCCTATTGAATGGTGAGCGACCTTCAAAGTCCACCCCGGCGACGCGCTTGGTCGCTCTGAAAGAGGGCCCCATCCGCGGCTTGTGTATGCCATGCGAACCGAGCGGCGGATTGAAATTCCCTCCACGGGCGGCCCTCAGCCCCTCACACCCACCCCGCCGTGCCCTGGCCTGGCGGTCCTCCACAGATGGGCTACTTTTCATATCGCTGCAGAACGTGTCCCAGTCTCCCCCACCATGCTGCTTTTCCTATAAAAACAGCATATTTCACTCTCCCTCACTTTTTTCAATGCCACTTCAAACGGCATTCTGGGCGGCGGGGTGTGAGGGTTGGGCAGGAACAGTGACGGGGGTGAGGGCAGGGGAGAGGGTTCTTTTCTGAGGAGGGGAGCTACGTCAATCGAGGGTCATATTTTTACCCCCACCCCCTACGCATGTATGAGAACGCTCCAGCGCACGCCTTGTGTTGGCGACGCGTAGTGTGGAAACTCGCCGACGGGTGGCGCCACGTGTACCGTGGGATGTGACAAGTGGTCAAAGAACACTGACAACGTGGCGACGACCAACCCACCCTACAAGCGCCCCCAACCCCTCCGAACACTGCGCCGTGCCGCCCGGCCCATCAACGTCCCTCTGTCGGCGTTTGTCCCATTGTGGGCCCCGCCCAGGGTCGCTGCATTGTTCCCTTAATTGACACAAAGTTTGCGGCGCGTCTTCTTTGCCCGACGATTGGTTTCCAACCGCTGAATGGAAGAATAGCGGGCGACGCGGCGTCGAGCCCCGCCCGAGTCATAGATCATCATGGCGGGCGCCGCGCGTTCCAGCGTTCAGCGTCAGGCGGGTATCCCGCTATGACCGCCGCCTCGCCCTCCCTGCGCGCCGCCCTTTGTGAGCGGGGGCGGGAAGGCGGGAAAAAAGGGCTGGGAGGGGGAAGGACGGACAATCCTGTGGTGGGACAAACCCAATTGTGGAGTGGATATGGCTGGGATGGCTACAGGGCCAGAGGTACAACGGGTATGGGACATGAGTGGGTCTGCCGAAGATTGGAACTGGAACATCAGGAACTGCTATAAACGGATCTTGGGATAGGCGGGTATGGGCGTCGTATGGCTTGGTAGAACGTTGATCGGGCGGGTTACCATAAAACATGACTTTATATGTAGCAAGACTGGGCAAGATGCATTATAACACACAAAACTATGGGTCTGTACCGGTGGTGACGATTCAAGCGGGACATCCCGCCGCAGAGGCAGTAGGGTTTAAAACACAAGAGAGTTCTTGGAGGGCGAGTGTTGATCCAATTGTAAATCTAAGGAGGCATGGTGGGACGGTACCGGGATAACTGCAATAGATTGGAGACCGTTTTGGTAGCCAGTGTATTGTACACATGTACACTATATATATATATAAATAATAGGGTGAGGATCCAATAAGGGATGTGGGTTGTGCCGCTGTCTGAAGCAGAACCGAGCGTGCAGGGCTGGGCAGACCAGTTTCACAGGAGGGAGCGGTTAGGGGGAGGGAGGGAGGGACATGGGCGGATGTTGGGGAGCATAGGCCGGGTAATAGTACAGAGGTGGACAATAGACCACGTGATCGGCCGAGAACTCCGTCAATGGACGCTGCGTCCATCACCACCGGAAGTTGTGACACAGACGCCCGGGCGCCGCGCGCCGCACGCCACGGCGCTATATGACGTTTTTTGTGCGTGGTGGCGCCCTCTGGTGGAGCCTGATGGATGCTCTGGCCCCATTTAGCGGGCAGAAAATGGCGACTGGGCGAACAGTGTGTCCTGCTGCCTGCTGCTAATCACGGGCCCCTGTGTGTAGTATTACCAATAGACTAAGCCCACGACATACGATGCCCGCCACAGTCCGACTCCATTATACATGGTTAAAAGGACCTCACAGTGGATATTTCAACCCGCACGCATAGGGCGGACACGCGGAGCCCATAATTCCCCAGTGCCGTGCATGATCAGGTGTTCTCCCATGCTCATATATACTCACGCATCCAGCAACTTCAAAGGGAGCTGCCTGTCGGGTAATAACGTAGCACGTGCATGTGGCCGTCTTTACTACTGGTGCCGTCAACGTCTGCAAAGACTCCTGACATTTATTGTGTTAGGGTGTTTCTTTGGGCTCGTGTGTGTCGCATCATAAATTCTATTAGCATAAATGAAAGGAACAGAAGAACTGAAATTAAGTTTGAAATAAATAAAACCAGGGGCACATATCTTTCCTTCTCAGGTGATTGGATACGTTTGATAGTTGGCATAAGTACGAAACTTAATTATTCTATGTTCAGGTTAGGGATTCCTCAATGTGTATATTTTATAGTTGCTGATAAGTGTCCATATTACCTGGGGCATGCAGTGAGCAGCCAGAGAAAGGAAATCGGGAAAAGTTATAGGAGAACCCGCATCATTCTGACTTCTAACATCACGAAGATGAACCCGACTCCACAATTGTGAACCCGATATAGCAATCTCAGTGTATCCTGCCGGTATATAGTTGTACAGGTTGTATCTTTACTTTGACATCGAGGCATTCGACTGTAATTGGGAACTTTTTTTTATAACATCTTAGTTAATTACATTTGTTTCAATCAAGTTCATCTCGAGAAATTGTAGTTGATGGCGTTTATTAGTAATCGTAATTACATCGTTTCGACTCATTTCCGAATCAGTATTAGGGCAAGAAAATGGTGCAAAAGAATCCAGTTGGCCTAGGTGATGACGTTTATTAGTAATCGTGATTAGAATGTTTAATTCAATTAGGAACATCAGCTATCAAGTTAAGAAAATATTACCGGTCCTAGTTGAAAATATGCAGTAGGGAGGATTAGTCACGTCCAAGTAAAAGTAAGTGGGTTAATGAAACGAAATCTTATTGTAAACTGTTTCTCAATGCATACGTACGCATTACATTGTTATTATCCGTACCAATAGAAGTCTTGTAATATAGGAAGAACGTTGTATCCGCTTCTATGAAATGTATGCATACAAAACCTCCGCCGGGTTCTCTGACGGGATGAAATGAGACGGGCTTGAAGGCACCATTGGTGTCCAGCCTGTCCCGTTTAAGGTTAAGTGATGGGGAAACGATTAAGCCAGGGGGGTTATAGATGCGGCCATTGCTGTCCACTAACGTGTTTCCTTGTCCCATACCACACACGCGTGGGCGGGAGGGAGAAGATGGCCTGGAAGTAGCTCGCCATGGAGGCCCATTACAAAGACGCATTAGGCGCCTCCCTCCTCCCCTACTGAAACCCCTCCTACTGTTTAGCCCTAGCCATTGTCCACGCACATTGCACTAGCATTCTCCTCCGTTGGTGATGTTCAACAATAAAAAAATACGCCTCGGAGAGTGAGGAACGCAATTGTGGGACTAGGTTCAGAGAGGTGTGAATATTGCGATGTGGGATAGGGGAGATTGCGGTCACATTGTGGGATGTCTGATAACAGTGGCGGGCATGACTTCCACCCACATCCATCTAATACTCTGCCTGACTCCTCCTCCATGACCAGCCCTTCATTTTCTCCCCATCACCTCATGAATGATATATTCCCACGTCGTCATCACAGGCCTCATCGCACTCTGACACACCTCTATCTCCTACCTTCAGGCTGAGGACCCACAAGTAACACACACTTGACCTTGACAACCTGCCCACCGTGTGCCCTCAGGCAGACACATCTACCCATAAATCAAGCCACACACACGCACACACACATAAATATATATATATATATATATATATATATATATATATATATATATATTCACATCAGGGAATACTACACAGTTTAGCTTCACAATGGACAGACATACTAGCAAATTGGGAATTAAATTGTATGCAAACCCCCAAATGGAAATGGCAAGCTGCACACAAGAGGTCATGCAGTGATAGCTTCTAGGTTTTCCCCACATAATATGGCGTCAAAAGTGTGAACAGGTATATTTATAACATGGCCACAGTATATCAGGTGATAATCGTCCTACGGAATCGTTGCCTTGGGAACAGACGTCTGATTCATATATCTATGCACATGTGTATATTCACAAAGAGCTATGCAAACATATACATTTACTTCCTCTTCCTACCGCTCTTTCACACCCTACATACATGTACGCTATGGATTTCCCTGTTTATTTCCCGCTGTCCTTCCCTCTCTCACCCTCTCCGACCATGTCCCCCTCTCTATTTCACCAACGAGTATAGAGAAACATTTCCTCCACGCGCACGTACAGAACAACCTGGAACAGCTGAGGATGCCCCCTCCCCCCGTCCCGCAGTGTCTGCTCACACCTCGTGGGGTGAGACATCGCACCCTTCACCCGCTGTTATCGATCTGGTGGTAAATACACGTCCGTCGGACAGGGTGATTAATGCTGCATTAGTTCGGTGGTCGTCCCGCATCTCTGCACCTCATCTCCATCTCAGCGGTCAACCCCTGTCCTCTCGGTCTCTTTGCCGCAAAACAAGCTGGGGCTTTGCCGTCCCCCTCGGGGGCCCGGCGGCCGCGTGCAGCCCCCGCCCTCCCCGCCCCCTGCCTGGATTGGCCCGGGGAGCCTGGGGAGGGGGCGGCAATACGGCGGGACGATGCAGGGCGTCTTTGTTCCGTGTTTCTCCAGGCGTGAGCGTCTTCTGTACGACAGGGAACAACGGTGAGAAAGTAGTCGGGCTTCACCTTTTAATCCTCGCACCCACATCGTCGGAGCTTTATTATGGGAGTGCCCTGAGGACGTATGGCAACTGGTGTGGATGGGAATGTTGGTTGTAGTGTGTCTGTGTCTCTGTGTGTCTGTGTTCGTGTGATCCTATGTTTTGGGGACAGAACAGTAGAGACACAGCCACACTGGCCACGACTCGTGGGACAACACCGGTTTTTTGTGCGGTCCAACACCGTTTTCCCCTCGTTTCAAATTTTAATCCCAATTTAAAGGTCGTCGGTTGACGATGCAGCAGGGAAAAAATGAGCAGCTTTGGTAAAGATGGAGATCAAAGATTCTCAAAGGCAAAGAAACCTGGGACTTCGACACCACAGAGCACGGCGTTTGGTTTTTGGTGGCCCGGTTTTTGCCAACTGGGATCTCTGGGCGTGTGAGGGGGTGTCAGGTTATTCACGAAGAGCACTGAATGGACAACGGGCAGGTTTCACGACAACGTGCTCACAGCGGGGGAAGACTGCAGCGCCTCCCCGTGGTCTGAATGTTGACAACGCGGGTATTAATTGGACGGTGGTTGGAGGTGGTGACCGCGACCCTCATACACTACCCAAACTGTCCCGTTCCTAAAGGTGGTTTTATACGCAGGTAACTGCCTGGGAACGCTTCATTAGGAGCCTGCAACTGGCCTTCTAACTGGGCAGAGGATGAGACAAGGGGCGGGGCACCCCTTGCTGTGCCACTAAAACGCGTTTTTATTTAGAAAGTGGTGGGTGTTGCCACAACTCCGCCAACTCCTCATGTCTCTATAGGTGGCATTATTTGGGCAAGGTTTGCCGGAAACTCAGTCAGCTCAGAAACGTTAACCCTTTTAGGATGAATGTTGTCACACTGAGTTCTGTCCAGCTGGAGCTCTCAGTTTAAGCAAAAAGTGCATTTAATGCATTCGTTGATTATGCCAATATTACCAGCTGTTTGTATTAAACGCAATTTTGAATCCCTCGCCTCATGTATTTTTAACTGTCAATTATTTTTAAATTATCAAAAAGAGCACCTCTCTGCCGTCCATAGAAGAATCCATAATGAGGCGGCGTTCTTTCTTAGCTACAAAATTTTATTGAAACCCTTGACCCGGTCATTTGACATTCAATGACAGGCGTAAATATCCAACCTCTAGTATAGATAAAGTTCAGTTTTATAATGTAGATCTGTCTATCTCTCAAAATTATACTAGAACAATCAGTGGGTCGCTGGTTTCTATTACAAGTTCGCAAGGGCGTTGCCAAATGTTACAAATGCCCTTTGGGTCTAAATATGATTGCTCTAGATTATAGCAGAAAACGTGATGTTTACCAGACCCTGGTGCTCCGTCATACTGTCAAAACGTTTCCGTGCCGGTATTAATGTGGACGGCCATTTTTGTGGTGGGGACGCGTGAGTTATTTAGATGGATATCTAATTCTATTTTATTCAGGAGGTGGCTAGTGATTCCATTACTCCACTAGACTATCGGTGGCATGCCAGGTTTCCGATGTCGCACTTGCAAATGGCCCATTCGGTACATTCTCACAAGGGGTAGGAGGTAAAAACTCCAAGGTATCTGAATAACCAGGTTATTATTCCTTGTCCTATCTGAAGCTATCAGGACGCCCATTTCCTGACAGGTCTTGGCCGGGAAACAGCCATATCCTCTAGGGCACTATCATATCACTGCTCAAAACGGCACCACGCGCACATGGATGCTTTTTGAGA
The DNA here is from genome assembly GCA_950022655.1 of Alentia gelatinosa. NCBI lineage: Eukaryota > Metazoa > Annelida > Polychaeta > Phyllodocida > Polynoidae > Alentia > Alentia gelatinosa. Next base: position 44,720,490 of record OX465586.1, read on the forward strand.
CAAATTTGATATGGAAGTGAAGCAGCCTCCAACAATCGCTTAGTCATTTCTTTTTCTACTTCGGCCATGGTTTGGTAAATCAGGCTACCCGGGCGGTTTTAATCACAGACAGAGGGGTCGTGGTGTGCCGTGAATGATGACAGGAACAGGAAATCTCCGCCAGATGAGGCTCATGAGCGTTAGGAGGCGAGCCAGTCTGCAAAGGTCCGTAGCAGTGGCACTGGGATAACTGTTATTTCTTTAGGAAACATGCCACAGATCACAAATAATAGTTTAGGATTAAATTGAACGAATGAGACTTAATTAATCTAATTCATAATATTTTTCTGTCTAGCACTTGTCTTTTTTTATATGATACAAGGATATTTGAGTTACATTATGCTGCTTATTTTAAGAAAAAACACTTTTATTACACCACCGTTATATCTTGTCTGAACAAACTATGAAAATCATTGAATATCATATGACTCTCCGTCCAACCATCCAAGCATTTTATTCAAATCGGAAATGAAAAGATAGGTCTGCTTTCAATGAGCAGAGGCTTCCACCATTCACAAGAGCGAACGAGAAAACGAACGGGATTGAAATTGCAAGCATACAAACATTTCAGAACATGATGAAACCTCAGAACATGCTGAACATTCACAACAATTGTTCCCGATTTAGAACCTACCTACTCATATCTCATACTCCGTTCTAACTCATCAAATTTTGAAATTGGAGAAGTTTATTTGTATTTGTTGGCTTCGATTGCTATTACTATGAATCCCAACACCAGACGCCTGTACTGTTTGGCCATGTCCATCACAACTCCATTATGATCCAAGCGACTGTACAAATGTCATTGTTTTATATATAATGTCATTTTTACACTATTGGAGGGGAGGGGAAAATTGTGCCCAATGTTATGAGATAATACATTCTTCGTAATAGAAACAATTGTACGTCAAAGTAGCAATGCAAGGGAACGCAGTATCATTTGATACAAGACAATGTTATTGTGTGCGACGAATGGCTGAGAACACGATCCTAATTCATTGGCATGCAATGAAACATAAAATCCCCTCAGTAGGCCGACATCCCTTGCCATTGACAAACATAGCTAATATATATAAAAAAAATAATGTAACATTGATATCATTGTTACTTAATGTTTCGCCGGCGGTTCATACTCACAATCGCATCTGAGCTGATCATCTACGTCTTATATTCTGGCTCTACCTCCTGCCGACCCGCGTGTTAAATCCGGCGTTGCGTATGGCCTAATTGCCTTCTCATGCCCGGCTGAGCGCCTGGAGGACCCACAGGAAGGTGATGACTCCAATTAGCATGTGTCCCCACAAGTGCAGGTCTATTGTTATTGTCAATAGACACCACCGAGCATTGTTTACAAAAGCATCAATAATAGACCGTCTAGAGGTTATGGCCCCAGTGCAGCCATCTTGAATGCATCAGGAATAAGTCGCTCCTGGCTTTAATGTAAACTATTAATGTTCACCAAGGAGGTTATATTCACTTAGCTTGTCTTTTGTTGAGGGGAGGAGCAAATAACTGGGATGGATGTCTGTGTCTGCCTCTACCTTCTAATACGATAATTCATCATTAAGAGCTCGGGTCCTCAGGATAATCTCTCCATGGTTTATACTTCATAATGTAATGTTAATGATAAGGTCCCAATGCGTATGGGGAGACTATTGCATCTACTGTTTAACAACTAGCATTTCCCGTGGTGAACCTGCTACCACGACCGTGTTACTTCAAAAAAGGGATTATATCAATTATCTATGGCGACGTATCGACCCTACTTTTTAAAGACTAACCTAAATCTGGGTGTTCGAGCCGTAATATCAGCGGAAACATAGTCTATCTTTACGGGCTATCAAAAAAACAGACTTCCCCTTTTCCGTGATTACACGTAAATGATTGGAGGTTCCAGTAGTGGATCCTCTGATGTACCCCCTGGGGTCGCTGTAAAGGGAAGGTGCACCTGCCTTGAATACAAATACCTTAAGAGCTAAGAGAGTACTGTATCTATGTGTTAAATCAATCATGACCTTTATTTTGGGCTGGCTTACAATTCCGCTGGAGCGTTTGCAACGTCTGATGATTGATTATGATAAAGCAAATTGATTATGATAATCTACACAGGCAAACCAATTCGAAGGCCCATTTCCACGGATTCAGACCTATGAAGTATATTGATAGCATGCTGAGTATCTGTAAACCTAAAAGTGGATAGCATCAAGCGAGAATGAAGATAACTAAGATCTTCCCTCATTGAAAGAGATATTCTTTGTTTGAAACGGTCGTAATCGTTTTAAAATCTCAATAAATAATGCATGTCAGGCGGTGTTTCCACCTGCCGAATAAGAACCCACTGATAATTTCCACGCTGTACAAAATTCGATCAGTGGTTCTCCTTGTGAAAGGTCGGTGGTACATAATCGGTGATCTGAATTACAAAAATGCGGTGGACACTCCTCGTTTGTTGGTAGTAAAATGCAGACTATCACCAATTAATGCAATGTGCTTTCATTTTGTTGGCGGGTGCAGAAGTTGGTCGGTGGTGCCATATCGCATAAGGCAGGAGAAAAAATCATTGACCATTCTTTTTTCTGAAATAAATGCCACACATATCACCATGACTTTTTCAGTGGTCGTACTATTCACACCTACTTAATCTTTATATTCTTTTTTCTTCCTGACGATTATTGCACTGAATGTGTCGCATAATCGGTCGGCAGTGCGAAATGCCGTAAACCGTGGTCATTATCGGCTCGCGGAAACGCCGCATTAACCTGCATGACATTGCCGTTTTCATGTACTACTCACGTCTCACATCTGATACTCGGCGGACGGCAATATCGTTTCACAACTCATCAAATTTAACCACTTCTTATGTTATTACAAGGTTTGACTGAAAACGATAGTTGTAGTCCTGCACAGGTAAGGCCTGGCGCCCACCTACTACGATAGAAATTTTGACCTACCGATATGGCGAAGATACAAAAAGCAAATATCGAAGACATATCGGGAAGGTGCAAAATCGTAAATACAGTAAAAACCCGCGTAAGTGTACACCCTCCGTTCCGGGCCAAAGTGTCCGCTTACGCGGGTTGTCCGCTTAGGGGAGATAGAAGTGATGATACATTTTGAATCAATTTTTTAATATCTTAGTTGGGTCTGCTTACGCGGGGTGTCCGTTAGGCGGGGTTCTACTGTATGTCTAGACATGCCAATCCACTATGCATTGTATGGGGTTTTTGTCAGTGTCTCATCGCAGAAATGTGGTCAACTGCCCCGATATTAGGTAACCTTCCGACGCGATTCTGATTTTTTATCGGGAGGTGCATCGTAGAGCAATATCATATTAGATGGACGTCGGGCCTTAAGCTATATAGGCCTGTTTCCATTGGCGGACTTTTGGCGGACTGCTGACCTAAAATTGGTCGATGGAAACGACCCAGCTCGTGAAATGACCCACAACTTTTTCTGCTTAGATTATGCAATGTGACACCAACCACCACTGAGCGAAATCTACTACTCTCACCTTTTTTTATACCAACTCACAGTTGGTGTCACCACCGACCGAGTTTCTGGGTAACTCAATTAATCTCTGTTGTTTTCGTTGGCCAATGGAAACGGGCCTTATGCGAAAGTTATTAATAGAAACAGCTCCTATACCATCATATTTTCGGTAGTTTGGTACTAATCTTGGTATCCTCCTCTACCAAAAGAAAGAAGGTGTGAACTGATCACTACCACACAGGCAGCGTAGACGATACTCCGTAGTTAAAACAAATTTTGTCTCATTATGATATCAATTCGAATGAGATCCTCCAAACCTGCCTTTCAAATTTCTTTTGAAATCATGCAATTTAAACGGCTATTGGCTTCCGATATGTCTCATGGCCACGTCAACGGTGATGGCCATTTCTAAAGAAAGGGGTAATGTTCTCGCTATTTCCAAACACGATGTCTAACATCCAAATGTAAAAGTTACCCGTTATCTGTTATAAATAAAGCTGTATCAGTGAAGAAAATAGGAAGTTCATAACTGACCAACGATTTCATCCATGAGCCGCCTCCCATTTCACTTATTAGATATGGGCTACTCGATATTCCGTCATAAAACTGCCAGAGTATGTATTAAAGTATACTTGATGAATGCACTTCCCAGAAATACGGCCCCTTTAATGACAAGAAATCCCTCATATAAATTTATTCATACAGCCGAGATAAATGTTGGATGGCAATTTTATGATCATTGACAAAATTGCATTTAGATTAAGGCATGATATCAAATTAATATCATGTGAAAGGCATTTCCACTAGTGCCAAGGCAATTTAGTGAGCCTGTCCCTGTTCTGTTGCAGACTACGCGTTACTCATAACAGCAATTCGTTTTCAATTTCCGCAAGCCATCATTCGCCGACGAAGTGTGACATTCATTGAAGATAGACACAGAATAAACAAGGCGGCTATTGAAATTTAAGTAGACGTTCACGTACGTGTAGTCCTGCTTCTTCACGGGAATCAGGCTTGGCAAAGTTTTCGTGACTCTCCCATTTTAGAATAATATCTTCTGCACTTATCTTGGATATGCAAGTCGGACAAAGATACATAAAGGCAAATGCATAGTTTGGAGGTGATACTTAAGATTTATCCAACTCTCACAATTCACTTGAGATGAGGAATTGAATAAGATGAATAGCTAATGATTGATAACAAACTGACAAATAACAAATATATCACATATGAACCATTCCTATGGAAAACATTAATAACTAAACACCACTTTTTTAAATCTTTATCATAGATACACATTAACTCATTAATTATGTTTCCGTTTCTTGGAAGATCGACTCCTTCTACTTGGTGCGAATATTGAATAGTTACTTTGCTTATTTGTCCTACTGCATGACAAACATGGGGAAATGTCATACAATCTACTGTAAAGGTTAATGCATGTTATAAGCCTTAATACAGCTTGTCTTTTTAATTAAAATTGATTATCGAAACGTCAATTCAAATAATAACATCCTGCGTAAGTGGTGACAATAACAGAAGAATACAATTTGATATTGTTGCTTTCTCGAGAATTTCTCAAGACCGATTTTTAAAGAATCAGTCTACGGATGGATGCTCCACATAACTTGTCGAAGGGATATGAAATCCTTTCATCCCGCATATGGCAAGAGTGAAGAAAATGTTGAAAAAGGAGTTACTGTGTATGAATTATTCACTTTTACGAAGCAAAACAGAGTTTTTGCCGATCTGATTGGTTTACCGGTAAACTTTATATCAATCATAGCATGCTTTTCTAGATTGCATTAGTCGAGCAAATTCTCTATGTATATGAGGCAAAAGTATAAGGCAAAACTCGCTTAGCGAGTGATGGGCATCACTCTCCAGCCATATTTCTAGCCTGCCTTTTCTAGCCTCCCTGTAAGTTCGGGTAAAACTAAAACGACAGGTGATGATATTGATATGTCGGATCATCTCTGTAGCCTCGTAGTCAAGGCCCTCTCGGCTATTTTTGTTTACTTTTCCAATGGCTGCTGTAGCGATAGCTCGTTTAGTAGGAATATGGCGTCACGTTCGGGCTCTTTGCCTGTCGCTTCGGACAGGCTTCACCGCATCGTCGGCGAGATTCCCTGACGTTTAACATTTCATCGATATCATGACCATATATACAACAAGTGTCATCGATAATAGGCGCTATCATGTTACTGGATAGGGGAATTATGCCAATAAGTCTTTGAAAAGATTTGCGTTGGCCAATTACATTGAGTGTCACTTTCACTTTAATATATCTGTATATCTATAGGTATACTTATAGCTGTCACGTGATCACGGTCGAATATGATCGAGTACATCATGCACGAACAATAAATTACTGCACTGTCGTCGTAAATTGAGTTAACCAAATATGGACAAGTGTACATAACTGCGTAACTTTCGCTGATAAGTATAGAATATACACCTAGCATATTGAAAAGTGTTAAATGTCTACGTTTTAACAGAGAAACTCAATAGAAATTATCACTACACATATCCTTATAATCCAAAGTAGAGTGGTCAAGTTCATTACTTTATATGGCACGACTGTATGATTTACCACGCAGATATAGCTGGCCAACTACCTGATTGACCAGATTGGTCAGTTAAGGGTACAGGTGTCTAAGCTGATGGATCAGAAGGTCATGTGGGACCCTATCAAAGACTTGGTGTTTGGCCGGGGGCCAGAGATCAAATGGCCAACCCGATACCCGATGAAAACATTTCAAAGGAATCCATGTGACCCAACCGGCTGAGGCCAACGAGATAGGAAGATGAAAGTGGACACTCTGGATGTGTCATATCCCAAATTCTTTTATTTGTTATTGCAAAGAGAGAACATGGGTTAGGTCTGAAAATAACAATATTTTCTTTATAAAACACTAATAGACTAATTACAGTGATGATGGAAATTAAGGCAGCTAGTACGGCAGCCAACCCAAACGTTTCCATTATAGTTTTTCTAAATGTGCAATTGGCCTTAACAAATTTGTTATCTTGGAAACCAAATTGACCAAGTTGGTCTTTTCTGTTCCTTTTTTGCTTTTTCCATATATCCTGACATTATTCAGGCATAAGATGAAAAATCTCTACATATTTTCTTATCAAGAAGTGTTAATTACATACTTCAAGCATGTGCACTCGTCTCATGACTTTATTGCAAATCACCTGGTGTGCTCCGGAATGGCATGTCAGTATATTACGATAGCAACAGGTAGGCTAGAAATACTATTTCAAAACTCAAAAGTGGCTATTTTTCTCTAACTATGAACTATACACAGACAATAAAGCACTTTTTGCCATCATTGTCTACCTGCAAGAACATCACTACTGCAAGAACATCTGTTATTAATCTGGTGCCTGGGAAATGTTACTGGGAAGATTGGTACAGGGCATATCTGACATGGTGGCTATGCCTTGCTGCAAAAAAGGTTTCGTTTCTCTGACAGTATCAGATGACAGTGAAGACAGGTATAGCGAGGCAATCTACTGATAGCTGTTGTATTTTACTTCTCACAGAAATAGCTTCCAGTTCTGGTAATAAGTCATCCACCTTTACAATAACCATTTGTATTAGGATTGTCGAGCTATATTGGGCGTCATTGTGATATGACTTTGCCCCTCATATACATTATACCATGGGATATTTGTATCGTAACCTTGCTGGGCAATTTCTTCATAATGGAAATGAATTCGGAAGTTTTAAATCTAATTAGATTGGTCACACTCTTTTTTTCTGATGGCATCCTATTTCTACAAGTCGAGATTCTTTCACTAGTAATGGCGAACATGATACCATATATATATGCGCAGAATATTTTTGTATCAGTAATGAAAAAATCATTAGATCCGCTCTTCCCCTCATCTTAGAAGGTGTGATGAGATCATCAACAGTCCTAAGTGTACATCTAGCTGGGCCATGCATCCAAGAAAAGCATGCTCCTCGGCGGTCGTTGCCCCATGAAGCACTCCCTTAACGGGCATGCTGGTAATGGCGGGCGTGCAGAAACCACCTGGATGTTATGACGTGTGTGCCGTGTGACGTCGGGCTCCCTGACGCTCACCCGACCTGATCTCTCCGACGTGACCGTCACTAATGACCCACGCGCCGGGACTAACAGCCGTAATGACGCCGCCTCCGCCGTGCTCCGACCAACTCTACTCCATTTGGTGGTAACTAGAAACCACTGCCAGCGAAGATATCCTTTATCATGCCCGTGCGCGTGTGGCCAGTGTTTAATCTTTGTGTATGCTGCTGGCATAGTCTGGTGACGAAAACCCCCCCAACAGAAACCGCAACGTTAGAAGGGCGAAAAAAGAGTCAGCTAGTTTGTTAAATCAGCACGCAATGTTCTCGTTACGTTTTATCGACTCAAAGTCCGCATAAACACTAACGAGTGGTGTAGAAGGGGATAAGGTTTAAATGGATGGTGTGGACAGGATAGAAGAGAAGCAGGAGGGGATATAACGAGGGAAGCAGATGGAGGGGAGGAAAGATGGGGAGCATTCATAAAGTCAAGATGGGGGGGGGGGTAGGATACGGGAGAGTCATTCAGATGAATGAGGTAGGGTGATTTATTTGGAAACGGAAAGGTAACACTTTAGACACTGAAGACAAAGAAACTCGATTGTAAAGCAGAGAGAGAGAGGTAAAAAGATACTCGAGGGGAAAGAGGAAAAGGGAAAGGGAGTGAACGAGACATCAGGCTGCACCAGAGGATGAAAGCTGTAAGATTAATACTAGATTACATGTTTTGCGCAAATGTGAGGCAGGGAGACAGGACATATTAAAGGCACACAGGGAGGCATAGAGATAAAGGTACTGCATGAGAGCGACACTGGAGGGTTAGGAGAAGCGGAATAAGCGAGGAATCAAGGAAGGAGCCAGAAATGATGGAAGTTATAGATGGAGAGACGAATAGTATGACAAACAGCAAGTCTATAGAGAATGAAGTAGGGATACTGGTGGTAAGGGTGAATTGGTAGGATATAGGGAGTCGACGAAGGGACATCCTTGACATTGAGCTCCCTCAAGCAGGCTGTAATATAGACCCCCAACCCCCTGGATCTGTCTCGTGCGGATCACGCCCGCAGATCCCCTGATACTCACCATCCCTCCTCTCCCATCCACGCCCACCCAGACAGGCGGGCCAACTAGGATCATCCAGAAATGTAATTCATTACGGAGCTCCCTCCACCAGACAGCTGCAGGTAGACGAGGACAGACGGGCCCCGTGCGCCAACGGTTGGAGAGTGACGCGGTAGTGGGTAGTTGAAGTAACTATAAATTTATTATGTATGGCGTTAATGCAGCGCGGCGAATGCGGTACGATCAGTATTTGGCAGGCAGTGCGAAAGCCAACGTCACATCAAAAGGTCACACATGTGCTTCGTAGATTTCTCATGATTTAGCAAAGGCTTTTGCTTCAGTATTACCGGATTGCGTTTGAAATGCTATATTTTTTTATATTCGTCGCAACGCTACTTTAGGCCCGGCGTCCACCTACTACTATAGAATCGTAGACCTCCCGATATGGCACCGATACAAAATGTCAAAATCGGTACCATATCGGGAAGGTGCAAAATCGTAGACATATGTCTAGACAAGCCAATCCACCATGTATTGTATAGGGTTTTTATCGGTGTCTAATCGCAGAAACGTGGTCAACTGCCCCGATGTCAGGTAACCTTCCGACGCGATTTTGATTTTTTATCGGGAGGTGCATCGTAGACCATATCGGTGCCATATCGTAGTAGGTGGACGCCGGGCCTTACTACTGGCGATATACCTATCGTATGCTGGCACTGTTGCGATGCAAAGCTTCATGCATACAAAAATAAGGAGAACAGAGACTGACCAAAACATTAGAGTACTTTTAGATTCGGCCGTAGACCTCCCTCGGTTGTAAAGGCCAATAATCTTAGGTCCGGCGTCCACTAAGCTCCAAATCTTTTACGATAAGCCTTGCGATGTTCGTAAAAATCATCTAATATGCACGCCGATATTCCTACTCTAGCCGTTTGTGCAAGAAAAAAAAGTTCTCGAACTTCTATGATTTTTGACATTTTGCATTGTAGTGTATCGGGGCGTTTTAAATGTCTATTGTAGTAGGTGGACGCGGGGCCTAACTAGTATTTTTTTATCTTTATTTAAGGTTCATTCTACTCCATTTTGAGCAATGAAAATACATGTATGTCTACCAGGAAAGCTATGACTAGTTCTCTCTTGGGCAATTTCGCGATTCTAGAGACCAGTTCCTGGTGCTCCTCACGCACCATCAGGAGACTAGGCCTACCCATCACTACAGATCCAGTTGCCCGACTGCTACACTCCCCATCACTCCAAGAAGTGACCTAACCACTCAATTCTACGGCCCTCCACCACCAACCCCCCGCCACGCAGAAGACATAATACCCGTCGAGTCATGACGAGACCTCCCGACACCACAGAAGACCAGTTCGAGATTAAGGGGTTCCCCAAAATAATGATTTATGAAATGAGAAGCAATACAAGGGGAAAGGTGATCGGTTATGACAATACAGTCACATTGCAAAGACAGATATACTCAGTATTTGTTTTCGATTATTCAAAATACCTAAGGAATAACTCGAATCTGAAATGAAGGAAGGGAGTTAGCCATCATATAGGTAAAACCTGACCGTGACTGTATGCTTTAAAATCGACCTATGAAGGTGTCTCATCATTACCTCCTAATACTCGTGACGGATCAGCCAAGGACGTGGGCTCGGCAGTAACTACATATATATTGCTCAAGGGTGCTAAGTATAAAGAGTTGGCGTCAGCCGTAGCTTTTGTGAGTCCTTTAAATAACGGACGATAAATTCTACTATACCACACCCCCAGTGGTTGCTATCCCAGTTGGAACATCTAGAGGACATGGTGGGAACAATAAGATTTGAGTCCCCTAATCCCTGTATCTGCGATGGTGGCATAGCGTCAGGCTAAAACTGTGATACATGTGCAGTTATAACAACATTACAGCGTGGATTGTTCTGTGACTTCTCCAGTGACAAATGTAGATGCTAAAATATGCATTACTTTCAAGTATATTTCATGTTGTAATGTATTTAGCTCTCAAGGCGGAAAGGCAGTCGTTTGGCAGATATTCATCAGCTTTCTCAGCGACCATTGAGCCGTGCTGTTGGTAACATAATCAGACTTGCCTACACCCTACATCTGACCCTTAAGAGCCTAGGGGAATCCTATACCCCTGTATGTGTGTTTTTATTTTGTTTTCAGCGCTGGTGCTGAACATTGGCTCCTGCCACCGAATGGCTGACGCAAGAGCCGGGGTTGTAAACGATGGATCACTAAGGAGCACACCATGTTGGTGATTCGTTTAGGGTTAAGCCTTGAAAAGGGACGCCCATCCCCTCTTGTCCATAGACCCTCATCCCATTCGTTGGGGCGGCTGCTTGTCGTATGGAGATGGTTTCGGTGAAAGCGTATAGCAGCTCAAGAGGCAGTAGTCTGTTGGGCTGCTCATTATTGCAGCACTGAGTCGCTCCAGGATCGTCAGAGGGTCAACCAATTGGGCCCTAGTTGATTCAGTACAATTGCAATAACAGTTAAAACTACGATCCTCTTTATCCTAATGATTTAGCAACAGAGAAACACTTGTCCCTTGGGTGATAGTACACTTGTTAGGCTAGATATAAAGTGATGATTCTTTATATGGATTCAATGTGAGGTATACGCATATTGCAGTCTTTGTTTGTGTGAGTATGTACTTATATTACATGTAGATAAAATTACTTTGAGTTAACACTTGTCTTGAAAACATATCAACCTAATGGTAATATTTGTAAGAGGAGTCTAGTATACTATGGTTCGCTTATGGAATAGTTATAGTCCCGAATACTGACGGTCATTATTATCTTCTATGTACAAAAATGGTAGTTATGTAGTCTAAGTTATTTGTACTGCAGCTCATATATGCTAATTTCATTTATGTTAATTCAACAAAAGGGTATTGTTTTATTGTGATATGTGTTATGCCTATAATGGTACATGGAACATACAGTACTAGGTTGGGTAATATCATATGGCACCTGATGTAAACCAGAAAACTGAAAGGTAGCTGACAGGTTGCCATCCTTGTTCATCTACAGACTTCTGTTATACAGTATGAAGTATTTGTAAAACCATGAGTGATCAACAAAGAAATTTTTCCAGAAGAAAGGTTTCACTGGATGCTGAAAAACAGTATGATATTTCTTTCGTCATTTACCATTTGTCACACACACGATTCTTTTTTATTATTATTCATGATTCAGATAAAGAATTTAATTTCAACCATGGCCAGCCATAGGGGGCAATTGGTTTCTTTTACATAATTGTTTCCTATATTATTCAAAATATTACATATAGTACATAGATAGAATACCAGTCACACAACAGGAAATAGAGCATGCCGACTCCCGTGGTCGGGCCTAACCCTTGGCGAACAATTTCAGTCTTTAGATTAATTTGATCATCCCCAGCCAATGGTTGACAACTGGTGCCGCCCACTGCTCGCCGCCTGTCGTTCTGTAGCTCTTCCCAGGACCCATTTCCCTCCGTCTTGCACCTACGGTTCTTTCTATAGGTCCCAAACACCCGCCTTCAGATGTCAGCGACCCAGTCAGTCCTGCTCTGCTGATTGCCTGCCCTTTATTCAGCCTCTGCCCGCCCTAATGCTGGCATTGTCTTTCACTCCCCACCCTTGGAATACCGGCTACCCACTACCTACCACCCGCCTTCCCTATACAATGCTACTTCTGTTATCAATGATATATGCACCGTTTAAAGATATTGAATGTCATTCACCACCCACTTAATCCATTTCCAGCACGCACGGCCCTCTACCTGCTGTCCATTACCTCTGACCTTCCAACTGCCACCTAATGCCTACCACCTGCCACCCAATGCCTACCACCTATGGTTTGCCAAATACTGTTAGATTCCTTCGACCTGCAGCTCAATCCTAGTAGTTCCCGCCCGTTTTTATTAATCTATCAAGGCACTACCCACTATTTACTTACTGTAATATGTTGCCAGGTAAACATATAACATTGTATGTAAAAACTGATACTTCAATACGGAAAACTTTTTTCCGATATCTTTGAGAGTTTGCTTGTGTATCATGTCTCAATACTGTAATTGTCTTTGTTTTGTCGGTGTGTCTAAATGGCAACTTGTTTTTCGTTGTTTCCATGTTGTACAATCTGGCCCATGTTAAAGATTTGGAATATGTATTATATATACTGGGAGGTTTAACACATATGGCCTGTCTGTTTATTTGTGGTTGTTAATTTTGTAACGGTTTGACGCTATTGGTTGAAAATCATCTACAATTGTACATGAATCCTTAACGTCAATAAAGAACAAATTTACAAAAAAAATTCAGAGCGCCGCCCGCAGCCTGCTGTCCATTACCCATAACGGCACACCTACCACCCACTGCAACCTGCAGTTAACATCGCCCACTACCAGCCACAGTCGAACGGATGGATCAGCTGATCCTGTGTTATCATAATCATGTCGCGGAGGCGGGTGAACATGCGGCAACCGGCGGCCAGCCTCACGGGCCTGATTCAATTACCCGCTCGCTGACTTATCAGAAGCATGCATCTTTTAGCAAGCAGTGGCTACTTAAACAGACGGGCCATGGTCAGCGTGTTTGTCTCGTCACGCTGGGCAAGGTTCGAGAGTCCAGGCCTCATCTACATCCCAGGGTGAACCTGCATCAGTAGTAGATGGGCACCGCTTACACTGCTGGGTATTCCCACTTGTGGACATTTACAAAGTTACTGTATGAGTCCAATATGGGACCAACTATACTGGTAGCCAAAATATCTGCTGGATGATCTATGCTTACCATGCTCCGCTACATCTGCCTTATGCAAACCGCTCTTATATGAAGTTTGGATACTAACCACTGAAGTTTAGCTAGGTATACTCAAACATCCAATTTCAAATAATCTGAAATAAGGAACGGATGATGGAATTATCACTCTCACCCTCCTTTACTAACCACCCAACTGCTCACCATAAATATATATATCGATTATCAATAACCAATAAGATATCGTTCTTTTATCTTTAGGATATAATGAATTATAGTCCTTCTATATTTCCCTACTTTTCTCTAGGATATAGGGTGTCTTTAAACTAGAAAGGTCATGTTTTTATTCATTTGTAATTAAATTTGTACATGTATATGTTTGTTGATCATTATATTTCATTTTCAAATTGAACCGCTCATATAACCCATCCAAACACGAACATTTACGGCACCGACTTTTACTATAACAACCCCAAGAACTTAAACATAAAGGATGAATGTGATCATTAAAGTGCTATTATGTGGAATGCGCTTTCCTCGGACATGAAAAACATACCAACCTTAAATAAACTCAAATGTGAACAGAAAAAAACTGCGAAGATCTAAAATCCCTTGACTTAATATTTTGGTATCTAATGCTTAAGACCAAGTTGTCTCTCTAACCATTGAGTTTAATTTAATTTTAAGCCATGCTAAACAACTGTACCACCTACTGAAAACGTTTTTGGCTATGATTTCTAGTGCACTCCCAAGTCAACCATATTTGTTCTTTACTTGATATATAAAATGGCTGAATATAAGTTGCTACTATGCCATCAGACCAAGAATAGTTTCAACAGGTAAGAAATGGTCCAGGACATCCGTAGCGTCTCATTGCTTAATGTTTTTTACGCTGTACCTGCCTTAAAGCTCCATCGCCCTACCATGTTTTACACCACAGCCGACACACTTATATGCACCTTTTTTTCCTAATATCCTATACCTCAATTAACTCCCTGACCCCCAAACCCCATGCCTGCACAGTGACAGCCGTCTCCATTTAATCAGCACTTTAGCTACACCTGCTCCCCACAGATATATCCGCACTCACTTAACCCCTAGCCCTGGTGAGCAACTTAATTACCCAATCTCCAGACCCTTTACCACACAAGCAAATACACTCCTTTCCCTGCCTCGAACCACCACGCCTAAAATTTCCTGGTGCTGCTGTAAAACGTTGGTAGATTGCGGCATTATTAGTTTCCCATTGTTGTACAGTCATATTATTTCTAGGTTAGGTCTCGCTGTGATATGCCACGGGAGAGTCCTAAACTCCAAAAGCTATCCGGGATGATCCTAAATGACCAAAAGCTATCCAACCATGCTTGCAATAATAACTAAATCAACCGCCAATTTTAACATAATACCTCTTTTTGACTACTTGCTTTCAGTCAACGTGACATCACCACACGATGCTGATACTCCTTGGGGGATACTTCACATTGAGCCCTGGGAAGTGTTTATTCCTCTCTGTCTCTGTCTCCCTTTCCCTTTCTCTCTCTCTCTCTCTCTCTCTCTCTCTCTCTCTCTCTCTCTCTCTCTCTCTCGCTCTCTCTCTCTCTCTCTCTCTCTCTCTCTCTCTCTATATATATATATATATATATATAAATATATATATATATATATATATATATATATATATATATATATATATATATATATATATATACCAATAGCTACTGCTGCGTGATCCCTTTAAGTCCTGAGCACATTGGTTGACTCTTTGCATCTCACTTCCAGTTATTTATTGACCAAAACAACATTTATATCAATCTACATCTCCTGTGAAACAGCCCACCCCTCTGCCTTCACCAGCCCCTTCACCACATTAATATCCTTCACAGGATATACACCTTCACGCCGTACCTGTTTGGTATGCCACCTTCTACCGCGAGGCTTAGGCAGAGTATCACCCGGCCACCTTGACTCTTAATACTAGCTTTCCATTCCCGATCCAACCTACCTACTCTGCTGACACTATTGACCTTCTAACGCCCAGCCAATACTCTTCTCGTTTCTACTTAACATTTGCCTAAATTGTGCCCCATTTACCGGACAGTCCTAAATTCTACTTATTTTTACTCATAAGAGTATTGCAAACCAACTACATAGACGAAATGGGACAAGCTCGTATTTTGTGAGCGAACTGTTGAGACCGTTATGTGTTAAGCGGATTAATTTCTTTCGGATGAATATTCTATAAGACTCTAGACTCCCTTGTCTCTGCTGCTCGAGACTCGTTGCTTTAACTAATAGCCACCCAGTGTGCTCATGGAGAATCATACATCCAAACATAGCGTAGTTACTGACAAGGAACACAGAATGGTGCACCAGACAGAATGCCTTAAGGACGATGAACCTGAAAGGATCAAATGAGTATGTATACAGGAAGAGACAACGATTATCATTAATTTTTCGTCAATGTTGTGATGCTTCGTTGGTATAGGCAACGCATATAGAAGGAGAAAATCGTGTGTATCAAGAGAGCTATAGTCTAGAAATACTATTAGTGTTGTGGATGTATAGTATGGGCAATGATGGTCATGGTTGTAAACCTAGTAGTAGTCTAGTGATAATGGCAGTATCAACATTAAGGTGGCTGATTTGATGGGGCGACAGTGATGATGGTGGTGGTATCATCAGTGGGGATTATGTTGGCTGCTTTAATAACAATGTGGTGATATCGTTACTAGTATTTTAGTGATGATTGTGGTAGTTGCCGATAGCTTTGTTAGTGTTTCTAATGGTGGTACCCTCATGATAATAGTGACGGCATCATAAACAGGAGCTATTGTGGCAGTGCTAGTATCAGCATTGTCACCATGGGGATATCATTGTGGCTGTTGTGGTGGCGAGGCAACTGCCCCCATCACTGATAGTGGTTCTAGTATTGTTAGTGGTGATCAGGGTAGTAGTCTTACTGGCGTTATACTGGTATTGACGGAGGGTACGGAAGACCCGGCGCCGGCCGACTGTGTTAAACTAGCTGGTGAAACTGTCATGGCCCACTCACTACACACCATCAAACAGCACCCATCCCAACCCATAATTCACCGCGTCCCATGCCCGCAGCACGCCCTGGCGGCGAGAGGCCCGGCAAGTCAGTGGGCAATCGGCTTCCGCTCGATGGCACTCGTACAGTGCTGACCCCTGGTGTCCGAGAGGGCGATTACCTTCAACAGGCTCTGTATAGTAGATGTGTACTTATAAGTCTGTTTACCGAGAGAAGCCGAGATTGACTGCTTACGGAGACCTTGCAGGAGATTCTCTAGTCGTATTGAAATGCAATACTGGTACAGAAACAGAGATGTACAATTGTCTGAGTTTAGAGAGCTAATGTACACAGTTTACATGTTTCTATCCTGTAGATCATTTGAATTCCCTGTATCAATGTATGACCGTGAGTAAGAACATAATTTGTAACCTAATTACATCAGATACGTTTTCTCTACATCTCTGCTCTTAAAATTGATTGCTTACAGAACCCTGAATATCCACTATCAATATGTCAATGTCTATATAAATGTGTCAGACAGAGCTGTACTACGGCTTGAAATCAGTATCATCGAACCGAAACATATTCATTTGAATATATACCTCATCCGTTACACCAGCCAAAAGTCATTCTTCAACATCTGTCAATTCTGTATCGCCACTTCGTCAGGGCGGATAGCAAAGGAATGTCTAATGTCAGGGGAAATCTCCTTATTCGCCCGTCTCCACATCACTTCCTCCCACCTCACCTTGCGACACAAACAAGTGGCAGCTTTAACATACCGCCTTGGGAAATGTGCCACCCGAAGGCGTGGATTCCTCCAATATTCTAGAGATTTGTGGCGGATCTTGCGAAGTGTAGAATGGTGGAGGTTAGACGTTTTCACGGTATTCATGAATGAGCTTTGGTTCTGTGCAGCTCTGAGCCGCCATCCATCCCACAACGACGGACCCGGGCCCACTTTGCGCCCGCGTGTTAGTTGTTTCTTGGTATCCTTGTTGGAATACACCATTTTGTCTTGTTTGCTGAAGTGATCAGAGTTCCTCTCAAAACCAGATTGTGTCTTTCTTACAGGCGCCAAGGCGTCAGACAAATGGCGTCGTCAGAGTTATTTCAGAAGCCAGTAACAAAGGCTGATTTCCATCTACTACTTTCAGCGGTATTTTGTCCCATTTGTCTCGTGTTTCATGGACTCGGCACACGTTGACTCATCTTTAACTCTTTCAAAACGGCTAGGGCTTTGAGGTTCTATTCCTGCTTTTTTATGACTGTTGTTTATGTATGATTCGTGTTATACAGCTCGTAATTCATCATATATGAGTTCATCATCTAAATATCTAATCAGGTTTACTTCATCAAATGGGAACATTTTATTCCATTGATACATCTACTATTCCCTGGGTGTTAACAAGATGACACTAGCATATTATATACTGTTAGCCCCATATGGTATGCAAGGATAAGGCCTGGCATTCACCGAGCTCAAAAACGTATATGGTAGGCCTTACGGTGCACCTCCCTACGAAAAATCTAAATTGTTTCAGAAGGAAGCTGAAATCGAACGTGGCAGTTGATCATAGGGTGTCTACAAAATCTATTTATGCTTAAATGTCGCAGATAAATCAGTGCGCATCATAGCCCATTCTGCCGAGAAAATCTCTCTGACAGCAGAAATATTCAATAGAAAATTATGAAATTTAAATATCATTTATCATCCACCGCATACAAAGTACCCATGGAGAATCTATTGGGATTCGGAAAGCAATAGCCATCGTTTAAAAACTGTCAGATACCATAACCAAATCAAATCCGTGGTATATGGCTTCAAATCGATTGTATGTATACAGGAAAATAAACCTTGTGGATGAACCCTTTAGGATGGAAATCTCTGGGTTTTATTTACTGGAGAAGATGGATAATAGATATGAACGGCGGTTTTGGAGACAGACAGCTCTGTAAACCACTCGAGGTTGACGTCGCAAACGCTGGTGTATTACTACGCGTCAAACTCTTCTGGTTTATGGTAGCCATTCCACAAAACCATCGCTTATTATTTATGTACACCATATATAGACAAACCGTCACTGTAAATATGGTTGCTCATACATGTGTGCAGCTGTTGTATACGGACTAGGCGGGAAGAATGTCCAATTTACTTTTAGTGAAACGGCATCCAGCAGGCTGTTTTCGTTTGTTGTTTTTTTCGTAAACGTTTATTGACATAGTTCCATTCGGCGACAGATTAGGCGTTCTTCCATGAAGTAGTCCTTAACCCTTTAACAGCAGGAAGGTGCCTCCAGGCATTCCCCTGGCTACAGCAGGAAGATGCCTCCAGCCATTCCCCTATCTACGGCAGGAAGATGCCTCCAGGCATCTTAGAGGCATCATTGACCTTTGATTTGGAATAACAAAATATGATCAGTCACCAAGGCCAATTACTTAAATCACATGACACATCACATGACATTGCTATTTCCCGAAAAAGGTGCCTGCCGTAGCAGGGTCATTTTGGCATGCAATGCCTGCCGTGTAATGCTGATCAGGGGAACAGGGTGCTGCAGGGAAAGGGTTAACAACTAAACATAAGTATACATAGGACATATACAGAGGAAACTGATATCAGAGAAAACTGTCCTTATACTGTCATATGACATACCTCTCGAAGGACAGTGAGAGGGACGGATTCTCACTGGGTTGTTTAATAAACCTTTCCAAACCCTTACCTCGATCCTGAAAACAGTCCTTCCGGAAGTACACCGCCATTTCAGAAGCTAGTAGCTTAGGTGATATCTATATCAATGTACAGGGGAGGGCCAAAATTGAGCTTGTCCGGGGTTTGAACCCAGGACCTTCCGATTACCAGTGTTTCTAAAGCGGGATTCACACGATGGGATCCATGTACCTCACAGAGCGTTTGTCTAAGACAAATCCTGTTGAGATTTGGTACTTGAACACAACCTCCTCATCTGAATTGTATGGTTCTATTTCGCTGAGACAAGTTTTTTTCTTGCAATCGTCAGAGACAATCACCTCTAACAAGGAACAGAATCTCATGAGAGTTTGACTTTAAACAGGTTTAAAATTTAGAGTTGCATTTTGGTGAGACAAATATACTGCACACAGTCTCACCCTGTCTGCGAGTCTCAGTGGTCCCTAATTAAACCCATTCACATGGGGAAGTGCCCTGAGTCGGTGAGTGTGTACCCTGTGTACCCTGTGTAGGGGTGTAGGAGGGTAGACTATGTGCCTGGTAAGTTCTCACATATGAATTGAATCCGCCATGTTTCCCTGAGACCGTAGAGCACCCCAAATCTGTGAAACTTTGTTTCTAGCGGACAATAGTCGGCGACTGGTGAAAAGGTGTGAAGTACACCAGTCTCAGGTTCATTTGTCCCTTCGTGTGAATCCCACTTTACGAAACACCAAAAGCAGCACCAGGGATAGGCACACAAAACAACTAATCACAGTATGACTTTCATCAACTATTTCCTGAAGGAATTAGGTCAGGAAAGGGACAGAGAAGATATGGACAGCGTTTATTTCACGCGGTCACTCTCCTATCCTTGTCATTGTCTTCCCATGAACTCTCCTATTATTGCTCTTATCCTTCTCATTGTCTCTATAACAAGCCCCAGCCCTAACCTGCATCAATGAATACATGATACAAATACCAGATCTTCCGTGGTCTGGCATTCATGTAATCAAAATGATGTATGAGGTCCCCCTTGGACAGTTAAGAAATAAATGTTCAAATGTATATACACGAATCTGATAACGGATTTTTTTCTTTTGGCAGAACATTTGCTGTCGGGTATTCTCCCTGGTATTTCAGGGCTTGGTATGTCCTTCTACGGATATTCAAACGGGTTCTGCTATACTCCAGTAAGGCATCCTCCCTATGGTATTTTTTCTTGTAACCAATCCTACAAATCATTAGAACAGTTTAGAACAATAACAAGGCAATATGTCCATGTGTATTGCCTATAAAACATGAAAGATAAATGGACATAAAACTGGGTTCACAAAGCTAATCCCTCGATAGTTGGGTCGTATGATACATCATTTCTAATACGTCCTTACTTTTTCTCATGAAAGGGATCGTTTGACATAAAAGACAATAAATCAAAAATATTATAAAAACTGATGGGTATAAGTAATGGTTGCTGCATCTCACTTTCATGAGGAGTCCTCATTGTTCTCTAATAAAATGTCTATGATATTTCTATAAGAATAAGTGTCCCTTGAATAGATATTGTATCTCTCGCCCTGAACTTGAACATTATTAACCTTTTCAGTTTAGGTAATCTAGTCTTAGTGTCAACATGCATGATATCCCTTAAATACAGTTACCAGACGATATCGGTATCATTGTAAATCATGTGTCTATGATATTTACACCGGTCGTTGCTTTATAATCCTACACAAAAGCGTACCTAGATCTCCCAGAGAACACGCCAATTTTCACAAAGCCATCCTTCTCAAAGCATAATTGGGGTGACGTCCATGTGCCAACGATGGCTGCATTGATCTCAAACACAAGAAAGCATAACAATGATTAGGAGCGTGTCTTCTTAAAGGTCTTTGTAGTATTGTAGTATTGCAGAAAAATAAAGGTGTGCTAATACATTGTTCTGCAGTTTTATCAATGAGGACCCAAGAACAATGTGCATTATGCTTGTTTTGTAGTTTAAGAATCCATCGTGCAAACTATTTTACACACACACACACCTATATATATATATATACATATAATTATATATATAAATTATATAACCACGATTATATGAATATAAATTAATAACCAATATTTCTCTCAGAATTATTCACGACGGTTCCTGCTTCGTTGTCTGGCGTCACACCCACTCTTCCAGCTTACCCGGTTATACAAAATTGGGTGATGTTTAGATTTCATCCTTCCTCTCAGTAGACAACATGCTAATGCCTTCATGTTAACCCCTAGGGAATACTAGATTTATCAACGAAATAGAATATATCTATTCGATGAAGTGAATCTGATTGAATATTTAGATGATGAATTCGTATAATGAATTACAAGCTGTAAAACAAAAATCATGCATTAACAACACTCGTAAACAAAGCAACTATAGTACCATTACAACCTGGCCGAAATAGATGCTACTAGAAAGTTAAATTGCGTCATATATTGTGACGTGTAGAGTTTGCATGACGCAACCTTAGTGCACAAGGTTACATAAATTCATGTATTCTATTAGCGATGATATTCAGATAAAAAATTGGTCTCCTTTACATCCATGTACGATATTTCGGAAATAGGTCTTCTGGAAGTTACCTTTCGTTTTGTTTTCAAGAGCTTATGATCACAATGCAATAAGGATCGATTTTCAATTCGCACTTTATAACAAATATGTTGTATCTGTGAATTCATTGCAAAATCGTGATTATGATAACATACTGCTATGGGTCTTCAAAGATGTTGCTGGAAACTACGTAATAGCAAACCTCCCAACAAAAGAACCGTTACTTAGCAACGTCAGGCGGCACATGCGTGTTGTCATTGGTGAAATATCAAAGGTTACTGTTAATAAGGCGTAATAAAAACATACCATTCACGCAATAGACGTTCAGGGATAAAGCAGGCTTATGTTGATCTACCCTTCTAGATACCCTTAGATGTTTTCATTTTGTCATCTTTGTTTCACATATTTCTCATTTTTTGTCGTGGAAATGAAGTCTTCGAGCAGAGATGTTGTCCTGTTTTATCATTTTCAAGTATATCGCTTTCTAACCCTGGAGAGCAGCTGGATTGACTTATCAGGAAGCTTCTTATCCCGTGAAGCTACCATCTGGGTTACCTGGTGGGAGACACTCTGCCTCGAGGTGGGATTTTATCGCTCCAGATTCCATTTATATCTATACCTGGCAAGTAAACTGAATTGATGACAGTTGCTGCTTAAGACAAACTTTAAAGGCACACTTCCTTTCTTGGTATATTGAAAATATAGAAGAGAAACCCATGCATGAAAACCCTGAGCATGAAAAAGGCACAGTGCATGGAGACCCAAACAATATTTTCTCATACACGCAATGCTTTTTGACGTTTCTAGTCAGTGATCAGTGGAAATGATAAATATAGCTTCACTGAAGGACCTCCGTATTTTCAAACAATTCTAAAGAGGCTTTAATCCAGAATCCGTCCGGCCTACCTACCAGAACGATATGGTAGAATCACTGGGATCATTCCGAGGCCTGTCGAGTTCTTAACAACAACACAAATATATATAAGCAGAAAGAAAGAAAAGTAAAAAACAGTGAGATCATTTCTGGTATAATGTCCACAAAATATATAAAATGTAGGTCACGGATATAATATTGAATATCTATCTCCAAGGATATGAAACTAAGAATCAACATATTCTGCTTAAGACATCACCTAGATATGATTTATATGATAACATTATACAATTTAGCCTTGATAGATTATCAATAAAAGGCTATAGGAACGATTATTCTAATTAGAGGTCTCCTGAGCCACTTAATGAATTATTATGATCAATGTCCAAGTCGTAAATTTCGGCGGTAATGAAATTTATTTATGATACATCTTCCTTTTCCATGCATTTATTCTCCCTACTTTCCAAGAATCGATGAGTCTATAGTCGGACCATGATGAATGAATACAGGAATGCTTGATGGGAACTGTTGCCTGTACGAAAGTAGCAATATGAGGGTTGTATGAAATTTACACTCATTGAGTTAGATAGGACTGGGAGTATGAAAGAGAAGCAGCTTTAATTCGGCTCTGCTTCCTTTTACCTTCTTACCCGGCGTTCACGCTAGACGTTCATAGGCGGCGATTCTTGAATTAGGCACCACCTTCTTTCACACGACTTTCAGTGGTAAAAGGCTAGAAGTCGTATAGCATAAAGGGGGGGCGTCCACCAACCATGACAAGGCTACGACAATGACTTCCTGACAAGGTCCACGATTGGCCTACGATTGGAGGCCTTGTTGTGGTTGGTGGACCCCAGTTCCCCAGTCTACAACAAGGCCATGACAAGGCCATGATTGGAAGCTTGTTGGGAGCCCTCCAACAAGGCTACAACAACATCGAGCATGTTCGATTTTTCCCATGACTGGACCCTTGTCGTGGAGTGTCATGGTGTGTCGGGATCGTGTCGCAGAGGTCTATGATTTGAAACTTTGGTGGAGTGTGCATTTCCTGACACGCCCCGACAACGCTGTCGTAAAGCCCCTCATACGACAAGGCTGTGACAAGCGCCGATTGGAACTTTCTTGTTGGCGCTTGTCGTAGCCTTGTCTTGGTTGGTGGACGCCCGCCTTAGACGCGTAGTGACTGCAGGTTGTCCGATTTCGACTGATTACATCAACTTATGCAATTTTGGGGACCACCTGGCGATTATGTAGACTATTCCAAGCCACCTCGAACTAATCATTTGGACAGCTGACGATTCTATACCACCGATCGTGGTCGTCGAGCTAGGCCAAACTCAGAACTTTACATTTCTAACAAGTCTCAGTTGAATGGAGAGATGCGCTTCCACAGGAGAGGCCCTAAAAGTTCCTTTACCAGCATCTTTGCTTCTTGCCACTGAGCAATTTCCTATGCTACCTAGAGCAGCACCCAGTATTTCAAATATCCCATTGTCAGCTAATAGTGCACCAATGCAGCTATGATTACCAAGGTACATCTTGAAACATTCAAATAATTTTTTTAAATTATTATTCATCAGTTCAAATATTGACATTTGGTTTTCAACCGGCCTTTTGCATATCTGGGTGTGAACTTGATCAAATATTCTCAGTCATAGACATTAGGAAAAATTAAACATATATATGATATAGTAATACTAGATAATGAGTGGCTTTCATATTTGACGTCTCTCAGCTTGTAGGATTTTGTCTTGAGGGCTGCATGTTACCGGCGATTCCTGAAATTTGCACCAGCTGACGACATCGGTACATACAAAAAGTGTAAATGATTGAGAAAATTCTTGGGTTGATAACTATTGCAGCCAATATTGCGTGATCGAGCACAACCTGACGACTATTGGCTAGACGATCTACAGTCTACACGTTTTAGTCGTCTAGTATAAACGCCGGGTTACTCAAACAGTTTGCATGTGCCTTTCAGGCTCACTGGCAGGTTGCTATAAAGTAAGCTCATGCAGTCTGTGTGATAAAAAGGTTCAACTGCCTGCAAGCCGTCACTGATGGCACCTTCGATATGGCTTCATTTAAACAATGATTGCAAAGAGAATGACATGTTTATATGATTATCTTCTTTATATGCTTTACCATCATGCCCAATATATTTATTGAACAACAGATGAATGTTTGTAATGATAATTGTTTTGATTCTTCGATCCTTTCACAGGTTTTGATTCTTCGATCCTGTCACAGGTTTTGCCAAAGTACAAGCATTAAAGTACAAAACACTAATTTATAAATTCTTATGTTTCATGGGTCTACTGAATTATTATCTAACGAGACTCACTGGCTGTGAATCTATTTCCTAGTTATGTGAAGCACCTTCAAGCAAGCTTCCTTCCAGTGCCCTTTGGCTTAATGTTCAAACCTGCAGTTTTACCAATGTTTTAGAACATATCCTTTTGCTGGTAGATTATTTGACTTATTGGCAGATTTCTCAATGAGGAAAAAAGTCCTAACACTGACTAACTCGGCTAAACCCGACACAATGCTTCCATTCCCATCATTTTTAGACTAAGAATTTTGTGATCTTAACTCCACTCCTTTCTGTTTCTCTTCCTCTGTCTGGCTGTTTCTCTCTCTTCCTCTAACCTGATTCGATTTCGCATGAATAAGACAACAATTCTTGATTGCCCAATCAAAAACCAGGATAATGCATCAAATTCAGTCATTGCTCTTGAGTTGTATTTTGTCGAATATAGCCAAATATACATGTACATGCCCAGGAAAGTTTTTCTTGCTTCTATACTTTATAAATTTACAAAGTAATCTTCTCTGACCGTCCGGCGCCAATGTCGGTATACACATCTCAAAGCATGTCTTTACATTCAACATGCAGGTAATAGCACCGACATCAAAGATAGTATGGCTTACAACACATCAATCCCGTTCTAAAATACCAGTCTCTAGGGGTTGGCCTGGCGTTTTTGTCCACGCCACATTGGTTAGAGGAGAGTAGCAGGCGCCTGTGTGGTAGAAGGTGTTTTGTTTGCGGCAGGCTCAGGAATCGGCCGGCACGTGGTGCTTGGGGAATTCTCCACTTTCACGTTACGCGGTGTGAACCTAATGGTTATGTGGTGGCACGCGATCACCTGGAGACATTGATTTGGTAATTTCAACAAAGTGAAAAGGGCATTAAAAATTCTCACCGTCGACAGGTTTTGCGTGAAGCCTTTATTTGAGACACAACGCATGCCGTTACCATGAGCGCTTCTTGAGCTTTCACATCTTCAAAAGGCAGCCTCTGTTGGTCATGACGTCACATGTCACGTGACGACCAGCTAGCGTCAGCAGTCGATATGATGGGATTAGGCCTTTCGGACATAATTTTAGGCTTGTTATCAACGAAGATACATAGCAAACATGTTGCATCAGTCTGAAAGGATACTGCTATATGTTCTCATCAGTGTTTCCCCCTGATTTATTATTTTGGAAATATATATTGCTAAGTGGCTATAGTATTAGGGTTTAAGGTAGGAGTTTGTTATTCAATAACCCACGAGTTAGAAGATAAGAACGTAACTCTGTCCGGTTGAAGTATTCCCCGCCTCACTCTATCCAATTTATACTCGATCGAGGCATCAGATAAATCACCATAAACCTGTCGAATTTAATTGTGAGAGGAATCTATGCATTTTCGTGAGGATTCACCGTATGTCTGCCCTTCACTATAGACCGTGTTAGTTCAGATATATCGCTTTCTCAGTAAAAGGGCAAGTGAACTTTATCAAGGAAGTAATATGCTTTTAGGCCATCACATAGAGGCAGATTATATTTCAATAGCTCGGGAATATAGAACGGGAATGGATGATTGCATCGGGAAAGGTACAGCTCAACTCTTTACCTGAGTAACATAGACGGCCATGTGCAATATATTCAAAATACCTCTGCAAAGGATAGCATCTTCTTAGAGGTTATCGCATAACAATTAGGTATCTTTCTATGTCCTGTAAGGTAATATTAGGAAACGTCCTTACTGTGGACGAAACGGTTCCTGTTCGAGGTCAGTTGTCGATTTCATACTGCCTGACGCCAGAGGCGGAAGGCAGTATGAAATCGATGACTGACCGAGAACGAGAACGATTTCGTCTACAGTAAGGATGTTTGCTTATTATTATATACCTTTAATTGGTGAAAAAACGCCATTTTAATTACATTCAAAGTCGCAGTCACAGCGGGCACGAACATTATCATAACTGCACCCCTAGTAGCGGGCAGTATTTAATAGACATTCGGACATAGGTATATGATAATACCTGAGTATTACCAGAGACAAATGCTTTCTTCTCCCATTCCATTGGTGTGCATCATTGGGCTCTGCGATGGCTCTCCAACCAGCAAGTTCTTCTCGTGTTAGGGATTGTCTTACACGCCTACTGACATTTCAATACCGCAGTGAAAAAGCACCCCTTTCTAAAACATCCCAGTCAGATTCAATGTCAGAAAGTTTATCTCTTAAATGAAGCTTCAGACAGTCTAAATGTTTCTTTCTCATTAGGATCCTTTCCCCTCACTGGCAGACATGAATATGATTCGCGCCAAAAAGATTAATATTTCAAAACTCAATTTTTATATGTCTTCACAAAATCCTGGTTTTGACCACGTCCATATAATTAACAGCAGCATTATCAAATTTCTAGGAACGTAACTAAGCTGTGAGACCGTATTTAACATTGGTTCCAAAACAAAACATAAGAAAGCCATTTCATTGGCAATTTAACTTTGTGCTTTGAATTTAACTTCCTTGTTGTAAAGGTTCACTACACAAAGACAACCTTCTCCTTCGTATATAGCTTCACATCACTATTGTTGGTGTAGGATTAGGCATGTTTAATGTTTATTCCCTCTCCTTTTGAGAGACATAGAACATTGATCTGGAGGGTAAATTTCGGTAATTCTTTACAATATTAGCTCAGAGCAGTTTAAAGCTTAGGTAGAAATTTCGTGAGTAATGGGTAAGGGTTGAATTAAACTTTCCAGTAATATAGAGAAACAGGCTGACTGTCTCCGTACAGATAAAATACGCGGTAAAATCGGCGATCAGATCAACCGATGCCGAAGGCAGAGGTTCATCTGATCGCCGATTTTACCAAGTATTTTATCCGTATGGAAACAGTCAGCCTGTTTTTCTATTATTATATACCTTGAAAGATCCAATTTTTAACCTTGCTTCTGGGGGAGTTTTTGGATTTCGCCGCCGTACATTCCCTGTACACCACGTACATACCCCGTACGTCACCTAGGTGTCGTACGGATATAAATACCACATGGGTAGGAGCGGGCCGTATATGTAAGATATACTACCACAGGTATATAATAATAGTTCATCCTGAATGCCGTTGACAGTCACGGTATTAACTAAGCAAAGTCAACTAACTGACCACCCTCACCCACTGTACGCGTGAATAAAGATTCATTTGTTCCATTCCCAGTGAAACTCTCCTAATCTTAAAAAAAACATGTTTTTTAAAATTGGTTCCAAGGAAGCTACTCGCATTTCTACTTTGCTGGACCTATTCTCCATGATTGGAAATCGCTGTCTGTTACGTCTGCTATTTACAGACAGCTATGACCCTGCAGAAAAGAAGTACTTCCGTATATCCATAGAAGACGTGAGAGCGCCATCTTGCCTCAATCTCCATAAGCTGATCCAAAGCGAAGGAGGCGTCGGCTCCAATGGGCTTAATACACTTCAATGGAGTTCAACTCGGGGCATGGCCTCCCGACAATTTGTCACTCTTTAGGTGTTCTTTGTACACATTGCCCTCAACTGAGAGGATTTCCTCATACACTCATATAGAGATCTCACCATCAGCAGAAAGGTCGAAATGCTTTCAATACTTCACTCTTTCCTGCCTTCAAAGAAAGACCAATAGGAGACGAAATAAAAGGAGAACGGAGAGAAAAGCTGAGTAGAGAGTCGGCGGCAATTATTTCGGCGGTCTTCATTAGTTGGCCACGCCGCATGGTGCGTTCCATGCACCCCCGGCCATTGATTTGTATTCCTGGTTCACGACTGGTCAAAGACGGCAATAATTGGCTGAGGGAACTGCAGGGGGACCCCCCTCCGGCCCTCGGCGCGAGATGATTATTAATTCACCCAGATCGACCTACCTCTAAGACAGCCATTTCTGCAGTGAAGTGAGACAGAAAGAGAAGATTGCTAGCAGACAGAATAGATAAGCAGACACTTACAAGCACAAACAATTCAATAGAAATAGAGAATGAATTGGGATCTCATTGACGTAGGCCTACCTATATATTCTAACGTGTTTCAATTGTTGATATTGTTTAGCCTCTATCTGGAATACTCCCTCTAGTTTGACGCAGTTGACAGACTCGAAGAAAACACGCAGATGTTTAGATGATAAGTATTACTCATCTTAATCTCACTCCTGGTATTTTCCCCCATAGACATTGGGAACTCGTACCCAACACCCATGAAGTATTAGGGAAAATATCGTAAGGGGATTTTGGTAAAAATGTTAGCCCATCAGTCCATGTGAAGGGTGAGATAAATTCACGATATTACCATGGTTTTTATTTGAGTGGCCATATTTTCTGCGTAGATGACACAGAGTAAAACTCCGAATGATAATGAGGAATATTGCGTAATGTCAACCACAAGGAGGTTAAGGCCACATGGATCAAAATCATGGTCATGTTGCATTTATTACTCACTTTTCGACTAATTATTCGACAAAATCTTGTATATGATTAGAGATTCGACGTAAGCGCCGTGCATTTTTTTTAATACAATTTGAATAGTTTCTAATTTGCCCATGGGGTGGCAGAAAACGCTGTATTCTACTCAGTAGCAATATATGGCCTTCATAGGTTTGATATAGAGACTCTGCTTTTGGCGGGTAATAAATCCAGAAACCTATTCAACTTAAAGGTCAGAGCTCGATCCTATCTTGTTTGAATCGCTACGTAATTCACGCAGCTTCGTCTTGTGAATTACTATGTGATTCAAACTAATACAAGCTCTGGCCCTCAATTTCCATAGGTTTCCCATATAATATCAATTACATAATGAAGATACAGTTTGTTTCCCAAGACTTTTATAACAGACGGCTGCACGTCCATGGAGCTTGTCTGCATCCATTGCATCTTCTAATGCCGTTGGAACCTTGTCCTCCCTTCAGCACCCTAACCCCACCTCCATCCTACACCCCTACACGTCCCCAAGTTCCCCTCCAGCCTTTTACCAGGAATCTGGATCAAGAGCAGAACGGGGCGCTGTGTCAGAAAAGAAAATCCCAGTTGGGTTGAGCACGTCGAGTTATATACCTGGTGGTCCGACAGGTGGGTCAGAGGTGCACGGCGCACGGCGCTTAGCTAAGTGATGGTGGTTGTGGGCCCAGCCATGATCTATGTACAGACACAGCCTTTATTGCATTGCCAGGGGCGATGTTACCCTTCCATTGGAGTGATGTCTATTTTTTCTAGAGCAACAAGCCATACAAGTCGGGCCATTTGCTTTCTAAATCTTTGATTTACTGGCACTTGGATATTTCTCCTTTCTTACATGCCTGTTGTCGGATTGCATTTGTCTACGGGTGTGGGGGACCATGGTCATGCTGCGTCAGCTATAACCCTATCTGCCATTACGATCGGGTGCACAATGCTAAAATCTCTATGCACTTTTTTCAATCTGCGGTCTGTCATTAATCCAACTATTACGATCAGACTGCAGGGTGCTCTATTCAAATTAGGAAAATGAAACCACACTGAGTCCAAACCAAAACAAACGGTTCATGATATATTGCCATTGCAGGGGAATTGGGAATTTTAAAGCCCACTCCCCTCTGCTGTGTGTGTTCGTTATAGACGTTAAAATCCTGTTTGACGGTATGTCACGTCGGAGTGACGTCGAAATGATGTCAGAATGACTGCCTGAATGCCTCAGAGCAAGCAGCAGTCCCATTGTCATTCATCCCCCAGAGTTAAGTCTACTGCTGATTCTTTATGCCCCTTTAAGAAAACCGCCGAGATAAATTAGTACGTAGAAAGCTCTCCGGATCCCCGCCTCATACGCAATATAATAAACAAAAAAAGGAGAAAAAAAGACTGGCTGGAAAAAGGCATTTCTTATGGTGCGGAGCTGTCAGGTGGCTGGCATGCAGTCAGCAGTGAGTAAAATGAATTGTCAATTAGTGCCCAGCGCTCGTAGCAACACCGGAGGCCGGTGGCGCCTGCCTGAGGGCCGGGCGGATCCCGAACGGATGATCCGAGACCCTTAATCCGGACCGGAAGTAGATCCAGGAGAGGCCGGGATGTGCCAAAGTGAAGCACGCATCAAGATGGGTGCTCCAGCGCGTCACCCCCACCCCCTACACCCCCCACCACGACCACCATCATGCCGTCGCCCTCCGGTTCGCCAACTGGATCGCGCATTCGCGGCACAGCTGGAATTAGTGACGTCATAATCGCCGCGCCTGTCTGTTGGTGGTAATCCCGTGTAGGGTGTGTGGCCGTCTGTGGCGGGTAATCCGGGGGACGTGTCGGTAGGCTGATCCGCCCTGTGTACCCGAGATAAACGTGACTACGTCAAAGCGCGTCCGATGGGATTAGCGTCCATACGTCAGCAGACGTCAAGCCAGCTCTTCACGCGACCTTTATGTCTGCTTGTCGTAAGTGTAGCGGCCTTACCCTCCCTCCTCCGACTCTACTATATATCTGAATGCCATCTGGCTATGAACTTTGTGCAATGTGTTTTCGGTATTTACCGGGACACTACTGTGACACCCGGGACGATATCTCCACGAAAGGTTGCTTGATGATGTGTGACCCTAAAGAGCACAAGCGGCCTTCCAAATCTTGCTCTCTTTTGCAATGGCGTACATCACCATTAGATATACGCCAACAATAAGGTGCATTTGAATAAAATCCGAGGCTTTGAACTCATAATAGTTGCTTCGTTTACATGTTTATTTTACTTGTCAACTAGTTCTCACCACAGGTGATAGAGAACCATGTGCTCAGTGCAATTCTGGTTTCTTTCTCTTGCATCCTTTTATGCATATAACTTTGTTATGTACCTGAATGAAAATATTCCTTGATCGTAACCCCTAACACTTCTTGTCAGCGTTCAACCTCTCCCCTCAATCCTATTCTTCTCTCCAGCTACCGACAATCAAAACCTTTACCTACCCAGCCACATCAAACATTGTTACTCTTATTTTGTACATTATCGTCTTATCAATATTATCGTTTGAAGTTATATATCTGAACAGAAATAGCATTTCAATAAATCACATTTAGAATCAGAATTTCAACTTAATATATCTCTGGTAGGTTAGATATACACCACATGTATGTGACAGTTAGAGACCGAAATAAAACATAGAAAGGCTGCTCATCACTTCAAAGACTCCATGAATAAAATGCTGCATATCACTTCAAAGACTTTCTTCGTGAAACATATCACCTCAAAGACATGAAACAATATTTCAGCTGAACGATTCTATTCAGAACCTCTCTGATGATTCTTTACTATGATCTGTACCAAGGTTAACACCCAAATCAGTTGTGGTTGTTAATAACCGATTCTACCAGTCGATACCTATCAGAAATACTCAGGCATGTGCGAGGATTTCTATTTTTCCCCTTAAATCTTGAGATGTTTTAACCATGTATCTTAATGGAGTCGTCAGCAAATACATTATTGCATTAATCACGGGTTTTATGTGTGGAGTTGGTCGGCGTCTTGGCTTGATTGAAGAACTTCACGCACCCACAAGAAAGCGTGCCTCCATGGTTTCATTCCCCCAGGGCAAGGCGTAATGGGATAAGAACAAAAGAAAACGTCGGACGCGGGAGGGAGGGAAGCTAGCGAGGGGATCCCTTCATTGAAAACCTGCTGCTGCCGCTGGAAGGCTGTAAAGTGGAAAAAGGTGGCGTAAGGTGTGTGGGTGTGGGGAATGGGGGGTGATTAGGATAAAGCCTGGATCACAACCACCCGCTTCCACACACCCACTCTCCACTAGAGAACCCGCGTGTCGGAAACGCGCTGATTTTCTGCTCGGAAATGTTGCAAGACAAGGAAAATTACCCCATCAGGGATTAATGGAGCTTGTCCTGTTTGGGTATTAATCGAGTGGAGCAGAACGTTAATGGTATTCATTAGGATCACCATTGGTAGGTGGTCCAGCGAGATGCATCCGGCTATGTCCTGTAGAGCCCACCCAACACCCCAATGCCACCCGCCCAACTAACCGCTATCTTCATGGAATCCAGTCGCCCTATGCCCCTCAAGCTAGAGCTGGAGGCAGGCCTTGTGAGTGCTTTATTTGACGGCTTATTTAGGCTCGGAGGAGGCAGCACAGGTCCGGATCATTCATTAGACTGCTCGTTTATAAAGCACACACCGGAGCCGGCGGACCTCCTCAGTATACAGGCCCCGCCCCCACCTATGCCGAGCAGATCCTGACCAACCTCATACCGACCACAACCGCCTGAAATACAAAGTATAGAGAGCATGGTAGAGCTTAGACCGACATTATCGGGCCGTTTATGGTACCTCCCTGACGCGGTACGTATATATGACGTGATATGTATATATGTACAGCTCACTTGAATAACTCGTTGTTGTTGAAAAAACTTGGCGGATCTTGGAAGGTACCAGGTCACAATGGGTCAGGAACCTAAAGCCAAGTCGACTCCTCGTGGGTCTAAAAATATTTTTCCTAAAGATTCGGGAATTTTGGAGCACAATACAGGATTTTCCGGATTACTGCAGCCTGGTTTGGATAAGCAGCAGCTCTCCTCGCCCGATAAGCATGGGTGTGACGAGTATTCCTGAAGTGCGAGCAAGCTATATATATGTACATGTATATACAAGTGTATATATATATATATATATATATATATATATATATATATATATACGGGGCCTCGCAGGCTTCGTTTTCCAGATTAACTGATACATAGCTATTTTCAAACTCAACGAATTTGTTATCAAAACCATCAACATTGTACAGTTTAATGAATTCATTACCAACCGATAAATTAGGTTCATTTTGAGCGATTTCCAACGAATCCCCCTCCACCGGTGCGTAATCCTGAGTAACCGTTTCAGATTCAAAAGCGAGATCAAGATTGACGTCACTACTGTTAGCGGTCTGACCTCGATTATTAATAGATTCAAAACGATACAAAGTTTCAATATCATCAGCTTTGCGGTTACTCGTCGCTAGGCATCATTTTTGACCCTGTTTCTTCGCTGTACACGCAAAATAACCATGGTTATTTGAGAAACACCCAGAGCACTGGTGGCGATACTTACAATTGGAGAAATGGCAACCATTTTCCGATTTATTGTAAGCATTACAGGTGTGAGTTATCATTGATTTAGTAATCAAAACTTTACTTTTCGCATTTCTAGCACTGATAGTTCCGTCATACGATAGATATTTCATTATCTCGCAAGCTTCTACTTTATCAAATGCACTGATTCCCGACTTATTAGCACGGTTTTTAACAGATGAATTGTAGCGAATTAAAGTATCGCAGTGGAAAACTTTTGTCCTGGCTTTCTCGGCTAACAAAATCTGATGTTCTAAAAAACCTGAGACATCTTTTCCTTTTTCCAACAAAGATTTCATGAGTTTCAAATTTACCAGCGATAAAGTTTCAAAGTTTAGAACTTTTTCATCCTTTTCTAAGTAATTCGAATTATCATATTTACCACCACGCCGTTTTCTTTTTTCTCTGCTTTGCGATCTTGAGGAATCTGTTGAACGAGAACTTGTGCTTGAGTCTGACGAGGTTGAAGAACTTCTCCATTTCTTATCTTTGCGAGTCCTCGAGCGAGTTCTCCTGGTTTTTTCCCTCTTTTTCGAACTTGTAGTAGCCTATACCATCTTCAAAATAGTAGATATTGACGCCTCAAGAGTTTTTAGTCGTTCATCTGTGCTTTCATCCTTCTCGTCCACCCCTGATCTGGCGATGCCTGCACGGTCCGATGCACTCGAGCAGCTCTCCTGTCGCCCCTCCTCGCGAGTTGAAGGTGTCGCCACAGATTCCGCATTTTTAGAGGATAAATCCCCTAAAATACCTGTGAAAGTCTCCGCTGGAGAACTCTCTACACGTT
Source organism: Alentia gelatinosa (assembly GCA_950022655.1). Taxonomy (NCBI): domain Eukaryota; kingdom Metazoa; phylum Annelida; class Polychaeta; order Phyllodocida; family Polynoidae; genus Alentia; species Alentia gelatinosa. The sequence goes on from OX465586.1 coordinate 44,755,240, forward strand.
TGCCCAACGAATTCTTTTGCGAATTCTCAATCTTTTTTCTTGTTCAACCCATGATTGGATAGAAAAAACGAATAATCTCAGCGAGATTAAAATATGTGTTACAGGTAAGACAACAGCGAGCGGAATGACCATTTGGGGGGAACCTGGTTACCATGGTACCCCGGCGACCGCATCTATTACGCAATAACTACCTGGAAAACAACTATGACGTGAGTAGTGGTGGACCTGTAACCTCCGAGGTGAATTGAGTGATTGAATTTCATTGGCTTAAATTTATATTCATATAAACGAGGTTATATAATTATATATATATATTTATATAAGCTGGAATGTATGATGATATAAGAATGATGAATAATAATTGTTGAATATGTAATATATAACAAAGAGTGATTGTGTTTGGCTTATTTATTTGACAACAATTACTTTTTGTCGATAATCTCCTTATAAAAAAAAAAATTTCAGGTGAAAGCTGGGCGTCTGCTGTGGATGAGGGTTGGTGTGGAAAAGAGGGCTTGTATGGTACCGAGCCGCCGGCTAAATACAGACAAATAGTCTCAATGGCTGCTGGTAAGGCCACCCTCTGGTATTCACTGCAGAAACGTATATAGTGGTCCCATTGACACCGTCGCGTCGTCGAGGTATTGGGCGACATCCAGCGCGACTGATAACTTGCGACCTCATCTTTTAAACCTACAAACAACAATAACCTGTCATTAAGGACATAGGGAAGTGGTTATTAACCTTTGAGGTGTAAACCCTTGATAGATAATCTGGTATCAGATTCAATTCCCCCGGAATATGCTCGGCCGTTAAAACAAAATTGTAAACCGCAGAAATCCAGAATATTTCCCTTAACCAATTCATGATCTGTAAATTCCTGCTCCTACCGGAATTTATAGCAACAACGACCTGTGTATTATCTGACTTGATAATCACATGGTGATCGTGCCATATGGTGCACCATCTGTGTGCAGCTACAACGATTGGCCACAATTCTAACAGGTTAATGTTGGGGTCTATCTGTTCTGAAGGTTTTTTTTCCCAATGGTGACTATTCAAGTCTTGTTTTTCCGGTTTTACATCTTGGGGGTTCCAGACACCGAAAAACCAATCCGGACCACATATAGCTCCGAACCCGGACATTGAAGCGTCTGATTCCAAGGTATATTGAAACACATCTTTGGGGATTAAAATTTTACCGGAACCGTTGAAGGTCTGTAAAAAATGTTTCCACCATTCGAGGTCTGTGAACATCCAGTCTGGAATCCTACAAGTCTTAATCCTATCTTTCATGAAGTTCACAAAATTAATAATCCTACGGGAAAATGTTCGTCCCCCACGAACAACGGTCGCAGCGTGCGACAGATATCCCGCCAATGAGGCAACTTCCTTATACTTAGCACATTTCTTGGTTAGAAATTCTGAAACAACTACAATTATATTCGATAATTTTTCCGGGGGGAGAGAAACCTCCATATTGACACTGTCAATGAGAAAACCCAGGTAAGTTACCTTTTGGTTTGGTTTAATTAACTTTTTTGGATTTATTTCAAATCCTAACTGAAGCAAAAAAGTTGAAAGTACAGACAAATCATGAGAACATTTTTCTTTTGTTTCTCCCAAAACAATAAAATCATCTAAATATCCGAAGATAGAAAATATGCCACGTCTGTGCATAGACCTGATGATGAAGTCTGTGAATTGGGTAAAAATATAAGGTGCACATTTCAAACCAAAAACAAGTCTGTTGGACTCGAAAAACTGTTCTTCTTCATTTTCCCCCAACGACCATGAGAAACCTTGGAATTTTCTTTGCTCCGGGTCCACCGGAATCGTGCGGTACGTGTCCTGGATATCCAATACTGCAAAATACATGTTTGGTTTAACATACGACAAAACGGTATCTAAAGATGAATAAGAAAACTTTTTACACGTAGTATCCATAAAATTGTTGATAGGCCGCTTACAATCCGTTATCGGGCGGATTTTACCGTTCTTTTTCCGGACTGCTCCCATGGCGTGGACGCAGTCTGGCGGGTGATCTGTAGGGGATACCTTTTCCTTCAACAACTCGTTGGTTATCGTAGAATTCATTTGTTCTCTGAACTCTTCAGTGTAGATACTATCATAATTTCCGGAAGTATATTTACCTGAAAATTCTTTATCTACTATTTTGAAACCGTCTCTTACTCCGGAGAAAATATAATCTGCGTTGATATCTGGTCCGGAATCATGTAAGTAACATTCGTCAAAAAAGGAACACGGATTTAATTGGTTTATTCTACCACCTAGCTTACGTAAACCAAGACAATCATTATCACATGGGCGTAAATACGGAATACCTGTTCCCGGATTATCGTGACTAGATACATTCCATATCTTCACAGGATCCTTTTTCGATTCTGCAAAATCAAATGAAAATAACATTTCATTATCAATGGTATCGTATAAACCGTTCGATAGAATATTAAAACTATCGTCTTCCAATACCTGTTCACTGGTCGAGTGTAAACTCGTTCCTTCATAATAGTCGCTGCTATTTATTTCGTGGCTGAAATCAACATTATCAGAAATACCAATTTCTTCAACAATCACCACTCCCCCTCCGGAGTTGACAATATCGTCTCTCGATATATCAATTGAAACCGTGTCTATTTCACCTGAATAAGACTCAGTGTAGTCCCTCGCATTGTTATCTAATACTTCTCTATTGGTGCCGTTAGTAATTGAAACGTTAGTAGAGAGATAAATAGAACCCGGTTCAACCGGGACAACCACTGCGCCGGAAAAAGATTGCGGTCCACACGGGTCCTGGGACCCGCCCACACAAGAATCATCAATAGTACAATTTCCAGCCTGACTACACGCATACACATCTAGATTGTTTGGACCGTTACGCTTTGAGCGATAACTGTGGCCCACCTTATTTCATTTTGAAACTTTATTTTCCAGTGTTTTCTTGCAAGAAAAACCAGAATGGGAGGAACCACACTGAGAGCATTCGTGGCGATAGCGACAATCGTTAAAGGTACAGCCGTCTTTGGCATTAAACCTCCAACAAATCCCTTTTTTGTTTTCGCTATTGTCGGAATTTGAAGTCCCCCGGAATTTGCCTTTCCTGTCTCCTAGTTCTTTTAGTTTTTTGTTTAGTGATACATATGAGAAAGTAGTCTCAAAATTAAGGAATTTCTCGGACAAAAAACTGTCTCCATAAGAGAAGTATTCTAGACCCAAAGCATCGCATTTGAACCTAACTGCCTCATCATAGTCTACCAAACTTTTGCCTGTGTGTGTAGACCGTCGGTCTACCAGATATGCCACGTGGTCTGAGTAGGTAGAACTATCCAGACCCTGTTCATTTATACTGCGCAATAGCCCTAGAGACGCACTCAGCATTTGGTCGTAATTAGGTGTTTCGACTCCGGGGGGGAGAAATGGTTGTATCGAAAAGAAACGACACTTACGTTTAGTTTTTGAAGAACACGTATGAGTTGTCTCCCCTCTAGTTTCATTTCCTTGAATGTCCGGAGCACAGAAGGTGCCTTTTCTTTGCGGAAAAACTGGTTTGAAACCTCCCTTAGGTAGAGGAGTACCACCTGAAGCCAATCCGGAATGGTCTATCATCCGGGGGGTTCTATCATCCGGAGGGTTACTTGTTATATTTGGTGAAACATTAATATCCTTGAACAATTTCACTAAGGAACTCACTTCGTCTCTTAGTAGCTTAACATCTTGTCTCAAAGTTTCGTTTTCTGCCAAAATAGGCTGGACCCACCCCGGAGTTGAAAATGTTTTCTTTTCTTTACTTGTAGTAGCACCTCTCTCTTCCACCTCACTTTCATAGTCTCCCCTCATCTCCTGTTCTATTTTATCAACCCGGCAAAACGGGCAACCGTCACGGTGCGACCTGCCGTCGAACTCGCGGTGACAAGTGTCACACCTTTTCATAATTGCAACAATAAACCACAATAATGAGAACAACAATAGGCATGTAACAACTTTGAAAGTGTAACGACCAACCTTACTTGAACCCTGTGAGCCTAAGCGAGTACACGAGGGTGTCATAACCGGAAAAAAAAATTCAGGTGAAAGCTGGGCGTCTGCTGTGGATGAGGGTTGGTGTGGAAAAGAGGGCTTGTATGGTACCGAGCCGCCGCACTTCACCTTCCCTCACGTAGCGCCCTCACGAGGGTGTCCTGTAGCCCCCTGTAGTGACCTCTGTAGTCTCGGCGGGGATTCAAAACTTTCCAGTTATATATATATAAACCCTTGGTGGTTTTATATACTTCATATATATATATTATTTATTTATACATGTATATCTATCTATATATATGTGTGTGTGTGTACGTGTGTGTGTGAGTGGGTATTGTCGGTGCGTGTGTGTGACCAGGTTTTCCATTCGATATCTATGAAAGACAATTAGGACTTGATTACCCTTTCATTCTATGTTAGCAGAATATAAAGCATTTAAATACGCTCTCGTACAAGACACTATTCCTTGACTATGTGAGACCCATAGAACCATTGTGAAAAGGCACTGTCAAATATGTGGCACGTGAAGTAAATAAATACAGCACGAAAAGTTTACACATGTAAACCCTGCATCCACCAACGCCGATGGTCTAAGACATACTTCCCGATAGGCTACAATTGGCAAAATCGCAGCCTATCGGGAAGTCCTCGATAACGCCCTGCCCCCACCTACCACGATTCTGGTCCCCGATAGGCCTTACAATTGCCTTCCCAACAACATACCGATTCTATCGTGAGGTCAGCAAAGATCGAGGTAGGTGGAACAAGTTTCTACGATTCACTCTATGATACCCCACGAATGGCTGTGATTGAAAATGCCAATTGTAGAGGTCCCTATGAAATCCAACATGTTGGATTTTTCGTACCCCATCGTAGCCTATTGTAGCAGATTTAATGGAAAACTATCTCTTGCAGGTGAAATACTTGGTGGATAATCATGAAATTCTGGAATTAGGTAGAGAGCATATAGATATATGATCAGTGTAAACATGTACACGACCCATGTATACATGTCACGCAGAGAATATTTTCCTTAATACACAACCATTACGCTTCCGTATACAAGGAAAAACATAGTTGTGTACGCCATATATGCTGGCATCCGATATTGACGTAAACATATAAAAACAGGTCAATATACATTATGTACGCGCCTTTACGCGGTGTCGTATGTATGAAATATCTGCTTTTTGCGCAGTGTAATGGTTTGATGTTATAAATGTATTATAACAAGTATCTTCTAATCGCTACGGCGATATATTCGAAACGATATGAATGACCGATATTGGTGATCTCCACACTGTGCTTGGATATAACTCGTGTTCTATAGGTCTATTACTACAATGAACCAGGTGATGTCCAGCTTGAAACGGTTAAAGGATTACGCGTGTGACAGATTGTCTTTTTATGGAAAGTGTTTTCGTTCAGTTATCTTTTCTAGATGTTTTAATGTGAAGATTTGGTTTCCAGTCAATTTCAACTTTTTCGTCATACATAACCCATTTATATATCACCAGTCTCCTGCAGGTTCAATAAATCATTATGAATGAATACATCTTCTGCCATTTCCTTTAACTAGACAGTAAACCACAATTATTGAGTAATACAGTGTTTATAGAGTAAGTATACGGGCAAGGGCAAGGGCATTGACTTTCCCAACTTAGATACTATGCGGTAAGAAGTTCTGTCTTTATTCTTGTTCTCCTGCTGTGTTTGATTTTTGTGTATTTCATGTGCAGCAGCTTTCAGAAACTTGATTGGTTCTGCAGGAATTATAGACCTATTTATGTCTGCTGATCAGCTTCTTTACTCTCAGCTGATGTGCCGAGGATGCAGAAATTAATTAGCTGAAATTCTCATAGGAAATCCTCTAAAGCCTACTTATGTCTTTACAAAGACATCAATGGAGGGAAAATGCAGTTCTTCATGTCTTCAGCTAACTCGCCTAGTTTTCTCAGTGAATGTGGGACTATTCTAGACATAATTCAATACACTGTCTGAAGTACTAACATAAAGACAGAACCATTCGGAACGAGAGTACACAATTACAATGGGAGGAAGGTAGTGTAGAAGGTCGCTGAGGAATCACACTTAATACATGTGTCTGATGGAATTATCTTATACCTATATTTATAGTTTGTACTTTATCTTAGCTAGAATCTTATGTTTTCTGATAATTCCTGATGCACTTAAGATGTGCGCTGGTGATAAATCGGTCGCCTTGACGTGAAGCCGTTCTTTTTCATCAGAAGAGGGAGATGAATAGACAGAGCCTTTGACGGTGGAAGAAAAACGGAGAGAGAACAGATGACGAAATAGTGAGAGAACCAGAGACAGACGGCGAGAGACAGCAATGCACAGAGAGAGCAGAGAAAACAGACAGAGAATGAGGGAGAGATACAAAGCAGAATGACAAGGAAAGAGGGTGAGTTCCACTTAAAATTTTCGCTTGTCGCTAACAAAAGGAAAATATTCCAGAATGTCTGTGGTAGGATTTGCCTTCAAAGTTGCTGGTTTGTCTGGTCGACAGAAAACTAATCCAATCCAAGTAAAACATGTATAACACAATTTATCCATTACAGCTTGTATTTCATAAGCCGTTAAGTTTCCTTTGCGCAGATAGAAAATAATCATCTTTCAGAATATTAAGCACAAATATTCCACCTCGGTACAAAGTGAGTTTCCTACCAACTTTGAATGGACGATTAATCAATTGGCCAAATGCTCGTGATTTTCATATCTAAATCCAACAATTTAATTAAACACTGGCAGCGCTTCTCATGTTTTGTTTACAAAAACCTATTCCATTTCCAAACCGGAATTTAAGCATGTCTCAGCGAAACGGGCGTGTTTTTTGGCTTGGCGTTTTGTCCCTCCTGAGTCGGCCCGATGATTATATTTGATCAGGTTTGATTTTTCCTGCCGGCGTTTCTTCTATTTTCCCTTTTTTCAGACGGAGTCTGAGAGTAATTGCGATGACAACGCCTTGGTTGATTCTGGGCCTCATTTACCCTACTGACCGTCCAGGGTGCATGAAGACACTCCACTTTCCAGGCTGCACCTAAAACCTTGGTCTGCTCCTAGCACAGCCGAGATGGCCGCAGGACCTGTCCCTACCATGCAGATCCCATGCCCCTGTACCAAACATTCAACTATTTCCAGCAGTATAAAACCAATTGTCTCAATCATGATTGAAGGCCATTTTGTATTGGCCGGTTATATGACACTGATCTACAGTCGGGAACCACCGGTTGATTTTTAAGCTCGTTTCCATTGGCCGACGAAAATGGCATCGTTTTTTGGGGGGGAGAGGTTAAAAATCTGTTGGTGGTGGTCATTGACTCCACGTTGGTGACGCATAATCCATAAGGCTGCAGTGAATACTGTATTTTCAATGCGCTGCACACAAACGGACACAGAGTCTTCTGGCATGAAGCATGTGTGGCTGTGATACAGAGTCAGAATAAAATGACCATTTAAAACCACAATAAAGTTCTGCAGCATGGAAATCTTCAATAAATAACGGTTTTTACTCTCACAAAATATTGAATTTTTATCATTTGCATCAGGAATCACTCTTACAAGGTGATATTAATCACATGTATCTCCTGTAATCATGCGAAGGACCTTTTAGTTATTGAGAAGACTATCCAAAAAAGTATACCTTTCGTTCATACGTACATCCATGAATTATTTCGTCCGTTTTGGGTTAAAGGCGGTCATCACAGAGGGAGTGGGGGTTTTAGGAACGGCCCCCTGATGGGTCGTATCTGCGAGCCTCTCACCAGACCTTTGTACCCGATACCTAAGTGGCATTTAGTCAACCTGTTAGACGCCAGTGAAAGTCGATTTGGGACCCAGCACGCTCTGTTGTGAATGAGGCAAGTAACTGGCTTTTAGTAAATGGAAAGCTCCTAACTGCACCACAAGTAGCCTCTGACTGGTTCTCTCTCTCTCTCTCTCTCTCTCTCTCTCTCTCTCTCTCTCTCTCTCTCTCTCTCTCTCTTCTCTTCTCTTTCTCTCTCTCTCTCTCTCTCTCTCTCTCTCTCTCTCTGCAATCCAACGTAGTGTAATGTTTTGTAGTGTAGTATAATTCAGGACAATCTAGTCTGGTGCAATGTAGTATGCAGTTATAGTATGGGTTATTGTATAGGAGTGCAGTGCAATACACTATAGCGTACTTTGATGTGGTGCGATGTTGTGTAGTTAAAGCTGGAGACACACCAGTATGCAGGTTATCCTCTCATATTTCACCTGATTATTGCTTCCGAGATCCCCAATATATTTACAGGTAAGCGCATATTTATAGAAAAGTGTTTGAGACGTTACATATTAGTGTAAAATAGTGAAGTACAGTGTAATGTAATGCAGTGTAATGTGCAGTGTAGTGCAATGCAGTATAGAATACCATTGTGTTCTGCAGTGCAGTTAAGTGGTGAGTCGTCTGGTGCAATGTTTAGTAGTGAAGGTTGTGTAATTCAGCAGTGCTGGACAGAAAAGAGTAGACCCAAGTTTCATAATTTAGTGCAATGTAGTGCATTGTAGTCTAGCGCAGCTCAATGCACTCTGGCGTTTCACAGTGGAGGTCCATACAATCTATTATTACACGTATTGTAGGTTGTATAGTCTAGAGCAGGGTGTTTGAGTGTTGGGTAGGTGGTGTACCGTCCCATTGTAGTGTGGTAAATGCAGTGAAGTGAAGTGTGGTACAGTGATTTGTCGGGAAGTGTAGTTGTTGTTTAGTTTTATGGTTTGGTTTACCTATAGTGCGACAAGGCTTAGAACTCGTGTATGGCAGCTTAGCTTGGCTTTGCAATCACGCTACAATAATGTGTCGTAGTATATTGAAAATTAGTGTGGCTGAGTGCAGCTTGAAAGAATGTAGAGTCTACAAGGTCGTGTCTTGAGGGCAGTAGGTGAGTGCTATTTGGGTGTAGATAGAGTAGGATGTACGTGCAATATGCGTCTGTTTGGCATGTGGGTCTCTTGGCAGGGGGTACCTTGGCTGTGTGTCCGTTATCTCGAGGGAATCAGAATGGGGTCGGACGGTCAAGTTGGTGCATGGGTGAGCTGTAGGTGTGGCCTTATATTGTGCGATAAGCGATGTCTTGTGATGTGCTCTGTGTTGGTGGTGATTCGGTGGGGGGACCCATCTTATAAACAGCAGTTTAACGATGACAATGTATTAGAGGGAAACTATGTTTCAGTGAGAGAAAGTCAAAGTTACGAGGTAAGGCTCGGAAAAATTACTGCCCAAGGCCTTGGCTGCAGGCAGTAATTTTTCCAAGCCTTACCGATTAACTTTGATTTTCTCTCTCCTGAAACTTGGTTTCCCTATTCCTATATACCTTCAAATGTGGTTTAATTACGATAATTACTATTTGCTCACGCACCATTAAACCCGAAGCCAGATCCAAATTTATCGAGTAACTTAACACTATGTTTTCTCTCCACTGCGCTTTTCATATGAATTTTTAAGAGTTGATCTGATTGGTCTAAATGTCAACCTCGGGTAGTAGGCCTATACGGCATCCTTGGGTAGTATACGGCAACCTCGGGTAGTATACATAAGTTACTCCACCCCCCAGAACGTGGTGTAAGCACAGAGTGTACGGCCATAGGTATATAGGAATAGTTATATCAGTTGCTTTACCATGTGTGGTATATGTGTTATTAGACCTGTGCCAGTTGGTTTGTTCGCTGTTTACATTAACAGTGTATCTGTTGTTTTTGATTTAGTGATGATATTTTGGTATTTAAACGTTATATCACCGTGAAGTATAATTTGTGACACGGAGAAAACAGGCATCAACTGAAAGGAGTGTCCAACAACAGTTCCCCCTCTTGCAATTAGTTTAACGCACAGAATATCCATTACTTTTCTATCTGATGATGAACAGGTAGGGCAATAATGGCGAGGTTGGGGCATGAATGTCATAGTTGGCGTTTGTACAATTATAAACAGGTAGTCTATGGTTACATTATCTGCAAAGATTTCTGTTTGTCCATCTTCAGTAGTTCCAGACTAGTCCGTTCACGCACCGCGCCACCTTCGGGTTACGGTACGTGAAGGTCTACCAGAGCATGGCTCTGACTGGCCAGCCACCTTTAGTGAGAGGAATTACAGGGTTGGCTGTTCTATTTATAGCATCAGTTTGACAAGAGGGATACTGTATCATATTGCTGGTTACTGGATCGCAATACACACGAGGTTAGAGCCAGCGATCCGCCATTTTCCAGGTGCATGTTGAGAAGAAGGTAGGAATTCCCACCTTAAAATGGCAGCGCAAAACAGTCCCAGTATGAGAGCCTGTGCACCTTGGCCCTGGCGACAACGGGCTGTACTAGAGTCTAGTTCCAGACTAGTTCTAGAAATGCCACAGCAATAGATTTAATCAAAATATCACCGCTCCCCTTGTAAACACCACCACTGAACACTAGAGCCTTTAATCATCATATCATATTATGAAATTTTATGTGGACCTTTTCAATCTACTGAACACTAGAACTTTTAATCATTATATCATATCATGATATTATATGTGATCCTTTTCAATCTACCTCAAATGAGTGTTCCGGGGACATCGACTAGAGTAACGTTTTATAGCTCAGTATTACCGTTTGGGAGGTTCACCGAAATATCCCTTTATCTTTATTTACACAAGCTTAGTTGAAATGAAATTAACGCGCTATTTCAAAGAATCTTTAATCTTTAAAGTGATGAAAACAGACAAACATTTTGATAACTTTCATATCGTATGATTTGTTTCCTTTTGTCTAATTCGTTTGACCTTTGGAAAACTGTTTAGTAATTTATCGATGGAATATAATAAACAATATGATTGAAAAACAACCAGCTTTTAATCAATTATAGGTGACTTTCATAAAAGCATGGCATTGATCCACATACATGATGCCCAATAACGGCTGAAAAAAAATCATTCAAAGGGGAGGAGTCTATCCTTTCAGACCTTTGTAGTTACAATCATCCCGATCAACTAAATGCGCATCAAATGTTTCATGACTTTCGAGCTGACCCAGATTTTATGATATTAGAATACAAACGCTGCACACATAAACTAACGGATTTGAATTTTATGAACCTATTTATCAGTTAAAGCAGACAGAGAAATGAGCCGCCTGCAGTACTGCTCTTTATCCTACCCCGCATATAAACCTCCATAGACTCAACATGGTGTGACTGTATGCCACGGTTATGCCATAATATATATATACGAAGTTAAAAAATATGAGAGGGTAGGATAATTGTTTACATGGCATTCATTGTCTTCTGCTACAGATATCACTCAGCTCCGCTTCGTGATATCATTTCGCAGAGACATCTCATGCCATATAAACAATCCTATGAAATTTCGTGATGTTTCATGATAATATTGTTAGATACAACTATGATGAACCTTGGGTCCGTTAAATAATATTTTGTCGTCCGTATGGCTGAACGTTACGACATATCGAACTATAAACGACATTGTAAACGACCTTTTTCATTTTGGGTAGCATAAAACTAGTCGTTGGCATCAGCAGTATCGTTCAGTACATTTCTATACAAACACTGATACTCACCAAGCAATGCAGTGGTATTTCTGGGAAAAGCAGGCTGAGTGGTGCAGTACCTCTGGATCAGTTCGAATGGTAAATTGTTTCTCACAAATGAGTTGATCCTTATGAAATTATGAAATTTGGTACACACATATTACACATGCATATATACTTCTCTGTTCAAAATGTGTTTTAATTTAAAGGAGATATAGTGCATAAAAAACGAGTTTGACATCGTCTACGACATCTCTAGAGGTGTCTTTCAGGGCGACAAATGGACTTTTATAAAATGAATGGTTTCTTATGCCAAACACCAATGACATTTCAGTCTCTCGTATCGTCAAACGTTTGTACGCCTACGACATACTTTGTTTATACTACGTTTAGGCACCAACGGGAGGATATTTTTTTATCGTAAAATTATTTTTCAACAGCCCCTAGAATAGATCCACAAAGAAAGCAACATCGTTGCGGGCCATTAGATCTTGGCGGTGGTGCAATAGAAGGCCCTACCGACAGCTGTAAGAGATGTGGTTGGAACATTAGAAATCTTGTACTGTAATCAATAGAGCGCCCTATTCTATACTGAATAACAATCCCTACAAGTCATATGGAATTTCTGCAGGAAAATCAAAAGGAGATCTAAAACCGTTCCAATGACATACCAAAGGATATCTTACTATAGAATCGTTTCTACAATCAGATTTTCAACCGTATTCCCTAGATACCAAAAATACGAATAGTTGAAAAATTGTTATACAGACATTTCATATCTATCATATACATCGGGGTTATAGAGCTTTGTCATAATCATTTTTGTTTTGGTGGGTCTTTTTTTCGGAATATCCAGAACAGAAGAATTGATATGAATAATCATCAATACTTTCCGTGCGTGGTCTGCTTGGTCCGTTGCTATCCTAGGGTATATATTCTAAACACAGGGGTACTTAGGCATATGTTACCAGTACGTCGGGTTATTCTATGTCCCCAGGTGATGAGACACAGATGCGGGGTTGTTGCCAAGCTGAAATCCTGCTGCTATAAGTAGAAATACATTTGAATTGGTTAGCGCCGAATATGTGAATATGTGGTGTCAAAAACTCCAAAAATGGGAACATAGATCGGTCAACGATTTCACTAGTTTCCTAGACTCCTGTATGAATGTATGGTGGCCGACTGTTTTGTGTTGGAAGCTTGTAGGTGCAGTTATGCTATTACCTGAATTATTGCTGGTGGTATCGGGCTCATGTAGAAATTCCCAGTGGCCGGATGTATATAATGTTCAGATGGTAACGGGGTTGTGTATGGGTATATGCCTTGTGTATGGGCGGTGCTTCATAGCATCCTCCACTCTACCGGGATAGACACAAAGGGTCGTCCGAGCCCCCGCCATCCCTTTCAAACATATGCCCCGTATCCATAGCGTCCGTTGGTCTGGGAGACATACTAAATGCATGCGATGGACGGGGCCTGCGCCCCTTGGACACCCCCACACACATATCCGTCTGCCACTCTGTCCACCCGGGACAGTCATCCAGGATAGCGCTTAATGCAATTTGGAGGCAATAAATGTATATTACAAAACGTGGAATACGCAGGGCGGGACCCGGCCTTTAAAGTGTCGCTCCAGTACATCAGACCAGGTATGCATAATTCAGCGATGCCCACCCTTCGCTCTATCCACCCCGTCTTAACAGTCACCTACCCCTGGCCAAAGCGTCTCCAGGGGTTTGCCATGGTGGGTGTGTATGGGATAATGACAAGAGATGAAAGAGAGGGAGGTAGGGTGTTGGGAGGTGAGGGTTGAGGGCAAGGTGCAGGGGGTAGGAATTGCTCCTCCTGGGCTTCACTCGACCGGTAGATGAAACCCTCTTCTGGTTGCTAGCTACGTGTAGCTGTGCGCAGCTGGAAGGGTCGTCAGGCAGCAGCCACGAAGCCCCCGCCTATCTGCCCGTCTGCCGCCCGCCCAACTCCAGGGCAGGCCTGGAGAGTGGGCTCACTCTGACTGCTGGCCTTTCCCACGTACTCCGAGCCCTCTGAGGTGGCTCTGACGTCCCCCCTCCGCTGCCACAGTGAAAAAAAAACACCAGGAGGAGTACTACCTTCCTAGCGCACAGGTCCGCCAGCCCACATAGCGCGCCGTCATATATATGTTTTTAGCATGTCTGGAACTGGGTTTTTTCCAGGGCTGGCACGGGCGTGGAGGTGCAGGAGGCGGCAATACAACCCTCCTGCAGACCTGTGTGGTTGGAATCCTCCAGCCCAGGTGTTTCCACCGTGAGCTGGAAACCTGCTGGTACCTACACCCCCGCGAACATATATATACCTATCCCTACCTCCAGAGGGCTGTTACGGCTCTTGGTCCATGCACAGGCTGGCTCCAGGGTTACTCCTGTCTTGGCGCTGAAAACATTCTCTACGGAGAGGTATATGATAACCTACTGCTTTTGCGTCTGCTGCATCAACACCTTATCCCAACGCCCATCTTTAGATAAAAGTCAACTGCATATATATATATATATATATATATATATATATATATATATATATATATATATATATATATATATATATATATGCACAGGTTTTGAAGCGTTTGATAGTCAAAATGTTTCTGTTTCAACAGTAAAGACTTCTTCAACTTATTCAAATAGAAATATTTGTGATAAATATTCGACTGATAAGCAAGTCAAATTAATTAGATTTAATGTTTTGTGTTCAGGCTTTACGTGGTCACTATGTCCAGTGTTGTATCAGGGCGATATCGGATCTATGTATCAAGAGAGGCCGTAAGGTGTTGGAGCATCACTGAAGAACTATATTTTACATCCCCCTGTTTCTCTAGTACTATCCCCGTCCCACTCAGATTCGATCGTACTAAGGGATTCCATGCTGAAGCAATATTATCTTTTTATTTCTATGAGTGAAAAGTGAGCAAACCCATAACATTCTATTATAATGTGTATGTGTTAACAGAGATATGATCACAACAGAAATACCTATGACGGTTTCCGACGAGATCCGCAGCCATTTCATCTTGAAAGAGAGTACTGATAAATAACATTAGCTTCTCACTTCCCTTTCGTTTCTAAAATGATATTATTAGGCATATGTAAAACGTCCCCTAGAATTAAGCATGTTTCGAGGCTTTTGAGCATCATCCAAATGGTGCCAAAGGGAAAAAGCTTGTCCTTGTAAATAAAAAAAACGATTTATTTTTCTCAAAGAACTATGAAGTGATCATTTGATTGTTAACTATCATGATACTAATTGACCGTCTTGTTCAGCCCCAGGTATTTGGATCGCACTAAGTTTGTTTACAAACGCTTCGTCCGTCGACTGTGGAAGAAGCATAGTGATAGAAAACAGTATTTGCTTGGAGAGTGGCTTTAAAATGAATGGTTTGGGAAGGAAGTGTCATTTCGACCTGGATGGCAGGGCTGTGCCCCCCAGTGCTTTCTCTGCAGACTTTTTAACTTGTTATGGTTGTAGCCGGAAACTGACATCCGCCATATTTACTAACACATCCTCTGCCAGTCCCTGTCTGTGTGTGGAGCTGGTAGTGAAGATCTAGAACATGTGCGGTCAGCTAAGATCCTCTCACTCCACACCACATCCAATTCTACTTCCATCAAGGTAGATATAAGGCAGATTAAACTAAAAGTAGGAAAGGTACGAAGCTGCTGTCTAAAGGAATTTCACACAGATGTTACGTTGGTAGGTGCTTCCCCTACCCGTGCCAAGGCTTAGCTAAGTATGTCCTTAGTTAGTATATACATTTGGTTCCTGCTCTCCAGGAATCATAAAACTGTGACACACTCAGGATTTCCAGGAAACCGTACCTCCCTGCTCTCCACGTTTATAATACTCTGTATGTGGTAAGCTCCTGGCACCTGAAATACCTAATTAGAGCCTACAGATTCACCTATAAACCTATTACATCGCGAATTATTGAAAACTGAATAATAAATTCCTAATAGAATATATCAATGATGCTGATCTAAGATGTATAGGTCTGATAAAAGGTTACTAAGTATGATGAAGGACAATATACATGTATATATATAAACAAAATGTATGTATCGTTACATCGCAGTGAATATTGGACATAATGAAAAACTGGGTGGGAATAGAATATGTGGTGTTGTCTAAAACAGGTTATAGATTTTGGCGAGAAGCAACTGTGTATACACGGAATTGAGCAAGTTCCGTATTATACAAACCCGCGTAACCTTTTTCATACGCACTTTTTTAGTATGCAATAAATCTAGCAAGGGAATAAGAAAAATGGAGCCAGAGTACACACCCTGCCTAAGCAAATGCCGAGGGGAAAATAGAAACAAAATTGGTTGATACTTTTTTCTCTATCGTACTGTTGTAAGAATTATGGTTTCTCCAATAGCCTTATTGTTTTTCTTTAGATGCCTTTTACTATCAGCATATATGAATAAATATAGTTTATGTACTTATCATCTTTCTACTTTGCATGAGACACAAAGGTCACATGAGTAGCCCCCTTGTCACATAATACCCAGTGATGAATAAATAAGGTGTGCATGCAGATTATTGACCAATTCTTACTGGCAATGTAACAATGTAAATATACGTTGCAGCATGTAGAAACTAAACTAGGGGTAGATTCAATGTCCAGTACATATCGTAGTGAGACTTCTGAATGTATACTGGTTGACCGCTGCAGTTAGACCTGATCAAGCCTTTAATATACAATCAATAAGAAATAAAACTACTTTGAAACATGTAGACTTCCCCAGGTCTTTGAATATGAACATTTAATAAGAAATATTTATACTTTCCACTATCTTGATTCCCCTTGGACAGGTCCTGGGGGCCGTTGAATAATAATTCAATGTTGAAAAAGATATCGTACAAATCTCATTTATGCCAAAACGAAGCATAAAAAAATATGTCGTCAGCGAACGAGCTTTTGATGATGAGAGAAACTGAAATGTCGTAGTTGGTGTGGCATAAAAAATCGTTAATTTTGAACATGTCCATTTTGTTGTACATGGAAGACGCCTAGAGAGCTATAGGCTTTATAGGTAATGTCAAACTCGTTTTTCATGCACTAAATCTAACTCAAATCAAAAGATATTTTCAGAGACATGGAGACCTCGTACTAGGGTTATTGTTAAATAATATTCAAGCTCGTTCAGCTATAACTATTCCACCCGACCAAAGGTCGTCCAAAAGCGTTGAATAACGTTGACCTACATCGTCCTTGTGTCTCGTTGAATTAGAGAAAAGGGTCTTCATGTATGAGTCTAAGTTATTCAGCATGCAGGCCCCAGGGACAGAAGCTCATCTACGAGTGTTCAGAACAACAGTCAGGTGTCCTATGCCCTCCAATGGTTGACATCCCCCACCTCCTCTCCCCAAAAGACTAGAATGAATTTCATTTTTATATTCCCTCAAGAATTTTACTGCTACATGCAAGAACCAATCGAAATGTGTCTCGCAAACATAATCCAGTCTTAGGAAGGTGCCATAAGGTCTTTTGGAGCTGTGATCGGCAGGCGGCATAAATCGGATTTCGGCACAATAGGTTGCGATCTATCTATGTCACAGTTGTATCGTGCATAATATGGACAAATACAGGGCACAATCAGATGTAGCAAGAGAGGTGGAGGGAGCGGGACAGAGAGGGAAATTGAGATAAGCCGATGGTAACTTTTAACCCCAGGATCTGTACTCAAAGTAGAAGTGGCAGTGCTATCTTCTATCATGCATAGAGACCTCCAACCGCCCAACCTCCCTAAGTGAGTATATCAGGGATAGATAGGCCTACAGCCAATTCCATTTTTGAAGATGATAAATCCTCTTTTAGCCTGGTATCTGTCAGGGGTAGCCCCAAGTCAGCCCCACACCCTCTGCCCTTAATCCGCCTCCGAGGCATACGTCATGGCACACATTACCTATTTATTGTCCACACAAGATGCAATGCTCTTGGTTTAAAAGCCGCCCGTCTCGAGCTTGTTTCCGCTTCCGCCTTCGGTCCTCGACGAGGATGCTGGGAAATAATGCAGCAGCCGCCATATTTTTGCCTCCAAGGGGTTGGTGCAGCGGGATGATGAGTTTTATCTGTGCTAATCCGATGAAAGTGTCCATCAATTTGGGACATCATCTTTTAAAGGCGACCACAGCTGATTGGCATTAGGTGGTCAGCCACGGCCTGAGCCGCCAATAGGGGGACGTCTAAGCTGCATTTGGGATCCAACTTTACTTTCCTCTTCTGCCTATATCATGCCCCGGGCCACACCCCCACCACCCTGCCCAACAGCTCCGGCTGTATAGGATAGGCCAACAGGCTGCTGGGCCATATATGGTAAGGTAACCCACTTAGGGTCTCATCACAGCTTGGGTGCTGTGCCCCCGTGGTGCCGGTCAAGGGTGCTTCTTATTAATGAAACTTTGTCATATTTCAGCCGGCGCCAGACGTTATTGGCTGTTAGGAGATGACGTAGGGGGAGTGGGGGTCACCTCGGCACGTCAGGGCGGCCGGAGATGCTACACTGGAGAAGCGCTGGAGAGTTGTGGAAGGGGTGTGTAGTGTTGCCCTCTCCACAACCCCTCAGACACCCGCCACCACCTCATCCTGGCCCTGGGCCCGGGTCGGTCGGCGTTGCCATCGTTACGATGCCGGCCATCTTTCATCTCGCCGCCCGCCATGGCACACAGGTCGGCGGCAGGCACCCCCGCCAAAAAACACATGTTGTTTCTTGGAAAACTGAGAGCGGAAACTCTGCGAGCAGATAGTGGCGGACAGCCACTCTCTGAGCAACTCACTGAGCAACTCAAGCCCCAAGCTGGCGAGGTGTTAAGTGTTGGCAACATACGCCACCCACTGCCTGCCTGTCAGAGAGGTCCACCACCGGAACCTCAGCTTGGCTTTTGAAAGTGGAAAGGAAAAAGAACCAACTTCTTCATTTTGGTCAACATCCCCTGGCCATAGATAAAGATTGGTTTCAAAAGGGACTGATTTATCAAGTAGAAAGTTTTGTCTTCGTGGGTTTTGTGCTTATGTGTTAGTTGGTAAGACAAATCAGTTGTTGTGTCATGTTTCTGATTACTTTAGTTTTACACTTCATAAATACGACAGTATTACAAATTGTGTTGTGTCGAGGGGGGGGGGAGACTTATTTTCCTCCTCAATTTACATTTCCCTAGACACGGTACATGGATTAAAGCCCCTCAATCTGTTCTGTTTTGGTTAACAATTAGGTGGGGATGTCCATCAATGTAGTTTGAATAATGCCCGAGTGGCTTCCCTACCGACTTGCCTTAATGGCGCTCATTACAAATTTATCTGTTAAATCAAATTAATAAGCTTTATAACGCATACGCAAGGGCTTCGTATGATTGAATTCCGGTTCGAAATTCTGTAGTGTATGGATGTATAATTATTGCATGAAAGCATTTGGCTCCGATACATCTATTAGTCCCTATGTTATAGAAAATATTATCCCTCTCAAAAAGCCTATGATAGCTATGTGCATTAAAGAATTGACATTCCCACAGCTTTCCCTGTATGAGCTTCGTCGGAAAGAGCACCTTACAAAAAGGGTGGTATTCGTTCAGCAGTCGCATCCCTGTTTCAACACAATTAAACATGTGTAGCCTGTGCAGCTATGTCTTTGTAATATAACAAGAACAGCAAAATATTGCCCATTAGTGGAATAAAGGAAAGTATATATATATGTAGTCGTGTAAGCATGTTGTACCTTTCCAAATAGTATCATTACACAATATATGGCTTCACCAATCGTCTTTCCAATTGATACAAAAATCCATTTTTCAGATTTAATATATATATATACATTTATGGGAAAATAAAGCCGCCTTTATTGTAGTATAAAGTGGAGCCGAGAGAGGGACTCCCAGTCGAGGACGAGCGAAGGAGCCGCCAGAGGGAGCCGCAGATCAGGGTGAGAGGTGACGTGGGAGATCCAGCCAGGGGAACCGGCCTCACTCACCACTTCGCTTCAAGACGAGTCACACGCTTCACTGACCGCTTCACCCACAACGATACCAGAATGGCACGCATTGTCCGGTGCTCTGAATGTGGATATTTGCATAGGCCAAGGGGTCCGTCCCCGTGTGTATATGTGGCTGAAGCGCGAGAATTGTGCAAAAAGGCAGGTAGGCCAGACTCTGATTTTATGGAATTTGTTGACGAAGACAGGATGTTGAAGGATAATGATAATTATTTGAGAGAACATTCTAGTCCTGAAGCGAGTGAAACTTCTCTAGAGTCTAGGGTACTAGCAGCTGAGTCAGCTAATAGAGAATTAGCGGCAAAAGTAGATGCAAATGCACTGCAGTTAGCTAAAGCTCTTAACTTGTTAACTGTCCTTACCAATGCTACTGTAGGAGGTGATAAGGGAGGAGCAGTGGAAGGAGGAGAACAGGCGGAGAAGGAGGAAGACCTAGGGAGTTCTAGTTGGGACAAAGTCTTTTCTGAAGAAAAACGTTCCAAGAGTGAGAAACAGATAGATTTTGACACGGGAAAAGTCAAGGAAGCCTTAGGAGTGGGGGCAAGGCCTAAAGGTTCTAAACCTGAATTTTACCCAGTATCCCCTCAGGGAATAGATTCATTAGGGCTAGCTTCTAGAGGTTTTGTTCCAACGGGTGAAATTTCGGGAAAAATGTCCCCTGGATTCATTTCTCCGGGTATAATGGATCGTACAAGTCAGTCTTCGTCATCACAATGTTGTAGGAGTGAGGAGAAAAAGAAAAAACGTAAGTGTTTTTTGTTTGATCTTGATTACCATTACCCTTTTGGGAAAAACGCAGCGAATGCTGGAATTGAGGATGTGCTTTCAGCTAGCGCTAGCATGTGTGCGGCCATGGCGGCTAGAGGCATTCCGACTGAAGGTTATTCAAAGCATTTACAGTTTCTCTTGGATAAATCCAGGGTGTATTCGGGACATGCTATGGTCAAATATGACCAAATGATCAGAGAGAAAGCGGAGGTAGTTGGGTTACAGGCATTTTCATATGGGGACCATGAAGGGTTTTTCCAGTGTTTGGGAGTGGAAAACCTAAAGCCAGTTGAAAAACCTAAGGATTCAACCAACAAACAAAGAACTAATAAGGTTCGTCAGTTGAGAAAAAATGGTATATGCTGGGCATATAATGAGAAACGAGGGTGTACTGTCAATTGGTGCAAATACAAACACGAGTGCATTGATTGCACGGGCTCTCACCCAGTGCACGCTTGCCCCAAGCCCAGGGACATCAAATGAAGTCAAGGAGACTCTGGAAGGGGTGCTAATAATACAGGTATTAGTCCGGTACGGGGTGAGGTTAGCAATACTGCTGAACGAGGGTGTAGGCAGGAACGGGTTTCTGATGAATTTTTAGCGCCCGACTTGGAGGGCAGAATTCCGGCCCAGTGGTTGTGTTTCAGTGACAGCAATACTGAACATTGTTTAGTTTTTTCAGGTGGTAATTGTTCAGTCGACCCGGGACTGGATAATTTTTCTAATTCCGTTTCTCGGTCAGCAGAGGTTAGTTTGGCCAGGGGCGAGTGTGCACAGGGTGTGAGTCTAGGCGGTTTGGTGGATACAGGTGCTGTGACACCAGTAGCGTCGGATCAGTGCATTGATGGTGGTGATGGTGAGTTAAACTCAGAGTGTGTAGGCACTAATGGTAGTCAGAGTGAACAGGCTATACCAGTTTTTACCTATTCAGAAAAACGCTGCAATGGTATTTGTCATAAAAATCACTATCTTGAAGGTTGCAAAACACAGCTAAATCCTTGTGTGTTCTGGGAGATGGCTCAGGAAATTGCAGACGACGCAGTTGACAAAGAGTTTATATTGAACGGGGTGTTCAACGGTTTTCGTATAGTTGATGATGGTTTTGAGGGCAAATACTATTGCGAGAACTATGATTCAATAAAAGAGCCTGAATTTGTTAATCAAATGTCGTCGATTTTGGTAACGGAATTATTAGATGATAAAGTCAAAATTGTGGATCATTGCCCCGCATGTGTACACTCTATGGGGGCAATCAGAAAAAAGAATTTGAAACTTCGTCCCATTACGGACGCAAAAAGGCCTCTAGGTCAATCGGTGAACAACTTTATGAATACAACTTGTAAAGAATTTCAGTTTGTTCGGTTGGAAGAAGTTGTGTCGGTAATAGAGGTGGAAGACTTTATTTCAGTAGTTGATATTAAGTCGGCATATCGCACAGTAAACATTTATCCTCCTCACAGAGAGTACCAGGGTATAGTATGGGACTTCGATGGGCGCCAAGAATATTTGTTGGACTGTTGTCTTTCATTTGGTCTGCGTTGCAGCCCATACATTTTTACCCAACTAAGTGATTTCGTAATACAAATAGCAAGAGCTAGAGGCCTCAAAAAGGTTTATTGTTATTTGGATGATTTTGTTGTCATCGCGGACACAAAAGAAAATTGTGCAAGGGATTTGGACATATTGCAATCTGTTTTAATAGAATTAGGTTTTCAAATTAATGCAGATAAATTGGTGCGTCCATCTCAAAATGTAGTTTTTCTGGGTATAGAAATTAACACTGTTAATATGACTATTTCACTTCCAGAAGAAAAAATGAGTCATCTAGAATCATTGGTAGATGATTTCATGGAGAAGAATGTAAGTACCAAAAAACAATTGCAGTCACTGTGTGGGGTACTATCTTCGGCTAGTATGGTAATTCAAGGTGCCAGGACTTTCGTGAGACGTATCATAAATTTGATCAAGTATTTTCCTGAAGGTGTTAGAATTATTGTTTTACCGCAATGGTTCAAGGATGATTTATTGTGGTGGCAGAAATTCGCTAGAGTATTCAATGGAACTGTACATATTATTAATGATGATTGTTCTCCACAGTGGCGCATTGAGACAGACGCGTCAATGACAGGATTTGGAGGAGTCTGGGGGTCGGATTGGTTCTCAGGAACATGGGACGATAGTTATCGTTTTCCGGATCATCATTATGCTCTGTCTCCAACGGAGTTTGAAAAAATCGACTCTATTAATGTCAGAGAATTATGGCCAGTAGTGGTGAGTTTGTGGCGTTGGGGAGAAACTTTTAGAGATTCCAAAGTTGAGGTGGTCTCAGATAATACCCAAGTTCTGACTGCCCTACGGACGGGTAGAAGCACTTCGATAAAAACAATGTGGTGGCTGCGAGAAATTTTCTGGGTGTTATTTCTCTTCAATATTAAACTAAAACCTGTGTACATATCTTCAAAATTAAATGTGGTTCCGGATATATTGTCGAGATGGTCAGATTATCGTTTTATTTTCAATCCCTTGCTTATGGATCATTTGTGTTGTAGGAGAGGAGTTGCAAGGACGCTTGACTCAACTAAAAGCAGCATGGATGTCTGATAACACGGCCACGACCAGGAAAACTCAGTGGAGAGCCTTTTTTCGTTTTGCGGAGGATTACGGGATAGATGATCCGCTGCCTACGTCATTAGACAATGTTTTGTTGTATATTTCGTTTTTATCAACGAAGTATAGTTATGTTTCAATACCTAATTACCTATCAGCCCTATGGGCGTTACATAAGATTTTAGGTGTTCCCCATGTAGACCCATCTTCATTTGAAATTAAGGCAGTTCTAAAAGGGGCAAAGCGTATTTTGGGGTCTAAGTCCCAACAAGCTAGGCCGTTACAATTATTTGAGTTGTTTTTAATCTATAAGTCGTTGAATATGAATAACTCAGAGGATATAGCCTTTTGGGTGGGAATCCTACTGGGATTCAGGGGTTTGTTGCGAAAAAGCAACATAGTGGAAAGAGGTATGGCTGTTCAACTTCGAGATGTACAATTTAAGGAATGGGGAGTATTGATACTTGTACGACGCACCAAGACTATAACGTGCAATGAAAGGATATTAAAATTACCGTTTTCTACCATTGTGGGGAACCCCTTTTGCATTAAAAAACATATTCTGTTGTTATTAGCTAAAGTAGAGTATTCTTCTCAGGAGGACCACCTGGTTAGTTTCCAGATAGGTGACAATATTATCCAAGGTTCCTATAAGTGGTTTGCAAAAAAATTGCAAGACATTATTTCACAGTTAGGCTTTTCTAAGGTGACGACACACTCCTTACGTAGAGGGGGAGCGACAGCATTGTCGGAGAGAGGGGTCTCCTTGAATGATATTCGAGAGATGGGAGACTGGTCTAGTCTCTCGGTTTTGTTGTATCTGTTTAGGTCAGATGAATCGAGATTGCATTTAGATAGAAAATGCTCTAACTTGTTGTTCTCTGAATTTGAAGTTTGATTCGAGGATTAATCGTGGTATTTTTCTTTTTTCTTTTTTTCTTCTTTTTGTTTGATGTTTTTGGCGTTTTTGGAGAGTTTTTCAGTATATCTATTTTTCTCTCCAAGGAAAAATGAAACATACATTAAAATGTCGCCAAAACCATTTATGCCTTTCTCATGTTTTACAGTAAGACTGAACAGCGAATACGTTATGGGAAAATAAAGCCGCCTTTATTGTAGTATAAAGTGGAGCTGAGAGAGGGACTCCCAGTCGAGGACGAGCGAAGGAGCCGCCAGAGGGAGCCGCAGATCAGGGTGAGAGGTGACGTGGGAGATCCAGCCAGGGGAACCGGCCTCACTCACCACTTTGCTTCAAGACGAGTCACACGCTTCACTGACCGCTTCACCCACAACGATACCAGAATTATTTTTTTTGTTCTTGATAATAAGGAGAGTTTTTCAGTATATCTATTTTTCTCTCCAAGGAAAAATGAAACATACATTAAAATGTCTCCAAAACCATTTATGCCTTTCTCATGTTTTACAGTAAGACTGAACAGCGAATACTTTATGTGAAATATAAAGAGACGTTTATATAAATATAACCAGCCAGGAGTACCAGAAGATACTACCAGATGGCGCATCAGTCCGCTACCAGGACCCACAGCGCCCCTATCAGAGGGCATGGTAGTTGGTGGAGGACTAGGCATTGAGCCTCATAACTTCATTACCTGCCGCGCAGAACACTTCTCTCTCTACAAAAAATTTTTCAAGGAAGAAACTTTGACAGGCGACTTGACACTTTTCAACATGAGAAAGTGTTTAAAGTGCATGAGAGAATTTGACGCTCGGTCACATAAGGAATGCCCGTTTTGTCAAATTGCGGCAGAGGTAAATGAATTGGCTAAAGAAGACGAAGAAATCGAACGCGAAGACATCGCTACTTCGCTGGGCCGACCACGACGAAATCAAGATGGCGGCAACACACAGGGCACCGAAAGGGCACCGGCACCATGGTTAGCATCATTACATTTCGAAAACGCTACCATGCGGCAAGAAATGAGCGACTTAAAGCAGCAAGTACAATCATTAGTAGCAGCTATGGACCGTTTAAACCCCGGGCAGAAGAAGACGAATTCTTCACCACACCACTACATTCCAGAGACGGTCGAGAAGCGGCAGTGAAAAGTCAAGGAGCGGCAATTGACTCGAGAGGGCCGGCAACACGTCTTCAAGAGCCCTTCAGAGCACCGATTCAAGACACCGGACGAGAAACGTCTACCCAACACGCACGACAGACGTATCCAACACCACGCTCACCATACTTCCCACCCGACGTAAAAGGAACAGGCACTACAGAATGCCCAGGGCACCACTGTGGAGAAACCAAAGCAAAACGTAAGTCGAAGTACTTTTCGCTCAATCCTTATTTACCACCACATGTCGACATACCAA
Organism: Alentia gelatinosa; assembly: GCA_950022655.1. NCBI lineage: Eukaryota > Metazoa > Annelida > Polychaeta > Phyllodocida > Polynoidae > Alentia > Alentia gelatinosa. Next base: position 44,780,559 of record OX465586.1, read on the forward strand.
ACTATGACCAAATGTTATCTGCTAGCATGGGGTTACTGCGCAGTATGTCGCAGTCAGGTAAAGATACAACCGGCTATGCTGACCACATAGCATACCTGGTAGACAGGAAGGTAACTCACACAGGCAAATCACTTGTAGAGTACGACCAAGCTATGAGGGAGAAATGCGATAGATTAGGGGTTCAAGGTTTCGGATACGGAGACAGTTTTTTAACTGAGAAATATTTGAACTATGAAACCACCTTCTCTTTCGTAAATCTCAATAAGAAACTTAAAGAGTTAGAAGAAAAACCAAAGAGATTCGGGAGTAAGAAATGGCAAAATAGTCAGACTAATGAGAAAACACCAGGAGTGTGTTGGAAATTTAATTCTAAGGAAGGCTGTAGCTGGGTAAATTGCATGTACAGACACGAGTGTTCCCAGTGTGCGTCAAGTCACTCGGTATTGACTTGCCGCAAGACAAAGGTAGATCAAAAGGACAACAAATGAAAGGGAAGACCTCTAAACAGGGTTTTAACATGTTTGGAGGAAGATACTCATAATCTTGATGTGTACATTAAACCAGAGAAATGTATCGATTCTAACCATTGTGCGGGCGTGGGGGAACTCACGTTGGGACCGCAAAATTCCTGCGCAGAGGTCGTTCGTTGCGAAAGCATCGATTCTTTTAGTTTTAAGAATAGTAAAAGTTCAGAAGAAGGTCTCACGAACAAGACTGGAAACTTTCATCCAGTTCCTCAAAGTGTAAATAGTGTAAAAGTTAGTGTTTCGCAAGAGACCGAAATCAACAAGTCAACCGCCGGTGTCTCGGGTGACTCAGGTACATTGCCGAAACAAAATGGCGGCGCCTTTGTGGAAAAGGAATTATGTGACGGTAGTGGAATGGATGGTTCCGTTAATATGGAGATATTAACAGGTGGCGTAAATGCCAAGGAGATTATTACGGATTATCAAAAGATTTCGGGTTCTTTTGTTAATAAAGTAATTGGAGAAACTGACTTCACAGATTATCGCTCATGCGAAGGTGAATGCACAGGCACACACACTATAGGAGGTGAACCAAATCAGTTAAAATACTGTGGTTTCTATGATGAATGTTTTCAAAATGGTTTATGTGTGGATGTTAATGCTAATTATATTTTATCAGGAGTAAAATATGGTTTTCCTATTGTAGATGACAATTTTGATGGTTGTTATTACAGGAAAAACTATAGTAGCATTTACAATTCAGAATTTAAACATCAAATGGACGAGACAATTGAGAGAGAGTTGAAAGAAGGTAAAGTAACAAAGGTTGAGGAACCCCCTACTTGTATCCATGCAATGGGGGCTGTGAGAAAGAAAAGCGAAGGCAAGTTACGACCCATAACTGATTGCAAACAACCATATATGGAAAGTATTAACAATTCCATGGAATCTGTGTGTGAAAAATTTTCATATACAAAAATTGATGATATAACTGATATTATGGAAAAAGGTGATTTTTTCGCAGTTGTAGACATAAAAGATGCATACCGTTCCATACCGGTTAAACCTGAACATAGAAAATTCCAAGGTTTTAAATGGGATACTCAGGGGGGGGGTGATGCAGAAGTATATTTTGAATCTAATCGCCTGGTCTTTGGTTTATGTTGTGCCCCGTTTATTTTTTCTCAAGTTTCTGAATTTATTGTCAGATGTGCAAAAAGGAAAGGAGTTCACCGTATTTTTGGTTACTTGGACGATTTTTTGGTGGTTGGTAAAACAAAATTAGAATGTCAAGAAAATTTAGATATTTTAATTTCTTTGCTAAAAGAATTAGGCTTCGAGATTTCTTGGCATAAGTTAATTCTTCCTTCTCAAGTAGTCACTTACTTAGGAATAGAATTAAATAGTGTAGAAATGACAGTTAGTCTACCTAGAGATAAGTTAGATAAGGTACAAAAATCAGTTAATGATTTTTCAAACAAATTAACAGCGAGCTATCATGAAATAGCAGTGCTAACAGGGATATTAGCACATGCTAGCACGGTAGTACGAGGAGGTAGAACCTTCTCTAGGAGATTGATAAATTTCCAGAAATACATGAAAGATAAACTCAAACATTGTAGAATACCAGAATGGTTAAGAGACGACATTGTTTGGTGGAAATGTTTTCTAGAAATCTTCAATGGTTCAGAAAAAATCATTATTCCAAGACAAGAATGTGTTTTTGAAATGGAAACTGACTCATCAATGTCTGGATTCGGAGGTAGATGTGATACAGACTGGATTTTCGGAGTCTGGGGATCAAAATTAGATCTCGTTCCCGAAAATCACAAGTTATCCCACCACTGGGTTAGGCCTCCATCTGAAAAATTTGAACATATTATAAATATTTTGGAGTTATGGCCTATAGTGGTAGGATGTCAAAGATGGGGTCAATTATGGAAAAATTCTCACATCCATATATTATCAGATAACACTCAAGTAGTGCAAGCACTAAACACTGGCAGAAGTAGAAATGTAGATACAATGAAATGGCTAAGAGAAATTTTTTGGATCAGTGCAATAAACAATTTTCATTTATCAGCTAGTTATATAAAATCCGAAGATAATATAATTCCAGACTTTCTTTCCAGACTATACGATAAAAAGGTTAAAGTCCAAATTCCACCTTGGTTAACAGACAGTCTTTGTTGTTTCTAGGTCTGGAAAAGAAGATGAAAGAGTACCAGTCATCATGGATGTCTGCCAATACTAGTACAACTAGACATTGCCAATGGAATCATTTTATAAAGTTTTGTGATGAATTTAAAGTTATTCCCTTACCAGCCAGTCTTAACACAATTTGTTTGTATTTAACTTTCATGGCTGAAAAATTTAAATATAGCTCTATATTAAATTATTTATCTGCAGTATGGGTCTTACATAGAGTTAATAGTATTCCTCACATAGACATTAATGACTTTAAAATTAAACAAACACTTTTAGGAATAAAAAGGTCAATAGGTTCTGAAGTTAAGAGAGCAAGACCTATCACAAAGGAAGAATTATTATTAATTTATGATAGCTTGGATATGTCTCTAACAGAAGACATTGCCTTTTGGTGTTGTTTGATTTTAGGTTTCAGAGGTTTACTTAGAAAATCTAATTTAATTGAAGAAGGTTTCGCTATTACAATTGATAATATTTCATTTAAAAATGATTGTATAATTATAAAAATTGTTAGGTCAAAAACCATTCAATTTGGTGACCGAGTTCTTTCTATTCCTTTCAAAAGGCTTAGGAATTCTCCTTTTTGTATTTATTATTATATATGTAGATTATTAGAATTGGTTGATTATACTACTCATAATAGTCAGTTGATTTCATATATGAGAAATGGTTTATTGACAAAAGGTACTTATTATTGGTTGTCGACTAGATTACGTAATTGTTTGGTGGTAAATGGATTGAGCGAAGCTACTTCGCATTCTTTGCGCAGGGGAGGTGCCACCGCTTTACACCACATCGGCATCCCCCTGGCAGACATCAAAGAACTAGGAGACTGGTCCTCATGGACAGTATTATTATATCTCCAACGTTCTCTACAGAGCAAAATGGAATTGGACAATATTATATCATCGAAACTTTTTGATTGAACTCTGTGTTGGCGGTTGGCGGTTATTATTATTTCATATTATTTCAATTATTCACATAAAGTGATTCATATATATATCATAATAAATATGATTAACGCCAACCACAGAGTCAATCATTTGTTCCTTATATATATTCCATGTTCATATTATACAGATCCAGATCGGAAGGCGCGGTTATGTGAAATATAAAGAGACGTTTATATAAATATAACCAGCCAGGAGTACCAGAAGATACTACCAGATGGCGCATCAGTCCGCTACCAGGACCCACAGCGCCCCTATCAGAGGGCATGGTAGTTGGTGGAGGACTAGGCATTGAGCCTCACAACTTCATACCTGCCGCGCAGAACACTTCTCTCTCTACAAAAAAATTTTTTTTTTCCTATTTGGCGGTTATTATTATTTCATATTATTTCAATTATTCACATAAAGTGATTCATATATATATCATAATAAATATGATTAACGCCAACCACAGAGTCAATCATTTGTTCCTTATATATATTCCATGTTCATATTATACAGATCCAGATCGGAAGGCGCGGTTATATATATATATATATATATATATATATTTATATATATATATATATATATATATATATATATATATATATATATGGAAATGAACTACATAGGCCGAATGAATAAGATGATACAAGATTAGTCATTTCTATTTTCAAGGCATAGATTGTATTTCACCCACAGGGGTTTTAGAACTCTCTGCTCTCTGAGGAGATGACCTTGGTTCTCGTGTTCTATGAATGTCTCCAGACATGAAACAGTAACCTGGGATCGGCAATATAAAGTTATAAGCTTCAAATGTATATATTTATTATCCAACTAATATATAGTGTCCATAGAAAACACATTCATGAGCATCATGTATCATACACGGAGCATACAGATATAATGTACGCTCTGGGTTGCAAAAGCCGCCGCATACGGAAAAATAGTATATATGAAAAAGTATTGCGTACCTAAATGAACTGATAGCAGAACCCCACTTGTCAGAAAAAGGTGGATGATAGGTACAATATAGACTGATAAAAGCAGTTGTTGCCTCTGGGCAATATTTTCGCATATGCTCAGATATTACTACGCGCCAACTTCTTGGAGCATGTGGCCGCTTGTATTTGAAACCAGTCAATATTGGGTATTCATGGATATATAATGATTTCAGGAAGGTATCCATATATAGCTGGAAAGATCCCATTGGGGAGTTTTTGCATTACTGATCTGCCACTAATGCCTCTCGAGTTGAAAAGTGGGCACATACCCCGGCTAAAAGGTTTCAGCTGGGGGTAGGTACAGCGTGCCCTTGCCCCCCTCTGACATGTTGACGTACAATAATTAGATCCACTGCGCGTGCGAGGAAAGGCGCGTATGAACCGCGGGCAATATGACGCATCGAGTAGGGCTCCGAGAACCAGCCGGCCAAAGGTCGTGGCCGGCGAAAGGTCGGACACGTCGGCATACTAACACGTTGAATTTGCCTCTACCTGTACGATATCACTCGGTCCATTGCAGCCTTTAAGAATCAGAGAGGTTGGCGTGGTCTTTGTTTACATACATAGAGCAGCTTTGAATATGTTAGAATTGTCGGTATATCCAACTTAACAACTACTGTAGTTTTAGAGTGAGGTAATGTCCCCATCAGCTTATCGTCATACAAGATATCAGGTAATTTCTCAAGAAAAAAAAACATATTAAACATGGTTTGAAAGTTTGGAACAAAAGTTGAAATATGTTGCCGATCTTTATAACACTTAATTTACATTCTAGATCATATATCTAAACATAGATATATAGATATATATGTATATGTGAATATACATATATGTGTGTGTGTATGTGTGTGTAGGTGTGTGTGTGTGTGTGTGTGTGTGTGTGTGTGTGTGTGTGTGTGTGTGTGTGTGTGTGTGTGTGTGTATGACAACTTTGAATATGTTAGAATTGTCGGTATATCCATCTTTACAACTACTTTAGTTTTGGAGTGAGGTGATGTCCCACCAGCTTATCGTCATACAAGATATCAGGGCATTTCTCAAGGAAAAGCACATTAAACGTGGTATTTATAAGATATGAACATGTAAGGTGATCTCCCAATCTGTATGAACGAAGTCATCAAAGCCCCCAGAGGATGTCAGTCTGGCATTATCTCTATATGTAAGTAACGCCCTTTTTGACATGCCCTCGGTCTCCAATTTCACGTATCTGTAAGTCTACTTGTTAACCAGTTGCATATGTGATGAATGATATTAAACTGATATTCTCATTATAAATAAGCACATAGTATTCAACCGTGTATATTTGTTCACATTGCCTTTGTATTACAGAGAAACACATATGATTCTCCGTGGAACAGAGTTTCAGGCAAAGGCGTCTGATCTTGGAAAGATGCATTAAAGATGCATATTTAAGAACCTTTGAAATAAGAGACGGTTTCTTTCAATGAGAAACAAAGCGATTAATGTGTAGCACAATAACTATTCTCCTAGAATACCTAAATATCATTCAGTTTCAATGAAGTTGTACAAATTACATGTTATACTCTGCATATATATATGAGATAGTTGAACCTGATCAAAGAAATTATCATTATCTTTCTAAAATCTGATGAATGAGGTCCTAAGGATATTAACTATAGCACTTTGTTTTCTTTCTAGTTCCATGGGTAGTCGCCTTCAGGTAGGAGACAATCTCGCGTAACGACGTCATCTCGAAGATGAATTGCTAAAGGCGCCCCTTTAAAAACAAAGCGGAAACACTCCTTGAAAGCAAGAGACCTTTTGAATTGTATCAGTGCTTTTCCCATTCCCCTTTAAACATATTTTTATTGTATTTCTTTTTAGTGCGTTAAGGGTGTTGATGGGTGGATACATGATTATATAGGAGGTTGGGTATACATATAGATGCATAATAGTCTCCAGCAATTCACCGTGCAGCATCCCGCCCTCTGCTTCAGCAACGTAAGCTCGAAGACATAGCTTCATGGGCGTGTTGGCCTAGGATCTGTAAAGCGTAAGCAAACACAGCGTATAGGGTAGGCAAGGCTTAATACTAAATGAAACACTACATTGTAGGACCCCGTCCCCGTCCCTCACCTGCCATCCCCCACCCATCCCCCAACGATCTCACATAGGCGGAGGCAGGAAACACTCTCCTGGAATAGAATGGGGCTTTACACGGGGATGTACAAATAATGTCGCACACATCAAGTGGAGGCGCCACCCCACAGAGACGGTAACCAGAATGAATGCCGACTGGGCGCCGTGTCATTATTCACCCACTCGCGCCTTAAGCACAGTGATGGATGGTGCGCTCCAGGGTCAGCCGTGGAGGGGGAGGCTCCACGGGAAGCCCCTGGTCGTAGTACTACGGGGCGCTACTACAGGGCCGGGCAGGCACGCGGCGCCGTACACATGTTTGTCGGCGGCGGCGGCGGTGGTGGCGGCGTGGAATGCGGCAGGGGCAGCCCCCGGAGCCTCCTTCCCCCCGGACCGGATCTCGTCTCTTACCTCAGCATGCGGTAACTATTAGGCATGTGGGTTGGATGTGTACGGCACGTGCACGGCCCGAGCCTGCCGCTACCGGCCGCGTGCTGACCGAGTACTCAGAAGAGGCTGCGCTGCTGCCATGAGCAGTTCAATCCACATGTATAACCCCCACCTCCCCCTCCTGCCTACTCCTCATCCCACTACTACTACTACTACATGAGCTGCTCCCCCACCCCATCCCTCCCGCCGCCAGACACCACTCTTCCCTGGCAACACCTGCAACACAAGCCACTCTGCCAACATGAGGAGAGAACCCCCGCCACACACACGCCCTATAACAGATCAGCACCAGTGACTTGAGCTCGTCCAACACCAACCCCACCTCTCCCTAACACGAGTTGCTCCTGCACCACAAACTGCTCGCCAATCAAGACCAGCCCCCAACATGACCTTATAGTAACAGGTACAATCTTATCCAAATCCGCCACATGCAAAAAGTATCTTTTGTTTACCACTCGGCGCTAATCCTACATGTGATCTGGCTTCAGGGTATACTGCTGGAACGGATTCTTATAGAGGATTTACAACGGAAGGTTTCGTAGTGAAGAGTATATTATCTCGTATCAATTTTATTCCCAATTTCCTCTCCAACATACATTAAAGACTTTAGAAATTCTAATCAACTACAGCATTCCTAAAGTATTGAAAACGCAAAATAGATGACGGATTTGGCTTTTTACTGCATTTCAAATGTTGATATATCTAAATACAAAATTAATTGGTATATTATTTTCTTACAAAGAGAGGTACAAAGAGTTGGGTGTAAATACTTACATGAATGTGTTTTTCAACATCGTCCATGGCTCTTCCATCTGCCAAAGCTTCTCCAGCTTCTGTCTCATATCAACCTTGAATTTAATAAGGGATTCTACAAATCAGAACCCACATTTTATTGACAATTAACAGCATCTCATTACCCTATCCCAAAGGATGAGTCGCTCTTTACATGAGTCGCTTCAATTAATTATTGGTCCGAACAAAAGAGATCAAAGCAACAGAATTTACTCAAATCATGATCTGTTCAACAGAAGGGCTTCTCAGAACAGGAACCGTTCACAGAACAGCTATTCAAAACAAGAATAACTTGAAACAGGAGCAGTTCGAAAAATGGGCTGCTCAGAAGTTGAACTTCAAGATGAGCTGTAGGAGCTCCTGAAGGAGTGGCTCGGGAGTGGCTCGCTCATCGCAGCCCTGAGGGCAGCTTCATCACCCGAGCTCCCTTCGCGGCTTGTCGAGACCAGCTTCTACAGCCTGCCTCAGAAAAAAAATGTTTATTCTTCCAGGCCATACTAGAACCCGTAAATAAGGAAGCCTTGTACCACATTGAGCCTGAGGCTTCTAGGTTTGTAAGCCCACACCAGTGAACCTGTTTTATGAGGCATCTTGTGGAGATGGAAAATTAAGTGCACTTGTTCAGATTGCTAGGTCTCCTGAGCTTCTCATTCATTAATTACAAATGTTTATCTACAGTAATGGATTTAACTGAAATAGGTTACATCATATATCATTAACGTTATGAGTTGTTGCTCACTCATGCTCGCTGTTAATTAAACCACTCAGGGCTGTGGTTCGTGATGAGCAATAGGCGTGAAGATGTTGCCGTTCTGTCAACGTCACACTTTTTAGTAGGCTATGCATGTATCTACGTCCACGTTACGGGTTCGTAAAGATTGAACCAATTACGTTCAGGTCGTGATAGGTCGCACGTAGAGTCACGAACGACAGCATTACAATAAACGTGATGACCGGGTTATGAGAAACTACGTCTGATAATATCACTAACATCTAAATAGATATCACAGTCTCATGGGATTCGAAATCGCTGGAGGTTTTCAGATCAAGGAAATGCTCCTGGCTTTCATGCTAGAAAAGTGGGCTAATTGTCTCCCTCTGATCAGGGAGGCTTCAAGGTCACATCAAGGTTTCACCCCAAGGCGTACTATCCAAGGTCACAGAGAGCATCTTCGCGAAGGTCATGAACTAAACCCTTTCTCGGAATAGCAATTAAGGGCGCCCTTAACTCAGATTGATTCCTCAGTAGACTTCCCTCATGAGAGAAGTGCACACCTTGAAATTAATGGGGTCGATAAAGTCACACACATGAAGACTGAACTATCGAGTAACTGAACACCCCTTGAAGTTTAACAGAGGGATGGGTTTTGTGTGAAGCGTTAAGTGTAATAAGCTGGTGTGCATGTAGCTATACAACAGCCTAAGGCCTGACGTCCACCTACTACAATAGAAATTTAGACCTACCGATATGGCATCGATACCAAAGCAAATATCGGGGACATATCGGGAAGGTGCAAAATCGTACACATATGTCTAGACATGCCAATCCACCACGCATTGTATGCGTCCTGAGTTTTATGAAACTGGACATCTCCAATTACAACCTTCCATAAAGACGGTGCATACTAAAAAATATAATGCAATATATACACAATATTGACTGGTTTCAGATACAAGCGGCCGTATGTTCCGAGGAGTTGATGCGTAGTAATATCCGAGCGTATGCGAGGATATTGCGTAGAGTCATCTCCGAGGAGCATACAACCGCTTTTATCTGAAACCAGTCTGTATTGTATTTATTATCCACTTTTTTTTACAAGTGGCATGTCGATATCAGTATGTTTTAGTTATGCACTATTTTCCCTTACGCACTATTTTTCCGTATGCGCCACCCGGAGCATACAACATATCCGTATGCGCCGGGTATGTCCATACACACGCCCTATGTGTTTTCTATGGACACTTTGTATTAGGTGGATGATAAAAAGCAAGAGAAACCACTCTCCCAAACCCAAAAATATTCTCTTCTCTCATCGAGGGAAGGGGAGAAAAACTAAATCCTAATTCGATAAACAGTAGAATGAGAATTATTTCAATATATCTATGATCGCCGATTTTTCACTCGCTTTCTTCAATAGATGGGAGGGGGATGTCCTGGGTTGCGGACCGATTAAACGAACATACCAACTGAGCAGAATAGGCAGTAGCATAGAACTCCCGCAAGGAGGCTGTGCTGTTTGATTAAAGAGCTACCCAATAGAGAGAGAGAGCAGAGTGAGCCAGCCTGAGCAGTTCCGTAGAGTTACTCAAAATGGATAAAGAGACCCCACCTCAACGGACAGGGTCGTAAGAGGAGTATGATATATCATGCGATGTTCATGTGAAAGATGATATGAATATGCATCTATATTTTCTTCCTGTGTGGATCTAATGATATGAATATTCACTCTTCAGAATGCAATATGCATGAGCATCGTCAGTAAATACTTGAATCAGAAATATTTTGATTAGTCTTTTTTATATTTACAAGAGAGTGTACTATAGTGGAGAAGATAGATGAGTAGCCTGTAATCGACTCGTTGCTTATGAGGTAAGGTGAATACTCTTTTATGCGTTTACCCCTTCATACCTGGGAAATATGAGATGTACAAGCACAAAGGGCTTATGAAAAGGTCGTGCTCTACATCCTCAGTAAAGACTTATGGAGATATACTTCCAAGACGATGAGATGGAATATACTGAGACCTTGTTTTGTGTTCATCAAAACTAGAATTAGAACCTTAGAAATGTGGATTTTGTTTATGTAACAATGAGACATTGGGCCCTTGAGAGGAATTACTAGCTTATAGTAAATTTGTATCCATGATAACGAGCTCTAACTTCCTAGTTCTTGACATGTATTGAAAAAGCTGTCAGAGTGTGAGAGACAAACGTACACAATGGCGGACGCGGAGCATGTGAAAAGCACGCGAATAAAACATGTAGAGATCATGTGATCTCCTAAATATTCATACCCTGTGTCTCAGTAAATATATATCTACATAATAATGTTAATATAATTATATATACGCCCATACATTGAATCAATTCAAGCTGCATAGTAACATTTAGTTTATACCCTATGTATTTGTAAAGGATATGAATAGTGATATGCTTCAGGTTTCCCATTTACGTAGGTCCGATATCTTGCTTCATGTTTGTAGAATATTTTGCCAGGGGATCAATATAAACCTCTTTTTGAAATATGAGAGCAGACAGATGCGCTTTGAAAATGCGTAGATAGGATATTGGAGCAGATTGCGGAGTAAGTAATGGTAATGACACTGACTGTTTGGCCCTCCACCAAGGAAATGTGATAGTAGTGATAACGTTTGGCCGTGTTTGTTCAGATGGCAGGCTACTGGTCACGTAGGCACTATGGATCTGTTTGTCATCGGGCAATAAGGCACCTTACACTCAGCCCCCATCCCCCCCAAAATATAATAATAAATGCAAAGTCTCCTAGCACATACACGTTCTGGAAGAGGTAAGAGTTCTTGTTTAGGGCACTACTATGACATTGTATTTTGACTAACAGGTATAATGTTATCTATGTAAAAATGAAATTACCCTCTAGTTAAATTTCCTTAAAAGCAACTTGGTTGATGTCAAAGTCGTTGTGAGGCGCCAAGATATTGAAATTGTTTATAGTAATTAGACGCATGAACTATTCAGAGTTGATGTAAAGAGAAAATGATTATACGTCTAGAATCTTTACTTTGATAGAGCGTATAACAAAAAGCAAAGTGCTGCGATACATTGTAGCCCATCCCTGATCAGATGTGCCTGCGTACATGTGATGATAGTACAGTAAAGGAAGACGCTTTCATTTGCCAGAGGCTAAAAAAGAATGAGATACACATATACATGTCCCCGCAAAGAAGTGTCCATAACGACAGACCTCTGTATATCAGAGTATTTCGTGTCTGTGCGTGATACAATATCATTCCTCATATATCAAAGTTGTACGTTAATGGTGAAAATACATCATCTTCTTTAAAGCCTTGCAGAGACTTTTTAAACCCTTCCCTCTGTTCTTTTGGTTTATTACTTACACATTACACCTGCCTACGCAAGGTTGACAAACAGGAATACGGGGAGAGAGGGTGCTCTAACGCTATGGGTTGAGTGCACAGCTCTGTAAATCGCGCTGCCAGTGTTCGCCTCTCAGAATTACTCGCTGTTACACAATGCCTCCCGACCAGGCAGCCTCCTGATTCCTCCTTTATCTCCTATGTTTCGCCTACCGCAGTATGACCTTCACTGCTGCTACGGTGTATGACCTGAAACAGAAACATTAGACGTGCATATTTAAAGTGCAACTGACAGTAAGATAGAGCACTAGTCGTGATAATACTGTAAAAAAAAATGGTCGTCATCTTCCAGGGAGAAGCGTCGGAATGTAAATGCTACTATTCAGAATTTAAAGAAAATAACTATGAAAACTACATATGTTTTCTTACAGATTCTTTATACTCAGGGTCGAAGGAATATTTGACAGAATTATAATATAGTTTTTAACCAACATGATAGTGTCGCGCAATGGTTTAGTGATGACAGTGAACCATGTATAGTGATGCTGATATGTGTTCATTCATTAAATCGAGTCACATAACTGAGAGTCAGCCCTGCCACATAATTTGTTACTTACAAACTAGATGTTGTCTTTGTATTTCTTCCCGAATGCAAAATTGAACCTTTGTAGGAAGAGAGTGGGGATTCATTTTAAAATAGGCGTCAAGTCTATACTGCCGTTTGGAGGACTGCAATTTAGTTATTCAGAGACCCTTTATATCTGATTTCTGCCCATCCTCTTCTGTTTCGAAAAACTGATTTACTTAATTTTTCAAACTATCAATATCTCATACCTTTGATATCAAATTGATAAATTGATTTCAAAGCGCATGGCATACTGATAGAAAATATTCGGTATTTGTATCGTCGTTAAGAATTTTTTCTCGAAATTACCAATTGTAGTCTGTATTAATGGCATTCATTGTACTCTGGAGGACGCCGGGATCTTCGTCAGGGGGCGCTGGGCCCGGCTCTTTCAGGGTGAGGACTTCCCTGTAGGAAGAAAACAACACCTTTCCAGTGCGGGCTTTGTGCCGTGGTGGTGTGTTTGGTGTTAAATATGTATGGCGGGGGAGGGCAGGGGAGTGAAGGCAGGGGACTAAGAGCATGACGGGGCTCATAGCATGTGTACCCACGTTTCTGCCGATCTCTTCTCTTTTTCTCTGAGCCAAGTGCCAAGTGACGTCACGTCTCTGTCCATTCACCGTACTCCTATTGGTGGGTTTTTGTTATTTCGTGAGATGCGGAACCTGTAGCTCGTCTCACATGCTGCCTTTCTGTAGCCGTGAAATTAAAGCATTACGGTAACTTAAGCAAAAAGCAGAAAACGATGAAAGCGGAGCAAGAAAAAATTACCCAAGCTGAGCATTGGACCACTTACTGAGGATCAGAGTTGGCTGAGGGATGCTTGTTAAGCGCGACAGTAGAGATGCTGTCTGTGAAAGCTGAGTGGCCAGTTCCTTGTTTACACACGGGTTTTAGTCTCTTTTTATCTCCATATTCGTGTTATCTTATAGAGTGGGACGGCGCCTCACGCCGACAACGTCAGCCTGGCGGGCAGTGCATGCAGATGAGGATTTAATTGGCATGTATTATGCTGTCCCCCAGCCCTGCTCCCTATCGCGGATAATGAACGGTAGGTGGCGGCCCGGCATTAGCGGGTTGCGTATTGTTGGGCCGTGTTGGATCTCACGTGGTACGTGGAGGTCGCGATAACTACATGGTCGTGTATAATGACCGCGTGCCCTGCGCGTAACGCCACGCATAAAACACGGGCTACCCGCTAACGAACTGATGCCAACGCAATGATGGCCCGGTAACTTTACGCAATGCCCTGAGTACTATGTACTAACCCGCAACATACCTGATTTGCCTGATTCAGGCTGCCTTGCTAACGTGGTCCGGGGCCTTAATATATCTCCTCTGTGTGACATCTGTAGCTCTGATATGATAATGACCCTGGGGGTTCTATGCATTGCGCAGCAGAGGATATAGGGATATCATATATAGCAATTAACGGAGCATATGACACATAAGACTGTCTCTTGTATGTCTCACTGATTTTTCCATCCTTCCAGTTGTGTCACAATTGCAATATGAGAAAAGGTCATCCCCGTTGTGTTATAGGTAGTCCTAAGTATCATTTCACAATTTCAGGTTCTTATTGGTGATGTGTATGGACAAAGCGTGGTCACATGTTTCCATGCTATCACGTGTCGCTATCGCATATTGTTATTAGTAGCAGATCCTATGACGTTTGAAATGTCTCTGGATCCTTTTCAGAACCATCCAGACTCTACTAAAACAGTCGTTATGGCAAATAAGGGGCATTTACGGAAAAAAGGAACCTGAAGGTAAATGATACTGCAAAATTTGCAACATCGGAAGGTGTTACGCTATTGACTTATGAGCCATGAGTAGTGAACGTGTTGCGATGCTGTAGCTTTTATAATTTCTTGTTATTTACACTGTATATATATGTCTATATATATAAATATATATATATATATATATATATATATATATATATATATATATATATATATAATATAATAGTGAAGTAAAACACTGTCGTAGCAAAAGATTTACATTGTATGATGATTGCAAACGTCAAAATATATTTGTAGGATGCAGTGTTCGAGATTCATAGAAATATATACCATTGGGGTGTTGAGGTATTGCGGCTGTGTAATACTACCTCCTTTGAGAATCGAGAGCCATCAGTTGCTCAGAGCACCTTTAAGCACCTTCACCCCCTACATCTCCACCTCGTTTCCCGGATCCCAGCCCAGCCTGACCACCCTTACCGGCTTCCAAATTGCCCGCCTGTTTTTACTACAATCGCCCGTCGCCCAATGGGCGTCAGCCAATTCTGAATGGGCCGGAAGGCGTCCTATCACATCGGGTTGCATTAAACCGGGGTAAAAATTGGAGAGGTCCTCATGTAGTATTTCCCACCGACTGACCACTTAATTCCCTGACCCTTTGCTCCCCTCCTCCTGTCAACGCCTTCAACCTAACACATGCAATGTGAAATCTTAATTTCGATTGGTGAATTTATCCCTATTGAATCCAATTTATTGCGGAGCTGTTTCCTGTAAACGGTAAACTGTATCAAATAGCCAATGGGAATGCTGGCTCCCTCTTATTCGGCGGACGAACACTTTTGTGATGATGTGTGATGGGACGCCTTCCGAGAACTGTGCTGGGAACCTGCTGTGGCGCTATTATACTGCTGCTGTGGTGAACAGTGATAAGGCGTCAATTCATCAAATGCAATGTCTAATCGATCCGTGGTCAGGCTTATAAGTGATTGATCTCGTCCTCTTATTTCAATAAATAGGACTCCTCAAATTATCCACTAATTACACCGTGCACACTTGGCCAGGCACCGAGCGCCCATCATCGATGAGTAATTCCATCATTTCGACCTGACACGTTTTCTCGGTGGTGATTTACACTGGTTATGGGACGTAAGCCTGACCTGCAGACTCCATTTGCTTTTCAGTAAAAGCTGATTTCTTTGCACGCGAATATATTCAACGTCACTTATGATGGTAGCCCTAAGAATACAAGTACTTGCGATGACATTATCAATCAGTATGTCCCTATTTGATACCATGGACAATAAATTGTCTGTCTTCATTAGTATAAAAGGTCTCTCCCATGCAGGTTAATGGTCAGACTTTCAACCCAATGGGGGTGTGAAGTTCACTCCAGATATAAGAAAATATTTTGCCGTCATCTCAAATTGTTTGTATTTAATTGGTTGTAATATCTTGTTGGAAGATTGTGTAGAACTAGATGCAAGAGACGATAAAGCCTGTCAGTTATCAAGTTACAAACTGAGAAACTTAAAGTGATATTGCCTTATGATGAAAGATTAAGAGTTTCCGTACAGATATGGACGGTGCTGTATTTCTGAGGATCAAATGTTAATACACTGATTCTTTTCCAGAATTATAAACCATTTATGATTAGAGTGGTTAGATCACGAACATAAACAAATGAATAATTCGTGTGGAAGGAGAGAGCTTAACAACATGAATGATCTCAATGAAATTTCAATAACAGGAACACGCCTCCAATGTGTTGATTATGCAATACGTGTAGATATTAATCAACTAAATTGGATATCGACCAGCACATGATTTACTCCTGCAGATAGAACCATTAATACGTCCATAGGTATTCATAGTCTAATATGAAATTTTAATTGACGCCCAGAGACAACTCCTTGCGATCACCAGTCTTTGGAGGTGGCTATATTGGAGGAAAGCTACGCAAAAGGTGGTTAATAATACGCAGGGAAAACATCCGATAATTCATTTCTTGGGATGATAAATGTTAACACAAAACAACCACTGTCCACCAATAATCAGAAATTTGGTTTTCATCAGTGATAGTTACATTATACAGACACAAGCGATTTGACGGTTTGTAACGTATGTACGCACTGAGGGGGGATGAAATATTTTAAAAATCTACTCCCCTCCCAAGATTGGGAGGGGAGTAGGTGCGTAAGCGAACACCCCACGTTAATGGACACCTTTCCTCGGAACGGTTCCCTCTATTGGATGTTTATTTAACCTCGCGTAAGGGGACACCCCACGTAAGCGGATACTTCTACCCGGAATGAAGGGTGTCTGCTTACGCAGGTTTCTACTGTTTATAAATTGAGACAGTCCCCTCTGATTAAAAAATTCTCCAGGAAGGCGTATGTGCCGTAATGGCCATGGTTTGCCATAATCCTTCTCACACACTGTGTTAGGCAGTTGAAAATTGATGCGCTAAGACATGCTCCGAACATGAGTCCAATGGCAGGTCATCTGGGTGTATCTTGACGCTCCTGTCAGCATTGGACAGGTCCAACTTGGCTAGGTAGTCACCCCTATTTATGAGACCGGCTTCCTCCTCCAGGCTTTGATACCTAAACGACTCATGATGGTGTACAAGTTCAAAGAGCCTCCTGCTGGACAACTACCATCGTGGATGAGTCTGATACCTCCATCTGGTTTTTGTATCACAGCTAGTATTGAAATGATATGGGGTTTGTCTCTGGCCACAGCATACCTGTCAATATCTATCTCTGCTTTTATCTGATTTTGAACTGCCTGTCAGTTCTTTGGGTCTAGAGTGGATTTGTGAATGGGCTGCTCTGCCTGTCCGCTGTCAGTGTTAGTGTTCACAATATGGAAGCCTCTTAATATTCACTCAAGAATGTATCCCCAGTCTATATCTTAAGGGGGGGGGGGGGTCCATGCAGCCCCTAGCATGAGGGCTCCATCTCTAGCCAAAGCTATTGGGGACATTTCTTAGGCAGTCTTATGCTTGTACCTGCACCTATCCTCATAATGGCACTCACCAGTGCTGAGGAATATCCTGCATATTTCCTCCAGGTCGTGGGTCTTTTCCTCTTTGCTCATCTTGGTTGGGTGGTGTTTCAGTCATAATGGTGAGCACCTCGTAGTCAGCATTATCTTCCGCTGCCATGATCTCCATTGTTTTCCTCTTAAGCCCGATATTTTTTGCCCATTTGGTGAAGGCGAAGTCTGCTGCCATTTCGAGATCACTGTCTGTTTCTTTGTCCGCCGAATTTCTTGGTTTTATTTATGAGGCCCCTACTCCCCTCCCAATCTTGTACTTGATAGAACAATGAAGGAGCATATGCAACATTTCAAGATATTTGATCCCCCTGAGTGCGTACAAACGTTATGGATGACCCAAATAAATACTAAATCCCCATGGTTTTGATCTGCATGATCGTGTTTACCTTGTAGTTGAAACTACGCAATATCCTCGTATTTGCTCGGATATTACTAAGCGTTATCTACGCGGAGAATAGGATCACGATCATGGTGATTTTGTGCATATATTTCTACTGAGGTCAAGCTTTGAGTCACGTAGGCCCCACATCTAAGCGGGTACGGCAGGTTTATAGGCAGATATTCTTCAGTGGGTCTTGTTTTCTGGCTGTATATGGTCCAAGGATTTATGTTATAAATAGTCGATATACACGTTGTTCCAATAAAATATATAAAAGGATTAAGAGATCTCAAACTGCAATATTTAAAAAGAGTCCCCTAAGTGGGGATTTATGCCCTGAAGTAGACTGGCAATGGACATTCAACGTATCTCATGCCCTGTCACATGATTTGAAGATTATTCACAGTTGATAACGTACTCCGTTTGTAAATTGACTGATTAAACTGTCCTCACGCTGTGCCCTATCTTACTAGTCACAGGCATTACTGTGCTGTATCATACGCATATCTTTTTCTTATGGAAGTCTTGCAAATTTCTCGTGGAAAAGTCTTTTCTGTGTCATTAAACGTTCATAAAACCTCTCAGAAAATAGAGTTATTGTAACAACAAGAAGCAGAGATGCACAGCATTCCGCATTAATCAATGTGCTGCATTAGCCAAGATTTGGATTGAAACATAGAGAATATTTTCTAAAGACTGCTTCATAGAATACTTCAAACAAGGTGAGAGTACATTGTAGTTCTAGCTAAAGTGCTGCCATGCAGAAAGCTATTTAAGACGGAAGCTTTAGCATTGTTTTCAAGGTGAAACGTTACACTGCATAAAGGTTGAATAAACTAGAAATCATGAATAGAATCAAATTTGAGAATATTTGAGGAACTCTATTTTGCATTTATGTGAATATAACGTGGTCCATTTGGATTATTGGTTACTATATTTTTCAACTGGGCTGTGGGCTTTTTAAGTGTGCATATATACATACTGTACCTATTAGGGGCCTATCCATGGTAGGCAAAGACCCCATTGGAATTGTATGGGGACTCAGTAAACCACGACCCATTTTATAAAATGCCACAACAGTGGTATACAGATTCAAATCTGTGGTACACGGCCTCAAAGCTATGGTAAACGTGAAAGTAGTCTCTTTGTATTAAAAGAGCAAAGAAATAGTCCCTATTGTTATACCCTTTATAAAGCTAATATCACAATTTCTGGGGTAGATTGACTGGAACAATTGCCGTCGTAGACTGCATTGCTAGCCACACAGAGGGGTGCGACAGGCGCAGAATGACGTCTAGGTGGACGGATTCGTCCAGGGCGTGTTTACCTCTGCTAGGGGGCGGACAATCTCAGGTAGCGATAAAACGGCCCCAATTAGAGCGGACCCAAGTGTTCCTAGTTTGCCCGCCCCCATCAGGACGAGTTGTTTTCAACCGCTCATTACTATTGATATTACATGGCCAGCAACGTTCTCCGACATAAAACCACCATTACGCTGCACCGCCGCCAGGGGAAAACGCCATGCGCGCGCGTCCCTGAGGACGTGCCGGAAGTGACGTCATCCCCTCTATGGCTGACGGAACTGTGTTCATTGCCTCGTCCTCGGCAAGTGTTTCCTGTACGAAATGAGAAATATTTTATTTAGAGGAAGCGACAGGGGAGAAAAAAAGCAGTTGTTTAAACGGCGAGAATCAATTGAAGTGATAGTCGCGATTTTAGGCGGCGTCGTCGTCGGCAGTGCTTCGGGTTCTAATCATTGCCGGTCTCATTGATTTCTGGTGATGTGCCAGAACATGTTCACCCCCGGCCTTCTCATCCTTTTACCCATTCCTACACCCCTCTAGACCACACGTAGCCTAATAAATACAGATTATTGTGGCAAACCAGTTTAAGATGCTTAAGTGCGCGACTGTGAGGTGAACAGTGCTCATAATATTACAGCTGCTCTGTATTTACCGCAGTATAAGGTGAGTGCCCTATTACCGGCTAGGCCGATGTTGTTTTTAGATTTTTTAATAAACGGACGTGCTTATTGACATAAAACGTTTATTTGTATCAAGAGATGCAGAATGTCCTTCTAAAAGCCATTTTCAATGGCCAACGAAATGGGCACCGATTTATTGAGTTCTCCTAAAAGTTGGTTGGTGGTGGCCAACGACTGCTGTCGGTGTCTAAAAATGGATGAGGTTGCAGTGTATGCCTTGTTTCTGCTAAATTTGACAGGTCCATACTGACTGAAATCGATCTGCGGTGGCCTCATTGTAGACTTGCTCAAGTCTTTGATTATGAACATTCATTGAATGATTAATCACAATCAAAATAATGTTCATAAATGTAAGTATCCTTTTCTGACTGGCCCATGAATCAAAGACTTGTCCACTATGAACAAAATCTCCTGTTTATGTCCCAAAGCCACTCCATGTAACCCTATACCTCCTCATACCTATCCCCCCACCCCTCCTCCAGTTCTATGTGCCGCCTGTGTTGTCATAACAATAAAGTTAGCCTACTCCTGACTGTGACCCGATTGAGATCAAAGTGAGAGGGTATCGATCTTCCAGCAGATATCCTGACCAGTATCGAGGATATCTGTATGGAGAGTGTTGGGAATGCTGGAGCTAAACAGCGCCAGAAATCCTACACCATTACCGATTGTACCAGTCCCTGTATCCCAGCGAGGAGGGTAGCGATAGGATGCAGCGACTGGAGCCAGTCTAGCCTCATTGTATTACCTATGAACAATTAATCGGTGAATACTTCTCTGCATGTCTGTTTCTATTCACCAATCTGACGTCGGTAGACCTTAAAAATTGACACGTGGTTCCGACTGCAGGTCTGTGGCGAATCGTCAGCCAGTGGAAAATGGCTTTATCACATAGGACAAGGCAAGTATGGAAAACTCCACTCGCAGACAGTAAATTACCCAACAGAAAAACAATTGCACCAAACTTTTCATTGCAAAGGTATCAACATTTCCTCAACGTTTTTCCTTGAGTGATGTTCCATTTTTTATATACTAAATTGTTTGTGGCAATAAATTAACTTGATAAAATGGCGATGACCTATATCTCTAACTTGGTTGCCGCTTAACCTTTAATTTGAGTTTCTCCGGTCCTCTTGCATGTTTAGGTACACCTTGACCCACTGCTGGCCTATAAAGGAGAACTCTTCTGGGAGAGTGGCCAAGTGTGTTGGGATATAGCGTTTAATTAGAATAAGTTTCCTTTATGAGGTTTTAATTAGTTCTACCTGAAGGGTAATTTCAAACCAATTGTCAGATCCATTATTTAGGAACATCAATCACAGCGTGAAACAAAACCTTTTAACAGTCATCGCTGTTAGTTACAGACTAATTTCCACACAGGATCCTATGCATTGTATAGTAATTCAATATATTAAAGAAGGTAAACCCATTCATGGTACATATATAGGCTCTCTAAGGACTCTCCTCTGAAACTGGAATCTATGACTAATGCCTAATTATTGCACTACGTGCTTGTCCGAAATTACTATGGTATTTGTAGTTGAGAGGAATAGGTGAGTGCTGCTCACTGCTTCATGGTGATTAGTCTGCTCAGTAGGTGCCGGAAGCCACAGTCTACCTGGATTGAGGTCGCCTTAAAAGATAGTGATTACGTGAATATAGTTCTACTCCATGAGTGCCTAGAAAACCAACAATCGGGAAACAAGCTCTCATAGGGAGAGCACACTGAGTGAACATACCAGAACTCAGAACACTGTGAGAACAAAGAATGGAATTATATTGGACTGAACTGTTAGTGAACTGTGAAATGAGATCGGAATGATAGACTCACACATTGGATTAGTTAGTGCGATGAAAGTGTTATTATTATTATACAAGTGGTTATGAGGTGCGATGAGACGATAGAACAATGTGATTATTAATGTTCATTGGAATTTGATTATTGGGATTATGTAACTTATGTGTGATTTAAATGAGAAAACCTAGAGGGTACAACAATCAAGGAGCCTTCCACCAGTGGTGACACCGTGTTGTGCAAGACCGAATCTATATTGATTAGTTCTATGTTGAAAGGTGATGGTTGTTGGTTGTGCAATCTTTAATCGCTGTAAAATCAGTGAGACAGAGTGAACCAGACATAGACTGGTGCAGAAGTAGGGGGGGCATGGAACAGGGATGGCGGCAGCTGGGTGGCCAGGTGGCGCCAGGGCGGACAGGTCGTGTGGTTGTAAGGTGAGTGGGTAAACTTTTTTGTTTATGTATGATTTTGCGTAAATAAGTTAGTCCTACTTTCCATCGTGTATAATCTTCTTCCATAGACATATATACATGTCCATGTGGCTGTTATATATACTTCAGGATGAAATCATGTAGTAAACAAGGTCAGCATAGTTTCTGTCATATATACGCCTGATTCTATTGTATTTATGCCACTATCCAATAATTCTGATCTCTGCATCTTGGAGGCATCACTGTTGTTTTCATTTCATTTGTCATTAGTCATTAAGTCCTTTGTATATGGAAGTTCCAATATTATATTATTAATTTTGATTATAAAATCACTCTAAAACCCTTTTGATTATCTTTTCATCAAATACAACTCAGCATTCTTTGTTTTTTAACATTTTAAAAATAGATTTTACTTTCAAAACACCACTCTTCTGTAGGGTTCGGGATATAACCCTTTATAAGGCTTTACGCAGTTTTGATTATAGACATTGGGTCGGGCTCATGCTCAGGGTCAGGGTCGGAGTCGGAATCAGGAGTGAGGACTTCAGTGGTGTTGCAGGCACAAAGAGTGTAGGGAGAGACTGACTACCACAACCTCTAACAACACAACCTCAGTATACAGTATACATATACGCCAAACATATATAACAAGTATATATGAAATATTTGGGGGGTTTCGTGCAGTGTGCTCTGAACTGAACTCATGATGCAGCATAAAATGAACAACGCTCAGGTCAATGGCTGCTATTTGGCTGGATTCATACTGAAGGAGCTTGCAATGGATCTTGGCTTCTCGCATTTGCCTTATTGATGAAATAAATGCAGCTCAGAATTGAGACAGAAAACCTCATGGAATCAAGAGGATGAAAAGAGATAATGATGTGGATGGTATATCCGTGCACATGGGTGTTTGTATCTGATGGGACAAGGGCAGGAATAAGGTTGTGAATGTGAGGATACTTGATGCTGTACGTATGATATAGAGATTCATCATTTGGTACTCTATTTGATAATTATGTTACAAATTGCCATCTCATGTTAATTCAGGAATTGGTGTTCCCTGCATTCTTCTGGAAAATTTAGATGACTTAACAAAAATGGAACTTAAAAGGTTCTTGGGTTCAGACGAAATGCTCTCTTTCGGAATTTTGTTTCTAGATGGATACCCATCACAGAAAAACAAACATAGTTATGAAAGGTTATCAGGTGCAGTGCCTGTACGCCATTAATCAACAACAGGGAGCATAATGCCACCCGTCAAATGTTTTTATAATTATGATTTTACATGAATTTATGAGGAATGAAAACAAAATGTGTATATTTTGTTTTATCAGCTCTACACCTTATTGCTAACCATTTGCAAGTTCTGTAATACTAGTCATCTGGCGGGCTTATATCCAAAACAATTTCATTTATAAGCGTGGATATTAAACTCAATCCTACAGAAAATCAGTGAAGTGCCTAATTCACCTTGGTGTTTGCCTAGTATGTATTCATGTACTTCTCGTATAAAACGCGGGTGACAGTCTCTATTCTTATCTCCACCGCCACAATAACAACAACATAGCGCACTCTACCGTTCTGTCACAGTCGAGGCTCTTAGAGTTATGGCGTCAGGAATGAAAGACGGTCCACTGTGCTATCGGCTTCCAAACTCGAACTGGTTTCATCTCACTGGCAGCAAAACATCACAGCCGCCTAATGAGCATCGTCGACAACCGCTGGCTACAACAGCAGCTACAGAAGAACCATTGCCAATGTCCATACACAATGCATTAGCGCAAAAGCCATCGATACCTTGTCTGTTTAGCACGATTCCAGCTCGTTCTAAATGGAAACACTGAAAGTTCATGGGTGTAATGTAAAAACGGGACTTCTGAGGTAAGCCTTAGGCATTTGATTCGAAAAAGACAAAGAGAATATGACAAATTTCCTGCACGCCGTATCGTAACTGTTATCTCATGGGAAATGCAGGAAAAGCTGCATTATTCTTATGATACATGTATTAGTTCCCTCTATATAGCTATCCTTTTTAGACGTCAGGAAGTATTACCTCGCCCTGTTACCACAGATAAGGCTTCATGTTGGTCTTATCTGCAACGACTGTTGTGCGGCATGGCGGTATCTTCTTTAAATATGCATAAAAATAGTTAGACAGACTATAGAGATGGTAAGGTGAAATATTTCGGAGATGGGCCTTCCGAGCGATACGTCACGGAACACATTCTTTATATGTCTATTGCAATATTCCTTGTCTGATTTCCTTCTTCTTTAGGCCCGGCGTCCATATAGTACAAAGACTTTTAGACTTACCCATATGGCTCCGATACAAAAAAAAGTTAAATCAGGACTAATCGGGAAGGTGCAGTTTCATAGATAAATGTCTGGACAACCCACTTCACCACACATCATAATGAGTTGACCGGTAAAAAAACACGAATCATGCTCCCGGTATACCCCACGATACAACCGGGGTACAAGGGCATGTCTTGATGTGTTATTTTCATTTTTAGATATACTCAAATTACTAAAATTCAGGAAACATTGCATCAATAATGTTTACTAGCACACAAAAAAAAACAATGTATTCTTTTCTGGCACTAAAAGTACTGTTCCAAGTCAAACTAAGAAAGTATTGTTTTGAAACACTTGAACCTTATCGAAAGTCACCAAAACCTGCAGTACATACGGGAATATCTAATTTCAAAATTCTATTAGTTTCTTATCATTATGAGATTATCATTATGAGAAGATCATAGAATTTGTCGGAATGCCTGCGACATAGCCATTCTGTTGGAATGTTGCCGGAATGTGACAAAGAACCGTGTCGTACCACAGGTTCCACTGATACGGTAAAACCCGTTCGTTTCTAGAGACAATCTGATTCTGTGTCGGAACGCTTGTCGTAGACTATTATAGTGTGTCGGAAGCCTAAATCGCAGTCAGTGGGAGCCCAGCTTCACTGAATAAATATATAATTCATATATTTCATACACATAGACCTAGACTGAATTCGTCGTTTCTTTCCTATAAATAGACACATATTTCTTATATAATTCTTAGATCATTGCATGGTCAGTTCCTAGCAAACTTATCTAATAAGATATGATACTCGATACATACTCGAAAATAAATTTTGCATTGAGGTAAGTTGATCAACCAGTCATTAGATGTAACCGCACACGATTCTTTCAAGCCGTTATGAATTCATAACGAAAACGTATGATAGCCTGGTGTTAACTGAAATAATCGGTGGCAATAGTCGTAAATGCTGCCTTTCTGTAATCAAGGAAAGATCTATCATTTTACATTGAAATAATCGAGTATAGTCAATTTACGAGCATTGGTGAGTGCTGGATTATACTAATCCTTTACAGTGGACACCATTCTAATCTCACACTAATGAGAAAGAGCTATATTTGTATATTATATACTCTCTTGTATTTATGAAGCTAATCCATTAGTCTCGTTTCTCGGGTGATATTTTTGTAGGTTCAATCAATGTTTACAAATAGAATTCCCACAATTCATCCAAGGCTGTATCATATTTTAGGGAATAATTACAAGAAATTTTGATACCCACTCTGGTGACAATTATGGAAAATAATCTGCAGAGTATCAATTACGACAACTTATATATTACTTCTTTTATATATTTATAAAGTTTGACGTGCTAGATCGGTGCTGTATTATAAGAAAAGATCGATTAAGCAAACGGATAATCAAATTCATTGTCACTAACTGCCATCATTTATAATAGATTCAAATGACAGTTTCTAAATTATCAGGGTTTTTAAAAATAATCTTGAGTGTCTCAGTTTTGAGGATTTAATACCAAACGTTCTGTGTACATAAGATCTCATAAATTTGGATCTATAGCAGCCGTCTTCCATCGTAGTTTTCCATAGAGTGAAGAGGCAAGAAAAACATATCAGGACTAGCCTCTCCTGTAAGGCCTCGTATATTATTGACAATATAGCAGCCCTTTGATAGCTGAGTTACTTATATGTTGCAAAAGGAAATAAACAGAGGATTTTACGGGCATCTGATGCCACATGAAGCTGGCGAAGTATGCAAACCTGGGGATGTAGGTGTTAACCATGCCTCCTTTATGGTCTCCTCATTATGGTATCACTGGAAATCCATTCACTCTCGAAATTAGCATCGATGCGGTCTGATTGCATTTGGCCGGGGCGAGACCTTCATTGGTTATGCACTGCACCGCTGCTATATGACGACAATAGATATATGGCTACCCCAGTACATAGTGTGCTTCAAACCTGATAGCATGCAACCATGGCACATTGTCGTAGATTCTTCCATCAGACTGGCTTCATTTTCAGCGTCATCCATGGGGAAATGGAAGGGCCGATAGTAGGCTACGCAGGGTATAGAGCACTCCACGCGAGGTCCATAACAGAGACCCATAGTGACCCCTTGTGGATACTAGTAGGCTCTAGTTTGGCTTACAGATATGAAGTCGGTTACCACGAGTACGACGGCGGGCGTGAACGATCAAATGATGGTATGGCCCCATGATATACACATGTGTGCCCGAGCACCAGCTGGGATATAATATGGTTTCAGCATCGTACATTACCACATGTGGGGTCGATAATGCCATGTTGTCATAACTCTATTAAATGACCTTGCATTACGTGTCTATGGATATGATACAAGGTTTCCCATGTGCCACACGCTATGTAAAGATTAAGAGTGCCGTGTCGGTGGGGCGAGGGATATTGTTGGAATACGGCCGACACATTGTTTCTTTGTGCTGCTAGCATCATCCACCATTTCCCTTTCACAAATGGTAAGTCTTATAACAAATTCTTTCCGCGGAAACTAAGGGGAACCCCACTCTCCACAAATCAAAGGGTCTCACTTTTCCTTTTCCTTTTTCACAACCCCGAACAGGGAGAGAAAAAATGGAAAAACGTTTTTTAAGAAACGGTAAGTCTTATAACACCTGTGCTGTTCAACATATTCTGGACATATCATACTGAATCACATTGTACCGAACATGTGAGGAGTAATGGACGGAGCGTGGTTGGACATCGTTGTTGAGTTTCCTGGTGTTTCAATACTGCACTAACACCTGGCCGGGGTGACATGGAGAGCACAACCCACTTCACTCCTGCTCCAGTCTTCAATGCGTGGGTACTCTCAACTCACCTCAATATCTGCAACACATTGTTCCATTAAACCTAGAGACTGCAACTCGGAAGATGCTGGTTAGGAAGTCAGATCGCTTGGTGCTGTCTAAGACACCCAAAAATACCATGCCAGTAGAGGGCAGGTAAGCTCAATGAGCCAGCGACGTCCACAGGATGGACAGGTCGAGTAACCTCCCCAGAACGCACACAAGGCTCGGTCACACAACAGGGGTCTTTTCACAGCTACCATTTTGGGGAACCCTTGGGCCCACAGGAGGTTGCCAGCACCAGGGCATCCCCTACCACGATGAAGGTCTCAACGTGCAGGTTCAATGCCTGTTATAGTCGTCAGCACACATTTTTTTTTTTTTTTTTTTTTATTCAGGACGGTTCGCATACTTTCGTCGCGGTCTGCCACCTTCCAAAATACACGGTTCTTTTTGTTAAACGTGTATCACTTATCACTAACAAAATGTTTGATTACCCGTGTGTGAATTTATGATATAATTTGTAATAAATATGGTTTAGACAATACATAAAGCATATGGATATCTTAATAAGAATATTCATTAGCTATACATCTAGATACAAATCAACAAACAATAATATGAATATTTACATACACAGCTGAGAGTATACTTCTACAGAGAATATGTATGGTTTTATATACATTTCAGCACTTGGGGCTGCATGACACATTTACATACATCCAGATCATGCCTTAGTTAAGCCTAAAAGATAACAAATAACAAGGACCCGTTTTTTGGATATCAACTACAAGACCTCCAGTTTTTTTACACTCCTTTTGAACGCCAGTTTGTTTCCCTCCATTTTTACTACCTCTGGGATACCATTCCAAAGGGTGTGAGCCCTATAAAAGGGTGCCTTTTTCATGAACTCCGTCTTGGGGCGTGGTAGAGCAAAAAGTGCCTTACCTGCCCCCCTGGTTGCTACGATTCTTTGTGTATTCACCTCAGGTTTGTCGAAGTCTAGGACCCCTTTATTCAGTGCTTCCTTTCTAGTGTAGCTCAGCATCAGTTCCTTTCGTCTCCTTTCAAGGGGTAATACATCGCATAGGTCATGTAGCTCTTCGACAGTGTACCCCCTGGGACCCACCCCCCGGCATAATCTCAGACCCCGGTTTTGTTGTCTTTGTAATTTGTTTAGCCATTTTTTACCTGCACTTGGGTGAATGAAGCTGGCGTAATCAATGGTGGGTGTTATGGTCTGCTTATATATTTTGCAAGCTACCCTGGTACTGAGCATATGTCTCATCTTGGACAGGAGGAAAAGTTTCCTATTAAGTTTCTTGATAACTAGCTTTAGGTTGCGCTCAAAGTTTAGATTCTTATCTATTATCACCCCTAAATACAAATAGTGTTCTTCCACCGATAGTTTACTTACTCCTAAATACAAGTCTGGTAGCTTACACTTTTTTAGTTTTATTTTAGACGCATACCATACAGCCTTAGTTTTACTGCAGTTGATAGTCATGTAATTAGCTAAAGTCCACTCCCAGACATCATCCAAGCCACCCTGAATTTTTTCACTGACCTCCTGCACTCCTATGCCTGAGAAATAGATGACCAGGTCATCTGCATATATTTTATATTCAAGTCCATGCCTGTCCAGGATTGTCGACAGCTCATCAATGAAGTAGATGAATAACAGGGGCCCCAGGACCGAGCCCTGGGGCACCCCGTACGAGACACTAGCCCAATTAGAGTAGGCATCCCCGAACCTGCATCTCTGTCTGCGTCCACGCAGGTAGTCGACCAGCCAGGCTAGGTTGCCATGGTGAAGGCCGAGTTTAAAAAGCTTAGAAAGGAGGGTCCCATGGTGCACACTGTCGAAGGCCTTTCTAAAGTCCACATATACTGCTACAGTATATAGGCTATTGTCTCTTGCCACGTATAGGTCATTGATTAGCCCCGCAATAGCGTCCAAGGTACTCCTGTCCCGCATATATCCATACTGTCGGATACTTATGCAGTTTGTTTCATCAAAAATTTTCATCAGGTGCCCATGCATTAATCGCTCCGCTAGTTTAGAGACTGTTGATAGAATCGAGATAGGTCTCCAGTTTGAGACACTACTAAGTTTACCAGTTTTAGGGATCGGAGTTACCGTGGCAGCTTTCCATTGGGGTGGTATTTCACCAATGTCAAACGAAATTTGAAACAGATGTGTTATTTCAGGAATTAACAATCCCAGAGCGTCCTTCAAGATTGATGTCCTTACCCCTTCTATTCCCGAGGGTTTATGTATGTTTATGTCCTTAACCATGGCTTCTACGGTAGCCTCATGTACTACAATACCCTGATTTTTTAGTTCTTGTCTGTCAATTTCTTCAGCAGACGGGTAGTTAATAACCACATGCGGATTTATTTTTTTAGCTAGCACTTCACCAATATTGGCGAAATAGTTATTCACAAAGCTTGGCGATTCGCTTGGAGGTATTACCCTATCAGGGTTCAAGTCATCGGTGAAAGTTGGAGGCGCTACACTGAGTTCAGGATTAAACACCTTTTTTACTTCCCTCCAGAAGCGTTGGGGTTCAGATTCATTTTCATCTAGTTTACTTTTTACAAGGTTACCCTTTGACACCTTTACCATTCTACCGATTATATTCCTGGCCCTTTTGGCCTTTATTAGGTAGTCTGGGTTTCCTGTTTGTCTGTGTAATTTTACATAATTTTCTCGCTCAATAATATATTCCCTGATTTCCTTGTTCATCCAGGAGGATTTATCTTGTTTTACTACCCAGGTTTTCAACGGACAGTTATAGTCCAGGAAAGAAACCAGTTCTGTCTCGATGAAACCCCATTTATCCTCAGTAGATTGGAGGTTCCAGTAGGTTTCCCAATCCACCATGGACAGCCACGCTTCTAATTCAGTGTAACTATAACTCTTGTAATCTCTACCTATAAAAATTTTCGTCCCTGTTTTAGTATTGCCTGTTTTCTGCTTGCTCACTACTGCATAAACTGGCAGGTGGTCACTTGTCAGGAGGTTCAATGTGCCACTGGAGTTCACTGAGTTGCTACTCGAGAAAATGTTGTCAATACAGGTCCCCCCTCCATCTTTCGGTCTGGTGCACTGATTTATTAAACGTTTACAGTTCAGATTCCTACAGATTTCCTCTAGTCTATCAGCATGGGGCTTATCAGGGAAGTGGAAGTCTATGTTAAAATCTCCTAATAGCCAAAAATCTATTTTGTGGTTGTCAGGCAAGTTCGTAAGTTTTTCTATATGGTTAAGGGCTAGTGTAGTGGAGCCTCTGGGGGGAATATAAATGGTACATATAAGCATCAGCCTTCTGTTAGGTATCTTAATACGTATTGCGAGGCACTCAACGTCAGCCGTTGACACAGAAAATTCATCTAGGACCATTGCATATGATGCTAACTCGTGAGTCAGATAACAGGCTACGCCCCCTCCCTTTTTACCCATCCTGTCTAATCTATACAGTGATCTATTCCCCCACTTAAGGAAACTGTCAGGCATCATGTCAGTGAACCATGTTTCACTGAATGTTGCTATATCCGTTGCTTTCAATGCCTCAAAGATCTCATCTTTTTTCTTCGACAGACTCCAGCTGTTGTAATGTATCAGTTTTAACCCCTTGCTATTCTCAAAGTCTGCAATGCTAGTCGGCATCGAGGTTGATCCGTCCCTTAGCTAAAGGTTTGTTTCCATTTATCAATATCTCTGATATACCCTCAAAATTAATTATAATTATACTTACAACCAACAAGAAAACATACAATACATGAAGAACAAATATACATATTTCCCACAAGGCTCCTTCTGCGAAGTGGGAAAAAGTCAACCTATCAGCCATGAATTGTTATGGGCTTACAGACAGGCAAACCTAAATGAAAAGAAAAAAAATAATAATAATAATGTGAGTCCCTCCCCGGAGCACAATTGCATGCATTAGTTCCATGTGTTAAACAATAATAGTTGAAAAACAGATCAAGAACACTATCCTAGTCATTGATTCAACATGCTGCACTCCTCCCAACGTAAGAGTCTTTTTTTGTCAGACTACATATTGAGAGGACCTAAGTATGAGCAAGCACCTTTGGGCTCACTACTCGCTTTCCATGAGCACTTGCGGGGTATTTTGTGAATGCTGGGCGGCCCTGAGGCACCGTATGGTGTTAAGCCTCACATTGTTACTCACATTCACGACTTCGGAGGTATACGCTATTAGAGTGAGAAAACATTTCTACTGGTTGCTGAGGGACCCACTTCCCTGATGGCTGGAAAAGTTTTGATCATAATCAACACTTACGAAACGCAATGTCCCATTTAGAGAATGGCCGTTTGCCATGAGAGGGCACCACCGGAGCCACCATCTGCCAAGGTAAACAAAGGCCGACTAAACTGCAAGGTACATAGCACCTGGCCTGCCACACCTTCAATTAACAGAAGGGGTGCACTTCAACAGACTTCAACAGACTTTTCAAATGACTGACCTCTTTATTATCACTCTTAAATACACTTCATAGTTCCTCAGATTCCACCTTTAACAGTCCATCTTAACTGAATAAATTGTTTTCTCCTCCACTGCTGCGTTTTTCCGGTAATTTTTGCTAATATCGTACGAAAGGATTCTGTTATTTACTCATTCATCAGAAGTGGTTCACTTTGGTTCTATTGGAAGGCGATCTAATTAATATTCATTGACTGAGACTTTTGGCGCTAATAAAACGATTTCCGCTACCTACCCATAAGCAGTACAGGATGACGTTTCTTAAAAGACTATCCACCAAGACCCTAAATCGCTTTTTCAAATTTGTCCTATACAGGACGCAAACACTATTCACGATTGTATCCTATAGAGTTATTTCATACAAAGTTCTAGTGATGACTATCGTTAGCATAAGCTCACCTGCTATAGTATGTCAACCTGTCATTCTTTATCAAATGATAATTTTACTACCAATTATTTGCACACCTACCAATCAAAGGTTGTAAACAAAGTTGCGTTGACAATGGCCGAAAATGGTTGTAAAAAATAATGCCTTCACGATGTCATGAAGCTAATGCGGACTAAAGCAACGATAGTTGGCACACGATTGCTACAACGGCGGACTCAAGTGTAGAGAAGCATTGGCCTACTCGGTTACTCCACTAGTTGGCTCTGATAAATTCAGGTGCCACTAGACAAGATTCTTGGGATTCCAGGCAGTCAGAGAGAAAGTAACGAATGGGGCCAGGCCTTCATCCGATCTGAGCTCCACTAAGGGTGCACACTGCATTTCTTGGCAGCGCATTGAATCTCCTCAAGCCGACAGTTAAGTCTCATCATTGAGCCAGACTCCCGCAAAAACGTCGCCAATACTCACTGGAGGGAGTCGTGAAATATCGTTTGCATGTTGTGATTCGTCCGAGACGATATGGGTCATCAGCTGAGGGACTCACAGTAGTAATGTCCAGCTGTACATGGGGCATATGTACCCGTGTATTTAAAACGATTAGTAGCCCTAGAATCCCACTGCATACATCACACTATCTGAGCAATGAATATATACGATTCTTTTCGATGTCTAAAATATATTCGATGACGGTAGTATACATATGATTACAATGTGTGAACCTTAGGGTTTGTGTTCCTTCCTGTAGGTATTGTTTATAAGTAATATATGTAGTATGTTGATGATTTAAGCTGGGGACACACACCAGCGAGAAACACAGCGATTTCTGGATTCGCCAACATGAAATGGTGTGTATGTGATGCTGGGGACATACCAAAAGGAGTTAGGACAGCCATCTCCAGAATCTCTATCAGAAAGTCGCTGCATTTCTCACTTGGTGTGTCTACAGCTTATAAGCTGTATGGGGTTTGGAAACACGATATGGATTGTGATGCCAGGGACACAACAAGTGAGTAGCGGCTGCGATCGCCAGAATCGCCAACAAGAATTTGTGTGTATGTGCGATATCATTTCATAGTAATATCTCCCACCAATAATTTAGCATCTCTGACGCAATAATCAGGTGCAATATGAAATAAAAGTTCACATATATATATATCATTTTCTGTTAGCGATTCCGGAAATCGCCGCCTTACTCGCTTGGTGTGTCTCCAGCATTACCTTACATATAGTATTGTTAATGTTCTTTCCTGAGGAGATGGAGAGAATTAAAGCTTATCAGATACCTATGATCTTTAAAAGAAATTGTAGACTGTACGATTATATATATGTGACACTTACTGCATTTAGTTGACAAAACTGAGATAAAGCCATACCTTTATAATGACAATCGTAGCGAGGACCACTGTAATAATAATCTGATTACACGGGATTGTATCAGACTTATATAAGTTATACCGGTGGTATAACAGGATATGAGCATAAGGTTCATGTTTGTATTGTCTTTGATAGTTTGCTCTATAATTCAAGCCTGAGTGTCAAATGGTTGAGGGGATAATTGTGGTAATAAGAACTTGACTTTCCATACAGCCCTAAAGACTTATGTTAAGTAATATAATCCAAATGATACATATAGAAATAGACACAGGGACAGTTAATGCAGGTAACGTAATTGACCGTTACTACCTGCAACATCTAAAGTAATGGAAATGCAAAATAAAACATATTAAGGATCGAAAACTGAGACAAGATATGTGTTACCATAACTAAAGCAATAGCTAGAGTTGGCATCAGATCCTTGTGGCCTTAGACCGCCCCACTGCCACCACCTAGTGTTACTCTCACACGACTGCATATCACATATCTTTCTCCTTTTCACCTCACACCCCACCTCACACCCTACGTCACATCCACTTCCATTCGCTTCATTTCATTTCCCGCCACTTACACTGACACACTTACATTTTCCCACCCACCCATGCCTTTATTTCAATGAATCTTATATTTTCGCTACGACTTCATAGGGTTATCTTATTCAATATATATATAATATATATTTAGCTTTTTACAACTAAAACATATATACCTACTTCCACCACGTGTGCATATTTAACCAACTCATAAAATCGATGTTTATGATAAACATTTCATTACCCCAGCTAAGGTTTCCTCTTCATTCCAGCTAGGTATAAAAATTAATGGATATAAAACTGACACTGTAGAAGCCTACATGGTAGGTAAACTTATTCCTACATGGTCCTTCGTCCTCTCATGATCAGATTACCAAAATATCCAAACTGCAACGGAATATATTTGTTATCTAATTCTATGCATAATTTACACTATTTTATAATGAAAAGGAGGAGGTTCGCAAATAATCATTTCTTGAGATTTACCTCAAGAATGTTTGGTACAGGTAAACCTTACCGAACATCAGAAGTTGTTGATGATATGAACATCAATAGGCAGCTTAGAGTATGTAAATAGCAGATTAAACCTCTCTGAATGTTTCCTGTGCCACTTGTTCCAGGTCTTACAGACCCTTGTATTGATGTATAAGATGGTGATCACAAGAGATCCATCTCGGAAGATAGTGTCCGTAGCCCTATAAAGCCGCTACAGGGGGAGATGGCCAGCCTCTGGGTGTTTATATATATTGGCGTACCGCAAGAAAACCGCCTCGCTGGAGGATAAGTTCTTAATAAATAATGCCCGCTCTCACCCTACAGCCAACACCGTGGAGGAAGGACCGGGCCTTGATCACAAACGCTGGTCGGTGTTTATTGCCCCATGTGTGTCCACCATGGATCCGCACGTGCTCGCCCCACCTGGCCCAGAATCACTAAGCCATCGGGGCGGCTCCATCTCTCGATAAAACGCCCTTACTCATGCTGAGTTGAAGGCGAGAAAAAGTAGGATCTCAGGTAGACACCGGCGCCGCCCCCAGCCCGGGGCCCGCCTGCTAGGGAAGGTCCCCCTGGAGCCGACGTCAATATTTTATTGTCTTTGCCGCGATATACTCCCAAGGCGAACACTGGAGGGCCGCAGATGCAATACACCCGATGAAAAGTGGAAATAATGCCTCTCAGGACTGTCAACGACCATGTAAATGAGAGAAAGCTATAGGCACCAGTAATGGCGATGTATGCAGGCAGGGAGATAAAGAGAGGTATATACAGGGCCATGCGGGAGCTGAGATAACCCCCGGCTGTCAAGCAAGAATGGAGAGTGTGTGTGTGTGTGGGGGGGGGGGGGGTGGGGGTAGGAGAAAGACAGGATGGGATTCTAACCAAATTTGTAAGTGGTATACTATGCATGCGTATAACGAGTGAGTCTTAATTCCCTTCCTCTCCGACACGCTGAGCGTTTCATTTATTGTCAATAGGTGCTTCTGGGGGGAAGGGATATTCTGAAGAGAGGATGAAGAGGTCTTTCTTGAGGAGGAGGGAGACTTTATCAGAGGAGAAATTTTCCTGGCACCTCCAAGCTTAACTCCCAGTAGCAAAGATGGGTACGGAAGGGGTTGATCTACTCTATCCCGATCCTCCTGACTGAGTTCTTCAGCAGACTACCCATCCGCCATAATTAGAAGCAGGGTGGGAAATAGGACGTGGAAGAGGGTTGGTGGGCGGACGTGAAGGGTGGGGGGATTTATGGAGCCTTTGACAACCCGACCTTCCCAACATGTGAGCCTAACCTCGCAAATCAAACGGCTTTTAAATCATCTGAGCCGCGTAAAATTAGCACTTTTGTTCTTGCAGAGTGCTCCGTAAGGCGGACAGCCAATTAGGGTACAAACCGGAAGTGGCGCCCTCTGAGAAGGTGGCACATGCGCAGTGCACAAGCGTCCAACTCTCGCTGTCGCCAGTATGAAGGTGTCACACTCCAAATTATTCATCGTCTTTCGGGGTATAATTGAGAAACCCATAATTTCCGAGGGTTTCTGTGGCGTTGTTATTCGGGTTTTTTTTTTTCTTAAATTGCGGGGATGGCTCTAACTTTCAGGAAAAATCCGATCCGTGCCATTATGATATGAATTTCACAAGACTTGATTAGTGTCCAGGCTCAAGTTTTCTGAGCTTTAAACGACATGTGTACTTGATCCAAACCTCCTGCTTCGAAGCTCTATTGATCATTAAATTAGATATTTCGTGAACATTTTCGAGTAGTGCGTTTTTGACTTTGGTTTCTCCATTAGACACCTCACTACCTTGAAATATGAAACACACGAAATTTAGGGCAGTGCCACCTACATTCCGACCCAAATGTTCAGAAGAATTCTCATATGTTCAAGCATATTGATATCATTTTAAGAAATCTATTTATCGGCTAATGGTGAAATTGCAGATACACATTCTTCAGATCTTGTTGGAGACATTTTCCTTAGCTGTGGCGACCATTTAGATTATAACTAATCGCACGGAGCGGCAGATTCATAAGCACACAGCCAGCCTCCATTCGCCCCCTTACGTGATTTGTGTATGACATCAAGGTAGGCAAATGTGCAAAAGTCGTCGTTTATATTCCGCACTGCTTAAAATATTACCTTCAGACATTTGAGGCCTTTCGTGTCCGCTTGCAAAGCATCCACACACTTCCGCTCCTTTCGCCGGCAGTCTAAATGATGTTTCTATAGACTAGAAGCAGCTCTGAATGCAGTGAAAGGTTGGGCGTTGGATTTGTGAGTTATTTAGCATTTCTCTACGTGAAACACGCAGAGCAGTTTGGGATGGTGTTGCGGGGGGTAAGATGCACATCCGCGAGCAGGAAAATTTTAATCACGTGCGAAATAACGATAAGCACCATGCCAATTAATCGTGTGAGCTTCATTACTCCGAAGGTTATTAGTTTTCCTTATTTCCTATTTTGGGTTAATTCTTTAACTGTCTTGGCCTGTCTGTAGCCGCCTAACACAGTCTGCAGCCAAACGGGAAGCGGCCCATACAATAATCCTATTTAATCATCGTCGTTTCGCCAATATCCACACATTTATCATAAAAATTGATGTCCCTGCTAGTTATCTTCTCGGTGTGGCCTCTAAGCCTGAAAAGCTTACCCCAGATGGCTTGAGAATGCAGGCAGCTTTAACTTCAAATTTCCTAAATAAAACAAATACTGTAACTTCGGTTGCAATAGGTTTACCCGAACATGTAGATTAGCCAGCAAGGTCTTCTCGGATAAAACAAATGTTTATCGGAAGCCGAGGCGAATTTAATCCAATGGAAAGAGAAGATACGAAATGAGTTAAACAAAAATGTACTAAGGGAACAAGAAGACTAAGGAGAGTATGAGGCCCTGTAGAATGCGGTGACGTTGGTTGATGATAAGGATGTTGGGAAATGATGATGCCTGTTGACAGATAATAATTGCAGTGGTAACCATCACGGTTCTAAACGCTGTGGTACAAATAGTTAGGACCATACATCATGTGAGTCGATGATATGAAAATACAGTTGACTCGAACTATTCAATGTGCCACGTCCCATTTACTGCTACTTTCTGAGGGTGGCAATCATGATTTATTGGTACTGACTCTGCTGAAAACGATAGAAGTGCTATTGGTAGTGATCAAGATTGTGGTTGTGATGATGGCAATGGTCTTTGCTGTATTATTGGTGGCGTTATCTGGACTACAGAAGTACGAAGTACTGGCGCTTCCGACGTTGAAGATGATTCCAGCTTTGATAATAGAAACTATCGTGAAGGCAGTTATATTGGTTGTGGTCTTTGCATAAACGTAGTTTAGATAGGGGTCGTAGTTTTGGTATTGACTGCCATGTCATTTTTAACTCGCATTCATTTTAGTTTGGCAACATAGATAACGATGGATGAACTCCGTCCTCTAATCTTGTTTAATAGCTTTTAAAAAGGCGGTGGATGCGGTTGGTGGTAGTGTTGAAGTGTTAGTGACGTGGCCTTTGTCGTCATCTAGGTCGTCCTCGTGGTTGTTCTACAATTCGTGTTCTTCTTCACAGTACCCGTGATTCTGATGGTGAATGTGTTTGTCGTGGTTATGTTGATACTAGCAGACACGGTAGCAGGGGCGACCATGCTGGTCGGATTTACTCTTATCCTGGTACTATTAATGCTAATAGTAGTGTAAAAGAAGTAGGAAGTGGTCTTATCCGGTGCTCATAGTCTGCATCACCCTTGTCCAAAGTACGTGCTAGATCCCCATTTCCTACAGAACAGTGACTGCTGAGTGCCTTGTTGTTGACCGGGTTTAGAAGTCAACAGTTAACAGGTGTACGAACGATGGCCCAACCTTGACCCTGTAGAAACAGGACCAGCTTGTCCAAACTGACAGCCAGCGTGTCTCCGAACATCCTCACGTTTCCTACTCAGTCCTCAACATTAATCGTATGACTCTTGTTTGTGCAGTGAATGCTACGTTAATTATAGTAGATGCTTAATGTCTGCTGTTCAAGAGCCGGTAAATTTAGTAAGCTTCACATGAAGATGTTGGGAAATGTCTGACCCTGCAATTTTAGCTCATTACTTACTGATTACACCCAGTGGGAATGGTAACATCAACCATATAAGCAGCTAGCTTAACAAGCTAATTGCAAGAATCGTCTGCAATGTGTTGTCATGGTATCGAAACATGAGTTGACCATCATCAGCGGTTCTACTAATTAGAAACATCTATGTTCCTTATTCAATGGTAACATTGCACAGAGGGACAACTTTAGAGATCTTGGCAGCCTGTAGTATGGCGACCGTAGAGTAGAAGCGCACACAATTCGATAATATTCTAGCCTATCACTTCTAAGGTAGCTCCGAGACGAGATCCTCGAAACTTGGTGATGGTGATAATGATAAGTAGTCATATTTCAAACACGTGTTTCCAGAAATGATATAACTGAATACAAATCAAATATCTCACATGGAAAGCTTAGCAGATCGTATCATTAGGAAATAGTTTTTGATGAACATACTTTAGGCTTATGTTAGGCTTAAGATATGTGCAAATGTGGTTTCTAATAAATGGAACACTATCATCATGAAACATCACGAAATTTCATATGAGTGTTTATATGGCATGAGTTGTCTTCGCAGCATGATATCACGAAGCGGAGCTGAGTGATATCTGTAGCGGAAGACAATGAATGGCATATAAACAATTATATGAAATTGAGTGATGTTTATATTTTATCCTACCCTGTTACATGTTTTTTTAACTTAATATGTCACCAATGACATATATATATATTTTATGCCATAACCGAGGCATACAGTTACACCATGTTAAGTCTATGGAGATTTATATGAGGGGTAGGATAATTTTACGAAATGTTGTGGACCTCATCATGGCTACAATCCGTTGTTGTAGAATTCATAACGTTGCACATATGTGCAGCTTCGGTATCTCCCATACTTTAATTTGTGATTTTAACCTTCAGATTATCTGTGTCAAGAAGGGCACAGGAATGCATCTCAATATTGATGTAGAAATGTCAGCTGAGATACACATTTTCCATATGGCGTTCGTTTCTTTATCCTACCCTTCATATAAGACGTCATAGATGTAACCCAGCGTGATTGTATGCCAAGATTCTGACATCTATATGTCACATGTGACATAACAAGCTTTAAACCTACGATGCTAGTATTAACCAATAAGCGAGCAGAATATGAGCGACTAAGAAAAGAGTTCCGGCTCCTATCAAAAGTCCTTCTGTCATCAACAATGGTAGCTGACAGGCCCATTCACTATTCTAGCATGATACAAAATAATATGGGTGCTTTACGAAACCATCTCCAATGCCATCCTTGTATCAAGAACATGGATGCACTCAACCAAAATTTAGTTTGTGATGTGCCCTTGAGTCCGCCACCATTAGAATGGTGTATCACCACAGGGAATGGATGTGTTAATCGCGCCTTACTCCGTCAAAAAAAAGAACAAAATGGATATTTACACAGCATTTGCACCAGATGGGTAAAAGTGACGACTGTATATCGTCTAGCCAATAGTAGTCAGGTAGTTCTCGATTGCACAATATCGGCCAGAATAGTCATCAAGCCAAGAATTTTCGCAAGCGTTCACACTTTTTACATGTACAGATGTCTAGCCATTGGCAGCTGAAAGTCGTCAGCTAGAGCAATATCCAAGTATAACCGCCTATAATTGTCTAGTGTTAAAGCGGGCTCCCACTATCACGATTTGCGCCTCTGACACACTACGATAGCCTTACGACAAGGGTTCCGATGAAAAAATGAAATTTTTATCGGAAGGAACGGGTCCATCTTGAAAGCTAGACTCGTTCCTTCCGATATTTTTTTTTTTTCATCGGAACGCTTGTCGTAAGGCTATCGTAGTGTGTCGGAGGCTCAAATCGTGATAGTGGGATACGCCTTTTAATTCCGGGTGAGGCATTAATTAATGTGGTTCTGGGTGTGTATATATTTTTTATCATTCTAAGGCCTGCCGTCCACCTACTACGATATGGCTCCGATATGGTCTACGATGCACCTCCCGATAAAAAAGCAAAATCGCGTCGGAAGGTCACCTAATATCAGGGCAGTCGACCACGTTTCTGCGATTAGGTACCGAAAAAAATCCCCTTACTATGTGTGGTGGATTGGCATGTCTAGACATATGTCTACAATGTTTCTCCTTCCCGATATGTCTCCGATATTTGCTTTTTGTATCGGTACCATATCGGTAGGTCCAAATGTCTATGTAGTAGGTGGACGCCAGGCCTAAAGTCTTCGCAACAGGATAGGCTAAAATCTAAACTCCACTTAACATGGGTAGGATAAAATCTGAATGTCACTCACTTTTTTATATAATTGTTTATATGGGACTCCTAGGATAATTATAAATCATCTAGTGTAAACGCATGAAGGACTTCCATGATCGACGATTCTTGATGACGTTTATTTCTCAGAGAGCAACACCTCGAGATTCTTCCTTGGACGATCTACAACCATCACCTTTTCGGTAAATACCGGTATAGGTGGGGGGCACACTCTGACTATCTAAAGGCTGGATAATTAAAGCCAGCTATACTAAATATCACCTGATGTCAAATGCCTCATTATTGACGTCAAAACACCCACTCAAACTGAATGTCAAACCTGGAATGTAACTACCATGTGTCAATAAAGAAATGTTTTTTTTTAAAACGACAAAAGTCGTTTCAGCATTTATGACTCCAGAAAATCCTAAATGCATAGACTGATGTCTATGCCATTTCTCTTTCCTTTGTCAATGCTACGAATTGCGCATTGTATCTGGCGCTTAAAAATTTAGTTGTAGCTATATAGTAGTTAAGACCACAGGTATCACTATGAAGGCTCGTCACTCATAATGCCGCATCTCTTTCAATCAATGTACTGCTATATTCTGTCGTGGTGGCATGTCATCCCATATTCTCATGACGCATGAATAAATAAATGTTTGGTATATATTGAATTTTAAATGCAACAATGTACGTCCATCAAGATTCCATTTACATTAATGTTTTGATGTAGATAATGGCCTCAGAGGCTACAGGTGTGAACTGCAATGTATGCATAATGTGCTCAGAATACTATATGCATTCCATTTCAGCTCTCAGATAAAGGAGATATAATTGTTAGAAAACTTTATCCATAGTACTAGGTTTCTGCCCCTTCAATTATATATTACTAAATTTCAACGGGTATCCCTGTGTTTTATACATTAATTATGCACCGTGCCACCTGTGGGGTCTATACTTCTTGGTGGCAGTCAAAGATAAGTATTTGAATTAAGCTATGCTCAATGAGTATTATTCGCTCTTAATATTTTGTCGTCTATTTGTCTCTCTATGGGTAAAAAAGAGATAGCCGGTGAA
Source organism: Alentia gelatinosa (assembly GCA_950022655.1). Lineage (NCBI taxonomy): Eukaryota > Metazoa > Annelida > Polychaeta > Phyllodocida > Polynoidae > Alentia > Alentia gelatinosa. The sequence goes on from OX465586.1 coordinate 44,822,470, forward strand.
TATTGTCTTTATTCTGGAACATGAACTGCATTCCCTGGAGACGTGGTGATGGGTGCCCTGTGGATGGACTCTCTGACTACTCTTTGTTAGCCTAGCTTGCGCATTCAATGCTAAGAAGCTTACACTCTGAGCCTAGAGTTTCCAATTTCTTTTTCGATTGTCCTGATGGAGAGGGGTGGGGGTCCCTCTCTGCTCAGATTAATGCGTTTCGTCAAAACAAAAGTTCCCAAGGGCAACTGATCCCTCTGTGTTAGAACTCGATCCACTCACAGTGTGATGCGAACCTTTTCTTTGGGGTATAGAACCGATTGTCTTCACGAACTAAACCTCTGTTTTACGGCTGTGAGATCGGAGAGGACTTCGCATTAACTAAGGAGTATTCTTTTAATTCTAAATTCAATTAAAGTTTGAATGATCCTTGAAAGTTTTCACGTTGCCCCTTTTTTAGTCTTTAATTCTTGCTCACGTGGAGCCCCAGTCCCGATGGGAAAAAGTATGGTGGATCAGCTTTGTTTATATCTTAGGAATATCGCGAGCGAAATTTAATTAATGAAGTACAACCTTTGCGATGTCTTTTAAACTTTGATGTTTACTAGAATCTAGAATTATTTTTGTATTCTCTCTGGGAGATGACTTAAGGCAATATCTATAATGCACGTATTTGTTTGCGTTCTACTCATGAAAGCTTTAAAATGTCGCTTTGTGATAATAATTTAAATTTGTTGGTCAAAAATCACGAAATGGCGGCAATTGCCCAAAAAGTTTAAACTAAGAGGATCATTAATTTCTTTTACAAATATCATCTCGACATATTTGAAGGCTTGCTTGCGAGATTGGGAACACGAACTATGATAAATAGCTACAACACAGGGTTATTATGAAGACAAAAACGTCATGTTACGACCCCACCTCTCAGATTTGGTCATATTAAGTACATACTGTTATCCCTGTTATTTTACTGTATAATTTGGGGTATATATAAGACATAACTAGAAAATGCATTTCTATTGGGTTTTTTTCTGACCCCAACTGAAATCCTTGGCCTCATATCTACCAGGGGTCGTAACATGACGGGGGTCGTAACGTGATTAAACATATGTAGGGGCCTATAAGGGCTTTTTTTTTATCAATGATGGAGACTTCTGGAAGTCTGGACAGAATACTTTGATATTTCGTTATATCATAAAAGTTCATGAGATGTCTTTATCAAGTCTCATTGTAAACATTGAGATCAATGAGAACAGCTATTTAGTTGATATTAATTGTTGACATTGGACATATTCAATTCTTCCGATAAACGTTTTACTTTTATTACTAGCATTACTAGCACCTATGCAAATTATACCCCGCAATGGGTTGACGAGACAGATTGCTGACTGTATGGCTCAAGGCTTTCGCCAAACCATGCCGGTTCTGGTCCTGATAAGGCCCGTTTCCATTGGCCGATTTCCCGTCCCCGATCTACAGTCAGGAGCCACCAACGGACTTTTGGCGCTGTTGACCCAAAATTGGTCAATGTAAACGACCAAGCTCGTGAAATGACCCAAGACTTTTTCTGCTTAGATTATGCAATGTGGCACCACCCACCACTGAGTGAAAGCTTGGTCACTTTGTGAAATCTACTACCCTTCTATATCGATCGACGAAGTCTGTGGCACCACCGACCGACAGCCAATCGTAGGGATCCTGATGAAATCTAACATGTTGGATTTTTCATAGCCTGGCGTAGCCTATTGTAGGTGATTTAATGGAAACAGAATTATGATTCTACCACAGTTGTAATTTTTAATCTGATTATTTTAGTGTCTGTAAAATAATATCATAATATGCTGTAAACACCTCTAAAAGATTATTCAGATTCATTCAATATTTCCAAAATTATGGCATAATTCAATATCGAAGCTGTGCCTGAGATCTACATTGATACACGGATTTATTCATGAGTATGTTTTTGGTCCTCCAAAGCCGTTCCGACAGCGCGCGATTTACACCCATGTCCATGATTTGAATTATCGGGGACCTGGCGATAGGCTATGATTTTGCCATTTCCAATCATAGCCTATCGGGAGGTACATCGTAGACCATCGGCGTTGGTGGGGGTAAGCCATTGAAGGAGAAAATCTACAGGTAAAATGTGAAAACAAAATCCTGAAAACGGATTACATGTAGTCTATAATAATTTACAAATCATTCACATGATAATCTAGGTCAGAAAATATCCCTAAATTACATAAAAGAAATCTAAGGAGGAGGGAGAATGGCAAACGCTAACTCCTGTTTAATATCATTTCTTTTAGTTAAACTATTACAGCAAATCATACATTGGAGGATACTTTGCTGTATTAATTGCCAGAACGTGTCAAAACCATTCCTCAAACTGAGTTGGCTTATATTACTAGATTACAGAAAACTAGAAAAGTATTAAACGGAATCCTTTTTCTTTGCGTGCTACACTATTGGAAACTTTACTACGTAAGCTGTGTGTAAAGAGTGTAGTGTCTAGAGCACAGTTGAAGTAGGTCGAGGCATGTCTGTTTGGATCACCTGGTGGGTGCCTAAGGTATAAAAAGAGAACTGGTAGTGAGCATCATCATTCACGTAACATCTCTATCCCAGCTGGCCAACCTTCAGGCAAGCAGTAGACAGGTGCATGCCCCCTCCCCCACCACCACCCACCTCGCAGCCCTCGTAGTGCTACCGCACCTCCTCCAACAGACCAATCCCGCACTTACAACACTATGTACACAGCGGTATCTCGTAGTGCTACCCCACCTCCTCCACCAGACCAACCCCGCACTTACAACACTATGTACACAGCGGTATCTCGTAGTGGTACCGCACCTCCTCCACCAGACCAACCCCGCACTTACAACACTATGTACACAGTGGTATCTCGTAGTACTACCCCACCTCCTCAACCAGACCAACCCCGCACTTACAACACAATGTGCACAGCGATATCTCGTAGTACTACCCCACCTCCTCCACCAGACCAACCCCGCACTTACAACACTATGTACACAGCGGTATCTCGTAGTGCTACCCCACCTCCTCCACCAGACCAACCCCGCACTTACAACACTATGTACACAGCGGTATCTCGTAGTGCTACCCCACCTCATCCACCAGACCAACCCCGCACTTACAACACTATGTACACAGCGGTATCTCGCAGTGCTACCCCACCTCCTCCACCAGACCAACCCCAATTACAACACTATGTACACAGTGGTATCTCGTAGTACTACCCCACCTCCTCCACCAGACCAACCCCGCACTTACAACACTATGTGCACAGCGGTATCTCGCAGTGCTACCCCACCTCATCCAACAGATTAACCCGCACTTACAACACTATGTACACAGCGGTATCTCATAGTGGTACCCCACCTCCTCCAACAGATCAACCCCACATTTACAACACTCTGTGCCCAGCGGTATCTCGTAGTGCCATACCACCCCTCCACCAGCTCAACCCTACCCCTACAACACTACGTGCATAGCGGTGCCTCGTGCATGCTGCCCTTGTGCGTGCTGCCAAATCCTCTTTCTATTCTTTGCCTTAATTTCATTTCTTTATCCCTTTACCTTCCCCCCTTGTCTTTTATGTCCCTGTCCCTGTCTCTCTCTCTCTCTCTCTCTCTCTCTCTCTCTCTCTCTCTCTCTCTCTCTCTCTCTCTTTCTCTCTTTCCATCTCCCCCTCTCTCCCTCTCTCTCTTTTGTATCTGTCTAATGTGTCGTTCTAAATTTCCCACTCGTTGTTTATCTCTGTTTGGTCATTTACATATTGCAATATCTCTCCCTCTCTCACCTATTTCTTCGCTAAGTCACTCGGTATTACTTTACCTCTTTGCACCTGTTCTGTTTTATCTACTCTCTGGTTAACAGATCCAGTTTGTCAATTGACCTGTTCTTCGTTCCATTGCTGTATCTCACAGTTTCTTCTGCCTTTTTTACTCACTACTCCTCCCTTATCTTTTAATCACCTCTCACCACCTAGGTGACGTACGGGATATGTATATGGCGTATGGGGCATGTACGGCGGCGAAATAAAAAAAATCCCTCCCTCTCTCTCCCTCTTCCTCTTATACTTACTCTCCCTGAAATAAATTCTCCTCTTTCCCTATACGTTAGCCTCTCTACAGTGTTGCACTGGCGGCGGGTTAGCATCTAGAATCCCCCATAAACAGGGCAGTGAATTTTCATTAAATGCTATCAGAATTGACAAGGAAACAGCACAGGTTTCTGGTCTGATTTTTATATGTTCCGACATTGTGGTGGTCTGTTCTTGATCCGATGAACGATTACACAAAGTAGTGCTGTGCGGGGGAAAACAGCGTTACTACACTAATGGGTGTTCTCGTAAATGATCTCAGCAGACATCTATATCCAGATAGCTCAACTACGGAGTAATCGTTCTACTTGGCAGTCTTTTCTTGATTTCAATAAGGATCTAAGCTAATGTTTTGTTATGCGAAATGCATGATGTGCATATTTGTGTACTCCTGTACGTTGTGTTGGATTCAGCGACCCCACTCTCAGCTTCACTTTAGTAATCCATAACGGCATTTCTTGTGTTTCACGATACTATGCACGGGGGAGGATTGCATTTGAAACCGGTCTGTCGTTCAATACGGCTTGGAGGGCTCCCCATGTAAGGTGTGATCCATATCAAACATTCGCGTAGTTTTATGTGGAAAATGTCCTACAGGCACCCCGATGTGATATCATAGAGTTAGAGGTTTTCCACACCCGTACACCCTAGTGGTGATGAATTACTGTCATTCTTATTATCATTGTTATAATTATCATTATCATTATTACCATGATCGTTATTGTTATCATTCATTGACAAGATGCGCTGCATACATGGGGCCTTCCTCCTGTCATCATTGGTAGATAATTTAATGATTTATGATGGTAAGGCCGTTTATCTGTTCTATAATTGAAAAGCCAACGCTAGGTTTGGATAAGACAAGGTTGATAAATAGTTTTATTATAATCATTCTCATTGTTTGAGATAAAACATGTGTTTGATTGATAAAATAGACATTCATAATGTGGAATGAGTAATAAAAACATTCGAGTGACTGGCTGCCACTATTTAATTATTCGGCCTATAAAAAGTTATTATTAAAACATCTATATAATATGAGGGTGTAGTCGGGGATCGGTGGGTGGGTAACTTTTGCACCGGCCAGATGTGTAGAGGAGTGTGAGGCCTAGCCTGGAAGCCTGGCCTAGTTAGACTATAGGCCAGGTAACGGGTTCCATTTTTATGGTGCATTATTGGTAACGCTGTTGCATTGTGGGATTGCGCCACCTTACGCTGGTTCCCGGGGTATCCGCTTCTTGATGAAAACAAACAAAATGGCGTGTCTATACATAGTCTCTTTCACGACCGCAAGTGGCGCACAGGGCAGCCTTTGAGCCGTGTACACGCCGTCTGGTGAGTGGTGGCCGCACTACAGGTTAGTCTGTACGATGTGTAGAGACGTGGCAGAACTCCGATCATACTTGATATAAAGAATACTATGAAAATAAATATGTAAAGTGAAAATGATGTTTAACAAGGCTTTATTTGTGCAATGCGTTAGAGGTACTGACAGTTTATTTTTAGACTGTATGCACAGCATCAAAACATTCTTCGCCATTTCGAGTGGGAGACGTACACTGCACCACTCAAGCGCTGCAGTGTGATCTGTTCTCTTGAGACATTGCCGAAAGCTGGCGAGTTGAAGGTCGTGCTAGCATGACGTCAGAACCCGTTACCTGCCCCTTATTCATATGGGCAGGGAACCAGTCTATGTGAGGCCTCGAGTCTGGTCTGGTCCCCTTTCATAGTTGAAGTAGATGACGTGTACTAAGGCCGCTTCTGAGATTGAAAATAGGATAATAAATAGCGTGTAGGATATGAGGGATGATGTGAAAACATGTAAGACAGTATTGTGGGATTGATGAAATAAAAGAGGAAATACATGCAGAGGTATTACATATGATATAGTAAGAGAGCAGTTGGCATTAAATTATTTACAATTTACAATTATATCCTAATGTCCGCATTCATCTCACACATAATGATACACATGATGATACCTGTGTGGATATCATATACTGGTATACACACAAATATATATGGAATCTATATAAAATATATATGGTTACTTATGTACATACTCAAGTGACGATTTAGGCTTTGAATTTTCGCAAGTAAAGTAGTTCGGGACATGTTACTGCTTGCTATCTTTGAACACAATTTATGGATGTACGACCTTGAATGTAGTTTTTATTGTTCATTATCAAAATCCGAATGGTGTAGATCATGTGTATATTGTGCGGCAATTCGGACCCAATGCAAAAACACAATTCTACTATCTATCATTCTCTGTGTGCTTCTGCGATACTTTTTTCAAAGCTGAAAGCAGACTGCTCTATTGTACAACCGATACTTTTATGTATTTCCATATGTGTGCCCATTCGAACATGGCATTGTCCAGATCGGGTACCTTTATGATTAATGACGTTTGCATCCTGCCTGTTGCCTTGCGCCTGCCACACTTTTCTCAGTATTGTCGCGCCGTCTTGCTTTCCACTCACCCCACATGTATCTTGATCTGTTGGGCCAAATGTAACTTTGCGTCTCCGATAGCACAGATGTCTAAACCTAAATGTTAAGGTTTTTTTAAATCAATGAGCGTCAGCTACGTGTCAAAATGAATCCCACACAGACACTGTTAGAAGGTTCTTGTAGAAGGCAATGAGAATGCGGTTTATAAATGTAAATAATGTTAGGTTAACTGAGAAAAAGAAAAACAAACTAGTAATTACAACTACTGGAAGTAATTTGTATCCTGGATTGATGTGCAAGTTGTGATTGCTATACAAACTTGATGTGGTGGGATATCAATGACCTCCCTAGGTAAAGTATAAGTCTTGAGAAATATCTTAGACATCGACCCCATGTATGTTCACAAACAGACTAAGCAAGAAACTGATGAGTGTTTGGTATGTATCATCGCCATCGAGTTTGGAGCGTGCAGGAATATGAACGAGGCGATAGCGGAGTGAATATTCTGAAGTGTTTCAAACGAGATACAGATCAATCATGAATATGTTTGTATCTTGACCTGGACAGTTGAATCTGTTTAATGCCCATTGAGTATGAATTATCGTACTCGCAAGCCTGTTGGGTTCGAGTTCCTTCTGTTAAGTCTATGGATGTTTATACCAGGTTAAGATAAATTAAATGCCCATCTGCCCAGGTTGACACCTCCATTTTAAATTAAGGCCTTTTCACGAAAGTTGATTGTTGTAATGCGTAAGTCATTATAACCATGCACAGGTTTTCTCACTATATTTCAGTATTCATGCACATATGCTGTTTTCCATGAAAGGGTAACCATTCGATGTTTTTACAAATACAGATTATCATTAGACTGATGTATGGATGCGGTATAAGTCTGTTGTATCTTATGATGCTTTAAACAGTGAGTGCATAGGGCTTGTATATCATATTTGTTATTATTGATTCAGATTTCGTTCAGATTTTTCTTACATTACCTTGGTACTGTTTCTCGCGATTAATCGTGTTTTTTCGGATTGTAGCTCATAACTAGTGGTTTAGAATGGAGACACTATAGTAACTCTGTCCTTCATTTTACATCAATACAATCTGTCCTAGCTTGATTTGGTAAAACTCGTAATTTGTCACGCACTATGATATATAAACTAAAAGGTTGGAATAGCTTTTGAATATAAATACATTAAAGGATCTAAGCATAAGAAATAGTTCTTGATAGCCGATCTAGCAGGTATGTGATTACAACGCAAGTATCTTTTTAATCCGATGAGATAAAGTGAACGGCCCTCGTTCAGATCACTAATTGACGTCCTATGTGCGCCTGCCTTGGTGCTGTCTCACACAGATATTGCCCGACCAAAAGCCAGAGCACTTTTTGACGCCAGCCAGATTTTGTCTATCAGTAGCATGATTTAATTGTGATAGTCTCCACGCATATCTCTAAAGAAGCCTGTCTTGTGTCAAAAAGACCAACTCCCCTACACTGATGTCCTTCGAGCGGAGTCTTAACGCTAAATCATTGGTTGGATACAACGCTTCATCTGTAGCCAACGTAGCATCCTTGCTGTGGACATCATAGTGAACATGACACAATCTGTCTTCGGTCAGTCATCTCATAATTGACGAAACACATGATTATTTCTCCACCCCCACCCCCACCCCTACCCCAAATGATTTATTCAAAGAAAATCATAAGAATAAACCCATCTCGTGTAATTCTTGGCAAGCTTAAGATGAGATTCCTGAGAAATTGTCAAATCCAAAAGCTTACTATGCCAGGCTACAAAGTCTCTCATGTCTAATACATTGACACGTGCATTAGGAATACCTGACGTACCTCCTCGAATATTTTCTACACCGTCAATAATGGAAGAATTCTCAAATTTCATGAAAAAATGTCAAAAACTTTATGGCTGACCTTGGGAATATAACCTAGACATTAGTACAAGGTCAGCACATGGCACACCTTGAATAATTCTCATGGGTTTCAATGTCTACACTGAATCCAATTACTGCAATAAAAGGTCATCTATGCTAGAATTGCCATATTTGCAACAACAAAAAAGTATCAGAACTTTTATGATTGACCTTGGGAATATGACCTTGACATGGTGAGCCGGCAAGAAAATCCTAAACTTTTAGTTAGGTCTACTCCTCTACTACAAGGGCAATGCTTACATTTTGAGATTTTGTATCCATTCTAAGTTATATTCCATGTGAAATTTCCAGTTTGTCGTTTGTATCATGTTAGACCTAAGGCTACATTGCATTGCTTATCGGACCTTCTTCTCCAGACTTCTATGATAATTGTAATAAAACTAACTATAATCAACTTGACAATAGATTCCCTCTGAACCGAACTAAATTAGTATAGATCAAATGATAAGGAGGCATTAGGATTTAGTGTATAGTCTGACTTGTTTCGGTATAGAATATACCTTCATCAGGGATCAGTAAGTGTAATCGTAATAACCTCATGTCTATAATTCATGATGGTCATGAAAGAATACCCAAGCAAAATAAAGAGACCTGGGGATTAGGTCATTTATTTATTCATTTCGTGAGCCCCAAAGAAACCCATCCGAAAGAAGCAAACACAATCTGACCTGCATGTAAGCTGTAGGCTTAGTGTTTTAGCGTAAGGAGCATCATAGGACTGAATGCATCTTCCCTGTTTTTATCATGTGCCTCTCTTTGCTTGTGACACATATTGCCTCCGCATTGAGATCCCTCTGTTGATAGGATAGGGACCTGACAGTCGGGGAAGCTCATAGAGGATCAAACAAGAACTTCAAGAGGATTTACCTATTTGTAGGTCATGGGTGTCTGGCACGGTTACATGTGTGCAGCTAATCCTTCTGGAGATTTCCATTCGTCATATTCACAGGCAAACCACCTGTTACATTAACTCTGAGTTTGCTGCTCCTGCGTACTGGTTCAAGTAATAAATGTATGGGGGAGAGTGGAGAAACGACACCATAGAGCCTGATATCATCGGCCTCGTTTGAAAATGAATAAACGAGCATCCAGAGAAATGTCGTCTGGTACGTTTTAAGATGAACGAAATAAAAAGATCGATCTTCTGCAGGAAGATCCACCTTTGAAGATCACGTCAGTTGCTTTCAGAGAAAAGCTATCTGCGTGTTAAATATTCAAAACAATGATAGAGCTTTGAACTTTTGAACGTGAGAAAGTGAGAATGAAGAAAATCATGGCAGTTTCTATCTTAATAACATTATTGATACTGACAGTTCCTTGTTTTAATAAATTAACCTCGTTACTGTGCAGATGGCCATTGAACCCCTGTCTTCCACGCCACTGATGTGTTCTCTAAACATTGTCATTTCCAAACAGAGCGCACGGCTGATATCCTATATCAGGTAATTTATTCAAATTGTTGCTTTCTACGTATCATATTGTTGTTTGAAATGCGAGACTATAATGAGTTTGAAATGTGCAATATAATTAATTCCAAATGTTCCCCCGAAGCCAGCGCCCGAATCAGAAGCATTTTTTGGTGCGCCGAACATCTCCTCACCTTGTTGAGTCAAGTTGTTCATCAAAGACCTACAAAAAGGGCCATGCTGTTAATTAAGAGGGTTCGTTCTCCAAGCCGTGTTAATTCCACCTTCGATCAACTATTTTTACATTCTGGTGACAAAAATATTCTCAGTGTTCATTGTCAACGTCGGGCGCCTAGAATACATGATTATTGTGAATATTTTAGTTTTTCGTGTTAATGGTATCCTTGGATATGTGTGGCCTGGGGATGTATCTCTACTGCTACTTGGCCTCACCCATACTAATCATAGCGCAACATTCAACCCCCACTGCATTTCAACAATACCCACCCCTATATATCATCTTAAATATCATCTCATACTTCTGAAATTTATCCATATTCCTGTATAAATTTGCTTCAGTATTATGTGTTAAGGCCCAGAAATTGTGGACCCCATCCGCCCCCTTCCAATCTTGTGTGCAATAGAACAAACATATTCAACTGCCAATAGGAAGAGAAATTATTGGGTTAAGTCCTAGTAAGCAAGTAAAGTTGACCTGTTTGAAAATAGGTCACTGTAGTCTTACACAAGAATATTTCCTGAGAGGATAAAATCCCCCATTATGCCACGCATTCAATGTGCCCATAACTGTTCAACACATCCTGCTGAACTGTCAAAGTGTACCAAAAAATTAGAAGAAAGTACTTGAAAAATAGTGGCAAAATGAATATGTTGTTTGAGGCTATTAAAAAAAAGATATCATCAGGTTTTTGAAAGATGTTGTTTATAAGATATTTGAAAGCATTGAAAAGAAGTGACTGAAATAATTCTATAAATGAAGGTGACAAGATTAAATCATTCATGGTCCCTATTCATACCCTCAGGGTGCCCTGGCACCCCTCTCATAAGAGCTCACACTCTCTAAGTGGTATTCTGTACTCTCACTACGCTCTATAAGAGAAAAATTCTTAACGAACTAGGCTTACAATCCCAATGATGCCACCTAGTGGGAACACCGTGTGCCAGTGGAGTTTCAAGGCTCTAAGCCTAGTTCGTTAAGAATTCTTCTTCCATAGAGCGTAGTGAGAACCTTGTACAGAATGCAACTTAGAGAATGTGAGATTTTAAGAGACGGGTCCACCTGGGACGTTAAACCACAAACAAACAAACATATGTTGTCGATATTCAGAATTTGGCAACAATTCAACCCAAAATGGTCAAAAAATGTCTAAGATCCTTTTTAGGAGTTTTCCCATACAATCTAGATAGTTTTATGGTAGTATTCCGAAAATGGCTAATAGTTTGGATTACTATTGGGCTCAGGAGATCATATTGAAGTAATAGTCTCTTTACAATTTCTGCCTCCGTGTACATAGGTGTATCAATTTAAAACTCAATTTTAGGCTTTTGTAATATCAAAATGAAAGTTTCTTTCTTTATTATGCATAAACAACATGTTCAGCTAGGAGAAGAAAGTAAAGAAGATTCCCTATCTAATACAATAAGAATATTGATTACTAAATGTATGAAGCATATTTTTTCCCAGAGTTGGGCGTTTTTCTGAAAAAATATGTACGTGTGCATCAACTGTGCATTAACATGTTCCCAACAAACGTAGTTAATTCAAAGAATCTGGTACCATTTAGCTGAGAGCTACAAAATATTAAAACATTGTACACGGAGGCAGAAGTGTACACAGAGGCAGAAACAGATTCATTTACTGTGACCTGTTCCCTTCCTTTATGTTGATCTATATATTATTTCCTCCAGGAGATATTAGGAATTTTATGTGCAGTTTATTTGGAATGGTTTTACATATCATTTCAAAGCAATTTTCAACTGAAAATGACTCTTTTTATGCAAGTTTTCTTCTTTTTTTCTCTATAACGTTTGAATCCCCAATTCTTTTCCCCATAGCTTTATCTATCAAATACAATGCTTGTGCACTGCTTCATTATGTTTCAGGAATCCCTTTCATTCTACTGACCGATTTATGCTATGAAAAAAGATAGAAACCCTGTACATGGAGGCAGAATCAGAATACTTAATCTTCAATTCACCCACTCATTTGGAGTTGGGTGTTGAGTAAGCACTGGTGGGTGTGGCTATAGATGTTGGTGTTGATAAGTGTTGGTTATGCCTTCTGGGGATGTGTGGGGGTGAGTTGGTGTTGTTATATTGGTTTTAGGTATTTGTGTTTGTAGGTGGTGGTTATGGGAAGTGCGAGTGTAAACGGGTGTTGGTGTTGGTGGGTATTGGATGTTAGTGGGTGTTGCTATCATTTGGGGTAGGTGTTTATTGGTGTGGTTGTTAGTTGAAGTTGGTGTCCGTGGGGAAGCAGGCCGATTTCCTGCCTGAGAAAAGAAAGAAACCTATGTACCCTGAGGTGTAAGTGTGTACACAGAGGCACATTCTGCCTCCCTGTACATTATTTACCAGCATAACTCCATAGTCTGTGTGGGGATTTTAATTCAATTTCACACATTAACAGATGTGGTCATATCGTACTCATATTGTATCTTGTTCAAATGATATTAGCAGATGTTGTGGAAATATTGATAAATATCAATTAATGCTATGCTGCTCCTACCACACATATTTCTGATCAATCACATTTTAGGTAAGGTACAGACGGATTTTTTCCATATTTGTTAACTACCAAAATATATTGTAAACCAGTGTTAAATCGTTATTCAATTATCGCTAAGTTCTGAAGATCGACCATGTTTATTTCAAATATTTATCAACTGTCGAAAACATAATTTGATAATCAAATTGTATTACTAAACAGTCCTGCAACTCTGGTCATTTTGGCAGGTAAGCTGTGGGATAATGGGTTTTTTAAATGTTCTTTGTGGAAAATATATATATTCAAGTTCAGAGAACATCCACTGTTCTTGCTGTGGCAGAGTGCCACAATGATGTGCCATGTATTCGTCATGGTTCCTTGGCTAGTTAAGTTGAGCTGATAAGTGGAACTCTCTGTTAGTAACCCTCATTGTAAATCAGATAGAGCATACTTCAGTAACGACTGAAGTAGTGTCGAACAAAGAGCTTTTAAAACACCCTATTTTTATGCCAAATTAGGAAACATTCGTCAACCAACTTTCGTTTCGTGCTGTGAGTTCATTTAATTAGATAAAATTGTTGCAATACAAAGCATCTTTTGTTCATAAAAATGTACTTCCTTTTCCTTTCTAATCCTGTTTTTCTTTCACTCCTGTGATTTCATTCAGATATCCTCCTTGTCCTTGTACAATGATAGCTCTTTGTGTGCTCATGGGAAACGACATTCAGCAAAGGTTACGATCGCTCGTTGTGGGGGAAGATAAGAAATTGGATTAATTACTTTGAGTTTACATAAACGACATTTAAGGACAATACTGTACGGCATACCAAATAGGTCTATTCCTATCCTGAAGGCTTTTCGCCGTTTAAATGAGAAAGCTATATCATGATGTCCTGTTTGGCCACAATTGGCAACGTACTTGGATTAAATCTGTAACATTTTCTAGTGATATAGCTGATATACATTTATGTTAAGATACGATTGAAAGGACATGATGCATATTGCCTTACATGACATCACTGGAAGATAATTTTTTCACCAATTCTAAACTTAGAGGGAATAGGGAAGTGAGATTAAATCACTTGTAATGTCATTAGATACTCCCAGTTATATTGTGTATGAAACCAGAGGTTGCAACTACTGAAAGCGAATCAGAAGTGAGTATGAGAGATTCATTGCCCAAAACGGTGCTATGTTGTCGGTAAGTATAAGAGATACTTGAGCGGGAGAGTGATTCCAGTACTAGCCCTAGTTCCTGATCCCCTAACCTATAAAATCACATGTTAAACATGAAGGAATATGTCTGTGCTAAATCTCTTATTCACGAGTCGAATCTATTACAAATGACCAGGAAATAATAAGTGAAAGAGTAAACGAGCAAGTATAACGTAAAACACCAAGCCCCATATACAAGGATGAAATATGAATTAAAGTATAATCATCTAAACAGCAACTGCATTCAATTTTGGTCGAAAAATAGTTTTTTGTATGTGTGATGTATGTATTAAGAATATCACAGGGTGCTTCCTAACAGGTCCTCGCTCCAGATAGAGGTTAAGGCCTAACCGTTTGGACTGCCACCCCCAGCGTTTGAACCATCCCCTGTCTTCGTTTGGACTGACCCCCCGATAGGGTATATAAGGAAGCAGATTTCAACTCACAGCTCACTTGGAACCCAGACACCGTGGCGTCAACATCTCCATGCTGCTCAGCATTACCACCACTGCAGTGTCAGGCTTGAATACCATAGGACTCTAGGCTATAGAGGCCTCTACTGAGGATTGGGCCTCTCCATAAGCTACTATCACCCCAGCACTGGAGGGAAAGACTCTGATGACTGCTACCACTACTTGGATCATCTATATCCACAAGTCAAGGAGACATTGAACAATAACTGAAAGTGATAGACTGTGAGTACTGCTTAGACCAAGAGGACTTATATTATATGAACACTACAGAAGTGTACATGATTTTGTATGTTGATGAGAATTGTTATGTAACTGTATACTTTGTTATAATATATGTTATTAATACATATCTGTGTATGGTTATCTATCTTCTTCATTTAGTATAGGAGATATTCTTAATTCTCTTTTCATGTCACTGGGTTAGCTAGTCTATAAGATTAGGCCTTAGCTACTGTACGTGACAGTATGTGTAACTTGCATTCGGGCGTTATTCTGTTATTCTAGGTTGCATGAGGAATCTTCAAAATCCTGTCAAAGCCAAATCCATGTAACTCTTTTTTTAGAACTTTTATTAGGGTCTAATCTTACATGTACAGTATCAGTCAAGTAAATCATACAGGCTGTTATAGTAGTGTTCAGTTGCAATGCAATCTGGTCAGTCCCATAGCCGTGGTCTTTTGTACTATCTGCCGTATCTGATTCATTCTCTTAAAGCCATAAAGAATGCCGGGTATGTTTTTTGATCAGCACTTTAAATTGTTTAATTTCACAAGAAACTATGATTCACGTTTCGCAATTACGATGTCAACTGGAGAATATCTCATGTTGCATGGCTTCAAATGTATCAAATCTACTTTGTGTGCGGTTATAGGAGTGCTAAATGTCAATGCTATGTTTTTAACAAGTTTCTGAGCTTCAGAATCTTTTCCCTCTCAGCGATTTGAATATTAATTTCCTCATTTGAGCAACAGATAAATAGCAGGAAGAGGCCGTTGCAACGTGCGTGGATACTACAAGGTTGTAAAGTGCCCGACGATTTAATCCAACCACGGTGATTAGATCGTAAAATTAGCACAGATCCCCTTCCTCCCCAAGATAAATACAAGTCCTTGCTTGTTATTGAACTAATCTATTGTGGATTTTTTCCTGTGATAATGATCGTATTGCTACATTATTTACCCTACTGGAAGACAGCTGTTTAGATCTAAAACCTCGGATCACGTTTTTCCTTGTGGTTAATGAGTAACTCTCTGTAATATAGCATTCTATGATATAACGCTTAATGCTTTTTATAGTATCCATTTCAGGACTTAAATGAGGTGCCAGTTCTAAAGTATCCTTTAATAATCTGCAGGCTTGTATTACTCCACTGTTTTCAGCTCCTCTAGACTCCACATCAAATGATTAGAGTGATAGGATGCAAACACTATAAAAGTGACCTATGAGACTATTAAGGAGGGAAGGAGAATATGCATGCTGTCCCCTGCACTGTTTGTCTCAAACTCACAGCCGGGAAAGAGAACATGCATGTTTTCCCCCTGCACTGTTTGTTTCACACTCACATCCACCTGGACTGGAGGAAGAAAAATATGCGTGCTCTCCCCCTGCACTGTTTGTCTCACACTCACATCCCGGAAGAAAAATATGCGTGCTCTCCCCCCGCACTGTTTGTCTCACACTCACATCCCGGAAGAAAAATATGCGTGCTCTCCCCCTGCACTGTTTGTCTCACACTCACATCCAGGAAGAAAAATATGCGTGCTCTCCCCCTGCACTGTTTGTCTCACACTCACATCCAGGAAGAAAAATATGCGTGCTCTCCCCCTGCACTGTTTGTCTCACACTCACATCCAGGAAGAAAAATATGCGTGCTCTCCCCCCGCACTGTTTGTCTCACACTCACATCCAGGAAGAAAAATATGCGTGCTCTCCCCCTGCACTGTTTGTCTTACACTCACATCCAGGAAGAAAAATATGTGTGCTCTCCCCCTGCACTGTTTGTCTTACACTCACATCCAGGAAGAAAAATATGCGTGCTCTCCCCCTGCACTGTTTGTCTTACACTCACATCCAGGAAGAAAAATATGTGTGCTCTCCCCCTGCACTGTTTGTCTTACACTCACATCCAGGAAGAAAAATATGCGTGCTCTCCCCCTGCACTGTTTGTCTCACACTCACATCCCGGAAGAAAAATATGCGTGCTCTCCCCCTGCACTGTTTGTCTCACACTCACATCCCGGAAGAAAAATATGCGTGCTCTCCCCCTGCACTGTTTGTCTCACACTCACATCCAGGAAGAAAAATATGCGTGCTCTCCCCCTGCACTGTTTGTCTCATGCTCCCAGTCGGAAGGAGTAAAGAAGAAACCAACAAGTTTTGGTCAAATTTGTTGTTCTCCACGAAGTTGATGCGGAGTGATATGAACGAGGCGACAGCCAAGTGAATATCAAATAGCATTCAAACAAGTGCTCTCCCACTTAAGTACAAGACTCAAGTCTAATATTGATATCATAAATGATAGATTATTCAAGAGAATACTTGTGACAGACGTTAATCCCACACCCGACAACCGTTTAAATAATGTAGCATTTGAATCTTTGCACATGGTCCCTCAAGTATTTAACTGATAATAGTCTTGGGTTAATTCAATCGTCCTTAGCGAACACATCCCTTCCTGTTAAAACCGCACCAAACTAATGACTCTGCTGGACTAATGAGTTTGCCAAATGAGACTAGCCTTCCTTAGATCTAGGCTCAGTGGTCGAATAGATCACGTCAATCAAATTCGATTGCAAATAACAGATGGTCGGTCTAAGAATTGTCGCTTTTGTTGAGTGGGGCCTGAACAAGATGTGTCCCATAAATGTTCACCATGGTTGATACCAGACGAAGTGGCCTATCAAAAAATTGTATGTAAAGAAAATGTATATATTGGTGTTAGATATGTTGGAACAGAAAAGGAGCCTTTTTTTAGACTAACATTCCTCGTTGATCATCATATAAATGTGATGCTAATTTCATTATTTATAAGGTGAACATTTGATTAGGTAGTGAATATAAAATGTCAGATCTATACATCCTTTTTGTAAGCACCACTTTTGTGTGTGTTTATTCCTTTTGATTCTACCACATGGGCAGTTCTTCCACCAAAAGTTCGATAGGCAGAAAAGACACCAATGATACATAACCTTGTATGATTATACCATTCATAAAAGTGATAATTATTTTACAATATAGCAAATGGCTGGGGCAGGAGGTAGTAACAGAAACAGGTATGTCTCTGCCATGTGCAGGATACTTAGTAGAAACCAAACGAGAGTTAGCCTTGTCAATGTTTATGCCACGATGGGCAGGTTGTGTATTACTAAACGAGGCATTAGCCGAGTGTAGTGAGTAGCAGACCTGACCAGAGTGGTATAAACATTGAGAAGGCTAACTCGAGTTTGGTTTCGTATTTATCCTACCCCATCTCACCGATATGCAGAGAAAACTTTGTAATTATCGTGTAAGTAGCGTCGTCCGTTTTTGTATTCACCTCGGTGCATAAATAACACTTTATTCAATGCTCCGTCAAATACATTGAGTCAATGTTAAACCTATGGCGTTTTTTATTAGGGGTAGGATAATAGAATAATTCTATTGGATGTTTACAGACAAATACACAGTTGATCGTGGTTCATGTGGTATTGTTTTTCTCTTTCTCCTAGAAGAACATAATATACAAATTATTCCCGCCCTGAAAACAGGTTTATGCTTATTTCTACGGGTAGTTTGCACAACCATAAAGACTAACGGTACTTTGCACTTTCCCAGAGGAAAATACTTATGAATGAAAGCAGAGGAAGATCGACTTCCATTGTTTCATAATGTCACGTATTGTTTTATAAATGTCTTTGGTCATTGTTTCCTTTATGACCAAATACTGGTAGAGACAAGAAATATTTCAAGCAAAGGTTAACAGAATCTCATGTTTCATGAGTGAACAGATCGAGACTTAATTATAGGCAATGATATTTTGGTATCAGACCCTTTCTGCCAGATTCAGGTAAGCCCCCCCTGGTTGGCGTTGATCTATATTCCTGCTATTTTTCCGGATCGGACGACTCAGACTTAATGGCCTTCTGTTCCTCGAGAAACTTCGTCTGTCGTGTCGAATTCTCATCGCCATTTCGTCATACAAAAAAGGGTCTCAACAAGCATTGTTACTTACACCTTCAGAGCTCTCCGGATCGTTGCAGGATCGAATTAAGTAGAAGTTATTTGATATAAAAGACGGTTCAGCAGGAGCATGTACAAACAAGGCAGCAAAATTGAATAATCTTACATTTGACCGGCCAAAGATAATATGGGAAATCCAATATACATCGTAGGGAAAGACGTGTAAAATGTTCAATACTAGAAAACCCAAGTACTTCGTAAATGGGTGTTCCTGCCTTACTATAGAGGAAACCCATGAAAGTTTAGGGTCTGAGCTCGTATCCCATCGAGTTTGAATCACGTAGTAATTCACAAGGCGAAGCCGCGTGAATTGCTATGTGATTCAAATGAGATGGGATCGAGCTCTGACCCTAAACTTGAATGGGTTTCTGAATTTATCTCACCCTTAATATTGACTAATGAGCTAACATTTGTGACATTATCCCCCATTGGATATTTTTCCTAAATATCTAATGGGTGTTAGATACGAGTTTCCAATGTTAAGTCTATGGTGAAAAAATATCTGGGGTGAGATAATAGTTATAACCCCTTCACCAGTCCCTAGTGTAATAGTTGTGTTTTGTCCTGCAATATTTTGTGATGTCTTCTATATGAAAGCCTCGTTGTACTTAGGTGATGCATTGTTCTGTCTACATATGATAACGGACAATCAAGGAAAATTTACATCTTGTTTTCTTGAATAGAATAATGATTTCTAAGCTAGGGATAAGCCCTAAGGTCGTGGAGGGGGGGGGGGGAGGGAATTGAACGTGAAGAGGCAACAAGGCACCACCACCATATTGCCTGTGCGTGCGAGGATACATGTGTGTGCATAATAACCAGGTACTTTATGGGCATCATATATCCGAGTTACTGTATTATTTGTGTATGTATGTATGTATGTATGTATGTATGTATGTATGTATTTATGTATACATGTATGTATACATGTATGTATGTATGTATGTATGTATGTATGTATGTATGTATACATGTATGTATACATGTATGTATACATGTATGTATACATGTATGTATACATGTTTGTATACATGTATGTATAAATGTATGTATACATGTATGTATACATGTATGTATACATGTATGTATACATGTATGTATACATGTATGTAAACATGTATGTATACATGTATGTATACATGTATGTATACATGTATGTATACATGTATACGTACATGTATACATACATGTAATGTATGTATGTATGTAAATATACACACACGTAGTTGCCTACCAATCCCCTTAACACAGCAGCGCCACCCTGGTGGGAGGAGCATAAA
Organism: Alentia gelatinosa; assembly: GCA_950022655.1. NCBI lineage: Eukaryota > Metazoa > Annelida > Polychaeta > Phyllodocida > Polynoidae > Alentia > Alentia gelatinosa. The sequence goes on from OX465586.1 coordinate 44,842,308, forward strand.
CCAGGGATTTTGGCCTGCGGAGTAGAATCTGAGCATGCTGGTATATGAGTGGGTAAGGATGGAGGTGGCCGGCGGGTGTGTGGTGCTGTGAGGGCTGGAGAAATGTGGAATGCGAGATGTGGAGAGATACTTTAGGGGAGAGGTGGGGTGGCTGGGGGCTGGAGTTTGAAGTAAACTGAGGCAGGTTCACCTTGATTCAGGTGCTCATCGACTGCTCGCGTGGTGCCTGGAGCAGCTCCACGCCCAGAAACCACAAACTCGAGTCGTGCGCGACCATCGCCCACTGCCCGGCCACACGCTACTGATGGAGTGGTCACCTCTGGACAGGGTCAATGAGTGCACCCACACACGCAGACACGCCTCTGCCATCAGGACTGACCAGCAAAACTCGTGACCCCAGAGTATTTCCTCTTCAAGTATATGATACGCCACAAAGCTTTTAGCGCATATATAACCCGGGTGTACTGAGGTTCCCTCGTATATTCCTTTAACTGTAACATACTTCATGGTTATTATTATAGAATGTCGAGAGATCTTTTCAATTTTAGGACATGATAAATGCACTATATTTGTAAATTAAGGAGCGTTCCCATAATGGCACTGCAACATTTATTCTATGCTAAAGATATTGTGTTCACCAACAGCAGCAACAGTCTTTGCCAAGAAGTTGCGTATTGATAAGGGTTTTATGGAGAACTTTTGTTCCCCTTTGTCTTTAACTTTGAAGTCACCCCGGTATTATTTGTAGAAGCCAACTTTACCTCCAAAAGGACAATAGATGTTTCCCCCGATATGACTAATAGGGTGAGCATTATTTAACGTTTCATTTATTCATATTTTTTCCATCCTTTAATTACTTCACTGGGAAGTGTGTGGGGTTTTTTTTTCAAATGAGCCTGATATGGTTTATGAAACATGCCGGCGACCAACTTGAACTCATCAGACTCATATGGACAAGAAGATGTCTTTTGTTGCTGTGCACGTCCACAGCACGGATGGTTTACTCAGGATAATTATCTCTGGATCCCCTATAAAAAGGCGGTCCTCAGGTCGGATCATCCCTCTTTTCACTGACAAAGGATCCCTGTGTGACGGCGCATCCCCCCTCCCCCTCCCCCACCACCCCCACCACCCACAACCCACGCCCAAACACACACACACACACACACACACACACACACCACGTTCTCCATCTCCCAGTCTCACCCCCGCCCACCAACCCTGGACAGATGAAAGGCACGTGAAAAGTGCGCATGCGTGAAGAAGACCTGGCTAATGCAGACGCCGTGCGCATGCGCCGACGTGTGGCAGGCGCTGGTTCCCGACATCTATGCACACTTAGCGTGGGCCCAGCGCAGCAAGAACCAGCCGTCATGCTGGAAGGATCGACCTACAGTTATGGTCGCTAATGTGCCGACTGTGTGACCTTCTAGTGCTTTCATCTTTGCAACTACTATATCCCTTATACTTCCTGACCTTCCCGCTTCCACCTTCCTTATTCTGCATATAACCTGATGCTGGTGTAAATGTTTACAGGCAACTTTCCGTAGGGAAATCGATACCTCAAAGCTAACGCTATCCGTTTTTGATTCTATATTTGTACAAAGACACTACAGAAAGATTAATCTGATTTCCTTTCCAAAATTAGAATAATGTAATCATAAATCCTTTAATGAATGAAGGAAATAACAAGTATTTTATCTAACAAGAATTCTTAAGATAGTAATCTTAAGATCGTATTCTCTGAAAGGGAGTTCTATTTTAACCTGGTGGTTTTTTCAAGTGTTGGCCTCATATAGTGTATTTGCAAACGTTTCTTCTAGTGTTGTCAGGCAATGGCCCATCGCCTGATATCTTCGCTAGACTTCTCTTCACCCTCTTTCTACGAATTCAATCCGCTGTGATATTACTCAGGCCGTTGCTATTCCATAAAACCCAATCAACCTATCCCATCTAGTCAGCGAAATGCGACCTCATTACAAAACAGATGATCTATCTCTATTAGCCTAACATCATTTTCAAATAGTCTGAGACTGACAAAGATAGACCTTTACGAAGATAGTAGTATTCAAAAACAAATCTACAAATTTAATGGCAAACTATTGAATTAAATGATAATAGCGTGACATAATTTTTTAATGGTTCTATATCCGGTTGCTCACAGATATTTGAATCAAATTTTTCAGAATGATGAATTAGAATTATTGTAATGACAGGATGGTTGGATCTGACAATGATTGCTATCCGCAAATGATGAGCGAGGAGGAGAGAATAATCTCACGAGGCCCTGATATTGTTTCAGTGGTGTGAAGTGGGCAAAATGTATTGAGACAAACATTAGACCCTCTGAAGATGAGTTTCTGGGAAGTGGCTTTACATTGCCAGTGAAATATATGAATTTGTAAGTACCCATCGAGAATGTGTGGGGACTCAGTAAACCACTACCCATTGTTGAACAACTGGTAGGTGCCATAACCATAGAATACAAATCCGTGGTATACAGTCTAAAAACCATTGTTTACTATATACCCATGCCGTATATACTGTAAACACTGTTTCGCCATATAACATAAAAAATCTGTACGGACCACTGGTCCGTAAACTAAAATACGGACCACCTTGCCGTACACATTTATTAAGATATTGGTTGTTAATTTAAATAGAATTAATGATTTTTAAATTTCGGGTATATAGTAAATATTTAACGTCCAACCATGCTCGATGATAATTTACAGTTTGTACGGAACTCGGCGTAAACGCCTCGGTCCATACAAACTGCAAATTACCATCTCGTTCTGTGAATTGTACAGCATGGTCAGGACGTTCTATATAAATACGGGACGCTCCTTAGTCCTATAGGGCATAAATATTGTCCCTATTGAAATACACTTAACTATGGTAATTCCTGGGTTTAATTTACTCGGGAAGATGGATGAAAAATACAAGAAACGACGGTTTTGTGGACAGGCGGCTCTGTAAACCACTCGAGGTTCACGTCGTAATACTGATAAACCTCTCGCGGTATACGAGCGCCTGTTCACAAAGCCATCGATTATTGTCTATGTATATTATATTCACAATCTACCAATTTTGAGAGATATCGTACCTCTAATAATTGCCTGAGGAATATAGATGTAGACGACTTGCGCTGGTGCATTAACATCTGGTACCGTTCGCCGTAATTTGTCATGTATTAATTCGCCTTCCTTACCATCGTCCTATAGAAACTGACGGAAAGGACACAGTTTGGCCCTTACTCGTGAGCCGTGTGTACCTCACGTTGGATGGTGCTGATGTTTAATTACCATATTAATCACACGTCTGTCTAGTCAACTCACACTGAACCCATAGGTGTTAGGCCTAAGAGCAGCCGACTGTTGCGCATTGCCTACATGTATTTCCTTTTGGGAGGCTTTTGAAGGATTGTATTTTCAGAGGAAGCTCGTTGAAGTCGGAGAGAATATTTGGAATGTTTCTATGTTTCACTGTTCACTCGGCATGCTTTGTAATATTGTAGACTCGATAGGATGAACTCGTCACATCACACGTACGTATACGTTAATTCTTGATGTGTATTTTAGTACCAACCGAGCCTTTTTATGGTCTCTAGTCACAATTAAATAACATCGAATAATGTATATAATTGGTATTTAAATTCTGAATTACATTTATTAACATTGGTGGTTTAACTTCTTCATTTCGTATACATCTTTGTCCGTATTCTATAACTCAAATATACACATAGGTATTGGAGGCCGTCAGCTCAAAGTGTTCAAATGAAATAGGCAAATGGACGTACTTTCATGGAATGCTAGTCAACTCGTGCCTTAGCCAACTCGTACCTTAGTCAATTCGGGTTTTTCGTCCTTTTTCTGGTCAACTCGTCCTTTTTCATTAAACATGGAGTAATCCTGGATGTATATACATCAAAATGTTCCGAAACATCCGCTGAACACAAATAAAGCTTTTATTCATGCATACTACTAAGTATTAGCGCGTACCGTTAGCTAGAAGTTGCCGCGAAATTACTATGTGACTCAGGTGCAAATGTATTTTCATGATTGAAATTTATGAAATGAAATTGGAATGTACTCGTATGTTTATGAAATGAAAATGGAATGTACTCATACTAATATCAAATTCAGGTAAACAATTGCTATTTAACATCATATAGATGTTATCTATTATATAATTCAGTTATATATAGGTGTAAGGCAATTGGAAAACAAAAAGGACGAGTTGACTAGGGAAAAGGACGAGTTGACCAAAAAAGCACGAGTTGACTAAGGGACGAGTTGACTAAGGCACGAGTTGACCAGTCACCCTTTCATGAGTGTGGGGGGGGGGAGGATACCCGTATTGATACCTCGACATTATTCTCATAAGTCAGAAGACAGCGCCTTCTAATTAATATGATATTTGTTCCAGTCTCACCTTGCCTTTGTATGGGCCTGAGACTAATGACAACCCTTGTACCCGAGACTACTGCTCAACGCTGGGATCAGTATCACTACACTAGTGTGGCCCCTCTGCTTTTATACATAATACCCAGCAAGTAAAATACATGTCATGCTTGATGACTAGATTATGTCACATACTAACACCTGTAGTAATGTGACCATGAACCAAGTTACTATTTACCTATCTAGTCCATAAATGGTGCTACTGAGCTTTGTTTTGTTTCATTCTTCTATTATGTCTGAATAATGTGCATTATTTATATTCAATAAAGAACACAGAGATATATCCACTACATAAATGGCTTTTCCTTTAAACTATTTTCTGTATTTTTATGTGAATTTATTGTCATCTAGAAATAGAGCACTGCCGTAGGACATTTATCCTCAGAAAGGCGTATACGCAAAGTCCCAGTACAAATATCCGAGCTGTTTCTAAGAACAATATGTATAGCATCTATCTTTCCACTGTTCAGGCATGAATGTTATTCGTGCGAGAATTTGAGCGAGATAAATACAGGCCGAGTGCTCTGATCTGCCATCACTGATTGCTACCCTGGCGACGGTGCAAGCAACGGAGGATGCCGATCAACCAGGACTGCCCTAAACCCTCTCTGTGTTCTCCTCTACAAATCCCCGATATTCCAAAAGTCTGGAAGGGACGGTATGAAGGGCTCTGTATTTAAAATCTGGCCAAATCGATTCTTGATTCTGAGTTATATTTTTGATACGATGAGAAAAACGGGAGACTGCCTTGCGGGTTAGGATGATTTTTTTTCTAATTATTAAATATCTATTCATTCTGTTAATGCACAGTTCTTGCGGGAATAGATAAATGGATGTATAACCGGGTCTGGTTACCGTATACAAATGATAACAAATGAATTGGGTGATAAATGAAAACGAGAGATAGATATGAACACTTTTGTATACCACAGCATTGCACCCGGCCAGATTGTCATGGATCGTGATGAGTAAGGATAGGGTTAACTCACTGTTAGTGTGAATATTCATGATATTCTCTGCATGTATATATTTTTTGGGAAGTATGTTTATTAGAACAGCCTGTCAGTTATTATGTATGACCTCTGTTATCTAGATGCCATTCCAAGCCTAATAATATTGGACGAAATGTGATGTACATGTATATTAATATTTTCCTGTCGACTATTTGTGAAAGAAGTGTTTGACATGTCGAATAATATGTCTTTCGTAATTAGATCAGAGGATGTTCATCATTCATAAGTATAAAAATGATTTGATCAAATCCTATATTTACACACATGGAATGTGTATACGTGTTATCTCATATGTATCAGGGACCGACATCGATGTATCGTGATGATATTCATGCGGTATCTAGTATTGTATTCATGTTTGTTTCTTATCACATTCCTCATTATCCATCCATTTCCTGACCTCATATAGGTGTTTGAGATACAGATCTAGACATATTGTAACTCTTACTACATCCTTCAGTAACATCAAAGGAATGTCTACAATATGGGCTTTAAAATTGTATGTTGTTCCTGTGTCTTAAGACCATTGTTTCACTATCCTGTGGCTCATTTGAAAAACTAGTTATCGCCTCTCACTCCCTGTTTCTCTGTCACCAGGCCAACCCACTGCAATACTACAGACATGTGATCTGCTTCATTCTATTGTAGGTGCCTTAATGAGTTTTTGCTCTTTGCGTCCTCCTTCCCTTTCTCTTTCTCTCTCTCTCTCTTCTCTCTCTCTCTCTCTCTCTCTCTCTCTCTCTCTATCTCTCTCTCTCTCTCTATCTCTCTCTCTTTCTCTCTCCTTCTCTCTTTCTCTCCCTCTCCCCCCTCTCTCTCCCCCTCTCTTTTTCGCCCTCTCTGTCTTTCTGTTTTCTCTCTTCCCTTCCCTTTCTTTCTGCTATCCTGTCTCTTTTTCTCTCTCCCTCCCTGGAGGTCATTGTTCCTATTTTTGTGGTATCGTTAGCTATAATCGGATCGCAAGATTATTTTAGCAATCCGACTGGAAAATCATTTCTCCCGTAATATCGGATCGTATTATGTGGCATCGCTATTTTCATGTGGTATCGCTGCTTTTTATAATGAGATAGTGATACAACAATCCAATTGAATGAGACAGGGAAAATTCTTTAGTTTTGTAATTAAATACAAATGGCACCATAGTTTAAACTGGGCTTCCATCTATTTGTGTGGATAACTATTTGTTAGAATATCAGACTAGGCCGTTTTTACCCAAATGGACTGAAGTGATACGATCTGCAAACAATTTGCCTAGGTATAAAGGTCCGCATAAACATCATCGTTAAATGCCACATTTTACTTGGCTGTGTGATTCCGAAGCGATCCGTTTAATTTCAGGAGCTATGTATAAGCCCTCGGGTTGCTATTCTATGATCTGAAATGTATCGCAAACGTGGAGCAACACTCTATCTGTCCATGTTTATCTCTTAGCATATATCCCTTGATGTCTCCCTATATGTTTCTGGTTTTTTTATCTGAAGTTTTTTCTGTCCCCGGTAATGTGATTTATACTGTAATTTTATTAATATTTATGATATACAGCTATGTGCGATATCACCCTCTTAATGCCTTTTATTATGGTGGTCTTTGCTCTTTTTTCATTATTAATGTCTGCATGTGAACCATTTCCTGTCACAGCTCATCTCGACGTGCTCCCTAAAGGCCATAAACGGTAGATAACCCGTTCAGAGTCGGGTGGGGCTTTTTTTTAAGAAATAATCTATTGTTCAGTGAAGGAGGAGTGACTTGAGGTTGAAATGTCCACTCAGGGGAAGATGTTTGTCCTGTGCACATGTCCGTTATTCAATAGCCAGGGACGCGGTGAAGAAGACAAATGTCCTGCTTTTGTCTTATCGTCAGGCATGATTTGTTTCCTGACATCACAATGACCAGGAAACAAACGCTGACGAGGGGCCTCCAACACGTACCTACTGGTGGTATTGATTGTGGGTGGGGCACAAAAGGCACTCGTCATAGTCCCGCACCAAGCGGCTGTTTCCGGAAAAGCCCCAACGCGCATGTCTGCACACTATTCGGTAGGGATGACCACTTCCGGTACTGTGCTTGGAAACCGACCCGATATTTACTTTAGTACTCTGGCAGCGAAACAATAACACGCACCACATGTAATATTCATGGTTGCGTCATGTTTTTCAAATTCGCCAAAAGTGAATATTCTTGTTATCTTTCGACATCAAAGGTAGGGAACCAGATTCAATCTGCATGAAAGGGCGCTTTGGTAAGAGGTCGCGGCTTTCCAGTTCGGCCAAAGTCACGCCTTATGTAGGGTCGGCAAGTGTAAGATCTGTCTGTGTTTCATGGATGAAGGGAAATGTGATGATGAGGAATCAAGAGACTACATCTATTCGATTAGTTCAATCTATACTATCATTATTCACATCAGATTAACATTGTCGTATATTGATTATAACATGGAAACGTCATTTCCAATAGAGTAAGAACATTGAACTACATGCAAGTAATCAACGAACAAGTATCAAAGTAAAGAATTATAGATAAGAACTTGTTAAGATGTGTACTCTTATTGATAGAATAGCACAAACAAAGAAATCTAGCATATGAATATGAAACTTTGAGTGGGCTATTCGAGTATATATTGTGGATGTGCAAGACTGACAGGTATTCATACGATCTTCAGCTGGTCAAAGCCATTAGTGTAGACCCTATGTACTTCACTTGAAATAAGAGAAATACGAAGTGATTACACGTCTACTAACTAGTAACGGAAACTATGAGGGGAATAATTTAAAGGTATGTGGCCTGTTTACTAAACTTTGAGCACATCCAAGATGTTATATCCGATAAACCCTTCTTATTGGTTAAGCATTATTCCCTTAGTTTTTCCACTGAGCATAAACTCGTGGGCTCTGATTTTAATAACCAAGCGTTCAACATTACTTTGAAAAGAGGAAGCGGAAGTCACGTTAGAGGTGAATAATGGTAGCAATACCGGCGGGTAATAAGGCCAATATCAACCTCCTGTAACGCTGTTACATCCGCTGTTCCTAATATGAAATACGGATCTTGAATACATAAACCATACTTCAAATATATAATATAAGAGCCTATGTATATAAACACATGTAGGGAGGTAGTTTTGGCTAGATTATTACATTATGGGGCGTGGATTTAAAGTCAATTGCGGGTAGTTGGGTTATTTCTAAATTCTATTGAGTTTTGCAAATAACTCCGGATAATATAAGTCCCATATATCAGTAAATAGAAAATGCAAAAGAAATGGCAGGTCACCGTACTAACTTCTATGGGAGTGCCATCTGAAAATATAAGACCTTAACTATTGGTGTCTATGGGAAAATGCAATATTTTGACTTTGTGGCTAAATAACACTGATGTTCTATTGCTATATTTAAATAATTCTCGATTCTGATAGTTTGGAACATATGCAAATGAGAAATGCTAAAAAAATAATATGTCACCATACTAACCTGTATGGGAAGGCCATCTGAAAAGATAAGTGCTTAACTATTGGTGTCTATGGGAAACTGCTACATATTCATGATACCAGATCGCAGCACCAGTGTAAACTGAGTAGCAACACGGGGAGCAGCGATACCTACCCGCATTTGTCTTTAAGCTTTTCACTTTTAATGCGAACTTTCATCTATAGAATATCTTATTTTCCACGATACTATAAGGCCATTATAATCCCCTGTAATCCTCCCCAAGGAATAGATTAAAAATATCTGCTGCAGTAGTGTCTATATTGACAATCCGTAAGTAGATGAACACTTATCTGGTTATGCCTACTTATATTTCACTAGCAAAATTTCGATTTCGATTATCTGGAAGCCTTTTTCATAAATGTTGTCACAAGATGAAGTTATCGGAATTAGACTATAATCATGTTATCTTAAAAATGTATATTAGTATTCGGTGGAGTCTACGGACCTCAATAATTAGTCTGGCACTGACGTCGCTAGAAAACACGGGCAATAAATAGATAAAGATAGATGGGGCATTAGGTAGGATGCAGGAGTGGATTGGGGAGAGCAACTTCATGAGGAAAATATCAGGATAAGGCGCTGAGTAGCATTTCAGTATCTGAAGTTTCAGTTCAAATTTGCCCTCGGTAGGTCATGTAGGGTTCCAGAATATGGCAGTAGAAAATCAGAGATGCAAACCTGAGATCTAACACACTCACAGAGAAGGCTCTTTTCCATTGGCCGACAAAAATGGTGTAGATTTTCTGTGTTCTCCTGATAGTCTATTTACATTTTGCATCAGCAATGCTAAAGGTCCATCGGTGGTTCCTGACTGTATATCAGTGATGGTCAATGGAAATAGGCTATTAGGAGAACACCAAAAGTCCACACCATTTTCGTCGGCCAATGGAAACGGGCCTAGAGGGTGTGGGAAGAAATCTATGTTGCACTGAGTGGAAATATGACTCATTTTATTATCATTAGCTTATTTCATAAGATAATATTTCTATCTTGATTTCAACCGCGACAAAATCAGGATAAACCTGAAATATCACGCTGCATCCCTGCGATCCTTCAACAGTTTCTTATGACTGTATTTTATAATCGTTTTCCAAACTTTCATGCATCTAGTAGGTCCTGGATTTTCCTATTAAAAAAAAAATTGTATATATATATATATATATATATATATATATATATATATATATATATATATATATATATATATATATATATATATATATATCAATTTGAAGAACATCCTGATGTTGCCTCGGTAAACCTTCATTTGGAGAGGATGATAGAGACCGTGTGGGATCAGACAGCCTCAGATTAGAGATAATTAGCCTTTCTGGTTTGTTCATCCTTGAACGGCGTGTTTCATCGTAATGCTTTATAACCTCCTGTTACTTTACATAGCTATTATACGTATGCTTCTTATCACAATGGCTAGTATAATATGTTAATGAGTTGACTGGTCTTACTTTTTAAGCCTGGAGTTTCTTTAAGATCTGCCAAACCTTTTTTGAGGAATTCGCATAATAACTATCCTTGCTATTTTCTTGTATCTGTATGGGAAAACATGTTAGTCTATTTCTGTGCAGTTTTATCACCCATAGGTGACATTGAGTGTCCCGCCAGGAGGATGAAACGGTAACTGATGCGATTTATCACCCACGTATATCAGGCTCTTTCTCTCTCATACTCTTTATTCCTAATCCTTTTTTCATTATTTCAAATCACGCCTTTTAAAACAACGAGCCTACTAAAGCGACTACTTCAATTAACAAATATCGATGATTACATTAGGTGTAATGGAACATTGCGTAATATTTCGAGGTGCTGCCATCTAACCACAACAGAAAGGTCTGTGACCAACCATCCGCCATCTTTACCTTTCTCTGTTCAGCTGAAATGGCCAGTCACGATATCCCCCCCCCCCCTCATCCCTGTATAACATGTACTATGTTTAATGCCGTGTTATCTTTATGCTGATGGAGGTTTGACAAAATAAAACAAATTTATTAACCGCAGCTACGTGTATCATCTTTTTTATTGCAGTAGGTTATGTGTGACGCGCGCATAGGTCTACAGATCTCCAGACATGAAAGACAATATATACTTCCATGAAGTTTCGCATCACATATGATAGAACCATCACCCCTTTGCTTTTTAAAGGTTTTTTGAATGATTTTATTATCAAAATACAATTGTTCTGTGGGCTTCAGCCTATCTAAAGTCCCCATGCATTGTATATGGAGAATGGTATGGTTGATAAATAGGCAGGGAATTATGTGTAAAGACAGATGGGTGTGCGACGGGTGTCCAGATGATTGGACCCACGCTGGGTGTATCGAAAATGTGATTTTAAAAAGTTTACAATCGCAATTGCTGATATAAGATTCGGATTTTCCATGGACTGACAAATGGCAATTGACAAAAAAAGGTGGTATCCCCAATGTGAAGACATGAGAATAATCAGACAGTGGGATATAAAAGGGTAAATGAGCGTAAATCATTTCCGCTGTACGCTGGTGAAAAGTGACGGAAAAGTGATTACCAATACGATGGGTACATATGTGCGCCCTTAGTGCCTTGTATACGCCGAAAACATATATCATCAAACTAAAAGATTTATCATCTGTGTTGGAAGCTGAAACAAGCAAGACGGGACGAAGAACAGCTGCCGTTTAGAAGACTACTAAGAAGACTCCCTCCATACAGACTATACTTTATATATATTTTTTATAAAAATCACTTTTAATCAAAAGTGATTGATTCTTGCAACACCTGCTTTGAGTTTTCTTTGTACACCAGCCTAACAATAGTTCCCAATACTTTTAAGTTTTCAGATGGTGTTGGACGCATCAAGTAATTACTCTTTGAATGGGGAGGCCACATCCCTATATCCTACATCACTACATCACTACATCCTACATCACTACATCCTACATCACTACATCCTACATCACTACATCCTACATCACTGCATCCTACATCCCCTCATCCTACATCCCAACATCCTACATGACTACATTCTACATCACTACATCCTACATCCCTACATCCTACATCCCTACATCCCCACATCCCTACATCAAATTGAGTGTAGACTATTGCGGGCATTTGGGGGAGTCTGTTTTGCCTTTCGAAATTGTCCAGGAAGTTGATATTTGGTGCAGGATGCGTCCACTCACTGGTCTCCTGCCTGTCACAGTCACCACCAACGGACAATCTCTCGTACAGCATCATATAGGTCAAACGTAAGAGATTCTGTACGAGGGATAGACCCTGCCCTGGACGACATGCCTTCTTAAACCACATTAGACGACAATCACCCAGAACCTCGTCCCTCGCCTCGTATCTCGTATCGTCCAGGTCAATTCTCACTCGTCCGATGTTAAACAGACCCCAGGTTCCTACCTTGAGCTGCCCAGTCTTTAAGGAACATCATGTGTTTTATCTGAGTGATAGTCCCACACAGGAGCCTTGGGTACGTGCGTGGCTACAGGCACTCAGAAGAGATAGGCAATCTGAACCCGGTGTCATGAGTTGCATCATTAGGCAATCACTGCCTTCCAGTTGACTGTAGGTGCAGCCCTCACAAGCCGCCAGGTACAATCAGGGAACCAGCAACACCACTCTCACACCAGGTGGCCTGATGTCGGTCTCAGGGAGGCGTCGCAGACTCTAGCGCCACCCCGCGGCAGTGACGCAGTGCTTATTAATCTTCCATCACATTCCGAGTGAGAGACAATGCGCCCAATGACCTGGAGCAGGGACTGAAAGGGAGCTTTGTCTCCTACCTTTAAAGTCGAAGCTTTCTCTGCTGTGCTCCAGCACCCCATAGTGGAACACTTGTGGGTCCAATTGTATGGATGTGGAATGTATGGTTTGAGTAATGGGCTGAGCTGCTCTGTGGTTTCACATCAAACCAAGAGGGCTTATCTAATTGTATATAAACACTTAGCATATCCCCTAGCATTGTTACATTCTAAGACGCATATTCAATATCTTTATTCTAAGAAACGTTAAGGTCTCTGTCTAGCGAAAATCATCTCCTTTCTTACAGCATATTCCCCTTCTCAATTCTGGATTTACCATTGTGGCTCTTCACTCGGCTTTCTTCTCGTCGTGCCTGCTAGATGGCACCAAGGATTGGCCTCCGGTGGTAGGGTGGGGCAGAGGAATCTTTATTGGACTAATCACATTCGCCACTCTGAATTTAGTCGGGAATTATTCAGAGCATCGCATGTCCCGTACTCTCCTGGGCGCATGCGCGTCACCAACGTCCGATAGAAGCCCCCAGACATAAACCAAATGAACCGCTTCAAAAAGACGGAGAATTGCCTGGAATTGTTTCAGTGAGTTTGGTTTTCTTTTGTATTTTTTTTGTGAGTTGAGACATGCTGATCTAAGCAACCGTGTAATTTTACATGCGAAGTCTTTTTGGGAAACAAGGGAAAGCTGGCATTTTTGTGATAGGAATTATTAGTTCCAAAGGGTCGTTTTTCTTAAGTGTACTTAATGAGGTGCGGCTTTTCTTACAATAGGGGACATTTATCAGGAGTTAGGTGTGATTAAGTGACGGGCTATTTGTGATGCCTACATTGTCTTACACTCTAGTCCTGGATTTTCTAAATATATTTTGTACCCCACCCTCCATCTAAGAAAGGCATGAATATTTTATCTATTCTGCTATTGATGTAAAGATATTTGGATATGTTAAATTATGGTATTATATTTTTTATTGCTACGGCAGTATAGACGGCATTGCCAGTGATTAGGACTATCTTTAAACAATGATTACTTCGAACATAGAAAAACCTGGACACATTAAAACCATGGTATACACGTGAATGTGTTGTATGTGTTAAATACCACGCCTATTGTAATGACTGAACGTTTTTATCACCAGAGACATTTCACATCCAGTTCCCCTCTGCCATCCATTCCATGACGAAAACCAAACAGATGGTGTGTTTGATATCTGTTGCCCCTTTTTGTGCGTAGTTCTCTTTTTATCTGTGAGAGCCCCTGCCCCCTCCGTCCTCCCTCTTCCCCTGTCCGACGCCACAATCACACCATGATAGATAGTGCGCATGCGCGTTTTACTCACAATTAGTGCTGGTAGCCGACTGGTAATCAAGCGACGCGCATGATTTAGCTGGGTACTAGCGGCGGCCATAATCCGCCGCTATAGCCGCATTACAGATGGCGGGGTGGGCACAGAGAACAATGATGGAAGCTCTAAGAACACCTGATGTATAGGATATGTTTTAAAGCCCGCGTCGCGTAATAAGATCAAATATTAATTATGGAATTGGCGAGGGCGTCGCTGCCAGTGATCTATCAGAGCAGCCCCATGCCTCACCAAGTCTTAAACGAATCTGTGTCGCCTCCATCTATTTTAATATCAGTTGAGTCCAACCAGCCCCACCCAACACCCCCCAGGACCACCGCCACCACCTATGGTAGAAGTCCCATGGCACCGGCATCCCTCGTGGTTATCTGTCATAGCTACCTGTCAGAGAAAGAACGCTCCAGCCTCAATTGGTCGGGAATTAGCTGCATTTTAATCACAATGATGCGCACAGAGGCGTCATTATTGACGGTGAGTAAAGTGATTGGGTCATTAGAGCAACCATTATAGATCGGAAATAAGGAATAAGACAGGGACATACATTAAGTTTATTCGCATATGTATAGCTCACGTTGGGAATGAACGTGGGTGGCTTCAACATATGTTTTATACATATATGATATATATATATATATATATATATATATATATATATATATATATATATATATATATATATATACATATGTTCATGCAAGTGTTAAGATATCTCCAAAACATTTAAGATATTTCCCAGCTAACTAGACCTAGTCATTTATGAAACCATGACTTTCAACAAAGTTTGAGAGCAAATGATCAAAAACACAATTTCTTACGGGATTCTACAATGGCCATATCCCCTAGGACTTCAGTGGTGGAACTACAAACAATTGTGAGGAAAAAATGTGTAATTCTTTGAATCACACAAATCAAATACACAATAAAATGATCAAACAGCAGATGATGAAATGATAGACGATGTGGTAATCAGCCGATAAACAACAGTAGTCTCGATATGCACGTGGGTACTCAGGATGAATAGTTAATTACCCGAGGTACTTATCTAGTACTGAAGGGGAATTGATGTCCCTCCGAGCCTAGGGCACTATGATGGTGCCCTAGGCTAACAGGGAGAGTGCTCAGAGACAGAGAGCCACAGTTCATAATAGCTGTAACAGCAGTGTTAACAGCCCATTCCTTCAGTCTTGCTTATCGGCTCTCTGCTCATCCTGGGTGTCGGCTTGAGATCTCTCTCCGCTCTCCCCACTGAAGCCTCGCCAACCAGGGGCCCGTTTCATATTCTAGGACCGTGCATGAAGACCCCTTTCTGCACCCCATACAAGGGTTATCATTTAATAATAATAACTAGGTCTGTTCGCTAACACAGTATCAGTCATCCATAAGGTCGTCCATAAGTGTTGATTAGAATTGACCCACATCGTCCCTGGGTTTCTATGGCTTAGAGAAAAGCGTCTACATGTGCGGTCTTAGATTAAGAAACGGGCCCCTGGCTTTTTATTCTCCCTCATCTCCTTTGTCCCTCCTCATCCACCGATCCTCCCTCACCACGTTAGGAGGTCAGTTAGGATGCCTCAGCACGCTGGACCCTCATTGGGTCTCTGCCTACGTGCTCCCTACACTTGGGCCACCTGACCATCTCAAGACTCGATCCGCATTCCTTTGTCAGGCTATGCGTTGTCTGGCGTTATCCAACAGGCGATTCCATTCACCTGCAGCACCTGGGGAAGGTGGAAGACCGCGACATGATTGTATGCGAATCAGTACCTGAATTTAAAAAAAAAAACAAAAAAAACTTACTATGTGTCGCAGGGCAACATTCTCGTCCTGGAAGGAGCCTTCCTCGTCACCGTCCGGCCATCTAAGATGATTTCTCCAGCTCTGGCCTCAGTGGTTCTACTCATTAAGGCCTCGGCTTCCTAGGATATTTTTTCCGTTAGAACTTAGGAAACTTATACAGTTGTCACCCCTGCCCGATAGGTAGATCCCTTGTTACTGTTATGCCTTGGGGCCCCCCTCTCCCCTTCTCACTTCAGGTACCTGTTTCACTAGTTTCGTGACAAATGTGTTAGACAGACATGAAAAGCGGCACCAACCGTGCAAGCAAGAATGAAGTTCACAGGCGGAATCAAGCCTAACAGCGACACTACAGAGCCAGTAACAAGGCAATATCTAATTATCATGAAACCGGACACACCATGCTTGGGGTCTGTCTTGTCCTAAGGACAGCTACTTATGTTGTCACGAAACTAGTCAACCCCAATCTGTCTGTATGGTGTCACAGACTCCATCTAGACATGTCACAAAACTAGTGAAACAGGGACCTGTTGCAGTAGTTTCGTGACATGTCTAGATGGCGTCTGTGACACCATACAGACAGATCACAAGATTGCAATCGATGACATGCGGAGTTTCACTCACTTCTCGTAGGAATTAAGCAATGACGCTTTAACATGAGTAGGGGATACATATATAAGCTATAATCGTTCCAAATATTAAGAAGATTGAGCACTCCGATTTTCTGATATTTGCTAGTCTTTTTCCGCTGTTGCTTGCACTGTTGGTGCCGCTGTTGATGTCTGTCTAGGCCTATTGTCATGAGCCTACTGAAACAGGTCCCTGGTCCCTGGTCGGTGGTGTGACTCCTTCTGTCCCGCACTGGGTTCACCTTCCTCATCTTGTCTCATTCATTCTGCTGAGGCAGAACTCAACACCTCGTCAACAGCAGTCGCCATCTTGCTAAGGTGCAGAAGCTAGGCATGTGGGCTTCACCTGCCTCCATGGCCGTGTATTTATGGGGAGAATTCCGGTCTTCGACATTTGCCTTTTCATGAACTTTTCATTTTTATACACTGTTATATTGTGTTATACCATTCAAATTGTCATTTGTCATCAAGTGAAAAATCAAAATTGTTCGTCCACAGTTCTACCTCATGTATTCATTACGAAAAATAACACTGTGGCTCTTATCTTCGGGATAATTGTTGCAGTTATACAATACCCAGCTATTAAATACCATGAGAACGGCCGTCCATCTTTGTAACCGAAAACACTTTGCATCTCAATGGAAAACAACAACAAAAACAAGGTTACAATTGCCATTTTAGTGGTTAAATCTGAAAGACATGATGGACCAGCTCACAACATTATTCTTTACGCAGGTCCCCTTCACGTTTTGCCAATCATCCACTTTTATGTCTCTAGCAGTAAATACAATTATGAAAAGAGGGGGGCGATTTCCCAGAGTCTCTCGCCCTGAAAAAGAGTTGAAGCCGCCCTTTCAATCGCTCTAAAAGCTAAAAACATGGAGCCTTAAGTTGTGCCTTTGCGATGTTGACTATTTCCTGTGCAATGGTTGCCACCGATGTGCTTATAATTCGAAATATGTAAATTACAAAATACAGGTCTTACGGAATATCTCGTGCGCCCGCTCGGGTTTTAGTGGTTTCAATTGTTGGAACGTTTTATGTCGATAGCCATATTGTTGGAATCTCGACGCTCATTTCCTTGTCACACTTAAAGGAGGACATACCCGCAGACCGTGACGACCGTATGTAGGCGTCATTGAGTCATGAGGAGAATGGATTAGTAGACAACAGCGGTCATAGGAAATCACCAGCTTACCACGGCGAGAATACGCGGCACGACGATGATAAGATGTCCAGTGGGTCCAGAAATGCAATCGGAAATTCTGACATAAAACAATTGTCTTCATTCAGCGGGTAGGTCATTTCCATTCGATAGTTGCGGTTCTCTCATGAAATGCGGTTCTTTCATGAAATGCAATACAGTGCGCCCTATACCTGATGAAATGCATTGTTTGTTGATGCAATTTGTCCTTCCTGGCATTTTTCAACTACCGTATTTAAGTATTGCGAGCTGGCGCTCATCCTAAACGGCTATTGATGTTGCATAAATTTGAAGTCGGTATTCTGTTTCGGTGCTTACTAAAACTAACCAGCTGCTTTCAAAGTAGCTCTATGTAGTAATATTGACGGAAATTGACTGTAATGGTGTAACCTTACACTGTAAAATAAAATATACGTGAATTATACGTTTCTTTCCTTGCAACTGGGGTGCCATTGAAATACCGTACATTTTATGAAATTACGGGCGATCGTAATATTTTTCTGACCATATTTCGTAACTGTAATAAACCGTATTTTGACTACGGTTGTAACCAGTAAATATAAAATTGCACAACTTAAATAGACATACAATACAAATGGCCCATTATTTTGCATACTTCATAAACCTTCTTATATTTCTACATACATATTTAGAAGACTTTCGTTATTACGACATAACTTCGGGACCTGACCAAACTAGTCGCATTGGAGAGGTGGTCGCCTTACCGCGAGTTTGGTAAGGGGTGGGGGGAGGGGCATGTTGGGATAGAGGTATTGCTTTGAATAAACAAAAGTGTTGTATTTAATAAGGGAAGGTGTGAAAGACCGACTAGCTATTTGTTAATGAAGAAGGGATGAAAGGATAAACCTGAAAGGTGTCTGCTCTATAGGATGCCTATGGATATGTGGGTGGCCATATTGCTGAGAGGGAATCTGACAATTTGGTCCTGGAAGAAGTGGTCATCAGGCTATATGGTCGAATAATGAGATTGTCGCATTTCTAAACGTAAAATGACGGGGGAAAGTGGTGCAAAATTCAAGAATCGCTGCCGGTAATCGTCAGGTGTAAACGCTGGGTTAGGGAGATAGTAGGACGTGCCCCAGCGTAGTCGCATAATTTGTGTGATCATTGATCCTGAATTTTATAGAAATAGGCCTACGAACATCAGGGTCTATCCATCTTTCCTTCATAAACTGATTCAAGATAAGGAAAATATCTGAATTCCCTGTTTTAGATAATGGTTAAAGGCCTAGCGTCCACCTACTACGATAGAAATTTAGACATACCGATATGACACCGATACAAAAAGCAAATATCGGAGACATATCGGGAAGTTGCAAAATCGTAAACATATGTCTAGACATGTCAATTCACCACGCATCGTCAGAGGTAGGCCCCCATTTTTCATCGGTGCCTAAAGCCGGGCCCCCACCTACCACGATGGTCTACGACATACTGCCCGATTGCTACGCCCAAATCGCGACCTATCGGGAGGTCCCCGATAGTTTCAAATCGTGGACATGGTTTGAAATCGTAGAGCGTAGAAACGCCTTTGGAGGACCAAAAACATAAACCATGGTCACGATTGCCTCATGACTCAATCAGTGTATCAATCTAGATCTCAGGCATAGTTTTATTATTGAAATATACCATAATTTCTAGAAATATTTAATGAATCTGAATAATCTCTTAGAGGTATTTACAACATATTACGATATTAGTTTTCAGACACTAAGAGCCGGCCCCCACCTACCACGATGGTCTACGACATACTTCCCAATAGCTACGATTTGAAATGCCCAAATCGCGACCTATCGGGAGGTCTCCGATAGTTTCAAATCGTGGACATGGTTTGAAATCGTAGAGCGTAGAAACGTCTTGGGAGGACCAAAAACATAAACCATGGTCACGATTGGCTCACGATTCAATCGGTGATTCACTGTAGATCTCATGCATGATTTTAATATTGATATATACTATAATTTTGGAAATATTTAATGAATCCGAATAATTTTCTACAGCTACCTACGATATATTATGACATTATTTTCAAACACTAAAACAATCAAATTGAATAATATAACTGAGGTAGAATAATAATTCCGATATAAAACTATTATTTTCAGACACTTAGACTTCATCAAATAATATCATAATTACAGCGATTATACATCTACATGCGCCCTACCTATTTCCAGAATTACATAATTCTTCACCAATTATTCTATCCACAAGAGATATTTTCCTGTTAAATTACTTCCAATGGGCTACTACAGCCTATGAAATTTCCAACATGTTGGAAGTTATCGTGACCTCTACGATTGGCGTTTTCTATCGCAGCCTATCGTGGGGTATCGTAGAGTGAATTGCAGAAACCTGTTCCACCTACCACGATTTAAGCTTAACTCGTGATAGAATCGGAATGGTGTCGGGAAGGCCGTCGTAGGGCCAATCGGGAGCAGAATCGTGGTAGGTGGGGGCCGGCTCTAAAACTATCAAATTGAAAAAAATAACTAGGGTAGAACTCTGTTATGAAACTATTATTTTCAGACCCTCAGACCTAACCAATTAATACCATATTTACAGCAATCATACAACATTATACGTTCTACCTAATTCCAGAATTTGATAATTTTCCGCCAAGTATTTCACCCGCGAGAGATATTTTCCTTATAAATCACATACAATACCCTACGATAGGCTACGAAAATTCCAACATGTTGGATTTTATCTGGACCTCTACGATTGCTGTTTTCAATCGCAGCCTATCGTGAGCTGTCGTAGACGGAATCGCAGAAACCTGTTCCACCTACCACGATTCTGGCTGACCCCACGATAGAATCGGAAAGGTCTCGGTGCACCGGAAGGCCGTCGTAAGGCCAATCGGGACCAGAATCGTGGTAGGTGGGGGCCCGACTTAAGCCGGGCCCCCACCTACCACGATGGTCTAGGACATACTTCCCGATAGCTACGATTTGAAATGCCCAAATCGCGACCTATCGGGAGGTCTCCGATAGTTTCAAATCGTTGAAATCACAGAGCGTAGAAACGCCTTGGGAGGACCAAAACATAAACATGATCACGATTGGCTCACGATTCAATCGGTGATTCACTGTAGATCTCAGGCATGATTTTAATATTGATATATACTATATTTTGGAGACATTGAATGAATCCGAATGATTTTCTACAGCTATATATAATATATTATGTTATTATTTTCAAACACTAAAACAACCAAATTGAACAATATAATTGTGGTAGAATAATAATTCTGATATGAAACTATTATTTTCAGACACTTAGACTTCATTAAATAATATCATATTTACATCGATTATACATCTATATGCGCCCTACCTAATTCCAGAATTTCATAATTTTCCGCCAATCATCTCACCCACAAAAGAAATATTCCTGTTAAATCACGACAGTCTACAAATTTTCCAAAATGTTGGAAGTTATCGGAAGTTATCGCAGAAACCTGTTCCACCTACCACGATTTTGGCTGACCTCACGATAGAATCGGAATGGTGTCGGAAAGGCCGTCGTAAGGCCAATCGGGACCATAATCGTGGTAGATGGGGGCCCGGCTTTAATCGTAGAGACGTGGTCTACTGCCCCGATATTAGGTGACCTTCCAACGCGATTTATATTTTGCAATGGGAGGTCCGTCGTAGACCATATCGGCGCCATATCGTAGTAGGTGGACGCCAAGCCTTACGAACTTTCCACCAAGTAAACTCCACTATATCGCCTTCATTTACAAGATCACAATAAAATAAGCAGAAATGTTTACCCTAATGCCAGCGGAAATTTTAATCATCTGAAACTGCAGGTGCCAACCACTCATTCCACAAGGAAATCTCTCATTAAAAGGTGCAGTCATTTCAGTCCCCTGATGAGTTGTAATTCTTGCTTTGTTTTGCGTTACATGTGCCACAACATGGTATTTTAACGGCCCTTTACATCCAGGCACTCTCGCCCATAAAGTCATTCCACCCATGTAACTCTCGTCAATCACATGCATTTATTCAGCTTTAGTCCCCTTGTCTCTATGTGATGTGCAATTTCACAGCATCAGGTATTGCTGACACATAAACCGCTCCCAATGACCCATTTTACTGATCGTCAGAGAAAATTAATTCTTCTTAGAATGTGTTCTCATAAAAAAAAACAGCGCTGAAATAGTCGTCGCTAGCTTCACCTTGTCATGAAGAACCCCTAAATGAATCTGTTCCCCTAGAAAGGTTAATCCATCTGGTATTGTTTTGGGTGTGAGTAGGACATGTTATTGTCGATTTGTAGATGGGTACATCTATATTTGTCGACACTATGGGATCCAGTAACTTAAACCAAAGGGATCGCTTCGCTTGTACATTTGTTGAAAACTGATTTATGTGGGTTTTCTCAGGTATATTCGTATTATTGTTGGGTACATTATTGTTGTTAAACATTAGTAATACATACATAGATGTGGGCATAGATACTAGTTGTGAACCAGCCAGTGAATCAAGTATGTAAATCAAGGATGGTGGAAACCTGACATGGAAGTCCACGGTAAACGTCAATTGAATGATAAGCATGTGCAATTTGTATGGCTTGCCCGCTTTGGATTCAATATATTTTCCTAGTATCAGGATTGTTATTTTCAACTCAATTTATCTTGCTTGTTCTAACCATCCGACTTTTATACACTTGTTGTATTGTCTGAATCGGTACCATCCGCCATTCGTAAATTCACCGGTTGGAGCTAGGTAAGAAAATGTCAACCTAGATAAGAAAACATCAGGGATAGGGGTAATGACACCTCCAGCAGCGTTATGTAAATATAGTGTTCACCGATAGGTACATAGGAATATTGATTCCTGAATTCATTTCTTCATTACATATGATAATAACAATGATAATAACAACAATAATAATAATGAGTGACAGTACTACCCCTACTCGTAGACCCTGTGCATGGTATCTCAATATTCATCAGGTTTAAGGATGTGCTTCTCTAAGTTCTATCGCTGAGTAGGTTCATTTTACAAGGTTTCTGGTGCTTGCACGCATAGGTTCGTTAAGATATATGCTTTGTTTTGTATTCGTTGCAGTTTTTGAGTTAGCGTTTTGCTACATGTACAGTTTTGGGTGAACCCTTATTACTAATCAACCACTTAACTTATATACACGTATATACATTATATATGGCACTGTTGACACAGGACAGCCTTTCTAATTTTTGATTAGGTGAAATGCTAGTTCACTTTAAGGGTCTGATGGTATATCGGTGCTGAACATATAGGAAATTCCCGATGACATCATGTGTGATATACTGCACGGCTTACAACTGTAAAGTTGCATCTGATATAAATGCTGATGCTAAATGGCAATAGTGGCAATCGTCCTTACGGTTAGGATGCTAAGGCTATTCTTAAGCTGAAAAAAACGTTTTATCCTTTATTGATCCCAGATCTCTTTGTTAGGTCGGATTACTTAGGATAACGACCATGAATCACATCTACTCTTAACCACCGATAACGGCTGATCAGTCTTCTATTTGATGGACATTCGTTTGTAATATAAAATGCCAATTATTCCATCAAAGGATGTTCGCTGTTTTCATCACTCAAGAAAGAGTACATGTATCATGTTACAGTAACTGTATAATGAGCCTATAACGTTTGCTTCTCATCGGGGTATGTGTTCTCTATTTGCTTTAGCTTTAGGCGTAACATGGATCTGATGATCTTAAAAGACATACCTGTAATTTTTTTTTTTTTTTTTTTTTTTTTTCGTTATTTATACTGTAAGGACATCGGCTAACCGCCGGTATGATTTGCCCTTACAGTTCAAAGTACAGATCAAAACACGATCACTACTTTCCAATCTCTACAATGGTAAAAATTTTAGGAATAAATTAACAAAGCAAATCTAGAGAAACATTTCCTCTGTGCACTGAAGAGATCGGTCAGTAGACACAAAACTCAGTCCATTTTGTGTAACCCTATTTTAACTCCATATACTAACCAAGTCCTTATTTTGGCTTGAGGATACACCTCAAGATTCAATATAAAAATAGATAGTCTCTGTTGATAAATAAAGTCTGTGTTTTCAGCTCCTGGTTTGACTCATGCGTTGTGCAGTCCTTAAAGGGTACACCAGTACATTTTATCACTATACATTCAAATGGTCTTAGACCAGTACATACATGTCATGAGTTTTGAATACAAAATAAAATAAGGGTAGTTCACCCAACCAGAGGTGAATCCCAATTCCAAGAGCCTCCTATCCTTTCCTTAACATGCTCTTCACACTTCGTTTTTTGGTTACATACTTAAATCTATCATAAGAATCGATATTTCTACTACTGGGACAAAGCGCATTCCAAAGCACAGCTCCCCTGTACAGTGTACTGACCTTATATTGTTCATACTTGGGTTTCAAAGTACAGAAAACGATACCCTCATTTTGTCTTGTGCATCTTTGCGAAACTTTAACTAAGTTAGTGTCGTTTTGTTTTTTTTGTACATAAAATTCAGCAGGTGGCTTTCCCTCCTTTTGTCTAGCGTGGCAAAACTTGCATTTTTATGTACCTCAAAATCAGAAATTTTACGTTGCTCTCTATTAGCTATCCTTAGAGCCTTTGTTTGGATACTCTGTAATTTCTTCAAACACGACGAGTGTATGACTTTATGCATGCTAGTTTGAAATGGTCTTTCTACAAATTACCTGCATCCTTCCGTCTCGGAGAACATTGCAGAAGCAAAGATGGCATATTTTTCTGCAATGGTAAATATCACCTTACTTTCTACATCCAACATATCTTGCATAATCTTAGGTGTTGGCTTTGCTATGACGTAAACCAATGAATTTCATTAGCCTGCCTCAATGAATTTCACAGGCCTTTATTAATACGAAGGTCTTCTTGATAGCCTCCTTCGTGTATGCACCCTCTCCCCCTTGCCACCATGAAAGGTAAGGAGCAAAACACGAAAGAGTGATTAAAATGTGTGTACAAAGGATACACATTCCTTATGGATAATTTACTTCGTTTTCTCTCGTTTTTTATTTTTCGGATTTTTCTTTTGAGTGTTTTTTTTCTCGTTCTTTTCCCATCAGTGTCGGTGTGGGTCATCCTAGAGTGATCTATGGCGGTGGCACCGCTGTACGACCAAACGTCTACTGGACAGGCTAAATGATGAATCACGCACTTTGTGTAGGTAGTATAAACTCGGTAAGCGTGCTGCAGATATCGATCCTAAGATAGACTGTGATCACGTATTCAATTGTGGCTTCCTCTGTATACCATGAGCAGCCACTTCCTAAGTCTTACACTGTACATCACCGGCTGCTATCTTATAGATCGTGATGACGAGCAAAAACACATTTAAATGTGCATCAGAGCAATACAACCATGAGAAATCAATTGGATATGAATGTTTCACTAGGGTCATATTTGATTATATGTTGGGAACTCGTTCGAGGAAATCGGGGCTCCGATTTCCGTAAATCGGACCCCGATTTCTTTGGGGAAAGAAATTTCACGCTGCACAAACCACCGCTCCGTCAACCCTAATATTTGATTATATGCATCCATTGCCTATGACGAGTTTGGCTTTCAACGTTACCTTTTCTATCTCAGATGAAATAAGATACAAAAATATATTCGCATACTTACAGAGGCGCTCCTCTGGTGCTAACCCAAACAGTACAATGAAAAAAAGTCTCACAAACTCATATTAATAAGGCAAAATACCATGTGATATATGTTGATATTAGGGTATATACTCTGCTTCCTAATCGAGTTAAAGGGGAAACACACTGTACGATTTCGTTCCCACCGATTAACTCCCTAAATCGGAGGGGCATTTTAACTTGTCTCAGGCGAATTTGCGCTTGGCATCGACCATCACAGCAGGATTTATAGGTAGGGGTGGAGGTCATTAGTGGGAATTTATCTTAAGCAAATTCTGTTCACACTGGACGACTGACTTCCGATTTTCTCAGAGATTCGAGGCCACCGATAAAGGAACAAGTAATAAATCTCAGTATATGGGACTTAAATCAGTGAGCTGGCCTCAGTCTGTGTGTGGCATGGGCATTTCTGCTCACCCAGCAACTAATTATGGGCCAAAGTTGGTAGGAACCACGGGGGGTATTTCTTAAACTCCGTTGTCGGCGACAACGGGAAGGAACACGTTCCTTAATTTATCGCTCCCGATTTCGGAACATTGGACTGCAGTTTGTCTGCGACAAAGGTACATCGCCACGGGTGGGATTTTCAAATCTTAGGCAAATTACTGTAGGGGGGTGCCACACTGGCCGACAAATTTTCTAGGCCTCGCCTGAGCTTACGATTGTTCTTTTGTCGCCGAGTAAGGAACATTCATGTTCCGAAATCGTACAGTGTGTATGGGCTTTTAGCGATGTCTCACCTATTGGCCTGTGTGATCTTTAATGTTCATTCCGACTATGCCGTTTGCATAGATGACTTATTACATGACAGAAAGACATTTTTAGATGTTTACATTTACATAATAGTACAAGTACATCACGTCCTTGGCTATGCGCTGGGAATTGTGACGGCTGTGAACAATCATGAGAACGTAAGCTGGCACAGTCTGAAATACTGCGAGTCATCATTGAAAAGCATTCACTGAGTTCTTCTTCTGTAGGAGGTTAATTATTTGTAAAGTGATATCTTTGGCACCCGAGAAGGAATCTTGGCTGCAAGGCCGGCAATCACGGGTCATCCAATGCCTAGTATGGCCAATATTTGCCAAATAGCTTTACTTCTGCACGACTTGGATACATGTACATTGTACACGGTACTACTTTCATGTGCCACTGCTGAGGCAGAAAAGCGGTCAGAAAATGCTGCCTGCAAAATACGTTATCTGCCCTCAGGACAGGATCTCTCAAAGTATTCTGTGCTACCTAAGATGTTTAAGATATGTATGAGAAGCTGGGATTATGATCTATCTGGACAGACATTGACCATGGATTTATCGACAGCTTAGGAGGTAGGACTACCGTGAAACTTGTTCTATTGACAATGTCATTAACAAAGAAATATGTGTTTATCTCATGTCCAAACTGTTGCGTAGTGTTGATGGTCATATTTGGTTTAGCCTTGTTTCAAAGTTATTTTCAACCTATTTATGGATAAGGTGATACTAATTTGATAAGGTACCCTTCAAGCTTGTGCAATAAAGGGCTGGAAATTAAGGAGCTGTACTTATTATTAATGCAATAAAAATGAACAGCAAAGAAGGTTCAAAATCAGTTTTGCTGGAATTCCATCTTTTGTTAAGCAAAAGGAGTGTTGTACAAGGTTTCAGTCATGCTGATTTTCAATCCTTACAATACCGCTTTAGAAAGAAACATAAATGCGTGAATGTCTTAATGCAAAGTGACACTCTCGCCCTCGAGGTATGTAGGCATCCCTTTACTACTCAGGCCCCAATGCAAATATTGTTACAAATGATACAGCGTTTACATTCCACACTTTGCGAGTATCTTACACAGCTCCGAATACTACAAACCGCCTGAGGGGGCTGGTCATGTAGTGTTGAGCTGCTCTGAGCCACTCACTAGTGGCGCCGACTTGTGGGTGAAGTGTAAAGCTTAGGACTGCTACAATGCTACCACCTAGCGATATGGAATAGATCAAACACCATGGTATCAATGAGAAGCAGTGCCTGACTATTTACGCTTTATTCAACCAGAAGTTAGCATCTGATGCTTATTCAGAAGCATTAATGACCAACTGAAATAACATCTTATTTATTTAGAAAACATTTCTACAGAATAAACTTTCCTGGTTGAGCGAAAGCTCATGTTGACTGTTACTGTTGACTGTTACTGTTGATTGCTTTTAAAAGCGCTATCATTGCAGGTGGATATTTTTAATAGTTTTCTGTAGAGAATATTGGCTTTTTCACACTACTGAGCGACACTTTAACTACAGGGCGCTCCGTCATCATTATAGTAAGTCCATGCTATAATATTCCACAAGATAGTTGTACCCTTTAGTAGTTATGGTAGTTCGTTCTGATCCATAGTCCAGCTGCGATCTCTCCAATCATACATGTTAGATAATGAAATTAGCTAATAGCTTTTAACAAGAGTTCTGTAAGGCGATGTTTATTATATTGATTTGCTGATCCGCTGTTTTTACCTGCCGATGAAGAAAGCCCCGATTATATCCAACCTGTACAAATGTCTCTCGGTGGTTTTCCTTGAGATATTGTAGGTGTAGACGCATGATGGTGGTGGTTAGAATTAACGCAGACTTGTAATGATCTTGTGGTAGTTGCCAACCGACTTTTGAAAGTTCAATCATTCAGTCATTGATTAATTCAGCATGAAGAGATTTTGTTGGTGGTACAAAAGTCGATCGATGGTGCCATATTACGTAATGTGGTTTTTTTTTAAATTCGTTGACCCATTTGGTTTCCACCTGACGAGTATTGCACGAGAAGTGTCACGTAATCCGTCGGCGGTACTAAATGCCATCGGTGGTCATGATCAGCAGGTGGAAACACCACCTTGCTGTTTTAGAGGCAGAATACAGAGTTATACTTGGGCAACTATGGCTAACTATAAGATATTGCTAACATTTGGTATATTTCGGAGTAGATGTATCATATACCCTTTGGACTTATACTACTGTGTTAAATCTACATGTACTCAAATTACAAATTTGATTGATAGCGCGGCAAATGAGATCGCCGTGAATGTGTATTAGGATTAAGTTCACAATAACGAATGAATGTCCTAAATCTATGTAGTATTCACGGATAATGGGATTTTAAAAGCTAATGAGTTTGTAAAAAAATTTTAATTGCAAGTGAATTCAAATGATTAGGAGAATGTGCTACTACCGGTAATTTTAACTACAAGCCTGTTCTTAAATACAGAAATTATGAAATATATAGCTCGTTGAGATCCTTCCAAGACACTATCTCAAAGATCATAGTGTAACACTCTCTTTTGGAAATCGCTCACTATAAAACTTTATAGACCCCAAAGGACATTTAAATATTACTCAGCTCGAAGTAATTTTATGTGTGGATTTATTGCGTTCCCAAATATAAATATCATTCATGTAACCTGAGATTTTCAATATCTGCCCTCTTGTTTGTGAGTTCAAGATAAATCCTAATATGGAAAAACAATATGATATGTAAAGGAGTGCACATTTCTTGCGAGGCTGTTATTAATGGAAAAACAGGAACGGGTGCAGTCGATATGCTCTACCGCTGGTCCGTATATGTATGTTAAACCTTAAAACATGTATGCATGTATAGCATGCGTTTTATCTAAGATTCTTTTCCTCAAGATAAAACAATAATAATTGTGTTATAATCGACAGCGAGAAGGCGCCGAGAACCAAATAAAGAAGGGTTTCTGCAATCATTTACTATTGCGTCCCTTGCAAATTTCACATCCATTTTTTATAGATATACATTAGTGTGTATGAGTGAGGGAATGGTTCATTAATCCATTAGCCCTTATGTATAGATAGAAGACTATATATACTTCTATTAACACTCGGTAGTGTTAAATGATGCGTCAATACATATTACATGACCTGAATCAGCGAAATACCGATACCTAAGTGACTTATACCAAACATTAGTGATGTCTTTGACCGTCAATGTGTATTGGTTTATTCTGATTAAATAGTTCCATCGAGTCATTGCGTTTCCACCAGCCTGCAAAGGTTTAGCACGGAGAGCGCTTTAACACGTGTTCAATGGGATCAGAGTACCATGTTCATATCAGTAAGGTTAAGGGACCAAGTCTCAGAACGTACTCCAGCACCGCCCCTCTGCTCCGGTCCGAAAGTCGAGGGGCGTGTGTCGGTCAGAGGGCGGTCGGAGGCGGCCTGGTCGCCGGGACATTGAGGTCTGTGCGAGCTGCTCGGGCGGTCTCTTGTGTTGGAGCAGCTTACTCACGGCTCCACTGAGTTTCACTCGAAGTTCTAAAAGCGCCCAGAGAGAACCTTAGCGATGGCTGCTGTTATTTCTCCATCAACCATGCTGTGCTTAGTCTGCTGTCTCCTATTGGTGATTTCAACGAGGGGCACTGAAGGTACGTACTGAAAGTATGGAATATATCGCGTCACAAACAATATTGATAGGATAATTTTAAAGCATGCAAACGTCAAAAATCAATGTCTCGGAAGATATGCCATGTTACTTTGATCATGTGTCGGTTAGACAGCAGGAGAATCCAGTGAACCTGACCGGAGCTTTAAGAATTTGGTGGATTATCTAAATATTTACAGATTATTTGTGATCTGATCATTTACTATAGGTTAATAAATCATAGTATTGCATTATAATCCCTGTTGGCACATTCCTTTGAGGACAACATGTCAGCATCGGGCTCTAAAATAAGTGGTCTCTCTCTTAGAACTTCATTTAACATAAACCAAGCCGTTTCTTTGTCGTAGATGTAGATTAACTAATAAGGCTGTTGGTATCAACATCAAAATCAGTCTTACAATATGACATATGGAAGGTAGAATTACTATCAAGTGCAATCATATTATGCTGTCAAAGGAGAATTCCGTCGTCCCTAGTTTAACCGATATGGTGTGAATGTCACAATTGATGTTTTTTAATAGTTCAGTTGATATTCATGCTTCAATGCATGTTGTACTCTACAACATTTGCAACGTATACAAATCTTAGTCTATTTAGAATTCTATTTCGGTTCCAATGGAGAATAAAAGCGGTGCATGTACTTTTAGATATGCAAGAACGAAAGAAATGGGAGCCTGTTCTGTGAATATATAACTAGTGATATATTGTGCGTGTTGCCTCCCTTGCCATCTCCCACTTCAGGAACATCACCGTACATTATAGAATAAAATATCGTCCGCCATGTTGTCTCCTTCGCTAGTCCTGTTATATGATAAAGCAGTCCTGTGAGCCATTCATAGCTAGAACATCTTTCCGTAACATATTACATTGTGGTGCCATTGTCTTAGATGTATTGTCTTACACAAATCCCTACTCAGATATACATTTCATTTTATGTATTTCATATATTCCCTTTATAGATTAGATTCAGGCACCTATTTGAGGCTGAATGAGATTTAGACTTCAGGTATATACATAATTAATGACAGTATTAGAGACATAAGATATATCTTATGGGGCATATTTCTAATTTATAAAGGATTTAAAGAAATACAATATATCGAAATGGATAAATGAGTAGATGAATTAGGGATGAGTGTTCGTGTACCGTTTAAGGAAAGCAGAAAAATAATTGAGGCAATGGAAAGACACCATCTGAAATTAACAGGGCTTTATAAGTTCTAGTGATGTGCAAAAATATATTCATAAACTAATGAATGATTCTTTGTGGAATTCATGCCAATATTCTTTCAATTTCATTATATACGATAGATTTAATTTCTAAGCTGCAAAGGAATCATTCCACTCCTGAATTTACCTTAAAACGCAAATAGTGTGTGACGTCACATGAAATGCTATGTTTATTCGTTAAAAGGTTATGCATTTCTTCACCCATCCACAAAGCTGGTTTCACCTATTCAATAACAGCCATCATAATTAAAATGATATAACCTTATTGGACCCCCTTTTTACTGTTGTATTGATAATGTTTGAGGTAAAACTAGAACTTCTTCCACTCATCTTATTATTGAAATCCGATCCACTTTATCCCTTACACAGCAGCCTCAGGTTCCGACGAGGAGAAGCTAATAAAGC
Source organism: Alentia gelatinosa (assembly GCA_950022655.1). Lineage (NCBI taxonomy): Eukaryota > Metazoa > Annelida > Polychaeta > Phyllodocida > Polynoidae > Alentia > Alentia gelatinosa. Next base: position 44,873,760 of record OX465586.1, read on the forward strand.
TGATTGAAAACAGCACCCACCCATTGGTGAGGCCCGTGCAATTTACCAACCAAACGGTGAAAGTGCGTGTCTACCTTCTCCTGCGTGACTTCAGCCTGGTAAGCCATTCTCATAATTCGGTGCTCTCCATAACGTATTTCTAAACTTTCTGACCAGTAAAAAACATAAGTGACCTTTCGGGTGCTTGGGCTGGCTTGGAGAATCTCTATACTAAGGCCCTGCGTCCACCTACTACGATATGGCTCTGATATGGTCTACGAAGCACCTCCCGATACAAAATCAAAATCGCGTCGGAAGGTCACCTAATATCGGAGCAGTTGACCACGTTACTGCGATCAGACACCGATAAAAAACCCATACAATGCATGGTGGATTGGCATATCTAGACATATGTCTAGGATTTTGCACCTTCCCAATATGTCTCCAATATTTGTTTTTTGTATCGTTGCCACATCGGTAGGTCTAAATTTCTATCTTAGTAGGTGGACGCCAGGCCTAATTCTCATAAAAGATGATATAAAGGTTTCAAGCTAACCTTTGATTTTTATTCAACTTTAGATTTGATTCAGATATTAGGAAATTTCGAAATATCTGTTTACCCTTGTGTCCCCTGCAAACCGGCATACATTTTTACTGTACATGTATATCATATTATAACACACCTACGGCCGAACGTCTATGAAATTGTACCCGCTGCTAGGGGTGCAGTATAAATAATGTTCGGGCCCACTGAGACATAGAGAATATTCGAGCGCACTGTACTCGTACTGTTCTTCGGAAGAACACAAAATGTTTTGGTGTTCTTCAGTTATATAAGGATATGAACATAATAAGTAAACCTGTAGATTTCTTTCTCTGCCTTGTGTTCTATAAAATACAGCCCGACGCTTATAAATTGCCTTGAACGGCAATCGCTATTGCATCACTAACTACGTTTTCCCTCATCACTTTATAAGAAACCCGTTTGTGAATATTCTAGATAAGTAATTTCTTTCAAACATTGATAACTAAAGGAATCTAATACAATTATTTATTCAGTGGATTTATGCCAATGGCTAAAATATCATGTACATTACGCGTAACATCAGTAGATGATATATTATGATTCTAAGTGATTTAGTAAATCTGTAGTATTTCTCGATTTCTTTCGTTGTTGTCGATTTCATGCATTCTAAATAAATATATATGTTGATCATATCACTTTTCCAGGATGAGAAAACAGAAACTCTGGAAGCAAATGTATGGAACTACCAAGTACGTACATCTTAAATCTCTGTGTTTTTCATTGTCATAATTAAAATAATCAGTCATCATATAAAAGCCTGGTAATAGAGGTCAGCTGTACCTGAGGATGTTGATAAAAGTACTTAAGGGAAACTAGTTAGCCTAATTGGGACGGCATATCGTACCGCGTTACTATCGGTAAAATTATCGCATGAGCTCGTAGAGCTATACTATACACCTCTAAATACTTAAAAACTCACCAAAATACGTCGATGTCGAAGTGATAAACAAAGTCGCCTGGGTGGGCGGAAGTCACTTTCTGCTATGAATGTGTACGGCAATATTCATAGCCACGATTTCGTAAATAAAATTCAAACTCTTAGAAAATTATTTCTTTGCAATATTAGTCTCATAAAATTATTTATTAATTTTCTGTCTACTTTCTGTGTTCGGATACTGATTATTTATGATTTATTTACGCATTTTACGAGATTGAATTTTCAAAGTATGGTAGTATAACACCATACCGGCACAGTATGGTGGTACAGCTCAACTACCACTTAGACAGCAGAGGTTGGTATTTGGAGTATTTTAAGGCACAGGTGTATAGTACACCGTATAGAGAAATATATCTTGTTTGTATCAGTGATTGAAAAAAATCCATCCCATTACCTAGCAGGCACAATGGCCACGGCTTTGATTTACAAGGTCTCTAATTTAATGGTTGTGACAAGTTGAAGGTAGCAGGGACGGGTTACCCCCATCCCACTCCATCCCTCATAGCTCTGCCTTCGGTACACGCTGACATTCACATGTAGTGGCTCCACACCGTCATGATGGCGGACAAAGACTCGCTCAGGTCTCTGATTGTGACTAAACACGAAGAGACACCTTTCATTCTTCATGTACCAATTCACTGTTTCTCGAATCGCGAGTCCCATGTGATCCTGGCGAGGAGGTACTAGTGTAAAGGATTGGGGTGTGGAGTAGGACTTCAACGATGAGGCGAGTCTATCACGGACTTTGCCCAAAGAGCTAAGATGAACTATGGACAACTGTGGTGATGGTGGCGACACCAAACGACACAATACAGAAACAAGGCGTCCCATTCGAATTTGCCCTCTAGTGGTGTAAATGGGAACTGCGAAGAACGGCTCGCATGTAATTTCATATTTAGCTAAACTCGGGTAGGCCAGTAATCCTGACTGTTTTATCTGGAATAACCGTTTTCTCTCTCTTTCTCAGACCTGGAAGGACAAGAACATCAAGTGGGATAGGGAAGAATACAGTAAAATTTGGTATGTACCAATACCCTATGACAGGATCTGGCACCCAACCATCGTACTTCTTAATCGGTAAGTCTACAACACATAGGCCTAGTATTAAGTCTGACGCGTATAAAGATGGTCGTTTTTACATAGATTGAATTTTCCCCACTTTTTTCTCTTGTTGATATCGCTTAAGTCCTTCATAGGGGGCTTGCTCCTTAAAATTGTTATGTTTTCTTGTCTGTACTCCCCCTTCCATGTCCGTAGCATATCGTGTATTTTCCCAAAGCATAAGGAATGTGGAATCCCTTGACCTGTTACAGAATATTTAGACTACAGTTAACCACAGTGGGAAGTCGTCCTTATGGGAATTTATCTTTCAATTTGAACAATCAACATGTGTAAGAGGATTTTCTGATTGTCTATTTCATTACGGTCCTGATTGTATCTGGATTCCGAGAGTCTATGTTTTATTCTCATGTTTGCCTTGCCCTGTGTTGATATTGAGGTAAACTAGAAAAGCTTCTTAAATTGATGTTTTCAAGCCCATGACACGTTTGTTCCATTTTGCATCAGGCGTGAAAATGTTAATAGGCAAGGGAGGACTGCTTTCGTGGTCCGGAATGGCCGTATCTGGTACTTCACTAAGGCCCGATACACCGCAGCTTGCTCCATGGATCTCTCCTACTTCCCCTACGACGTGCAGAGGTGTTATATGAATTTTACCTCTCTTCTGTACAACAGCAAAGAGGTAGGCATCAGGGTATAGATAATATCAGAGATATATCTTGAACCTAAATCCTAACTTAATGTGATGATAAATGATGTTTGATTATATGCATTATGTATGCAAACTTTGCCTGGTATCAAAAGATATCAAATATGATTCACAGTGTTCAAGTGAAATCTTAATGTGGAGATGTACATATTGAGTTTATTGAATAAACTATTTACCTGCGGTGATATAATGAATCAGGGAGACATTGTCCCGGCTTTGTAACATCAACAAAGTTGATACATTGGTTATTTATTTGTAAATGGATTTTGAACGCTCTAATCTAATATCACCAGTAGTCTCCAATTTGCTGCTCTAAAGTGAAACATTAGAATATCTGTTTCTATCTTTGCAATATGTATTCATCTAGTTTGACGAATGTAGATCAACTTTGAAAACCACGTCTACTCCCTAATGCGAACTGTAGCATCAGTATATCAACATCTTTCTAAAAGGATTCTCCAAATGTTTATGATATAAAGGCTATATTTCATGTACATACTATGTATACTTTTGAAGTGGTGATGACGATTTGTCTTAGACAAATTCCGCTTGCTGATACAGAATATCTTGAAATTTTCATTCTAAACATGTTCTAGTGGAATTTTCAAGAGATTCGCGTACTTATATTTCACCCCCTGCTGTGATCTTGGCTACTTCAGTCTCAGCGACTAGCAAAAATGCTGTAAAAATGCAGTAGAAATGCGGTATGCTAGCCAATGGGGAGGGTGGCGGGTCGTACCTCAGCAATTCTTGTGAGAGTATCTAACGGGGGAGTGCTCCTTAGTGAATCGGATCCGCCATTTTCCTTTGAGACTGGGAAAATACCCCCATCCAATATCGCACTGTACTTCATGCGAGGCGAGGGAAAAGGTGTGAAAAACACCGGACCCTGATACATGAGTCCCTCCGTGTGAATCCTGCTTTGCCCTTTTCTTCAATAGTGAGGAGAAAAGACACCAACATAATAGAGATGATTTTTTTATGAGTGAGCGCCTGTTAGCAGGTGAGGCTTTGCAAGAAGATATTTTGTAAACGTTAACGTATACGATACATCATCGTGTTTTGTCATTTTAAATGATATAGATCATATGATGGCCAAAATAAGAAATCATCCAAGACGAATATGTTTTGCAGGTGAACTACATACCCTCCCGTTACATTTACACTTGGTGGAAGCGAGAACGGGCGCACAACCACTGGGACCTTGTGTCGTCAAGAGTCAATCGGGTTACGGTGGACGCCCACAATGCCAAGGAAAAGGGAACAGGGGCGACGAATACTGTAGCAATGGTGGAGATGGTGTTCCGCCGAATTCCTGAATACTTCGTCTTCGTCTACATTGCTCCAGCAGTCATTATATCCCTGCTGACAATAATCTGCTTCATCCTGCCTCCTGGTAACATACAAAAGATGACACTTGGTATGGAATATTTTAATTTCTATTCAGAGACCTTTTTCAGGAATATGTCACACAATCAGAGTCCTTTCCTATATCTAAAGGTGATCACATGCTGGTAAAAATATGGCTGACAGTGTTGTTTTAGACCTATTATAAGATCACCCTACGTTTACACTACACCACTATTCATATTCGAGATCATAAGTTGTCTGTTGTAAACATTAAAACGCCAACGATTTTTCTTCACGAGGTTATACAATATGGTACCGCTTTACGATTATTGGGAAGATTTTCCACCAACGATTATTTCAAAGCAGCTTGAAAAAAGCTAAGGAAATCCACCCAATCATTGAAAAGCTCAATCGTGATGGAAAAACGTAGCATCTGGGCCGATGATCCCGATTTATATCATGATCATTTTTCACCTGCAATTCTTTATACATTCAGCTGTAGTTAATATACTGACGATTATATAAATGTGGGACTGTCTAACCTGGCGTTTACACAAGACGACTAAAACATGACGGCTGCAGATCGTCTAGCCTATAGTCGTCGATTGGTGCTCGATTGCACAATATCGGCCACAATCGTTATTGACCCATGAATGTCCTCAATCATTTAAACTTTTTATATGTACCGATGTCTAGGCATTGACAGTTGATAGTCGTCAGGTGGTGCAACAATCAAGAATCGCCGCCTATAATCGTCTAGTGTAAACGCCGGGTTAGGTGAAAAACGAACTAATCCAGTATTTTAGATATCAAAATATCGATTAAGAATCGCCAGATGTATACGCTCGAAAAGCTTCATGGGTTAACGATTATTGGTATCGATATTCCGTCGTGGAGTACCCCTTTACGATATTTCTGTAAACAATCAACCATAGTCAAAACCCAACAGAATTGATAGAATCATCCCACACATTTGTCGTTATCTCGACTATTATTTTTTACCTTATACAGGTATCTATCAAAGGTTAAAGATATAGGGTGAATGATGTGCAACGAAATTAGGATAGCAGATATAAGTGAAACGTAGTGCAACGAACTATAACTTACTATCGTGTCCAGGAAAGTTCAAAAATTGCCCTAATAAAGTCATCTTGTGTGGCCCTTTATTGCATATTCTAAAGTAATTGAATCCAGAGTGCACATATTGTCAACTGCTCTTCCTTGAAATTAACATTTGCCTCTACCCAAATTTGAATGAGCGTGCAACCCTTTCTCCAAGACTCCCCACTGACAACAGCAGTGTAATCAAACACTAGCTATCCATATTGCTTTATATCCCAACCTTTGAGGTGAAACTTTGTTAGTTAGCCACTCTGGATTGGATGGTTTCTTCCTTCATCTAGAATCGACCATAGACAAACACATTTGTATGTTTATCACTGATATAGTAGTCTATTCCATTTTCATATCACATCATTCAATCCTAATATTTAAATTTTATTTTGCAGGTTGTTGTCTTCTAATTTGTTACTGTCTCCTATTCCTCGAAGTGAATGTGGTGCTGCCAACATTCCACGCCAACGTACCTCTCATAAGTGAGTGCACATATGCTTTAAGTCAATTTGTACTTTTTTTAAAGGTGTCTTTATTGATTTCGATTTTCCAATTGTTCTTCCAACGGAAACTGGCTTACTGTCTTCGTATGTCAAAAGCATGTAAAATTATTGATCAAATACATCCTGATGCCGAAGGCAGAGGGATGTTTAATTTTACCAAGTATTTTGATGAATTAAGACAATCAGCCCGTTTTCGTATTAGTATATACCTAAAAATGGTGAGATTCAAGCTAGTAATGTGATGTCATACCCCATACGTCATAGTGTGATGTATGGCAATGTGTATGTCATGGGTAGCAATGGGCAGTATTTATAAGTCATAAGGCCTATAAATATATATAATATGTGAGAAAATTGTATCCTTGTGGGCAAATTATTACTTTACTTTATCCCTCCATATTCGAGGTATGGTAAAACTTTCGTCTTATAATTAAATTTAAATTGGTTTACCTGTTCTAGTTGCTTGTTAGCTAGACGGAGTGTTTGGTGGTGTTCCTCTGTTGTGTTTTGTTCCTGTCTTGTTCCGCATAACATATTTTTAGTTTTCCCTGTGTTTCTATAGTGTCGGTTATTGTTGCACCACTTCTCGATTATATCTAAGTCAGTGTGCGCTTTCCCTTGGATATCCTGTATATCATCCCCACGAGGTAGACAACCGCCTCGTCAGCGTATAATTTGACTTGACAGTATTTCAGGTTCTGGTTGATATTGTTTAATATCTATGACTTCAACAAAATCTCCAAAGTTAGTACCTTCTGTACACATATTTACTCAGAGAAGGCTATCACAATCCCTTTTACAATAAACCTTTTGCATTGCCTATTTCAGCCTCCTTTCCCCCTTTTTTATTCAGTTTCAGATACATTGGTCTCCCAAGGAATGTGATCGTTGTGGTATAATGAACGATAAACCAAAAGCTTTCGAGCCATTATCCCAGTGTTCTAGTGCGATTTGTATGATGACAGTTATCTTATCTGGTTGTAACACTGACTTAAATTTTTATTTTCTATAAACAGATAAGTACTACATGACAATGTACTGTTTACTGGCACTCTCCATAATCTTCAATAGTATAACAACCAATCTTACCAAGAGAAGTGCTGGAACATGCCATCCACCAGACCTGTTCAAAGAGGTAAGTACTAATAGATTACTAACATTTTAAGGGATACAGATAGATTGTCTTATATTATCATCTCTTGTAGATCTTGTCCAGTTCATGATTCAATCTACGATGAAGTATATACCAAAGACCTTAAGGTATACTGTCCAAATAACTCTACCTAAAGTATTGCTTACGTGTTCCTGCTTACATGAATGCCACCGTGGATAATTTGACATATGAATTGGTGAGGGTTTTCTTTACCTATATGAACTAAAATTCTGACCTTGTGATCCGATTTCAGATAGTCATCGAGTATCTTGGAAAGTGTGTCTTTCTTCCGTACAACCCTGTAGAGTACAGGAGGAAAATTGAGGTGGGCATCGCCAACATTAACCTAGAGACCACCACTCCCGCCACCATCGCCACCACCACTACCTCTGCCACCACCACCGCTGGCGCCAAGGAAACCTCAGACCAGAAAGAGGTAGAAGTCATATCTGATTGGCTGCATATCTCCGCTATCTTTGACCGGATCTTGTTAGTTTTCTACATGGCGGCCACTATCATCATCACTAGCGCTATTTTGAAGAATCGCCCAACGGTTTAAAGACTCGATTCGGCGATTAACGCTTTCTTCAAGTTTCTTTCCCCTGGTAGACACTTATCTCTACACGATGAATGTCCAAGCGGAGGTCTACAAACGTCTAAAAGAATCGGTTTGGAGACGTTAAAAAAAGTACTAATTCCCAAGGGCATCCAAAGAGCATCCAAAAGGCGGGGTACCCAAAAGAAAAATACTACGGCTTTATCGCTGTATTCTTGAATCATTTTAGAATTCTTTATGCAAATTTCGCAAGCATGTACTCCCAGGCAAGACCCAAAATGCTGGGGCGACCAAATAAAGCTAATAATTCACAACAGTACTCAGGTCAACAAAGTTCCACAATGTGTTTTAATAAAAAGGAATTCAAACCATGATAGGTTCAGATTTATAGAGAGATTGCTTCGGAAGTAATATAACAAACCGAATTCGTTTAGTTTATAGTATCAACAATCGATGTTCCGACAGTGACATAGCAATTATCAAGGTTGCCTTGAATCAAGAATCACTATCGAGAATCAATCATGAAAATGCTATTTTTGTTTTTATCAAAGACGATGCGTACTGCGTAATTTATTTCTGATCGGTGCTAAAGCGTAATTATTTGTTTTGTTTAGAGGCCTGGATATGGCAGGGAAGAAAAAGTCAATAGTTATTTTGTTTGGTGCAGCACCTGATGGCCCACCACCAACGTGATTTACATTCTGCTCTACTGGATTCAAATGATCATTTATAATTATCCAGAATACAATCTAGAGAATGTTACCCATTACAAATTTAGATGAGAAGATAAGATAATAATGATGATAGTTGCTTCACGAATTGAATATAAAACGAATGTTGTAAATGATTATTTTCATATAAAAAGGGATATCAAGGGAATTGTGAAAATCATGACATGCCGCTGCCCATATTTGCCTTAACCTGTAGCTTCGTGTAACCATAGTAATATAACATTCCATTCATTTAGTCCCCTACATACTGGGCGGGTATAATTCTGTTTGAATCATTAGGTCTAAATAATGTTATATTTTTTCAATGGAATCAATGTCATTGTATTGAAAAGCATGAATAAAGCAATTTGGTATCTATAGAGTGTGCTCTATTACATACTTTACCGCTTATCGTTCATGCCAACGTCTGAAACTCCTCGGTTCCGCAGATGATTATAAAATGGTCCTTTTTATATTTAGGTGAAATTATTGTTTAACTCTAAGACAATGAAGCAAATGGAACATGGAAATGGAAGAAAGACTATAATGTGTACAAAATTATTTGTGATGAATAGTGTTAATGTGTCTAGTAGTAACAGTATATTCAATACTAGGTCAAATCTAGAGTTGCCAATACATACATTTAAACTACTTAAGCTACTTCTAAACGGTGATATTTTATGCAAGTAAGAGTACAAAAAACAATTTTCAACCGGATTTACTGGCTGAAACATGTATATATTATATCAATTTCAATGTCAAATGTTATCTGTGATCGGAAAGACAACGATGAAGGAATAATTGCAGTATACATAGTTGTCCTTCATGTCAATATTCTTAGTCAAGTCGACAGTGTCTCCTTACTAAGAATCGCAGATGGCGTCGGGCAGCACAGATGACATCTATCGGTTAGCGGGGAAACTAACTACTCTGGCTGTTTCATGCCTTCCTATAGTGCTTCACGAATGACTGTAAATAAAGCATGATTGTCAGAATATGTCAGTTTGTCCCTGTTTTATTACAAATTGTGATCGTGAGTGGATATGAGTAAGGATGTTTGTGGAGGTAAAGTAGTGGCTCTGTTGGTGTATGAGTGTTCTAGTGTTGGACGCATATAATAGTTCAACTACTCTGTAAATTCAATATGGCATTGCATTTTTCTATCATGTTCTCAGTCTAGACTGTTTGTGCTTAAATTTGGGAACGGTGAACCCCTATATATGTTTCTAGATATTTTCATATGTAGAAATAAACCAAAGCTCTTGAAAGGTATATTCGAAAAATGAGCAGGCCATATTGCAAATATAATTGATATTTGGACGGATTTTGTTTTAAGAATGATTGAATTGATGAGCCAGATTAAGTTACTTAATAAGGGTTGTAAAATAGTAAATATCGTGTTGCTATCAGATGTAATTTGCTATTGTATTACAGGGGGAGATATCATCGCTGCATAGACTATATTACATGAATTGGATTATGGCGGTTTAGGCAGGAGTAGGATTCTGAATTATATTGTACAAATACATGGCAATATTACATTCATTTTCGCCATCTATGTATTTGGAATTCCTGTATATACAGTTGCTATTTCAAACTAAACCGTCAAAATAAGTGAACGTAATCATATGTTTCTGTGGAACTGTAATATTTGTAAGTTTCAACGCTCCGGACCTTTGGTGAGGAAAAAATCGATAAGTAATCCTGTTAGTTGTCGTTTTAAAAGTGTAGGTTACCTATTATTTACGGGTTTTCCGTTGCTGAACCGTAATGGTGCAGCGACCTCCTGCATCCTCACAGCCCAGTCCCGACCGGCCCGGACCGGTCCTCACCCCTGGTGTCTCGACCCTGACCTCAACCTTGGCCGCCCACTAAACCCTTGTGACTAAGTAGTAGTATAATGAACTATCGGCCTGACTCAGGACCCGTTGGGAACTGCGCCGGGGTGAGGAATCCTCCAGGAATAAGGATCTCAGTTATTCATATTTTCTCAGATTAGAACGGAAGCGAATGGGGTCCAATTATGTTGATATTCATTAGAATCTAATAATCTGCCATGAACATTACTGTTCAAAGTAGGCTCTTTTAGTCAGAGGAGGGTCTACACTGAGGTTGAGTGGAGAACATTCTGAAAATATATTTTAGGACACGGTCTCGATCACCACTTACACTTAAGGAAATGGTACGTGAATTGATATCCAGGATATAAACATGGGAGCTATATTGTCCATTTCTATATGGTTGAGTGGCAGAGCGTTGGAATCCGCTGGGTTTTTTTAAATAGGGTGTTGATCAGGTTTTAAACAGACCCGTATTTAGTTCATTCACCTTTGTCAGATGCAGTTGGAGTGTTACGGAAAGCAACTTGAATGTCTGTCTGTGGCGTTTAATGCTTGAAAATCTTTTTTATTAAATCCAACCAACTAAACTCATATCTACTTCTAAAGTAATGGGCAAGAGTAGTTCCCGCCTCAAGATGGCAGTTCATTGCGGAAGACAAGCAGGACGGGCTCCTAAGAAACTATATGAGATATCTCTCACCTACTAGCTGCCTTCATTCTGTCGGGTGCTAAACGCCCAAAGACTATATATCTATAGGATAATGAAACATCTTTCATTACTAATATCCATTTACTTAAATTACATGTAGCAATTGCAACTATTGACCACTTGTGTGGAAATGGTTGACTAAAGTTCAGTTGATTTTTATCCAATATACCAAATACATTACTCGAGGATGAACGTTTTCGCGACTTTCTGGAAAATTAGTTTGTTTTATAAATGAATTCATGCGATCTGTTCTAATCCTTATTTAACAGCGTGCTCGTTTGTTTCTTTTAACTACAATAGATAATGGAGCAATTCTAATGAAATGGAATATGATGATATTTTCACCTAAAAGGTCAACGGTAATGTAGTTGAGAAGCACGTCATGATGGGCTGACGTCATGAATGACGTCGCTAGCTGGCTTTGACTGTATGGTATTTATGCACCCCATTTCCAGAGGCTCTGAGCGCCAAGCCCCCTGGTTCTACCCCCAGCCCCACTCAGAGAGGCACCTCACACAGTTCCCTATCTGCCTGTCACAGCCCCCTTTATTCGGCATGCTTGTCACCGCACTGCGCTTCTCCATTCATCAATGGCGGCAGGTAGGAGCACCCGGCGCCCTCCAGTAACCAGTAGCGGGGCTGATAGCGATACCCCTCATTATCGTCCATGTCGGGCTGGTGTCGCTGTCTGCCGCCGAGTGGCGCAGCGAGCAGTGAGTTCCGCCTATGGAGCAGTGCCCGCAACCCTGCTCCCCATGAAGCTTCATCATGAGGCTCTCCGAGGTTGTGTATGGCCATCCCTGCCTCATGCCCTCAACGTATCGAGGAACACTTCTAAAAGGCGGGTAACTATTAAAGGTATTTAAATGGACATGTCACTAGCTTTATTGACTGTATGCAATAGCTAGAGATCCTCGTGTGAATGGAGGAAAATAATCCATGAACGATTTTTAGTTAGCTTGTGGTCCAAAATAGACTGTCTGTAGAAATGCAATTACATAGGGGATTCATATATATATATATGTGTGTGTGTGTGTGTGTGTGTGTGTGTGTGTGTGTGTGTGTGTGTGTGTGTGTGTGTGTGTGTGTGTGTGTGTGTGTGTGTGTGTGTGTGTGTGTGTGTGTGTGTGTGTGTGTGTGTGTGTAGGTGTGTCTAGGTGTGTGTGTGTGTAGGTGTGTGTAGGTGTATTTTCTTCTGTCGACATTTCAAAATGCATTTCACTAGATCTAGATAACCTTAATAAAAAAAGACAATATTTGAACAAATTGGATTTGCAGTGACGTACGGAAGAGAAGGGTGTGGGGCTAAATATCCTTTTTAAAGTATAGGTTAATATGTATACATTATGATGACTATGAAGAGACGTCACGAGTTTGAGTCTGAGTTTATTTATGCCACGCATTTTGTTGGCTCCATAATTTCACGAGTCGAAGACGAGTGACATTACGGAGCCAACAAAATGAGTGGCATAGATAAGCTCAAACTCAAACGAGTGGCGTCTAGATTTTATCCTACCCTATTTTCATATTACTTTCTACCCCATTTCCAGAAAGTAGTGGCATAAACAACACTTTATATCACACCCGTGACATAAACAAATCCCGTGTTAAGCCTATGACGTTTTTTATTAGGGGTAGGATAAAGAAGTATATAAGAGAGGCATATGGAATGTGAGTGTGTGGATGATATCCCCGGACTTTAAGAGTTGTGCTTACCTCCGCTTTAGCCTCACACTCTTATGGAGATTACTAGGTTTCTAATCTATCTAGATTACTCATAATATATATATATATATATATATATATATATATATATATATATATATATATATATATATATATATATATACACTGATCTCGGAAATGTTCTCTAGAATTGACCGATGGCCGGAGCACTGTTATGTTCATAACTTACGCGTTTGATATGACAGGTCTTCCAGAATGGCTAGGGCTCCTTTGGTCCCTCACACTGGTCTGACAACCAATATGGCAACTCCCTGGGCCTAACCTTGGTGGGGACTATGGCCAACATCCACAGCTCTCAGAGGGCTCCTTGCGACGTCCTTCTACCACAACCTAGTAGGGTTATTACCGTCTCTGCCAGAGAAGGTGGGCGATGTGTGCTCTCAAGGGCGACAGCGCCGCCTTGGTCCTGCCACATGCTGATGTATCAATATCCGCAATCAATGAACTATAGTGAGTGTGATGTCATATGCTATTGTCTCTACGACCCAGTCTTGACGGAACTCTTCTGATTACGTATACGTAGACTGTATAAAGGACACGGAATGACTGGGTGTTGCACCATCAGTCCTAGAGCCGCGCCGACCCATCCTCCACATACCTTCCCTTATCTCCGTATGCGGACCCACACTGAGGAGATGAAGTATATTATGTGATCAGGTTTTACAAGACCAGTTACAAGTTACAAAAACACTCGAGGGGCGATGCAATGCGTAGTAGCCACTCTTATTTCTCCAGTTGGAAAGAGACCTGCACCTACCAGATCTATTTGGAATAGAACCAGAGGATTGATTTGATTCACGGAACATACTACTATCCATATAGTCAGAATTGCTGATGGTTTTTTTATGGACTTTCATAGATATGTTTTAAACCAGCCACATTTTATTCATAGGAAAACTTTTACTATTACGATTTAGTTTCCTGCGGATATGTCAAACCTAAGGCAATGCTGAATGATAGATATTATATTGATTAAAGATATCAATAATGTATAAGGTAAAAATGCATGTTTAGAAATAGGTGTATTTATCAAAATTGATTGCCTTACCAATATCTTTGTGCTATGTGACTGATGTTATGAAATAACATCACTTACACCTAGGCACTCTCCCCCACGCATTCATACAAGCAAATATATATGATATATAGTATGTAAAGTATATAGTATATAGAACATATACATATACTGTTTATGTATATCTATACCTGGACCGAACACACGAGACAGCCATCTTTACGAGCCCCTCTCGCCCTTGTCTCCCCATCTCCATGCCCGGCGTGGCCCCGCCTCGTCCAGTCCCCAGTCCCCGAGCAATCAGCTGGCGCCACCGTGCGGTCGTGTTTGTGTTGTAGCCAATCAGACCGTCTCCGCAACAGGAGTGCCGGAGTCTGAGCCGCGTCACAACTCACCCTTGGTTAACAACGTCCCCCCGACAGTGTCAGTAAGAGCTCACACAGTGTATAGATATGTATACTGTACCCCAGCTTTAGTAGGCTTAATATGTGTTACCTGACTTGTATAAGGTTAGTTTCTAGATCCCAAATACCAATGGTTTTCTGGTTGCCAGACCGGACACTAAGAAATAAGTCAAGAAATATGATCCCCTATGGAGTTCAATTTTATTCATTTATTGAGCATGCATAGGAATCAATTACTGTGATGAATAAAATAGTTTATATTTTTCTGTTGGTATATCATGTATCATAAAAATTATAAAAGATAATGTCAATGGAAGGCTTTTGATAAATGTTTCAGTTAGGATACAAAGAAGGCAAGGAAAAGGCCATTGCATAATTGACCTGTTTTCCACCGCCACCATATTTTCAGTCTATAAAAAAAGAACTAATTTAGAAATACAAAGGAGGAAAACGTTTTTGTAAGTGCCACATTAATCCAAGAATCCACAGTGGTACTTCCACATGATAAAACAAGGAAACGGAACTCTATGAACACTATAGGCGATATACGGGAATCTTTCTGGTCGTTAACCATGATTTTATGCTAATGGGCTGAGATGATACAATCAGGATTACGGTAGAAGGGACGTGAATTAAAACTGATACTTTCAGTAGCGTTTAAGTATGCTTCAACAATCGCCAGTTTAGCCCAAGTGACTTGGTTACTGAACCATTACAGCCTGTGCCAAGCTATAAATAATCAGTTATCTAGAATGTCTTTTATATCCAACTACTAGCAGTAGAGAACATTCTGTAGCCCATCTCTCCTTCCCGCGAACAATTTCATCCTCTCAGTGGTGTCCCAAGGTATAGTAAATATTTGAATACAGATAGAATCATCTTAATTAATTGTCACTGGCTTCTTGTTATTAGCTTTGTTGTGTGCCTCTCCAATGAATAAATCTAAATGTGACCATGATACAAAGGTGACATTTCTCGACCGACCACTTTTGATTTATGAGACCTCTACTTCTTTCCTGTTGGCTTCAGTATTTTAACTTCAGGTGGGAATATATGAATATTATTATACACCGGTGCACGAATGCATCACTTTTACGCGATAGGAGAAAAGATTTCATCCGTCCACACTGTGGCGTAATATATGTAATACAACCCTCTGTACCACGTGACCACTCATTCTTCTATTTATCGAGTTGTAGAATGGCATTCTTAATGATTTTTAGGTATATAATGATAAAAATAATTGACCAAAATATCTCTGAACAGATTCCATTCAGACACACTAACCATGTCTTTCTATATTCCTATCTATGTTCCCAATAACAAACACCGGATTTTCTTCACAAAAAAAAAATTAAAAACCAAGCCCGGTCTAAGTCGATACTGTTAAAGCCCTGTAGTGTCAGATGTTGGAGTCAAATGGCACTCTGCATCCAGAAGTGATATGATCACCCACCAAGTCCCTGCACGTATACGTTGATAAATCAGATTCCTCTACGTGGTGGACTAATGACCAGAGGTGTTCTGGGTGATGTGCCACATTAGTACGGTCCGTTCAACTGAATCATTCCCAGTGCACTTTAAGCACCACCACTCAACCCTGAGCATCGCACCCTTTCTCGTACCCAAGCCTGATCCCTGACCTTCTTTACCAGTCACCACGCTTCACTGCCCACCATCCCCTCTAAATCTACCACCTCAACCTATTTACTTTTCTCACGGTCATTTTAGTATTTTTGTGAGACTAAATCTAACCCTCGTTCTGGAAGTAAAGATTATTTGATTGTTATTCGATCCTCACCCCTACGCGAAGCCATTTCGGAGGCCCCTCTGAGTGGAGGAGAGCCCTCAGCTGGGGTGTGGGAGGTAGGTGCAGGGTGGAACTGCTGGGTGGAGTGCTGGAAGGGTCTCTGTTTGATACGACAGTCAGTCAGAAAATTAATCAGGTGGCTCTAGCCGGCATCTGGCAGTAAGCGTGATGAATGACCAGTCTCTTTGTCATACGGACCACGCCCGAATAGCTCTTAACCCTTACTAACCACTGAGTGCCAAATTGGGTGCGTCCTCGAACAATAACAATCCAAACTAGGGTAACATTCTGCTTTGTAAAGCTCTACGTTTGCTAGACTTTTAAGATTGATACTATTTAGTCTTAGTGATCATTAAATAAATTCACTAAAAGAATTACATTTTATTAATTTTCCGTATTTTCTAGATATTACATGCACGTTTACAGTATCTGTTTGGATTAGTGTTTACAATATATTTTCCTGGCGTATTGGATCTAAGAGCACCAACTATGCAGGAAACGATCGCCAGGTTTGTTTGCGGTTGAATGGGTCTCACAGACGAGTTTGACAACAGAGAGAAATCACGTCCTCTCCCCTCAGCCTACAGTGGGGCGACAGTGAGGCTCCATGACTGATGGAAACTAGGTTTATTTATGAGTAGCTCCTCTATGAGAAACTGATGATAGATTTTAGGCACTTGCATGTACCGAGATTACGTTAATAGGTAAGTTAATTACGTAAGTTTAAATTGTTTAAATCACTGGCCCCTTGTTATTCGTTGGACAATTTGGCCTGAACTTTATCAAAGTACGTCTTCGGCTACTGAGGGGACTTTAGAATCATCATGGATCTCTTTACCTGTTGATGCCAACATACATTAATTCTTGAGATATTATTATCTCCATCCGTATTATTGATACCATATCAAAGTCTTCGGTATTCTATATAAAATATATTTATTCGAAACATTAGATAACGTAGAACCAGGAAAGCCATTAGAATATTTCTAAAAAGTCAAAGTGGCCGACTCCGTAAAGAATAATTGACAAACGTAGGTTATAGATGTGCCTTCTATCCTCTAGGCCTACCTCACCATTGCCTATTTTATCCCGGTGTGTACACATGGGGAGTCCCCTGGGTCAGACTAAATATGAAATCAATATTCAATCGACCGGAAGCTGTGTGGCTGCTGCGCAAAGACCCACATCCGGTGGCTTCTATTCCGTTGAAATGGGTTGTCTTGTGGCCAGCCGGATCATTTTACACCTCTTTCAAAGCTCGTCAATCATGCATGGGTGCAGAACTGAGCCGGCCAGTAGGTGGGGATGGTTGGCTGGGAGTGAATAGGGATGTTTGTTCAATGGAAAGGTGTCTTCCGTTATACCCTTTTTTGTTTAGGTGCGTGCCAAAGATGTCGATGCAAATCAATCGAGGTAAAACAACAAGAAAATACTGTGTTTTGTATCAGGTTTAGGTAGATCTTTTTATCTCACCCCTGGTATTTTTCCCCATAGACTTAACATAGAGAACTCGTATCTAACGCCCATTAGATATCGAGGGAAAATATCCAATAGGTTTTCATGTCACAAATGTTAGCCAATAAGTCAATGCTAGGGTGAGATAAATTCAGAAACCAATTCAAGTTCAGTGTCAGAGCTTGATCTCATCTTATTTGAATTACTACGTGATTCACGCGGCTTCACCTTGTGAATTACTACGTGATTCAAACTCAAAGGGATATGAGCTCAGACCCTAAACCCTAATCGGGTTTCCTCTATAGTATGCAACAAATCATGATACGGCCAATACATGATTTAGATGAGATACGGAACGATCACCAATAGTTGTTTATTTTACAGCAATGACATAAGTTGTAACTTTGTATTCTTCTTTTATATTTATATTTTAATGGATCTGATGGAAATATACTAAAGTATATCATACGCTGTGGATATCTCCAAAGATACTGTGTCTCCTATACACCTTGAAGCAATATATTCAAGGAGACCTGATAAGCGTTGAATGAAATTGTAATGTCTTCCCCCTAAGAGAACCACACATACTTGTCTCCTTACCAGATGTAGGAGGCTGTGAACAGATTCTCACGCTCCCGGCACCTAAGTGTAAGATGTAAAGAACATTCCAGTTCATTTCCTTCCCATCATACATGTACCTCTATTGGTACCAACGTTCTTGAGATAACCAGGATATATTGTTTCCTTGTGGTACTCTCATTGGTTCCTGATCTACCTCATCTCTCACCTTACTAACCAAAAACCAGACACAGTTTTCTTAAGTCTTTCTCAGCTGCCTCCCTTGCTGAGTTAATTCATCGACCTACAGCAGGAATAAGGTAAGGGTAGGAGAAGGGTATGGTAACCTGGGGCTCGTTGAATAACCTAGGATCGTACATGCAGACCCTTTTCTGTACCTCGTACTAGGGTGACGGTTTAATCATTATTATCATAAATAAATTCTACAAAATTCGAATAACCTTCATAAATGTTGTTAAATACATTACACAACTCAACAACAGCTCAAATCGGTTTTAGTTGATGGCGATGATAAAGCCATTTTCCACTGCCCGAAAACGGCACCGATTACGTGATTTCTCCTAAAAGATGGTCGGTCGGTGGCCAACGACTGCACGTCGTTATCTAAAAATCGCCACCGATTTGGTCGGCCAGCAGAAAATGGCATATAGTTGATATGCTGTGTTGGGCCTCTCAGAATATATACACAATCCTGAAGGCTCTTTTCCACCTGCTGACAAGATCATCGGCGATTTTTAGGAATCATTCGTTTTAATTTGCAAATATTGGCAGGAGGTGCGAACACTAAAATGGTCCACAAAATATTGGTGATTTCGAAAATCGTTGCTGCTTTCTCTTGGCGATTGAATTTCTTTGATACCTTTGATCCAAATCATCCCAACACAATCAACACATGTTGAATTCGTCGGCGAAGAATTTGAGGCCAAAAGTCTACAGGTGGAAATAAGCCTATAACGGGGTATAGATCTTGTGCAGTGTTAGGTACCTCAAAGAACCTAGTGCACCTATGCATTTCTTTTGTTACCTTATCTTGACTTAGAACTTGCCATTACTGAGAATATCTAGTGTAACACGTTGTTGCCTTTGAGGCAATAGAGGTAGGTGCTGTTGGTCTACCCTATATTTTGTCTTGTCGTACTACGAGTGACAGTGTTGTGTATAGAGTATAGCCCAGCCTGGAGGTCTGGCTTAGATGTGAAGGGTGAGCGTTGAGGGTTGTCCTGGTCACCTTTATTGTAGGTAGTATTGTTCACTAGTTAGACAACTAGTGGCCCACCCTGTTGTGGCATAGGCTATCGGTAGTAATGCTAGTATGATGTAGTTAATCAGTTATGTTTGTTGGTCAAACCAGCTTACCTTGGCTTAGGATAGGCAGGTTTCAGGCAAGTGGCCGTCCCTATTGGAGGGTGGTTTAGGCCCACTACATTCTAGGTCAACTCTCGACTGTAGAACCGTACCAAGGCGCTATAAATATCATGTAAGGAGGTCAGGTTGAAGGTCGGGGTTTGCTGCGAATGCAGTCATTGGCTACTGGGTCTACTCTATTCCTTATATGGCAGTGAGTGTAATGGGCCAACTCCATGCATATTGTGGCAGACAGGGCTACAAGATTGGGAGGCCACGCTTTCTGTGATACTCAGGTTTTACCAGTTTGTCAGACTAGTGGCCTACCCCAATGTCGCATGGAGATTGGTTCAGACAGAGCTACCTTCCCATGAGCACAGGGTGGTTAGTATCGCTAAAGGCGGATGCCCATCTACCGATTTAGGGTTGAACGATTAGTTTCCAAATCGTATAGGAGTCGGTCACCTTGTCGCAGGCAAATTACGTAACCCCTCGCTCGACCCGCACACTGATAAAAGTGTATGATCCACTGATCGCTGGGGGAGGGCAAAAACCAAAGAAACCGAGTGTTCACTAATCGCTGGGTGGCCTTGCCTAGCTGTCCTATATCTACCGACTCCGTTAGCATGGCTTGGCTGAAACAAATTACCCTCCGTTTGTCGCCCACAAACGTACATAAATGTTCCGAAATCGGTAGATGGGCATTGGGCTTAAGAAAGACCGTTTTGGCACCGATGGAGCGCTACTACCAGTTGTATAGGACACCTGCCATCTTTTGTCGTCTTAACTGTCGTAGATTTGTTTTTCTATGGACACGTTGTATGAGGTGGATAATAAATATTAACACTGGATGCATAACAAGGCTAGAGCAGAACGAATTCTACGGTCTGGTCAGGACTTTCCTGGTATGAACAAGAATTTCCAAAGCCTGATGTGTTTTAGACGTTAGGTTTGCTGTAACTACACCTGGGAATCGCAGGCGAGCTATGGAACATACCAATAGTTGGGGCGTGCCTTGGCTCTCCATGATTCATCACTAAGAAGATACTCAGGCATCAATCACCAATTATCTGAAATAAGGAAGTTTTTCTTTACATGTGATGCTGCATGTTTTCTCTCATTACCCCAACTCCTATCTGCTCTTGTGGCCAGCTACAACGCAAACAGCGGTATTTTATATAGTGTTTCTACCATAGAGACCGCCCACAGCTTGACGCTGACAACTAACGACAGGTTTGTTACCAACCCCACGCGGCCACAGTCAGATAGGCAGAAAACCGACACGGACGCTGGAGGCCCGGTATCTGTGGATTTTATCTCCTGGTGCCATGTTGATATCATGTTTGGCTGGATGGGAACACACAGCCGTGCACGCTAGGGCTGGTATGGATCCAAGTTCCTGATCGTGTTTGGTGAGTCTTGTCTAGTGGTGTTGGGTACAGAACACTAACTTGTCTGGTGAATGACACGTGAGCTTTTCCATCAGCTCAGAGATTAATTGGGAATTAGTATTTCTCCGGAATAAATTAATCTAGGATCCGATTATATCTAGATATATATCACACTGAATCATTATCATTTCCTTTTTTGTACTTCAAAATATTCTGATTCTTTCAGATAATACAAAAAGTCACGGCTATTGAATATGGAAGGGGGCGGTTCAAAGAATTCCCACTGAACAAAAATATAGCTAACCAATGGTGCGATGTGCAGGGATTGGTAGGTTCAGCTGAAGGGGCTCTTCCATCTGTCCAAATTCCCAGACGAAGTATTATTCCGACAGCGTCCGGTTTACTATTTGGGCTCAATTGGTGTAATGGAGCACCATAACCTGGTGAGATCAACCACCATCGGCCGCCGTCAGCCACACTCTTCCATTATCCCGAAGCGCCCTGATTCTAGTACACCCATTTTCCGCTAGGAATTTTCACTGGTGGTGTCCTCTGGTGTCTGACGCCTAGAACTGGAAGCTGCGACCTTGACCTCTGGTATATTCACTCAGAGTGTCTATTTGAAGTTAGGTGGTGTCTTTGAGATGAATAAACATTGTGTATAATGATTATTTTAAGATATATTGGAATTTTGACCGTAAACATGTATTATTACAGTCTACAAGACCAGGACTGTCGACCTTTGAATGGAATTTCGATCGGGGGAAGTCAGAGAACTCTAACATTTTCGAGTACTATCGATGTCAGAATCTAAGCATTTTCTAACTCTAACATTTTCGAGTACTATCGATGTCAGAATCTAAGCATTTTCTAACTCTAACATTTTCGAGTACTATCGATGTCAGAATCTAAGCAGATGACCTCAGAAGCAGTCAGAGTGAAGGTTTTTGGACTGTATTAATCATAATCTATCAATAATAAGCAAAAGATTGTTGCAGATTCCTCCAGAACAAGGCTGACAGTGTAATACAGTACATGCCATCGTACCGATAGCACAGGCCCCTGAGACAGAAACCTTAACCCTTAGGATCAGTATTAACAAATCGAAAAACCTGGTGCTCTTATTAAAGTCCAAATTCTCTTACCTGAGAATTCAGGGGTTTTATTTGGTATTTTAAGGCCTGGCGTCCACCTACTACAATATGGCTCCGATATGATCTACAATCCACCGCCCGATACAAAATCAAAATCGCGTCGGAAGGTCACCCAATATCGGGGCAGTTGGCCACGTTTCTGCGATTAGGCACCAAAAAAACCATTAAGATGGTGGATTGGCATGTCGAGAGATATGTCTACGATTTTGCACCTTCCCAATATGTCTCAGATGTTTGCTTTTCGTATCGGTGCCATATCGGGAGGTCTAAATTTCTATCGTAGTAGGTAGATGCCAGGCCTTACTTTTGATATATGAGGCCCTAGAATTATGTATTTCCCGCTAGGTAAGAATGATACTGACATTATGCCTCATGACTTTGTTGCACTCATTATGTCACTAACACGTGTAAGCCGGTGACCTTCCCACGTATATTGATCAGGAGCCTATATCAGCAGTCTGGGATTTGAATCACTACCTATCGGCAATCAATTTCTCCATTATCACTTTAAGGTTGGAAGGTGTATTCTACATAGGCGACCCCACTGCTGCTGATATAGTGTCTAATATCAACTTTGGACTGACAGCATCACGTTGCAGACGACTACACTAGTAGTCTGAAGTGGTTGAGTGTAGACTAAAAGCCCATTTCCATTGGCTGATCATTGTGCACTGATCTGTAGTCAGGAACCACCGACCCAAGATCAGTGAATTGAAACGGCCAGGAATTTGAAATGGTACCAACTAGTTTGCCAACAATTATGCAATAACACCACCACGAATAGAATCGGGGGAGGCTCAAAGTATTACCATCAGTATGCACATACGAAACGCATTGAAAACATGGTATCCACTGCACCCTCACAGATTATATGTCACCGACATGGAGTCAATGACCACAATCGAAAGACTTTTAGGCTCTCCCAAAAAATCGGTGACATTTTCGTAGGACGATGGAAACAAGGTTTATACCAAAAGCAAGGTTGCCTTCAAAATAGCTACCGAAAGGGCACTCTGAATGAATGTGTCTTAGAACTAGATTTTGCGTGGTTACGCAACTAAAGAAAGTGTGAACAGCGAAGACCGTTTGTGGTAACCTTGAATTATGCCCCAGCACAGATTGGGAGGTAACGGCCACTTAGTGGTGTGCAATTAGAGGAGGGACAGTGGTGTTGGACCCATTAGCGCTTATTACCAGGTCATTGGATTACTCTGCCTAAGCCTGATTTATTGACAAAATTATGAACATGGGATTTACAGACCATAAGACCAGCTCAATTTTAGTGTCAAGATTTATTGTTATAATTTTCATCAAGTACCCCTTGTAGCCTCTACTTGTACCTCTTATGGGTGTGAGGCACACTCAACCTCGTCTTTTTAATCTAACAGTGTTAGGGAATTCCACCATCAGAAGCGCCCAAGACATGTACCACAATTGATGCAAAATGGAGGTGATATTATAGAAAAGCATAGCAACCCCTCATGAATGGTTAATGGAACCAATTACACACGTAATTCTAGTTAGGCAGGCATTTCTTTTAAACTGAAACTTTAAACAATTTATCAATTCATTTGTCCGTCTTCAGAATTTTGAGAGATTCCTGAGTAGAGTGCCTACTATCACACACTTTAACACTGTCGGACTAAGCATTGTTTTAACATTCAATCTAATTTTAAATCTCAAACAATAGAATAAGGAACGAGAGTGAAACAGATGTGTGAAAACGGTAGTGGAGGTCACTGTGAAGTTTAGGAATTCAAATAATGAGCAGCTCGGACTTGTATTGTGTTTAGTCACCGATCATCAGCTAGTTGAAATTTGAATAAAAGTAAAACAGGAAAACAATTTTCTTGTATCCATCCGTAAAATATCTTCATTTGTGATGACGTAGTTGGGCTAAATAAACCCCTTGCCTTTTATGTTCCCTTCCATTAAACAAAGAAGAAAGAGGTGAAAGGAACAACAACCTCCGTGAGTATTCACCGTTGAACATGTCGATGGACTTTGATTCATCTATGGCTGGTGGCTTGTGGCTTGTGGCTGGTAGCTGTTTTGTACCAAGTAACCCCTGTGTGTTTTGTAAAAGTACTCGCTGCTAAAACACTCCTTCTTTCCTACCTCCTGGACGGTTCCGCTGGTCGCCGGCACGCCGCTCTGTGTGCCCTCACTGTTTGAACGGACCTTAGGTACCAGCTGTGGGGGAGGGGGGTGTCTGTAAAAGGCAGATCGTCAATAAAAAGAGAAATTGATACTCTGTGTGTTAGACCTTGAGTTCGTGGCGTCAGGTCTCCCAACACTGTACCAGGCACATCCTAGATCATTACCTAGACATCACCTGTCCCTGCCGGATCTACCAAAGACCTTGCAAGTCAACTGAGGCGGGCATAGCCAACAAGCTTTCAAAAGACGGGAGGATTCGATTTTTGAGGTTTTCTTTCTGTATTTCTCTTTTTTACGATGATTCCTGCAAGGCGAGCGAGACACCGGCTGGTCGTCTCAGGTAAGCACAAGCGGCTCTGAGCAGGAGCGAGCAGCTCAATGAAGGTTTTAGCAAGGCCTATTAAGGCCGCCTCACATCACAGAGCAGCTCCTTAGCACCGCATATTTCCCAGGCTCCACAGGCCTGTGACCGCCTCAAATGACAAAGTCTAACCCCTTCTTTTATATAAATCATTGGCACCAATTAGATCTCTGTAAAGACAACCCAAGGAAGCGGAAAAGTCAATACGTAGCGGTCGACTTTATAACATGAACATCCCCAGTAACCTTTCCCTACTTAATGTATAAGTAGATAGAGAAACGTAAAATATACGTGGTTGTTTCTATAAGCCATCTTGAATTTTCATAAGACTTCACTATTGAAAAATATTAGTGTGCCAATATTTATCGTAATCATCAAAATGTCGATATACTTTGGGGAACGGAATTATTGCTGATGCACTGGGGGGGGGGGGGGGGGTAAAGGCCTCCCAAGTAGCTATTGGTATAACTACAACACAAAAGCAAGATAAAATATAGCCAAGTATATTATTCTATTAATACTCAAGTTCTGTACCATATATTCTTGAAGGATCTTTCCAGAACATTTGTCATATGTACCACCTTACATTCAACCTAGACCTTGATCAATGATATTCGCTGGCATGTTATACCTTTCATCTCCAGCTGCAGCCATACCAGTAACCACCCAACCTAAATAACTCGCTATGTATCACCTCATCCCAATCACTCACTACCTATAGCCTATTATGCAATGACTGATTACAACAGCAGAATCACTTTGAACTTAATTACCACAAAACAATTTATATCTATCGCCTACAACCTTCGATCTCTCACCAGTTATATCACACCACTCAACTATAATTTGCCCTGACCACTCACCAACTCAGGTAAATCACTTATATAACTGACCACTTCTGATATATCACTCAGTGCTACATTCTGTCACTGCGTCACCTGTTCTCTCTACCAAACTACTGACCATCTCATGACTAAGACTACTCCTACGAATCTCACTTATCACTAATCACTTGAGTTCAACATAGTCCACCCACCAGCTGACTGCTTCTCCACTTCGTCGCTCCAGGCACGGGTCCCCCACACTTGGCGTTCTGTAGCCGGCAATGGCTTCCTGGCGACGGCCAATCAGTGACTACACCATCTGAGTGTTCCCTAATGACGCTGCTCCCCTCGCTCAACCCCCTAATGCTGGAGGGTGAGTAGTGTAGGAGAAGGGGGTATGTTGAATGGACACAACGAGCACTGGCTCCGAGTTTTATAAAACACCCCAGTCCGATCAGATCTCGTGACTGGACTGAGGTGTGAAGAAACACCATCCACTGACCTGCTGTGGAATATAGACACTACTAGCTGTGTATGAACCCAGTTTACACTGCTATTATTTCAAATACCTATGCATTAAGAAAATTCACGAGTCATTCAGGGCAGTAGTATTCAAACAGAAAACCTACCATGCGGGAGGGAATTGCTAGCTATAGTTAAAATGCTCCACACCTGTCGTGGAGGTAGTAACTGCATCAGTAAGAAAATTACATCAAATCTTGATTCTAGATTCTTTTAGGTCGTTCTTCATATACATCATCACCATATGAACAGCAATAATACGTGTATGATGCATGTTAACCCCTTCCCATCTTAATATGTAAACGCTTACCTCATTCTCAGATTTACGTCTGGAAAAAAAAGATCCCTTGAAACCATTACTCAACTATGCTTAGATTAAGGCCCCTATACTGTTATCAATGATAATATTTTGATAGCATATGTAGTTGACCTAATATGCAAATTATGAAGCATGGTAAACTAGGCGCTCTTGTATGGGTACGTTAGTACAGGCACATTTGTACAATGAGTATAAATCAAACAGCTTGGGTGGAGATAACCATTTGCCTGGTCTGATTGGGAGGCGTAGTTCAGTCCGCTCACACCCTCGTCCTCAGAGTGGGTGGACTGTGAAATCGGCGGTAACAGCTGTGCTCGTAAACAGTCGGCTTATTCCGGAGTTGCTCGTAGCGACTGGCACATAACCCGTCTGAGAAGCCATATCTGGCCGCTTAGCCTACCTGGGTGAAGCTGCCGGTTTAATGCCAGCGGAGGCCATAGCTCATGCTGTAACCAGCTTGTCTGTCGTGTTTGTAGCATGGCTTCATAAAAAGTGGGTGTTTTTGTTACCCTATCTCACCACACCATCACTATAACCCTTAAGGGAGTCTGCCATGTTAAAGGAGTCAAGGGCGACAACAGGAAGGTCATACGGCTGACCTATCTATCCCATTTATGGAAAGGTCAATCCGTTCATCGATCAGTTTTACAAAGATTACTTTTCAGTGGACATGTTCAGCTCAATATCGGATCCCCGGCCGACCTCGTCTTTAGTCAAAAAGGAACCACGGCCCTGATATCCACCCATATCTTAAACCCCATAACCCCAAAACACCACACACACCTAAATCCTCACTTCTCCCACAAACCCATATACATTCTCCTTCTCTGGCTATTATCAACAAGGGTTCAAGAATACCCTGTTCAAGCACGATTCTCCCACGAAGTGGTACTGCACGTTTGAACCCGTTTCCGTGCCAACGGTCGCTTATTCTGCTGCATTGCATCTGGGAGCTGGTATTGAACGAGGAACGTTGAACCATAATGCGACTGGTCGCATTGGTTATCCTGTCATGACCTGCCAAAAAAACACCCTGGAGGGGAGGTACAGTCCTTAGTAATGCATGGCATTTCATCTGGAAAGTCTTAGCTAGAAAACTTTTCAGAAACGTCCAGCAACCTAGGGGGCAGTGAAAATGGCGTAAATAAGACTATACCCTGAACAGCAAAATTTCTAACCATAAAGTGAGTTATGCTGATTATTTCGCGATTAAATCACCCTATGTTGGTAGAGTATTTATTGTAAGGGAGAATAGTTGGAAAAATCTCCATTACGACAGTTTGAAAATGAAGCTGTCTTCCCTATTCTTATGCTGTTGTTCTTAATATGTAACTTTTTATTAGGAGAAAGGAGAATGGAAGACCAAGCAGTATCTACATCACTGAATTATCATATCATCTGGTACGTAATCAATATGATGGTTTTATAACAGTCTACAGACTACAGAATGATGAAACCTTGTGAAAGCATTCCAGTCACAAAGGATATTTCATATCAAATAAAAATCTTTTTGATTTATATCTATCTAAACATTATAGAATAACTGAATCTCCATCTCCGGGGCCTGCGGGCCATGAACATCTATACACGTATACATAGCGTATATGTGAGTGTAGGCTGTTCTTTTAGTCTTACAAACAAGATAATGAATGGATGGCACTATACTTTGACCATGCACTGGGGAAGGATGGGAGTTTGATGTGTGTGTGTGAGGACATTGTATCATTTGATATTCATTACGTATATCTGGTATCCTGGCACACTATGAACGAGACACTATGTCTGGAATATACCACATTTATATTTCATAAGAACCTAGTCTGTTGTTGTTTGCAGGATGGAGTTGTGCCAAGTTACGACCGCGTAATTGATGCGCGGCAGCGCATTGTGACCCCAAACGTCCAAGTCACGCATTTTGTACATTGAATATTCTATCCCTCTGGTGTTTAACCTTGTTCAGCATCTCGAGCTCTCCACGCTCTAGGAAGCTGACTAACACCAAAGTTAGCAAAATTGATACTCCTAGGCAAAACATGAAAGACATGTTATCTTTAATTCCTGGTTAACAGGAAGCTCATGTTGTGCCCAGTCGCTCGGGAGGGCCTCAATAGTATAATTTGGCCTCTTGCAAAGCAATTCCTTTACATGTGCATATAAGCCAGTGCTACAGGAAAAGAATGTTTTTCACATCAAAATATACAGAATATGCACTTATGTATGGGCGTTTCACCTTGAGATCGCGTGATCATGCAGAGAGAAAATCATGTCTTATCTAACCCATGACCATTTTTAGCATGTTTATTCCCGCCAATATACAAAACAATGGACATGTATAAGCCCATAGCTCCAAGCATTTTATATACACAGAAGCATTCACGATTGCATGGGAAATGGGGACAGACACCATGTAGGCCTCTGCGAACTCTCATACAAGAGTAGAATTCACTGGTTAGGTACTGTAAACTACATCCTAAACAGTGAATTTTACTTGTTTCTGCCTTCTATATAGAGGTGATGACAGAGATAAAAAACGATTTTGATCAAAGGTCTATTTGAAGGAAGAATATGTATCTAAATAATATATGAAGCTATAACATGTATTTTGTTGGCGTTGGTTGTCTTCAGGTGACTTCTACTGGTCTCATCATGTAACATCTATAAAGCATCAAACAGCAATGAGCTGGAGCCTCTGTATAACCTATAACTTCAAAATGCCTATCTTGCATGTGAGATGGTTTCAAACGGATAAGGTCAGAGCGTACAACAGGCCATTACCGACCCCCTCTCCTGGGGAACCCCCTCCTGGTACCGTAACACCACTGGAGGGTCATTAACTGAGAAAGGCCCCAAACGTTTGACCTGGAAGTGAAGTCAACCCTCAAAAGATCCATACAGAGAGCCAGGTGACTGTTTACCTGGTGATCATGGTTTTAGCTAAGGGAGCAGCTCATGTGTAACCTACAGGCAGGTGTTACTGGTTGATATAATACATGATATCTCATCAATAAACATTAGGGTACCAGTAGTAAGGTATTATTAGATTAGATATACAAAAAAAACATGGCAATTATGAATCCTGGTTACATAAAAGCTTTGCTTTAAATTTGATATACTTTGCCATCTTTCGAAAAGGAAATAAATATTATGATGCCTGAATATTGGTAGTTTTATGTACTAGTTCTAAATTGTTGATTGGAGGCACTTTTATTAAGTGATAAAGAAATTTGGTGGTCATGTTTACCCCAGAACACTGCGAAAATAAAAATACAAAGACCTGATAATGTTAGCCTCGCTGCTATTTCACAAGAGAATTGTCAAAAGTCATATGCTGACGTTTATGATTGTTCTGCAATGTAATATGCATTTGCACATTCCCACTGGTGTGAGGGGGAAACTTCCGTAGGCAGGGTAAAGGGCATGCGATAGAACAGGGTCCGCATGAGACCTAACCCGAAGAGGTCACCAGCAGCATAGCAAAAAGATGTAAGAAAAGAAAAGTGAATGGAGGCTAAACCTTTCTAGAACATCAAGATACTCAGCACTGCTATCATTTGTACGTTTATAGGGTAGAGTTCTCTCTGCAGTTTACATCGAGTCCTGTTCCTATGCACAGCTCTAACATCTGGATATCTTTCAGAGTATTAGATTATTTGTAGAATTATCAGGTTTGTTGTCAAATTTGCTAATAAATTCTCCATTTTAAGCCGTCTTAACTCAATGGACCCTGAATACAAACTCGATTCATCATCATGAAAAGATATTTAATGATATACATGCTTATATGTCATTGATCTAAGCATGTACATGGACATTTGGGTTCCTTTGCTACAGATGTAGACACAGGTGATGGTTGGGAATTCCAAAATGTGTCAGTGATATATGGCATCTACATATCCCCAGAAAATGTTTCTGCCTAATTGGTGCCAGATGTCTCCTTCAAAATGGTGTAGTCTGCCACAAATTGTTACAATATGTCAGACTTGTGTTTGCTTGTGTCCTTCTAAACATGTGTATGAGTTATAATATGTACAGCCATATGTAACCGTGGGTCAGGAAAGTCTGAGTGGTATGTCCAATTTTCAAGCGGTCTGCAGGGGATGGAACAATCTAAAAAAATACCTGTTTTGTAATAGCTTACTGTTTTTGATATTTGTGTTTGATAACATTAAGGTCTGCTAGTTGATGAGTTTTACAAGTGACTTGATCCTGGGCATTCTCATTAGAAAGCTGTCAGAGCTAAAACTTCCGCTAAATTTTCACGCTGTTTGCCCATATTTGTTTGAAATTGTATCCCTTCTGTGTTCATACATGAAAAAATAAATTCCCATGGCGCCAATGCACTTAGATGTTTAAATGATCATTGTTTTCAAATTAACTCTTCCTATATAAATTCGTGTATCTTCTTGGCGGATAGTCAAATCAGCATCCAGTAGATAATTCTAGCCGACGTCATTGGTTCTGCCATTTATCATTGATACCAATGCTGAATGCCTGTCCACTGGACAGCTGCGTCTTCCTGGAGATAACCACTGCTATTCGCAAGTAGCTCTAAATCAGCATTCCCCTGTTGATTCATCAGCTGGTCTCACTAGGTACACCAATGCTATCTTTAATGAATTAGACGAAGAAATCCTATGTCTCGTCCAATCGACCTACTACAAATGAATCAACGTTGTGTTTAATCAATGTAGCCCTCAGGTTCAATTAGAAGATCCTGCCTCTGTCTGTGGATTCGCTATAACCCTGGTCACAATCTACTTAAGCTAGATGGTGTTGGGGTGGCAAACAATAGATATGAAAATCATCCTGTGACTCACCAGAATTACGAGATTGTCCCTCACTGCTGACAAGTTATTAACTGGAGACAGCTCTGTTTTAGTCAGAATTTTCTGATTTCTGCGCTCCCGAGCAAAAGTTCATTTACTTTTTATCGAATTTGTGGTTTCAGATTTAATCACTCTGAGGACTCCATTAAGAAAAACCGGTGCGCTTTCTTTGAAAGAGGAATACCATCCCCGTCAACACAAAAATGTCTTCAATTAGAACCGGAGAGGGACTGAAATAAGATATGGGTTTGAATTGGCGACTCCCAAGTCTCCAAACTGCTGCTTGTGGAAATCCCCCTGGCATCATGGCACGTATTCTTTGTGACGAGACCTGCAAATGCTGCAACATTATTTTTAGAAACCAAATTTGATTTCACTCCGCCAATTTTCATTACAATCAAATAATTTGACCATCTTTAAAATATCAGGTAGTTCGCCATTTGAATTAATAGTGTTCTTTAGAAATCCTAGGAAATTGCTGTTCAAAGGGCCCTGTCAAATGAAATTAACAGCCTGATGAAAATCATAGAATTTTTTAGGAACACAAGGGTTTCTAGAAGAATCGTGCAATGGATGATGGATGTTTTACCGCACTTGGATAGGCATCGGGTATCACCAATTTCTGAGCGTGTGTCAGATTGGTTACATGCTCGTTTAATCACTTGATCATTTAGTCAGTGGCCAAGCATTTGTTTATATTCCCTTGAAACCACTGCTCGAATACTAACTAGAATAATATTATATAAAACAGGCTGAAGAGTCTAGAGGCAAGCCCTTTATCTGATTCCCAGACCTTTGCTAGTCAGCTAACCTTATATAATAGCTCTAGTGGTCGATAACACACCGCAGTCAGGACTTCATCTATGTAGCCAGTGTAGCCAGTGGGATAAAGATTTTTCTCCCGGATAAATAAACGTTACAAAAAAAACGCATGAGTTGGTGGAGTATTTGCACAAAGTTACCAACATTCACAGATAAACGGGATATACGAAGAAATATTTACAATGCTGTATTTGTCCTTTCTAAATTCACTTTTTACCACTGGGAAAATATCAATATTTAAAAATTCAACAAGGATTTCTATTCTTAGTTCTGTATCTTGAAGGGTAACAAGATTTATTTATTTGGTATCAGCATTGAATATCATTGCAAGAAGGGTTTTACCAGATATTAAAACACTGCTCTTTCGATTTTTAGATAAGGTTGTTGTGATTGAGTAATATCGGAAACAAGGGATTCCAAATGTGGAAGGAGCGTGATGGTATAACTGAGACGTCATAGACATCATTTTCATTTAAGCCAAACTGTAATGTATATATGTCATCGTGCCATTACTATGGTAGTAAACTATGGAATAACCAATCAGCTCTTGTAAGAAATACAGAGGATTATAAGTACTTTAAATCTTTAATCAGAAAAAGCTACAAAATAGCCTTGTGATGTTGTAAGGTTCCTAATGTTAATGTTTATAATAATGGGAAAACTGGAGCTTTTCTTACATTAATTATTACTGCAAAACTATTAATGCAACCCTCCTTTTATAAGGTATCAATACATATACTTTACCAATTGTTATCTTCTGACGATTGTTATATAATCAACCATGATCTAGTGTCCTACCGCTTATCAGGGTAGGGTTAAGCCATGAAAATCAACTTATACAGTTGAGACTAAGCCCTTTTTATTGTTGCCGAACTCGGCTATTTTTCTGCATAATGATATGAGAAATTGTAAAACATTTTCTCTTTTTTTTATTCAGTCAGCACTTACATCCACCCAATCGGGCGTTCTTACTTGCAGTAAGGTCATGGTCAACAGTAAAGAAATTTGAAAAACAAAAAAATAGACGTGCGCTGGTGCTACCCACGGTCGTTAGTGCACAAAGACCATGAGTAGATTTTATATCAGGTTGCTACTCCAAGTAGTGATACAACGTGTACTGTGTTGTGTAGATGCTTTTGTTCTTACAAAAGAAATCATAGTGCTTTTCAGCAATGTCCATATCTAAGTAATTGACTAAGCTCTCAGAATTCACTTGTTTGAAAAAATTGTTTAAATTCTGTCAATTTCTGCTTATATATTCAATAGATTAGTTCTTCTTATGTTCTTAGGTATGGTACTGGCTCCTGACTTAGCCAACTGGAGAGCAATGAGTAGCTCCTCCTAATAATAAGTGATGCTAATTCAATTATGTCTGCCAAGGAGTTTCTTTGTGCTCACTAGTAAATATGGCTCTATCGATAAATGAACCTTGGGCATACGTCATAAAAACAGTTAAAGAAATGAGTTCCAAATATATTGAGTAGGTTTCTTATGGTTACCTCTTCAAATCGTCAAACCTGCCTTCTGGCCATAGGTGACATTTCGGAAATACCTTTAACTTTATAGCCTTATTCTCTTTTGATAAAATAAAATGCATTGCCGGTAACAGGAGAGTAAACAGAGACTACATGTAAATCATAAACAGCTAGGCTGCTAGATTAGATGAATAATCAATAGATCTGTCTGTGTGCGGTATACATACCTGTACATAATGACTCTCAAAGGACCTTCTAGAGGCATGAGATCCTTGTGTTGTGAATGGAGAAGTAAACCTATCGCAGCTCATGATTATGTATGGCATAATCCATGGGAGGCGGCTCATGGCATGATATCATACTGTGACTCTGCCTTATAGGTATTATGACTGTGATATATATATCGATTTCCCTATAAGCTCATGTCATAGAACCCGGCTGTTGTAACCTCCAAGTATCGTGCGTGCCCGGATCCCGCTTCTGGATAACTATGACCACACCTGACTATATCTAAAAGGAACGTCCCAGAAAGTGGGAGGGATAGTAGTATATGAAGCGACAGGTAAAAAGACATCAGGTCTTCGTTTTATCTATGGACCAGCTAGCTGGACCCCGTCTCGTTCATAGCATGGTTCTACGATGATTTATGTTTTTTATTTTATATTTTTTCTTAGAGTTCACCATGATTTTAGCTGACGCTGTGACCCTAACGGAGAATGGATGAATGACATCCATGAGTGTGTAATCTAGATCCTCTGGTCACGTCTTACAGAACTCTTTTTGTAAGCGCGGCTAAACTGTTATAAAATCATTGCTTGGGAAATATCAAATATCGAAATAGGTTAGAGGTGATCTGATATCGGAAGTAGATCCACAGCCGTAAATATAGTAATACCACCATGGCCATTAGCAGGCAGGTTAATACCAAGCTCAAACGCACTAGAAATAAATTATTGGTGCAAGCCGCCTGGTTTCGGTGTTAGTGGGTTTGTTAACCCTTAGATTATATTTGATTTCGGGTATTCTATTTTATATCTTATTTTTCGCGTATAAAAGTAAAAGCCTCGTATCTCGTATCCACGAATATCATTGCATAATAGAAAAGTTCAATATTCTTTAAATTGGCAGATTCGGTGTGTATTTTGGTGATATAATCTGTGTACCGCTTTGGGGGCTGGAAGCTCTATATCGAATGATAGAATAGGGAAATAAGGGTGATCCTATTTTCCATTGTGTTTGCTTAGGGAGCATTTCACTACAATGATAGTTATCTACACTATTAAGGAGCTACCCTATAATCTTTGAGAAAGGGTAAACCGAGATGCAAAATGAACTGGATTGTGCAAACCCGACTTTCATGATCGATTTATGATATTGACAAATGCGACTGACGCCAAGGCGGGAATGCATAGATCTACATTATAGGATGGTTATATTGATCGTTGGTTTGGTTATAGTTTGTCTGTCCGTTCCCGGACATAAATCTGATGCATATCTGATTCATGTCCTAAGAATGATATTTGTCTATATTCATTGGCATATAGTCTGACTGCAACTACGAGAAAAGATGCTTGTTGAGCAATATGGAAATCTCGCTTTGTCTATTGCATGCTGACATTTGTTATATACAATACTGGTTTCTGCTAGTGTATCCCCGCAATTCATAATGCTCCTAGTGGTAAATCACGAGGGCCCGGTTAGGAGAGATTTGAAAGGTAATACATAGAGACATGGTTAGGGTGACTGAATGGAATCAATTTCGCGTTCGTGCGTAATGATGGGCGATCCTATTATGTAAGTATACCTCGGAATCAGGGACACGTCCGCCATTTTGGTTGTTTATTTTTTGCTCTGCTAATGTTAACAAGTCAAGTTGTGCATAGGGACAAAAGAATGAACCTTTTGTCACTCAGAGACGAACGTAATTTGTCCTCCCGGTCAGTAATACATTTTTTATTTACCCTGGAGTATGGCTTATGGTCATAACATACAGCCCTATATTCCAGCCGCTCCAATTACCCCATGGGTATATATAATAACATTACCCCCTCCCCCCGGTCAAATTCCTGTTGTTCTTGTGGTATCGTTGACCCTAAGGGGATTGCTAATCTATTTTTGTGATTACTTTAACGATCCGACTAGTAAAGCATTGATCCCACAGTATTGGATTGTATCCCTTCATTCATGCGGTATGGCTAATTCTTATGATGTGATGGTTATATAGCACTTTTAGAGGCATATATCAAATGTGACAGGCGAAGATTCATTAGTTCTTTGATTAGATATAGACGGCACTGTAGTTAAAATTGGGCTTACATCTTGTGGTGTGTATAACTATTCGTACAGTTAGAATGGAGGGGGGGGCTCGAGGTCATGGTGCTACTACCCATTGTTATTGAGAATATCAGACTATCCCATTTTTGATCAAATAGCCTGAAGTAATATGATCCGCCATGGTCTGAGGAAAGTGTTAAAATAATCATTAAACGACACATTTTACGGGGCAGTGAGGATATGCATTTAAATCGCGGTCCACTCATTTTACACTCATTCGTGTTGCTCCATATTTGCTATACCTTTGCAGATCACAGAATAGAGATCCAAGGGCCTATGTTACGTTGCTTCCGAATCTAAGCAGATTGTATCGGAACTGCATAACGCATCACCACGTAAAATGTGGCATTTAGAGATTATCTTTATGCATACAACCACACCATGGAGGATTGCCCTCAGATCTTAGCTATCTGGTTAAAAATGGCCTAGTCTGATATCCTCAATATCAATGTGTGATGGCCCCTCGTCCTGATACCTTAGGCAAATAGTGATCCACACCACAAGATTTCGACCCAGTTTTAAGTATGGTGTCATCTGTATTTACTCATGAATCCTCCCCTGTCTCATACAAAATAGTCACCTGAAAGTGCTGTATCACAGTCCCATCGCAAAAATTAGTGATAACGCGTGAATATAGTGATATGATCCAATATTACGTGAGCTATGCTTTTCCAGTCGGATTGTTAAACTATAAATGTAACAGTAAATTTGCTATCCGATTACAGCCACAAGTTTCAGGTTTAGCACGGACACTATGTATTTCTTGACATGTACATCTCAGGGGTATAATCCTGTGAGTAATGTATGTATGTATATTTGTATGTCTGTATGTATGTATGTATGTATGTATACATGTATGTATGTATGTATGTATGAAAGTATACATGTATGGTTGTTTCTCATAGAAGCTGTGCATTTAGGTCTAGGGGGCAAAAATAAAAATAGTGGAGGATGGTAAAAATAATTATGTGGTCATAAAGGCTATTGTATGGGTCAGCCTTCCCTGAAATATTATTAGTTAAATATTAAGACTGTGGACATCAGGGTTCACAGAACATATGTGCATTGAAATGTGCTCGTGCTACGTGGATATTTCACCAAAATAAAGAGAATTAAAACAAAAAATCTATGTTTCTATTATAAATAAAAGGTTAATATCACGAAAAATAAGTAGTATCGTACAATTGGTGCTCTTTCACAGCACTAAATTACAATTATAACTTTTTTATAAACCGAAAATCAAAATTCCCTTTCATGAAAACCCTGTCTTTTTTCAATTGGAGGAAACAACAAACTTTGCGTTTGCTGTAGCTCCTACAGAAAAATTAATTTAATAAAGTCAAATACAGCTAATGTTAGTGTTACATCTCTACTTTCAAGTGAATGATCGATTTGATGTGTAAAAGATTCCTATGTATCCCCAAAAGTTTAATAATTGAACTTGCTTAATTATCCACATAGCGCGATTTTGGACTGATATATCCACGTAGCACGACTTTGGTAACAGGATTTTGGTTGGTTGACAGGTTTTGGTGGGTTGTCATCGGTCATAATTAGATTGTAGTCTAAAATTGAGTGAGACAATCTTTTTTATTAGCGTTTTTAATGTTTAGTCAATCAAGGGTCAGAAAGGGTCACTAGGTATGTGTCACTATGAAAGGATCACTCAGTATGTGTCACTCAGAAAGGGTCACTAAGTATGTGTCACTTAGTATGTATCACTCAGGAAGGGTCACTAAGAATGTGTCACTCAGGAAGAGTCACTAAGTATGTGTCCCTTAGTATGGGTCCATCAGAAAGGGTGCCTCCGAAAGGGTCACTCAGTATGGGTTACTCAGAAAGGGTTACCAAGTATGAGTGACACATACTAAGTAATCCTTTATAAGTGACACATACTTGATGTTCCTTTCTGAGTGACACATACTAAGAGACCATACTTAGTGATCCTTTCTTAGTGACACATACTAAGGATCACATACTTCGTGATCCTTTCTTAGAGACACATATTATGTGACCCTTTCTAAGTGACACATACTAAGTAACCCTTTCTGAGTGATACATACTAAGTGACATATACTAAGTGACACATACTTAGTGACCCTTCCTGAGTGACCCATTCTTAGTGACCCTTCCTGAGTGACACATACTAAGTGACACATACTAAGTGACACATACTTAGTGACCCTTCCTGAGTGACCCATTCTTAGTGACCCTTCCTGAGTGACACATACTAAGTGACACATACTTAGTGACCTTTCCTGAGTGACACATTCGTAGTGATCCTTCCTGAGTGACACATACTAAGTGACCCTTTCTGAGTGACCTTGTCTGAATGACTCTTTCTGAGTGACACAATAAGTGACCCCATCTGAGTGACCCTTCCTGAGTGACACATACTAAGTCATCCTTTCTGAGTGACACATACTTAGTGACTCTTTTCTAAAACGACTAAGAGTAGTTGACAAATAGTAATATCCGAGCCATAGCTCCTAGCTCAATTGAAGGGTCGGTGGGTGGAGAGATTGATGGGTTGATCGGTTGTTGGGTTGGTGGGTCAATCAGTAGGTGGGTTGTCGGGTCAGTGGGTCGCTCGGTTGGTGGCTCGATCGGTTAGTGGAATAATCGATTGGTCAGTGGATGGATCAATTGGTCTGTTGGACAGTCAGTCTGTCAGTGGGTTGATAGATTGGTCAGTGGGTCCATCGGTCAGTTGGTGAATCGATCATTCAGTCGATGGGACGATCAGTTGGTTGGTCGATTGATCGGTCAGTTGATCCATCAGTCCATTGGGAAGATTGGTGGGTTGATTGGTTGATGGTCGGTGGGACGATCTGTCAGTGGGACGATGTGTCAGTGGGACGATGTGTCAGTGGGATGATTGATCAGTGGGATGATCGGTCAGTGGGGCGATCGGTCGGTGGGACGATCTGTCTGTGGGACAATTCGTCAGTGAAACGATTGGTCAGTGGGACGATCTGTTAGTGGGACGATCGGTCAGTGGGACGATCAGTCGGTGGGACAATCGGTCGGTGGGATGATCGATCAGTCAATCGATCCCTCATTCATTGGGAAGGTCAGGAGGTCGATCAGTCAATTTGTCGATGGGTCGATCTGTTGTTGGTCAATCAATCAGTCAGTCAATCTATCAGTGGGACAATCGGTCGGTGGGACGATCAGTTGGTTGGTTGATTGGTCGGTCAGTCAATCCATTGGTCCATTGGGAAGATTGGTGGGTTGATTGGTTGATGGGTCGATTGGTCAATGGGTCAATTGGTGGGTCGATTGGTCGTGGGTCGATTGGTTGGTCAGTTGGTCGGTTGGGCGATCAGTCGGTGGTTCAATCGGTCAGTTGGTCAATCGGTCAGTGGATCAATCGGCCGGTGGGTTGATTTGTCAGTGGGTAGATGGGTCAATTAGTTAATTGATAGGTAGGTCTATTGGTCTGTGGAATAATAAGTCAGTGGGTCAATCAGTCAGTGGGTCAATTGGTCTGTGCGACGATCAGTCAGTTGGTCAATCAGTCAATGAGTTGATCAATAGGTCGGTTGGCGGTTCGATTGGTCGGTGGGTCAATTAATCAGTGGGTCGATCGGTCAGTCAGTGGGTAGGTTGGTGGGTCAATCAGTGAGTGGGACGATCAGTGAGTGGGACGATCAGTGAGTGGGACGAATGGTGGTTGGGACGATCGGTGGGTGGGACGAATGGTCATTGGGACGATCGGTCGGTGGGACGATTGGTTGGTGGGACGCTTGGTCAGTGGGACGATTGGTCGGTGGGATGATTGGTCGGTGGGATAGTCCCTCAGTCATTGGGAAGGTCAGTGAGACGATCAGTCGATTGGTCGGTGGGTCGATCTGTTGTTGGGTCGATTAGTTGGTAGGCTGATGGGTCAATAGGTCAGTGGGTCAATCGATCGGTTGGGCGATCAGTAGGTGGGACGATCGGTTGGTTGGTCAATCAGTCAATCAGGGAGGCAGGCAAGCAGGCAGGGAGGGAGGGAGGCAGGTAGGCAGGCAGGCAGGGAGCAGGAAGGGAGGGAAGCAGGCAGGCAGGAAGGGAGGCAGGCAGGGAGTGAGGCAGGGAGGCAGGCAGGCTGCCAGTCAGAAAGGGAGTGAGGGAGGCAGGGAGGCAGGCTGGCAGGGAGGCAGGGAGTGAGGGAGGGAGACAGGGAGGGAGACAGGGAGGGAGGCAGGCAGGGAGGCAGGGAGGCAGACAGGCATGCAGGCAGGCAGGCAGGGAGTGAGGGAGGCAGGCAGGCAGGCAGACAGGGAAGCAGGCGGGCAGGCAGGGAGTAAGGGAGGGAGACAGGGAGGGAGGCAGGCAGGAAGGCAGACAGGCAGACAGGCATGCAGGCAGGCAGGGAGTGAGGGAGGCAGGCAGGCAGTCAGGCAGGGAAGCAGGCAGGCAGGGAGTGAGGGAGGGAGACAGGGAGGGAAGCAGGCAGGGAGGCAGAAAGGTAGGTAGGCAGGCAGGCAGGCAGCCTGGGAGGCAGGGAGTGAGGGAGGCAGGGAGGGAGGCAGGCGGGCTGGCAGTCAGGAAAGGAGCGAGGGAGGCAGGGAGGGAGGGAGGCAGGCTGGCAGTCAGGCAGGCAGGCAGGCAGGGAGTGAGGGAGGCAGGCAGGGAGGGTGGGAGGCAGGGGAGGAAGTCCTGTATCAAATTTGACCATTTTAATTGTATAGACCAATGATATGGCGATATCGCATGATCCACGTAGCACGATCCACGTAGCACGATCCACGTAGCACGATCCACGTAGCACGATATATCTAGTCAATATTTAGCTAAAATTAATATCATACGTTCATAAATATTTTTTTCACTTTGTAAATCTATCACGCCTACCGTGACATTATCTGATATGATAGTTTGATTAGTTAAATATTTTATTGATTAACAAAAATGCATATTACTAGTACTACTGCTATTTTATGCCAGCTCCTGCCCAAAACGAGGGCTTTGAGTGCAGATATGTTAGTTGTGCACAATTATAGTCTTTTATCATTACACAATAAAAGATTTTAATGAAACAATATTTCAAACCACGACCTTGCCTCTTTTGATATTCGCATGTACCTATATATTACTCAAAATAAGTTTAGAACGTTTAGAATTTTCACCAACCTTATTTTCTCTACAACATTTAAAAAATTGTTTTAATTTGTTTTAAATTTTGACAGAAATCATCGTTCAATGCAATATTCTCATGAGAAAATATAAAAAACACCCTCTGGTATGGTAAAACATTAATTATTTATGAAAAATAGGCTTTCCATGCCATTAATATGCTCATTTTTGGTGATTTTTCACCTATTTTGACCCCCTGGAGACGAAAATATTGGTATTTGACCAATAAAACCTACATTCCCCCTCGAGCACTCGACGAGATTTATCATTTAAATCAGAAAAAATAACCATATAATACACTGGGAAAATGCTGAGTTCAGGAAACGACTGAAATAGGATATTCACTGGTTTCATGAGAATTTGCCGTATGTGTATGTTTGTATACATGGGCGGGAAAATGACGCCGGATCACCGGATGTTATCCCGGTAAATCACCGGATGCCGCTCTCCACTCCCTTCAACGGTCACTGTGATACCACTCCTCAAACGTGCAGGATATATATATATATATATATATATATATATATATATATATATATATATATATATATATATATATATATAATGTGTGTGTGTGTTATACCACTCCTCAAACGTGCAGGGTCGGAATTATATATATATATATATATATATATATATATATATATATATATATATATATATGAACACGTATGCAGTTCTTAGATACGTGTAGTGTACTATATGGTAGACAGACTGAGGTGCTGAGTAAGCAGGCCGCGTGACACTGGGCCATACACACTGTATGGTCATAGATCCTTGTCTGTATAAAGGTGCCAGTGGGCGGAGGCTGACCCCTGCCTTTCACTGTCTTGGATCCATTGGGGATCGCGCCGCACCTGGAGTCGCTGCTCGTTGGCAGAAAGAAACCTTTCTTGAAAGGATCCTCAGCTGGTGGCATAGAACGACGTAAACACCTATGTATACATCTGCATCTTAACCATAGAATCCTGTCTTTAACTACCTTTCGACATATAAATATTTTTTTCTTTAAATCATGACCACATATTGTATTATTGTGACTATTACTGTGGGAGAGTATTAGATTGTTGTTTTTTCCTTTATGTTTATTCTAGCCCCTACATATTTCGCCGGAGCCTTCTCCCCTGAAAAAAGATGCAACTTAATGGAGATGTTCATCTAGAGATATAACTCTTCCGTATTGTCCTTGACATCGCTCATGGCATCGTTCTTTACGTAAAATTATTTCTTTTATTTCTTTTACCTCACTTTCTGTACAGGAAAGCGAAAAA
Organism: Alentia gelatinosa; assembly: GCA_950022655.1. Classification (NCBI taxonomy): domain Eukaryota; kingdom Metazoa; phylum Annelida; class Polychaeta; order Phyllodocida; family Polynoidae; genus Alentia; species Alentia gelatinosa. Next base: position 44,915,901 of record OX465586.1, read on the forward strand.
AGACGATTTTGCTTAAATTTCAAGGCTGGATAATGGCAACAAAGTCTTTACAATGGAAAAAATCCAAATACTATATTTCAGGCTAAATACACAACACTATTTCTGATCTTACTTAAACCCAAAAGATCTGATGAAATACTGATGAATGATCGTTGCTCATCGTTGCTCATTTAAAAAAATATATATATAAATCGTGAATTTAATTTCCATACCATACCGTACCCTATACCATATTTCCCCGCCCCATGCCATCCTGATGTAGTCCTGGATATAGCTAGACCGACCGACAATAAACACAAGATTGCCCTTTTGTCTCCCATAGAACGACGAATACACTGGCTTTGTTAGCCGTCTGACATACTCGTCAGGGCCGAGACGGCAGTATTGTGCAGGACCGGTACTAAAGGGGTGGAGCCCCCGGGGGTGCGGACGGGGGGAGGCGGGGGACGAGACGGTGGATCCTGGAGTGTGGCTCCAGGGCTGGGCGACCTTCAGGCGCGGTCCGTGAATAGGTCTTACATCAATCCACGCCTAGCCATGGACACGCCCAATTAGTGCATAATACGGTTCAAAACAAAGGCAGCTGCCGGTCAATACGGCGGCGGGAGCCGGCCGGAGGGGGTGAGTGAAAATGGGGGAGGGTGATGAAACAGGGAAGATGGGGTGGACGAGACATTGCTTCCAGGACAGTGCCGGAAGGCAAACAACGATTTGCTGCCGCAATGTACAGAGTCTATGAGTCTGGGTGAGCTATGTATCTCTACGATATAGATACTCTAGTTTCGGAGATTGGTAGGATTATGAGTAGTATATGCCCTTAAGTAGCTCCCTCATCATTTATATTAAACATTCTCTATCAATGATTAATCATCTGGTGGTTTTTATATATATATATATATATATATATATATATATATATATATATATATATATATATATATATATATAAGCAAACGTGAATAAAGACCTGATGATTTAATCCAGTGCACAAGCGTTAATCTTTTGTATTCAGTCAATCATTTAACAATCCCAATAGGTAACCCACGGAGTCAGGAATAGATGGTGTGTCCGGTTTCATAAGAACTAGACATTAGTCTTCGTTTTGTTCGTTCTTACATGCACTGTTGGTGCCGCTTTTCATGTCTGTCTAACACTTTTGTCACGAAACTAGTGAAACAGGTCCATGATGTGTAGATTTGTCTAATTCTTTTGTTTGGGGTCTGTCTTTTCCTAAGGGTAGCTCTACTTATGTTGTCACAAAACTAGACAACCCCAATGTCTATATGGAGTCACAAACATGTCACAAGACCAGTGAAACAGGTCCCTGGACCGGCAAGTGTCTCCGGCTGAGGTGAGCAGTGCTCTTTATATAGCATGCCAAGCCCATATGATCAAGAGATCACACAGGGCCCGAGAGTCCATGAGAGAAACCCACACTGCTCACACCGGAACTCCCCCGGGTCACACCCCGTGTATATATTTCTTTCAGATTTTCACATAAAACCTGTTTTGTTGGTGTTGAATCTAGAGTATCACTTTATCAACAACGAGGGTAGATATATCAAACTTGAACCAGGCTGGTTCTAATTGTCTGACTTTTTATAATCCCAAACAAGTTTCTATCTAGTCTAACAAACATTGAAACTCTCGATTACATTCTTTTCATGTGTAAATTCCTTGCCTCATCTTCTTTTCTATAAATTATTGTAGTCGCATCCTCATCCGAGAAATAGTCTGTAGCTCTAGCGGTAAGACGCGGAATCTCGTTGCGTGTGAACTGCATTCAATTCCAGTTCAGATCGCTGTGTTATATTTCCTTCTTGTCACCCTTCATCTCGCCGCGATGGTATGGTATGAAACCATCATAGCCAAACCTATGAAGTACTCACAATTCATCTTAGGTCCTTACCCTTGTATGGATTGTATTAGTGTTATGATATTTGGGCTGTTCTTGTGTTAATGACCGTGAGAGCTGACAGTTGGTATCTATTTATGTAGTTGGGTCAGCTGACTAGTCCAGTAGGGTATGTATTATTTCCCGAGATAATCTATGCCAAGTCAAGTGAACTTATGTCAGTAATACTGAATAAACTTTTGCTGTTTGGTGGGTGAGGGCCTGAGGAGCACTGGATGAAGCCAGGGAATGTTTACCACTGACAATGTTTATATTGCCCTTGAAGCACTGTTCTACAAAATTTCTACTTGCTCCTGTGGATTGAATTTCGAACGAGCAGGATCCTTGTAGAAGCATGATTTTAGTGTCTGATTCAGTATTATTTCATCTTGACTTACCAATAATTCAAACTGACCTATCAACAGATTCATAATGATTATTAAATTCCGATATACAGATAGCATACGTTTTGTTAATGATAAAAACATCCCGTCACAACTATACATGGTTATATACCTGAACCAGTACAGATAGATGAACGCTACAGTAGATATGCAATTACATCGATGCAATATGACACCTACTCATGTAGATGGTGATAGAGGAGGTGACTCTCAGGGTAGGACAGGTTCACTCGTACTTCATAAGACACGCGAGAATACCACTGTGCATTGACTAGCTGGAGGTAGCGCTCATCGGGCGTAAAGAATCCCTCTTTGGATCTGGCGTGGCAGGTGTGAAAAAGGCGGCTACAAAAAGGTGTTATGAGAGGTAATGGCTTTCCATTCCCATAGCCCGCCTCACCATTCACCGCGACACCGGCCCTCCTCACGCCCCAGCGCCGCCTAGCGGGGTACCCCTAAGTACCGGAATGCACTGCACGCAAACGGAATGCCACTTGATGATGGCCATTTCGGTGGCTCTGTCAGGTCTGACTTTTGACTCGTGGAGCCATTCTGATGGGTGGAAAACGTGGATGACGGGAACATGCACACTGGGCGGCCTAGCGACCTGCAGAATCAACGCCTGGAGGGCCGGGGGTGTTTGGTATACAGTCTCAAGAGGTGGGCAAATAGTTGTAGCCTCGCCTGATATGCCAGCGCTCTCTGCGTTGTTTGATCCGCCTGTTGGTGAGCAACCGCAAGTCCCGACTCCTGGCCATTCCCACCCACACTTATCAACCCTCCTTTAGTCGCACACTTTCCTCTCATCCCAGCTAGGGTTTCTAATCAAGGGCCCTTAGGAGCTAGTTAGGAGCTTTCTGTCTGCATATAACATCAGAGGCGGTAGTATGCATAATGGTCGGCAATCGACAGTTTCCCACCAAAATAAAACTCAATTTGCAATTGAATAGTGCACGCTATCACGGTGGTCGGTAATGAATTATCGTGTGTGTGTGTGGCAGGCAACTTACCTCTTGTTCCCCTAGGGGAATTTGCTGATATCAAATTAGTTAAAGTCTAGCTATGAGCATGCCAGCATAACTCTCATCCCGCATAGTCGGACGTTGTGGGGTATTGGTATGACATCATTTGCTGTTCAGGTGAGAGGGAATTTGCACACACCAATAATGATAGACGGATTCCCCTACTTAGATCTATCAAAACAAACCACAGGTATCATTAATGGGGAAATTTTACATGCTTTATTAACTGAATTGTCAGAGATTCATGACTTCTTTTATAATATGAAATAATGATATGATACTTAAGATATAGTTGATAGTTATATTGGATGCTGTATCCCCTAAAATGAAGTTTACAACAATGGATGAGGTGTATTTGAAAATCAAGAAGAATCTGCATAGCTGATGGTTTGTTTCTAGAATCAGTGTAATTGCCAATATATTTCATTAATTTGAACCCCTACATTCTATACATATTATATTTAGAACATATTGTTCTATGGCGTTATCTGTATCATGAAAGCTGCATGTCAAACTGCATAGTTAAAATGAAAATAAACCCTATCTCAATCCGTATCTAACTTTCTTGCAATTGGACACTGTTAGATACAAGTTTCTAGATCACTGAAAGTTCTTTCGATAGTAAACGAAGAAAATTGAGAATTGCCCTGGGTTGGGCAGCTGTATGCGATTGCTCACGAAGAGTGGAGTCTTCCCTCCCAGTCGTAAACTAATCCATCTGTAGCCAGTCTTCAGAGTCTGTGATGTATGTGTTTCGGAGTGCCTGTTCAATATTGGCGAGGGGAGAAAAAAAAACGATAAAAAGAGGGGGAAACGTGAAAAAAAAATGAGCGAGGAAGAGAAACGGATGAAGGATATTGTGTATCGTTTAAACGCGCAGGCCGTCTGTCTGCAGCTTGAATTGACCAGCCGGGATCAAAAGGAGCCGGACTGAGCTGCTCAGGAGACGCTCGGGGTGCTGGTTTGGGCATTGATTGATCAGGACTATTGGTAGTAGCACACCCAGTCAGTGGCGGCCTCTGGTGGTCGCCACGTGCGTCTGGGAGTAGCGTCAGGCACGGAAATACTAAACCACCCCAGGTTTCCCATCAGCAAGACACCCCCACACAGACCCAACAATGACCAGCAGAGTACTGCCTGTGAAAATTGGAGCAGCTCGTAATCGGGGGATGAGCAACTCATTGTGGTGTAAGATTCGCAGAAGGGTTGTGTACCCATACAGGAGTCATTCTTCGTTTTGCGTCGGAGTATAGGTGGACGGAGGCGACTGCTGTGTGTGCATGGCTTCATTCCGGTCGTGGTAGGTAGGAGGAGGTAGGTGGTGGTGTTGGAAGCCGGCCGGGTGAAGTCAGTCACTGAGTCCGTTCGCCTCCCCACATCGCCTGTTTCACGGGTAGCTCACAGTGTTGGTGGTGGTGGTGGTGGCGGTGGCGGTTGTGGTGGTAGATGAAGGTACCCGTGCACCGACCCTCGTCCAACCCTGTTCTCGCCCCTGGAGGCGCCGACCTACGCTCCCCCGGGAGAGACACACACACAGAGCGGATCTAGCGAGGCCGGACGCGGCACCACCCCTGGAGAGGCTCTCATACCGGACACGCCCCCACCCCCGCTCCACTCCAGGCATAGGACAATTAAACCAAGGACCCTCCTCCAGGCAAATGCCTAACATGCGGATGAGTTATTGAGTCGCACTCTTTAACTCCTACCACACAGTAAGTATCGCCCTCACTGAAGGGACTTAGGGTCTACTACCATACATACAGCATATATAAATATATATCTTCGATGAATGTTCCTTGCTGGTGGGCGATGGGAATTTTTACCTGTAAAATCATCTGGCTAGGTACCTGGAGCCGGGGGATAGAAGGGGGTGTAATGATGCCTCAGTACGACGCTAGCACGGGTACGAGACCAGAGGGTTGTTAGAGGTCATGATTACAGAACTGGGTGGGTAGATGTAGGGGTTGGACAGTGGTTGAAGACTTTGTTTTTGGAGCACGTCGTGAGCATATATCGGACATTAATGCGATGTGACAACCTCGATATCTCCCTCCAACCAAACCAAGGTTCATGTGTTAGACAAGAAAGTTATTATATTTAACCACAGAACGAGTTGTGTGGTGTGGGATTTTAGAAGGTGGCAGCAGGCAACGTCGATGAGACCGCATCTCTGACAAGAGGTGACAAAAAATAACTTGCGGCAGTTCAGTATCTTTGATCATGAATACGTAAAGTCGTAATTGTGGTCTATGCAGTCCTTGATATTTACGCAATTCTCTGTTTGGCCGGTTTATTTTTCATTGATGTTTGTTATTCTTTTATTTATTTCGTTCCTTTATCACAATACAAGATGTTACTGCCTTTATATGCCGGGTATTTTGGGGGGTTTCTATTTAAGCCCCTCCAGACACTATTCATTCACTATATAGATTACTTCCCACAAGTAATCCCCGAGCGTAGTATGTCACTCTCTATGCTAGTGCAGCAGTCATTTCTCTAATATTTCTCAGGAACATACAAAATACTCTTCCAAAACCTAGAACCTGGTGCAGGGATAATGATCCTGCCATTGGACATATCATGGATATATTTCGGTCAAAATAATTTGCCTAATGTCAAACTAAAACAGGTTAACTACGTTAAGTATCTCAGTTTAAACATAGAACAGAACACTCACTGAAAGTGTAAAAGGCTTATATCACACCCAGCTATTAATACTAATGAATTAAACAAAGCTAGCAAACTCAGTTACCTATGAGAATGAAGGAATGGGCACAGGCTCGTCTACGATGTACATGCATGTTCTCAGGTAGAGGCCTGACCTAGTTGATAAGCGGGAAATCCTCAACAGACAACCTAAAAGCACTAAACTTAACAGTATCAAGGTCAACCATATCTTTTCACCAAAGCCCCCTAATATAGAGCTTGGGATGAATTAAGGCAGCATATAAATGTTTCAAGAGCAACCGACTTCGAAACTACGTTCTAAAACACTTTTCTGTGTGTTATACACCTATTACAATAGTTCTTTTACAATTGTCAGCATACCTATGGATATATGATACTTGCAACTTCAATGTAGGTATTTGCTAACATTTAGCCATGTACCTATTGTATGTAATCAGCAGGGTTTTTGTATTAGCAAAATACCTTTGTTTACAGAGGTACATTGAAGTGGAGGATTTTTAGACCCAAATAGAAAATATCTAAGACTCAATTTTACACAAGAATCCAATAAATAACAAAGGTTACCTGATGCATAGATGCAGAACATGATACAGGTAAACATATTCTATCCATACTAAGCTATTGGCCTCCTGATCATCCTCCAACTAAAAAAGAACACAGAACCCAAAAGACATACCATCAAGTAAGTCTTGGCTATCACACGTGGACAGCCTTTCACACAGCTGTCCACTAGAGCTCAAGGTTGTGAGACAAACCCAACGGAGCCAGAAATTGAAAATGGGACCCCAGTCCAATATTAGGGCGAGAGTTGGGCGCTAGCGCTTGGATTACACCGGGCGTGGGCTGATAGCGTGGGTTCCTGTGTCTGATAAGCCCCACAACCAGGGTCTCTCGGACTCAGTAGTGTTAAGCCGGAGAGAGGGTGGTGTATGCAACCCCCGGTTGGGGTTATCGATGAGCAGCTCACCACCACAGATCATCCTTAGATCGTCGCCCCTATCTGAGCTGCTCAGCACCAGCAGACCACATCGGAGCGTGACAAATGGCGCAGATACGACGGCCGTCGCACAACTCGCCCAGTGTAGATTGCATCTGGACGCGCACGGCCTGTGTAATAGTGCCACAGGCCGCCGCTTGGAATCCTGCCAGAGGTTCCCAACACTCTGCTCCCCTGCAGCAGCAGACCGAAAAATGCTACCGAGAACAGTTTTAGCAGTGCGATTGACATGAAAACACAATTACCAGAAAAAGCTGGCCTGTGACATTCTAGCTACGGTTGAGGGGAGTGGGGCGGAGATCTTTGATCTGTGCAGTCTGTCTCCACGCTCCCTGGTGGTAGAGTAGTGCCGCGAGTGACGCCATACACTTTTGGTAGCTCGGATGATCCATATACCCCTCCAGTGTTGTGACCAACATTGCGTTGTTAATCCTTGGTGTAGGTTAATACGCGTACGGCATACACTCCAGTGAGTGCTCGCGCTCTGACTGAAGAGAGTGGTGGTGTTCAATACTGTGGAGGAGCAGGGGAAGGAGAAACATGCCATTATAATGGATCCTGATGAGGGTGAGTACTTGCAGGGCAATGCCTCTGAGGCATCGATCGCGTATAGTATTCTTATTTAAAGCAACCGCTGATATTCTCCATCTATATGTGCTGTTTGTTGTGGGCTATGGGGTTCATGTCAATGTTATACCAGCTAGACGGCTGCGTTCGATCTCTGTGTGTATTTATAATATGTATTGTGGATATTTACAAAGATGAAATATCAAACCATCATCAAAGAATGGTATATTCTATATGTGTACTACACGCACATCAAACCATAATAGAAATGGGTGTTGTTAGATATATGATCTATATGTTGCTTATATATCTAATCAGAAATATCAGAGTGACAAATTCGTATGGATTAACCGTACGTTGATAACTATCATTTTGGCATAGTTATGGGCATAGTTAAAAGTTACATAACTGTGATTTATCCACAGGGGGTAGGGATTAGTGGTTTTGTTTTAGAACGTAAAACAGTAAACATTCCCGAGGTCTGTGACTATGAGACCAAACAACTGCCAAAAAAAAACACTGCGGGCGGTGCCGCCAGTTAACGCGGCGTACAGTAGCGGCGGCCAGTCAGCACGCGCCCCGCAGGTGTATATGTATGTATGCCGGACTGAAGCCTAGCCCGACTCCCCTGCCATTTACCGCTATGTATTTTTGATAACTCTAGCGTGTGACAAACGTGTGACTGCACAAACCAGTGCTGGTCGCATCGGAAGTATTGGATGAAGCCTTGTGTCAGCAGAGAGGCGGGGCGGGGTGGGTGCAGGGGGTGAGACAGTACACCCCTACCGCCTACCTCAATATCCGCCCCACCTGCCGCGTCTCGCACGCTAGGGCGAGACTCGCCCCACCCGTATCCAGACAAAGGTACCTAAAGATCAAATCTCCGTCGCCCTCACCAGGGGACTACAGCATGTCTACTTTTTTTGTGTCGTTGCAGGTGCAGAACGGTCTACGGCTGCTGCCAAAAGGCGGTTCATCACGAGTGCTTCCTGAGCAAGTCCCCCCGACTACCACTCTCCAAGCACCACTCCTCCTCTTCCAGTGAGCAACTCAGCCACGTGCTCACTCACTCAGAGACCAGCTCCTGTGAGGAGCGGAGTAACTCAGCTCCGTGTGAGCAGCTCCCTCTTCTTCCCTCCGTCTCCGCGTCTTGTTGATTTAATTAGTGACAAGTGTTACCGGACTCAAGTGTTCACAAGGACAACGGCCTAATTTGACGCCCGCACACAGGAACACCTCCATTCCTCGTTGATTGTTTTGCTTCAAAGTGTCGCTAATTGCCGACCATGGCGTAATTAGACTCAAATTGGAGGCAGCAGGCAGAGTGAGAGAGGGACCCCCGGACATTGGCTTCTACGGCGCTTGTGGCACCACCTGGCGAGCGTGATGAGAGACGACGCCGCCGCCTCAAAGACTGAGTCCCCGCAAGGAGGCGGGTAGGTGCAGGGACAGTGGGGGCAGAAAGAGTCCACCCTCTCCAGGCTGGTATAGACTGGCATACGACGTCCGCACGGTGCTGGTAGTGTGTTTGACCAGGGTCGCTGTGTGAGGGTGAGGGTGGTGCTGGTGGTACTATCAATGTGTATTTCCCATCACGCCACGCGCGCACTGCCCTTCGGGACGGCTTTCACGTCACGTGACGTTCATCGCCGACGTCCGGAACAAGCTTCATACGTCGCGGTGGCGCCCCGGTGTCTTGTAGCCGGTGAACGTTGCTGACAGAGCCGGCGGCTCCGGGTAAAACAGCGCGGCGGCTGTGAAGGTGGGGCTCGTGGCAGTTACCTCCCCCATCCCCCTGACGACAAAACTAATAACTGCCCCCGCTGCCCCTGTGGCCGCTCCGGGCCCAGACCACCGCTCAACAGGCATTAGCCCGGTACAAAGGCCGCTCCCCGTATAAAAGCCGGCATTCCACCATCCCAATGCCTGCATGTAAATAGACCACGGGCCTTTTTATAGACATGTCATGAGCAATTACTCAACGAGACACACACGCAAAAGCTGAAAAGGGGGCACAATACCCATCTTATGATTAACTGCCACTGCACATGGCTTTGTCAGGAGGTTAATTAACTGCAGAGGATTACAGTCGTCAAAGATGTACTTTTGGTGTTAACTTTATGTAGGGTGAGCAAGTTGGGGGTAATGTGGAATATGAGCAGCTCTCAGTGATAAAAGACTGAGGAACACATGCCGTCACCAGACGTGCTCCCGCTGTAATTATACCCAATTAGCGGCTAATTGCCGAGAAGGTTAACCTGCCACTGACTAAATACGAGCCACGAACACACACCCACAGCCCACACCTATCTATAGCCCGTTCGGTGAACGAGGGAGAAAAAAAAACCCACCGCAACAAGAACCAAAAAAAGAAACAGCTTACTCAAAACACCATTACCCATCTCCCCACTCATCCCACGGTTGCTATAAATCGTGTCAGGATGGAAAGAGTAAGGGTCAGTCTGTTCGGGGGAGAGCGCCGCGTCTGTAGCATGCTCGGCGTGGTGGTGGTGGCGGCGCTGATGTCCCTGGGACTGTTAGGGGTGCCCTGTGGGTGTGAGACGGGAGGCGCCTACCTGAACGCCCACCTCAAGCAGGGCGCGGACGGCGTCGGGGACCAGGGGTACTACGTCAGTGACCGCGGGCCCCGGGACGCGGCGTCGGACGCGGCGGCGCAGACGCAGGAGGCGGCGGGCGGCAAAGTCAACCCGAAGACGACTTTCCTGGTGCCGCGCACGGACAAGATCCAGATCGCGTTCACGGACGGCGGGCGGGAGATCCAGCACAGCCTGCACACTGACCTGCTCAAACTCTACAAGTCAGTCATGGAGCAGCTCTTAGAGCGCGACCAGTTCATCCAGACGATGAAGACGCTCATGGACAAGACGTCCACCTTGGACAACTTGGCCGAGCGCGTCCGCCGCCTCGAGCTGCGACTCAGCGGACGTCACGTGGAGATCGAGCCGGGCCCGGGGGCGTCCTCTCCGGGCCAGGACAACAGCGTCATCCACCGGCCCGACGGCGGCGGTGGCGGCGGGAACGACGGACGGGGAGAAGGGAGGCGAACGCCCGAGGACCGGCTCGACAACGTGGCCAAGAAGGTGCGTCGACAGCAGGAGGACATTGTCAAGCTGCAGGAGGAACACCAGACGTACAGCAAGCTGATCGCCGACCAGCAGCTTGAACTGCAGCGCCACCGGGACTTCACCGGCAAGCTGCAGCAGAACGTCGGCAAGATGGAGCTGGAGATCTCACGTAACAAACAGATGACGATCGCTCAGGCCGAGCTGCTCGATCACCACGCAAACAAAATGGAGACCCAGCGCTCCACGTCGGAGGTGATCGACGCCAAGGTGGCCACGCAGGCGTCCAAGGTGCAGTGGCACGACTTCCGACTTGGCATGATCGAGAACGTGACCTCCCGACTGGACAGTGACTACATCTCCATGCAGCTGTCCTTCGGTGAGTTCCACACCACGCAGCGCAAGATTTATGGGCTGGTGGAGAAGCTGCAGACGGACACGGAGCGATGTCATGTCAACGTGGCCACGGCCAAGATGAAGGTGCGCTTCCTGGAGCAGGACGTCGACAAACTGCTCACCATCGTGGAGAAGCTCACACCGGCCAACGTCACCTCCTCCAGCGCGCCCTCCTCACTGGGCGGCTCCGGGAGGCGCGTGCACAATGGCTACCACCACAACTCGACGCTGGCCGGGTCTGCACGCATCCAAGTACAGGAGATGATTGACAGGTCCGTGAGCCCGCTCAACCAGGCCATTGGTCATCTTAACACATCGACTGGTCATCTGGAGCGGGATAACATCCGCCAACAGAAACAGATCGACAAGGCCTCCGTGGACATCGAGACTCTGACGGAGGACGCCCAGCGCTACTTGCGTCAGCTGCGTGACGTCAGCGAACGCCTCGATGACGTGCGCAGTGACGTGGAGGAGATGGACGCCGAGGGAGACCGTACTAAGCGCAAGCTCAACAAGGTGGAGAAGGAGCTGCGCGAACACGACCACCCACACTACCGCTGGCCCGTCACCCCTGCTCCCGGCGCTCGCGATGACGTCACCCACAGCGACACCGCGCACGCGCGCACCACCGTGGGCCACCAGCGACGTACCACGCGCTCGCTGGATGACGTCACACCGGTGGCGCGCGAGGAGGACAACCCGGAAGTGACGCCACCGTTGGGAACGACGGAGGCGTTGGTGACGGCGTCAGCGCGGCCCAAGAGTCTGACGACCGAGTCGGTGATTAAAGTGACCACTAAGCCGGTGACGGAGAACGATGCTGATAAAGGAACGACCCATCACAGCCGGCCCCGGAAACCCACATCAGAGACACGCCCCTCCGAGTCCCCGGACACCGCCAAAGGCAAGGTTTCCAGTAAGTACTTATAACTGTTTTATTCTACTTAATACTGAAGATAATGCATTGTATTACTCGTATAAAAAAGAAAATATGTTTTTCAGACATTCTTGCTGAATGGTGTCAGCAGGGTTTCACAAAATATTGCATTAGACGATGCCTTCCGAAAGCCCCAGTGATGCCTGCAGCTACATGATTGAATTTATTATCGTTAGCGTGTAATAGTTGCAACATATACATAGGTAGAAAAAAGAAAAGAAACCAAATGATCCAATTTGAGTCAATTTGCAATTCATTTTATGAGACAATAGTATTTTGTATCTGACATCATTATGAGGCGTTTTTGCCTGTGGTCTTCTATAGACATGTAGGTGCAATATATAAGCAGATAATCTTAATATTTTAGATATGTATAAAGCTATAACATAGTGTATAGACATCTATCAAACAAATACATAATGTATCTTTATCCATGTCAATTACAATTATTCGCAGATCTTCTGTTCCTTTAAGGATTCATTTAGAGGACAATAGTCATCGTTGTGTTTAGAAGATTCCTTACCAGAAGACAGACGTGTCTTTCTATACGTTTTAAATAAAATCCATTCCACTAATTCATCGCTGCGCGATGTATAATGGAAATTTTACAAAGATATTAATGGCCGATCTGTTCTTGCAGTGCCTTACGCCAACAAGTGTAAGTTATAAAACCACACTTATTAAGAATAGAATTAAGTGTAATTAATTAATTGTATTGTTGTTTTCCCTTTACAACCGTAGGTGAGATTCGAAATGTCCCTAAAAATAATATAGACCTCAAGCAAACAAAACTGAATAATTATCAAACCTTAAAGTGGAGATGCTCTACCAGCTTCCGAAATAGGGAAAAGTACATTGCTCAAGATTATTCATGACCTTTCCACAATTCTGTACATGTAAATACATTAACTACCCTGCCCACTCCCGCCTTCATTTAGTTATAGATTTGCAATATGTCAGCACTTATTACATTACTCCTCCTACCAGGGTCATGTAGCAATCTGTCAAGCTGAGCTTGACGCAAACAATGTTCAAACTTCATTGCCTCACCAAATTCTTGTCTCTGTTATTGATGTCTTACGATCACTGATTTTCGAAGGTAATATTTTCGGGATAGTTAATAATGAAGGGTGTATCAAATAGCAATTTAGGCAATTTCTTAATCTTAAATATACATTTGTATAACTGGGATATCATGCAGTAGCAACATTAATCATCCTATTATCAATAGCGTTACTTTTTCTAAATTACAATTCCTTCAATAGAATTACTAATATTTGTCCTCTTTCTATGGTTATGATGGTTACCAATATATGTATACATTTTCTTTGTCAAATTCATGAAATGAAATGCAGAAAAATACAAAATTGAAATGGCTTTTATCTACAAAACTGGGATCTGACTCCTGTCTACGAATCTGTTCTTAGTTTGAGTGTGTCTGCTCTGATTGTATCTTAAAGAACACATGTGATTGATAATAACTAGGATTTGACTAACCAGTCTTATCTTGCTTTAAGAATTGTTAGTTTTCTTGAAATTACCCCTCGTCCCCGGTTCCTTCTGATTTGCAGCAATAACAACAAATAAGTTGATTAACGTACGGTAATTGTTCATGACCTTATGGCTGGGCTGTGTTATGTTCGTCTTTTTATACTTCTTTAACAAATCTTGTTTTGCACCATTTAGGGAGAATGATAAATTCCCATTGGCCTACTTAACAGGCCTAGCTTCATTTCCCCTTAATCTATTTCTGAATTCAATGGAATCAAATCACTCACAGAGAGACTCCATGGTTATTGTAAACCTAATTCTGTCAGACTTTCAGAGGAAATTGATGTAATAATGACCATATCAGACGTGCCGCTAGGGTTGTAATTCTGAATAATATTGAAGCTCCAAAGCGCCAATTGACACACATCTAATAGTACACTGTTCAATTTTATTGGATAGTGAATTGTAATCAATAAATTCCTTCAATAAAAAAGATGAAAATAACAAGAGACAACATCTTGTCCAAAGGCTAGTGCACTACACAGCCATGTTCAGAATTCATAGTTGTTTACCTTAATATCAATGGCGTTTGCTAAAGCGTTTCTAATCTGATTAGTCCATTCTTATTTGACAGACGAGGTGATAAGCTAACTTTGATATTTAAGACAACACAATACTAATCGGGTTGTTTAGTATGCTCTTTTCCACATACCTAATTGAGCATGATATGAGACTTTACTCGCGTCATGGCTCTCTTGGAGCTAACGCGGTCCGGATTACAGCAGCACATTCTGAAAGTGTCAAGCAAAGCGTCAGCCTGGAAGATTGGGTTACAAGTAGAATGGCCGCACAGCAGGCCTGACTGTCAGGTGTTTGGGCAGGAACCAACTCTTAGATAACATGGGCTTCCATTCACCGACAACAAATATTCTGCTTGAAATACCGACTAAGCATTGATATATTAATTGTCGGTTACTGGAGCCCTATGTTATCCAAGAGATAATTGCTTCAATTAAAACATTGATTAACTCAAAGAGACCGTGCCTTAGAATATTGCTATGGGAAGATTGTGAGATAATGTGTTTAAGTTCACAACTATTTCCTAAAATGCAAAGCAATGTATATGGAAATAAAATGATTACTGTGATGTTATAGTTACACAGATATCCCATCTATATATTCTAACAATGAGTTTTTTTTTAAAGAAAATTAACACTATTTGCCCTCCCCAAAATGAAAACCCACACATAGCTTTGTCTCTCTCTATTGGTAACATTATAATACTGTAATGCAAAAATTGCTCTATTTTGAAATGTAGACTGCGTTCTTTCATGTCATAGGTATTGGGTTGCTGTTATCCATGATCTTCACTTTCAAGAGTTCAATCTTGATATAAATACTATGGGTTCAGTAACATTGAGATAATTATGATTTCACACAACCAATAGAATTTTACAGGATGCTAGGTGAACAATATGGCAAAACTACAGGAAATAACCCCATATTTACAACCCAACCATCCACGATATATGACTACGTTTCCAGTTGTAGGCAATATCAATTACCTCTCATTTGCTGATGTACCTGCTTTGTTAATTGTTAGATTATGGCTTTCAGAAAATCTCTGCACTAGGCTGCTGTGGTGGAGGGAGGGAATTATTGACGGTTTTACTGTTATCGACCATGGGTAAACCATATCCTACTATTAGAGCTTAGATTAGAGTAGAGCATGCGACTCGTGACAAGGTCGTCCAAGGTCATCGATAATAGAAGTGGAGAAATACTTATTGTGTTGTTTTCTTTTTATGTATTTGTTTTATATAGGGGAAAGGTTGTTTTCTATCATGGTATCATTTCACGACGTAAAAACCCGATCGTACCGCTATCTATTTCAAACCTTGACTGTTTGCAACATTAATCGCGATCCTTTTTGCTAAGTTTACAATCGGAAATACAGTTACATCATGAGCAACTCTTTATAATGTGTCGCCATGCGAAATGCCATTGTCCAAAGTAAACGCCCCGCTGCCGAGGCTAAATCAATGCTTCTGGCAACGCTGTCCCTACACTGTGCCTTGAAACCTGCCTGATTTAATAGAGTAAATAGACACATAAACTCTGACATCAGAATGGCAGCTTGGGAAAATGGTGATCCTTTTGAAAGTCTGGGATTAGCTTGCACGGGGTAGACTCTGCAGTTTGGTTTCGTTGATGCGGGTCCCTAGTAGTCTGACTGCCCAATTATCGCTCACTTATTAGCTGAGGACAAAGCCGCCCTCCCACCTAGCGGACACCATCCGAAACATGGGATCGATATCCTTGCAACAATGAGAAAGTTTCTCAGCGGAGATGACGGATTAATTCCGCTTTTAATTCACTGATGAAGAATTGTCGATATTCGGTGTAATTCCTAATGGTAAAATAGATGATATGCTATTATCTCATGGCTGCCTCCTCAATTTGGATCTTCCTTCTATTTATAGTGAAGTATTAATGTCAAAACGTGTTTCAAACGCGATGTCTTTCTGGTTCTTCATGGCATTTAGATATCTATTCGTATTCAATAATACGTCATATTGAGTTAAATTAGGGAATGACTGTCTAAAGTACCCACTAAAACATGCGAATGCAAACCACAAAGGCCGATTAGAAGAAGTTTGGTATTTCATGAATGCTTAAATCGTGATATTCTATATTGGTATATAAAACATCATTCCATAAGATATAGCTGTATATAGGTGTGAGCATATCAGAACCCACTTGTATGCCTCCTATACCTACTTGATTATTCCCACTTGAAATATAAGTAGATGTTAAGCGTCTTTTTCTGCACATCCTCCATCTGGAATTCCATCCCTAACCGCAGTAATTTTAGGCATCCCTTACGTCTTTTTTGTATACCAGAAACTTTATATTAGTCAACATGCAATAACTGGCGATTATTGCAATAGTAACTTCTACACTGCTCATATTGTTCAAAAGTTAATGGTAAAAACAATCCCTAGATAGTGGAAGTCAATCCATTTTATGGGTAGACTCCTTACTATAAGGGTTTCGTTTTTGAATCATTATAATCAGAATAAGTTTCAGGACATTTAGAGAGACAATGACCTGTGATATCCTACTCTTGATTACTCACCTAGGATACCTGTGTTTTATCGGTACTCACTGATAATTTCAGAAAGATGAAATCTGATGCAATGTGTTTTCAGAGTGGAGCAATACCAAGTAGGCTATTCAAAATACGAAATCCAAATGCAGGTTGAGATTTTAATCATTGCCAGCAAAATGCATATTTTCCTATCAAGAAGATCTATGAAATATCCATCTGTCAACATCAGCGTTTGATCGTGTAGATGTTTCAGCTAGAGAAACCAAGTAGTTTCCTAGGCTTAACTTCTGCGTCTGTTATGTGTCTCCTAACGTATTAGAGCGAACACTCAGGGTATATCATTAAAGGCTTGCTCTCTGTGAGGTGCTCCGTGTAGAAGGGTGGAGCAGCCCTTCTGGAGCAGCTCGTCCAGAAGCTGTTCTCTGATTTGACAGAGTGGTCTGTGTGTAATACCACCTTTCACGGCCGTTTGGAAGCACTCCCGTTTGTATCTGTACCTTCAACAACCTGCCTTCATGATGGAGTGTCCTCAGACGTGCCAACGCAATGCCCCCTGGGAAATATACACGGCCCTGTAAGTCGTAAGCGTTTAAGAGCCTGCCAATAATAGGTTCAGAAGCGCCACGCAAGAGAGGTAGGAACAGATGGGTGAGGGAGCTGTAGCAATGTGAGGTGGTATCTCTGCCTTTATTCCACATTAGTCTCATGATAATATCAAGAGACGTCACGAGTTTGAGTCTGAGTTTATTTATGCCACGCATTTTGTTGGCTCCATAATTTTTTTTTTTTATTTATTTAATTTTATTCACATCTTTCAAACGAGAAAGCTCTTCCCGTGAATACATGCTTCACTTCTCAAGGTACAGTATCGCAACATAGGAATGAGAGAAAAACTTGAGAAAATGAGATGGTAATTTCAATCAATGGCAATACATTATATTAGTATATCACATTGTCTGAATAGCAAGTAACATCGTTCACCGTTACAACTTAGTCAACGATTATCTTACATGCAACTCGTCCATATATCTGTCCAGTTCCTTCTTGAATTCCTTTTTAGAGTCCAAGTGTTGTATATATGTTGGTAACTCATCCCAGGCTTTGATGCCTCTATACATTGGCGATTTTTTGTACGAGTTACTTAAGAAACGCTTACAAACAAACTTAACTCTGTCATCTCCCCTTGTACCCCGAACTCGTTGGTCTAACATAGCAGGGTCACATGATAATTTGTGCATGATCGTAAGTAGTTGCTTCATTCGCCTGTTCTTTAGAGTGGAGATATTATTTAACTTGTGTAGCCGATCTATTGATGTGTGCTGCCCCGATTGCTGTATAATGACCCGTAATGCCCTATTCTGCAATTTCTGCAACTTGTCTATTTCTTTCTGTTGTCCTCCATCAAATAAGTAGCCGCAGTACTCCAGCACTGGCCGTATTGTTGTCAAGTAGAGTTTTCTGGCTACCTCTTTGGATAAGCATGGTCGTATTTTACTAAGCCTATATATCTTGGAGCTAACATTCCTAGCCGTCCCTTGCAAGTGCTTTTTTAGGTTTAGCTGGCTATCAAGGACTATGCCCAGGTATCTATACGATGCCACATGGGGTAACTCATCGCTACCAAATTGGATTTTTATCGGCGATAGGTATCTTAGCTTTGGCTTGCTTGCAAACCAACATGTCTTTGTTTTGCTGGTATTGATGGTGACTGCATTATGACTGCACCACGTCATGACATGATCAGAGCCTCGTTGGAGTTTGGAGACAGTCTCATTCTCATTATATCCGCTGGCGTAGATGATGTAGATTTCACGAGTCGAAGACGAGTGACATTATGGAGCCAACAATGAGTGGCATAAATAAGTGGCATAAATAAAAATGAGTGGCATAAATAAAAATGAGTGGCATAAATAAGCTCAGACTCAAACGAATGGAGTCTAGATTTTATCCTACCCCGTTTCCAAATTTTTTCAGTGTCAGAAAGTAGTGGCATAAACAACACTTTATGTCACTACCCGTGACATAAACAAATCCCATTAGGGGTAGGATAAATAGTATGTATGTGGCTGGTAGAATGTAACTAGACAGGTAGCATTTTGATCGGTTTGATTAATTTGGGTTGGTTTTTTTCATCAGAGGTGTAAATCAATGTATTTAGAATGAATTATGTACTTTGTAAAAGGGCTAGCTTTTATTTTTCTATTTTGAACATAAAATAACATTATTGGGTGAGACTGTTAAGTTTGTCCACAAGAGGGGAATCTGTTAGCACCGACCGTTCCGGATATGTTCCCCAGTGCCTTATCTGGTACGCTACTATCATCAATATTTAAGAGGTATCCGATAAGCACACAACCCACGTTATGTATAGCACTCTCGTGGGTTTCGCTGACGGAATACCAATGTCTTCCCTGATCTATATACATGTACTGTTTTCAAGATGCGATGACAGATAAAGGTAATGATGCGATCGTTATTGTATTGAGACATCTTGAAATACAGTTATATTAGAGCAAGTCTCAATTTCAAACCCTCTGAAATCTGACAACCTTTGACCTCTGATAAAAGGTGAAATGGGCATATTTACAGAAAAGTGTCTAACGGATCTGGAAGGACAAAAGTCTTAGCTTACGTTGTATACAATAAAAATGGCTGCTATACTTCCATGGAATGAAAGTCCACTTTTTCAAGGTCTGGCCCCAAGACTATTCCAAAGTATGTAGAATTCTATTCAGACTCAGTTACATTCAGGTTCCTGTTTTGTGTGGCTAGGAATTCTCAGAATCCATTGACGTGCATGATTCAAAAAAGTAGGTACAGAAAGAGACATCCCTACGAGCAATGCAATTGCCCATGCTGCAAGATCCAGATATATTTTGGAGAGGATGGCCATGATTAACAATATTCGAATTGACGATAGTAATCACAACAGTTTTCAACACATACACTTTATTGATAACATTACCCTAACTGTTGATAAAAATAAAAGTGGAGGCAGGCTTGGAGTAAATAAAATTTTATTATTAGGTATGGCGTATAAAATTTTACTTGGTATAAAGTATATATAGTAGTAATGTTAAAATATGATAAAATAATGGTGAACGAAGTGACACAACGGAGATTAAGAGAAAAAGAAAAAGAAAATTTGTATGAGGGGTGGGTGGGTGGAAATAAAATGGTGTAGAGATGTGTGGGTAGTAGGTGAGAAGGCGGAGCGGGCGGAAGTGGGGAAGTATGGTTGGAGAAGGGAACGGTAGGTGGGGTATGAGTGATGAGGGGTGGGGAATGAGTCACCAGAGGGCAATGACACCCCCTGACTTACAGCCATGGGGAACACAATGAAGGTGTTAAAAT
This sequence comes from Alentia gelatinosa, assembly GCA_950022655.1. Lineage (NCBI taxonomy): Eukaryota > Metazoa > Annelida > Polychaeta > Phyllodocida > Polynoidae > Alentia > Alentia gelatinosa. The sequence continues at coordinate 44,935,846 of OX465586.1, forward strand.
AAAAGTTTAGTATTGCATAAAAAATTGATATATTTGAAGGGCACTTCTATCAAAGAGTTTATTTCAATATGTGGCTAAATAAGTATCAATTTACAACAAACGTTAGACAATCCTACTTATGTGAGCATATCTCAAAGTTTCCACGCAATGATAATATGTTATGTTCCAATACAGTTAATTTACGTCTTACCTTCTTTCCAAATCTTATAAATTCGATGTAGTTTGAGAAGTTGAGGTGGGTCTTTTTTTAACCTTTCCCAACATCCATTCCCAGCTCTAGACCTCACCGTGATCTGGTTAGCGCCAAAAGTGGTCTTCACACCAGACGTGCAGTCGTTAGATGGCGACACCTCCGGCCAGTCCTCCTCCACCCACAACCCCATTTTGCACGCTCCTCCCTGTCCCTCGTTTCTTCAGAGAGTGTAATTTTGCCGACAACTGTTGTGATATTCATTCACTGGGGCTGGTTTCGGTGGTTTCGGCCAGATCGCCGACACCGCCGCGGCGTGATAATGGGTAAGGAGCGGAAGTGCAGCGGGAGGCGTTAACTCCAGACGCTCGGCTTGGGTCAAATGACGTCTGCCCTCTTCTGTCAAGAAGAAGAATGTCGTCTGCTGCCTTGACGTTCGATAAGAAATTATAGCAAATGTTCATCTTCATCCTCATGATTTTATAATCAGTTCCAATATACAAATGGGTACTGATTACCCAATAGACATCATGCTAATTATCATTATTACTATTATTATAATATTATTATTATCTTTTTTTATTATTATTATTATTATTACTATTATTATTATTATTATTCAGGGCAAACCAACTACATAATTAGTACTAAAGGTTTAGAAATTATATCATTCAAATCGTCTTCTTCAAAGAATAGATCAAGCCAGCCCATGATAAAAAAATGATAAAAATGATGAAGTTAAATTTATATTAGAGTAGATAGCTCCAAGCATGTCAGAGCACTGAACTCATAAAACTGTACTGTCGCTGTCAAGGCACTAGAAATATATAATCACCAGTTGATGTGACAGACCAATCTTCATATGTCAAGCAGTTGCAGTTTAAAATGGGCCTTCGCAGATAAGATACATATCTACAGTAACTAAACCATAAAAAGGGAGACAAAGATATTTAAAGCAAAGACCTTAACAACTCATAGCATGATTGTAGAATTCTCTAAGAATGAAAACAAGTTTTACTAAATGTAGATTCTAATCAAAATATCCGTATTAGCCTACTCTCTACCAATCAAGTCAGTCAGATTTTTTTCTAGAACTCAGTGCTTCACCGTATGTATGGCCATTGAGAAACACACCAGATGAACTCAAGGCGAAACAGCGGTTGGATACAAAACAATGACTTGTAACACAACTTAAGCATAGGTTTCCAGCGCCTAATGGATTTCCTTAATGCAGTGTAAAGAAAGAGTGCATAGATCTACCGAATATTTGAACGTGCTATTAGATATAATCTCTGTCTGCTCTTTGTCTTGTTTTCTTCTCCGTTTCGCTCCGTAATGGAGCTGCTATAGTTTTCTTTATCCCAGACTTGGAGCCTACTACTCAGCAGTCTATTTTTAGTGTTTTGAGACCTGCTACATACAGAAATATCGATAACATCGTTCACCAATGAATGCATCTTGGCGATTCGTTACACGCAAACAAAATATGATATAAAGACTATATGCGATGTTGCAATGCAAATAGTACTTCCATAAAGTTTTTTTTCTATTGCTCAGTTTAGAATAATTAAGAATTGCTAAGTGACAATGATGGACAATCAGATATAAATGGTGAGTGTGTTGAGGAACCGAAGTTCGGATGTTTTTACATAATCTTGCAAATCCAAATTACTTTTAGACCTCCCGTGTCCAAACAGAGATGATAGTAATCCTTAATCCCTGTAAAATTCTTGATAACGAAGTAAAATAAAAGCTCAGCTTGAAGCTCCTTATTTGTGTTAAATTACCTTTATCAGTGTAAATGCTGACGGTCTGCACCCATATTGACTCTACTAGAATCAAATCTAGGGAACTCGAGTCTAATAACGGACTGATTCATACGGCCCATTGGTTTTCACCTATTTCTGCCCTTTTATCGGTTTCAATCCCACTGCTCCAACCAGTAGACATATCGATTTCCAATTGAAACCCATCCACGCTGAACGCAGAACAGGGTGACCGAGTTTATACTGTTCCGTTATCCGATGCCACTTTGTTGTTTTATGCTAATTTAAGAGAGTTTACAGACAAGCGGTAAAAGTCACGATTCTAATTCGCTGCAACACTAGTGATACAATTTAGCTTGTAGTGGTTATTCCAGCGGGCGGGGGCGGGGTTATGATTGATATTTTTTTCTTCGAGTAGCTCTCAATGGTACGACCTTCACATTGGAGAGATTTAAGGTCGTCTAGAGTATTTATCTCTTTCATTAAAGAAGGAGGTGTTGCTTCAGAGGTTATATCCTGTATGAATTAAAATTCTCATTGGGTTAGGAATGAGCCAATGACCAGCTCATGGAATGTAATGTTTGACACTACGCGGGAGTGGTTGGAGAAAAAAATAAGAGAATTTATTCAGTCTGACCTTAGGCCCGGCCCTACTACGATATGGCTCCGAAATGGTCTACGATGCACCTCCCGATAAAAAAACCAAAATCGCGTCGGAAGGTCACCTAATATCGGGGCAGTTGGCCACGTTTCTGCGATTAGACACGGATAAAACCCCATACAATGCGTGGTGGATTGGCATGTCTAGACATATGTCTACGATTTTGCACCTTCCCGAAATGTCTCCGATATTTGCTTTTTGTATCGGTGCCATATCGGTAGCTCTAAATTTCTATCGTAGTAGGTGGACGCCAGGCCTTAGTATGTGAACAAGTGAGAACGGATTTGAAGAGTTCATGCAGGTGAGATAAAAGAGGGTAGTCATTCTATGTTTTTTGTGGGACTTGTGCGTGGGTGGAAACAAAGTCTGTGGTGGCATGTCGGCTAGAAGGCGACGTAACGTGTGTTCTCCCGAACCGCCAGGTGGGGTGGCTCTCATCAGAGTGAGCCACCATGTGGCGTGGGGGTGTCGAGCCCTCCCGCGTCTCAACCATTACAACTCACAGGTTCTCCACAATGCTAACGAGACCAAGATTCTACAAGCATTATAAAAAGAGCTCCCTCAATATCACAGGTTATAAAAATACAGTCTGTAGCCGAATTCTGTAGTGTACAACAGAGCACAATCGCAAACACGTGTACGCAGTAGACCTCCCCAGATGCGCAGAAATATAACAGTGGACCTTAACTAATGCGACCACCTGCCGTTCAGGGACCCATGTGATCGGATTAGGGAGCTGCTCGCCCCCACGGGGAGTTCCTGTACTTGGTGCCATGAAATCAATGTATCAGAGTTATATATGGTGCAGGTATGCACATCATAGAAATTCAAACTGATGTGTGGACGCTCAGCTGATATCAAATATCAAATAAACAAAATTTTGGCCTATACTTTGATCTGGGTTGTACCTCAAAAGGTGATGGTCTGGCAAGCGCGATCCCACCAAGGTATATTGAGAGATATGTATAAATAGCAAGGATTTGTGTTACCTTTGTTAAAGAAGTCCTATTTTGATTGTATGATGTGTTAATATGTCTAGTAGTACAGGTTCTGTCAAGTATTACTTGAAGTTCGTATTCTGCCAAGTTGAGTTGTACTTTTAAAAATGCTATTTAATAGTACAAAGGGGCCATACATAAATTGCACGCAGTGGAGGCGGTTGAAATCTGTTTATTGTTTAATTACATAGCTTATTTTGTAAAGGTTGAATATGGAATGGGCATTAAATATATCAGAATGCTTGCTTATATACTTCATGAATGGTCCAGAATGACCATCAGATCCAACAAATGCTGCCTTAAAGTCGATCATGAAACAATGACTAGAAATAGGGGTGTGAGTGGCGTTTCGTTGTCGACCAACCCCTGTCAGATCTCCTCTTTCCCTGTAGTCGGTCGGGGCAATAGCTGTAAAGTCCGTGCCACTTTTGTTGAACGACGAGAACTGAGAGCCATGGGTCCTGACAGCCAGGTCACGACCCATATTTATGTCTCAGATCATATTCATTAATTGTAGGGAGCAATTTCCGTGCTATCCTTACCTGTCACCTCTGAAGTCGTCTGCTAAAGCGCTTACGGACATTCGTTGCTGGATGCCGTTATCCGTGCCGCCACCCTTTATTGTCGTAATTCCCACGGAACCTGCATTGTCGTAATCCTGTTGGAGGTGGCGGAAAGCCCGCCTTGAGCGTGCCTTCTCTCTGACTTTACTCAGGGAAGTGTGAAGGTAAGGCGCTTGCCCGCTTGGTCGCGATGATCAACAACCTTTCCTCGCCTCCTTGACCTAGGTTTTGAGCTACGGCATTATTCCCCGAGCGTGCAGGATCTTTGTGTGAAGGATGGCCTTTGAATCGCAGTGACGGGACATGACAGTCCCATTTGAGATAAGTAAGGACGGGGTCACGTGGGCAAACATCTAAATGAATGTCATGTTTAGTTAGCTTTGTTTTCGAGCAACAATCTTTCGTAGTGAGAATAACACACAGCTTCCTTGGTAGAACGAGGGTCTCTTCTTATGTATTTTTTTCTGAAACAGTGCTCATTGTGGACCAATTTGACCATATATACCAGTACAAATATGATCGCTATAATAGGCATAAACACATTAATGACTACCAACATGCGACAAGGTATAGCAGTATACTTACAATAACTAGTACATACTTTAATAAGTTTCAGTAATAATGATATCTGTACATTGAATTATCATTGAACAGAATTTCTGACCTACTTAGATGTGACATAATTATTATAGTGCTTTGGGCATCCATATATCGCATCAAATCTTTGGTTGTAATTTGTAAATGATATTTTCAATCTGTTGTTCCTAAATCATTTGAAAATATGTTGCTCACTAAAGTAGAATTCCAACCTAAAAAATCAAATCTAAGTTTACTTACCTGTTACCATACTCATTGACGAATTATCGTTATTTCAATGTGAAAAATAAAACTGCATTGGAACTCAAACCCAATTCTGGTGGCGCCTCATCCGTTTAAACCAATCAAATGCAATCGCAGAGGGGCTTATACGGAATCAGGATTGTAGAGCTCATCAAAGGAGGAGGTGGCGGTGGCCGGGGTTCATCAGAGAAGGCAATATGAGAGGTGTGGCGTTCAAGGCGCCTAGGATTGTGGAGACAGCTTGGATGAGGAAGATTCCACGCCAAGGGCCAGCTATCACACTTAACGCCAGCTTATGGCAGCTTATTCATCAAAACCCCATCTTTAACCCTTCCTCTCTCGTTTTCACAATCCTGCCACCGATCTGACCAACGGCCGCCGACCACAGCTGATTCTACTATGATGTGTAGCCATACGGAAAGGCGGAAAAAATAGGCACTGAATGCATTCGCTCGGCAGCCCTGAGGCCTATTCCGCATGGCTGTTCCTCCAAAGCCTTGCTTGACGATAGGATAAAGAATCGATGTGCATAGCGTGGCTGTGGGGGAGTTATTCACGCCGCCCGTCCGGTACGACTGTTTTATTGTGCAGCTTATCCCCAGTGGTCGCTCAGTACCGTTTTCCGTGGAGCGTGAAAGTCAGAATTAACGTTAATTTCACGCCAGCCTTCACTGGCACCATCTACATGTACAGGTTGCCTCTATTAGATAGGTAAGTGGTGAGGTGTAGGTGAACGGGAACCTGGAGGATGACCGGGTAGCAATTTGCTTAACATCAGCCGCAGTTCACACCTGGTGATCAGGTGAGGCTTTACACGAATGCTATCTTCCATCGCTATCAGAAGCTCATCGAGCTTCAGTGAGCAGCTCAGCTGAACAGTGACTAGCGGAGGAGAATACTTCCCGAACCCACCCCGTCATTTTCTTCTAAGGAGAAAGGGAAGGGTACCAAATAGGCATTTCTGATTGTAAAAATACAATAAATACCGGATGGGATTTAATGACGAACCTCTCATTACATTGGTGCTGTGGATGAGATGATGGGAGCTGCTCGAGCTGGCTCTACGAGTCGCTCACCTGCTCGAAAACAGTATTCTCCTTTCTACCAATTCACTCTCTACCAATTCACCGTTGGGATGTAGTGGGAAGCCTAATGGCGCACGGCGTCTGATCATTATACCACAATGCAGTCAGAAAGGAGGGCACCTTATATCCTCCTCCATGCTGGGATTTAATCGATAGGACCAGCTACAGAAAACACGCACCTCACAGACAGTAATTACCTAATGTCCTATTTAGCGACGCTAAGACGGTGCTATTGATTTATCTGCCGTAAAAATGTATCTATGTAAATGTCTCGCTATGTTCTCTTCTTTACTGCCGCCTTTAATTTGGCCACTGATGTTCGGTCAATTCCCACAGGGCCCGCAGTAAAACCTATTGCGTGTGGTCTGTGGCTGAGAAGGTAATTTCATTCAGGTCGCTGCGAATTATTCTGACGTCGATTGAATGGTCACGTCATTGATAAGAAACCGGGAAGAATTGTTTAATGAGGGTCGACTTTGCTATATAATATATTTTCTTATATAATTTCAAAAGTAGAAGAATGGCAAAAATTTTAAATGGAGGGCAACAGTAATTATACTCCCGTTACTATGTGTGCAGTATTAGATGAATCGATGCTATCTAAAGAGAATACTTCATGTTTTATTAAACCACTCACTGATAAGGCGTACTTTAGTATTTGTAGCATAATCTGGAAAGAAGATTTGGTTCACGGTTAGTAAGAACTGGGATTTAGTCGGCGTATACGGCAGAGTGATGGTTCTAGATTCGGTTCACGTCCGTCGACTACATACAGACGGATGCCACATCATCTAAACAAAAGGCATCTTCGTATCAGAGGAAGCAATATCAGCGCTCCCCTTGTTTTTCACCATACGTGATCAATAATCATTAAAAAGCACCCTCTGCCGCTCAGAAAAGCTAAGCGTCTTTCCTGTGTATTAACAGTACGTAAGAAAGGATACATGTTTTCTTTACTCAATGTTTTCTATTGTTTAAGGGATAGCGAAATGTAATTTCCTTTCTCATTAAAATTGTATCATATGCTTTATTTTTATGACAAGAAGAGGAAACAATAAAGCCCCCATCTCGCAATTAGATCATAATTGTGATCAACCTACTTGACTTATATGTGTACAGGAATTTTCTATAAAAGCATTTAGCCTTGTGATTATACGTTATAATTAAGTTAATCCCGGGTCGATTTGTATCATAATGACTAACACAGAAGAGTTTGATATGAAAATATTCATTGTGTAAAATTACTAGAGAAATTTTATGATATAAATATACAGGAGTAATTAGGAGGTAATCGAGTAACTAGTCACGAGGTACTGAAAGAGCCCTACAGAGTAGAGTATGATGTGAGTTCAGAGTTGGTCCTTTTTGTAGGGTGAGTGGGTGGTATCCGAAATGTCTTGTAATCCGGGACCAAATGGCCGAGTGGAGGGAGGTCTATTTAAATTGTGTGTGCCCACATGACCGTAGGCGCACGTGACCAGTACGGGCCATGTGAGTGGGGCATCCTTAGTTACTGACCACTCTACTTTCACAACCTCCAACCTCCAACCTCTCTGGTTAGCCCTAATTTAAATGGAAAGTTATGGCTATAGATTGGAAACATCGTGAAAGTCCATCAGATTGCAATCAGATATACAAATTACATTTAGCTGGGATGTTATTTTGATTTTCTTTTATTTAGACACATATATCGTTATTATTGACGCAAGTAATTCATTCCCTTCTTCGTTGTTATCAATGATACCTTGCCTTCTCGAACATTATTTGCCATGCATAGTAATAATAACATCGAATAGTTTAGTCTCGGTACATAGTAAAATATTGATACAGTTTTACGTTGTAGCAACAGCCATTGTCATAATACGGCTAGTATTCTCGGCGCATTCATCCAACTCGGTTACTTATCACTGCGCTGCAATCTGCATATTGGACTTGATAGATGAACTTGGGTTGTATACGAGCCTAGATTATGCTCGTGACAAAGCGATAATGACTGCACGTGGTACAAAATCTTAAAGAACGTGCTCAGGATAGCATAAGGAGAGGGTGCAATTCATCTTGTGCCGCCTGTAATCTACGGCATCTGACGAGTATTTCTACTCTCACTGACAACCACGTAAATCTAATCCCTATCAACTACCCCATATCCTGTTCCTTATCTCTGTAATGGCTAGTGTTGCTCTGTGTTGTCTTTTTGTATCAATATATTAAAGACAAATGCTCTATGCATGGGAGCAATCTTCTTGCTCTTGAGTTTTATTAACACTAGAAGTAAGAGTGTTAGTATTCGTAGCCAAAAATCTGGATAAAAGTGACAAATGATTGCATGCATGTATGTGGTTGTGATATCCCTTTACTTCCTGTGGAGCGTATCCCAGAAACATTAATATGAAAATATGTTCTTTTTGAACTATTAAGGCAACCTTATTTTGGGGTGTAAATACAAGTTCGTTGGTATTCAAGAACCAAAGGTGCCCTCGAATATATCAATAAATCTCTCGTTTTTCTATCATATGTGGAAACTGTAAATCCATACTTAGTTTTATCTTCAGGTTGTGTTAAATGTTCTGTGATTTCGGAAATTACACAAATATTGTCAAATCTCTTAAAGGCCTAGTTATATTTTTGATCATTCGCTTCCCTGTTCAGTATGAGAGCTGCTCGGAGCTGTTGCTTTGTCCTGGTGCTATCAAAATATTGGTGTGTAGCGATGTTTATTAGCAGTTTGTGGAGGAACAGCAAGTCGTTTGTTTGGCAAACAGGATTCTTTTCGGATACATATTCTACGTGTCCATATTTGTAATAAAGTAGAACCATGGCATGTATACGACTGTCCCAGGCGAAACAGACATTGTACTTTACTGCAAGCAGTACGTGTGGTTTACTGAATACCCAAGAGCTAAGTAAACAAAATTCAATACGGAAATAATCCCCATTGTGAATTTCAGTGTTTTCTTAATTTAGAGAGGTGGAATACCGGAACATGTTCCGGGAACAATTTCTAATATCTGAAGTTCAAGGTGTTCATCAGGAGCAAACAAAATTTAACTGTTTTTTGAAATATTGGTTGACAAACTGTCATGGAACCTCAACACCCATTAGAAAGGGGCGGAGAGGGCCATTGTGTAAACATTTGAGAAGTACTTTTGGCTGTATGTCCCTCTGGTTTGAGATACTGATTCGGGAGAGTTCAGAAAAAATCATTCCGAAGAGAAAGAAGAAGGTATTCCGCGCTGACTGGCTGATATTCATTGCTTCCCTTGGCAAGGTGTCCGTCAGTAGGCAGCCTGAAGATAGTTGGGTACTCCAATCCATCACTGGTTGTGTCAAGATGCTGAGTGCTAAGAATAAGCAAGTTAACAAAGCTGTTGCTTTCAATACAAAGTAATATACGATTCAGTAGTAGGGTATTAATCAAATACTAAAAAAGAAACCAACAAGTTTTGGTCAATGTTGTCCTTCTCCATGAGTCTGATGCAGAGTGATATGAATGAGGTGACAGCCGAATGAATATCAAGTAGCATTCAAACGAGTTAGAGAATTACTTCTTTGACCAAAACGAGTTACTTTCTGTATTTATCTCACCCCTGTACACACTAAAGGAATGGACGACATACAGGATATAGACCATGAACAACGGACTACAATGCTTGTAGGGGCATGGAGAAAGAGTTCCCAATGTTAAGCTTATGGGAGAAAAAATACCAGGGGTGAGATAAACGTTTGTTTTCATTTCAAGTTGTCTCAACTCTTAATCATATCCCCTAGGATAAATTCACACCGTTCTAGAATTGCCCTTGAGCAGGGTGATATACAGAACATATGCTCTGTTTAGGGCAGCCCATTCTAATGTGTATCATGAGTAATAGTTGAGACAACTTGAAATGATAAGTATCACTCATGAATAACTCAATACCCATCGATACCTTTGAATAATTTTGACCACTCCAAACATCTATGTTGTATGTATACTCGAGGGCATCAGTATGTGTATTATCCTTATTTCTCTGTTCCACAGTCTAATTATCATAATAGAATTTAGATGTTTTCTCCAGAAAGTGTGAATAAAATATGTCCCAGAATGTGTTGTCAGATAAAAACTAACACAATCAAATGGCCAGCCTCATATTGCATATGATTGTATGCGTATGTTGGGGGAGGTCTAATTGTAAAAAAACACTTTTGGTATATTAATTGATATCCTTGTCCATGTTTCAGACTGCACTGTGACGGGCTTCGGCAAAGGCAGTTTGGTGCGCATGTTCACGCGTATCTTCACTGGTACGTGGATGAGGGATCCGACGCGGCCAAATGACAAGCGTATATACGTGTTACGCAATCACGTTAAGGTGAGCAACGTGCGTGAGTACGCAAACGAGTCGGCGCTGTCCCTCAACACGCCCACCGTCGTGCACCACATGCCACACAAGTGTACAGGCACGGGCCACATCGTCTATGACGGCAGCGTCTACTGCAACCGTTATCTCTCCAACCGCATTGTCAAGTACAACCTGGCAACGGCCAAAGTACGCAGTGAGCGCCTGCGTAACGCTGCGCACGACAACACGTTCCCGTACGCGTCGGGCGCGTACTCCGACATCGACCTGGCGGTGGATGAGGACGGGCTGTGGGCGGTGTACGCCACGCGAGCCGACGAGGGGCTCATGAGCGTGGCCAAGCTGGACCCGGACGACATGACGGTCATGGGCACATGGCTGACGGCGTTTAACAAGACGGAGGCGGCCAATGCCTTCATGGTGTGCGGCCGCCTGTACGCGATCACCTACCGGCCCGGCCATCCTATGCAGGTGGCCTACATCTACGACACCCGTGCGAGCAGCGAGGTGCCCGTGCGGCCGGGGGAGATCCAGTTCCCGGACCGCAACCCGGACATGCCCATGTCGCTGGACTACAACCCGATGGACCGGCGGCTGTACGCCTGGAACCTGTCCGGAGACTGGGACGGTCTGCTGGTGGTCTACGACGTCCGCTTCCAGGGCCAAAGCTGACCTGTGTCGCCCGAGTGTGACGATGATGTGACACATCAGCCCTGATTGGGGAAGCGCGGTCATGGTTTTTCTGGGGGGTGCGTGCTGTGACGTCATGCGAAACGTCATTGCGGTGACGAGAATGAAACCGACAGAAACAAAGAATACATTGCAAAGAGAGGAGGGTGTTTCGAATATGTGGGGAATTATAATTCATAAATCTACCACGCCCCTCCCACAACCCTGATGAATCAATGGTATTTCAAAAATGAAATCCCTGCTGGGAAGTAACATATGGAGACTTATTGTGTGGACACAGCTGAATTTTAAGAATATCAGCATATGGTAGGTATTGTTTCTTGGAATAATCGATCTCAGTCGTGTGTTTAAATCGTCCAAATGTGCTTTCGTTCTGTTACTGCAGTCTGCTCAGTATTTTGACGGGAGAAGATTACTATTGAGATGTTATTACCAACCGCACATTACGGTTCACTTTTCAGTGACTTCACTACACGTAGACTACTGCACTCTACACGTCTACAACCGTGCAAATCATGAAGGAAATTAGAATTGATAGTAAAGGAAAACCACATTAAAAAAAATGATGGAGTCCCTTCGTTAAATTATCATTTCGTTCCGATATAAAGAAAGCAAAGTGACATGCGTGTTATATGAAATGTTTATCTGTCATAGAATTGAACTGTGTCGGACCTACGGTTGGTTTGCACAACGTTTATGTCTAACATTCCTTTCCTGTGTCGATTTGATACGTATTGTTGACTATTGCAATTGTATTCAAGGAATACATGAAATTTGAATTGTATACTTAGTGAAATAGATCGGTATCAGACTCACAGTGCAACGAATTATCACCCTTTTTATTCAATCATTATGATATGTTCGCCATTAAGGATATGAAGTATGACAAGTATTGTGGATGATAATTCATGTGAACATATTTTTTTCTTTCTGTATGTGTGTACATAAAATTCAACCCGCAAGTGTATCTCCAAAACAATCCATACTTACTGACCCTGAACATTTTTTTACTTTGATGACACAGGAACAGTGAGATATTGATATAAACTGTATTAGATCTATCTTTTAAACGAATACGTTCTAGTACTTACTCCTTATATAAGCATTTACATTATATATTCATTATCAATACATGTATATTTTCTCTAGTGCTCCCATGACTTACAAAGGCAATAACATTGCTCTCATATCTATTAGAATGGCAAAAAGTGTTGAATCGAATATAAGATGGGATATTATGTAAATTGTCTTCTAGGTTAAGCTTTAATGTAATTATTACTCAGTGTTTGGCATTGGTTATATGTATATCAGACTTCAACTGAGAAGACCCACCTAGAGCTACCGTAAGTAGCGCTATCAGTAAAAGCACGTTTGTGGCCATATCTAGGGTGAATGTCCGCGATAATAATGAATGTTTGTACATTTTGAGCAAACGTTTTAGTTAGTAATCTTCAAAATGCTGTTGTTGTTTGGATTGGTGTGTGGCATTCGGCTTTCAGAGGTTGATTATTTTATATAGGTGTGTGAAACTGTAGTACCTACCATATGCCATAAAGGTATACACATATGATATATTGAATGCTCCGTGACATTAAATCAGTTGACGTCTACCTCATGATTATTGATGTGAAAAAAACAGAAACGGATGTTAGATTATAGTTCCTGGAAGTCAGAATAAAGGTAAAACAAATTAACAATATGCATCATGTGCATTTTCGGAACAGCACCCTTTCACCAAGCAGCCTACGTGGGCAGGCCTTTGTGTCTGTGATTTATTCTAACCCATAGAGTGTCTCTATTTCTGTTTTGTCGAGATTTTTAAACATTCAAGTCTCGCTATTTCTGATTAAAATTTCAAGCTTCATAGATCTTACTTTTAAGATATTCCAATTTCACGAACTGAATTTTTCATGTTTTTCGATTGTACACTTTAAGAATGTTTAATTGTTGTTTAATTGCGAATTCAAATGTAATTTTTAGGCATATCTCACTATAAGTACTATGTTTAAAATGAATAGGAAAGTCTGCAGATTAAACCAAAAACGAAATAAGCAAATTGGACCCTGTTCTAAAAAGATCATGGATTAATTCTTTAGAAGGACTAATCATAAAACGAGAGAGTTTTAGGCTGCTGTGGGAAAATCGTGAAATTATTGAAGTTTAATACCCTCGACTTCTCACGGGAAAGTTTCTGCATGTCATTAAGAAGATGGAAAAGAAGACAAAAGGACAAAGGCCTTGTACCCCAGCCCACCTCTAGCCTGCAGTTTTCTTAAGTAATGCCTGTGGATTTGGTCTCTCAGAAGATGGATATAACTTAGAAAGTCACAGTCCCTATAGTGCCAGCCGACTGACGCCTGGCCTTCACGAGTTGGGTTCAGCGGCAAGTCGCCAAACGGGCAGCCTCTATGACGCTGGCAGGGTTAAAGTCTGGTTTAGGAATGATCCCCCGGTGCCCTAACCCCGCCGGCGGCTGCTGTCCGCACACGGTCGACACTTGGCACTCACGGCCAGATCGCCTCGCCAATCGGAGGCCATTCACAATACTGCGCAGACTGAATGCTGGGTGATGAGGGCCCGGCGAGGTGGCGCCCCGATCGCCAAGCCGCCATCTTTGTCAATCGGTAGCCCTTGCGTGTGCAGCTCACGCACGCTCTCCAAGCTGAGTATCCCTCACCGACCGTGTGTACATTGGCGAGCACGGCCCAGCTGAGAGGAACCGCTTGGAGAGCACCGGCGTCCGTCCACGAGGTAAGCAGAGCCAGAGGGCGCTGCAGTCACCAAGAGGCAACATTTGCTTATCAAGGTCACGCGACTTCTCGACCCAGCTTCCGGCATTGACGTGCAAAGACGAGATCTTCCGCTCCTGGAATGTGAAAGGATAAGATAATTCACTTCATTTTTCCACAGTGGCGTTCTCTAAAAGGATCCATACATCTGTCTGCCTGAATATAAAATGTATTTTTTTTAGTTCATGCTGACTAGTATATGGCGAACAATACTTTGGAACGTTCAACGGAGAAATTGCGACAGAAAGAGTATATATAGTCACATTTTGTTTTTTATGAAACCTGTCGCCCATGTCTACTATATTACATTGTCAGTTGCAATAAAGCATCGACTTAATGGACTTGTAGCTTATCAGGTATTCCCCTGTTTTAACCCTATGTCATGGATGGTAATCGATGAAAGAAGTTCCTCTTATCGGTAGCCCATCACTGGCGACATCTAGGGGAGATTGGCCGCAACTTAACCGGAAGCCACTGTCAGTGGATGGCTGGTGTCCATGATGGCTGAGAGACGGCTGCACCTGCAACATATTCTCTATTATCGCTCAGCAGTGACATCCCATTAACTATGTGGCCATCTCAATATGTTGTACCAATACCTTGCCACTCGCGTAATAGACTGCATATACATCTCCACAATACCGCTAAGTACCTAGCGCCGGCCATGTTAGAGCCCAAAATGTAGGCCTTTCAAGTGGAACTCTCCACAGCACTGCATTGTGTTCGCATATACCCTTAAATTGCTTGATGCACTGATCATCTATTATTGGTACATTTATTAAACATATCGTACATGATACAGAAAGGCATTAATCTGTGACATTGGGGATCCATTTGCAGTAGTCGGTAAAACACTGCTACCACTTGCATTTTAAATCCCCCTTTCGTAATGTAGAGTAGCAAACAAATGTAAATGATTTTTCATATGACTCACTAATTCTATGTCCAACTATTCAATACAGCTTTACAAACCATATCTCACTTGTAAAGTTACAACTTTCAACTGGATTATAAAAGTGATGCTGCAGGTAATCTGCATCCGTTAGACATCATATATTTGAAAGGTTTTCAGAAAAATAGATGATGGCGTAGGACTGATGGAATACACCCTCATACATTACAATAATTGAAGCCCTGCAAAGATCAAAGGTGTGACCTCCCGTAGCTGTCCTTGCTTGAGAGCAACAAACCCGGCAACGCCAGGCAATTGTCTGGGCCCGTCACATCATAGCGACCATTCATTGGCTGTAGCACCAAATGAAAAAGATCCACCCGAGAGGGTAGATAGTGCAGTCTATATGAGAGAATTGATAGTCTCGGAGGGACTCTCGAGGTCGCCCGATAGAAATACCTGTTTTCATGTACTACTAAAGGCGGCGTTTACAGGGTGGCAGCATGGCGTACGCCTTGTTCGACCCAGGTAGGGATAACCCCAGCCACACATAATGGCTGCACTACACAGTCCTTCTCTGTGGTATATAGATCTACTCATTTTCCCATCAAGAAGCATATCAATAGATGTTGGTGCATATTACGAAATTGTGAGCTTTATTCAACATCAAGTATACTATACAGGCACACGTGAAATCTGATTTCTCTTTCATTTTGGCAAATTCATGGGAAGGATACGAACAATACCTGAGATACGGTGATGATGGTCTCTGTAGGCAAAGATGCCGATAATCAAAGTAAAATGAAAATACATGTAATTATACATATCTTCATATTTTGTAATTCAAAAACATAGTCAACCAGACCCTTTTTGCGGTATTGTGCATCAAAATCTACTCTTCCTCTGTCTATAAAGACGTCCCTGGAGGGTCCACCTATAACAAATAAATGGGTGGAGTGTTACCTACAGGGGATGCATCAGCATATCGATTATACATCTACAGAATAAGGTAGAAGAGTAGTTGGGTTGGTGGCCACTGATTCTGCCATCATCGCCGCGTGGTGCAGTTTATCTTCGGTAATGGTGTGTGGCGCCACAAGTGGTGGCAGCGCAAAGTGTCTGAATTGTCTGTTATGATATCTCTTCTATGGTCATTGTCGCGACGCCGTTGTCTTTAAAGGACAGATCATGAGAGCGCCTAGAATGCCACCCAGTGCGCTAGTTCTCTTTTGACAGAGAAAATCCCGTATTCCATTCATTCGTATCGGTATTTAGAGGCTCGTAAGACGTCAGAACAGGTGTGAATACGAAATAAGTCGTTCGTGTATATACTGGACATCAACCATGCCAGTAAGTGCTAGCTTTTTTTTATATTGCCGTGCTTTTACTGAACTCAACAAAGTCCTTATCCCATAGTTGCTCTATTACACTGTTTATATATCATGCCAAATCGTTAAAATGTGTATTCTTAGTGTAACAACAGCTTTAGCGAATTGATAAATGTGTGACCAAGGGCCAAGGTCGTTCTGGTTTTTCATTGATTTTTAACCTTCCTGTTTTTTATTCCTTTGTATTCATTCATAACCTTCAGTTGTCATTCTGCCTCTTTATTTTGATATACTGTTCGTTTGAGATTTAAATTTTGTTTCTCGATAGTAAACTGGAAATCGTCTATGGGGAGAAATCAACAGATGTGAAGAAATGCGTGGAGCTTCTACACCATAATGTTATTCATACTCAGCGCCTACACAGGGTCGCTGATTTTGTTAATCACATTTTCACATCTATAACTATACATCAGTTCCTTTGAATTGTTTATTTCGACCCTTATGTAATGTTCATTTAGAGAATTGTGAATCTATATACCTAAATGAGATTGGGTGATGTAGCCATGGTACAAATTTAAACCTTAAATCCACATTTAAGATATTTCATTCCCAAAATAAACTCAAGACGCTTGGGCTGTTAAACCATGCCTTCTTTCAAACAGGTTCTAATGCCACCCTCTGACGGTAGAAGACGCAATCACCCGGATGCAGACGACATTTTCAACATCTCACCGGAAGTGTCGAAAATGGCGCTAAAGAAACGGATTGGCTGAGTCTAGACGGCTCTTGAGACGACGCCCAGAAGGTGGCGACACGTCTGATTCACTCACTGAATCAACAGCTATCGCCAGTCTTAACCCCAGAGTGCAACCGTTTTGGCAGACTAAATTAGAAATTTCCTCCATAATATGGATCTCTATGGAGCCATTAACTGATATTCCTCTTGTTCGGAAGCCAGTGGCATTTCAGCCCCATGTACTATCTTAGTAGGAATTTCCCCGGTGCAAATCCCAATAAACACCGTCCGTTCTTTTCAATTTAGAGTTAACCCATAAGGGTCGTTTTCAATTCAAAAGTTACCAGCTGAGTAAGATTAATTTATCTTTGTCGGCGGCAGGCCTTCCCCTTTGATAGAAGTAAATAAAGTTTTAACGGTAACCAATTTCTCCAAAAGGACGGTGTGGGGCCAAAAGGCTCTTCTTTCTGGTGATTTGTTCTTGAAAGATTCAATTCATGATCCTCCGAGAATATTCCTTCCATTTAAAATATTGTTTATTTTCTTTAATTATGTTGCAATCTATAATGGCTAGATGCTTCGTCTTATATAATTCTGAGCATTTCTATTCTATATTTGTGACCACATAGCCGTATTATGAGACGTACAATGCAGTCATTTTCCTTTCCCCTTTACGTTTACCTATAATTAGTTAGCTAAAAGACCCTGATCTGCCCTCCCTCTAGTCACATTTATTGTCCGCCTGCTCATGCCAGTACAATCATGTATAAATGGCACATCACTACCTTCTGGAGACCTGAGACTCCCATTTACCCATATATGATTTATGGTCAGAGATCATTGAAAATCTATCAATTGTTTGGTATCAACTAACTGTATTTGTAAGTATGATTAGGTTTGGTTTTTGTTCAAAGGTTGTCCCTCTTCAAAAGGAAAACATAGAGGTTTGGCATTGACATTAATCTCGACTGTAATGACAGCATAGTCGGTATTACGTATTATTCGTATAAGAAACCCCACACCGCGTAGATTCTTCTTTATAATTCATCAGAAACGGGTCATACTGAACAAATTAATGAGTCGTCCCCCATAAAGTCAATGTCGTGCCATACCCACATGTATGTTCAGAGTAGAGGAATGGCGTTTGACCAGCAAAGTGCTACCCGCGAGCTGCTGGCGAAGGGCTTCAGGTGGCGAGTTGCTCAATTCCCTTTGATATGGCCACTGGTCAATCCGCAGGTCGATCCAATGGCAGCACTAGAGGGCTGACGTCGGGGTGGGTGTAGACTTTGATGTTTCTCAATCCGCCCTCTGTCCTGGACAGATACACGTGTCTGTGGTGTGTGTATAACAAGAGAACGTCCGTCGGGGGTAGATCCCAAAGAGAGTCTACTGCAGGAGTTTAATGGTTGTATATCCTTCAGATCCTTCAGAAAATAGGCTTTTACGGTGCGGGTCTTATCATGGAGGTGTGCTGAGCTGCCTCTTTTATATAGGTAAGCTATTGATGGCAAGCTTCACTTCCGAGTATGGTTTTATACCTGCATGTATAAGTTATAGGGTGGCTGAAATGATCGAAACCCTGTATACCACGAGTCCAGACACAAGGACGCAAGATATGGAGGACACACGAGTATGATATATTCCAGGTGTGGGAAGACCAACAATATGCCTGCTGTGTTGGAGGCAATACTACACAAGACTGCAAACTAATCTTGTAGTTCAGGGCACTTGCTTTCACGTAAAATCATACACGAGCAATACGGTATGATTCTAAAAGTATATCGAAAGTCTAAATCATAGATTCAAAGTGCAATATGAGGTTATCACTTTGGACAGTGGCCTCATAATTTGATAGTACATCATATTTACCTACCGTATTCAACAATAATAGTACGTTATAGTAACATTTTGATGTAATATATTATTTGTATCATAGTACATTCTTATAGTACAGTTCCCCTAAAATATGTCTGTCTTTTGTAATCTCAACAAGAATTAGTTTTCCGGAGAACCTTGATGGGAGACATGAAGATGTCAATCTCTATACTTTTATAGGACTTAATTCTATCATCATTCAAAAAACATGAAGCCTGTGTCATCGATTCCTTTGGACATTTTATTTATTGTGATCTGATTATTACAACATCACATCGGTTTTCTTAAGTTCCGATGATCATTATCGACAATTAAGACATTTGGTGTAATTACCAGTGTAGATATCGTCGGTCATCTAGTGATGACGTCATAATTAGTGCAGAATTGTGTGAGAGTGCTGTCCAACTATATTACCTGAAGATAATGCATATATTTCAATACATTCCGTTATACGCTGCGTTTCGGTCCGTCTATTTCCCGGTCGCCGGGGTCTCCTCGAAGTCGAAGTTGCTGACCTTTATCTTGTTATCAGGCACATAGAAGAGAGCGTAGAGTTTAGGTGCAAACAGGCACAGCGTGGTGACAACGCTGTTGAGGATTAGGGCCAGCGCCAGTAACGCCGCCTTGTGGTAAGCGTAGAAGGTAACGAAGTAGGTGGGAAGGAAGGCGATCCACACGAAGAGCGTGGTGGTGACGGAGATGAAGATGTACCACGACTCGTTGAAGTTGTCCGGCAGGGCGCGGGTGAGGAAGCCGTACACAGCACACAGGAGGAGTAGAAAGAGGTTGTAGGATAGAGGGACGACTAGGTTGTACAGTGGCAGGTCACAGAGCAGCTCAACATAACGCTCAGTGGGTACTGGCATCTGAGTGAATGCGCGAGGAGCCGAAATGAAAGCCATGGCCGCAGTGATTCCCAACTGAAACAAAGTCCAATTAATTCATCACGAATATGGTTTGCTTGTTATTTGCTTCATGGGAGTTCATAATCCCTCTATGTAAGAGCTTTCCTATCACATCACATGTTGTAAATTCATGTCGGTATACTATAAAATGACCTATACATACTAAAGTTAAGGTAACTGCCATTAAAACAGACAGGGGCAATACAAACTATACCTTTTTAGCACGTTAATTTCTTTAATAGATCTAAACGAACATTAAATGTAAAGAAAAGAGATTGAAGATAATTATTGCCATAATCCCCTTCCACTCATCCTAGAATTTGTTCTTTTTCAGATTCAGAAATATCTTATTCGCCTAAAATAAAGCCGATATCATATGTCTGTATATATTACTGCAGTCTGGATATACATGGGAGTAGTGAAGGTTTATGATAGCGGAAACTAATGAATATCAGAGACAATATTCTCCAGTATCAGTGCAATTTGGACGGCAGCAATTTCATTGCATATATATAAGAGATAAGATGCATATATAAGAAACACATATTGATAATTGCATTTTCGTCTAGTCGCTTAACCGAAATGAATATATACATTATTATAAATGACAAATAAGACGAAATGTATTAAACAAAAAAATAGATTATTATAGTATCTGTCCACATTATTTTAGGAAACGTCCTTACTGTGGGCGAAACGTTTGTCGTTCGAGGTCAGTTGCCGATTTCATACGGCCTGACGCCATGGGCGGAAGGCCGTATGAAATCGGCGACTGACCAAGAACAAGAACCGTTTCGTTTACAGTGAGGACGTTTGCTTATTATTATATACCTTAAAATAATTAAAAATGCAATTTTAATGACTTAGAAGGTCGCAGTCACAGCGGGCACGAACATTATTATTACTGCACCCCTAGCAGCGGGCAGTATTTAATAGACATTCGCACACAGGTATATAATAATAGACGTTTTCATCCCTATGACGTGCAGAACATATATATGTTGGCAGAGGAAATATATTCGATATTTTCAGCAATTAAAGAAGTGTCCGTACCTGAACAGAGAGGATTCCCAACATGAATGTGATCTGTGAGACAGAGCCAACAAATCGCAGCTCCGTCAGGCACTTCTTTGATGCATCAAAGATTCTGTATACGCGGCAGCATTTCAGGAACAGAGGTCCAAAAATAAGAGTGCAGCTGATGTTGAAGCCAAAGTAGGACGCATAGCAGGCCCAGTGTTCGGGTTTAATGATGTAGAAGAAAACGCTGATATAGGCTAAAAACAGCCCAACGACAATTGGGGCCATTAGTTCTCTGTTTGAGCCCTTAATTACTTTGCGTTCTTTGTGTTTGATGAAGATGTAGGTTATGATGATTGTGGCAAATATACCAGCTGAAGTCAGACCTACGAGCCCGATTGTGATGGGATCCATCCAGTGCAGATAGCTGGGCTGGACATCCAAACATGTTGTAAAGTTAACCTGGTCGGGCCAGGTGGTCAAAGGGCATGTGATGCAACCCTGATCATCTTCCCTCACCCGCTCATTGGTGCGGCACCGTCGGCATTCCCAGCAACACTTCAGCTCTCCCATGATATAGAACTCGCCCACTTTGCAAGGTTTGGCGCAGACCGATTCAGGGAAGTCTTTGACCACCCTGAGATCTATATCTACGTCCATATTGCCACCTGCTAACATGTTTGTCCCTGAGATATACCTGTCATACCACTGTATGGCATCCTCGTCAATGATAAGCCTCTCTCCTCTCCTCGTCCACGTGGCAACCTTCTCCATTTCATACGTACCTTGTGGCGTCCTGAAATAGTGCATGATTTTGTAGTTTCCAAGCGCATCGCCGTTATCATCGAATTCAATCCAACCTGATACCCCTTGAAATCGAACAGCCATCAGATAGTCCTGGTAGATGGGCCCTGTAATGCATTCCTTCAGGAGAGATTTATCTGTGAAAGCACGCGGGCATCTGTCAGTGATAAGGTTATGTAGTCCCAGAGCAAAGGTTTGGATGGAGTCCATCATGAGGGTGTACCATTCTGTGAGAGTAAAGCCAGGTACATCGCGCATTTGTTTGTAGTTGTGACAAGATCCTACCTCACCATCAGGTACCCCCCAGGAACATCCAACATCGACATCACGGAACTCACCGTACCAGGGATTCCCTGTCGAATTCCACCATGGATCCTGTGACAGATAAAAGTCCTCAAACTCTTTTGACCTTCCCTCTATGCTCCAAGTGATACTAAAGGAGTTTATAGCACTAGGAAAGAGACGTCTATCTGGACTGTACCCATCACCACCAATAAGAATAAACTCGCCATTTGCTCCGTTTCTATTGATTGCTCCCAGAAAGGCTGTTACATGTTGTGATGCTATGAACATGACTATTACCTTGGCTTTACGGTTGCGCCGCAGCTGTACAATCAAATTGTCAAAATCCTCGTCTGTTTCATCGAACTTAAGTTCTTTGTTGTAGGCGATACAAATGTCGTACTTTTTAGCTAGCCTCTCCACCGCTCGAATACCGTTGGTGCCATAGCTGCCCTCAGAGTGGAGCGTAGAGATGTAGGTCCAGTTAAAGTGTAGGATGATGCTCATCATGACCTTAGACTGGTACTGGTCTGGGGGGATAACCCTGGAGAAGTATTCGAAGCGGGCCTTGTCGCTGAGCTCCTGACTGCTCGCCGTCCAGGACATGTGGGGGATTTTGTAGAGGGAGATGAGAGAGCTGACGGGCACGGACATAGCAGAGGATGGCGGGGATATGAAGCCAGCCACCTGGTACATGGCCTGGTTGCCGGTCACTGTGGGACCTTGAGGTGGACATGCTTCAAGATCTCCCGTGATGAACTTTGTGGATTTGGCTACAGACACCGATTCTCTCTCACAGTCGTTGACAATGACGTATCCAAGCGTGGTGTTGGGCAGGATCTTGTTGTTGGCATTTATCTGGTCTATGGTGAATATCATAGCTCGGATTGTCTGGAGCCGGTAGTTGTTAATCTTAGACACGCCGCATATCTTCCCTGGAACTAACTCATAGATAGGAGACAAGGCTCCGATCAGTATATCCCCTGGTCGGTACAAGTCATCAGCGGGCAATTCAGGATTGATATAGTAGGAACGAGCCACTTCAGAACCAAAGAAGAATAAAGTAAAATGGAAAATAAAACGTCGGCCATCCATGGCCAAGAATTGTAAAATCTACCTTATATGAGAACTGCTAGTCTCACAATAAAAATACAAGGCAATTCTCTGCTGCATTGGCCGGCAATGCAGTTGGGATGTGCCCCAAACATTGGTACTTATACCGCAATCATCATTTTGATGTACATTAGAGCAAACGATGACAGCATATTATGATCGCACTGGTTATTAGAAAAAGGCATTGGAAGTTTTGTTATAGCAACTTCTGGGGTTCAACGAAGTGCAGGCAGAGACAAAGGTCACCAGAGAAGACGATTGTAAATGATCTCTGCTGAACCCGTGGGCGTTAGTTATGTTTACAGGTATTTAATTTCGTTAGACTATGGCAAATGTTGAAGGCGCAGGATACTCTTAATCATAAGTTATTCGTCTGAAATATTTCATGCTGTGTATTTAAAGAAAAGGTCGGAATCTACAAGAGTGTGTGTCAGGCTAATATGGTCGTTGAATTATTACATCATTTAAATAAAAGTGAAGCACTGTTGCTGTTAGATCACTTGACATGGGTTAAAGGTTAGAGGAGAAAGTTGTCTCCAAGGGGGCAGAGGGAATGGGCGTGGAAGATAGAAAGGGCGTGGCACATTACTGTGGGAATGAACTACATAACAGAATCTTATGAATATACAGAACAAAGGAAATGTTAGGTAGATATGAGTTATTAGATCGGTGCACCTTTCCCTGCCAAAAGAATTCATGATATACCTTTGTCCATAGAAATAATATTGAAACGAAATACAAGTAATGCAGTATTCATATAACATGGCCTGCAATCTCCAGAAATGAATAGTAATTTATTGATGACAATGAAATAAAGTTTTTGGTATTTTGATCCTTGCATTCCCTCTTTACCATATCCCTCTGCTACATTGAAGGGCCAACGACAAGGAAATTGTACAATTGGGTTTTTTAGAAAAAGAAAAAAAGGGGGGAAAAAAGCTTCCAAAATGTTTTTTTGTTCTAATAGAAAAGAGTCTCAAGTGTACATACCTGAATTACCCCTCATCCTTTCTAATATGGTCATTTTAAGAGAATTTTCTAAAGAATAGGTTCTCAGAGCACATGTATTCACCATCACGTTCTGTCCTAATAATCTAGAATCTTCCCAATTTTAATATCCGTAGCATATAGATTTGATTTTGCCATGGGTTCTAATAGGAAACATGAATGTTCTTACTGCAAACCAACTTTTGATCAACTACATCTAGCATTTTTTAAGTAATTTTGATATTATCTTCCAGCTATTTCTAATAAATTCATGCATTTCTAGCATAGAATCCTTCAACCTACTGTCAAAACAGATAGACAAATGGCCAGCTCTATCTAAATATATGTATAACATGGCTAAGTAACTAGAGCCAATGTATTTTCAGAAGAAACATACCACAGATACTAGTGTGGACTGTGGTACAGGCAGTGCTACATTAGGAAAGGTTAGGATTTTGTGATGGTGAAAACATGTAAACCTAAATTTTGCTATTAATCCCATATATTGATAAATATATCAAGGTCTTGGCTGTATTGTTTTCCAGTATGATGCAGTCTATTGATTTAAACTATTTTTCTTGCTTAAATATATTATGAATAGCTTACTATTTCATGTTGTTTCCTATGTAAGCAGAGGAGTAATGAATCTATTTACATTTACAAATAATATTGCTAACAATCTATAGACCATCAACAGTGATGTTTTTATTGAGATCCCTGGCCACATAACAGGTGCTATCACCAGACGACCCATAGTGTGGCTGCAGTCAGCAAATAAATGTGTGATAGTGAATACAGGAATAGTAAAAATCGGTGGTGGACTATGTTGTTATATAAAAGAAAAACATTTTAATTACCGTATGTTAGAAGAAGAATGGTCAATGTCAGACGAAAATTGTGAAATATTAGTACTAAAAGTCGAAAAAACAAATAACAAGAGAATGCTAATTGTGTACTATTATCGGCCACCTAATGGGGACCTAGACTTATTCCTGTCTTATTTCGAGAAAATTAAAAATGCTGAAAGATATATGAACTATGAGTTTAACTTCCTAGGAGACGACAATGTGAACACGAAAAATCGAAATGACCCGGATTGTAGAAAACTATTTTGCTTCCTGCGAGAAAATGGTCTGAAAAATTTTGTATCTGATATTACTCGTCTAGAAAGCGGAAGCTGTATTGATCACATTCTCAGCAATGGAAGATTTGTAAACAAAGTGGAAATTAATAAATATTTAATAAGTGACCATTTACCTATTATTCTACATAGACATTTTATTCCACCCAAGGTGGAACCCTGTGAGTTTTTTGGTAGGAGTTATAAAAACTATAATACTATAGACTTTCAATTTTTTCTGTACCAACACAATTGGACATCGTACTACAAAAACCCAAATCCCGAAGAACAATGGCATATAATAAATGGAAGAATAACTGAATATTTAGATTCAACATGTCCTCAGAGATTATTTGAATTTAAGCAAAAAAAAGCAGTCTGGATAACAGAAGATATAATTGACTTAATGGTGGAAAGAGAAGATTTAGTTAATAATAATGATATCCAAAACTCATATGAATTGAAAGATAGAGTCAAGAACCATAAAAGACAAATAAACAAGCAGATAAGAAAGGCAAAAAGTGAGTATTAGAAAAACAAAATAAATTCCGTTTCTGATAATCTGAAAAAATTCTGGACCTACACCAAAAATTTGTATACACCCGATGAAGAAATTAAAATGACAAAATTGTTTAACCAAGATGAAAAAAAGTTTATTGATGGCCCTAAGATGGCGGAGTATGTAAATAATTATTTTGCTAAGGTTGGTTGTTCAAGTAAAACAAATTTACCTAATGACATGTTTGACACGCATACTGACGAACCAGATTCGTTGGGTGCCCCAATAATTACCTTAGACCAAGTTTACAATGCCAATATGAACATTGATGTTAATAAATCGAGTGGTTTAACTGGTATAAACTCACATGTTGTAAAGGATGCTTTTATTGTCCTTATTGATCATATACGGTTATTATTCCAAAATATAATTGACCACTCTATATTTCCTAAAGCATGGGCAGAAGCAACAATTATACCGATACCAAAACTATTACTACCCTTACCTGGTGAACTGTTTGAGAGAGTTTTACACACACACCTATCTGATTTTATTGAAAACAGCAATTTTTATAATAAGAACCAGTATGGTTTCCATAAAGAAAAAGGAACTACTGACGCAGTTATGCACTTGGTGAACGATTTATATACGAATAGAGATAATAAGCGATTAACACCCTGTCTTTTTATTGATTTTAGTAAGGCATTCGACCGAGTAAATAGGAAATTGATTTTAGAAAAACTTTTAAAGGATTTTTCGATATGTAAGTTAATTACCAGGTGTATTGCCAGCTATTTATTAAACAGAACTCAGCGTACTAGAGTTGGCAGCACTCTGTCCTCTAGTATAGAAAATTTTTCAGGTGTACCCCAAGGAAGTATTTTTGGTCCTTTACTTTTTAATTGCTTTATTAATTAAACCCAACACGGGAAATTAGCATAGAGTATTTATTACTCGAGAAGATACTAAGATGAATTACAAGTCTGTAATAAGTCTGTTTGATATTCAAGTCTATAAAAAGGTATTTCAATCTATTAGAGTTCAGTTAGTCCAGTTGTGGGGCGGGTGGTGGTAAAGAAACACGTCTTATGTCTTTAGATCCTGCTGCCAAAAGAGGGCGAAGCGTCGTGACGTCACGAGATGACGTGGCAGTTGACCCCGAGGTCAAGGCCGGCGGATAACAAGAAACTTTCCCGCTTGTTAATTAACACGCAATTTAACAATTACTAACCAATTAAACCAAACACGGGAAATTGGCATAGAGTATTTATTACTCGAGAAGATACTAAGATGAATTACAAGTCTGTAATAAGTCTGTTTGATATTCAAGTCTATAAAAAGGCAGAAACGGAAGACTCAACGAGTCTTACGAGAGGTTGAATGTAGCAAGTCAGACTTAGCCGAGAGGGCCTTGGGGACGTTGCCCGAGTTTGCGAGGGGAACGTAGGCCCCGAGGCCTGACTTGGAGGTCCACGTTCCGTGGTTCATGAGGTCCGGGAGGGCCACGTCTGGGGAGGCCGCAGCTGCCTGGGCTGCGCCTCGACGAAGGCTGTGGATGGAGAAGCGATCCGAGTTGGGGAGGCCCAGGGCCTTGAGACCCCAGCGGATAAATGAAGTGAGCTGCCTCGCGGTCAGGGGGGATGCCGCCTGACTGAGAAAAGCTGGAGCCCAGGGCGCGGCAGGAAGGGATGCTTCGTACCTGGCCCAGGCTGCCACCGGGCAGGATGCCGAGGCCGTCGGTAGAATTAAAAGGGAGACCGCCGATGACGGATCTCGGATTGTCTTCGAAGAGTTTATGATGACCCTGAGGCCGCCTCTGCCCTCCTGCTGGATGTCTCTGCGCAGGAGGGTGTGAGGGCCAGGACCGAGGGTTGAGGGGCTCACCAGGTTCGAGCCTCGAAGCATGGCCGCGAAGCCGAGGAGTAATGCTGCCCGTAAGACTTGGCCCGGGGGACCCGCTGCCGAGGCCAGGTCCGCGAGGCCGGCCGCGAGGGCAGGGGTCAACGGGGGGGCCTGAGCCGGAACATGTGTAGAGAGACGAGCAGTGCCGGAGATGACTTGTTTTACCAGGGGGTGGGCGAAGACCGCGAGGTCTCCGGCCCGAGCTGAGACCCAGGCCTTAGCTCCGGAGAGGTAGTTGAGGACCGAGGCCGGTGAGGACAGCGAGTTGGCGAGGAACTGGACGTACAGTGCCACATCTTTGATGGAAGGGGATGATGGCGGCACACCGTATGCTGCCGCAAACGCCAGGTACGCTCTGGCCTGGATGGACTTATTGGCCGCCGTTGCCCTCGAGGTCGCCGCACTCGCCGAGTGGAGCATCTGGTCGTGTAGTGGCAGAGGCTCTGGAATTAAAAGAAGAACGAGAGCAGTGGGTGTGGCACAACAGGTTGACATTGCACAAGGTTATGCTCGCGGGTCAAGCTCGAGGCCCAAGCCGCAGCCGGCCTCGAGGTCAACCCGCGAGCCAAGAGAAGTGGAAAATCGAGGGCGGCCCCCGAGGTCTGGTGAAAGGAGAGGCGTATGTCTCTGCCCGCCAGGTGGAGCCAGACCTCGCGGGCCACCGCCGCGAGTACGCGGTCCGCGGTCCTGCCTGTAACCACTGCCTCTACCTCGGGGACGAGGTCGAGGCCGAGAACGAGGGCGGTGCCCTCGGGGAGGGTATACCCGAAAGTGGCGCATGTCACGAGAACTGCGCAGGCCTGAGCGTGGGCCTTTTTTGAGATGATTATTTTCATTTCTGGAGTGAGTGGTTGAACAAAATAGGCCTTTTGGCAGACCGCGGCCACGCCCCCTTTTGCGTTAGCTACACAGATATATTCTGTTGGCCTATTGGGGGCTATAATAGCCAGGCCGTTGTATTTTGAAGCGTACGCCGCGTACCAGGCCAGGTCCGCTTTCGCCCCCGAGGACAGGCCTATGAGGCTGTTGTCTCGGACCTTACGAAGGGCGGATAAGAGGTGGTTGGTGAATTTTCTGGCCGGAAGTACACAGGTTGAGATGTATATAAGTTTACCCAGAACGGATTGGAGGCTTTCTTTCGTTATTGCGACTTTTTCCAGCCATTTTTCCGCAAAGTTCCCGTATTTCTACTATTTTTGGTCGGGGGATCGAGACTCTGCCTTCAGCCGTATTTATATCGTATCCGATCCATTCGAGTTCGTCAGTCGGGGGAACACATTTTTTAGGTGCGAGAACCAGCCCGAGGGCGCCGGCTAGGACCTGAAAATCGCGAAAAGCCTTGCGGGCCTCCGCCTCAGAGGACTCAACCCCGAGGAAGTCGTCTAGGTAAACGAGGGTAGTATGGCCTCGGGCCGCCATCATGTAGACCACCGCCATGGTGGTGCGTTGGCATGCCGGAGCTGATAATCTCGCCCCGAAGGGGGGGCAGAGGTCGACAAAATACTCCCCATGAACTTGTATCATGTATAGGGGGTAGGCTAGGGGGTCAGCTCTGAGCTGACGATATGCTCGTGATAGGTCCGCCTTCCATAGATAGGCCCGAGGGCCTTTTGTTTGAGCGAGAGTGATGGCATCCCTTATTGTGGGAAGGTTGTAGGTGAAACGATCGCCCTCGAAGTTACCCTGGCGGATACCGTCATTGACGCTAGCCCCCAAGGGGAACGAGAGGTCGACTATGATTCTCCTACCCCTGTCCTTTTTTTCTCGTGTCATGATGGGGGATACCTGTGCCCATTCAATGAAAGGGGGGGAGCTAAAGGGTCCCAGGAGGGCCCCATGAGCCAATTCCGTCGCCACATAATTCTCAATTGCCCCAGGAAAGGCCTCCGCTGAAGCATGATTTTTTATTGTGGATACCGGGATAGTGGAGCGAGTGTAGCCCGAGGGCCAACCGAACTCGAGGTAGTCTACTAATCGTTCGTCGTGATAGGTTTGGAGCTCTTTCCTCCATATCGGGATATTAAGGCCAGATGGGATAGGGACCCTTGGGCCCGCGAAGTTGGGAAGGCCGGCCTCCATGGCCTCCATATAAGCTTTGTGATGTACGGGGGCGACCCCTTCGAGGTCTACCGTGGCCCGTGGCCAGAGAGATGCCACCGTGGTGGCATATTCGCCAGGAGAAATATACTGTGGGGGGTTCTCCACCGGGACTGCGTCTGTAGGGATAAGTGGGATAGCTTCCCCCGTGTCTGTGTGGAGGATGCCGGGGCCGCAGCTGGCGGCGCCGCTGGTCGCGGTGCCGCCACCTTGCGGGAAACCACGGCACTCCAGGACAGCGGTGGCGCCATCTCGTGGGATATCCGGGACTCCGCTGCCAAGGGGCATTGGGCCGGGCGGATATGAAACATGTCTCCTATCATTGATCACATCAGGAACAGTACAACATTTTACAAAGTGAACAAAATTATTCTCGGTCTGAACCGGATAGGCGCCCTCGGGGCTGGAGGGTGTAGGGCAAAAGCCAGAAACGAGCCCGGAGGCTTGAACAATGCCGCGTGGGCGAGAGCAGAATGTGCTTGGAGCGCAGGGAGTCGTCCCTGAGTGCCCTTTATTGAGAGGCTGGGGCGAGCCTAGCGCCAAAAAGGGGGGGAGCACCCCCATCCCCCCCATTTGCATTTGCAGCTGCGTGGCGTATCTTAATACGGCAGTCCCTCTCTGCATGAGGGTGATAGGCCGAGAGATTGAACAGACAATAAGAGCATATGTGGAGTTGTTTCTGGCCTGATTTGAGGTGGCCGTTGGCCTGTTGACAGGCCCCAATGTTAAAAGGTTTACAGGGTGGGCCCCCCCTGAGGTCTTGCTTATCCGCTTGTTTTTCTGATTTTTCTGCCTTTTTACTAGCCCGAGGGTTATTCGTGCCGGATAGTTTGCCCAAAGGGGAACGAGAAATTGAGACTCTGAGCATTTGAATCTTATTCGTATCCTCCCAGGCCTTGGTTAGGCGGCCTTCAGAGATAAGGCTTAATATCTCCTCTGACCATGCCCTGACCTGTTCGAATTGGTATTCCCTGGCATCCTCTAGGATATCTTTGATGTGAGAAAGGGTATGCAAGGCCCAGTCAGTCGGATAGGCTGGGTCCTCAATTAGGCGGAAAAGACCCCAGAGGTATTCTGCAATATTAAGATCATTGAGAGTGGTTTTAGCTTTCTCTGGGCCCCGGAAAACATATGTATGGGAGAAAAACGAAGGCTTCTTACCTGCTGTGGCGAAGGCATGAGGAGTCGCTTCTAGTAGCTTCACGACCTGAGCCTGAAGCGCTTCCGCGCCTGCCGCCTCTGCAAGGCTCGTTGGAAAAGGCGCGAAACCTAGCGTGCCTGGATCTCTGGGGTTGCGGGCGGCTGCTGCTGCCTCTGTCAACCTTTGAGTGGACGGGGAGACAACCTTGTATGGAGCGAACCGTGTATCCGCCCGAGCTGGTCGCCCTCGAGGTCTCTTGGTAATTATCGGGGATTCACTGTCTGAAGCACTTGTTACTTCTGATGTGCCTGCTTTGTCTTGGCCTTTTGCTGCCAAGGCGCGAAGCAGGCTTTCCATTTCTGCAAACTTATCCCCGAACGCCTCGATTTTTTCGTCCAGCGCTGTTACTTTTTCATCCAGGTCTTTTTGTTTTACCCCTCTGGTAACAGTCGGGGTCTTGGCGGCATGTCTTGGCATGTTTTTCGTTCTGTTTGATGTTACTTAGCTGTTACCTAAAGAAACACGTCTTATGTCTTTAGATCCTGCCGCCAAAAGAGGGCGAAGCGTCGTGACGTCACGAGATGACGTGGCAGTTGACCCCGAGGTCAAGGCGGGCGGATAACAAGAAACTTTCCCGCTTGTTAATTAACACGCAATTTAACAATTACTAACCAATGATATTAAAGATCTCGCCTTCCAATGTAATCACATATTTTATGCTGATGATCTTGTACTTTACACTAGTGACTCTGATATTACGAATGGTTTTAACCGACTTCAATCTGATGCTTACTTACTTGAAAAATGGTGCGAAGATAATGATATGTTGATAAATGAAAAAAAGACAAAATTGTGTATCTTTGGTTCAGAAGCTCAACTACGAAATAACAAAGACAAGATCCATAGACTCGATATTCCTGTTAATACTGTCAACATACCGAAGTGTGACTCTTTTAAGTATTTAGGGAAAACCCTGGACACTAACTTATCTTGGAAAAATATGATAAATTGTACAATGAAAAAAGTAAATCAACGGTTATTTCAGCTACAAAAGATAAGATACGACATTACTGAGGAAACAAGTATAAAAATCTATAAAACTATGATATCTCCGATTCTTGATTACAGTGGGTACTTTATACATGGTGCAAATAAATCATTGTTGTCTGGTCTCCAAAAGCTCCAAAACAGAGGTTTACGAATTTGTACAAGAAATAAGACGCAAGATATTAGTGTAAGGAAGTTGCATGAGCAGTGTAATATTGACAACCTAAACGATCGTAGAATGTTTTTGTTGTATATGTTCATGAAAAGAATCACAAAGAATGTATTGTCATGTCCAGACCCTAGAACCCGATCACAAGTTAAAAGACAGATAAGATTAAAAAGACCAAGAACATCTTTTTACAAACGAAACCCCATGTACCAAGGTATGGCATTGTGGAATGCACTACCAATCGATGTTCAGAATAGCTCTATCTATCAGTATAAGATATATGTGAAGTTGAAGGTAAAGGCGCTGACTACGGTAACCTAATTGTAATTGTATATGTTTAGTTATGTCCTGTGTCATTTCACTTACCATCTCATCTCATACCATGTAAACCTTATAATTGTACTTATGTATTATTTGCATCAAGTATGCTATGTTCGACTTGTTCCCGGATTGACAAATGTAAAAGATCATAGAAGGCAAACAAAACCTGCTAGACAGCAGAATGTCTTATGTAAATAATTCCTCTTTTCTCATGAAATAAAAAAAAATTTAAAAAATGGTGAATACTGGTTACATACATGACTTTAATCCAATTTTCAATCCTATTGTAAAGCTTGAAAATGTTTTTAAGTTTATCATATGAACTTATACTTCTATATGTAAGCACAGAATTCTCATGAGAAATATATTTTTTCTGAAATTTTATCAGACTTACAAAAAAGTGTTCATGTCATAATAATAAAGCTGCCTAATACTAAAGAACTCATTTTAAAACAGCAAATATTTAGGCTAATATCTAACCTGACATTTATAACTTGAGAAAAGTCTATTCAAACATGAAATATGCATCATAGTTCTATCATTAAAAATTAAAAACATTAATGTGATGGTGAATACAAGAATAGTGATGGTGAATACTGACTAGACTAGATCACTGTATTTAGAAACAGTTTTTATATCATCACAATGAAGCTGCCTGACACTAGAGGAACTCATATTGGAACAGTAAGAGTCTAAATATGAGTAACTACCCAACTTATGAAGCAGTTACATATGCAAAACCTTTTTCTATCATTTACATTGGATTTTAGTCATAGCTGTATTCACCATCACGCTCGTGATTGTGAATTCAATGAAGTTTTCCCATTTCTGTGGAAATGACCATATTTTGGTTCTCTAAACTGTGTTCAAATTATTTAGAACACTTAGCCTGATACTCTTTGCATTATGAAACTATGATATTTAACCCTGTTTTACCTGCACTGCAATGTATTCACCATCATGCTTAACTATTACTCTAATTCTTGCTCTAAACTATTTGTTCTACTGACTTTAATACTTTAGAGACAATTTTGAAATTCCAAACTTTGATTACATTGAGTATTACATTCATTTTTTCACTAATTTCATCATTTGCTGCCCTCTACTGCCTTCTTAAATTGGTCCCAGACCCCAACATATATTTATATATATATATATATATATATATATATATATATATATATTTTTTTTTTTATAAAAGCGAGCAGTGCTCTATTTATTGACCCAAGGAACATGAAGATGTTATAAGTACATGTGCTCTCTCCCTCGGCGCATATTTGTGTATCCAGAGGACTACATGTGTTCACTCCAGCGTCGAACAATACCTGTAAGAAAGTTCCTTATACCTTAATTCTATCATCATACATCACGTAAAAGGTTTGGTTCTGCCCTACATACGTTCATAATACATAAGCCTTACGGGCAGCTCTAGGTTCCCGTCATCAATAGGCAGAACAATACCTGTAAGAAGGTTCCTTAATACCTTAATTCTATCATCATGCACCACGTAAAAAGTTTGGTTTTCTACCCTATATACGTTCGTTAGTATTGCTTGATGCCTTACGGGTAGCTCTAGGTTCCCATCATCAATAGGCAGAACAAGCCCAATTTTTTTTTTTTTGCTTTTTTTTTTTTGCAGTAAAGCAAAAAGTGGACAGTAATAAAATATGAGGACCATACACGGAAAGGACATGACATGAACATAAGAAAAGGAGTACTTGAATCGATTGTTTTAAGAAATAGCAACACATTATTCTGAATACATGCGCACAATCCATAAACTACCATCGATCAACATAGGTCGGATTATAAGCTCAATCATTCCCATTCTGAGCCTGAGTACCAAGTATTAAGATGCATTATTCTCTCCCCTCCCGTCTCCGATCTCCCTTCCCCCCGGCTAGCGGTTGGGAAGGATGTGGTTCAGGATGCGATTCCATTTTTCAAATTTTTTTGGCTTGTTTTCCAGCTTACAAATATATTCTTCCATCCTTAGTTGATATTGCAATTCTAGTAACCATGTAAGGAATTCCACTTTGCTCTCGTGGAAAAGCCTTCGCCTGTATATGTAGAATTTCAAAGAGAGCATGATATAGTTTAGAACCTTTGGAAAGAACCCGTATGTCTCTAATCCAAACAAAACTTCTCTTTCCGATACCTTAATTTTGTTTTTATTAAAACCATTGTACCAAAAGGTGAAAGTATCCCATAATGCTCTCACCCTTGGGCACGAGAAAAAGAAGTGACCGATTGTTTCTTTAGTATTACAGTAGCAACAATTGGGGTCTTCCACCACCTTTCTTTGAAATAGATAGCTTTTGGTGGCGACGATACGGTGGAGAATTTTAAATTGTAGGGATTGGTATTTTGTTACCCTTGTCACTTTAAAGGGCCAGGTGTATATTCTCTCCCAAGGAAGAGGGGAGGGGGAGGTCTCATCTAAGCTAAGAAGATCACCCTTGCTCAGGACACTGAACCACTTGTCCTGAGAAGTGGGTCGCCCGCATTTCAAGCCAAGAAGGAATTTATAGATAACCTGACTGGGTGCCCTGATAGTGTTTATCACCTCTTCATTCCCATTATGGATCAAAAGTGCAAATTCGTTTGCATCTTCAATATCGCATGACATGGATTTAGCCCAGGGTATATTCTTTATGATTGTAAGCAGGTCTAAAAAGGTGCCCTTGACTCCATATTTTTCTTTTACTTCCGCTATGGACATGAACCTTTTATCACACAGGAGATCTTTTACTTTGAGTATACCTGCCCTACTCTAAGCCTCACAACGCAGGGATATTCCTTTGGATTTAATGAACTTATTATGCCATAATGCTTCATTTTGTTTTTCCCTCTCAGTGACCAGGATGTGAACATATATTCGTTCCCACACCAGTAATATTTCTCTATAGAATTGTGAAGAACATTTCATCTTAGAAAACTTATTCTTCGCCAAGAAGAAGGGATAAAGTGCCACCTCAATGCCCAAATCTTGTCTAAAGAAAAAAGTCCATGAGGTACAATCCTCCATACACAGTCTTTGAATCCATTTCACACGAGCAGTTTTATACATGTTTTCTATATCAAGGAGTTTCAGACCGCCCTGTTTGATCTCTTTACACATAGTATCATAGGCTACCCGATTAGAATTGCTTCACCAGATGAATTCATTAATAATCTTTTTTATTTCCCCGAAGACGTTCCGAGGAACCGGCAGGTTTGTGAGAGGATAGAGCAAGATTGGTATCACCAGAGAATTAATAACTGTAATCTTTCCTTTTAGAGAAATCCTCCTGCTAAGCCAGTCCTTGCATATTTGCTGACATTTTAGTATTTTCCCTTTAAAATTCATTTCAAAATTAAAATGATCTGTGGGTTTCGCTGCAAGGAAAACTCCCAAAATGTTCACCTTATCTGACATTGGTAGGCCCAAGTCCGAGAGGGGAGTTACATCTAAGCTGCCCAGAGGCACCAAACAAGATTTTTCCGGATTAAGTTTTAGTCCGGAGTATTGTCTGAATCGTTCTAGCATATCCAAGAGAAGGTTCAAGGATTGTAGGTCCTTCAGAAACACACTGATATCATCAGCGAAAAGAGAAATTTTTACCTCTCTTATTCCTATCTTTATACCATGAATTTTCTCATTTTCCCGTACCCCAATAGCCAGTAGTTCCACCACAATGAGAAACAAATAGGGGGAAACGCAACAACCCTGTCTGGTACCCCGTGTGGGTTTGAACCAATCTGAACTATAACCATATATATTTTAGGGAAACTAGTTAACCTAATTGGGAGGGCTTATCGTACCGCGTTACTATCGGTAAAATTATTGCATGAGCTCACAGAGCGAATGCAATAATTTTACCGATAGTAACAAGGAATAATAACAAAATAATCACCTACTCTGGGTGTTGTAATGGTGGATATGCAGAAAGTAAACAATCTTGATTCAAGTTGCGGATGGTTAAGATAACGTCAAATCAAAAGTACAATTACAGTTACAAAATTCTTTCCAACCAGGAATTACTGATTCCACGGAACGAAACAATCACTTCTGTTGATGATGAAATAAAAAGATGAAAGCTGCCCCTGACACAGACAGGTGTACTTCGCACCTTTCCCCTAGTCTCAGACAATCTTCTTCTGGTAAAGAAAATCTCATAGCAAGGTGCTTTGGCAAGTCTCAAGGAACAATTGAATTGGGGGGGGGGGGGTGACTGAAACATTATGTGAATGTGTGGGATCACCCTTGTCTTTAGAATTCGTATTTTCGTGTCATCTTAAGCTGTTTATGGGCATCGCATGTGTATCGAGGCTGACGGTTGGAGAGGTTGAAATGTGCTGCCCCCTGGAGTAAGATATAGTACTACAGTCACAGAGACAAATGTGCACGTGCATCCCATCTATTTTGTCTGTTTCTGATTCGGGGACAGGCAGAGTTAGGGTTTAATCATTATTCAATTGTTGTATTTTGTAACAGTCAAACTCTTATCTTTGTGCTAGACATTTCCCTCGACTTGACCTCATTTCTTCAGTCTCCATACAATTGGCAAAATCGATGAGAATGTTACAAATGGGAAAAGTGAGGGAAAGACCAGGTAAGCGCTCTTACATTACTTTAAAACTTGTTGTTCTGTCCATGTTGTACCCAAAAATAAAAATGGATAGTTTCTGTTTGATCATTGAACTGTTTATTGCCGTTGAATGTTCGTCAACCAATTTAACTCCCAAATATATGGCTGATACCCTAAATCTCTCTCCGTTCGTTTTTTTATTTGGGGGGGGGGGGGTCAATTTGATCTTAGTCTTGTGAACACTTCGTGTATTTCTCCCTCAATTTTAGGCAGTTATCTGTGTTACCAGCCCATTTGATGATGCTCAATAGATGACACATCCGTCTGTATTACACGTTTCTAATATTGTATTCCTCATACGTTTCTTTAACTAAACCTTTAGTGTTTCAGATCAATGCTTACCCAGTACCACTCGAAGACCTTTGTTCATTAATATTTGTATTTAGTTTCGTTTGGTTTGACCAATATGTACGTGAAATATGTCCATATTCCCAAACCGGCAGTAATTTACTTCATATTCTTTAGTTTAGCATCCTCGCTCAATAAATACCCAATTTTCTAAATTAAAAAGTTTAAGTTGGAATTCAATCGATATTTTCTCATATTGTGCATTTAAGTTCATATATGTATATGAACTGTAATAACCAAGTATATATACGTTGATACAGTTTCTAGTTCATACTGCCCCCATCATATGAACCGATGAAATTTTTTTTTTTCTCTCATTTTGAATTATCTGACTGATGGCCAAACCTATGGTAATATGCTTCTCTGAACTACGTTAGGATGTTGGGTGCCAGAAATAGAATTCCTCGGTACCAATCAAATTGTTGACACACCAGTCAAGAGAATTACTGGAAACATGCCTTGTTGAGACTGGAGAGAGTGTCGGGTGTGGGGATAGCCCCGGGCTAAGAACATGATCCACACGCGTGTGTGGGAAGTGGGAAGGTCTGGACTCGGTCCACTCTATGACAAGTCCCTTTGGAATGGGGCGTGTTCTCATATGCTGCATGTACAGTATCTTTTGTAGCTTGAATAGCCTAAACAATGGATGACTTGTTCGCCATACGGTTTATCGTATCATATAAGATGTATGGAATTGAATGTTTAGAAAATAGAACTTTAGGCGTTCTACCCTGATTTGTATAATCAGATATGCTATGTGCTGTTTTAGCAAGGTAGTCTGTGTATATTTTTTCAAACATTCAATATTGAATAATAATCAAAATTAATTAAAAGAAAAAATCGTTGACAGAGAGTGCCCTTTTTTTTATCTCGATAATATTTATGTGCTCTACCCCAACAATTCCATATGCATTGCTACTTGCTTTAAAAAACAAAATCAGACGTGCTGTCTTTCTCCCGAAGTAATATATAACAGCATTACAAAGTAGTATATGACATATCCGCATAAATCCATCTTGAAAACATGTTCCTGATTGTATGGGAACAGGTAATAATATACATGGCAGGCGTAGAGTACACAAGGCCCAGAACAAACAAAAATAGATTAAGCCCGGATTCGTTTCAAAATTTACGAGACCATACTTAGTTTTAATCTTGTAGAGCTTACATAATCCATGCTGCCCATTGAATTCTAGATAGGCCTTCTGAGAATTCGCCATCTCACTGGGTAAATAGTCAAGTGCTGTCGCCATCTAGCGTAGGGTATCGGCACATATTATTCTCCTTGGTGGCCTGTGGTGCTTTGTTTCTTCAGAACGTTCTTGAAATCAGTTTTCTCTTTCACTTGGAAAAGATAAACAGGAACAGATCAATCGCCCAGTGTAATTAGTGTCTTGTGGTGTATTATTCTGTAGGCTAGGCTCGGTGTATGAATCCCAATCCTGGCATATTGCATTTGCAATTTTTCATTGATGTGTTTTGATCAATGCTGGTATCAGGGTAAATAGATCTGTCCATGGACTATCAGAAGAAGCATTAGACAGACTTGTACAAAATGGAGTAATACATAGTAGATAACTGACACTGAACGACGTGATCTATCTTTGTATATCTCTGGCATTATAATGCCTGCTGACCTTCTAAAATTACCCCTTCTCCCCTTAAGTTCTCGTTACAAAGTAATACACTAGAGGGCAGTAGCGTTGCGCTTCAGCTGTTACACAGAACTCGAGAAGCAACCCGTCTGAGCCGGGCAGTCTGTTTTTGTGATACTTAGACCTAACCTCCATCGAATTTGAAAGGCGTACTTATAAACATTCTATTGTACATTTACACGATTTTAAAACAAAGGATGAATGACGAAAGGATATTGAGGACGACTAGAAATTCGACCGAGTCTATAGCAGAACCTGTAGGCCTACACATACGTTTTGTTAAATATAGTCTAAAGTTATAGTTCCAGATTATACTACAACACTGTAATGTATGGCGGTAATTCAGTAGGCCTATACCTATACACAGTCTATATAGTTCGCCATTTTTGGTGTGCTTTAAGCGCCTTATATGTTTTCTTTGATGACTTTGTAGTGGGTGGGTAATAAATAACATTTTAAAGTAAATCTGAAGATACTGTTAAATATACCATATCCACTGCTAAATGGGCAGTGTCGAATTTCCTATCTTTTGAATTTTGTTATCATGGTCAAATAGATAGTAAACGGCTGTTTCGTTTTATTTATTGAAAAAAAGAAAACAAAAGAAACAAGAACACACCCTCTCCTTCAAGAAACGGTTACACAGAACTCGAGAAGCATCCCGTCTGGGCCGGGCAATCTGTTTTTGAGACTGTGAATAAAAAGCCATACTAACTTTCTTGCTGTTTTTTAATCCTTACAATCCTATTACTGTGAAGTCTACCTGCAAATTTTAGAGATCACCACTGCTAATTCTGTATTTTTAGGATGTGCATACAAATTGTAAATCATCATTAGGATGGAAATGTCAACCTCTTTAACATCAGGAGATAACACTTACTTCATTAAATATTCCTTACCTGTAGAAGATAATATTTACTTGAATAAATATTAATTACTTGGAGCACACGAGCACGTCTAGTGTAGGCGCTGTGCACACCTTTCCTACCACTCCAAGTGGCAGTCACGTGACTGTTCTAGGTTTCGAGGCCCGTCGGGGAAAGTTAGACTCTGAAACTAACGTCCACTTACCTGTCCTTTAGTTCTTTATTCCTAATGAATAGTTTGGCCCATTTTCTTTAAATATTTAGAGAGTACGTATATATAATACTCACGATACTATCATACAAGGTATTTTTTAGGTAGGTAGGGTAGCCGACAAGCGGTGACGCGCGTAGGCCTTGAGTGGTGGTTCAGTTTCCGACACCCCTTGTGAGTACGGTGCACCACGGCTGTGTTGTGTTCTCACAGGGTAGTCCCAAGTCAGACCGGGCACAGAGCTGCAGCCCTACACACAGTACGGAGCTCAACTGTCAGTTTTCTCCTCAAACTCACAGGATCAGTGTATTTAACCATGTGTGGATTACGTGTATAAGGAACGCACATCCACATGCAGTTGTTGTCAGGTGAGTTGATCATTCAGTAGCTTACAAGAGGACTTAATTCCTCAGTTTGTCTTGCCGGGAGCACAACATTGAAATATGAAGTCGCCGAGTTACGGTCCAGTGAGTCCAACGGGAGACCCCAACGACCCAGACGGCTGCAGGCTACGAACTGGGTACCACTGGCTTTCAGAGTTGCAAACTGAAGCGTGAATTGAGAGTGTAATATGTCTGTTTAGTATTCTATAAGGATTGTCGCTGTGTAATGTCGTATGAAGTATGTAGTGTATGAATGTTGTGGCTTCGGGTGTGCTAGTGCTACATGTCGACCGTCTTGCTTTATCGCTCAGCAAGTAAGGCCTCCTCAACCCCTGAGCACACACTGGCCGAAGCCTGTGCAGTGGTGGCTGTGTCAGCTTGTGTACAAACTTAAATCAAGCTTTGCTGGACCTTTTGCCAACGTAGTTCAGGATTGGGGTCATAACAGCCTAGAATATATAACCTGTTCTATTGCATGTGCTGACATATATCTGATTCATTTCGCTTTTGTTTCAGCACAACCTTTCAGTCAGTCACCGCGTTATTGAGAAGGGACTTCGTCATGAGGAGACCGGTCCGTTTGAGGGAGCGGTGACGGGCGAAGCTGGCACGGAGCCGGTAGACAGGTGTGCTCCACCTCTCCTTTCCGAAGCCTTCCAGTGCGGTTCAACTGCGAAGATGGAGGCCAAGTTCTGGTCATCCACCAGGTTACCTGGATATAATGCTATTGCACACTTTGTGCTGTGGACGTTTTTACTGTTGGTCAAGCATGGTACAAACGCTGAGGAAACGCAAATATTTTCCTTGGAGGAAGGACTCCCTGCCGGTACCTTTGTTGGGAAAATCGGCACAGAATGCGCCCGACCGGAATTCCAAATTTATCCATATAAGATTGGTTTTGAGGAAGCTTTATCTGTTGATAGGTATACCGGCGACATATTGACTAAAAGGGTACTGGACCGAGAGACTAGAGACCAGTATCAATTCGTCGCTGTCTCATTAAATCATTGCACAGAGTCTGATGGCCAAATATCAGTAATAATAAATATCAATGATATCAATGATCATGCTCCTACGTTCCCGGAAACTGTGAAACAGCTCACTCTATCCGAATCAAGTCCCAGAGATGCCAAGTACCCTCTGGGCAGTGCCACGGACCCTGATCTTGGTATTAACAGTACTCAGCGCTATGAAATTGTCTCCGGGAATACAAACAACACATTTCGACTGGGAGAAAAGCGGTCGCCGAATGGGATACTCTACCTGGATTTAGCGATAAACGGTGCCTTAGACTATGAGATCACTCCGTCCTATAACCTGGTGATTCGCGCCTATGATGGTCAGGGGAAGTATGGAGAGATGCGTCTACATGTGATAATAAGTGACGTGAATGATAACCAGCCTATTTTTAATCAAACTCGTTATTCAGCTCGCGTGCCTGAGAATGCCACCGTGGGCACACCTGTATCACGGGTATTCGCCACTGACCAGGATTCGGGCGATAACGGTCGGGTGGAGTACTACATAGACCGACAACGAAGCGACCCCGAGGAGAAATTCGACATCAACCCGAACACGGGTATGATCTACGTGAACAAGGATTTGGATTACGAGACCAAGTCGAGGTACGACCTGATCGTGGTCGCACGCGACAACGGGTCGTTGCGATCGCAGACGACTGCGATCGTCTCGATCCTGGTGCTGGATGTGAACGACAACGAGCCGACCATCAGTCTCATCTTCTTGACGAACGACGGGACGGCCAAGATCTCCGAGACGGCCGAACCGGGCGATTATGTCGCTCGCATTTCCGTGAGCGATCCGGACCTGACCGGAAGTTACTACGCGCACGTGAACGTGACGCTGGACGGCGGAAACGGCCATTTCGGGCTGATGACGCGCGACAACGTCGTTTACCTGGTCATCTTGGCCAAGCCGCTGGACCGCGAAGTCAGACCTTACTATCAGATGACTGTGGTGGCCACCGACTCCGGCACTCCACCGTTGCGAGCGACCAAGCCTATTCGAATCGTGGTGACGGATGCCAACGACAACCCGCCCGTGTTCGAGCGCAGCGTGTACCGCGTCGACGTGCAGGAGGTGGTGCCCGTCGGGACGTCGGTGATCGCGGTGACGGCGCAGGACCGCGACGAGGGCGACAACTCCATGCTGATTTACACCATACTCGACACGCCGGCCACGCACTCGGACTGGTTTCATATTGACAACCGGACAGGTTTAGTGACCACTCGGACTCGACTGGATTGTGAGACGGCGTCGGAGCCGCGCCTCACGGTGGTGGCCACGGACACGGGAGTACCGCCTCTGTCCGCCTCCGCCACCATCGTCGTCCGTATACAGGACGTGAACGACAACAAGCCCGTCTTCGACCAGAGCTTCTACAACGTCTCCGTGGCCGAGGACAAGGGCGTCGGCAACTGTATTCTTAAGGTGCGTACTCACCCTTCTCTGATAAGTTATATTAGTGGAAATCTAACCCAGTTGCCTTTTTTTCCTTTACAGAATGAAGGCTATTTCTTCATATTTGACTTTTTAATATATTTTTTAATTATGCGTGTAAATGCGCTGTAATTAGCATAGGGACTACTTGATTTCAGGATTCAGAAGTTTTAATTATGGAGTCTGTTCATCAGAGGGCTTCTTTCATGAACCTGCCAAGACTTCCACACAGGTCACAGAGGACATGTCCTATTTATGATTAAAACGTAATACCGGTAAATGAAAATGTTTCTGCTTTAATGTAAGGGACTCGAGACGTTTAGGTTATACAGGTACCTAGCACTATTCCCGCATAGGTTGAGGGTTGGTAACCACTAATAGATCAAAGGTTAAAATTAAACACACCTGGCCAAAAGCCCCGTATATCACCAATCTTGTGTGAACGAGCTCGGTCTTATGTCCCTTATGTCACTGCTTCGCGTACCCCAACACTTCAGTGCAATCTCTGCCCGCACCATGTAAGGGGTGTTTGTAGAGTGTCCCTCTGGTATTGTTTATCTCGGTGCCTTGTTTATTTTTCGCTCAGTGCCAGAACAATGCCTGTCCACCTGGGAGTTTGGA
The DNA here is from genome assembly GCA_950022655.1 of Alentia gelatinosa. Classification (NCBI taxonomy): domain Eukaryota; kingdom Metazoa; phylum Annelida; class Polychaeta; order Phyllodocida; family Polynoidae; genus Alentia; species Alentia gelatinosa. The sequence continues at coordinate 44,979,181 of OX465586.1, forward strand.
GTAGGGTGGGGGTGGATTACTGGCCCTTAGCGGGGTCAGGGGCGTGACGGGTACTGTCACCGGATCAGGGTGTGTAGTAACGGGAATTTCACCCCCACACCCCCTCCCAACACACATTTACCTGCTTGGCTGTTAGAGGAATAGGCAGGTTAAGTTCTGAAGGAGAAGCGTGTGTCTCTTACCATACATGGGTGCTACACAATGGTTTTCTGTGTTGGGGGAGGATAAGGACCTAGAAAACCCCCACCTGGATGGTCTCCAGGTAAAGGAGTGCTCAGCCGACGCGCACCAGGGGGGCACACCCAATACACACCGGTACTGCACACCCACCACATTTATCACTATTGTCTGTCCACTGTAGTACTAGTTGTGACATTGAAGTGTTTCATACCTACTCCAGTCTGCTTTTACTGGTGACTGTCCCATAGCCACTGCCGTTTCCCATACTAATTCCACAAGTTACCTCACATCATCAAAGAGTAAACTGATTACTATTGTAATTAATTGTGGTCTTTATGGTTTATCTCTACTGCGTTGAATTTTGCAGTTGACTATTGATAGTTCATACTTTCCTTGTTCCCAGAAATATTGTATTTGTACCTGGCAGCAAATTTACGCTAAACCTGTGAATTTAATGTTAAATCTCTACCAAAAAGCATAATCAGCTATCATATGACACACCATTTGAAAATCCTTTTAGAAGCATGGTATTGCGACTTTACAAAAGACTAAAAGTATGAGAAAATAAGACCGGCTAGATCCAATTTCAGTTCCTCCCACCTTCTTTCATCTGAGGCTAGCCTAGACAAAGACGCAGTCTATGAAATATGTGTGTGGCGACCAAGGGCTAGGTATGCTGTACTATTGGTGGTGAGCGGCGTTTTTTTCTCACGTTTTCTGCCCTGTGTGACTGGGCCGTAACGGCGCTTGTACCAGAACACGCCACCTTTAGCGTGAACATATTTTGGGGGTGAAGCCCATGTCCATCTTGTCACGCACATACCCCCACCCCCTTTCCTATCAGCAAACTCCCAACAGCTCCACGAAGCATTCCCCAAGTCTCCATTAAACATCCACGTCTGTGTTCTAACCCTACACATTTAGTGCTCTTTGCCTTCGATATGTTAACTTGTCAAGACTGTGACTGAAATTGGGCCTGCCTCCAACAGGGCAGAAGCGAAACAACCCTACAAGGGTATATTGTCTACTTTTTTAGAGCAAAGTTATGGTTGTTGTTGCTTTGGCTCGGGGGTCCCCCTGCCACAGTCACTCTTTCCTGGCCCGTCTGGCTATGTCAGCGTATTGTGGTATGTCTAGCCGCCCCTCCTCCTTCCCCCTCCCCGTCCCCCGCTTAGCACGCCGGGGCCCGGCCTCGCACCGGGCTCGGGGTGAACCAACAGCAGTTAGGCCGCGCATTGACCTGTTTTCCCTTTGTCAGCCTGCCGAGTGAGTGAACAGACCGTCCCCGGCCGCGGCTACGCTCACCTGAGCACCGCGTGGTGGCCGGGCCTGAGGAGGAGGGGGAGGCATGGAGGTAGTGTGGAGGCAGGGAGTCCCAGGTATGGCGCTGCTGAACTGGGCTCTGCATGGCTTCAATCAGGCTGACGACGTCATCCTGCGTCTGCCCTGCGTCTCCTTGGCGTCTACATGCTGTCTCCTGGAGTCTTTCCTGATGAACCTTTTAGTCATGTTTGGAAAGTGTGGAAGCGGCATTACTGACATTGATAGCTGACAGCTAGCTGTCAATCAAGTCATAGATTAGACTAGGGTTTTAGTGCTTTAGAAGGTGATAAGCTGGCTGGATCATCTCAATGATTTATCAGTTACAAACAGGTATCCTATTAATTTCATGGAGATTCTAAATCCCATGGTTAGCACCAGTAGAAAATAGTTTATGTCTCTGTATATATCTTTTCCAATGACCATCACATGATTAAATGTACATGTACTTCTTAAAGGTAGCTGTGATTGATTACATTTTTCCCTGCTTCAGGTTTCAGGAGGTGTGACTCAATGAATTATCTATTTGTAACAAGACAAGAAATCGTGTGTGTACGGCCGATACGCCCACTTCTAGACCAAACCCACCGCCCTCTCTAAGAGAAAGGGTACTTAGGTTTAGTTGCAGCTAAAGGGCGATTGAACTGCATACAGTCTGGTATAGTAGTCTGTCTCAGTGTAACGGCTATGATACAGCATTGACATTTACCCACAGACATGGGCTCAGAGACCGACAGTCGTGGTTGAGTCGTGACGCTATACGCTTATTTACACATGTCAACTGGCATGGCGGAGTCTGTCATGGACTGACAGCTATGTTTCAATATGGGTACCTGTGTACTGACAGGAAGCACAGCGTCACTCACTGACAGGTATAATTTAGTATTAACATCTGTCAGTATCTCTGACTCTGTAACACCCCCACCATGAGGAGCCCACCTGGTGCAGTTAGACTAGGTCACCTGACTAGAGGTGGTCACATAGGGCACACTGAGACAAGTTCGTGGTCAATGACGTCAATAAACAGAGAGAATCAACGCATTACTAAATGATACAATAGAGACCCACTCACTCCAGGCACTTCATGAACACTCAGCGATTATCATCGTTTGTAGTGTTTTTACCACTCAAAGGTATTGATCAAAGTTTATTTTTTCCACGCACAGCAGGGAATCATTCATTACGATAGTCCATGGAATGTCTAAATATAATCATTAAGTTTTAGTTACATCCTGTTGAAACCAAATCGTTATCTGGAGAGCTAATATGTATCTATGGCTGCAAAAAATTACAGTAAAGTTGATGTTATCTGTAAAAAAGAATTGGGCTGAAAATCAGATCAGTTAAATTATCAACTGTAATAGAGACTTACTGAACTTGGCTACTTTCGATGAAAAGCTAGATATTTATAGATACATACATAACATAAAAGTATGGGGCTAAATATGAGTGGTATTTGCCATAAAGATGGCATGTGTGATAGAAAGCAAACAAAATCTGGTCACAAAACTGGGAAGAACTGGGGATCCAGGTTAAATGAATGTGGTATGGCTGCTGCAGTCAGCGATTCCCGGTCAATCAATGGGTCGGCCCACATGGCGTGGTGCAGTGGCAGCGCCAGTGTCGGCAGATCGGCTAGATTGGACATAAATTGATAATTACCTGTAGTATTGATCTCACCCCGGCTTACCTGACCTGCCCCGTGCTCTGCCGTCTGCCAGCCACAACCGCACCTTGGCCAGCCCACAGCTCCTCACCCCCTGCTAACACCTGAGGTGTATTTACGTACCCTTAAAGCTGGATCTAAACGATGTGGTCCGGCTCACTATAGTATGATCCACCGAGGTGGCTGAGCTGTTTTATGACCTGTCAACTTGGGAGATAGTGACGGTCCGCAGTTTGCTAGTAAACCTTGTTTAACAGCGACTCTGCCCGAATCCGTGTACCAGACTTAATCGGCAGAGATGAGATCAACGTGTGCCTTAGTCTCCTTTCTGATGCCCCCATTTTTAACTGCATGGCCGTAAATACCATTTTCCATTACCAATATGCATACATTTTAAACGAATCAAATTGATAAATATAGAACATACGTTTCCGTAATTGTACCATCCAAATTTCAACTTTGTGAGTCTAAGAATATAATGTTTTTCATGGTAATTCCACTGAAGTAAGTGTAATACTAGTATGAGAAGTGTTTACAGGGGGTGGAGCAAAACAATTTCTGTGATCCTTGTACACATTCTAGGCGCTCAGAAGAGGGGGTTGACACATGGCCACCCGAGCTACATTCCTAGCAGGCTGACATGCTACTTCACAAGCATACTGCGCAAGGTATGCGTTTTGTACAGTGGCCGACCTCTCCCTGGTCCGCGTGTTGTCGTCTGCTCTGCACCCAGACGACTTTCGGTCGGGCGGACGTGTGAAATGAAGCGAGAACGGCACGCCTCACTGCTCACGTGACCGGGAACCCCGCGAGACTTCAGATCATGACAAGCCGTACCCCAAATTAAGAAGTTTGCACTTCATTTGGGGTACTGTAAAATCAAAATTGGGTTAACAGAAATTGCTTAATATTTTAACATCTAGGAGGCTAAGATGAGACTCCCCTTCTTGTTTTCAATGCGGCGATACTGAAGTCTTCGCATATCATGCCACACCACAGTTGGCTAAACATCTAGCATGCAATACCTATGAAATGAAAAAAAAAAGATTATCTAGAGAGCTCTATTCTGGTTTCATGGACGTATTAACCATGCATGTGTTAAAGACCATTCACGACATTTACGTCATCACAGACGTCACGGGGCAGTGAGTAATACTAGGGTCACTAGTTTCCCTCACATACATGTCAGTCTCAGAAAAGAAGTCTCTCGTGTTGAAGTCTTAGCTCCTAGTAGATGTAGGTCTTGTTATATGTGTGGCTGGCTCCCTGCACACACCTTTGTGTGAGAGTGTGAGAGGGCTGTGGGAGCTATCCTAGGAGGTCCCCCCTCTACAGGCGGCATGTCTACGCGACATTACACGTCGCAGCGAGCATGTAGAGCTAGCTACATGATGTGGGTTAATTTACCTGGGACCCCTTGCGTGCATTTACCCCCTGCACCTTCTCTAACCACCCCATACCTCCTGCCACCACACCCCAGCTCCCTACTAGGGGTCCTTGCCTCGCAGAGGTCATGTTTACACAGCAGAAACCGATCCGGTTCGGTGCGATCTTGTTAGCACGAATTTGCACGATTTCCACGTTCGAGACGGTGCTACACATTCCAATCTGTGCTAGTTATGGTAAACGTGACATTTCTAGCACTAGTGGAGGGCAAAGCCTTGGACTGTGGCGCCACATCGTCAACCCTAATTTAGAATAATAAATCATGGATGTCATGAACAATTATCTTGTCAACACTGTGTTGTAAAATGGTTTCAGCTTATTTTTAATTCAATTATGGCTTTGTGGATATATATTGTATCCGGAATATCAGGGTATTATCCCTCAGGGCAGGTGGTTGGGATAAAATAGCATTGTTGTTATTCACCTGCACGGTGACTTTTCATAGTCGCAGACACCTAATGAATAATATAGGATCGTACATGAAGACCCCTTTCTGTGCCTAGTACAAGGGTCGATGTTTTAAGAATTTTAAGTTCTTTCGCTAAGATAGTCGTTGCCGTCCATGAGGTTGCCCATAAGATTTGAATGAAGTTGCCCCACATCATTCCTTGGTCTCCTTGGCGTATAGAAAAGGGTTTTCATGTACGATCCTAGATTATTCAACGGGCCCCATGATGGGTCGGGGGGGGGGGGGGGAGTGTTTGTGTGAACACGGTCGGAGACTGCTGACCAGCTTTACCTGCACGGGACCTCTCAGGTAAGGCTGACCGTCTTCCATGACGGGCTGGCAGTCAAGTCGGGCCCGGCGGGGTGTCCCGGCCGCGCTATGAGGTAACTGGGGCCTCTCAGCTCGACGGGACATTAACTCCAGGCCGGGATCCAGTGCTCGACCACGGCCCGTGTGTTTACATAGACCGCCCGGTGAAGTGGTGTTGTCGCCTCGTGCATTTTATTATAATTTCAATTCAAGGCGGGCGTTTTACGAGCACAGACCTGCCACCGCAGGCTGGATTTCCCCTCAGCGTCAGAACGGTCCGGCTGAAATGGAGTTTCTTTCACGTGAACTACTCTACCACCTGTCGGGAGACCTGTAGCCATTGCTTGCGGACCCACCCCACCACATTATTTGCCACACAGTTGCGTCGAAGCCATTCGGACCAAGCCAGCTGTACTAAATGTTAAAACCAGCAGCCCCTGTTAAGTGGAATGTATGCCCAGATCTTCAACCACACTGAGCCCTTTATGAGTGGTAATTAGGGAATAAAGACGTCTTAATAAGATATCATCAAAAATCATAATCCTTTCGGATAAAATAGTTAAGATTGAGAGTAGATTGTGCCAGGGTCCCTTACATCTGTTCCCTACTGCCTCTGGGCACTGAGTGACCAGCTTTTGATGTCGCTTTTGCACATACGCTCTATCAAGGTGTTGGTGTTTGGGTTTAGCGGCGAGGAACAATCAGAGAGTGGCTTTGTTTTACTTTAGGGCTCATTAAGCGGCAGTGTCCGCCACAGCAACAACTCGTATGTTTTATACATGAGCCACAAGCTGCACAAGTGGGATAAGGTTTTAGCTATGGGTATTTGTCTATGGTGTTTGTAGTATTAAACATAAAGCCTTTATCTACACAGTGGATGTGTATATGGGTACAATTACCTGCCCAGTGAAGTTCTGCCTTCTTAAAAGCCATGGTCTGTGGATGAATGGCAGCACTGGTCGAATTAGAAAAGGAAGAGGTTAGTGGTGTATATAAAATAAAGTTCTTTTGAAGAGTTGATATATTTTTCACAGCCACTTCATGAAGGGATACGAGTTTGATGAGTATTGAGTCGCCCTCACAATGAAAACATGTACAAATACCAGGTCCGCGGCGGGGAGATTCTTCCCTTTATTGACAAGTGTTATAGATGGTAGATATTTGCTGTACTCCCCCACCTCACCACCATAACCACACACAGTCTAGTGTTTAGGGTGTTGCTCCCACATGGAGGTGTTTGGGGGGAAGGGAGGGGGTGATCTAAAAAGGGTACTGTGAGAATAAAAGAGAACGAAGATAGGTCCATTCACTGATTGAAGGTGACCGCATGTAACTTGGTCTCCCGTGTGTAGACGACACGTAACACCCACCTCCCCACAACTCCCTCCTGCCTTTTACTTACTCAGGTGCTCTATTCAAATTAAGTTAATTCACCGCGAAGCCCAATTTCCCTAAAGCAGGCTCGCTGGAGAACAATGCATAATAAGCAGTGTATTGTGTGGCGGGCGGCGCCGATCCGGTGTTGGACTGGCTCGTGCATTGTGGCCAGACCCTCCGAGGAATGGTGGTAATTCGGTCCGGTTTGACCCGCTAGATGCTAGCCGCCAATCTTGCGGCGAGGTCCGTGGTTAATGTTGTAACTTTGGAGACATGATGAACAGTAGGAGGAGTGAATCGAGGGTTGTACAATGTACGGTTAATGTGCGGGCGGCGGCGGGCTGTCGTCGCGCCGTGTTTAATTTGTGACGGCTGGGGCGGCGAGACGTTCACGTGATACCCGCAGGACACTACGGTATGACATGCACCGATGATACCCCACTCCCATTAATTAATAAAACATACATCTTGAACTACACACTTCACGTTCAAAGTCTGTGCCTGCCGCCGGTCGCTATCTTGAATCTTGATAGAATTAAAAGTAGATAAATCAAGAGATACCTGAGTAAATGTGCATGGGAAGAGATGACCATTGGAGGATCTATAAACAACACCTCATTTGCATATATCTTATCTAAGGATATCCACTTTGAGGAGATTTTGAAATAAAGGTAGCTGTTGTTCTCTACAGAAGGAATATAAATAGAAATGAATGGCAGCAGGATGTGTTAATAGGAAAATTACCCTTAGCTACCGTCTGCTAATGGAGTAGGATTATACTTAAGATGACTTATACTAGTTGGTAATCCCTCTTCAGAAAATAACTCAGCTAACACTCCCCTAACTTCACCACAAAGTAACCTGGTAAGATTCACAGCAGATAACCTGGCACCAGGTATTTTACCACCAGGTATGTTATTAAGTAAAACACTAGACAACCGTCTGTGTAACATTTGCCAAATATCCTATACCACCAGGTGAGGTATTACCAAGAAACCAACACCACCACATAACTTACTATACATCACTTAAGTATGTGTAAAAAATTGTTTCCTTTTTCATCGTCGTCCTTTTGTTTTCTCGAGAGATCTTGATTACTAGGGTGGCATTTTTTTTGTGACGGCTGTAGGTTTGCAAGGAATACATGGCCGCGTTACTTTAAATATCCTATACATAACTTAGGTATATCACAACCTGTTCACTCATCACCTAACAAGCACTACTGGGTAACATATCACCTGGCCCACACAGTATAGTAGCGTTTAATATGAATTTCCTGTAAGTAAATTACTACTTTTGATAATTCAATCAAATGCACCTGTGCTCCCAATTTGTGCAAAGGGTCGTATAGCTTTTAAATTAGGTACAAGGAGATCCAAGTGGTATTAAGGAACAGAAGAAAGCGTGTCAGCTAGACGATGTATGCCAACAATTATTCATCTAAGGAGGAGCACTTTTTCTCCCTTTTCCGAAGAAACCTGACATCAGAATCCATATCTATTCAGGTCTTGAGAATAATTGTGGATAATAATGTATAATCTTCCCTGCGCCACCGGCACATATGGGAATGATATACCTGTCGGGAAAGTAAACGGCAGAGATTACTGTTCTGACCTCAACCGCCACTCTCGCAACAACAAAATAAAAAGTTGCCCTCATATTCCGGACGCACTACAAAAGCTGTTTGCTCGATCGGAACTCATCCAGCTACTAGAGCGAGCACCATCTTTTGCAGTTGGGAGAAAAATGAGATGGCTTTCTCTTTTTTTCGTTGCTCGCGATGTTGTTTTGAAAAGAGGAGGTTTAGGAGGGATGGCGATGCAGCGTGTATGAAATATGACGGGGACGGCGGTCCTGCTGATTTTAGTGTTTAGCCTCCCTCATTGTGGCAGAATTATGTACTTAAGAGGGGGTCCAAATTATAGCCTGGCGAGTTCTAATTAGAGCCATAATAACCGCACGGCTTCGGGGGACTCTATGAGATATGGGCCTGTCTCCTGGTGCCTCGCCGTGCGACTCCTAAATCCATCCCCAGCCCTGTGGTCACCACTGAGTGACGATATTTGTGTATCGGGACTGGCGCTGACATGCTTCTACTCTACCCTTGCGACGGGAGCGGGGAACTCCTGTCTGCGCCCTCAAATTAACGTTAATTACTGCCCCCGCCCCTCTCACCGCTAATGAGGAGAGGAGCGGCGAGCCACCCAGCCGAGCATTTACCAGAAATCATGTCCGGTTGTGGTGAGTTAGCTCAGCCTTGACGTGTAGACCTAGCTGTCTGCTGAATGTGTGGGATGATGGGGTGGCGTTTAGTACCTTCACATTGAGGATCACCCGAAACACTGGCCACTGTTCTGGCCTAAAGACTAGGGATCTAAGGGGAGTAATCCATAACGGTCATAGGTGAAAAACAGGATGATTTCTGAAAAATAATGGTCTCCTGTGAAATTCTGGATGCTCAACCCTAGTGATGCACGGTCCTTGGTGGGGAACATACTTTAGGAGCTGGTATCACCTGTAAACCAGGTACAGCCGGAGGCTGACAGCTGCACGTCAAACACCCGCTCATTTCTGGAGGAACTCGACCAATCACGGTTTGTGTGGCCCTCCCTTTCTTCACCTTGGCTTCATTTCGGGTCTGCTTGATGTTGGGAGAATCTATGACCTCACTTATTTTACGATGCATCACGAAACAGGGACACCACTGCCTCGTCTATATGGTATAGGGTATAGTTGAACAGATCCATGTCTAGTGTATTTGTCGTAACCCCCAACGTTCACCCGCCTATACACTTATGATATCACGATGGTCGGCATATTGAATATGTGAAAGTAGTCCCGCATAACCTATTATTCATGCAGGGCAGCATAAGGTAGCCTAGTTAAAATCTATTTCACATACATTAAGGGGAGGATACAGGTGCGTGTGTAAAAAAATGAATATTCAGTATTTATCATTTAACGATGAGAGCTTTGTTATAGCGAAACTGCCTTGGTATTAATTCCATATCTAGGGATACCGTGCCATATCTGTTCTGATTGAACGGCCACTCAAACACGCAGCTAACTACACCGACTAAATGTTATTATCCTCTTATTTTGTATGAAAAAAATATCTGCGGGGGACAGCAGTTTCCATATCAGGTATCCAGGAGGTGAGACAGAGTACTCATTATAAAATGACAAATTAAAGACTGGAAGTGCGAGTGTTTATCTGCACCCATCCTGACCTGTGAACAGTGCATTGATAACAAGGGTATATTGACTCAGGTGTTAGTCAGGTGGTCATCTTCAGCGCTAGAAGGTGCAGGCCATCCGTCAGATGGTCAAACCGATGGTCAGATGGTGGTGGACAGCCTCCAGGTAGATGGGGGCTAGATAGGCGAATACTCAGGTCCACTTAAAGTGTCCACTAAATCAGCCCAGAGGAGCCCGGTAATTAGTTAATTCCAGTGGTACCTTATTTCTCTTACCGGTGTCTAGTTTGAAGACAGTAGTAGGGGGTGCTCCGGCACACTGACCATTTGCCCGCCCATTGTCTTGGTGTACTGGTGAACGTAAGGTGGACATCTGGCTGCCCTGCCTGACTGACCACCACCCCCCATTCCCTTTGTCTCAGGTGTGCTCACCGGTAATGAACGCTTCCTAATCATTACGCCACCTGTCAGGTAAGAGACGGGGGGCCACTGACAGGTGAGCAACAAGGAGCTGGGGCGATGGGCGTTTACCTTGGTAACGCTGGTTGCTATGGAGACGGGTAGATAACAGGCTGTTCTTTATTTTCTTCTTCCTCTTGGAGTTGCCCCCTCCCCCTCCCCCAGAACCGCTAAATGAGGTTATGTGATTCCCCTCCTCGGCACGCCCCATTGTTTTTGTCGCCTGATCTAATTCTGGTCGATCAATGGAGAGGATACTGCAAGTCTAATTCTCTAACAAGAAGGTTGTATGGGAATTGGCGGAATTGGCCAAGCCAAGTGTTTGTTATAAGTGTTGTCTTTCCAAAGTATCTATGCCTTATCTATATTCTAAATAATTCCATCATTCGCCCTCTTTTTTGTATTTTTTCTCCAATTTCTTTATTGATCAAAACATATTTCTGTCAATAAAGTGCCTTAAGATCTCTCTAATCTTTAGTGATTTTCATGATCTAGTCATATGGGGTTCATATATCTATGATGGAGTCAATCCATAAACAGATCTTAGTTTCCGCTTTCAGAAGGGAGACGGATTATAATGATGATGGTCGAGGGTGTATATAAGGCCATGCTGAATAATATACGTACTATTGATCGTAATGTGGCAGAAGTCAGTAAGCAAATTGCTCCATTTCTGATTAACACCCTCCAGTTGGCGTAGAAGTCTCATTGTGTCGAAGTCTCCCGCATTAAGTATTGACTAGCACACACAGAGGGCCCGCCCTGGTACGTAATTACGGCTGACATTTCTGGACAGTGAGGCCTGTGGGTGTGCCAACACTACGTTTACCGACATGATCCACGTCAGTACAGTTGACCATCACTCACTCCCACCTGTAGCGGGCAGCGCTGACCACGGCTGGCCGTAATAGAAGGAGGCTGGTGCATTGTGAACCAATCAATAAGTTAATTAACACCAACCATACGCAGTAATGCACCAATACGTTCACTGTTATATATAATGTGCAGGACTTTGTACTAATGAGCTACATGCCCACTGTGTATATCCGAGAGATGTTGTGTATCAGAAATCGCTTATTTAGCATGAAAACAGAAAACCAACAACAACGAATTAAGTGATTCTTAGATCAAAGCGATCAGAATAATGATGGCAGTTTATTGATTGAATAGCGGCAAACATTTAATTGTATTGATTGATGAGCCTATATTAAACACTAATTAGTCCTGGTATTATCAGTGTGGCTGACACTTCGCATGACGTGCCAAGGCCAACAAGATGTTTTCTATGATATTGTTCTTGTCTGTTTATCTGATTGCATTGACCCGATAATACTGACAGCCTAATAGCTGATCTATTATTAGCAGGCAATTAACGAAAACAAATATTCAGCTCTTAGACCAAAGACAGCTGACTAAGTTACTTATAGGTACAATGGCTCTTATAGCAAGAAAAAGTCCGGTATGTACAGAATGATAATACTAGACTTGGTATTAGGTCGCCATTTGGTGGTGGTGGTAATTGTACTCTTAAGTGCTAAAGGATCCTAAATTTCAACATGTCGGTTGAAGGGCTTCCTTAAAGACAACTGCACCTTGACGAAGCTCAAGTAGACCATCACATATACATGCACTACCTTGGCTTCCTGTACCCCTCCTTTGTTATAAACGGTACGCGACCCACGGCCCCTCTCCCAAGGCCACCATGGTGATACTCTGCCAACCGGCTTTCTCCCTCCGTCTCAGACCCCTTATATATCTAATTTATATGTTTTGCACAATAATGTCGCACATACTAAAATGGACACCTGTATACGTTTTTCCAGAGTGTTGTGAAGTCTGATCCTAGTGTTTAAGTTCCATGCATCTTAGATTGTATTGATATAGTGCCTATACATACTGACATTAAGATATGCATGTATTATTGTCGTTACAATACATTCTAGATATCGGAGACTTTATTGCATACAAATGCGATTGAAATTTTTGGTTGCACTTGTACCACGGGAACCACAACGTTGAAGATCATGCGAATATATTTTAACGTTACAGATCTACTAGTCTAAGACTCTGGGTACGAACTTATATTAAGGAGTGAAGGGGTTAATAGGGGGGAGGAGAGATTTCATCAGAGACCAGTGAGCGGACGGCTACGCACGTCAAGGCTCTCTGTAAGGGAGACATACAGCGGAAATTCCCACACCTGGCTCTCGGCCAGCGCACGCAGCATTTAATCCACCCCGATCCCAAACATGGCCTGCCGCCTGGCTCTAACTCAAGTGGATCGCGTCGATCAGTGCCTGTTGGTCTGTAATACCTGAGTTGGGTCCACCTGGACCTCCTGTGAGTTAGTGCTGGGTCTGCGTGTATTACCAGGAGGTGGTGGTATGCAGCAGAGCAGAAAGAATGGAGAGAAAATACTGCATGCAAAGTTCATTAAAGCCGGTGTGAGATCAAGATTGGCATTGGTTCTCAGCCTTTAGGGTTGGCCAAGTTTGTAAATGTGTGTGATTCCTTCCACGGGATTGCGTTTAGAAGATGCTGTGGTTGTTTTACCAATTTATGGTGGCTTCTCCTAAACAGTTCATAACTGTTTCTATGATGAATTAATATTGCTTGTTTCTGGCGTCGTCTCTCCATCCGGGACACTGGCGTCTGAGAGACCAGCATCCGAGTCTCCCATGACGGGACGCCCCGTGACGTCACACGCGGCCACCGACGGGGTGCCGCCAGGGGTCGCCACTGGGCTCCCACGTGACCGCAAGGTGAGACGCGAGTCGCAGTGCCCGATGGGATATGGTTACCATGCCAACGCAGTAGGAAGTGGAGTCTCTCAAACTGGCGCGCCTGCGCATACAAAAGGTGTGGCCGGATAGCGTTGTAACGCTATAACATCAGAGGAAGCTGGTGGCCGGATAGCGTTACCTGGGGGATGCATTTAGCGTAAGATGAGCGGATTTTTATGTAATCCTCCGAGAGGTGTGGATAAAAAAGCGTCGGCTCTTTTATCGGATTCTCGTAGTTAGAGAGAAACGGGATCGGGGTTGTTGAGTCACATGAGGTAAGGCAGACTGGTGTCACATAGTTGGCCCTGGAGAAGGATACTTACTGGAGGCGCCTGCTGGGACCTGGCGTCTTGTGTCTGGGGCTGGGTGTTTGGGTTTATGGAAGGCGTCTGGAGGTTGCTCCAGGATCCCGGTATGTACACACCATCCCTGCTGTTTACTACGGCACTAGACGACCGGGAGAGGAGGCCATGACTCCCGCTATCTGCTACAACAGGGGGAACCAAAACACAGGGATTCCTCAGCTAAACAAAACCCTGCAGAATGTCAAAATCGTGTTGAGACAAATGGGGCCTGACCACGATGTATCAGCATACGGAAGTTTTGCTTCCATCCTGCTTGCTTGTGTTTGACGTTTTCTGAGCAGGAAACTCGCTAGATAGGTAACATCTATAGCTTGTGTGTCTTGTCTGGGAGACCTAGTCTTGTGAATCTTTTTTTTTCCGGAACTGTTTCAGTGTACAATTCACCCCACGTGTACAAGCGCGAACACGGTAGGAAGGAATGTGGACTGGCATCAATCGTCACAGAAAAATAAATGTTAGGGTTTGAACACCCCTCCCCACCACTTACACGTCGGTGCGTTCTAGACGTGCCCTGTGCACCCGTGACGTATTTAGCACCCCATGAGCTGGTGATCCACCTCAACCCCCGCCCCCATCTCACCCCCCTGAGTCCGTGACGACCACCGTGACTCTCAAACTGAAATTCAATTTCCATTTCCCCGGAGAGCGCCCGCTCATAGAATGACGGGTGTCGCCGTCTTAGGATAGGGGCGGCGAGGTGTGGACCGTGGGATTTGCCCGGCTTGGCTCGACCAGCGCGCTGTTTGCCAGGCCTGGCTGCAGAGTAAAAGCTTTCAGTGGGGGAGGCTGGCGCTATGCACAAGTTTACCTCCGTCAAACAAAATCTGTGTTTGAAGTAGGGCTGCGGCTGGCAGAGCACAGCCGGTCCGCGCCCACAACGTTTGAGCGCGACAAGATGTCGGTCAAAAGGGGGGATTTGAGGATGGCCGATTGTCTAGTGGGGACTTAATTGTGTGGTAATGTCGTGCCCTGCCTCAAGAGCGAGTGGGAGCAGAAGGGGTAAATAATTTAAGATCCATCTGCGTTTTTCTTCCTTTTTTTCCGGCAAGATGGTGTTCTGTACACAAAGCTCTTGAAATATCTGTGTATTCAGGCTTGCCTTTTCAAGGGCACCATTGCAACTGCAAGAGGGTATATCCTGATGATTTCTTTTGCTCAAGGTTGAATCTATCTTCAGAGTGGTTACTTTTTGCAAAGAGGTTGGTTTATCCCTAGGATTGATGGACTTGTATTCTTTGCTGTTGAGTATATAAATGTCCATAGGATTATGCTAAAGTGAGGCACCTTGAAGTGGTTGGATTATGTAGAATCAATATCTGCGATAGGTGGAAATCTCAAAGCACTGGCCTGTGTAACGAATATGTGCACACAACCAACAATTACGATATACTTAGTGAAGATATTTTGATAATTGTTGAGATGTAAGAGGAAATTCCAATTGCATCCAAACTTCTGACCATACCCCCTCGACCACCAATACCTGATTAAAACATATATTTTTTTCTGCGTTGATATGAGGAGAGATAAACATGTCCCAACGTGTTCATCGGGGAATAATTGGGGCAAATATCACCGTAGAACCTCACCAAGCCTGTGTCGTTTGACCTCAGGTATGACCATACACTTCGGACGGCGTCACTCCTGCTGAGGTAGGTGAAATACGCGTGATACACTCACACTGTGACCGTACAGTGGACCCACACGTACTACACGTACGAGGCGGACACGGTCCATGACGCACGTTTCCCACGGGTACGTGTTTGGCCTACGTATTATGGTAAGCCACATTGTCATGGTAACTGGACTAGAACGCTAAGAAAGTTTCCATACGTCTCGGCGGCGCATGCGCGCGACGTTGTCTCGCGTGGACGCCAAAGCTGGCGTCCGCTGGTTCCGGCACGCTCTGTGGAACAGTTCATAAACACACCCAGCAGGTTAAATTTATTGACGGTGCCAGCATTCCACACATCAATATCAATACACGGAACAGAGTTTGTCATATATAGTCATATGCAAAGTGGTTTAGTACTTCATACAGGAGCTTCAACAAACTTTGGAAGTATATGTGATTAAAAACCAAATGTGAAGCCATCCCATAACGTTTTCTGCAGAGCAGTACGACTTGCATATCAAAGTCCATGAGCTCAGAATTTGCATCCCGTTTGATGAATAACAAATGCTGCACGTTGTGGTGTGTGGCATCAGATGCAGCACAGCCTTGGTGTATTCTTTCACAAAATCAGTTTGTTTTCGCTCCCTCAAATGAAACCCTGTGTTCGTTTAAAGAAGTTTGAAATATGACTAGTAATGTGCGTTGCTTGAACACTCTATCTTCAAACCAGACGGGAGGATATCCATAGGAACTCACCGTCATAAAGGGACTAAAGGACCTGTTTTCTCATTGCACATTTCTATTTAGAAGTATGCTAGAATATGAAATATGTATGTCTAATATCTTCGGGCACGCCTGACTAAAGCACTGTGACGAGACGGTACTGTGGGGGTCGCGGATAGAGCTGTTGACATGTTATATTTGGTCTTGTAGTGAGATATTGGTTTTGTTGAAGCCACCCAATGTTCGGGTGGACAGAATCAATATTGGTCTACCAGAATGGGTCAGTTAGCCAGGTAAAGGAGGGCAGCACATTGGGGAGGTGTGTGGGCTATATAGAGAAAAAGTGAATGTATTTAGCTGTAAGTGGCGAGCGCCGTGAACGGAGAGACACACTGAAGGTCACATAGAAATATGATAGAGCACAAACTCCGACCGTATGAAGTGCCTTGCTGAGTAGTGAAATTATCTATAATTAAATAATGTTTTAAAAGGAAAGGAGCCTTTACATGCAATGTACAGTAATTATAAGCATCAGAATATATGATTCTTGATATACATATAAATACCTGACTGGTATTCCTGTATCGTAGACTGATAATTATGATCTTTACAACAATGTTGTTTGTGTACCTCTTGATGTATGATAATAGTTAAATATGCATTTGTCAAGGCTTTGTCGACAGTTACACATTACACTTGTTCAAATATATTTAAGGCCCGGGGGAATGAAGAAATAAATACTGTGTTAGTATTAAAGGCAAAACATAGGATATCAATTAAAAATCCATGTGTGATTATGCTTCATCATAGCAATTATCTCAACACAGGCTAGATCTATGCACGCCTCCTCTCACCTATAAATAAACAGTAATACTAGGCCATACGAAAGTGGACAAATATATGGCAGGAACGAATTAAAAGAATATCGGTCAAAAAGTTCAATCACGTTGACCCTCTGTGTGCCTGGAGGAGATTGGACCACACGTACACGGACCGAGAGGGCTTCAGGGTCTGAGGGAGGGGCCTCAAGCGTCCTAGTGATACGACCAGGACTGGGTGAAGGGCCGACTTGAGGGTCGCCGGAGATGGGTCCTGCTGGTAGGTGTGGGAGGGGGAGGGCTGAGCTGTTTCTGCTGTACACATTTATATAGGCCACTCATGGCACGCCTACTGTGACCGATGTCCGTGGGTCAGGTTCGTCAGTATTGTATGCCGGCCTTTACTCCCACCCCCTCCACGTTTGACCACCCACTGTCTATTGCCCGTAGGGCATGAGCCTTGCCTAGATTTTCCTCTGCGCAGAGGGAGAGACCCAGTCTACAGTCTTACCACTCTGCCCTCCTCTCCCCTGACTCAACACACATCGCCGGAGGATGGTTGTCCTCCACTGGAGTGACCTTGGAATGCCCTTCACGTAATGAGCAGTCTTTGTTTCCGCTCTCTGCCATGACACTTCCGCACAATGACGTCACAGCATGGGTCAGTGCATGACGCGACAGCTGTCGTGACATCGTCATGTCTGACCATGAGGACGCTGTTATTTGATGTAACAGGTGACAAGTTGATGACTAGAATGTTTTGGGGGTTTTTTTTTAATATAGAATGAAGTATATCCCATTTTTTGTGAGTCTTTCTAGCGGAAGTCCGTGGGTTCTTTTCTAAGATAGAACTCGTTTTTATAACACGGGATCCATGCAGTTTGGGGGATAGCCCTAGGGGAGGGGGGGGGGGGGGGCTCAAAATAGCTGAGGTAGGTGAGTATGTGTGAATTTGAGATTTGGCCTCAAAGGAAGAGGCAGTACAAATAAACAAGTATGTCTAGAAAACAAAAATGAAAAAAAGAGAATAAGTAGGATTATCTGCGGTGTAGGGGCATACCACATAAACAGTCTTACTCGGTCTAAAAGAGACTTGCATATTTTGGTGTATAGGCAGACTAACGTCATTTACGTTGGACCTTTGTGCCCCTTTCTGGTCATCACATGGACACGGGGGAGAAGTAGGAGGGGCTACAGTCGTCGTTGTCGGTCGTGTGTGGCGACGTGGAACGCGCGACTGTTGGCGGCGGCGCCGCTGACCGGAAGACGCTGGGCGATAATAAGGCGTCCAGCGGGAACTGTGCCCAGGAACGCTCGGACCCGTCGGCGCTCTGCCAGAACGAGGCGGGCGTCCTTCATGCGCTCACTCACCCAGCAGATTTCCCGATAATACTTGCTTCCCAGTTCTGACACCTAGTGATATTAATACAGACGCTTGGAGAACAGGTTGGAATGTTTGTGGGCGGTGTGTAAGTTCAGGGTGAAGTAAGGTGGGTTACAATTGGGGATCTTCCTTTTCGCCGTGACCACACACCATCACCTTCCTGTGTCACCAGTAGCCGTAAAACACCAGGCAGGGGCCACCCTTGGCTTGCTTCACTGAAAAGGAGGCCCTGTTGGGTACTAAAGAGTGCTTCTGACCCATGTCAGCCTGTGGTAGCGCATCACCGTCACACGACTTGGGGTCAGACTACGGAATCAGATCGTTGGCCCCCTTTCCATTCACTCTCACGGTGTTTTATGAACATCGCCACTTGTGACGGAGCCTGAAAGCTTAGCTCTCTGACCTTTGACCCTCCGTCCCAGTCACGTGGCTGGAAAGGTTCAGTGACGGTGGGAACTGACCAGTGGTGACAGTCCATAGTCGCTGACCACTGACCGTGCCCTCAGGCACCCAGGTACCTTCTATTGTCGCTCTCAAACTGGGTCCCTGTACGTGTAGTGACCGCGAAGACACAAAACGAAATACGTAACCTTCAGTTGGCGGAGAAAATGGCGAAGATACCCGAACCTTGATACTAGAATAGTGCCGATTCTGTACCCTTTATCTACTTGTAGGTGAGACATTCGCAATAAAGGATATTAAAAGATAATATCGAGGGGCCTTGGGGCTCGCCTATTGTGTGCATACGTCATTACGTCGCTGGGAGGTGGTCAGTGTGGGCAGTAATGGTTGTTTGACCACCTGGCCCTACGTCATGTACCGACCAATCTGTGTATGCTCTCCTCGCCTTGGGCAGTCTGCACCAGGAACCGATCTTAATAACCTATTTGCCACCACGTGCTATGTGTGGATATTTCTCTCACAGATCAATCACAGATTTACATATTGTGATTCTATATCGCCCAAGGAGAGCACTTATTGTACGCGATCGTTTCGCATTCCACCATTACCACATTGACCAGCATGCACATTTTAGTAGAACCCATCATTAGCCACCACGAGAAGTGAGTCTTAGCAACAGTGCCATCGGTGGTTACTTCTCCACCACTAGTTAACTGGCACCAATGGTAATTTGTCAAACCACAAAAGTAGTTTTCAATGGACTACCTTGTAGCGGTTAGACTGTAGCAGACACTAGGGGAGTGGAGGTGGGACGATGTCAGGTCGTTTTAAGGCAAGATTTAGCCCCAGGCATGGACTTAGCACTTACCACATGGGACATAAAGCAGGTAGAAAGAGTGTGACCAGGTGTGAAGATGGCACCGGAGATGCGCGCGCATACGAGAAGCCCATCGAACAAGGCCTGGCGCATGCGCACCGACGATACTGCTATTAAACAGCCATACAAGTGCGGTGTGTTATCGCTTAAGGGGTCAAATCGGAAATCAAAATATTGCCACTGCACCATAAAAGAATAGAAGGAGATGGATACACCAACGGCTCCGGCCATCTATAATATATTGAGGAGACACATACAACGGCCTGCCGAGCTGTGTTTGGGTAACTATTCTGACTATAGACCCTCTCAGACGGTATTTACCCTTCTATTGAAGATGCCAGGTAATTGTTTGTTAAGTTGGGATTGGGCTGAACCCTCTAGAAGGAGCAGGGAGTTGGAGGGAGATACTGAGGAGCGGGATGCCTTTGGGGTTTGACTGGACCCTGGCGCCGGATAAAAGATAATGGGTATAGCCTGGGGACGCCAACTCCCCCTGGCGGCTGGGCTTTGTAGTTAGCGCCCCTATTTACCAGGTTAACGCTGTGAGACCTGAAACTGACCAGACAGGTCCCACCAATAAACTGCTGACCACTACGTAGCCCCCTCATTTCCACAGCGGTTAAAGGTCAGCTGGAACATGGCCCGGCGTATGTACTTTGCATGTGTGTCTTCATCAGGACATAATGGCGGGAAAAGGAGCGTAATTTCGTCTGCTGTAAAACAGTGTAAATAATTGCGGTTTTTGTGGATGTTTTTAACTTTGCTTGCTATGCGGGAGAGAAGAAAGGGGCGGAGAGGATTGAGTCTGGCCTCTTTGTTCACTCATTTGAGGATATCTGAGAGGACCAGGGACCATTGCCCGCAGGGCACCATCCCCCGTGCCCGGTGTCCAGCCATCAATGGGGGCATCACTGCCCACCGCTGACCAGTGGCCATCCGTCACATGCACCACCTATGTACCTGTCACATACCAGGCATGCCGGACACAAAATATGACACCTGCGAACTTAGCGGCCAGGTAAGAAGCTGACCGACCAGTCATTATCAGCTCGGGGTACCTGCGTATGCTGGCTGGAGTCGGTAAGGCCTGATTGGGGCCCTGTTTTGTTAAGGGCAGGAAGTAGGGGTGTAGATAGGGACCGGTGTGGGGTAGGGGGTCTCGGCATGGAGGGAGGGTCAGGTAAAACCGGGCGCTGATCCAACAGCTGGTAGACTGGCTTTGTAGGGGATCCCTGAAATTAGCCCAGCAAGGAGGTGGTAAGATTGCACACCACCTGTGGTCCGTGTCAAACCTGGTTAACATGATAGAGAGGGCAGTGGGTGTAGGACACAAACCCATCTTAATGAGAAATCCAGCTGAGAGGGACATGTTTAGTTGGTTCCCAAGACTACCTTACTGAAGGTTATACCCATAAAACATGCTGAAGAACCACGAAATGTTGTAAACATCTTACTAAACCTGACAGTTTACAGTTATCTTGTCAGTGAACATTCTTTTGTTGACACACATTTATTATATATACATATATACACAATTATTGAGTTTAAATTTTAGCTTTCTTTGTACTCATTTCTGGACTTCTTGTGATGAACCAGTAGTATTGGATGAAGAGGAAGTATCGTTATAGCTCCGAGTATATTTTCTGATTGGTATTGGTGTTTAGCTATCTTGAATGATATTGATATGGGATGGATCAAAGCGTCAGGCTTTGAAATATGTAAATAGTTGGGCGATTCCCATGGTTGTTATATAGTCTGCACAATACAGACACTGAACACAAGCTTGCATGTCTTTCTTACGTCAGAAATAACCGTAGTCCCTCTCGTCCTTGGCCAACGTATTCAATGTAAACCCCACGGACAACAAAGGCCCATGTTTTTGTCGCTGACAACACAATATATTAATCCTCTGTGAAAGATGAGTGAAAATACCTGAACGAGGAAAACACACAGCGAGGAATATGAATTCCGAATTGGGCGTGGACTGGAAAAGAAATGAGCCCAGAAATGGGTCGCTCAAAGCACTCCTGTGTTGTCATCTCAATCCTTGAGAAAAAAAGATCATGTACGTGACTCCGAGCACACTAAATCAATAGACGCACAGTGAATAAACTCGCATACCGTACAAATACCGTATCTATATAAGCACTATAAAATGATAGCATGCTGAATTTAGGTCTCCATTTGCATCACAGTTTAGCGATTTCCGTCCAGCGATCCTCAGCAGGTTATCATAGTAATTGTGTAGTTTTTAAATGCTGCATACTTTTCATTCATAGAAGTGTGTTTGAAGTTGTTGGGAAAAAAACGAATACTATGACAGTTGGCATGTCATAAAAACACTACTAGAGGTGGATTATATGAGGTTTCCTCAATGAGAGAGAACGACTTCCGCGCCTACTTCCGTAGTTACTCTTCATTATAAATATACTCGCAACCGTTTATAAGTGAAGGTCATAATAAGATCAAATGACACTTAGGATAAAAAAAGAAATGTGTAAAATGGAAAATGATAGATGGTTCGCTGCACTAAGGAAATGGAAATTACAGGTATGTGTCTGTAGATGTGTTTGAGTAAGGATGTGAGGAGGGGGTCGCTCACTGCGCATGTCACGGGCGTCGCCGCTGCCTCCAGGTCAGGGAAGTGTGGTCGGGAGATTTCGACGTTGATGGACCACTATGAAACGTTGTTGGGCGTTATGAACGTTGATAGTCACGTGTCTGACCTTCATGAGCCTGTCCAGACATTCACAACAGACACCCAGTACTGTGTGACGTATGGAGTCCGGATAAACACCATAGGACTCGCTATTCCAAACTCCCGTCTTTTTAGATGCCAGTGTCCACATTAACGAATACCCCTATATTATCTATCAGAAAATTACTAATTTCTATTGCCTTATGCCAAGTATCCTCAATTTGTAATAACTCATTATCAGTGGGACGTAAGGGAAATATGCATATATTGTTACAAGGTAGTAATTTACATATCTCTTTGTCTGTGGGAGGGCGGGTCTTTTCTGTGATATATAAGTAGGGTAGAAATCGCTGCGTAGAACAACAGAAAGAACTCACCTATAGCTAATTACTAATGGAGGTGATTAGGGGGCAGTGATGTTGGGGGCAATATGTCGAGGACGTATATTCTGGGGGTATCTTGGTGCTGTCGTCGGGGTAGATCTATGAGGGTTGTGGTCCGTATACCCCTTCATGTGACACCAAGAACAGGCCCCAGGCTACACCACATCACAACAAGACATTAATGAGCTAATAAAACCATGCTTTCAGCTTTAAAAAGCACGCCGACAGTCAGCCCCTACAGTCCTACAACGTATATCATGTATGGCACGGTAAACTTATGGATAGTGTTCAAAAAGCAGGGATTTTCATGGTGATGATGTTTGTTTAGTACCACCAATTCTGTGACATGTATATTCATGATTCGAACCCATGTTAACAACGAGTTAGAGGAAACCAGCTGCCTGCCCGGTTCCCCTTTCTTTCGATGTTGAAGCCCACTTTGTTCAGGTGTGGAGTGTACCGTTTCTGGTGGCGCCCAGTCCGCGGTTTTTCACTTTTAATATGTAAATGCATTCCACTGGGTCGGAGCGCTTCACACTCGTGTGAAATTTGAGTCTCCACTAATTATCGCCCGACCAGGCCCCCATGCAACGTTATCGGGGCGGCCGACACCGGAGCCGGGCCCGGGCGGCAGGGCCCCTTGTCCGGCAGGAGACTGGGCAGCCAGGTGATGATTAAAAACCCCTACCTCGGGGTCACAGTTCACGGGGGGCCCAGGTCGCCTGGGCCTACCGCGAAATTAGGGGGTAAAAATACCGGGCTAATTTACCTTCCCACTGCGTCGACCTAGGTAAGCGGGCAGGAGGCAGTGGTCAGTGGGTAGCATCCAGGCCACAAAGGTGTGCACAGGGGAGTGAGTGTTTGGCCGTCAGAACAGGCTCGCCCCCTTGTGAACTGTGACCTCTAGCATGTTTCTGGGTACTAGGAGACCGACCACAGTCGTCAGAGCAGGGTGAATTTGTTACCAGCATTATCAATGCGTGTTGAGGGTATAGGGTTTATACAGCGGCGTCACAGGGAACGGCCTGGTTGCATAGTGCCCTCTGCCCTCTCCAGCGCCCTTACTCCATCTCGGACCCTAGTATAGGCAACACAGTAACATGGCGTACCTGAAGCCTCCCATCCACCCACCTGTCCCCTCACTACCTACCTGAGTACATTCCTGCCTCGTCACAGGTGACAGCGTCTTTGTCGCCGACGTCGTTGAACGTCGCGAAACAACACCTTACACTTCCGCTGATAAAAACCGGGACGTTAGTGCCCCCCCGCGTGATCAGTATCTGCCGCTAGAGGCGCCACCTGAACTGCGCCCCTTTCTGACCAGCTCAGCGGGGATGTGGGTGCTCATCCCTCGCGCGCTCTACCTCGGCACACCGTATTGTCCCACTCCCCGCTGTGCTAATCACATCCTACAACCTAACCGAGAAGTTTTTTCAGGCCTAAAATATTCTCAATAGACTACGCGCTTTGTATTTGCCACCGCGAAGATAACTGGTGGCGTGGTCTGTGTTTTTTTTTATAGTTTCTAGATGGGGCTTGCCTCTTTACCTGTGGTCCTACCTTAACGGGTCTAGAGATATCGTCTTTATTATTGTTGATGTTTGTATTTCTTATTTTCTGGCGGAGGCTTTTTAGTATGCATATTTTATGTGTTAGGAATTTCTAGCTCTCGTCTCTATTTATACATGTACCTTGCAAATCTAGGACAAATGTACTTAAGTATTCAGATGGGGTCTCATTTAACAAGTGAAAATTTAGATATGTTTTAAGACAAATTGTCCGGCTAAATTTCAATTGACAATTTCCTCTTTTCTGTTTTGCAGGTACGTACCGTTCAGTGGTTCAGCGTTGTCGCTCCGAGTCTTGCTAAGCAGGTGGGAATTTTAAAATCACTAGACTAGAGTCTGATCTAAATGAGAAAAAAAATGTTGTGATTCTTTAATAATTAATAACCGTGGCAAGACCTCCCAAAAGTGGGCAACAACGATCAAGTCAGACCTCAGAAGTGATCCATACTTTAAAGTAAATAGACACCTAAAAGTGCCCTGAGGTGTTGGAAATTCCAGGTTTAGCTCTGCCTATGTCATACTCATGTAGAGTATAGTCTTTGTGGTGGTCCAGCCATCAGTTCTACCCCCTGCCGGTCATTTGTGTGTGTGTGTGTGTGTACGAGCTCACGGGCTGACTGGTCGCGCTCCACACAGAGACCACGGAAAAACCGGCATTGTCTCCAGGCTGGCAGAGCGCCATGGTTTTGAATTCGGAAGTCGTCTAATGTCTGCCGGCACCACGCGATGCTTGCAGGCTGCGGTGAACCCGCGTGGAACTCGCCCGCGTTTTGTTTGGGTTTATGTGGGGAGTGGCAGAGGTTTTAATTCGCCTCTCTCACGGTCGGGTATCCCTTTGAGGACTGGCTACTTTGATTGCACTTTGATTCGCCATCCATTGTTCATTGAGCATTAGGATTTGGCATATATGGAACTATATTATTCGATACCATGCATTGATTCCTTTATAAACATAATAACCGACATTAAAAAAATCGTGAATTACCTGCAGGGTTCTTTTAAAGAGAAGCCATATATGAAACTTTCCAGTGAGCTGCTCGTTTGAATGACTCGAGCAACTCACTTAAAACAGTAGTAATTGGGATTATCTCTCACTAGAAAAAAGTGGAGCAGCTCGTCTGAACTAACTAAAAACCTGTGGCCTAAGGGCACCAATTATCTCCTAAATAAAGTAATAGGGCACTGTAATCCCTTTATTACAACGTGAACGCTGGTCCCAGGAGCTTTACCACCTGTAATCGTCCTGGTTCCACAGCGATGGGAATTAAAACTAAACTTCATGTCGAGCATCTTTGGTTATGGAGAACCGCCACCTGCGCTCAAGGGAGTGGAGAAACTGCATCATGGCGTGCGAGCCACCTCGTAAATGAGCTTTAAACTAGAGTCTAGCGGGCGATACGGAGCACGTATAACACCTTGCAGGTGATACAGAAGGCACTGTTATTATAGCAGTGGGCCACGCGCGGCATCCATGTCTAAGTAGGTCGGAGAAACCGGCCGTGCGTAACCGAGTATGTTTGATTTGATCAATTATTGATGCTGGTCGGTTAGCGCTTGGATCCCAGCTCAACCCCTTCTCCCTGGGAGTTTTCACCCACCCCAACACCTTCTCAACCTATAACCCGGTCTCACACGTTCAACGTACCCTGATGCAACGACTCGTTGCCTGATGTAAACCTACTGTTAATAGACTTTCCTTTACACTGTTTACTTACGTCAACTACCCCCTGTATACCCACCAGTGTTTTAGGAGTACAGTACACCCGATCGTGTCTATAACTAAACTTGATAACCTTCACCGTCCTCCACCTTGAACAGACCAGGTCACCACACTGCTTCTGGCACTGGTTTAGATGACAAGTGGCCAAGTGCGGAGGAGGAGGAGGTGAAGGTGTTGCGATAAATGGAGGAGCAGCAGCCAGGACGTTTGTTAGAAATCCCCCTGAGGTAGATTCACGTCGGATGGATTGTGTGTGCTGGACGGCCTGGCCTTCCGTTTGACTGTCCTGCGTTGGCAGTTTACATGCTAGCCGATAATTACAGCATAGCATTAAAGGCAGACGAAGGAGGCGGTCTGCAGATTGAATCCAGACATGACACCCCCCATCTGGTTTGATACGCTCTACCTGAGCCTCATAGTGCTCCCACCTAACATGGATTTCTGTTTTCTACGAGCAATGAACGGCAAACTTTGCTGTGAGAGTGCCTGGTTGGTGTTCTCATATAGAAAGTGTATTTGGGGTTCAGTGAATGATTCAGAGGTAGGGAAGCATTGCCTGGGTTTGTTAGTGGGTCACAGCAGTGCGCGTGCAAAGGTAATGTTGATGAGGCTGGTCGTTATCCCGTAACATATGGCGTTTTAGCAGGCTAATTGGTTCGTGCCACTGACGCTGGGTTTCTCCATAACTTGTAAATCGTCCGAGGAACTTGGGAGTTAAATAAACGGACCTATTTTGCAGAGTGTAGAAGTCATGGCCTGTTGGATCAGTTGTTTTGTGTGTGTATGTTGGCTTGGTTGTTGGTGCAGGTGGCAGAGCGGATTTAAGGTTTTTACAAAAGGGTTCCCTGTCTACGCAACAAGACACGAGCAAAAATTCACCTCACCGCTTGAAGCGTAAGGCAAATAGAGTCCAGGTCGCATATGTAAATGCACGTCCAGGTTGAAGGGGTGGGTGTGGGATGTCTCCATAAAATTTTGATTTACTGCGTTAAAATAGAAGCATAACCTGATTAAGCATGGTTTGTCACTTAATTCAGTTTTCGACGGAAACATATCATTCATCAGATGGACATCAAAGAGAATGGGCAAGGAGGGGGATGGCTTGTGTTATTAGTTGTATTATTTCGTGGATGTGGGACGTTGTAGCCTAGGGCCATTGGCTAAGTGACATTTCCCGTCGTTCTGTGGTAGGGGTCACACTGATCATAGAGTGGACTGAGCGCAGTGCAGGCCGCCAACTGCCACCACACAGTGCCTCACCTGTCAGCAGGGGCCTCTATCAGGGTGTCAATCCAAGAGCGTATGTGATAAAGACAATTTCAAATGATGATCTATATACATCTTTAAGTTTGGTCTTCATTTAATTTTTGTTAGCTCTGTAGTAGTTATTGATAAAAGGATGTAGCTAGAAAAAAACAAACTTATAATTGGTTAAGTTTCAATTAAGTAACAAAAAACACACTAGGGAATTCATTTATTGCGCCGGTGGTTGGGATTGATATCACAGGAACTTTTCTGTGCACCGTTACAGGATGTCTCCCACGTTTAGTCTAAGAGAGTAGTATCCTTTGAAATCTCATTTATTCGGTCACTTCATTACTTAATCAGAGCATGGTTACCCATATAGAGAAGAGGTAAATAGCAGAAACTCTGCTGCTGACAAGGTAAGTATCTGAGGATTACGCTGGGATGGAGTTTTACCGAAAAACGCTTGTTTCCCTGTCACCCTGCATCACAAATTAGTTCTCAGAAAAGCCGGTCTTCGAAGCAGTTCACATGTTTTTCTTCTCAGTAGAACTCAGGTCGTGGTGTCCCACATTTTGGGGATTCATCTCACACACACAGAGACACGGATGCACAGTGCTGAGTACAGTTTGATAAAGTTAGCTCAGGTTTTCTGGACGCATCATCATTCTATCATCTATTCCTTTTTCACAAGGTTTAGCTTACCAAGTCCTGTATTTTCACCTAGTGTACGCTTAAGCCCTCCTGTGTCTGTGGTCGACGTCCGCGATGAGCCCCACACCTCGGTGTACAGGTGAGGCAGAGAGCTGGGGGTGGGGGTAGCAAGGCACCCATCGTGTGGGGTGGGGTGGGATCCCGTGCAGGTAGAGTTACACCTGCCCTCTGATGTGTCGGCGAGAAACACGCTTAAAGATACCATTAGGCTCCACTCGCTGCACAGACACCCCATCAGTGTTATAGTCTCACCCGTCCCAGACAGGTGAGGGCCGTGTGCCACCATATAGGATTATACACGTATGAAAACGGGCGATGTGACACTCTGTAATTCATACAGAGGATGCTGGGTGGTCTATGTCACTATGGACATGTAAGTGGGGCTCTGTGATAACGATAGGACCGGGTGAGTGCTGTCAGTGAGGTACACTCCAAGAGGCGATGTTGTAATGAATATAAGATGGGTTGGTTATTAGGGTTTATGGACGTTGACAGGGGCTTTGTTATGGGGTACCGAAGGGTGAATCAGCAGACAGAATGGGTTTAGGGTTGACCATAAAGATGGGCACACCTTGTAGCAAGGAGAATGTTCACTGCGCTTCAGAAGGTTTGGAAGGTTTTGTTACCTTATCCTCGATGCAAATACTTACCAGGATACTGCTATGAACATACCAGTTCTCCAGTTACTTGCGTTTATGTATATGCGTTTACATTGTAGAAACACTTAAATAAAACATGACCCAGTAATAGGAGAATTCCCAATGAAAGTCCAAAAAACTTAATTCACAGTGTGGTCAGGTGAGACCTGTGTGCGGACGGCGGTCGGTTTACTGTATGGTCAGCTGAGAAGGGTAACAGGAGGGGGTGCGATGGTCAGTTTACCCTGTGGTCAGCTGAGGGTGGAGAAGAGGTGGTAGACCCGACACCCGACAGGTGGGTGATGACCCCTGGTCGTACCCCTGGTCTCTGCACTAACCAGTGTCCAGTCCTAATGAAGTGTCCACTTCACCCCGCACTGCCAGTGACAGTCACACAACAGCGCCCACACTGACAGCCGCACAACTGACCGTCCTGACAGCCATTCACACACTCTTCAAGCAGCTGCAAGTATCCAGGCTGCCCACACGCAGAAATTGGTCACCATGGTTCTGATTGGAGACTGGCTGTTTGTGGGCGGTGGGGTATTTTTGATGGGGCACGGCCTGACACCTCCCGTGTCCTGTTTGGATGTTTCAGTATCATTCCATCCTCCTCCTACTCCATTACTAATAAACACTAATTCATCCACTTAAAACCAGTCATAATTTACGATGAGATTCCTCTCCATTTAAGGTATCTGCAATCTCACTATGTATATTTGTAGAGGCTTGGGTTGTGGGAGAAAAGGGGAGTACTGTTTCAATGTTCAACTGCAATGATCCATGTCATAGAAGATAATTAGATGTGTGACAGTCCTCCATGGTAGTTACGCCAGAGTAAGGCAGTGTGGTATAGACTGCCGGGGGACTGTTATGAACCTCCTTATTCTCCTCTACGTGGTCCTGTATCGCGGCGGGTGTCAGACATTGGGTCGTTGCGACCTCGTCAGTGGATCTCCAAAACAGCCCCTACCACGACCCCATGCGGACGCGAACAATGCGTTACCATAGCAACTGAAAGTTGACCCCTCCCCTTCCCTTGCAAAAGACACACCCCCATCGCAATGCCCACTGGGTTGTCAGTGAGGGGCGTAGCTATAGGTGAGGTGGAGTTTGTGTGGGGGTTCACAGTGTTACATTGTGTGGTGTTTTCTAAACTAGGTCTCCGTCTCTGTCCGTACAGAGGTAGCAGAATGTGGTGCGTGACAGTAAGCAGTGGTGTGTGTGTATAGCAAACAGGGCCACATGGTCAGATGAACACTATTCTTTAAAAATGCAACACTGGATTTCTCGTGTGTTCTTATTAAAACACTGCCTCGGGCTAATGGCCTCGCACTGCAGCGCACCGCAGTCATCAGTGGCGACCTCAGGTGGGGGGACCTGACACGGATCTGCCCACACCTGGTACCGGGCTCCACTCTCTGTGCACAGGTGGGGCTCCTTAATGAATTACAATATCCTGAGATAATAAAGACGTACGTTTCTGTTTACATGCAGGAGATGGGGGTCATAACAGGTTAAAAACACATCACTCCGTGTGTTATAGTCGTCGTAGTACTCAGAAGTACACTCAGCGGTGGTGGATCCACTCCCTGCTGAAGTACCTGAGCACTTAGGAGACAATCATCCCATCACAAACACATTCCTGTGCTCAATATATCATGACCTCCTCACACAGTGCGCCCTCGGAGATGGTCCGGAGATGGTCCACACTCTCCACTGAAGCCTCCGTGTACTGAATTTCAGTCACGTAGCTGAAGATCAAACGTGTGCTGGGCATTTCTTACTCTCCGCTCTTTTTCTCGATCTCTTTAAACAGTATTATTCAGAGGTGACATGCCAAGCCTGGCTTCTCAAACACGGTGCTATCACGGCGCGCCCGGTTCGTCGTTCTGGAACTGTCAAATCGCGTATATAGAGGTTTACCGTCCCCTCCACCGACTCCTCATACAGAAGCCAGGAGGCCAGAGGCACTAGGCCACTTTCATCATCCTTGTTTATGTTGGGATACTCACCTGTCGCTCAATGTGGGTTGATTCATCTGCATTCTAGTGTATTAAATGTATGCAAAAGGTATGCTGATATTCTGACGACATTGGGCATACATATATGATGATATACACATACATGGGTCTTTTATTGAATGGTCACCTTGATATAGAGCTTACCTTTCATCACTAGTTCCTTCTTCCTCACCACATCTCCAGCCATAATTCCCATCCACCATTTTCATCAACCTCCGCCCCCTCTCTTTTCAAACCTCAATCTCTCTATCCTTGTATGTTGCCTTTTATCTCCAACACCACGTTCACTTTGTTCACCATCCTTTGCCTTCCCTAGTACCCCCACCGCCCTACTCTTTTCCTCACTCCCATCTTCACCCATGCCCACAGCATGACCCTGCCTTCCTCCCATCTCCCTTCCTGCCTTCTTCTCTCATACACACGACCTGGCACCCATATTAGTTTTTAATCGAGCATCCCTATTCAGATGAGCCCTACACACGGGGGCAGCCCATTGAATATTCATACGTGCAACTTCAGTATATTCGTGTTATAACATCTGACCTGCCTCGACGCGGAGGCTCACCCTCTGTGCAGTAGGCGCCCACCTTGCCTGATTTTGAGGGGGTAATACAAATTGAATTAGCTGGCGATCCGTGGGTCCCTGGGTGCGACATTGATACCGCCGAGTGCAGGACCTCTGCGCCCGAGTCCGGCCAGGGTTACCTGACACAGGCAGGCGGCGCCTTTGAGTGAGCACTTGACGTCAGGCCGTGAGGGCCGTCTAAATAGCGCCACCAGAGGACTTAGAGGATCATTAAGTTTGGGTGAGCTCTGGGAGGGGTGTGGCGGGCTGGTCTTTGAATCTCCCCATGGTCAGGGGTGGTGGGGGTCATTTTAGGTCTGCGTGTCCCCGCCCACCTGCTGTTTGTATTTGGGTAGAGTAAAAGGGACAAAATGATTGCTTAAATACTTTTCCTGGCTCCTGTTTAATGAATACAGGTAAACATATACATACATATTCTTAAAAATACTTTGTCCTGGTAATTACAACTGACAGGCCCGCGTATCTATAGACGCTTAGATGTTAAGCCAAACAAAGAATATATTTCTAAGCCATTTCATGGTTTACGAGTCCCTCCATTTTCTGACTTTGGTTCCTTCTGGCCACGCATACCCCTCTTCCCAATTGATCCTTCCGTAGTGTCTCTCCCTCCAGGTTCCCTCCCCCCTCTTCTGTCCCCTGTGCCCACCTGTTCCCCCTACCCGTCTCCCCGTGTGTCGTTCACCAGCACAGCGGTTTTACCTGACTCGGGTTTTTATTCGCGAGCTTTGCTTTAGCAAGGGAAACAAGGTCAAGTGCAAGTCTAACGGGTGTGTGGGCCTCCCTCCTGTTAGCTATCTGGGCGCGGGACGGGGGACTATAGGTGCCCTTTTATCTGGCCGCCCGGCGCGCTGCCCACGGGCCCGTCGACAATTTGCATCCTTCCCATACCGACATGCAACGCGCCCCGCTCGCAGCGCCCCCACTCGGCGCACCTGCGCATGCGCGACTTGGAGGGCCGTAAACATGGCGGCGGGGAGATGGGGCTGGTTTCCTTGGTGACACTACGACAAAGCCTGGCCGTGTCGCTACACGCCTCGCGCCGCCCGCCTACCAGGTATCTGATTTCGGGATCGCCGGGAGGAGGGTGAGAGAGGTGGTACACGGTACTTGGCGACGAAATCAACCAACCGGGCCTCGAAAATACGGGGAATCCCTCCGAAAATACGCCCACTGTGAAACTTTATCCGGACTTTCATCCGAGAATAGGCCTATGAAGTTCTGATGTCTTTAGCTATATAGGATATGTATGATCCAATGAAAGAGATATGAAGGGAGAGTCCCATTATACAGAAAATTGTTGTCTATCCAAAACATTTCCCTCTGTCCTCATTATAAGTTTGACGATAGGATCACTGGTAATTCATATTTCACACTTTAAGTGATTTTGATATATATATATGCATTGATAATTATCAGGGCTACCTTTGTGGCAATGATCCTAAGCATATCTGGGGCTTCAGACTCGGAAGGGGATGGCATGTCCGTCTCCTATACGCTCTACCCCGGGGTCAGCACCACGGCCACCCCGTAACGGGGGAGAGACACCGACACAGACATGAGAGACTACACTGCACGATGAAGAGCCGGGCGCATTCCTGGCCGGCCATGGTAACCGGAGTAGAAAACCAGTCGATGATTATTACCACCTGATAAACCGGGAAGTAGCCTCTCTCCTCACCTGGCGATCCTATCGGGGATCTAGCGTCGACCAGGGCGGTGGCGGCACGTCCACACATGTCTGTTTTATTATACACCGGCTGATATCACAATAAGAATTGTCTGAAAAAATGTCAATTTTAACCCCAAGGGCTTGTGTGTTGGTATAGAAAAGACCGGGTGGCTTTTTCATTGTGAAATGAAAAAGTGTTGAAAGTTTGTTTTTAAAAAAACAGCTAAAAATATGCTAATTTTCCTGGGAGCTCAGAAGAAACTTGGCATGGCTTCAGGCAACATGTCTTCTTTTTGCGACAAGAGAATTTCAGTGAGTGTAGAACGGGATACAAACAAGATAGGTGACATAGTTCAAAGTAGAACGTTCAGTGTAAGAACTTCTCAGTGTTAAAATCATATGCAGTTTGGTGTTGAATTACTCTTTCAGATAAAGTTATCATCACGATAGATATGTGGCTTCTCACCGAAAATTTATGAGTCCGTGGAAATTTACCTCAAAATTTGCACGGGCACGAAAATAATTTTGCGGTATGGCTCCCAGTACCTGCCCACCTCCTACCCCGCTGTGTGGGCCTCGGGGCATATGACACCTTATCGCAGCCTGCCCTCTGGCGGGGACATAACGCTTTATGTTCTGTTTATAAACCCAGCCCGTACGGGGCCACCAAACCCTGCCCCCTCCCCACAACTCCCATGGGCTGCTAATGTACCCAGTCGGCGTTCCCGACACATTCTGAAAAGTTTACCTCGAGGTCAGCAATTGCTTTTCAACACCTCTTTCAAGAAAAAAAAACACATTTTCTATGGCAACCTAATTTCTTGAGAATTAATACCCTTTTTGTGTGGGTGATACGCTTTATATGGTTTGTATGGGGAATATTTTCCCAAGTAACAGGTTGAATTGTTTGCTTTTCTTTTCCAGGACATTGGAGAGATTGTCGAAGAATCGGATTGCAATGTAGATTGAAAAATAATAAACCTAGTAGCGTGGGAGTGTGGGTGAGTGGGAGAGGTTTCGACCAGGTGAGACTCTTCATTCGGATTAAGTTACGGATCTTGCTGGAGGCTGATGCATCGAGCTGAATGTGGGATGTCGACAATATATGACATTCAGTCATAACGGGGGGCGCACCCACAAAAGACGACAGGTTTTTCTTCTTCTCTTGTTTCCCATCTCCTCTGAGCTGAGAGGCTGGGGTGATAATTCATAACGGCGCTGCACACAGAAGACGTCTCGATCCACAATAGACCGCCCAGGAACAACCTTATTACTGGGCGTGAGGTGGTGGGTGGTACGCACAGAATACCCTTCTATCCCACACACCGGCGGTCGAGAAGGAAAGGATCCTACACATTGCCTTTCATCGTTGGAGTATGTTGTTTGATCAATGTATGCTCGATGTTATTTTGTTCTATCTTTTCGTTGTCTTCTATATCCATCGTAAGAATCTACGGGTGGGGAATTCAAGATACAAGTACATTTTGTGGGCTTGACTTTAAATGAAATATATATTCTGGTATCAGAATCTCCACATAGCAATTTCCATGCATAGCTAGCACACCCATAACTAAGTGTGGTTGGAAAAAAGCGCAACACATAAAATGGTAACTGGGTTATTTACAATAACATAACCCTTTCCCTCACTCTTAAAGTTTTCTTTAAGACTTTATCGACTATTCTAGTGATCCCACAATTCACTGCAATAGACCCCAGCGGCCACCTAGTGATAAAAAGTACCTACCAGTTCATACGAATTTCCAACAGAAGTCCTTGCAGATACCATTCCTCGAATGCAGTATGTTTGCCCAAAAGACTTGTGAAAATATAGGGGACATATTTTGAAGGGAGGAGAAGGGGTCACCCTAAAGCTGTCTCCTCAAACATGCTACACGATCACATGCTAACATGTGGCATGTGTGCCATGTCAGGCGCGGATCATACCTATAATAGACGCCGATATGCGCCATTACCATGGTGAGGTAAAGGTGGGCCGCCACCTTACCCCACCATTACAGGCTAACTTAGCGAGACCGGCCATCCTTTAGAGACTTCATTAGCACCCTTACTGGGCGAGGTGGGAGTGTGTTTACACGGGGTGAAAAACGCCTTTATTTATCTACTGTGGAGTCAGCTGCGCAAGTCTTCCTCCTGCGGTGGGAGGGGGCGCGGAGATGGTACCGTCAAGGTACGCCTTTACTGAGAAACCTTGTTGACTGTCACTGATCTGCAGTTCACTGCTCTACGTAGACCTGCCCCACTGAGCTTAACCCTGTTAACACCAGTAACATGTGTGTGTCTGGCATAATGATATCTTATTCTACATGTACTAGTTTACGTCAAACATAATATTTGGATTCTTGAAGGAGCAAAACCATGTAGGTCGTCGCTATGAGCAGCTCCCAGTTTGATGATTATATCAAATGGTGGTATTGGTATAGAAAAATCCGTGACTCTAATTTTCCCCTCATGTCAAATTATCTGTTACACCACAAACAACAATGCTTATGCATAATCGCTACAGTAGCTATACCTGAATATATTTTCACCACCCCACGTGGTTTATTTTGCACAAGAGATATTTTCTGGTTTCTGTATGTGAGGCAAGGCTGATAGACATAGACGCTCTTCTGGAGCAATAGATCATTCACTCTCCAGTAAGCACAGCGAGGAAGGCACTTCAGATTTCTCCCATGCCATGGCTATCATGTCAAGTACAAGGCAACAAATTATGCCGTCCAAGGCTGCTTTCCGTATGTGTCTGCGTTAAAGGAGCTTTGTCAATATATATAATCAAGTAACCTACAATACACTGAACAGGATAATATTGTATCCGTACTGTGGATAGATGAGTTTAGCACCACAAAGCTGTTGTTATATGTTAGAAGTATGTAGAGCTACCACTCGACAGAGCAACTAGGATATACCTAGCATAGAGACTTCCATGTGTCCAATATTTGTTATAGTTCTCCTTTAAATGTCACCGACTTAGAAATTTTGGGGCTATACGGTATTTCACCATCTCAAGTAGGCCTACATAATGATCGCCACACGTGTCGATGTGTCTGTTGTAGATTAATCCTGCCCTTGCTGCAAGAGGAGCTTTATCCTGGTTGCTGACCTATTTCCCAATGTTACTGCCACTTTAAATTTCACGTCACCTCAGGTATTGACCTGTCTCTGAAATTATGTGCATATTTCAAATAGTACCATCAAGGTGGTGACACCACCATGACGTCATGTCTGGGTCACTTTTGGGCGCTGCATATTACTCATCAAAATTAGTTCTTGTTCGGATGAATGTGTGCATCCAAACATCTGCATACATCTGCATACAATTAAAGCTTCGCTTCCTGAAATTTTGTTAATGGGAGGAGTAAGGATAGAAGATGGGAAACATCATGAATAGATAACTGTGCCGTGCAAGAGGAAATGCCGTTGGAAAATGGGTTCTTTACACTAGTTGGTTAGAGTAAGAATGGGAACCGGAATGATACAGGATGTTATGGGAACTGGATAGAGGAAGGAGAAATGCAACGGAAGCGTCTCAATGGAGAGGAAGGCGAGAGGTTACTTCTATTCTCACTCCATGGGGCCTGCTCTGCGAATCTAGGCAATTTTTTTTGGTTTACGTTTGTGATGGGGCGGGCGGGGCAGGTCGGCAGACCACCGCTCGCGAGGTGAGATAAATCTAATGACATGATACGGCCGGGGTCGGAGGTCAGAGCCCGGGGCGCCCGCACAGAGTGTGTCGGGGAGACATGATCCTCCCGCCGCCGACTGACACGGTGACCGCCAGGGACGGCCAGTACGCGGGAAACTCCTCCAGAACTATAGACAAAGTCCAGGTGAGGGATGGTGTACCCTCGTACAAATGTGAGCTATATATATACCACAAGACTTCATGTAAGTAGAAGGGAAGATCCATCCTGAATACAGGAGAGACATTGGTTTTCAAACTAATTTTCCGGCAGTTTCCATATTGTTGTAATCCAGTGTGTACAGTAAATGGATATATTCAGCACCAAAATAGCCTTCTAATTATTAGCATTCTAGACGTGGCAATATAAACCTCTGTATCAAGCCGATAAAAAAAATAAATAATAAAAATAGCCTTCTCGATATCCCTTACTCACCTGGTGATAAAAAGAAAAATGAATTCTAAGTCGCGTTATCTGTACTGTCTACCACTGTATCCTCAAGACTAGATGGTAGCACACAAGAGTCTAACCTCGGCATGGTCTATACCATGGGGGATCATCCCGTATCAAGGTGTGAAGCATGTCCTATCGGGCAGCACCTATCACCTGACCCTCTCACCTGGCTGGTGGCGTGGGCCTCACTTAGCCCAGCACACCCACCACCCGGATTAGCCTGCAACCCAAGCTCTCCCTAAATCCTAAATCCGGATTAATGTGATTTATTGGAACCAGGCTGAAGTAAGAGAAGGTGGAGTCCGTGGGTCTAAATAACCTCCCTCCATGTGGTTCTATGTGGGTGACGACCCTGTTGACCCGACTCCAATCTATTTCCCGGTTAATCGAACTCGGTAAACTATTCACGATGTAAATATTTTCAGCCTGGTACGTTCACATTTGTATGTCGGATATTGGGGTTCAGATCAATGGGACAGCGATTTAGCCACAGGAATATTGACATCTGCTTCATGGATATACATACGTTGGTTAACTACTGCATATTGTGTAAAATGTGCCAACCACTCTGTGATAGGCCACTGTTCGTTATACCATACATGTACATGTATGTATATTACAGTTGGATATTGAGAAGGTCCACTGTCAATGGTGAAAATGTGATCAAAGCAAAATCACCCCCAATCAGTTCTATGTATCTAGTAATATCGTGTTAGCACCACCACGTGAATGCTTAAGTTATGGCATGAAAACAACATTGCAATGACGATATGGAGAAAATTTAAAGTTTGACTCTCTGACCTATTTTCCATATAGCAGTGAGATACGAAGATGTGATCCGTAGATGAACGCAACCACGAGTAGTTCCCGGTTGTTTTTCCGACAAAATCGGTGCAATCGGCGAAAATCGGGGGACTGATTTTGTCGACCGGAAGAGTTTTTTTACAACTATCTTGCATATAGCACGACACTTGAAGTTTGGTGTCTAGCACTATAAAAGTCTAGACACAGGTGTACAGTATTATGCACACACAGCACATGCAGATTGGATTGGGATCAATGTATTCTACATTTCACTCAGAGAAGTTTGGTGAGTTGTAGTGCTGTCTACTTATACAACGGGTTATTTGATGAGCTAACACGGGGCCCGTGCCTACCTCACCTGGCGGCGTCACCGCGGACCACCACCAGAAACACCTTCCCTGGAGTTAGAACGTGAGAAGGAACATTCCGGTCAACCCGGGCCCACTTAGTACGAGCAGCGGGGAACCGGCTGCCGCTTGACCGGAATGGGGATCGCCGGATTTAGCCGCGGCACGGCTCAAGGCAGACAGCCACACGGCCGTGTGGAATGCAATGTTAATTCAGGCTTATCAAATCCAGCGCCCCTCTCCGCTGAGCGCCCGCCCGCCGAGGTGCGAAGAGAAGTTGATGTGAGGTGTTCCTCTCTATGCTGGTAAATAGCATTTACAGCATGGGCGCATCGCTTTTACTGCCCAGTCTGGTCCCCTTCCGGGCCAGTGGATCCTGACGGGGGATCCGTAGATTGGAGCCGACATGGCGCATAGCCGCGCTTGGATCCCTGCCACCAGGGGACACCACTGAGCGAGCACAGACAAGCGCCACTTCCAGCGGCTATTCTTGCCGCGACACCGCATCGGCGTCGGCAACTTTCCCGCGACACGGCGCGTCTGTTGTCGGGGCGTCCGGGCGTCCTGCCTGTGCACGTGCCAAGTTGGATCCCGTCTTATAAACGTATCGCGAGCCTTATCTTTTCCTTTGATTACCCGTTAGTTATGTCACGGCCCTAGATGTACGGGTAAAGTGAAAACCGCAGAGATGTCCCTTCAGAAAGCCCTATAGATGGGTTAGTTTGGGTGCCAGTTGGAGGTGAGGGAGGGGACAGTGGATGAGTACAGAGCAGACATGTAGACGCGTTCTCACACTGATCTCATTCGCTGGGCGAGGGAAGAGGGCGGGGGAGACAGGCGGGTGGGGACGGGGCAGCAAAGTACTTCTTGAGACGGGGCCGGGAGAGAATGGCAAGAGAAGAGAGACAGGGTCGGTGTGATATTTATTCAAGACAAACAGTAAATAGTTCCTGTTGTAATTCCGGTCCCATGACCACCCACAATCACGCCTGGCGTCCCGACAGGGGTCGCTGCAGGCAGAACGCTTCAGAAAAGAGCAGTTAAAAAGTGCCGATTGAGCGGAGCGCTTCGTCAACACCCAAGGCCCGTGCACTGCTCTCAGGGTCTGTAAGCATGAATGCGGGCCGTATTTTTTCACTGCCAATATCCGTGGGTACTCTTGTCCAAATTCAAACAGTATATACCTGAGAATCAAACACGGGTGGTTTTTTCCCCTGTCTCCTCCTCCTGCTCTCCACACAGGCAGTACACGGTGATGAGGTTTATATAGGTGTTATTGTTCAACTACTGACAATGCCTGGAGGTGGGCCAGCCTGCTCGGCGTGTTGATATAACACTGTGGCGCTGCACGTGGTCAGGCACCCGTGCCTGTGAATCAAAATGACCCGGAGAGTTGACAAACACATACACAGCCCAGAAAGTCACACCGACTACTTAAAAAGTCGAAAGCAAACTTAATAATATGCACCTGTATACTTAATGTATGGTAAAGGTGTTTGCTTTTGGAGGGCCTTGATTTTATCATATTTTTTATTGGCTTCATTTTTCAGTCCCTTCACTTATGTTGGACTGTTGACTGATTCTTTGAACCAGAATTAGACGTTTCTTGAGAAATTGAATCTTCGCAAGCATATGCGACCTAAGTCATCTTTGAAAGTTAAAATGTAGAGACAGGAAAAAAAGTGTGACACGGAACGCTGCACTTTCAGAGGGAATATTTGTGTTATAAAGAACTTTCAAGCAAGTGCCAAGTGTACTACAACAGTGTGCCCTGGGCAAGCACCAAGGAAAACACGCGTTGGCACTGCAGGCAGAAATGGGCGGTATTTGGTGGGCGGTCAGGGGCGGGAGCATGGGCGGCATTGGTCAGTCCCACTACCAACAGGTCATCGCACTAAGGTCATTGATCCCACTCTCACGGCTGACCTTGGCACCGGCCACTGATGACCTTGGCTCATGCTGGGGGTGACCTTGCAGTTGACCTCAGCTGACCTTGGCTAGAAGTGAAAGGGCTAATTGAGGAGGCAGGTGCTGACGATACACGTCGACCTGAAATACGGGTCACATGGAGGAGTCACAGAGTGCCGCCCTCCACATGTCCTCCGCCTCCCGCCGTCCGTCTCTCGCCTCCCGCCGCCCTGCCGCCCGCCGCCTGTCGCTCACCTCCGGTGCGGAAAACCGATCAAAGTACATCGGGTCGGAGGTCAAGAGTGTGTGGACATCCACTACTGACCTGCCTCCCCGACTTAGGCATACCAGACAGAAGTTATCATCATCGCTACCTTTATGACTTCATGTATATGGACCTCGGTCCGTCTCGAAAGGTTTATCACCTAGGACACTCTCTAGACGTCTATCTACTGAACTATAGAGAAAACAAGTGTTACCTATCAACATATCAAGATATGAGTGTCTCTGGGATTCCCACATGTGATAGATGAGACTATCTATACTGGCAACTATAGGAAAAATAGCTGTTCTTTCATAAAAGAAACGCCAAAACTTAAGTTTCAAAACCAACTACACGTACAAACTGTATTTATACTGATTCCTTTCTATTTTTGAAATTTTATTGTGCAACGCCATTTCAATATGATATCCTTTCAGAGATTTTATTATGGGGGTGGGTACTTTAGAACAACAGGCGTTGACAGTAGTTTATGAGTTGCTCGTTGGACATGGTGAGTTATTACTGAGCAGGTGATGAGCAGCTCTCACTCGCCGCTATCTCTCTGTTATCAGTGACCAGGGTTATCTAGACACGCGCGCATAGCATCACCCTCTGACAGTCCCATCCCGACCCCTGTCAGTATCTCCCAACCACCAGGGGGTGCCAGGTATGCCCCACTACCGTGACACCCACGTCCACATACCTACTTGGCCCCTACTCCACAAAAAATATGAATAGATTATGGAAGTTAGAAAAATAAACCTCCGCAAAACGGGCAGTTGTTATCTGCACCCTGCCACGCACAGTCCACCAGGGATGTGTTTTCACTGTTTGAGATCCTCTCGAGCGGGGAAAAATGGTTGGGCAGAAAAAGGGCCCAGATCTAATTACAAAGTCAGGAGATGACAGACGGAGCATGTGTACGTCTTCATAGTCTCTCTGTGGACGCCCCGGGCGCGGGGACCTGGCCTGGCCGCCCGTTTACTGGTAGTGGTGGTAGTTAAGGGGGTGCTGTCAATGTCCCTCATACACCTGCATATATATAGGTAACACCGACCAGGTTACTGCCACACTCACCACACCTGTAGTACCTACACAGGGCTAACCCCACGTATGGTGATTCACCGATGCGTTGCTCAATACATTGTAGGTGCAGTGTACCCGCTACATGCTTTATGGGTGTTACATGTCAAGCGTATACAAGCACCGCGTCCAGCCCAAATAAATCTATTTCCCCGACTCACATTCGGCTCCGAAAGAAATGAGAAAATGCGCCTACAAAATACGGCCCGATCAAAGCTGACCCACAACAGATTTAAGCAGGAGCGGGAGATTTAGAACCGCCTTCTGAATGGCTGCCAGTGACACGGAGTTAAGCCATCTTCTCCCAAAACACTGGCATATTTGCCAACCATCAGTGATTCATGGTTGTTGGTGGGCCATCTCAGCCACCCCTGCCAACCCCTGTTGAGTAAGGGCCATCACCGTACACGTATAATAAGTATACATATGACCGGCGCTACATTCAGGTATCAGGCTCAGGCCTGAGGCCAGGGCGTTGTCACCAGTGTCCTCCCCTCATCCCACCATTATATTGCTGTTAAAAAGTGCCTCTATAGAGAAATGGGTGAAGGGCACTGGTGGTCCCTGTACACCCCCCTCCCACCAAACACACGACCAGGTAATAAGACATCACCGCTTACCACCCGGCCCGCTGGAGGTGGGACAGTAGCGCTCAGCCACAGTGACAGGCGCCTTAAAAAGCTAACATGGCCCATTTTAGCCGAGGCCAGACAGCGGATATAGGACTAGCATTTTTTTGTGGCCATTTCCCCTTGAGGGTCAAGTGATTATGCACTGTGAAAGCACCTTAATGAGTGACTCATGTGTGGGTGATAGAGTGAAGGGCATAAAACTACTTAATTCATAATTAAAAAAAACTATTTGATTCTACCACTGTATTATTATACTATAGATGCACAAACCGGATGACTTCAGTATACTTTTGATATCGAGAGAGAATTTGATGACTGTAGAAGGACTGTGATATGCCAACAGGGTCTATCATATTTACTGTCATAAATTCTGAAGCCAATGCCTAAATTTCACCTTTAGATGATACCTTAGTGGGCGCTTCACGTATGGGTTTAGATTGTGATTAGAGTATAGGATCATTCTTATTCACATGAAGTTTCTGCTGCTGATTGCTGCCTGAATCGCTGTTATGTACTATTCATCCTTATAGAACTTTGGTGTGAATCCAAAGAAATGAGAGCGTATAAAGAATTTGGTACGAAATGGAGTTTCTGCTTCTCGGTGGTTTCCCCGGGCTGTAGTGGCAGGTTGACCTACTCCATGTGAACGACGACTACTACACTGGGAATGATGAATCACAAGATGGGTCGTCGACAAGTGGTTTATCGTCCGTTTGCATCCCTACCTCTTGAGGTATACAGTGTACTTCTCTGACGCAGGGTGCTCTGTGTGCTGGGCTGA
This sequence comes from Alentia gelatinosa, assembly GCA_950022655.1. NCBI lineage: Eukaryota > Metazoa > Annelida > Polychaeta > Phyllodocida > Polynoidae > Alentia > Alentia gelatinosa. The sequence continues at coordinate 45,021,763 of OX465586.1, forward strand.
TGTCTTCATGTTAAGCCGGAGACACACCAAGCGAGAAAGGCAGCGATTTCCGTAATCGCCAACACAAAATGGCCTATATGTGAGCCATTATTTCATATCTTATCCTACCCTAATAAAAAACGCCATAGGTTTAACATTGACTCAGTGTATTTGACATAGCGTTAGATAAAGTGTTATTTATGCACCGAGGTGAATAAAAAAACGGACCAATCAGGGGCGAGATAACGAAAGTAGATCCGGCAGCATTGATAACTACTACCATGGATAATTACAAATATTATCTGTATATCGGTGAGATGGGGTAGGATAAATACGAAACCGAACTCGAGTTAGCCTTGTCAATGTTTATACCACTCTGGTCAGGTCTGCTACTCACTAAACAAGGCTAACGCCTCGTGTAGTAATACACGACCTGCCCATCGTGGCATAAACATTGACAAGGATAACTCTCGTTTGGTTTCTACTAATTATCTGATGATTACTAAATTATGGGCAGCAGGTGCTAAATTATGGGCAGCAGATATCCCTATGAAATGATATCTCACATACACGCCATTTTATGTTGGCGATTCCAGAGATCGCCGCCTTGACTCGCTTGGTGTGTCCCCGGTATTACCAACACGGTCTCCCGTCTTTACGGAAGGTTAAGCAGCATGCTGACATGAGTCCGCGCACGTGCAGTCACCAAGAACACCCCGCCCTTATTTACCCCCTTGATGAACATTTGAATGAAAATTGAAAATCAAATTCAAATAGAATTCCTTTCCAAATAAACCCTCCTTCCTATGGGGGTATGAGCCATTGAAAGAAAATCGGTATAATTACTTGTCTTAATGGATAATTTGATGAATTGGCTAAAATCATGGAATATATATCTGAGTGTTTAAGTTTACCCTTGGCGAGCCCTGTAATACCAAAGTCAAAACTGCCATATCTGACGTGGTCTGTGGCATATATATGTCAGTGATGTGTCCGTTATACGGTTTGTTCTTGTCATACTACTGAGGTTGGTATTATCAATGAGGTTATATTTGACATTGCTGGCCCCATATACAGCACCTGCGTCCCATCCTGTCCACCCACTGGTAGATATCACAACGGTTGTCCATCATTTATATCTAACCCCCCTCCTCCCTGCCCCCATGTCATGAAACTTCCATATCTTCTAAGTATGCCCACATATACAGGCCTTGTCACTCTTGTATTCTCAGCCTTGTATAAATTATACATATTCATCTAATCAGCCGGATGAGGCTGTCATATACAAACACAGACCACTGTACTTATCAATGGTGGAGAACCTAAACTGCTTCTAATCTTTCTCAAGGAGGTCACACTGGTAATGAACATTCCTGCATTTCTCAGTTTGTTTACAGCGATACACACTTAATTAATTATGTTATTTTGACAATAGTCTTATATATTTGGGATATATCTTAGTTGTGTTCGTAACAATGTGGTAAAAAAAATCACTATTTTGTTAATGACCATGCTATATAACGGTCATATTGTGGACAGTCGTGTCAGTAATCGCCATGATGTTTTCAGTCATGTCGGTAATGACATTTTTGTTTAAGTCCTATCAGTAATGGTCATGTTGTTTTCAGTCCTATCAGCAATTACCGTTTTGTCTAAGGTGACGATGGTAATGCCTCTTTGGAAAACGCCGTGTGGGTAACCTCGCTGGTACCGGCAAGCGCTGATGCCTAGAACCTTGCTAGGCATTGATCTGCTTGTTCCTGGTCGATAGTGTTCCAGTTCATTGGACAGTTCAGTCAAAACTGCTCACTACCAGCCTAGAGCTATAGCAGTGTTGTCCCTAGGGCTACAACTTTGGGTGTGCCTTAATGTTGATACTGAAGCACTCAAGTGTATTAAGGGTCATAGGTGTAATGCCTGAGGTGATCTCTAATGTATTGGGTCAGTCATTTGATTTTCACTTCGTAGAACTATGCACCAGATACCCATAGTTGTATGTTGTATGATTAAAGGTGTCTGAAACTTTTTCTGAGACAATATGCCTGAGCCACATGGCTTCTCGCCAAGCCCCGTCTGTGAGGCTTTGCTATTATAATTAGCATTAGACCTTCAGGGAGACCAGTATTGATGATTGCTTACCACAGAGAATGCGTTAGCTCACCTGTTCCAGTATATACCTAGCCTCAGTAAACATATACAAGGAGTCTAGAATTGTACGCGATCACTTATAATCTGCCCCTTCTTTACCTCTGATTACCCTTAATGATTTTATTAAGATATAGAACTAATTACATTCATACCAGCACATGAACGATATGTCAAGGACGTTGCATATATTTAGGCTACTAACCCCTTGGAGAGGGACAAATGAAAAAAACCCTTAATGTATGTTTAGGTTAGTCAAAATACATGTAGCAGAGGTCTACACCTGTTCCTTTCCTTTGTTCCATTTTACTCTTATGGTATTTAGGAATGAAGAGTAGTTAGATCAGTGGGTTTAGGAGCTAAAACGGGGATGTTTTTGATGGTTTATTTGCTTACCATTATTACGTCGCACGCAGGGTGTAATGTTTCACATATTACAGTAAAAACCCACAGACCAGTAATTACGGCTTGCGTGCGTAGCTCATATGACTCACACTTGGTGACACTGCGGTAATGAACAAGGTCTCCTCCCATAAACCGACGAAATCGGGCCATGGTAAATATATTAGCGTACTTTGTTTGTTTTCAACGAAAACAAGCCGATTATGCCGCACGCTAACTGGATTTGCATTAAAAATGCAATCCCATACAATGCGGAATTGAACCGTATCCATTGGTATCGATCACTATTGCGGGGGTGGATTGTCTGCAGGTTACTGCCTGAGATAGGAGTGTTGTGATGCTGCGTATTGATAGCGTACCACCATGAGAACAACGGCGACCACCCACCCACACCGGGCGGCCAGGTGGGAGTTTCAAAAGTAATCTCCATAATACTTAAGGATGAAATGTCCATCTAAAACTTGTTGGTTGGAGCGTAGAATTTATTGAGGACAAAGTATATTCACAAATAAAATCCCCCTATGTGAAAAAGAAGAGATTACAGCCACAGTTAATACGCCGACAATCTGGTCCAAATATCCTGGTCACGGCACCAGCTGTAGAAGAAAATTCGAACCCAACTCCTTGTTAGTTATAGGAGTTACCTGTCCTAATACCTCCTATTACACCACGTCAGCTGGCTGCCCACTCACACAGAGAATGTGTATATGATCTACGTTTTCCCACACAATGCACGTCTGGTCACCCTAATTAAGCCATTTTCCTAATCAGCAACGGTAGCCGGAGACACCTCCGTAGTGATTTGAGACGGGCTTTCAGAACCAGCTTGGGATTTACGATAAGATCTGAGTGGACAATGCCAGGCCGGGCAGTCGTGCGTCAGGGTGGGCGTGTACCCTGCCAAACTGACCATTGACCACGTCTGGTGCCCGGCCCCTGCAGCCACCCTGCACGTTTTTATAGTGGTCACTCAGGGAAGGTGGCATGTTCCACGTACGTAAAACGCAAGTCTTGTCTGGTCAGCCGGGTAGCGGCCATTGTTGCCGGCCAGGTGCGCGCGGCCCACCGGCGTCCTCCGGGTCCCGCCTAATAATGAATGAGGCGGGCATTATTTATACTTCATCATTTACCTGTGCCCGATGTGAACCTGTCCCAGAGTCAAACAAAAATTACCCGACCAGTGAAAATATACCATGGATAAATGATATTAGAGAAAACAGAACATGTATTCATTCATTAAAATGTCATTCATTTATATATACTATGGATTTCCCCAAAGTTTAGATTTTCTGTTTTTGACACCTCCTAGATTGCTTGATTGGAATGGTTATTAAGTCTATGTGGGAGGGGTGGGGTTGAACAATGAAATATAGATGTTCGCCGGGTTTTGACCGTGTGCGGTCAGGGGGTGCCTTGGGGAGGTCAGGTCACAGGTCGGCCAGCTTTGATTAGTGAGTTAATGACTCACACACTAATTGAACATGAACAGACTTTTCTGTAACTGACAAGAAGGTTCAGGTATGCTACGTGTGGGAACTCTTTTATGTGTTTTATAAAGCTATTGTGAATCCACTGTAATCTTACACCAATATGTAGATCGGGCTCACCCTCTCCCCACAACAAAACTGATACAAAGGGAGCTAAGATGTTATGCAAAGTTAACCAAAAGAAACCGTCTAAAGAATTCATATTGCTTATTCATGAAAACATACATGTCCAAATGAAGCCGCACCGGACATAAAGCTAGATTGAATGTTCTATATGCACATATTTAATCATTGTTTTCTTTGTCTTTGCAGGTATGTATCAACTGACGCCAGACCTGGTGACCTCGGGTTCAGGTAGGGCACCTACATGTATGTGTGTTCCCGGTGTGTTCCATTCTCACGGATGCGGTTTGGGTATGCATGTGTGTGTTGCATGATTGTCCAACCCACTCATGACTAACAAATGACTGGCCCTGGAAACAGTCCTCTGTTAGTATACTACTGTGCCATACCTGTTCATAGGAACACTCATTCACCCCTCCGTAAGACAATGCAAGTCTATGATGTATGTACCTGTGTCTGTATGGTGTATGGTGGGTACGGGTGGGGGGATAGTTCCTGGAGCGCCTATACAGCCCAGGTGTGTCATCAGTGGACTGGGTCAGAGTCAGATATACTACGAAATACCTATGAATCTTCATTGATCTCAGGAATTACACTCTTACGCTGCGTATCACGAAATAGAGACGGAATCGAGTATTTGGGGAATCTTTATATTCTCCTTACCTTTTAAGGCATACTAAGCACCTCAGTGTAATGCTTCACAAACGACCACCCCCCACCTTCTCTCCTCCGCGCTCCATGAATTGAAGAGACAGTCTGCGTTCACAAGCTCCTTTGAGCATAGCCTTTAGCACTTTCAGTGATGTCAGTCCTACTTAGGAATGAAAGCGTTCCATCCGTTCCGTCTAAGATAGCAGGCATCCCAGCATGCAGCGCGGCGCATCTTCTGACTGCGTTCCGTAAACGAGGTCGGCGTCTTTCTCTCTCTGTGAGTCATGGGGGATGGCGTTTTTCTGCACGTCGGGACTTTTGGCCTGTGACAGGTACACCTCATTATTACAGGTGTGGACGTAAACCTGTTCACCCGTCAAACCCACCCTCGCCGCGCGCCATGCTATCAGATACAGCCTCGTCCACCAGTGTTAACCAAAAGAACACACCTGTAATATAGTTCCGCAGACGTGTGGCAGCGCACATCGAGTTGTAATTGAAGCTGTCGTAAGTAACCTGCCTCTGCCAGGAGAGTGGTGGCAGTAGGTTATATAAAGTATTGTATCTGTGAAAGACGATCCTAGTTTGGCAACCATATTTGCCTCCCAATAGATGCTAATAGTAGAGTCTTACAAGTGACTACGCAGCCCATTCTCCCTTAACTGCAACAGAAAAGCAAATCTTTTATTGGCTAAGTATGAATGACTTTAGGAGAGTTTAATGGATTTAGTTTAAAAAAATTGTTGGGTGGGGCTGAACCACATGTGTAAGGTGGAGAAGATGATTATGTGAGGATTTGGCTGGAGTTCTCTACCACCTGGTGAAGATTGCTAAGTACATCCCACCTCCGCCAGGTGTCTCCGGCTGCACGCTGACCTCTGACCCCTTGACCAGACCCTGGGAGCCCCGGGTTCCTGCCCGCACACGGAGCTGCACGTGGCCGGGCTGTAACATGCAGATAACTGTGTGTAAATGTGCTGTGATCGACCACCAGGTGGGAGTCGACCATCTCCAGGTCGTACGGGGGTGATTTACGAGGGAGATCTACGTGAACACCCTGACTCCTACCCCCGTGTCAAGTACCCTCTGAAGAGGGTGGTACAGCAATGACATGTCTGCTCCTTGTAGGAGTTTATCCCTCCGTGGGGAATAAGCTCTATAAACTGTAACATTGATGACTGGCGCTGACTAGTAAATGGCGCCCAACATGGGCTGTATCACTCAGAACGGGGCTTTGACAGCCCAATTGGCATGCCCTAATGGTGAGGAAGTAATAAAACTATTGCAGGTTCAGGGTTTACAGACGAAATCCCCATCTCCAAGGCCAAAGGTGATATCTTCTATCTGCCCTTTCTAACCTCCCCATTCAACTGAAGTTGGTGAAAAGGTGCCAGATTTGTGCGTGGCAGATTTCATGTTCAAATCGCATGGTACTCTAGCAATGTGGCGCCTCCAGGCGTCAGGTCGGGTCTGTAAAGCGCAGCGCGTGTTAAACAACCATTGCGACTAGGCTCAAATGGCCAAACCATGTTCCTCCGCATACATATTATACAACAGCGTAGTCATTAGATAGTTAAAGAGAGTGAGAGAGAGCAATTCTCAGTCGCAGAGTGAACTCTGGACGGAGGTCGCATGGCTTTCCTCGACGTAATAACTAAAGGAGAGTAAGTGGGGTGCACTGATGGCAAGTGTCACTCACCTTACGTTGGCACTGCTGATACATATGTACTATGTGCCTCTGAATGTTCTTCACCTAAAACAAATAACCCTGCTGCATTCTGTATACGTGTATCTATGGTGTAGTTAGAGTCTTGTCTGTAACAGAGATGACGGTTTTCCACTTTTCCAAGTAAATCCTTGTTTTTGTTTCCAGTTTATATAATTTCTTATTCTTGTGTAAAACAAAGATAGTATAAATTGAGACTCATTCATGTCATAAACTTCCCCATGGTCCATCAAACCCTATTCTTTGACCAACAAAGTTACAGTGTAATGCGATTAGAGTCCCTCTGAACACCCAAATAATGAAATAAATATCACATCATACCAGCTGTTATCATTCCTGAACCTTAGCAGCGGTTAGCCATGTTTTGGGCTTGAATTCTTGTTGGGGTTTTGGTCTATAATGTTCAATACGGCTAATCAATTAATTGATTTTACGAAGAAATGGGAGTTTTTGTAGCTTCGATATAGAATGCTGATGTGAATGGTAAATGGACACCATGACGTCAGTTAATATTTCCGCTTGTGAAATGTGCTTTTGTGTTGGGTTCATGGCTCGGCCATAGTTGTGTAGATCTGTTCTCTAGAATTAAAGTCACCTCCACACTCAATGTAAGGGATCGAGAAAGTTTCCGCAATCGAAGGTATTTTTTCCGCGATACTGTGTCCGCTGTCAAATCCTCTCAGACTCACTCGTGCACACATGAATAATGGGATGCATAATTAATTAACTCGAGGCTTTTACTCTGTCCGAGTTGAAAGGTAGCACCCTTGGTCGATCGATGCCTGAGGCTGCGCTGCCCAGCCCACGTGGTGGGAAGGCAGGGTGAAGGATCGGCCAAATTTAGGTCATTTTTGATTGGAAAACTTCCAGTGATTCGTACACTACTAACAGAGCAGCATACTTTGCCCCAGGGGTGCGTATATATATTAAAGCATACCTGGTATTCGCTAGAGTCAGTGACGCGATACGTTTACACCGGCGTCTTTTTTCGCGTCCATTATAGGTATAATTGCGGATAGAGCCGTAACAGAAACCTTTTCATCAGTCGTCAATATGAAAGGGACAGCAGGGTCAAAGGGGGTGTGGTGGAGCCAGGACGGTTTAACCCTATTTCTCAGGGTGAATTGAGTGGACGGAAGCAGTACTGGTCTATAAAGGTACGGAGGGCACCCAACTTGGCCATTAGCACCCATGGCGTGAGAATATTTTCGGGAAAATGAATTCCCTTGTGAAGAAGTATTTTCAACCCAACCCGAATGTCTTTGACGAATGATTTTTCTCATGCCATTCTGGGTGCGTTTCCTGTAATGTGGTCAGGGTGCGTCCTTCACCCCACCGCCCTCGCCCACCCCCGCGTGCCAGAGACACCCCCACGGACAGGTGGGAGCCTACTTGGTCACAGGTACGAACTTGTCACCATCAGTGGGTCTGCGGGTGCAAAAAGCCAGACCTCACGGAATAATGAACACAGGCCGCATTGAGGACTACATTAATCACATCTTTTTTTCTGATCGGCGCTGGGTATGTGTGTTGAAATCTGAGACGGGAGGGGATGATGATGATGAGCCGTGCGCGGGGTACATCCCACTGAACGAGGTAGTGAGGGGGGTCGATCGGCAGGCGTAGCTTCTATCAAACTATCACCACCTGTGATTAATACACATCAAGCTTTGGGAAGTGTATTGAAAATGTAGCCCTCTCTGGAGATGTTCATTTATGCAATGACTGGTTGTGATTCTTTTCTATCGCCTCGTCTGAAGACCCAGTACTAGGATCCAGATAAGGGATTCATCAGCCAGGTATCCGAGACAAAAAAAAATATCCCTCACCGCTAAATCAATCTGCCAATGATATAGAAGGGTGTATCTTCGGTGCGAACAACTTCATCGGATTTCAAGGACTCATGAGCCAATTTCAGAACGAGTGCACGCCCTTACTTGTGCACACCTCACAAGAGGGCGCCAGGTGCACTGGCTGGCAACCGGAAGTGACGTTTGGCGTTCCTATGCTTAAAGATGGCGATGGTGGGACGCCGGAAGCAACCTGGCGCGAGACTGAGGCGGCTTGTGGTCGGCGATACGGTGTTGAGGCTGTCGTCGTCACGCCATCCTGACGTCCGGCCGGCGGCAGGGACGGGGAGGAGCGGCATGCGGGTGACGTTCTCCACAGGTGACGCCCTGGACGGCGCCGGACCTGGGTGGCTTTGTGGCTTTGTGGGGGAGTGAACAGTGTCGTAGAGTTGGAGGTGGGGAGAAGTGTGTGGTTTTGAAATATGGTCTCGGCACGGGACATGGGGCAATGTTCAACATGTTGCTGGAATGACCACCCACACCCCGAGACCCCCGTTAACATGAGATAATAACTACAGTTAGGTGCATCACTGGCAGGTATAACTGCTCGTTTTAGATGATATGCCCAGATATATATCTCGATATAGCAAATGTGTGTACATTTTTTGATAGATGACCTCATCCTTGATCTTCTATCGCTGATCGAGAACCGTGCACCGGAAAAAACGGATATTTCGAGACTGTGCCTCAATATCGCCTTCCATAAAATTAATTAACTAGCTGACCTATGTGGACTATACAGACCGTTACACGTCCAACCACTCCCCTGTTTTGTAACTTTGTTACGGGAGTTTTTAAAAATATATGACACTCTAACAACCATCCAAAAGTCGAAATGACCTGTATGTGATTGTCCTTTCTCTGCTTTGTAACTATGTTACGTTGGTTTTTTATATAGGCGTCACGTTATATACTGCACCCCATTTAGGTGACCCTGTTTTTGAATGTTTCTATTTATCTTTATGAAGGTATTCTGATTCTGGTGACCAAGAGTTGACCACCTGGTTCGTTGATCTTAACTTTGATTATGGTGACCCTGTTGTGACACCCTATTACGGTGACCTAAAATTAAGTATAAATACATGTGTTCCTTGCAAATCATTCATTCCTGTCCTGATGAAGACCGGCAATGGTCGAAACGTTGACAAAATGGAATAAAAAGTGTTAACTGTATACACACTGAGTGGACAGTCATTTATTTACAGGGAGCACGAGTTGGATAGGACTTCTCTCTCTAATTTTTTGATAGAGTACAATTGCGTTGCAAACTATCATAAGTTACAAACAAAATAGCCTCTACCATGATGTTTACTTGTTATTTATTTTTCAAAATGAGTCCTGATGAATATGTAGAATTGTGACGAGATCTCTCGATAAAACAAAAGGCTGTCTTATAAATTCAAAAATATGTAAATTCAAAACAAACTGAAAGCTGTGAGACACTGTCATACTTGCATCGCGCCCCAGTCAGTCGGCAGTTGTCGTGTCATGCCTTGTCCAGTCTAACCAGGGAGTAGACACGCGCCGGTCTGGTCACTCGTTTACCTTACCAGGTGGGTGATAGGGCACCGGGGTCAGATGACCGATGGCTGACCGGTGGTCTTTCATCAGGCTCATTAAGGGTATTTACACAGACTGCGCCCCGAACGTCGATCGTTAACAGTAGACTCTGAGTGCACGCAACCTTCCCATTCCAGCCCCGATCTGAGACTTGTATAGAAACGGCGACGCCAAGCCTGACCTACCTTTTACCCCCAGGCGCATCACTTGATTGATATGAATATGAACATGAAGCGTATCTGGTTAACTGCCTGTACTTGCCATCAGATCATCAATACGCCATTCATATCCCAAATATTTAACGGTAGCTACCGAACACCTCATTTGGTATTTTTCACGCGAAAGTGTGGGAAAGACATGAAAAAATGACTTAACAAAAAAATTCAGATCTCTGAAGTGAAATTCTCCTAAAATATGTTTTTTAGTGGAAAACTGTAACCTATTCCCTATAGAGAAAATTACACATTTTATGATACATTTGTTTTATAAACAAATCAGGAATTTTCCACAGGTATGAGACAAGATGGGTATTCCTTGGTGGGACTGATGAGTCGATAGTAGTTACCTGTCTGTTTTTTTATGATAGGGGAGGGGAGACAGGGACCACCCCCACTCCCGATCATTGCCAGCCAGGAGGCACGCTGACCTATAAAGTATTGACCCCGCGTGTCCGCGATGACCTGCACGTGTATCGACGCAGCGCGCGCCCGTCACGTGACGCGTGACGTTATTGTTTTATCCCGGACCCGGCTGACATGCGCACTGCCCCGGTCAGAGGGAAATAACACCAATATTGTAATAACCTGCCAAGGTGAAGTCCCACGGCCTCCAGGTAACCTGATCTCTGTCTCGTTTACGTCTGACTACCCGAGGCCCTCCTCTCTCGACAGTTGCGTTGATATTTTTATACGGTGGATATATGGAGATAGTAACATCCTTGTAGTGTGTATACTGGCGTTTTCTTGCACCCCTGCCCCAAGCAACCTTATCCCAAAACTCAAGGAGGAAAAATAACTAAGTATATGAAGATATATAACCACAAATAAAACTCCTTATCGAAACGAACATGCGTGGGTACAAGTAAACTTGGATTGAGGTAAGGGATTTTTTCTGTGCAATGTGAAAGGCAGCCATCTTTGCTTAGTATCTTCCCTTAAAATGAGAATATTGGTCGATCCAGTAACCATGAAAACGTGGCATTGGACTCGTACCACAAATCCCACATTTTCTGTAATATAGTCATTACCGAACAGCTGTTCCAGCTATCGTACAGTTTACCACCGGTATTGGACGGCGACATGGAAGAACGACACCAAACTGGCAGTAATGATCCAGCGGGTGGCTTTGATCGTTGAGACGTGGGGTGGGAGCAGGTACCGTGGGTGAGACCGCGGCATGGCCGGCGAGTAAACGAGGCATTGTTTTATCCGCGTTATCTGAGGTGAAGCCTCTGAGGAGTGTGTCTGACGGACAGCTCGGCAAGAGAAAGGGCGTCAAACTGAGCAGTCCCCGTCAACACCGTAAGTGTAAACGTCACACTAAGTGTGATCCCCATTAGAGCTGGCGATAAATCTCAGCTGTAAATGTAAGATTATCATGAAACATCACGAAATTTCATATGATTGTTTATATGGCATGAGTTGTCTTCGCGGCATGATATTACGAAGCGGAGCTGAGTGATATATGTAGCCGAAGACAATGAATGGCATATAAACAATTATATGAAATTGAGTGATATTTAGATTTATCCCACCCTGTTACATGTTTTTAACTTCATATGTTACCAGTGGCATATACATATTATATGCCATAACCGTGGCATACAGTTACACCATGTTAAGTCTATGGAGACTTATATGCGGGGTAGGATAAAGTGTAAGAACATCTGTACATGTACTGTTGGATATATACATATACACCAAATCAAAGTAATAAAGCCTCCGTTTTGAGACTATTATTAGATAGGAAGACAGGTAACAATGTCAAGTGGTTGCGGATTGTAGGTGTAACTTGAGCACCGTGAAGAAGTAGGAAAAGTTTAAATTGATTTCATTGTTGGCGTTATCCACTCCACGGAAATGAAAGCAAAGATTCACAATAGTAGATGAGAGCTGGGCAGCTGACGGATTGGGATTAACCTTGAGATGAAACTTTACGTACGTGGTATTTTGGTGTAGTGGATGGAGTGAGTAACGTGGAGACTTCTCGACGTCCTGTGTAAATGGAGGTTTTCTTCAGGCTGGCAAGATCTTAGGTGGGGTGAGGGGCGGATTTTATTCTTTCAACCGGTAAGGAATTTCCCTTATCGCATAGTTTTTTCTGTATAGTTATCTCATCCATAATTCGACAACATATAAAAAAAACGAAAAAGGAAGTAGGTGACTGGCTCTGACTGTGTATATGGCTGGTTGTTTGTATGTGCCCGCTATCGTGTCAGTCCGTGGACGCCCCATGCTGTCACCCCGGCCCGCCGCGCTGCCTTCACCGGCAGATCAAACGGTCCGCCGCCCATCTACCTGTACTCTTTTATGAGGGTGACACCCAAATTAGCGACCCCGCTTAAAACGTGATGGCCCCTCCACGGGTATATGTAGGTGTTTCCATGGTAACTAACGCTAGCGTCGTTATGATTCATGTTGGGGGAAGATGAAGTTATAGGTGAAGCAATGAGAGCAAACACTCCAATTCGCAAAAATAATAATGAAATAAAATCAAGATGGTGGTTTGGGTGTCGTATCTCTCAAACTGATGCTTTAGTGAAGAGAATATCCCCAGCCGGTAGAACGCTTTATATGAATACAGGTTATATACCTTATATTATGTCATTCATTTTTAATATGTCTAATTTTATCAAGCAAGTAACTTGCTCCTGTGAAAAGTAGGAAACCCTTGTAACTGGTACAAACAAACTTTTGAGTTTTTATAAATTCACCACATAGATCAGACTCTAGGGATTATTTTAAGCGCCATAAAGAAGTGCATAAAAATATGTGTTGCCCTAGAAATCAAATGAAGTATAACAATGAGCAATATCAGAGGAATATTTCATGGATGTCCGCGCGGCGTGGTGCGGTTGAAGTAACAGTAAATCCGGGTTAATGTTTCCGGCCTACTACACCGCTGATTGTTGATTTAATAAAGATAAAGCACAAGCAAAAACAAAAACTCCAAATACCTCACCAAAAAACACAGAAAAGGAACTGGGGAAAATACCCCCAATTATGAGCCCGTATTGGGGGACGGGGTGGGGTGTATGTGTGTGAGGGGTGAGTGTGGTGGGTGTCTGCCGGCCCCACTCTTCATAATGGGTGCGGTGCGAAATGGTCGCCGGTGATTGAGAATAATTGGCTTTGTGTGGGCTGCTGCCTGGCCCGGGCGAGGATTTTCCGAGGGGGAAGCATAGCTCTGATCCATAGTAACTGGGTGAATTGTCTGGTATCAGTTACAATGCCGGGGCACCTGGTTGTGATACGAGGCACCCACACTGTGGTGATGGTGGTATACATGCAGGTTTTCTATATGGAAGGATCACCCTCATAAAGCAATAGGTGTCGTGATACCTAATGAGTAGATATGATCAGCTGTGGGCTGCCCGTCAAGATACAGTAAGATCATACCCCGTTATCTGCTGAATTAAAGGTCTTTACCCCTCACCTTGAGGTTATCTTTATATAGAAAAAAAAATACAAAAAGATACAAATGGATGTTGCTGAGATAAGAGCACACACATTGGAGTTTGACTGGTTTATCACTATGCCTTGTCCTGTGTGTGCTGTCCATGACCGGACAACCGCAGACGGAACCCTCGAGCTGGAATTCACCTTTAAATTAGTCACAAACAAAGCCGGCGTGTCACTCTGACAGACAGGTATGCACGTGGGGTGATTACAGGTGGGTGGAGGAGATCCCCTAAAGCACGCACTCACAGTATCTGCTGACAGAGGGGATAGACACCACGCATAGATAAGAGATTTACATCCGTGCCGATAACCCATGCAGCCTAGATCGTGACCCTGCAACGACAGAATCTAAATCACAACTGTATGTTTTTTACTTTAGAGAGACAGTGCAGCAATTACTTTGATTGACCGTTGAAGCTATATCTCTCAGGACACCCCCCCCCCCTCCTTCTCGCCCTTCTCCTCCCAACCCCATGGATCCAAGGAACAATGTATGGTTGGGGGGGGGGGGGGGGCTGGAGCACGTGCTATGCGCACAGAATTCAATGTTTTTGAACATCATATACACCCTTTCTGTATAAACTCGAGGGAACCATATGAATCCAAAGAATCACTATGGAGAACATTACGGGGAGTGGATTGCTCGATCGTAACACATGCTCCGTGACACTGGTGGCTTTGGGTGGTGGGAGAGAAGGGGACGTGGTGGTGTAGGTGGTGGTGGAAACACCTGGGAAAGGAGGCTGAAGTCCGCTAGGTGGGCTTCAGTTTGTGTGTGTACCTTTAGCAGCGGGCTGGTAGCGGCCTGAGTAAATAATACTGTATAGAATTCTGACCCACTAAGCTCCTTGGTAAAGGTGGCTTTGTCAGGGTTGTCAGGCGTCTACCCAGCCCGTCTAGCCGCTCCGCTTTGCCTGCATGAACGGGCGCACCTTTCGCCTTTTTACACATGAAAAAAAAACCGGAGAGAAAAAGGGTAAACGTAACGCGCTAGGATGGTTATAAATATAAAATTTACTATCCGAAGACATCCATTATGTGCTAACATAAACGCTCGGTGGCAATGTGTTTATCGGAATTTTAGTGCAGTTTAAGACACTTAAGTTTTTGCACGTGCCACAGTTTCTAGGATAAGGTTGTTACAGTTTTAAAGAATCTCAAAGTATTTTGTTTTGGTGTGAAGAAATAGGAGATGCGAAGGTTTAGCACGACATACCAGTGCGGCACTCAGTTGTCCGACATGACAAGCAGCCAGTGTCTGGGCTAAGGTGGGCTGAGTTAACCCAATGACTCGCTCCTCAAAGCCAATGATAATTTCACACAATGTTAGAAACTAGTTGTGGACGCCCCATTAGCGACGGACCTCGCTCAACGGTAAATAGTCGAGTTCTACCTGCGCACACTCAGACCAGTGAAACGAGACAGGCACGTACAGGCAAAAACTTCCCAACGAGAGGGAGAAGAGTGATGGTGGTCGGGGAAAGAGGGACTAAATTAGTGAGACTAATAGCGCGTATCGTATTCTTACTTACACGCAGGACACACTAGATAAAGCATGGTGAGATCCATGGGAAAATTCTTAAAAAGTGGGAACGAGATTGGACGGATATCTGATTTTCCAATTCAGATTCCTTATCTTGGCCGCCTCCCTCCCCCCTAAAAGGTAGCACATCAGATTTAAGAATTAAATAAAAGTAGCATTCTCCACGTGATTGTAAGGTATGCATAAATGTTTAAAATGAACAGAAAATAAGGAATAGACCTATTAGTTTTATCGATGGAATTAATCTTGATCTAGGGGGTTATATACACACACAGCGAAGCGTTAATCCTGGTCTAGGCTTTTATATACGGACGTTTAAGACGTTTTTATTTAAGTGTGCCACTTGCACCGATGAACTGATGGAATTTCATTTCCTGTAAAATATTGACTTGCAATTTATTGACTAATCCCTACTTGACATTTCGACACTGAGACAAGGCCGGCAAGACTAAACAGAAAGAGCCTTTCTTAGGGCATGGGCATGTTGTGAGGGTCGAGCAACCTTACATGTGACACTTCTATTGCTATGGCCGTTCCACCTAATGAGATACAAAATCCCTGTCCAAACACCACTCTCACTTCTACACACCACGAGCCCTAGCCAGGGTTGTGTACCCCTTACCCTCCTTCGGAAATGGACCCTTATGTAAGGTTTGCATGGCAATTGAAAAACAAGCCTTTATTGGTCATGGACAAATTAGTGAAGTTGTGATGTGGTTGAGAAACAAAGAAAGTTTGCATTGAGCATTTTCCCCTAATGGGCCTATGGCTTAGCTGTTTTTCAAGGACATGTGGCAGAGAGTGTAGCCATTCCCATAGTGTACACACATAAACACTCTCCTACAGAGGAAGCAAATAGGTCTTCTATGAGATTATATAGGCTTTGACGTGTCACAAGTATAGTGCACTCCAGGGTGAGGCTATTTTTGTATCTGACTTAGAAGACATATGTTCATTAAGGTAGGACGCCATTGACGTAGAGATGTCAGTTTGGGCCATGGAAGAATGAGGAAATATTTTCCATATAGAATTTACTGCCTCAGAGAGACTGACAAAATATGGAGAACTTATTGTTTTGGTCATGGAATGGGGCTGGGGTGTTTTTGGCAAATTTGAGCCACTGTTTTTTTTTTTTTATATTTTTTTTTTATAAGCAGTTTTATTTGTTCTCTTGCATTAATACATCTAGATCTGTAGGTCAAGCACATCTATACTGTAAGTGTCCACTGTTTATTGGTGTGCATGAAGCCTGATTTATTCTCTGATTGTTTTTGCAGAGGGAAAACAAAATCTATAAAATGAAAACAAGAATTTCCTTGAAAAATAGGAAAATTGTCATGTCTAAATTGTCCTATCGCTGCACTGTTTGAAGTATTTCATTTAAGTCACATGTGAACACGATATGCATATATCGGAATCTCCCTTTCATCAGTCGACCGATTCAATCAAATGTTCACAGTTATGGGTCAGATGTCGTCCGTAGTTAGTAACATTTTTTTGCGGAACAGAGTTGAGGTGTTGTGGACTGGGGTTGGTGGGTGGGCGCATCAGAAGTGGGTACAGGGTGGGGCAGCAGGATGGAGGGGCAGGGCGTGTACATCTTCCTGCACACGGATGTCGCCCCCACCCACCAAATACCCCCTGCGTCATCAGACTGATCGACCTTTGATCCAGCCCATAGCTTTTTGATGTCATCCACCGTTCAGGTGTTGGCCACATATAGTCGCAGATCCATTGAACCGTTGACAGGTGTGCCCATGTGTATCGATTGAGACAAGCGCATTTCTATGTGTGTAAAATGCTATTATTGCCGGCGATTCTCGTTGCGATATAAGGGCGTGGAGCTTGTAAGAAGGGATCCTCTGGTAAATTCCCCGATGTCTTTTTAGAGTGGAGGTATTTGGTGCCATTTGTCCTTGTCTCGTGCCATGAACTTTGCGGTGATCATACCCCGCGTGCTACAATGCTCTATTCATCCCAAATTACCTAATGATGGACACTTAATCGGAGATCAGGTCGGGAATGTGTGTAAAATGTTGATGGGGTATAGGGGAAAAAATGGAGATTGTATGGAAAAAATAGTATGAATGGGAAAGGTACAGCTAATCGTTTTACCTGGATACACGCGCAGCATTTTGTTTGGCGGTCCATAGAAATACGAGTAAGCAATCAGAGCTGTATGTGTGCCACAGATCACGCATTATGTACAAGGAGGTGGATAAATGCCGCCCACGATTTTCTCGCAGTTAAAGGAGAATTGATCCGTTATTCGTAAAAGCTGACGTCACGGTCGGTTGATTCAGAGACGCTGGCGGGCGGCCATCTTGGCGTCCGTCCTCCCGGCATGCACCTTGCCAACGGAGCATTATCCTTTAACCCGCAGGGTCCACTTCATCTGGACAGATCTCCCCACTCGCCCCTAAACACTTAGTGGGTTTGTTCTTCGTCCATCCCTTCGCATTTCCTTCGAATTAGCCATTATTTTCAACATAATTGCTCCCTAAAATGCAGTGTGAAATGTATATACCTTGCACACTGCTAGGGATACTCAGTGGAGTTTGGGATTGATGATCTACTGGGTTAAGGAGCCTCATCGGGGAAGGGTTAATACTACTGGCTTACCTGTAGTAGTGACACTGGTCATCCGAGGTCAGTGGGATTTCATTGACTGGTGGATCGATGCTGGGGGGTCAGAGAGTGCAGAAGGTGGTGCTG
This sequence comes from Alentia gelatinosa, assembly GCA_950022655.1. Classification (NCBI taxonomy): domain Eukaryota; kingdom Metazoa; phylum Annelida; class Polychaeta; order Phyllodocida; family Polynoidae; genus Alentia; species Alentia gelatinosa. The sequence continues at coordinate 45,039,624 of OX465586.1, forward strand.
GCCATAGACAGTCAGCATAGTGACCACAAGGATATGAATGACCAGGAGACTCACTGAAATGCCAGCTACCCCTGTCTAACAACCCAAACCTCACACAGAATAAAGGGTGCAGCACCCCTGTGATCCATCATATGCCACCGTGATCGATCGGGCTATTTACCGCGAGGACTGATCTCAATTAAGGCGGGCGCGCCAAGACGGCCAGCGGGATCCGGGCGCCAGGTGAGTACAGTGCCGCCCTCTGTGGTGGGCGTCCGGCGCCGCGTTTTGTCACCAGAGCTGAACGCTCCATGTACATGCTTTCGGTGGCTGTTGACAAGCTGACGGACAGATCCATCGAGATAAGCTCGGTCTGGTCGGGGCACAGTGGCCCGGGAAGCCCCACACAGATACCCGGCCATACCGCAAACATTTAGCCTTAATGGCCGAGGTTTTACGCCTGTGAATAGGCCGGAAAGCCATTATCATTTGTTTGGGTTTCAGATAAAGGGATTCCACGCGTCAAGACCCTGAGTGTTTGTCCCCTTTAAAGATAAACTAGAAATTGGTGAAGGCCTGGCAAGTCCAATATTGTGTTTCGATCAATAGTGAATTCTTCGTGCGAAGGGTATAGCCTCGTGTTAGCTTGGATCATCGCTTCCTTTTGAAGTTTGTTTCTAATGGATGAGAGCATTTGCATTAGAAAATTAATGTTGAGGGATCGAAGCTGGTGGATCTGGGCTCAGATTTGATTACGAACCTTATCTTGGCAGTAAGGGTTTAACATGGTAGAGTGGGAGAGAGAGGGTGACGTTAATCATATGCACACGTCAAAGTTCAAACTAAGGCTACAAATGAAACGGATGAGGAGAGACTTGGAGAATAGATAAAACTGACCTCAGTTCACCCTGTAGTCAAACTCTCTCCCATAGACCAATTTAGGACAGTTTTCTTTTCATTCAACATGTGGAAAAGACATGCCCATTTTCGACTACTTTTGTATATGTATATGGAATATAAATTTATTGTCTTGCTTTCATTGGTGGCTTGGGATAATTAGTCACGACCAAAGGGCATGCATACATACGGATAATCCAAGAATTTATTCCACTATTTACGTGTACTCCACTTTGTGTGATCCTTTATTTCTTTAGTATTAAACTCATCGTAAAAAGCATGGGTGTTACATTCGAATGATAATTTTCAACTTAATGCTCCAGTGAAGGGCTTGTATAATGAATCATATTTCTGTAGTGTCATTCAGCAGAGTGCACTAACATTACTACTTACTACTTATTACCAGCTTTGACTGACTGGACTCTCACGGCTGACAGTGTGGAATCCACTCAGCTCCGAGTAGTCTACACTTTGTGACAAAGTATACAACTCTTGTGGTCCTCTGTGAAGTCGTTGCCCACACCCCTGCTCGCCGGTCAAAGCGCCCGCCTCTCACACCGACAACGCTCCACCGACTCCCCCGACGGATCAAACCCCACCCACCCGCCGCCAGCCAAAGGGCAAAGACTGGGCCGGGCCAGGGATCCGCATGATGAGGATCCGCCCCCTTGGACGGCCTGGTAGGCGCGCGCGGGTGTACTCTTTGAAGATGCTGATCACAGGGAGACTGACCCTGGACCTGTGTAGGTGTGTGTGTGATCCCGCGTGGGTCGCTGAGCGTTGTGGGTCTTCCATCCACTATCCGCTCACCTCAGCTCACACCACGACTCGACTCGCTGAGGTACGCCACCACCACCACCACCACCCCTCCCTCCCTCCCTCCCTCCCTCCCTCCCTCCCTCCCTCCCTCCCTCCCTCCCTCCCTCCCTCCCTCCCTCCCTCCCTCCCTCCCTCCCTCCCTCCCTCCCTCCATCCCTCCCTCCATCCCTCCCTCCATCCCTCCCTCCATCCCTCCATCCCACCATCCTGTTCTCACCTGTCCCGCCAACACAGGTAGGGTAGGGTGAGCACCGCCAGCCGCCGGTGGTGTGAGGACAGCATGGTCCGCATTGATTATCACCTAAAGCTACTCGCTCTTCAGTCACTGCTCATCACAGTGAACTGCTCAGAGATGCTCCAATAGTGAACAACAACGCCTTTACATACCCCCACCCCCTAAAGCACTCATAACAAAGGCGATGATATACAAATGACGCTCTCCTTGGGGATCATAGGGGATGTTGGTGCCATCCGGTGCGCCACATGTACCTTACCCCCTACTCCCGAACCACCCCTGCGGCTGGGGGTTCGATCGTGGAGCAGCTGTGAGTTGGACCAAGGATGGTTGGTTTTTCGCTGCCCGATGCCCTATTACAAACAGTCGCCATGGTTACCTTTGATAGAAGGGATACCTTTGTAATCTGTCACATTCAGCGGCGGTATCAGTTGGCCGAGCCGTCGGGTCAGGGTCGTGTGTTTGTTGTATTCGCTAAAAAACGAGAAAAAAACAGCCCACTTCCCCCCATCATAGTGTTCCTCCAGGGCGTTGGTGACCCAGAGGGGGGTACACAGGTATCAGTACGAGGCCTTTCTATGGTGTTTTTTTAGCCGGATAAGGAATTTCAGTGGCAGGTTATAACTGGTGTGTGTGTTTGTGGCATCCTGGCCTCATTTAGAGGGGGCGTCGAGCGTGCATGCACGTTGGGGAGTACTGCGGGGGCGGGCTGGGGTGGGCATGAGAGGGGTTGTTAAGGGGGGTGTACCCCATGACCCGCTCGGTCGAACGCTCAGCACGGACTGGATGTGAGCTCTGCTCCGTCGGCCTTTGTCACATGCTAACTGCAGTCGTAGTATCCCGGTGAATACATGTGACCTCCAACACCCAGTCTGTAGACATATGTACATATTTCTCCTAGTACCACATACATGTACCTGTACCTGTGCCTACGATGATTGGCGGGGCTTCTGGCCAGCTATAGTGGGATTTGCACAAATATGATCAAGCTGGCAATTCAAAATGAACCGACTTAATACATCTAATTTATCTGATTCTGACACTCGTGGCAGAAATAAGGGTGTTTCTATTTACGTCTTTGTACATGTAGTATACTTTGTTCCACACATAATGAAATTTGTTGTTTGCACGTCAGATATATTCCATGCCCAGTTATTCCGAAAATACAAACAATACATATATCTACTCTTTTCCTGTACCTTCCTTCATGTGAGCTGTCCACCACACAGTGCACCTCCTCCATTTTCCCACTTTCGGTTTTATCATTATTATTGTAATATTCCATACCAACTTTCACTGAACGTCTCTATCCGTGCACCGTCTAGAAACTCTTCAAACCTTTTGTATCTTTGTACCACACGTGACACAGCAAACCCCCTCACAGTACCAGCCTCGCCGGTGTCCGCTTCAGTCACAGTCACCCTGGTATTGTAGCCTAGATTTCTGTCCTTATTATTTGTGGAATACGGTCTCTTTTATAAGTCTACTGTGTGAGGTATGTATACATGATGAAAGAACTTTTGTAGATCAGTGACGATGGTTCTGTCAGTCAAGAAAGGGGGAATCCCTACATTGCCTAAAGCGTTTCCCCTTCATTCCTTTCATTCCACTTTGACTTCACGTAATTGAAGTCACGACTAATTCAATTTTCGCTCTCTCCATCTCTCTTTTAAGCGGGAGGTCGTTGAATATCCACATAATGCAGATTTATATGTACTTTCATAAAAATGAATCTACCATATTTTGGCGCTACAGTACATGTGTAGCATACACATACACAATGTATATAACTACCAAACGAATCATACGTATATGCTGTCGTGTGGTCCAAATGGCCGGAAGACAGAGAGTAGTGGGCAAGGCTACAATCGCATGTCACCCCTTCACCTGGGACTGTGTGTAGGCAGGTCGGGTTCTCAGAGAACACGTTCAACTGGAATGAGACGGGGAACGGTTGCCCTGTGTCTGCCCTCATGACTGTGTGCGAGACGTCTGTGCAGTTTGAGGTCCAAGCACTCGCCAACCCAGCGTGTGTCAGTCTATGGGTCAGCTCGCCCCGTCTTATCGCTGTAATAAGTGTGTATTTATACCTAATTATGTTACTCTCTAATAGGATGTAAGTGGTTGGAGTCCTTCGTTGAAAAACAATATAAGCGGACGTATGGTGGAGTACGTCATTATATATGTATGTGGTAAATCGAGATTGACTTGTTTACTCCTGCCACAAGTGCTCGTTTAAGATAATTCATTTAGAATGTCATTCTCGGTTAAGGTCCGCGAATGATGAATGTGTGTGGACTCATAATTCTTACATATCGGGTATTCATGACTCATATATAGAAATAACCGGGGCTATATTGAAGAAGCACCCGGATTGAGTGTGGTACAGAGCACCGTATTACCCTCTCGTCTTACACGTATGACGTCTTCTCATTTCAGGTGAGAGTCAATAATGGTAACATGTCAAAAAGACGCGCCTATGTTTCAGGTGAGTGGGGTGTATAAATAGGTCGCCGATGCCGTCTCTACCCGGTGGCGGTGTGTGTCTGTGTGTGTTGGGGGGGGGGGGGGGGCTGCCGGCGGTGGGCGTGGCGCGGCGGATGCTATTTAAGCGCATGGCGGGTCGCCGACCCGATCACCGGGGTCTCTTCCGGAAATCCCCGATGTCACGCGGGCGGCTAGGGGGCACTCGGCATCCGGTCCTGCGCTCTCCGACATGGCAGCGTCTCCTGGTGGCGATAGACGCGGAGGAGGGCAGGGGTTGGTTCTTACCTGGCGACACCAGGTGGGTGGGGGAGGGGGGAGGGAGGGCTTTAAACATGAGGGGTGCGGCGTGGTGTGTTACCTCTAAAGAACACCGCCAGGTAATCGTTACAAGGACACCAAGGATGGGGATGGAGCCCCCTCTGATCACTACTCACCGCCCTGGAGGAGTATGAGGGTGGGCGTTAAGGCAGGAGGAGGAGGAGGCCTTGGTGTGGGACTGGTGGAGAAGCTGAGGGGGTCTGGAAGCACCTGTCTATTATTGATAGGTCTTTGATCTCTACAACATTTACCTGTAGCCATACCACCGCCCCACCCCGACCGCCTCGTCGCCGCTATCAGAAGTCGACACCTGGTTGGCATGGTAACCACCGCGATGATGGCATTGGGCGTCGTCATGGTAACGCGACGCCGGGGTGGTTACCTGGAGACGTGGGGAGGGGGTGTCTCGGTGCTCGCCGGGGTCAGGGTGGGGACACGGGGCCGGGTGCCGGCGGGTCGGGCACTGTCACAGTCACGTCGTCTGGGTACTGCCAACTGTCACGACCTCCCAACCCCGAGGAGTACAATACGGGACAACTCGCAGTGAATTCAAAGCATGCGAGATCTCTCCAGATGAGAATTCTTCATGGAAAATGTAAAACGTGATGTGTGTAGGTAAAAGGTCACTCTGAGAGTGAATTAAGAAGGGCCCTCATGGAAGGGCACCAATGATGAATTGGTAACTGTGACCGGTAGCTTGGAGGTTTTTCTGTATATGTTTTCCCAAGTCTGATCTATTTTCACTTTTATATGGACGTCATGAACGATTTTCAAACATACAATATACTATATTTTAGTTTATTGCAAATCCATGGATCTTTTACTTCAATGGCTCAACTATAAGTTAATATAGTGGTAGAAAAGTGGTTAAGATCCATTTTGTGACCCTGCAAGACCCCAGATTGAAGACTCTTTTACCTCTGGGTATTACTCTATATGATTAATAAAAGAGGGAAGAAAGCGCAACGAAAAGAACACTGGCTGAGTCACTTGTGGCGTCTGGTTAGTCCGTTTAACGGAGATAAGTGTCGGCCGCCGATTGTTGGCTCCCGTTCGTTGTCCGCGCTCTTAGCGCTGTTTTCCCCGGACAAAAGACGGGCCGGTGAAATCCATTACTCACGGGTCCGCCGGGCCCTCAGAGGAATTATCCGGCTTGCTGGCCGTGCTCAAAGCGGGCGGCGCGCTGCCGGGCGGGCGGGCCCGGGGGCGGGGCAGGGGGGGCGGAGGTGGGCATGTGTCCAGTACACTAACACCCCGCACCCAGCGGTGGCCGGAACCTGGCCAGATCAGGCAGCCACTCATCGTCCACCTTTTGTCTCCCACGCCTCTGCCTCCAGTGCTCTGTAGTTCCCACGCGCCCGTGTTGAGCTTTTGTTGGTAGTCGCTGTTATCTTTTTGTTTCCGATGACCTTTGTTTTCTGGCATGGTCCTTTGGCCCTTACCCGGCTGCCTGCCCGCACGCCATGCCAACCCTACACTACTACCCTGACCTCGAGGTCGAATGATCAGTTATTTATTAGCCATGGCACTACGCCCCTGTCGACAGACAGATATAGGATTTAGACTGTCTGCGATAACCAGACATAGACAGTAGAGACAGGTTATCATGTGCCAATCAATAAATATATCTATAAGACGAATATTACATCAAAGTGACGACATAGACAGTTCCCCCTCCCCCATTCTTATTGACTGGATCCCTCTAAGAACGTCACAAAGAAACATTCCTGAACAGGATACGGCCTGACGACGCCATGTAATGTGCAGGTTTTATGTCGGGACAGATGGATGCCACCGTGTCTTATTGATTAGTGGGAGTGTCATGTAGTCAGATACCTTTTGAGTCACAGTAATTAAACAGTGAACCAACCCCCTCCTCACACCCCACCTCTACCTACATGCTTCTTCTACAAGAAGACCGTGCATCAGACATGGTGCCGCCGTTAGGACTGACGAGACACAGCATGGAGATGTGTGATCTATATGAACCCGATCCAAAACCATCCTCTCAATTGGTGTGATCAGGTAGTGCTGGTTTTTACCAGAAATATTTCTTTCCAATTCGTCGCGATCGTCATCAAACAAAAAGAGAAATAACCCCCCTCCCCTCCTCCCACAAAAGGGCGTTTCGAGATTCAATAGAACTTCAAACAAATTATGCACATGCGTCGTAGGATTGACTTCCTGTGGGGGCATGTAGCGTCCGGTCACATGAGGTGCGCGCGCAGCCTGTTTTTCGGCCTCGCTTTGAAGTATGTTGGCAGCGGCGCCATGCGGCAGGTCACGACCCCAGCCCGGCGTCGGACTTACTATGATCGGCCAATCACAGGGCCGGATACATGTGAAAACTGGCCGACCGTGGCGCCCTCTTCCCGCACTTATTCGAATATCAATATTTGATGTATTCATTCAGCGCGCTGGGCATGGTGCCGGGTTGCCGGGTCGGGCGGGGAGTGGGCCACGGGGTGGGGTACGGGAACTGAACCCCACTCGTGGTCAATAGGGTATCTTGGGACATAGCCACCGGTTGCAGCTACACAGGTACACGGCAGGTGATACAGTGATTGTTGATATGTATCATGGGGCGAATATCATAATGATATTATGAGATTCCCATACAATACAATACAAGCATGTGAATACTATAACCATATACGTATAAGTATTTCACTTTGTAAACAGATTCGCATATTTATTTGACTGAAATAGAAGAGGATATTCATTAAATTAATATTCTTTATACAAGAGAAAATAGAGCATGCATGCTAACGTATAGGTCAGCGGTCATTCCCGTAAGAGAAAGACATTCCCAACATCATGCAGGTATACCCGTATGGATATGTGTCAAAGTATAGATATGAACATGTGTACATACGTGGATGAATATGTTTATTCACATGTAAACTGAGCCAAGGTTTCCTGGAGGTGCAACTCCCACTCTGTAGTAACTAGTTCATTTGTACAATCATCACATTCATCTGAACCTCTTCAGATATGATATACACTAAATGGTTATAAATACATGTATAATATACGGATATTCCGTTAAGCAGTGTAAGCAAAGCATGGCGTGTCGGCCATGACCAGGCTGTATAAGCATGGACTCGGCTACCTGTACTACGTGTACACAGTGGGCATGTGACAGGAGGACCCGGCCCGCATTGTCCCCTCACCAGTCACAGCTGTCACCGTGCACTTCTCCTTCTACTGACCCCAAACTAACAATAACAAAAAAACATAAATAGTTGAAGTTGATATGATAACACTGAGCGCACAGGATTTCGGCGTGCCAAGCAGTGACATGCAGCAGGGCTCTACCCTATTTATAGACTGGCTTCAGTTTCTGGCGTCTACCCTAATGCCACTCCTCAATATAAAGTTGTCCTTCCAGTCTTCCATATGTCGACATGGTCTTTGATTCTCGTTCTGTGAGCTGGGATCCAGTTAAATTCTCGCCTCACGTGTGTGTTGTATGTTACAGGGACGCCAGGCGAAATGAGCTGCTCACAATATGCTCACACCAGCAACATCTGTTCCCCTCTGTTAACGCTCCTCTACCTTTGTAGTGTCTACGTAGCTGTCTGTTTACTACATTACAGATCTGTTGTGAATGGGAAAAAAACTTTCGTTGTCGTGCAGAATGTGTAGTTTGCTTAGAGAGGGAGAGTCACACATGGACATGCAAATGAAAACTCACTGAGAACTGTAATCGGCAATCAGAGATTTCATTTTCTGTAGGCATTAGTATTGAAAGTAATTATTTTTTGTTGTTGGAGTACTGTAATTTGTGGAGGGTGTTCCTAAATAACTCGGGTCTAATTCGACCTGTCTGTCTGTGCCCAGCCTGCAGACCACCCCATACACTTCACATACTTTACTCTAATGTCTACACAACCAGACGAACCTCACAGTGATCAGCCCTGTCATTTGACATCCCTATGTTTGTTTCCTTTGACTTATAGTAACACAGGTGTTCCTGGGTCATTTGTTGACCTTTTTCACAAGAACGTGTAACACAGGCGATAGTATGAGCCTCGCGAATAAAACAAAGATAGACAATAAAGTGCATCAGCAAATCAGTGTCTTAAAAGTCAAGGATGATTGTATTTGTAGCAATTATCCATTTTTTTTCATCTCCATTAACACTAGCACCAACACCCAGAAACCCTGGGACACACATTTTTCACATTCGTATTTACAAGAATGAATTCATCATCTTAATCATATTTACATGTCAACAGGGTTACCCTGGAGTCTCAAGTGACATAAGTGAACAGGAATAAAAGTATACAAAATCTTAGAAAAAGAACCACTGTGGCACTACGTGTATTTGTCTAGAGTATAGATCACCGACCTCCAGGACTGGCTATTCACCCACAGGACCTCACAGCATCGGCTGGCCAACATTTCTTCAACCGTTCCCTAAAAAATAGCCGAGGTTGTCAGGAAAAGGCGGTTTCCCTTGTCACCTCCCATATCTCCTGGCCTTCAGTGAAATACTGCGCCGGTGGTCGGCCAATAAAACGCCCTGTTAGACCAGGCCAACGTGCCACTTAATCCTCCGCCAGTGCAGAGGCAGAAAAAGAATCTCACGAAAAAAGAGGAAACGTTGGATGTGAAAGGTATAGGCAGCTGCTTAAAGAAACTGCTACATGTGTGAACATTCTTTTCGAGAAGATCACTTTCTGCTTACAACTCATCGCACTTGAGGCTACGGGCTTGGGGCAGTGAACACACTGCGGAGCTTAGTAGTGGTGAGTTATTATAGACTTTCCGAGCGGCGCAGTGTGGGACGGGCAGTGGGACGGGAAGCCATCGTTGCACATGTGGCTTCTGTTTGTGGTCATTGGCGGAGTCTGATGGGCATTCCAGCTGTTTATTGCTGGGCCAAACTTCGGGCAAACCTTCCGTCTCGGATGTCACACACTCCCTCTGCACCCAGAGTTTGATGTTTCCAGACACACTGTCAACACATTCAACAAATGCAATTGCATTCCCTGACATTCAGATTTAGTATAATTAGTTCAGGGAACCTCACTTAATGAATCGCAGGTGGAGTGGCCACGAATCAAGTCAGATTGTAAAATTCATCATTTCAGCTACAAAATATTGCAAACTTACATAATTCGTGTACTCACATAACTGTCAAAGGGTATGTAACCACGGTGTCCACTACCAGTAACTAGACTCGCTACAGTCAGGGAATTAAATTGAAATACATACAGCAACTCGTATCTTTATCTATATGGGAATATGTGATAGTAATTAGACTTGCTAAAGTCAGGAAATCTAGTTGAAATACAGACAGCAACTGGAAGCTGAATGTCTCCTATCTATATGGGGGAAACATGTGACATTTGAGACGAATCTAATGCCAAGCCTGAGAGCGTTAGGCGGCGGTGGTCGTTCGAGCTTCGTGCTCGGTCCGGCATACCAGTGGCTGCGAGCCGTGACTGACTGGTTAGGACTAGAGTTGCTCATTGTAGCCTGTCGCGACAAGCACCCAGGCCAGGCACCCCACGAGCAGGTGCATCAGGAGTCGCTCACGATGTGAGTGTCACACCAAATGTTTTCCTGTATACGACAATTCATCTATGAGTCACCCAGTCAAAATTGTTCATTATACAGCAAGCAAAACCTGGAGGTTATTCCATATGAAAAATATTTGCTCAGTCTTAATCACGATGGTCTTATACACACCTCACGTAGCCACGAGCTTATCGTAATATCAACACGAGTCGTTTTTTATTCAGCTCAGGTACTCATGAGTTTACCGTAATATCAGTACGAGTCGCTCGTTCTTATGCAGCTCACATATTCATAAGTTTACCGTCATGTGACGCTTATTTGTGGAATGTTTGATCCCTGGAGCGTGGTTTGAGTTGCTCTACCTTTGCCCCAGATCTCCCTGTGTTACCGCTGTCCAGACCGTCCAGTTCTCTACTTCAGGGGAAAGTAGTCTTTGATTTACAGTCCGTGGTTCACCTGGTGGGTGGAGACTTGGCGAGCGGGGGCGGTGGTGAGGGTGTGAAACCCATTTAGCCCGTGATAGATGGAGACGCGGGGTGGAGGCGGGCACTCACCCCGCCCCGGATCCGGATCTTACGTCATCGTCGCCGGAGTCCCGGATGGGGTCGCCCGACCGTGTCGTGCTCGTCCGATGAAGCGGGACGGAAGGCGGGCGGTGCCGGGCGGCCCCGTGGAACGTGACGGCACGAAGCCCACCGTGCCCCGCGGCGATGATCAAAGCATTCCCCGTGCCACCAGTCACACCTCAAGACGGCTATCTGGTCTACCCCCTCCAACCTTATCTGTACAACCCCGAGAAGTTCTCCATCTCTCATCCATGTGGTGATGATTATGAGGTTACATGGTACCTCTCGGCACTAAAATTATTAATGTTGATAACGCTGTGTAGGTGAATAGTTAAATATGTTTAATACATTCCCAAGTATAATCTACCATTATCTTAATCCCAAGGAAATTTTCAGGTCAGATTGTCCCCTGTATGGTTTATTAACAACGTAAGAAATTATAGCCAAGCTTCTTATGAATATATGTACCCCGATTCGTGGCAATCTATACCAGTGATAGCGTTTACGGAACTATGTACTAAAGTTTATACTTGTTATATAAATAAAACTTACATAATTACATTTTCTTTACTGACTGAGCACGTTGAATGAACAAGTGGAATGCCAACCTCCTACGACGTGTGGTACAATACATGAATAAAAGTTGCCGTGCTACGGACTTACTTAGTCTTATTACCTGGCTGTGTATGAGCAACAGGAAGCCACGCCGGCTTTAAATGACGAGAAAAGCATATTGTGTCGACGAGGGATAATGACTCAGCCTGTAGAAGCAGGCCGGCGTAAATGCCAGTAAATGCCGGCAAATTATTGAGACGACGTAATCGCGTTCACTTGTGGCGGCGCACGTCCGGCTTGGAGCGGCCGGCGAGGCAGGTTAGCCCTGTTTGTTTGTATGTTGGCTCTGGCTGACCCGGCCCCCTCACAGTCAACACGTTTTAGTCTCCGCCGCCCAGTCTGGACGTGGGGCTTGCAGGTGGCACGGCGGGAGGGCAAACAGACTGGTCGGCGGGGCTCTAGTGACCGGCTGACCAGTGGTCAGTCTGACTCATAGAACTCACTGTGTGCGCCCGATCACTGTGTTTGGAGAGTTATTGAGCCATAATGTCCTTGTTGACATTCCATCATTTATGTTAGGAATCGTTCAGGCTGGGAATTTGATGATAATTGCCGCACACCACATCAAATAGGAAGGATTAACTGTTTGTGTTCCCATCAGTATTTTTTTTTTAATAGGTTTGTGTTACCCCCCCCCCCCCACCTTTTTTTTTATTGGGCTATTTTTGTGTGTATGGCGTTTGAATATCTGTACAAAGTGTAGTTATACTGTGTAGTTTTAATACATCTTTTATCATATAATGGCTGACAAAGAGAATTTATTTGGAGATTGTCATAGCAATGTGTTTGGATGTTGTTGAAGCCCCTCTGAAAACAGATGACAGCACGTGTCACACAGAAAGGCACCAAATATATCACGTGCTCTTAATAAAGAACCTCGAGGCTTCTTATATTGGTGGTATGAGTGGCTCTTAGTAAAATAACACGAGGTGTCGACCACACACCGAGGAGCACAAGCACCTCTCCCTCCGACCCGCCCTCAACTCGCTCCGGTGGCCGTAAAAATAAACCCAACACAGGCTGGGATTGACGCTAAATGGAAACTCGCAGGTCAAGTGCGGACGCGACACGTCGGCACAACAACGTCCCGTATTGTGAGAGCTGCGCCGACTTACGGCCACCTAGCGGCAGAAGGGGCAACTACACGCCGCCACACCAGGAACCTATTTAAAAGTGAAGTCGGCAGAATATGAAATCCACATTTTGCGCGCCCCCGAACAAGGGGGTCGGGGCGCGCTATAATGGAAACACGATGGGTGGAAGCCAGGGGTGGCAGCAGGGGGCGCCAGAAGTTGGCTGTTGCCACCCGCCGATCGCCGGTAATGGTGGCTGACCCGTGATCGATAACGTCATTGGTGATTTATGACGTCACAGTTGTGTGCTATATTAGTGCGCGCGACGCGCTGGTATGTCCCAGTCACAGTGTGCAGCGTCGGGGCCGGCTGCGAGCAGTGACACAGTAACCATGTGTGTGCCGTGTGGTTTACAGTGTTTTTAGTCCACTGCTGGGTGAGGTAATGGTTTACTGTAGTGTTGTGGGTTCTGCTTTTCGATGTTTTGTATCTACGTGAGCAGCTCAGTGGACTACATCATGTAAGTAGCTCAGTGGACTACATCATGTGAGTAGCTCAGTGGACTACATCATGTGAGTAGCTCAGTGGACTACATCATGTGAGTAGCTCAGTTGACTGCTTTAGTGATGTTCACGTTGAGCGCAGTGAGCAGCTCCGAGCGACTCAGGCCTGTCACGGGTCGCCGGGGATGGCCTCACTTCATATATGTTGGCCTACAGGTGTGAGGAGGTCCTTTGATCGCCACCCCGATCCCGACCTCTATGTGCCTGGACTATCCAGGCCACCCCCCGCCCCTATCCCCAATGCAGATTCAATTACACACCTCATCGCGGCGCTCTGAAAACGTCAACGATTTCCCCGCCACAGAAGACACTTAGAGAGGTTTTTGAGAGGAAACTCGCGCTGTGATGTGGCAGGCAGAGACAGGTACACCGCCGCTCCTATTTCCTACATATGGGTTGACAGCAATAGAATTGTCACTCAGCCTTCACAAAAAGCTGGGTTAACGGAGCTCTCTGAGGGGTGACTGCATTACGGGCTTATCCCGCCCGATCGGGTCGACTTTACAGAGCGCCCCGCGCCTCCATTGACGGCCAGTGACGGGCCGCGCGCCGCTCCCAAATGGCGCTCTCTCCGGGCCGCGTGTGGGGGCAGTAACCGGACCCGCTGTCATTGAGGCGCCGCCAGATGCCGATGACTTTTTGATGACGACAGGTGCGTGTCAATGTATGTCCGCTGACGGGAAGAGTGTGCGTATTAGCGCAGGGCGAGCGTTCAGGCCGCTCACAGGAACCATTTATGGCGCTCATAGAGGTGTCTGATCAGGGGCTGTGTCAGGTGGGCCGAGGTCCCGCGCTCCAACGCGCTCACAGTATAGAGCATCCTCCTCGTGCTGTCCAGTCCACTGCTTCTTCCACGACCACCCCCCGCTAACCCATCCAAAGCAATCATGATCCAAATTGTAGTGTCACGGTGAGAGTGGACGGCTTTGTGGCGGATTTTTTTTTATGTGAAGGGTGTATAGTATGAATTCAAAAAGTACTGAAAAAAGCTCATTATTGCAATAATTGCCTTGATGTCACTCTTGCAGCCATGATGATGATGACATCTCATCTTCAGTAAAAGAAGATGACTCGAATCTCCTCAAAGAGAAGTCACAAACCACGGTGCATTTTTGGATGTGTTTATGTATAAGTCGGCTATTACATTATCATGTTAGTAATGATCCAGTAATCTACTAATCTAACGCAGCGCCAAATCCTTTCAGGTACAGAAACAAGATGATAAAAGAGCAACACATTACCAAGTTTTACAAACACAATATACTGACAGAGGCCTATCCCTGATATTCAGTAGCGTTAGGTGGTTTGTGAAGGCTGATACAAGTTTGGTTTGGGGGAACGTTAACTGACCTTGGCCTAACCCCGCCACTACTCTGGAAAAAAAAATGAAAAAGAAATAAAAGATGAAGTCAGCCTGATGACTAGACCGGAGAAAACAGACTGCATCTGTTTTAACCCAGGTTCGTCTCGTAAGACGGAGAGGAGGTTCTAGGTACAGGTAAATCCGCCGCGTGCCATATGGCCCTATGAGGCTCATTGTGAGTGTGAGGCGGGGCTGGCCATCATTAGTGTCAGCGCTGTGGCTGGCTTTGTTAATGAGATGGAACACAAATTGGCCGGGTGAGTTCACGGTGATCCCGCGTGGGGTCGCTGAGCTCGCGGGGCGTCCAGCCCGGAGCAGGGTGGAACTCGTTACCCCTCGTGTTCGTGCCAGGAGACCCAGTGCTCCTCCAGACCAGCCCAGGTGGCCGCTAAATCCGTGTCCAGTTCACGGCATCCAGGGTCAGAGCGTGGGGGTTTTCTTGAAACAGCTTCCGGGTTGGTCCAGAACAGGATGTCCTGAAGTGACATATACTTTATGATAAAGTATATTACATGAACAAAATGTTTAAAGTGAGCGCAAATAAACGAGAAAAGAAAATCAATGAAATATTGATTGATTTTGAGAAAATAATATTGTACGTGAGTAGCCTATTTGAAAATTGATTATCCTTGAAAAATATGAATGATCCCTGTAAATAAGCATCCGAGTAATTCCAGATTGTAATATGCATGAATTATTACCCTAGCTTCGAATGTACCCGCGATTTTAAAATCCTTGGATTTTTCTTATTACAGTATTTGTGTTGTGGGAATTATGTGCATGTAGCAGCTTTGTGATAGCTTCAAAGAATCCAGGTCGCCGAAGGTATGTCATTGACAAGCCCACCCCTGACTCACTGAACACTCACTATAGTCTGACTGACTGATTATCTCACTGACCACTCAGCAGGCTTTGCCACAGAAGCCACACACTTTCAACGCACGTCAAACCATATTGGATTAACTTACTTCAAACGTCACGTATATCTACTGGCCATCAGGGGTGCTGACATGCGGGCAGTTAATGCCTGTGTTGACAGGATCAGCGCCCCCAACACACAGATTACCATGTCGTCATCTAACTATTACCCAGTTTAAACGTAGAAACCGGTAGATGCTGATAAAGAGATACATCTTTATAGGTTTCAAGTATGATTTCAGTTCTTTTGAATTTAGTCACTCAGAGTTCATACAGTTCTACTGCGCATAGCTAACGTAGACGAGTAATGATGGCTACTACCTATTCATGGTCTGTATATAGTTTTAAAAAGGACGAAGCCAGTAATACTTTTGAGCATAGCACCAGAGAAAATTCTATTCACAGGGCATGATGAATTCTGTATGATTTCTATCGATTTCATTGGCTATATTTCATATTGACATGGTGGGCCGTGGTATCTGGGTTAAGCATAAAACCGCCTCACTTAATCATGAAATACAGACTCTTCTCTGTCGTGCACGGAACTTCATGGCAGAAAGGCCATCAGTGTAGGAGTCCGTGTGGTGCGCCATCCATCATACGGGGCCTGCGCCTTCAGCCACCGCCATGTGCACTGTGTTACTTGTCGGCATCCAGGCCTCACGTGGCCCGGCCGCGCATCGCTGAACACACACACCTCAAAACCAAAGAAATCCTCCCGAGATTATTTCCAGGAACACACCCCTGCTGGGCCCGTCAGGCTGGGACAGACATGGTGAGGGTGTTGTTGAGAGGGGTCAGAGACTGTGGTATGGACATGTGGACTTTTCTGACCACTCACTTGGACTCCTGTTGGGATAATCGTCAGTCCAGGTGCTATATACTCAGAGCATCAGATGGGAACAATTTCTCCGGTTTTATTACCTTGGAAATACAGTTAAACTGGGAGGAAATGTATTAGTGCGTCGAGGTGGAAAAGTAATCCACAGCGACATTGGAATGTATGAACGTTGATTGAGATTGATAAGACATGATCCATTTGATTCATTTTCAAACATCACACATTCCATCCGAATGTAGAAAAAAAACACAACCCCAACCGTATTGACTCTTTTTCCTCGTGTATTTCATGAAAAGCGGGGTGTTGGATTGATGGTGATTGTAACTGAGAGGGGAAAAATCTCTGACTAGATAGAGGACACGCATGTGGTAGCTAATCTCTGAAGGTAGGAAAAACTCGGTTTATAAATCTGTCGGCTGAGGACACGGAAGATGGACGGCTTTTCGGTGCAGATAACGCTTGCCTACAGGCGCTGTCGGGCCGCCAATGGAAGTGGTCAAATCAGAGTGACAGATTGGCCAAATCCACGCAAAGATTTATCGGTGTCGAGATCGCCACCCAGCTTATCAATGTGCATGCGCCTACCTTACCTCTCAGTGGCGCCTCCTGGTGGTGTGCAGGGATAATCCAGTGTGCAAATGGGTTATACCTGGGACTACTTGAAATGTGTTGACTGCCTACTATAACATTAATTCACTGGATTTAGATTATGAAATATATTGATATACCTCCTCGAGAACGCTAACCGCCTCGTGGATATTGAGATTAATCTCAGCAGCTGCGATTATTCAATTAGATATATAGATTAATGATGATGTGTCTTGAATGAGGCATGTTATGCACCTTTAGCACACCTGATATGCATACGCCTCTTATCTGGTTATCATGCAGATAGACTCTACCATCTATCAGTATTTGGTTGGGAAGGCATTATTTCTAGTTCAGAGGATCACTATTGGGTGGCGTCTGGTTCAATTTGTGGTTGCTCATCATGCTTGACACTGATATAATGACAAATCTGATGAAAAATAAACTACATGCAATCGTATATACGTATACTCCTCCAAAAAGCCATAGACCGTGTTATGAGCTATACGCAACACTTTGACAAATGGCGACAGTGGCGCGCTCCAGCGGCAATCAACATAGACCACATATAGTCCCGAGCAAAGTAGGCCCCTATCAGGCTCTGCGTAGGATTATTTAATAAGCCGGCCGCATGATGAAAGCGGCGATAGAGGATGATGGCGGGAGGGACGCTGTGATGAGAGGGCCGGGGTGTATGTAAACGCATACCGACAGTGATAGCTGTGACGGCCTCCCCGGGGTACTTACAGCCAGGGCCGCTAGGGGGCCAAAGGGTGCCGCCTGGTGGCCATACGGAGAACGACCCGACGACAGCAGCGCCCCCAACCTGTCAGCAGCCGGCTGCCGTGACGTATGACGTCACCCAACTTAATGGCGTTTTGGCGAGGTTAGAGTGTCTCTCTGACTTTGTGGTCACGTGGTTCAGTCTCCGTTGTCAAGGCAACAGTACCGGACCATCACATTGCTGCCCTAAAAAAAGATAAGCTTATTGAGGTCACTTCTCGCAGTCTCAATCTCCATCCCACTCCCACCACATCTCCCCATTAAAAAAATAATTGTGGGGAGTCGGTGAGAAGGGAAAAGAATCATTGGGGGCGGGGGGGGGGGGGGGGGGGGGGTCCTGAACAATGAAGCAGTCTAAAGTTCTTTGCGATGTTTGGTATTTGAAAAGTATAAAGATGTTTGGTATTTGAAAAAGTGAAGTAGGTTGAGCATATTTGTTCCTGTCGATTGTTTGATGTCTGCGGGCATCCTCAGCATACATGAGAGTGGAGATGATCGCACAGTTGCTCCGTTACGAGAGCATAATGCTGTGTGTTTTAGTCTATTTTGGGGTTTTTGGTTCGGCTCCTCGCTCCTGCCGTCTGTGTATGTCGCACCTCGTCTGTCCGTGACGTCAGAGGTCGGAGAGGCGGGGCGTTAAAACAAGGCGAGCCTGTCTCAAAAATCTCATTTTATATTTCATGCACATCCAACATGGCGCACTGCCCCGCCATGTCGCCGTGAAGAGGCGCGAAGTAACACCCAGCAGCCAGCATAGAGTACAATAACAATCATTAAAAAAATATTCAAAACAAAAAGTAAAGAAGGTAGCAGCAGCAGCCACAAACATACATGCTTCCTTGACACACGCAAACACTTCTATGTGAACTGTTTGGTTTCTCTGCCAAGAATCTGTCCAAGATTGCCAGGTATGCATTCATGGGGATTTCTCAGATCAAATGGTGCCTGACCTCAGTAGGAATATCTTCACTGGAGTCGGCTGTCTCCTTCTCCTACTTGAAGCAGTGATCCGGCGAAAATACCGCAGTTGAAAGAGAGCTTTAGGCGATGATGCAAATGTGTAAGAGCTTAGTCCTCCTGCAAAAAACACCCCAAAAAAACAAGGGCTGGTGTTTTCTAGTATGATAGAACATTCTTTCCGAAAGAGAATTATTCGGTTCGCAAGCATGTACATAATTATACATAACTATACCCGGCCGTTAAAAGAGAGATTGTCATACCAACGCAGTGAAGCATGGGTTTGATATTGAAAAGTAGTTCCCCGCAATCCGTTATGCACAATAAACTACGTGTCAACACCAATTTTGATTCGGTTGAATTATCCTATATTTCTTTGTTGAAAAATTCCAACGTATCTTTTTTTTCTTCGACGCTATCTTCTGTTGTCATGATACTTTCTGTCTGAGCATGACACAGTACAGGGGAGGTGGTGGTTGGGGGTCGTGAATGTTAACAACTACAGAAATGTATGAATAAAGCTTAGGCACTGATAGCGAAACCAGCTACGATACGTATAGAAACAGCTAATACCTGAATTCGGTAATTTATGAAAAATAGATAGCTCCTTCCTAATTTACCACTAATGGAATTCTTATTGCTTTGCCAATATACATGTACTGAAGTTGCTTAACGCGAAAATCCATGATATTCATAATGCAAGACATCCCATCTTTCTCATGTATAACATGAACGCATACCCAGTGGCCACTTTATGAGTCAGGACTCGCTTTCGCAACCTTGTACATACATATACATGTACGACACATTCTGATCATATTGACTGTGTGTACTTTCACTGAATCATGTAGAATTGAGTCCTGTGAACCTAGGTTACTGCCATCGTCCTAAGATTATGGAATGATTTTAGTTTAGCTATGCTTTTGTCATGACACTTTAAAACAAAGAAAGGAATTACCATTGTTTTATTTCTCAGGGGCAAGGTGGTTATATTAGAGGGCAGGTTGTAATAGATGGGAAGAAAGTGGCTTGGGACTTAAACTAGGTTCCAGACAGTAGTGGATCATTTTGGCGTTTG
Source organism: Alentia gelatinosa (assembly GCA_950022655.1). NCBI lineage: Eukaryota > Metazoa > Annelida > Polychaeta > Phyllodocida > Polynoidae > Alentia > Alentia gelatinosa. Next base: position 45,059,233 of record OX465586.1, read on the forward strand.
ACAGCGGGGATGAGTACGGCGTTGGAAGCCTGCCCTGCCATCATCGCGATAGGATCTCTGATTACCTCGTCTAATCACGGCCCATGTAGCTACAACAGATTGCACCGAGTCTGATAAGACGATCCATGCGTCTCTGTCTTGGAAAAACGAATGTGGACCAACGTCTAATACATAAATGTGATCTCAGTATCACTGGCCCCGTAGGTTGGCTGTTATTAGGAACCGCGCAGGCACTAATAATACATAAGTCAGGTAGCCCTTATAGAAGAATTCCGCCCCTGGAAAAGATAATGACGGATCCACACTACAGTATCTGATCGGATGTGAGATATTATTAGCTGTGTACCCGAGCTAAATGTATTCCCAACTTTGCCAGGTCGAAGGGGCTGACAAGAGGATTGCTGTCTTTTTTCACCTGGGAGAAATCAAAAACTGGCTTTATAGATTATACAAAATTGTACCTGATATTGATAACGACCTTCGACCTGGACTGCAAACCCGTGCTCACTTGTAGAAATAAATACCTTAGACAAAACCACTGACGCACACCCATATAACCTGAAAGCCAATTGATGTCTATGGAGATGCAGTTTGAAAATTGCCTCCCAGTATGTTCTGTATTTATTAGGGTGTTTTCTCTATGATCACGTCAAAGATATGTCAGTCACGTTGGAACAGCAGCCTTCAAAGTCGTAGTGGGCTGAGAACGGGTCACTTTGTACCAATGCGTCAAAATAATGACATCCGAGGTCAGATGTCTAGTACTTTGGTACTTTGTGCAAGTCATTAGTTAAATACGTTCCTGATATTAGGTCTTTTTTCAGCATTGGCTGATGCGTATACTATAAAAATGTTTGTTGAAAAGTTCCACATAAAACCAGACAAGCTGATTTAAGGTATAAATGATTTATTGGGGATAAAGTTATATCAAGATAGTGGACAGTTGGGTTGGATAAAAAATGTTTCTGTATTAAGTATTTCGTCTGATGAGGCTCAGATTTACAACGCATGTTCAGGAGTGGGGAAGATTGGCTTGATTCATAGCAATTTTCATCATTAAACACGAGTGAAAAAATACTTAATGCTAGTAAGTTTACAAAGCGATGTTTTTGCAAGAAAAGAATGGAAAAGCAAACTTTGTATATATACCGTAACGGGCAGTCAAGTAGGAGGATGGGCGACTAGAACAAGCCAGACTTTTGTTAGTCTAGCTGGCCCTTCACTTACTCCGGACTCGACGTTTTAAAAAGGCGCCAAGGGGAATCAGAGAAAAATGTCGTCTGGAATATGAGAGGCAGCAACCATGGCTTGTGTGAAATGTGAGAAGAAATGACGCTGGATCAAAGACGAGGAGCGTGTTCATATCTACACGCGCGCTACAAAAAATAGTAAGAAAAACAAACAAAAAGCTAGGTATCATAAAACACACAAAGACACTGGGGCTTTTAGGTAGTATCGAAATAAAAATATCTTCTCAGAATGTGGTCAATGTATTCTGGAGTTTTCCCTTCCAGTCCAAAACACAAGCCACACACTATGAAGAAGACGTCATTTTTTTATTTTGATTCCTAAGAGGGTTTTTTTTTTGCGATTCCAAATGTTGGTTTTTCTTTGTTCAGACTTGCTGCCACGTCTATGGTTTAAGATCTCTATCGCCTGCTTCATATACAGACACACTCTGCTGGCTATTCCCCTTTATAAGGAAAACTAAATCTTAGACAAGCCAGTGAAGAAGAACAGATAGAATGTGACAAGATTGTTTTCCTCACGTTATTATTGCTATTGCCGGTTATCGTGTGACTCAATCCGGTCAGATAGTTGTTCAGCAACCAGCTGTTTATCAGAGACCGTTCACCGCCTGCCAGGTCCAACGTAACCACTAAGAAATCTGCCCTCATTTCTCTACCTCATGCCCATTGTATACCCTGTGTGTACTCTGGGGGGTAGATAGTAGCACATATTACCTCTCACCAGTTTACAGATAAGACGCCCTTGCAAAGCGTCGCTATCGGGGCTACTGTCAGACAACAGTGGGGGAGTAAGCAGTGGCTTCTCAGGTGGCTTCGCTCAGTGACGTTCAGTTATGGGTGATATGTGAGAGCGCGCCCTGCACGGGAAGCCTATCCCTCCCACGGGACGGCAGGTGCCGATAGGGCGTGACCGAGGGGCCTCGTCTGTGTTGTGACAGGTGGTGTCTGTCCAATCTAGAAGGACTGGCGAAAATGGTAGCATTTCCATCGTCGATGGAGAAGTATGATCTGACAGAAAGCAAAAGTCAGTTGAAATTTGATGTATACAGGGATGCAAGTTTTCCAACAAATGCCGGAATTCCGACAGTTCCATATGGATATACTTCTATGTATTGGTTCGTAGCCATTTCTGTTTCAAAATAATATTATAAATGATTCTTCATTATAAGCGTTTTATATTCGGATTTATTTCCTCAGTCCCGACTTTGATCCCTGTGAATATATTCTAAACAATTTAGATTTAGGATGAACATAATTGAAAGCCCACTCCTGTCTCTCTCTATTTACCAGACCCCTAACAAATATTTCTTGAAGCATAATTTAATGCATTTCGGAGAAGATATGTCTCTCTGTTTTGTGGACACAAATTTAACTTCATAATTTTTCCTGCAGATAGTTTACATTGCCACTATCGAGTCTGACCTTTCATCGTTTATATAACCTCTTTTGCTTCCCGAGGCTTGTACTGTCGAAATAACATTAAGTGATATTAAGAGAGTTTAATCAGGATCTCTAATATCTGAGAATACACATCTATCTAACTCACCGTGAACTCCTCATATACCCCTGAGGCCAACAGTCCCGGATCTTCACCCCCTCCCAAACCAGCCCGTGGATTGATAAGAGAATATATTAATTAATTGATAAAAAGAAAAAGAGAAGAAAACAATACAGACAGGAAGCACAGATTATGGGTGCGTCACGGTTCATGTTGGATGGGAGGGGGCTACAGGTTAATAATTGGCTAATTGTTTTAGGTGCTTATCTTTAATTAGTGTGATTAGACTGGCGGGCCAGGATGACTCCGCTTCGGGCTCTTCATCCCCGGGAGGCAGACAACTGTGTATTTTTGTGTGCAAGACTTTATCTTTATTGTGACCGTCATGAGCTGCAAGTGTCCGACAAGACAAACCAGGTCTGACGTGGGGTGATTTATGCTTTATTTACCCCTCACCAGGAAGGGGTGCGGAACACGACATAGGTGGAGTTGTAAACAAGGCAGTGGTCTCCTCGTATGCATTGTGTGAGCAGAGTGACTTCCATTTATGTTCATTTGCCTAGCGCTATAGTCCTAGCCGCAGGACAGTCATTGAGTTCACATAGTGAGCTCTATCTCGTTGGTTCTATAGGACCTTTAGACTAATTGTATATCCGTGTAAGACCAATGCTTGTTTATTGTTATTGTTATTATATAAGGCGTTTACGGAGTCTTGAAGGATCCTCATCATTCAAACACTATTTGTATCTCGTGCTTCACACGGACATGTGAGTGAGAGTTTGTGTGGTGTTGGGAGCCGTGTATATCATAAGGTTGTACATGTACATGTACATGCTTCTCTGCAAACTTTCCCAGAATGCAGCAACATGGGTGACTTGGGCGGCACTGAAATTCACAGCGCTATGAGCGATAACAAAAGGCGTGGAGATTTTAGCATAAATTCGTAATAGTTCAAATATTTCAACCTGAAAAAATAATGAAGACCGTCGTCTATGCACGCAAGGATGGACATACTTCCTTAGTCTCCACTTCCCCGCCCTTTTACCTGTATATATATACGGGCCACTAAAATATACCCCGAAAACCCCACAAAACTGCCACAAAAATTGAAACAATCACCTATACAAATGCTTGCCTGCCGGCACGCCTGACGTAAGATGTCTAAATGACCATTATTAAACGGGATAGGAATCCACGTGCGAGGTTGGGTATTTCCCTAGCTCAGTGGCGCCCTGCCCTGGAGCAAACCGTGCGGGCGCCTGCGGCAGGGCGGGCGCCTGGCGGTAGGCGGTGGGCGTGTGGGCAGTGGGTGGCGTATGGAGAACAGTGGGCGGCGGACAATAGGTGGCCGACAGAGGTTTGCTTGGTTTGGGCCAACAACAGGTCGCTGGTTCCGTGTACCTGTGGGCTATGGCAGGCGTGATGTAACCACCGATCGACAAGGGATACTGTAATGGTGCCAGCCCCGAAGGGCAAGTTGCTTTGAAATGTCAGCTCAAACATAATGAAGCTTTAAATGGAAACTAGTTGCCCTGAATACTTGCCAGGTTAGTTGTGTCATGTTTGATGTCACTCATTTTGTTAGTGCCCACCCAACTCACTTAATTGAAGTTATACATTCGAATCATCTATACTGACTCGAACGAAGTATTAGTAGAAATAATACACAATGATAATGCTACAAAGTATCGATAGAAACGTGTATATTATATGAGTAAAATCCCCCAAATTAACGCTTACATTTTGATGGTACTGTCAAATTATGCGTCGCGGGAGCACACAAATGGATGGTTGCAGCGAGACATTAACATCCGGTGGGGATTTATAATCAGGTAATCCTGGGAAATCCTAGTTAATCCGGTGAGGTAACGCGTTGTAGGTAGGTGGACCCGTGATAGTGTGCTCCTAGTCTGTGTACCCCCCCCCCCCCCCCTCTATGGCAGCTCCGTACGTCTGGCCTGATGGACCCTGGCCACACCTGTCCAGTCCTTAATGAGATGAGGAGGGTGCTAATAAAGCTGATGACCACCAGAAATAATCAATTAATCACTTTATGAGCACGTATTAGTACACAACAATCGAGATACCTGCTGAGACCTTGTTCTGGTTAGTGTTGTTCTGTCAGTCAATCATATATGATATTGACTACACTATACATCTTGTTTTGAATAGGACTTGGATTTTCATTTCGCATCCCTTTGATACGAAATATGATGTGTTATAATTAGGTTTTTTTTAATATTTCATATGTTTCGCTTTATTAATGTAAGAACACGTAGTTCAAATTTGATGTATTACTACTAGCATTGCCTATGGCGATGATGTGACATCTCTTGTCTAAAATACCTGCCTAGAATGACTTTAGTTTATGGGAAAACTGACCACATCAACATGAATTAGTGTTGATTAATTCGCCAGGATCCGTTAGTGGAGACAATTAGTTTCTTTTTCTGCACGTGTTCCCCACAGGTTCCTGAATAGTTTTCATGGAATAAGACCATGCTTCGCGGTAGCATGTGCCTTGCTTGAATATGAATCTCCGTTTGATGCATGGTCCATTCTTCGACATTGATATAATACACTACATTGTTCTCACTCGCCGTAAGCCAAACATTCCAAGCCGCAGAAATCAGTCTTCAGCGTGAAAACAAGGCCATAACTATGTCAGACAACTATGTGGAATGTTCACTTGGTGAAGTAAGTCTCTATGAAGGTGTCCATATTCAGTATTGACCTGTGGCATAAAAGGCATGCCAGTCCGTTGGTCTGCACGCCCCCCACCCGCAACACACCTCCCACAATATACCTCAGCTGTAGACGGAGGTAGGTAGACCAGACCTCAAGTCTGAACCTGTCCACTTTGCACACCACCTGTCGCTGTATGGATATCGCTCCATATGATGATTATATATAAACCGTGGTTGATATACCTTTACACCTTATCTCGTTACTAAACATATCAAATTATAGTACTCGTGTGGGAGTAGCAGAACTAAAACATCCCTGTGCTATGATCATGTGTTACAGTGACAAGTCGCTATTTGATTTGAAGAGATTGGTGGTAAAATGGTCAGTTCTGGATGTTGGTATATTAATCAACCCACATGTAGACATATCTCGGAGTTATGACAATCAGCCTGCCCATAATTTACTCACAGCGAAGTTTAATTGGTCTAATTACAGACGTGATCCCCCTGGTGGTAGCTGACTCGGGGAACCGCCGATCAATTAAAATGCCATACCTGAGTGCGTGGTTGCGCTTAGATGATTTTATGTCTCTCATCTATTTCTCATAGATTCTACATGACGAGCCAAATTGTCCGATATACATGTCTCTGTGATACTATCAAGAGACGTCACGAGTTTGAGTCTGAGTTTATTTATGCCACGCATTTTGTTGGCTCCATAATTTCACGAGTCGAAGACGAGTGACATTACAGAGCCAACAAAATGAGTGGCATAAATAAGCTCAAACTAAAACGAGTGGCGTCTAGATTTTATCCTACCCTGTTCCTATATTTTTTCAGTATCAGAAAGTAGTGGCATAAACAACACTTTATGTCACACCCGTGACATAAACAAATCCCATGTTAAGTCTATGGCGTTTTTTATTAGGGGTAGGATAAATGCATGTACGTAGAGTAGAGCTGGGTCGCTGCTGGATCTCTGGTTTAACTGGTGGGGAGTGGTAATGGGTGCCAGGGATCCCGAGTGGGGTGATTGGCTCGTCGCTCTGGTTACGGACTTAGTTACTTATACCTACAGATTAAGGATGTATAAATTATAGGCCACACTGCCAAGTCCATACATTTAGCAGTGACTGGTAAGAAGAATAACCCCATTTGATCATTTGGAGATGATAAAGGAGTACCATGCTGATGTGTAGACATAAATGAACGGATGTGCGGTCAAGAATGTGACAAAAAGTGCGGAATCTAGGATAGCGACGCATAATCGCTCTTCTAACTAGAGTAATAGATGGATATACGTGATCGTTATCTAGAGCCTATTAACATACGATGTAATGATATTGTGGTCAGTAATGAGTGGTGAATACTGTCGTAGCTACAGGATATAGATTATAATGGCCTTTCGTTCCTTCCTTGCCCCTATGGTATATATTTTCTCGTCCTCTTTCTTCTCTTCTCAATATTTTTTCCCAGTTTCTTTCCCTGCTCCTCCACTCTTCCTATTATGCCTCTTTTCTTCCTGCAAGGTCCCGGTCTTACATAAATAGAAAAGAGGCATGATGTACAGTGAAGAACAGTACACAAGGAAAGTTTGCTTCGTTCACATCCCCGTCTTAATCTTTGGTTACCAACCCCTATTCAGCGTTATTTTACCTCTGCTGTAACACCGTGTGCTGTCACTCAGGACACTGGCCACGCCCACTGAGAGGATAACAGGGCATTTCATAGAGGGACAGGTAGGTGCTTACCTGCCTGTCGGCCGGCGAGCTGTGTGATCCCATCTCCATACACAGGGCTGTGTTGGTGAATGTGGGAGGCGGTGAGATGAGGGTAGTGATTATCACCTCATTCTTCATCCGTGTGAATATCAACCGTCACAAAATAAAAACACGGTCATTAAGGGACTAGAGAAACTTAAATATGGAGTGACTCATGATGATCATGGAGGATATGCGGTGTAGTATGATTAGTTAATGAACCGTGAAGACACGACCTCACGTGAGAAATCATCTCCTGGAGTCAGCCTGCCATCGCCTCTCCCCACACACCCCGCACAGCCGACGATAGCTTATTACTGTAACTGTCATAAGGCGTGACTGTGGGGCACAGCCCACCCCCTTTCTACGCCTACGAGGCACGCCCTAACATGGGAGTAATAATTGGCCGGAGCAGACCCCGTGCTCTGTGTGTCAGACATGATGTATTGTGTGATGCACGTCCGTGACAGGCCAGTGACGACAACATTGTACTCCTAATCAGATGTGTGACTGGTTCTCCAAAACGGAATTCGTTATCCAGCGGTAAATTGCAAAATGTTGCCCCATGTGTAATAACTAAGTGCAGAGATGGCAGTTCTCCTATTGTCCAATGAAATCCTTGTTTTTCATTTCAGTTAAATACATTTTTTTCTTGTATATAACTTGGGTCTCATCCACACCAATAAACAGTGGATCAAACCTCATTACACACCCTAACCCCATTCCATGGTGAACAACGTTCCATTTTTCTCAGTCTCTGTGAGGCAGTGAATTCCACACGAAAAATATTTCCTCTTTCTTTATGTCCCAACTGACATCCCTGTAAATGTCAAGTGAATCAATCTGTTCATTTATTATCGTGACGCCGTGAGTATATATATATATATATATATATATATATATATATATATATATATATATATATATATATATATATATATATATATATATATATATATATATACATACGTGGGTGAAAGGCGCCATAAAGAAAGAATATTTATCAATTTGACATTCACTTAATCTTCTCCGAATGTTTGTACAATGTTGAACAAATCCCATTGATCCTAACTTGCATCTCTTTGAGAAATGGCGACTGTAAGTCAATACATGTACATTTAAGTACAAAATGTATACCTATGATAAATGCTTTATTTGCTTATATTGTCAGTGAAACGATTATTGACTTGGAAATGAATGCTTGTGCTGAGCAGTTTATTTGAAAAGAACTATTCTTGTGTGTTCCTATGTTTAACAACCTATTTTTTGTCACGTTTCAGGTGAGCTTACGAGGCTTTCAGTCCGTTAAAACGGGGTCTTGGCGAAGGAAGGTAGGCGCGGCAAACATTCTGTGAATAGTTCACGTGTTGTAGCAAATCAATTAACAAAGTGCACACGTCAACGTGGAGGGATTCTTCCGGGCCCAAAGCTTCACAAAGACAAGAATTGATTTAGCACCTGTAAAAAATGTTCAAAAGGGGAATTCCGTCAGAGGTTGAGGTTGTTTTTTATATTTGTTACCATAAGATATATCACCTTATTTCTTACAAATTGTTCAGTGGAATGCCGCGGAGTTTGGTTATAAAGGACAACGGCGAGATTCCTTTGAAAGTTGTGCGCTGGTTACATAGTTGTGTGTACTTACTAAGCCGGTGACCACTCTTTACGACGAGGAGCGAAATAAAAAAAATTAAAGCGGAGAGGACAGACAATATAATAAGCACTAGGTAAAGGCTTGCGATATAAACCACCCCTAGACGTCATATCAGCATGGGTCTGCCACATACCTGTCAGTATGGGTGTGACAGTGTAATAGCCCTCATACCGTTATTGGTGAATGTCACCAATAGGGCTAACATTTGGAGCTCAAAAATAAGAAAGGGTTATTGGTCTTGGTATATAAAAAGGCATTGCTAAATAAGTAGAATTTAATTTAGAGAATATTGAGAATCATTATCATCGAAAAAAATATATATCCGCAAAAGTAATTGAAATCGCACGAGTCTTAAACACCACAATGGATTCAAGCATCATTTATCCCAGGGGAACAAAAATATCAGACGTGTAACATTTTAAAAAAGCGCTTGTGTTAGCCAGATTAGTGCCATTGCTGTTTAGTAGATTGGACTCATCCTCTTTTCGTCTTTGTAACGCCTTCTGCTAAATTCGCTGTATGTGTTTCTACTCGTGCCCATGCACAGACTTAGTGAAGGTATTGACCCAGTGACCCGCCCTGTGATCCGTGTGTGTGTAGAGGAGCCGGGGGTGAGGCAGACACTTTTCTATGATTGATGCACAGGTAACACCCGACCCTTCACCAATCCCGACAAATAACGCCCCCGCACCTCCGTCAGTAACTCCCAGCACTGTGAGTGGAGAGAAGAGAGAGAAAAACAATTCATAGAAGAAAGGGAAAGTGTCGCCTTGCTCCTCATTCTGGATTTGGACTGGGGAGGTATGCACCCAGTGACCCTCGGTCCTCCATATACTTACCTGCCTTACTTATCAGCCGTACCAGGTACGACGTGACGAACGTCTCGACTGTGACGTAACCGGCGTTCAGAGGGCAACTACCCCACGTCACGTGTGACGTCACGTCGCAAGGCAGATCGGGTTATGGTTGCAGGTCGTCACTGTGTCACTAACGAGACAGGCATAGCTTTGATGGTTGACTTAGAAGATCCTACATTGAGTACATGACGTTGTGTCAGCGTCACATGCATGACGTCAGACAAACGTCAAGTATATAAAGTAGTATTGACGTCACGCTGACAGCGGCGGCTGGGACGGGGTTCAATAATGACAACGAAATGACGATGACTTTTGATAAACTCAACAAACTCGAGGCGGGCTATATCTTACTGGTCAATAGAGTCGTGATTCAATAATGGATTAGCACATGAAGCCCAACGTCAAACCCACCCCCCTAAAGCTCTAATTGGCCGCCTACGTGCCCCTGGTCCTAAGTATTTAGTTCAACACGGCGGTCAGCAGACGCGCTCCTAAGCACTCATATGTTTGGGGTCCTGGGTGGGCTTGTTTTGTGTTGCAGAACACCACCCCGGAGGCAGGCCCCTGGTGGCGAGGAATGTCGAGCCGGAAGACTGGTGCCCCTCTGCATAGAGACGGCCCCTGGCTTGTCGAGCCAGCCGGGCCCGGTGTCGGCCAAGTCCCGATGAATCGACTAATCCGCACGGCAAACACGGACTCAGCGTCGAGGGCCGAGCAAACGGAACGGACAAGTTGGCCGTAAAAAGAGGGGGAGATAGGTTTGCTGTTTGGGGCAGGGTTAGACTCAGGTACCGGCCGTTTGGGGGCGATGCGGTGAGCCCACCTAACTGCTGTCTGTAGATACATCGCCAGGACGTGTTTGCGTAGAAAACGATTCCTGTGGTTCAGTGCGCAATGTACATGTAAGTTATATGGTCATATTTGAGCAAGTTAGGTCTTTTTTATGTGGTTGTATACTAGATAGACGTCCCTCTGTTCACATGACATATAGACATCAGTCCTGTAGGGTTAGCATCTCTCAACCCTCGCCCCTCTCTCTCACCCCAGTATTTGTCGCAGTACGTCTGCGGGCGTCTGACGTCACACCTTGGCTGCCGATGTTACCGGACCCGGAAAACACGTCAGAGGTCAAGGACGTACACCTAGTCGTACCTGTCCCCTCTACCAGGGGGCAGGCATCTTCACTGGGCATGCGCAATGTGACGCATGCGCCTGAGTTGCGAGCTCTCACGCCGTGATATCTTCATAAACCTGCTTCCATGCAAGGCCGAGATAGCTTTGGTGCATAATATTAAATGATAACTCCAGACTGAAGTTTGATAATTGCTCTCATCCCAACCACTTCGTTTAACTATGTTAATTTTAACAATTATTGGTAAAAAAACTAATTTATTCTCCAAGTCCCTCTGGAATGAAGTATGATATATAGCAGATTATTATCTATGAGCCGTCGCAACTGAAGTAGTACATGTACATTCATTGTGCACACGATACTTACTATTTAATCTGATATCTTCCCAAACTGTGCGTGCTTTCAGATACTAATATACCTCTAGTTAAGAGAGTTCGTGTCAGGCACACATACACAAGCAGACAGTGTTGAATGTGAATTTACAGAATGACACTAATTCAGTAAAAGCGAAATTTGCGACAGTCACATAAGGTCACCTTGTGAGACAGTTAATCTATCATTCATGGATGTCTGACATGTACATTTCCCCTTGTGACGTCACTTGTCATAAGTTTATCTAGGAGCGTCTGGAGCAGAGGCAGATAAGAGTTTTCTGCGGAGGTTTCCACCTTCAAGAACTCACCATCACACTCCCACCACAGTCTTACCATCAAGACACGCCCACGCAATGCTAAACTTAGCACACCCAGGGAAAAATAGCATGGCTGCGATCTCCAGAAAAACAAAGAAACAGTAACTGACAATGGACATCCGGTTTTTAGACAGGCGTCCCATGATGCATTGCACGTGACGTCAACAAGTTGATATCTACCAATCAATAGCATTAGTCGGCTGTGTGGTTCTCGTGGTCTGTGGTTGAAACTTTTAAACAGTGCACCAATCACTTTCCTGTCAGTCTACGCCATGGTCCATTGACCAAAGCAGCTATTCGTGGATTTCATCAACGTCCACGCCATCTAGTGGACTGGGCGGCACTGCTCTTTGACCACACAAGGATAGAACCAATGGGTCGCATGGCAGAGTGGTTTATCGAATATTCGATATTCTGTTCGGTAGTCTGGATGGTGAATTAGAATCTGTAGCAACATTTCGAATCAATTGTCATGCTCCTAAAACAGAGTTGCATATCTGAATTTAGAGTTGTCCAATTCCAAGGGAATAATTGGAAGTTTTAGTGTCTGGTGAAAACTATAACTATCAATTCTCCATACTTTTTTCTTCTTTTTCAAATTTAAGTGACGTTTTAAGGCAAGTAGTTGGGTCTTGACTAGATGTATAACACAGAGAGAACCAGACCTACCTCAGGACACATTCATAGCAAAATCAGGTTAGAAAAGCTTTGTCAGAAGCTTTCATAAGAATCCCATACTTAGAAAAAGGGATTTTATGGCTTACTTTCTGCACATACGGATATTCTGATCCCTCTTTCCGGGGCCACGGGTTACTTTGAGATAGGATTTAAACTCTAAAATCTCTTAAAGATATTAGGGCCGTATTCATGCACGTGTGTACGTGTCTGGACGTGCAGACGTCGTGCACGTCCGGCCAGTCGACATATCCAGTAATATAGAATACACGAGATGGCACCAGGGCTGCTGAAATGTCCGAATAGAGGAATCAACCCCAGATGGGCCAGAGGAGATTAACATCCCCTTCAGGCTGAGGACTGCGTTGATAACGGAGGTGAGAAAGGTAAACATCCAGGTGTGACTAATCCGCGGATTGCAGGTGGGACAGGTACCCTCTCGCCAGTATGAGCACACCTGAGAGGGTCACTAACCAGCCTGGTTCGGGTCAGCCCGCGTGCTCTCTGCACGGCTGACATTAAGCATGTCCCAGCGCCATGGCACTTTAATGAGATCCAGTTGTCAGTTCATCGCCAGGCTAATCAAATTAACACTTGGCGCAAGCGGACGACACGGAAGGGCCAATGGTCTGGACGTGAATAAATGCGATTGGAAGTAGTGGATTTCTGAAGAGACCACGATTAGATATATGCACGTATGCCGTCATGAAATTCCCATGATCATTTTCTATTGACTACTACATTAAACCGCGGCCATTCTTTTTATTCGGTAAATATATTCATATAATTCTTTGGCACCGAATAGACTAGTACATGTGTCAAAATTAAACCGAGGACAGCTATCTAGGAAAATAACATAAATGTATATATTATGTGTGTATCTATATATATATATATGTTATTCAAAATTCAAAATGTAATATAGAACATTGTTTATTTGATTAATATCTGGTTTTGGTTTTCTCATCGTGTAAAAGACTTATTATATCTTTATTTTGAGGTGTAAAGGTAAGTTTTGTGATACCACTGACAGTTGGATTTATTTCTTTTTGATTGTCGGTCAGGGAAGGGGATGCTCTGCCTCGTTACATATTCGAATTAATCTGATGGGCTGGGGGCCCGGATTGTTGGCATTGCTGTTTAATTATCGGTGATTAATTAGTGAACAGCGGTCAGTGCGTGTAGCGGACACGCTTCATTGATTGGCCGCGTCTTGACCCCGTTCGAAGCGGGACGAGATGAATATTGTATAACTTGACCTGCAGCCGTCACACCCGCTTACCTACCACCAACACCCCCTGCCGCCTCCACCACCCCCTGACACGCATGCATGACCACATTCTATGAATGCGTACGGTGCCCTTTTCACCCTACTTTTCAGAGTAATATTGGGTTCTCCACCCTATATTTCTAATTCCGTTAACCTCCTTACGGCTGTGTTGCCACGATTAGATACTACATGGCGTTGATTATCCCTAGAATCAAACATAGATGATTATTTTCAATTTAGAATAATTCCAGTTTGATTTTGTCAATATTAGAGAATACCAATCAATATTTTCAAACTAGATTTTTTTCTGATTGAACTGTAGCATATTTACTAATATGGTAGATGGCGCAGGTCTGATCGGAGCTTTAACATCGGTAAACCTTTATTAGACGGCCGCACCCGACAGACGAGCACAGCCACAGAGGTTTGATCTCATGGTCTCATAGGGAGTGTTTGACAACAGAAGCATGTGTACAGACCACAGGAGATTTGGACGTTTCTGTACCCTCTATGAGTGTTGATATGACCTGTGTGAGTGTCGCATGAGTACAGCAGTAATGAAGGCTGCGGCACAGATGAACCAGACCTGATGTGTGTGAGTTCCACTTCACTAGACGTGGTCACACACTTGGTATCTCTAAGACCAGGTATTAACTCTCCACCCGGGCACCTGAGGAGGCCGCGGGTCCTCGTGTTGGACGACGATAAGGTGCGTTCACAGTGAGAACTGAGGATGAATTATTACCACGTCTAGACACAGATAGTGATAGTCCCACCCTAAGTAATGTTTTAATTGTACTCAAATAGGCCCATCATATACGAATGTTGACTGAGACAGAACAAAAGGGAGGTACAGCCAGTCGATGTTATTTACCATTGTTCATAAGGATCTACTTCATGGGGGAGGGTGCGCCGTAGTCCAATGGTAAGGGCGTGGAATTTAAATGGTCTATGTTCTTCCATTTCTCTTCTGATTTTTGTTCTCGCTCTTATATGATACGTTTCATTCCTCATATGGCTGCTGTGACGGCATGAAAGAAATAGCACAAGTTAGTTATGACCCCTAAAATGCAAAATAGTGAGAAACACCCCTATGTAAATAACTGTTGAAATAAATGTAAGAGCATCTGGTATCACATACCAGGTGACTACTATATCGTCCCACATGCCAGGATAAGAGGTTCACGACAATAAATTCAGGCTCCTAACAAAGTAATTTTACTCCCTTTAATAACACTCCACATTTATCTACGCGTTAGATTCATTAGACATATTTATGGTCATTGATCTGCCGTCGATTATCTCAGGACCAGAATAATACCTGAGGAGTTCACCTTCCCATGCCCTGCCCCGCCCCTATCTCCCTTAAAAAAGGAGGCGTTCAAACGACGATAAATCACCAGTTCCACAATTAAAGACCCTTTCTGAATTGGATGCTTTGAGAGGTTGATCCTTTTAAGCTGTACTTAACGTACATATATATAGTGGCGATTATTGCATGTCTTGTATGTAATTGTATGTGTTTGTCGTGTATCTCTATCCCCAGTCCTCTCAGAAGTGACCTGTCAGAGTTACTAGTAGGGCTGTTACGTGACCCCTGCGACCTTGACACAGACAAATGATCCAATTTACCACCTTTATTATGTAGTGGGCTAAACAGGATTAAAAAAAAGTGGGTTTTTTATAAGTTCCATAAGCATATAAGGAGGTTTTTTTTGTCCCGTAAGCAGACAAGGGAAAAGAACTCTTCATTCTGATAACTCCACATATTGATATACATGGGATTTATATTACATTTTACAAGTATTCTCTCTGTGTGGTGGAGGGGGGAGGGGCAAGGTAGTAAAAGGAATTGCATTTACATCCAACTTATATATGCATTATACGAAATCCGATCACTGTGCAATTGTTGGTGTTATCAGGTGTTAGTTCACCAGCCTGTTAGTGAAAGTGGTTTAAAATGGGTGTCTATAAAACGGACCAGGTCCAGAGTAGAATTCTTGGCTCTACACACTCCTACACACGGCAGGAAAGCTGGTCGTTTGTGGGCTCTGCTTACTTGGCCTGGCAGCTCGAGTCGGCGCTTCCCACAGATGTTTGCTGTAATTCCAGTCAAGCAGAATCCTGCGGAAAGAAGGTCACTGAGGTGTGAGCAAGTCTGTGGCCAAAAACGTTCATCTCTGTGGACTTGTGAGATTAACCGCCACGTAAGTAAATAGGCGTGGGGTCAGGGCCAGGCGGATGAAGCAAGCCTTTATCTGGGTTCACTTCATTTACATAATTGATCACGTGTATGTTTTATGGGCTCATTAAAGATATGGACGGTATTTGCTGGTTCACGGGTCAATTTCTTTATTGCCATTTCGGATTTTTTCCCCCTCTCGACCAGGTCCCCTCCATGATTTATGAATTGATCATTAACTGCAAATACCTGAGATCTCTTTACCATTTATCCTATCTATAAACACTGTATACGGTGCTTTTAACTTCACAAGATGAAATTAATATATAGACTTCTAGTGCAAAGGTTATTTACAACAGTCTATCTCTATTCACTGAACATCTAATAGTTACCTCTTTGGAATCTGGTACATTGTTAACTCTCTATTTATGCGCGCAACAACGTTCATCAAAACAAACATGTTTTTAAATGGCGATATAAAAAAAAGAAGCACTGCCCGATAATATAAACCTCATCGATAAACCAACATTTGCAGGATTTCCTTGTCGCTTCTTTATTGTTTGTCTTTTTTCCTCCGGAGGACACGGTGGGAAGACGTGTTTTAATTGAGTGGAGAGGCCACCCCCGCTGGCTGGTATGCGCAGCTATTCACCACCCTGACACTGAGCCACCCTAATGCCTCTCCATGGACACGAAAGATATTCATTTAGGCTGGATCCAACCAAATCTCCGTCTGGCCAAGTATTTCCAGGTCATGTTTACACAAGTGAATACGTCCCATGGTTCCGCCCGAGTGACTACCCAAAGCGGGCCTTAACATGGTGCGGGATAGACTATCCAAATGGCAGTTCCATAGACAGCCCGTGGGCCCGTCCTCAGGGCAGTGGGCGATGGATTCGGGTGGTATCCATGGCAGGGGGAGGGTGAATTATTTGGAGGGTGAAATATAATATTTATGTCAACAATAAGTAGCACCCCACCCCCCCGCTCCCGCTATAACACACAGTAGTTACTGGGCCTAGAGGTGGGTTGTGGGAGGCGTGTTTGCGCAACAAAATACAACTTATCTAGACATGTGGGGAAAGATCTTGATGGACCCAGAAAAAAGATTAAGAATAAAATAAATAAGCGTGAGCTGCACCTGCTCTGACTGTAAGGAGATTGTGGGAAAGGATGGCACGTAAAATCTCCACCCAACACGAATTACTCTGTCACGAGATAACCGCTAAGTGGCGCTCTCCGCCTGCGCCACAGACGTAAACTTCAACTCGGATACAATTTAAGTAACTGATGCCTATACAGTTTACGTATCAGCCAGAACTATGGTATTTCTCTCGTGCCCAAGGAGATCCAAAAAGGGGAGAGGATAATTGCGCTATACCTCGTGGTTTTGTATCTTTAGGCAAGACTTAAATTTCCCTGATATGATTGATTAGATTTATGCAAAATAGGCGAGATCACGAAAAGGCGTTTACCATCGTACTTCTCTAGCTCTGTCTGTGTTTCTACCATAAGACCTTTCTCGGTAGTTTTGTAATTGATATGTCAATCAAACATATCCGTGAATCTTGACAAGATGTTAAGGCGCGTGGAAATTTCCTAAGCATACATATAAACATCCATTAACCTACATTCCGTGTGTAATTTGATATATAAGGTGTGATTACCTGCGTCCGAAATACTGTTCACATTAACAACAATAATGCTCTTGTAAATTTTCCGAAATCTTCAGAAGACTCCTGCGAGCATGTCGCGTTGAAGGAAGTCGGTCAGGGGCGTCCAGGGGCTAGACGCTCTTTAGTGCTTACACCCTGGAGCAGAGAATGAGTCCTTAAATAATGACCGATTTGATTGTGTCTAAGAAAATAGTTCACACACTCTTGTTTAGATATATCTTTATCTAAATTCCCCGAAACGCTGACTGTGACACGGTTTTCAAATTATTGTGGAATAAATGGATTTATAGAAAATGTATTAAAAAAATGCTTTTTGACGATGTAGAATTCAGTAAAAACGTCTCGTGACGTATGTAACAACCTGCTTGTTCGCCGCGGGCGTCTTACACATCGGTCTTGGCCCTGTTTTGAGGAGGTGCCCTCTGGTGGTAATTATCATTCATTACCGACGCAACAGACACAGGAGGTCGCAACGCATTATGGGAGGACGCACAGTGGCTCCCTCTGTGGTGTGCCCGGAAACTGATGGTCACCTGCCCGCGTTGGACGCTCTCGCGCACAGCGAGAACTTGCGAGACGCGGTAAGATGCCCGCGGGTACATTAGTTAGTGAAAGAGCAGACGAACCTTCTGCGCGACACCGTGAACCATATCTACCCGCAAAGTAAACATGGATGATGAAGTGCTTCATATGTTACCAGGTGCAGAGGCCGTCAAAGTAAAGGCCTGTTTAAATTTGTAAACTTAAGAGTGAGGTCAAACCCACGACACATGGGAACAAGGTCAAGTACCATGATAGGTCTTTATTTGTGAATTTTCTCTTTATGACCCAAATATTTGTATCTATGTAGTTCTTAATGCAAGACACACTGTTAGGCCCACTGCGTTTTGCATTTTGGAATTGGGCATGATGTTAGGCGGTGCAGTTCATGTATTGTAACACACCAAGGGGCACTGCCTGGTCGATGAGTAGAAGTAAGACTGAATTGTCTTTGAGAGTCCACGTGAACAAGACTAGGGTGGCCTCTCCACGTGGCTTTTTGGCAACAGGTTCTAAAAGGACGATAAGAGGCCAGTAGGAGAGACTAGCTGAATTGGAGTTACTGTCATTGGACAGAGGAGTCTTCACCTCTAGTACTGAATGTTAGCTGTTTGCCTGAGAATTAGGCTGCTCATAAGAGGTGAAACGCTAAATGGAGCTAAGGTAGCTTTCCCTAGATTCAGTAAAATTGTTGGTGAGGTAGGGAGAGGGAGAGGACACATGCCAGGTGTCAGCACTCCGACCTTAGCCACAAGGTTCAGCCAGGCCAATGAGTAAATCTATGGGCTATATATGAGGAGACTTCGTTACAATTCCGTTGCTCAAAGCTGAGGTCGCTAGAGTGAAAATTACAATTCAAACATTCTGAATCCATTAAAGAGGTATTTTCCATCATCTCAAGATATCACCATTTCCTCACCAGGCATGATCTTCCCATTCACATTGGAAACAAACCAAGTGTTTGATATGCATTCGCAAAGTAGACTACAGCAGGTGAAACCTGTCAGAGCTGAATAGTTCCGTTATATTTTCCTAAATAGGACGACGGAGAAAGCACAGGAAACAAGCCCTCGAGTCAGTGGTTACACTTCATTCAGCGGCAGGTATTTTTCCCCATCGCGTTCCTCATGGTCCCCCCACGTTTAATACAGTTCACGTAGCTCTTTCAAGTCCGCCAAACGAGTGACCATAAAATACAGCCAAAGAAATGTCAACCCGTGATTACCAACCACAAAAAGCGGCCTCGGCTGTTGGGGTTGAGGCTCTCATTGCGGCCTTCCTTCAAAATCACCCCACAACCAATTTTTGACGGCTTTACACCGGTGTTCGGGTGCGGAGAGAGTTTGCTTCTCCTTGAATGCCAGCAGACGGCGCCCCAAACGCCAAGGCCTTGGGCTGACGGGGAGCTGTCGTTGTCGACATTAACTCCGCTAGGGATCCATCATTATTTGTCACTCAAACTGTTGGAGACGCGGTGTGGCTTTTCATAACGAAAGAGAGGAGATCATGGCCATGTGCATGAGATGTTAGTGTCGCATGGCTAGTTGACCATGCGGCAGACGACATTAAAACAAAGAATGTGTTACAGATACTAGTGTCCGCTTTTATAGTTAAGATTAGCGGTTTGAATTTGCACCAGATACACCGTATTAAGAAAAGTGGCCGTTCTAGAGAGCTAATGTCAGGTAAATAGGAAATCAACTGCACACAGGAACCAGATAGTATTTCCCCACATTGGCTAGATCAGGAATATCGTGTTTGGTAAGAGCGCTGTAGGCTGTGGCCCCGAGGCTTTGAGTATCTGAAGAAGGTGAGGTGATGGAGTAGGCTAGATGTGACCGACCTCCTCCACCCTGCACACCTCTCTCTCAGGCCCCTCCTGGGTCCCAGGTCTCCCGGGCCGGACGCCGCCAAAGGTTCCGGCCATGTGGACAGGCACTGAGGCGTTCAACGCCGTCCGTTTCCATGGATACTTTGTACTCAAGTTTCCTCCGGGCGATAATTGGAATCAGGCTCTCCAGTCCCTCTCTATCTCGCACAGGACCACTCACACAGAGATACATGCACGGCTAACTGGAGGGCATGCAGCCCCCCACCCGCACCCCTACCGCTACCAAAAACCCCGACCCCAGATCTACCAGAAAATAAAACTCGTGATGTTTTGTGAATGTAGCTCAATGCTAGACAGGTAGTGCGAGTGTGTGAATGTTTCGTTTATTTCGTTCAAGATCTGTTTTCTCCATTTGCATCGGCAGAGAAACCATTACGTCCACAAAAACAAAAACGTTCTTTTTATACCACTGCTCATCAAAGAATTAGGTGAATTATGAACATAAACAGATTGTGATGTATTTACTCGCCATTCTGTCTGGCACCTTTTACCTGCGTCATTCGTACCAGGAACATGGCGTATTAACCCAGATATGCTTCCTGAGGGCATGTTGTTTACTCGGCCCTGAGGTACATTCTGTAATTAGAATACCGGGAACATAGGTGGAACTTTTTACTTCTGGCAGTTTACGTGAATGCAGCTTTAAACCAGTGACCCAGCAATCTACGGTCGGTTTTTGGTTAGTCCCATGAAACTGCAATATAATTCAACCTATTAACATATCATTCAAAAACTTGGTCGTGTTGCTACATGTTTACACTGGACGTCTCTTTTTTTATATTTAGTGTTTTGTCATCTTGGATGGAGGAGACATTAGACAGAGCTATCCTGATGCAATGGTCACTGCTATAGTGAGTGCACCATGCCTCCTGGCTCACTATGGAAGCAGGTGATGGTGTCCTGTACACACAGGCCGACCACGAGTCGCAGTCTTAAGCTAGGTAGTCACATAGGTCTATTACATTCTAGTCTAATCTCATAGCACAGTTAGGTGGACTTGCCATCCCTTCATGGTAGGATTTAAAGTATACTAGTGAACACGAACTCCGTGAAAAGTGCCTGTGTTAAAATCATGTTCCCTGACTGTCAAAGGGCTCTGAGTGTTGGTAACGGGTGGGGGATTAGAGTTAAGGGTCGCTCCTCACAGACGTAATTAACACAGGAGACGGATGATCCAACATGCTAACTCTAAGGTCACCTTCAAAGAGTGCCGGTGTGCCGCCCTCCGCCAGCAGCGCCCTCTCAAGGTCTGGTTCCGAGGCACAGGGCCCCGAGAGGTGGCGCTGGTGTCGCCGACCTTGGCAGACGTCGCGCGCAGACAGGAAACGCATGCCCTCCGCGCTCCTCGCCCTCTATAATCTGGGCCAGAGCCACGTCTAGCAGTCACCAGGTGGGGCGGACAGGTGAGCTGGGGGAGTCATACCTGGAGGAGGCAGCCACCTGCTCTTACCCTCCTGCTGTCATGTGGCGAGGTCATAGCTGGGATTTTACCCTGTTTGGGCAGTTTGCTAAGTTTGAGGAAAATGTGGAAATTTGAATGGTGGACGACATTCAGTTTTGGGTACGAGTTAACGCGGGATGGGTGTTGTATAGCACAATGAGCGGGATCCAAACTTCAGACCCTGCAGTTGGTGTACCAATGGTCTAACCATTACTTGCTTGTCTCCCCTATCTCCTCACTTCCTACGAACTTTCTGTACTGTTCCATTGGGGATGAAGACGTATGTAGGTCCATTAAGATCTGAAAAATAAGAGTTCTGACGTGCTGCATTTATTTCTGTTGTGTATCTCACTGAGATGAACCCGTCTCTGCGTGACAACAGGTACTGATGCCATTAGTCTACCTCTATGTTCGCTGTACATGATGCATGCTCCCGGTCGCCGTGAATAGGCTGAGTGCGCCTCTTTGTGCGCACATACCTCCCTCCTATACCTACGTCTAATGAAGACGTAGTGACTGAAAGGTGTCGGCACCGGGCCGCAGGTGGGGCAGGAGGAACGCTAACGTGAGCGATAATGCACCACTTGACGTCGCCTCATGTCGTCCTGACGTAGCCTGACGACGTGCCGTATGCTTGAGGAACTTTCTCGACGGACAGTGATCCTTATTATGCGGGTAGAGTAAATAGACAGTGGATGTTCCCATTCAGCGCGCGATAAACGAAGCACTTTGTACACCTGAGGCATGCGACGCTGTGGTTAGCCAGCGTCCCGCTAGTCGGCGCCCTGTCGGCAGAGGAAATCATTTATTAGTGTGGCTGAGTTTGTTCTAACTGATCTGCCGCCGGGATGAACAATATGATAGATCAAGGAGAAGTTTTTTTCCGGCTCCTGTGGTAGTGGTGTCGACATCGGCTCATCATTGGTTATTTGAGTGTAGTGGGCAGTGTTGGAGCAGATTTTGATCATTTTTGAGAAGTTGGTCCACCCTCGTGTATTTGGACACAACGTCCAAATTTTATGTGAGTTGCCAGTACTGGATATTTAACATAGATATGCTTTATGAGATTTATTTTCTCTTGGATAGGACTCGGTTTATTCCAGGAATATCCAATGCAAGCGTTTAACAGTGCCGGTCGAGTTATTTCCCCTCAATTTAGCATCCAGTGCGAGTGAAGGACTTTCTCAAGTCTTCGAACGATAAAATTCCATGGGGAGTCTCTTTGCATAGTGAACCCCACTTCTTTCACTTGTGAATTTTTTCAAAGGCAGTCACTGTTGGATTTGTGTCAGCTTTCCCGCTGAGAGGAAAGGGCGGTGTGGGGAGTTGAGCTAGAAGGTCCGCGAATCGAGTTGGAAATTAACACAATTATACGGATATATTTAACCTCGTCTCCGGTGTGTGCGGCGCGCCGTTTGTCTCCGGCCACAGAATGGGGGACGTTGTGGCCATTGACGGGCGGCCAGGTAAGGGCTATAGGTGTAAGGGCGTGATGACAGGGCGCCCGTGGTGCTACCTGTCCGCCCACCTGCCCGATCACCGATAAGCGCCACCACCCGCCCACCTGTGACGTAACGTCGAGCCCGCTAGACGGCGCGGCGGTCAGACGCCGGTTGGACGCAGATGCCGGGCGCTGATTGGCTAAAAGTGGGCCGGGTTGGTTTTGTTGACGCAGGCATTCCGGCACACTGCGCGGCGGCGTATCGGGTAGAGATGTTATGTGATCGGGTGGACGATGGGCGCATTCAGCGACGCTAAAGGTGTTTACGAGCGTCTAGACTAGATCTGTGTGCATGGCGATAAAGATTTGGAACAAATGCCTGGTTGCGCACGACGCATAGCCAGAGAACGTGAACGGGGAGAAGGGTGGGTCCCACAAACAGCGATAGTTCGAGTCCTAGAAATGTAGTGTAAAAACAAGTTAAACAAGAGACAGACACATTGAAAAATTCGCAAAAAAAAAGTCTTGTCGGAGGAATTGAAATGCCCAGTGATAACATTTAAGTCGGAATTGATTTGTATAGATTAAGAAAATTGTGTCAACAGGACGAGAGATAGTTTAATATGAAAACCTCAAAATGATATTATTGTATCTGAGCACTTTACAATTCAGCTATAAGTGGTGCCTTCTGTGTTCCTTCGTCTACATTGTAAATGATGGAGGAAGATGGTGTCGTAATCGTCAATGGCGAATACTGACAGGTAAAGATGGATGCCCACTTAAGTTCATGAAGCACCTCGTTTAGCTGGGGCATACGTTGTAGACTGGCGCCCTTCACGGTTCGCAGACTGGGCAACAGGTGTGGGAGGAGGCACCAGGGTGATGGCTAGTAGGGTGGGTGGGGGTGCAGGGTGAGGGCGGCAGGTAAAGGCCAGCAATTCTCACCATGTCCTACTTCTGTGGATCAGGTGTTAAAATGTTTAACACCTCCCGTAGTTAACTTCTCGAGTCACAGGCCAAATACGGACCGGAACTTACGTCACCTTATCAGTCCCCCTCATGCTACAGGTATGGCTAGACCTGCACGCATACGCATTGTGCCCTGGTCAGGGAGCACTTTGTACGGTAACTATACACAGGTCAGACATTGCTGTGCGCTCATTACAGGTGTCAATACAAGGACCCAGGAGGACACCTTCCCACCTTTTTAATTTCCCATGACACAGGTTAATGAAGTCGGCGTTGGCCGTGTCCGGTGTGCCCGGGTTGTCCACTCACCTGGAGAAGTCACACCTGTCCATTGTAACCATGTGACCGGTGCTCACCTGACATGCAAGCCTCACCTGGCGACCGGCCGCCGTCCAGTCCATCCATCACCACAGGGTGAAGCCCCTGACCAGTGGGCAGCCCCATGCTGAGTTTTCCCCCTCTGACACCTGCCGCCTGGTAATTTTTCGTATTTCACATGATGTTTAGCGCCGAGGTTGTCCGTCAGAGGTGTCCCCCAGCACGCACGTATCAGGAAGTTATCACTCATATCCCCTGAGATGTGTCAGGTGTTTTAATGAGGAGCTGACAGCACCGTGAATTCATCACAGGTGAAATGTGGTCTTCCCTGATGCATTTTATTCCACAAATACCAAGTATCATTCAAGGTTTCCAGACACAAATACATGATAAGCATTATGAGCATTATTCGTTTCGGTTTGATATGTCGAATCGTGTATTGTGAGGCATCAGAGTCTTCTAAACATTTATTGGAGTTAACTGGCCTTTCACAAACATAGGGATTACTTCAATTCCGATCTCAAAACATCAAGAAAACCGCAGGAAACATTTATTGCTTCTCCCTCTCTTTTTTTCTCAGGACAATAGTAAATATTTAGTCTGTGCCCTCGTTCAGGAATACACCCATAAAAGTCGGCATTTTGCGTCTCACTTTGAGATTGGCGGCCCTGGACCTCCCACACGCCCATCCCTCCCACGCCTTCCAATTACGGGCAGATCTGAACAGAAGGAAAGAGGAT
This sequence comes from Alentia gelatinosa, assembly GCA_950022655.1. Classification (NCBI taxonomy): domain Eukaryota; kingdom Metazoa; phylum Annelida; class Polychaeta; order Phyllodocida; family Polynoidae; genus Alentia; species Alentia gelatinosa. The sequence continues at coordinate 45,083,905 of OX465586.1, forward strand.
CCAGGCGATCATCCGGATCTCTACTGGTGGTCAGATCAAAGGGTTCTCTTCGCAATCACCTCCAGCTCCACCTGATATACACTACAATGACCACCCCTTGATACACACCGTGCCTGAAGAACACCTCATTCCACACGTTCACACGCATTCCCTGCCATATAAACACCTCATATCACACACTAAATACAGCTCTACACCTGAATATTTACATTCAGAAAACAGTTCATGAACACAGGCATATATATGGGAGAATATGGTCGGCAGGCTCCACAAGGTTGGGTAGTAACTCTATTGATGTTGTTTAGTGTCAGAAGCAGCCGCTTGGGGCACATCAAAGGGTGGCGACACCTGCTGAGCGTATTACGGGGATCGATGCTCGTGATCCCTGGTGGGGATGATCCGCCCTGCTCAAAGGACACTCCGGGATTATCCATACCCTTTACCCCTAACCTTGTCTCTCTGACCCCCAGCCGCCGATAGACAACCCCACACCGCTCCACGCTTCCCTCAGACTTATTACTTTATAGATAATATTAGGTTTATATGCAACATGGGCTCTGGGAACCCTGATTCACTGTTTATGTTCAGTGTGACTTATCAATATACACTGGGTAGAAAATGCAAATATGATGGAGGTCATTTTTTGAATAACATATATACGTGATACGTCTCTCCCCTTTTCTTACTTCATAAAGAAATATGAGAAAATAGAAAATTTCCTGCACTAATGACGTTATAGGGTTTGTGTATCTTATGTAAATAAGACGAAAAGCTGAGGTATAAGTAAATGGCCCAACATTCACAGGTAGGTGATTACGTGTAAGGTGGAGGGGGGGGGTCGGACGTGCACTGATGCTGCCTCGGGTGGCATGGGACCAATGCCGGATGTTGGCTTCTATAGACGCTGGCGGTGCCGGATGCCATGCCTTGTATTACTACCTTCTCGCTGGTTTGCTATCCACTCGCTTTCATATGGCAAGAGTTCTATCAAAGACGTAGACATTATATACCCCTTATTAGCGATTCTTCTAATCCGGATTTACTCGCGATCCACGGTTCCTATGAGATGAACACGAGTAGCATATAGCTACGGAACATGGCAGAATATGTGTGTGTATGGGGGGGGGGGGGGGGGCAGGCTGTTACACGACCCCTTTTAACCCGGCCGCGCCCTGTAGCCCAGCCTTGCCCGCGGCTGTCTTCACACACCCAGCCTGAACAGGAAACGTCACTTAAAACTACTTGTTAGCTGGCCTACTCCAGCCTTTTGCTGGGTCACAACCGGACCCCGTCAACAGGCCAGCCACCGGGGAAAGCCCAACGGAGGCGGTCAAAAGGCGGCCGGCCGGCTTGCCGACGTTTTGTAGATCCCGAGGGGAGGTCTGAGGACTTCAGATGCCATCGTGATGACCTGAAAACAGCTTCTCCTCCTGCTTCTGTTTATACATAGCAGTAGGCGTGTTAGGTGTCATTGGTTTGGATCATGAGGTGTACCTAGTGGATACGGGTGGCTCTTACAGAGAAAGAAAAATTGCTCGATTAGATTTTGTACTCTGTAATACTCATGCCACTTATTAAATGAAAAAAACCCCACAAATAATCAGTCTTGGCCTTTGCTGAACAGGGAGGGGAGTTCCTGGGTAACTGGTATCGTAACTATGTACCATGATTGCAAAATGTAATATGATGAGCTGTTTATGAATTCAAAAAATATCCTGTGCTCTGTTTCACCGGCCATGGTGGCGGTACATGAATGCATATTTGACTATGCCAGATCGACGCGTGTCATGGAACAAGGGACTATTATCAAATAATTATGTGCATGGAGAAATACACCTTTGTTTTTTAAATATAGTGAATATCTCACAACTGTGGGAAATGGAAACTTAGACTGCCAGTGTCATATAAATCCGTACATAATTACTTTTTTTTAATTTATTATGATTACTAAGTTAACTCCGTATGAAGAAGACCTGTTCTTTTTAATCACGTTAGAGTGGTCGGCTGACGTGACGTAAATGACGTTTGACACGATCCTCTCACAACCTACGTCCATGTACCCCCTGGCGCCCTCTGGTGCATTAAGGTAATGATAAGCAGGGCCTCGGGCACGCAGGCGCAGTCACCCCGGCGTCGACGGACGTCCGGGTAGGGCGGAACTCTCACCTTTGGTGGTCAAGGTCAAGGTCACGGACAGCCAATCATTAATTTCTATGTCTATCCTCAGGCTCCGATAGTTAGCAGTCCTTCCAACTCACTCCCCAACTTGGAGTGACTTGACCACGAATAGTAGGTTATTGAAATCGGCTGAATGGACGTTATTGGACATGGTCCGTTACCTTCAGTATTCCCTCGAGTAAATGAAATGCATAGAATTCCATACCAAAGAATGAAGGGTATATAACCGTGACATATTATTGTGTTAACAGATGTAGAGGTATATAAAAAAAATAGAAAAAGAAAAGGGGGTGAAGTTGTCAAATGGCCCGAGTGCGAATCTGCTTTCGTCGTCAGAACGCTGGCACGGACACGTGATCAGCGTCTATCTGGTTACCGGCGATCTGGGTGCAGACAAAAGGGCATAGGCCGGGATCCAGCGGGCCAGAGGGTAGCGGAGTGAAGACAGGGCCAGCTGGGGTTGACAAGTGACCGTGACGTGTCGAGGTGCCTGTAGGCTTGTGTCCCGTCTTTGTCCGACATTACAGATATACACACACACTACCGTGCCCGTCCCCACCCCCTTCACCACACACGGCCGGCTACCGTACCCACACAATGGACGCTTTTATCACCCCACCCCCGAGACGAACAAGCTGGCATTATTTTTGACAAAAATGTTAGTGTTTTTAACTGTATTGATAAATTGGTAGATTTGACACACAAGTAATTTTACTCTGTGCTATCGTTAAGCCAGGTTACTTCTTAGCGAATCTATACGAAAAGCAGCTCATGCATCGGAGTGTAGATTTGTGTAGTCCACAGGAGAGATACGTCTGTTTGTGGCTGACCGACTATTTTATTACCAATAAACATTCACGAAACAGGTAATTGGACCTTGCATTCATTGCTCTCTGGGTTTTAACACGAGATCCAAAGTTTGATAAATCCTTTCAGTGGGCTTCCCTAAATGAGGAACATATAGAATGCACTTCCGTGTACTCCTGCACTACAGATGGGATCAGACACCAATTAAAGTGCGTTTTAATAGTGGCCCGAGCCAGTTGAGGCCGAGCGGGAGTGAGAGGCGCCCGTGTTAGAGATGCGGACCTGACTGACAGCGCTGATCTGAGGCCGAGATACGCCCACCGACACTTTAAGACATCCATAATTCAGGATCCGGCGGGGCGGCGGTCTGCCAGCGTGTACACAGAGGTCGCGCCCTCGCTGACCCTTCTGACACGGACACAAATTGGCACGGCTGCTTCACCTGTGTGGACGCGCCGTTCAAATAATCATGGTCACGCTGCCATAATCAATGTTCCTCCGGTGTCCAGTGCCCCCGACCCCCCAAGGCGGGGAAGCCCGGCGCCCCGCGACGATCAATGGGTCGTTTAATATGCCCTTTTAGTAGAGGTCGAGTATTGAGCCACTCTGTCCCTGTCCACCGGCGCGTGGCCGCATGGCATAATGCAGCGGAGTGTGACTGGCACCGTGTCGGCGCGCCCACCCCCGCCCACCCCCGCCCGCCGCACGATGACCACCGCTCCTCAGCTCCCTCTGCCAGAGACGAGTACTGGCCGGAGAAGCGCCAAGCATAAAAGAAAACTGACCAGTCAGGTACGAACTGAGCACCCGGACTACATCCACAGCGCATAGTTTCCCCAATAATTGAGCTAGTCAAAATGGATTATCCCAGCGTGAGGGCGGGGGAGGGGGGTCTGACTCCCTTCCCAGTCCACCTGAAGTCCACCTGTATCTCTTGGTTACACCCATATAATCAATCCTGACCAGTCCTGCCCTGGCAAGGACACTATAACAGCCCAACCTAATTTAGCCCAATTCAGCCCATTCGATCCCCTCCCTCCCACCGCGTTTTAAGGCAGGGGGGAGGGGGGACAGGTTGAGGCGCGGCGCCGTCATCGGGCGTGACGTGGTGATGGCCAGTCAGCCTCCTCCCAGTAAACGGATCCAGATAAACTTTCCCTGACGTCGCATTGCGGAATCCCTCAGCAGACTGCCGTGTCTGCCGTGTCTGGGTGGCGGAGGGGGGGGGGGGGGTGGGAGCACAAAGCCAAAGTTCCCGGCGTCAAGATTTCCACCGTCTAAGAGTATAGAGAAAAAGACATATTTATCATACATACTGGTTCAAAGCTAGCGGCAAGTTATCCCAACTATTCGCCCAGTTCTAGCACCCTCCCCACTCTTCCCATGAGACAGCATCAAAACATGGATGAAATTGGAGAAAAGTGCCTCGTGATGTGGCGGATTCTACATCGGGTTTTATAACAGCATGATGTATCAATGTTCTGGTTCTGGGTGGAGATATCACAACAGGGTCTGCGAGAACTCGCCGTTGTTTCTGAACAGAGGTGTGTCCGTCAACGAGGGTGTCATGGCACCATCCAGTGACCTCAGTCGAAATGTCGTCTGCTGCTTACAGAAGAAAATAACAAACCTTTTTAGATACGTGACGAAAGAAGGGAGTGGGGTCGGTCGTGACGAAGGCTAAATTACCATTTTAGTGACGGCATATGGCGTATTTCTCTGACTGCCCCAGGGCCCCACTCAAGATTCTGTTTGACATTAGGTGTCATTTGTTAGGAATATCACAGTAATGCCCCAGCTCCCTATACCTCTCTCCTGTAAACACTGGGGAACCTCTGCGTCGGGTTGGTTTGTATACAGGTACACAAAGTAACTGAACTGGGTTCCATGGGTCACCCGTCAATTATATACACAGAAAAGGATAATTTACTAGAACAACTCATTTAGAAAAATGCCTAGTCTATAGATATATGTGCAAGAATTACATGCATTATGTCGCACCTGTGTATTGTGGATTTACAAACAGGACCTAAATGTACCAGCGTTGGTGAATCACTCCCTTCTGCGGAAACCTCGGGGAGGGGGGACCTCTGCCCACGCCGACTTAGGCACATTAGACTGTCACGGTGAAGCTGACAGATGGATCGTTGGCATGCAAACCACTGAACTGACGTTATTCCAAAGACTTTAGAGAAAACCTAGACTGCCACACAAAACGCATTAAACTTGTCCGGATTTAGTATGTTTATTTATTGAGTCTACGGAAACGCCCTCAAACCACAAACATTACGTACCGTGATTATGTGGATGCATGCAAGATTTGAATTCCATTAATAAAACATTTCACACAAACAAATCCAACAAGTCAAAGATAATGGGGGGGGGGGGGAAGGAAGAGAAAGATAATCAGTGACCAAGGGTGTTAGGACGTGAATCCGTATCTTTAGTTTGATCTAAGAAGGCACGCCTGATATCATTAATATGTCTTTGCTTACTGGTAATAGGCATTCCCTAATTTGAGCTCGTGCTATACATTTCCATAATTATCACTAATTGGAGACTGCTTTCCCAAAACAATGAAAGGCCAGTCGATATATATATGTTGTGAATGGATGCATTAGTGGCCAATTAAAGCAGGATAAGCGGGTCTTGCTTATTTGAGCAGCTTCGTTCAAAGAGCTGATATCTACTTAGAGGATTTTGTAAACACCTTAGGTAACCAAGATTCCTTGTTTTGTCTTTCAGGTAAGCGTCTCAGGTAGACCACGTACACTGTCGGCTGTGCACCTAGAACGGGTAATGTACTCTTAATACTCATACCGCACCGCCAGTGTAAATAGATATTTATTACACCTGTAGTAAAAAATGTATTACATAGGAGTGCGAGCAATTTTATTACTTGCACCAACGAGTATACTTTGTTAACAATACCACAGAATATTTTGTAACTGAAACTGTTAGTACAACATCCAGTACAAGGGAGGATCTGTATCAGAGTTCTTACCGTTCAGGTAGGGCAAGCAGCACTTGGCGAGAACCACCACTTGCACACGTTAGCGGAGTTTAAAAAACATGTTGAAGTAGAGCACTAAGTAGTTAAGGAGTTTGCTTCGTGCAATTCCTGTCGTGGTTCTGAGTAGATGCGGAGCTGGTTGAGCTATACATGGCGTTTGATTAGCAGTGAAGGTTGCAGTTTGGTGGGAAAATCCAGAAGTGGATGCCAAGGATGCCTCAACATCACTCTGTCCGCCCCTCACCACACACATGCACTCTCACCTCGTCCTATTAAGCTTTCTCCGCCCCCGTCACTGCCGGCTGAAAAAAAAGAACTCTACACTTCTCTCCTCACACACACATGGTGTGCTCGCTCTCAGTGGATATTCACAAAGTAGGACCACTGAGGCTGATGACAATTAGAACGCCTTCTCCACGTAGCCTGGTCTTAGTAACTTAGAGACAGGGATATTTATACGCGTCTTTGTCAGGAAGATCATAACATTCTCCCATTAATGGCTGAGGAATGGAGAAAATTACCGGAATGTCCTCATGTCAGGGAATGTCAACCTCCCAAATGTTGGCTTGTGCTTCCTTTTTCAAAATTTTTGAAAGGGTGGATTGCAAGTTGCAGCCACCAGTCGGCACCACTTGTAGCCCCCCCCCCCCCCTCCCCCTCCACAAGTGAGCATTGTATACCAGGTGAGCATAGGCGTAGAAAGAAGCGGCTTTTAGGTTCAATTCTGTATGGGGATGTAAATAAAGTGTTTACCGTTTCCTCTTAGAATGTGGGCAGGGTAATATCAGAGAGGTTGACTTTAGGTTGTATGTGGTGACCTCGCCACAGGTAAACATCTTATAGGATGAATGATTACTGACACAGAGGAGTATCTCACCATCTGGTTGGAACATTGTGGTATTTCCGTAAAAGTTGTATTATACTATTGTCGACTGCTTGGAGGCCAACTCCTCAGCTCGCGTTTGCGACCTCGCTCTCCTAAGGAAGTCTGTCCTCTAGGCCCATTGCCCAGTAGGAGAGTGTGTCAAACAGAAATCCAAGTTGGACTGATAGCTGCGTTGAGGACATTGCTGACAGGACCCTACACAAGCCATGCCCATCTCCCTGACGGTTACACTGACAGGCACCCATCCCTGTAGTCTTGTCTCTTTTTTGTCCACTCACTAATGTAATATCAAGCCACCTTAGGCGACCCCTTGATTCCTTTGACTGGAATAAGGGCAGATAAACTGATAACCGGCTTTCAGTCTGTCGCCCATTGACACAGGTATGCCTTCATACAGTGTACTCTTGTTTACTATTGACTCGCCATGTATACATTTGCGGAGAAAAGTAGGGCTTCACAACGAGCGAGAGCCTCTTTGAGGTGGGGATTAAGCGGAAGGTCAGCTGTGCTTTCATAGTGCTCCAATGGCGCTACACTATTCATTCCCCTCGTTTTCCCTCAAATAAAGAGAGCCGCTACATGTTGCAGCCCTGCTTATTATCCAGGTGCTCGTCATATTCAGCAGCAAAATGGGATTCGTAGATCGCCAATCTACGAGCCAGAGCCCTGGGCAGGTCCTGTGTACACTACCGCCTCCTAGTGGATCCAGCTACAAACGGGTTCCCCACCAGCGTCACCCGACCCCAGGATCAGCCCCGCGGTCGACTCGCCAAACAGAGTCTTTAATGGTCTATGACCTCCTCCCAGCCTAGACCTCCGCTTGGAGAGTGACCTCACCCCGCCCTTTTCACTGCGGGTGTCATTCTTCATTCAACAAGAAAATGTTTTTCGGATCCTAGTTCTGTCTAAGCGGGCAGATTTATGTATTTTTGTCAGTGGGTAGTGGTGTCGTAATAATGGGTCTGCCAGACACACTTTGCTGCACGCTGCGCAGGCGCACAGGCCCCCTCTGATGACCACATGCTATGTAATGACTTTTAAATACTACGACCACCAGGGGGCTGGGTTCTCATCACGGCGGATATTCACCTTAACCACAGACGGAATCTCTTTGTTTTGATCAGGGCCGTATGAATCACATTCAGATTATATTGTCATTGGTCACCCATAATTGGTGCCGATGAGACATTGATTTTGTGTGAGCCACAATTGGCTGGTAAATCACTATTTTAAGCGAATGAATGTAGTACTACGTGTATAGAGAAACTATCACAGACTCAGACTGCGCTACTGGTACACTGTGGCCCACACGATTGCACACGATGTCAGCGGTATCCAATAATGTCACGTTTTAGGGCGTGACATGAATCTGATGTGACATTTATATGACGTCTCCATCAATGGTGAAATGTTCCTCGTCTTGGCCACCTGAAACACGCCATGCTGTCTTCTGTCTACATCTCCATCCACCTTTTTATACAGGTATCTACATACATTCACATGTATGCCATGTGGCTTCTATTAGGGGAGCAGGAAGCCACCTGGATCCTCGACGATGACCACCGTGGTCGTATGATGTGTACCGTGTGGGGGTTTACTCAGTGAACCCGTGGTTAAGTGTTAAATATGCGTTTCCTTTGAGAGGCTGTTACTGTCACTGGGTCAGACAGCGGGTATGGGTTGACAGATGAGGTGACGGTTCATGGCTGACACGACCTGTCAGATTTACTAAGATGTACTTGGGTGTCTTCATTTGGAAGCTCTCCAGGGGAATTCCTACCTGATTCAGCTTATACAGGGCATTGTTTTACATGTCATAAACAGATCATGAACCTACTCCCTATGGCGAAAACCCTGCCAAGTAAGGCCTTTGAAGTCATAGTCCTAATGGTTAATCCCATCGAGGCACGGCCACACATGTCATGGCGCCACGGGTTGAAACCCATGACACGGAGCCCCGATAATCATTACCCCACCAGATAAACCCAAACAGATAAGATTCTCCCTATCATAGTCTTACGATAGGTTATATCCATCAGGTCTCGCTAGGATAACCTTAGGCCACTCAAAAAAAAACTTGTTTCTCATCACCAAGCCATGAAATATATAACGAGGGCGCTGCTTTTTTTTTTTTTTTTGCTATATCATAGATGGCTTTTGAAGTGTCATAAAATGGGCTTCAGACATACAGTAAAACCCCGCATAAGCGGACACCCTCCGATCCGGGCCAAAGTGGCCGCTTACGCAGGCTGCCTGCTTATGCGGGGTTTCCAGATTTGTATTGCCTATACATTTAATGCATCCTTGACATCAGGAGCTTTAATTTGATACTAAATACAAATACCTTTCATAATTTTTATCAAGGTTCATCTATTAAAAAAAAAAAAATTTAAACCAAAAAAAAATCGTTTTTTTCTGATGCGCGTGGTGATGAGAAACAACTTTTTGTTTTGAGTGGCCTTACCATGGAGGACTTCTGTCGAGTACACCTGATTGAATTTGAACATCTGCCTCCCTCAGACTAAATTAGATCACGTCTCAAGTTAGTCAATCTCACCAGGCAGAGAGTCCCACCAGAGAGCCTCAGCAGATTTTCCCACCAGACAGATCCCAGGAGACAGATCCAACCAGTCCAACTCCACCCTCCTTTAACCAGTACCAGCACACCCCATGCTGTCAGCATCAGGACCCCTTTGAGGCTGAGCAGCAAATTCCAGACGAGGTAGAACAATTTCCCATGACAATGACCTGGGTTAATGTGTACACGTGCGTTGAATAAAACTCGAGATCCTTGTTACAGAGCCTGTGACGATTGTGACGCTTACAACTAACCTTATTTTTCCTGAGGTGTTTTGCGGGTACAACTGAGCTCATACTCGATACATTTCTTTTCTTTTTCTCCAGCTAGAGGCATGACAGCGGAGGCCGACCCTTAGAAGCCGAGTATAAAAGTATAAAAAGTACAATGTGGTCCACATGTCTTTTATTCGCATGGCATGTCCAGGATGTAAAGGGGCAAAAGTGACATGCTGTTTTGAAATGTCAATTTATTGGTGGTTTAGACATACAGGGAAAGGCCCGTTCTATGACAGAAGGGTCAACGAGTGTGTCAGCGATGGAATTGGAGTTGAATAGATTTGTGGAGCGTTTGGTGAACGCGGTCGACAAGTTCATTCGGGAGGTCATCCATTTAATTATAATGGATCGTCCTAATTACGATTTAGATGGTGGTGATAATGGTGCAGGTGGGAAGGGTGTGACCACTTAAAGCGACAATTAGAACATAACACAGGTCAGAGATGATATCGTCGTGGTCGTGTTAAACAATCACTTCAATTTAAAGTGATGTGACCGCGCACCATTCTAAATCACAGATGGAGTTTTTGGCGTCAACTACGGTCTTTCATGACAGTCTCTAGTCCCGCCGGCTCCATGTTTAGGTGTTTAGTATACATCTTCTGTATCAGACTTTATCTTAATCCTCCACCCTTTCATTAAGTCACCTAACAACTACAGATAATATAAATATTCACAATGTTCCCCGAAAGGGACGAACTGCATGTATCCTTGCTTGCACGGCAGCCTGGGAAAAGAGATAATGAAAATTAACTTCCAGTGTCTTACAAGGGTGTCTAATGAGATTTGGTAAAATTGGCCAATCTACCATGACTACATGACTTTTAGCTCCATATATCAAGTTTAATGACAAATTTCCATCGTTGACGCACATATATGTGGGCACTATACGAAATCCCCCCGGAAATGCCTGGAGACATCGTCATTGGGGTTGTAGTTGGGGTGTCATTAGTGCGGAGTGTTGAGGTGGAGGAATGCCTTGTAAACACCGCTGGTATTTTCTCCAGGCACTCATGGCATTAACAATGCGGGGCAAGAAACGGGTGCCGGGGACATTGTGGGAAGTGCATTAAACCCCACATCAAGTTTCCCCAGAGTTTGGAGGAGTATGGAAATGTTGGGGGTGGGTGGGTGAACCCAACCACACAACCCCGGCGCTTATAGACTGGGGGGAGGGGGTGGAACCCATTGTCGGGTTGCGCCATCCAGGTACGTGCAAACACCTGGAGAAGCCATACCTCCCCGTATTTGCCCACCACCCTCCACGGGCCCCGCCGATCAATCATGGTCCAGTGACAGTGCCGCCACCTGGTGGACATCGGCGACGTCCTCACTGGAGGAGGCACCTGAAAACACAAGCGGCCGGCGCTCTGAGCACTTGACGCCGACGGCGCCTGGGGTCAGACTGACGGCCGGAGGCGCCGGGCGTGCGGCCGCCGCCGCGCTGCCCTCCATGTCGGTGTAGCTTTACACATTTGCCCTTGTCTCCTGTTTTGTGTGTGAGACCGGGGCATGCGGGGTTGGAACACTTGGCTGTGGGCTTCTTTTGTCCCCCTGCGGCAATGACCTAGAGCTAGACCTAGACCTATAGTGTAGGCGGGACCTGCCCTGTGTTCTTTATTGTTGAGACACAAGTTCACGTCGGTGTCGTCGTTAAACTTATTTGAGGCAGCCAAGTGACAAGAAGAGAGACTCAATATCTCTTAAGGATGTGTGTTTTTCTCAGGCTATTGTCACAGTCAAAAGGTAAAAAAGCCAATGGTAAACTGCCGACTAGGGGCTACATGTGTATATTGATGTCGACATGTATTGTGCTGTGTTACCCGTTTTCAATGTGGGAACCTGCACTTCGCCAACCATGTAAATAGTGAATAAGCTAAATGGCTTGTGTTGGCATGCTCATGGTGGGGGGGGGGGGGGGGCGTACAGCCAGCCAATAGTTCTAATGAACATATTTTACCTTTTACACCTTTAGGTATGCTTGAATCAAGTTTTGAATTAAAAGATGAAGTATTCTTTTTGAAATAAGCCAATCAATTTGGACTCCGATGAGGTGAATACACGCCATGTCCGGTTAACCAATGGTTGTGCTTTATTGCTATGCCACCAAAAGTACACTGTGTTGGTCACACATTAAAAAAACGTTTTAGTTTTTCGACCAGGAACTGCTATTATGTGTTGAGAAGTTTAGCACTCAAGGAACGTGACCCCCTCCTTAACTTAAGGAATTATTCAATTAAATTGTTTTTACGTGGCAAGATTACGTTGCTCTAGTGGGAGAGAATAAGTCACCGCTTGCTAAAATATCCGTCCTCTGACGTCTGTAGAATTCGAGTGCTGTTACGGCAGGAAAGGTGGGAGATCTGAGAACGACCTCATTTATTGTGTGCTAGTTGGTAGGTTGTAGAAATGTGTTCATCACCGAGCTGTCCGTACCACAAGCTGGGCCGACCTCAAAACTTCCGACCTACAGGCTCTATTATCACCCTGTCTCTGTTTAAATCAACAAATTCCACGCTTGACGCCCAGAAAACAATCTGTTACTTGAATAGGTCATTTCTGCGCCAATGCCAACGGCGAGGCAGCGTCCGCCGACGGTGTATCGTGACATAGTTGCCCCCGAGCCAACACGAAAATCAGGAGGGTGTCTCATTCCAGAATATCCCCCTGGAACTGTGTCCGACGCCCCGTGTCAGCCCCGGGTCGGCCGCAAATATTTGCCCCTAGTATATTTGTGCTGGGGTCGGACAACCAGCATATAGTTGTGTTGCCGACGTTGAACCACAGGTCAGATGGAGCCGGACATCAGGCAGGGGAGCAGACGACAATCAGAACGCCTGGAGGTGTGAGAGGCCACCAGGTGGCGTCGGGGTCCGCCCCCTGAGGTTTGCCGTAATCACCAGTTGTAGTGATCAAAAGACGGACTGTATGTGAGGGATGATCCCGCGGCACTGGTACGACAACAGCAAAATGTCGTCTGCCATGAAACTTGATGGAAGACTGTCGAATGGCATTGGCCGACATATCGAGCATATGCATCTACGCTAAACAATTTCCTGGGAAATCCAAAAAAATATTAGCAGTGCATTTCACAACATTGGTAAGAATGATCTTGAGTTCCTACACGGCTACAGGAATCCAAGATGTTCGAAGAGATATGATACCCTATCATCTGCAGGGTATAGTTAGAAATGGTAGAACTATAGAAGGTCTAGTAAATTTTAATTGCTAAACCAAATCAAACCTAACCAATTTTGGCCTTCATAATGAGCTACGAATAATTAGACATAGACATAGGAAGAAGAATGTTGCGTGAGGTGAATCAAAAGTCAATGTTGCCATGATGTTTCCCCATGATGTCAGTATTAGTAATATCACCTATCATCCTCTAGGACAACTAAAATAAGATATTTTAATTGATACAATTATCCCGCCATTGATACTGATCAAACCAAGGCCAAGAAATATAGGAGTATAGATACTTATCACACAGAGATTTAAGTTTGTTTTTAGGTGACGTGACGTGTTCTTTGATGCTCTATGCGTACACGCAGTCTGTTTGTTTGAAAGCTGTTGGTGGTGGCAGGTAGGAGTAATAATTATTGAGGCGGATCAGCAGGAGGCTAATATTACAAGACAACATCCTGGAGAGAAGTGGTCCGTGGTGGGTATTGACGTATGGAGTTAGGTCCGGACAGCCTCCCCCTCCAACCTCCACCACCACAACCGTACGCATTCCCCCTGGTCTGCCCTTGGGAACATACGATCTGCAACAAACAACAAGTCAAATATGAAACCGATGAGGGAAAAACGAAACAATTAAACACAATCTACCTCTCATTTAAAAAATAGTGATATCAATACCTAAAGTTCTGCACGTGAGTGAGCGTTCCTTGAATCCTAGTTCCATAAAGGCATGGTAGAGCCGGGTTATATAGTTTCTTTACTGAAGGGTGAAAAGTTAGACAGTACCTGTACAAATGATTAAAAAAAACGGCATAACAGTGTATAAGTTTAATTTCAATTTATCCTCGATCCCAAATGAAGCCTATCAGGATGCGGTGGGAAAATATTCACTTATTCACTATAACCTATTGTTGACTTACCAGAGGGTGCAAGGAAATGTACTTGGCCCTTTAGAGTTCCCATATTCAGTTGGAAAGTCACCGAAAGGATGTATTTGGTTACAAAGTTCACAAACCACACATGAAGCAGGAACTTATAAGAAGTTTTAATAGTGTAACATATCATTCACCAGTAGCAGATTATTTATATCTTGTCAATATCCGTTTTGGTGTCGGCTTTTGTCTGGGCAAACTGTAAGATGTCGAGAGAAATTCTCCGGTTTCATAAATATTGTTATAGTGGTATATATGTACGCAGTAACCATACTAGCTATTCTATGTATTATAAAATGTATTTCTCTGGATTTTAGTCAAAACTTTGTTCTCAACCAGGATGCAGCAAAAGCATTTGTTAAAGGAAGAGACAATATCCTTCTAGCAAGATCATGTTCTTGTGTATACAATTTCATTTTATTCGTGTTTACGTTCTCTCTAACGTCAAATGTAAATTTTTCTTTTCATTGAATTTATGACCTTGAGTGGTTGGTGGGTGATGTTTGGTATATCAAACTGTGTGTAGCGAGGTGAACTCATCGGAACTTAATATGATGCCCAGGTACACTACCATTAATGAAGTTATCACCTGAGTATATCGGTCCTCTCCACTGCCGGGGACTCCCCATCCTCGACCATACTTTATGCACTTGCATAACGTTAAATATACAAAGCACCGTATACTACCTCCCATTTAACCCTTGGCGCACCTGTCCAAATCCACAGAGGTAGTCACCTGAACCCACATAATTCTTGATTTAAAGAAAAGAAAGATAAATGGGATCATTTCTAGATGCTTTCCTCCATCGTAATCGGTATGAGTGAGGCTACATTGAAAGTAATTACAGTTTTCTCCGTGGAGGTCTATATCCAAAACGGCGCCAGTTCAGGCTCTGTCTACATTCATCAGAGTAGGCCACAGCAAACACAAACAGTGTAATTTGCGTTCGTCTATAGGTTACATAAGGAGCGGGGTTTAAACGGTCCGGGCGACCCTGCTACGGTAAAGGTGGGTGACGTTTAGCGGTCACAATACAAAGGCCACCTTTCTGCACAGTCAGAGAGAGCGTTCACCTTCTGTGTACCCGCAATCTACCTGTGACGAGAGCCCCGCCATTATCTCCACTCCAACCACGCAATGCTGGGTCTGTCCGCAGAGATGATCAGATTGCGAGCTCTTAACATTGCTCTAGGATGATGACTGATGGTGAGGTGCTATGGTGTGCGCTCAGCGACTCCAGTTGGCTTATTACGTCCATTCACTACCACCTTTACCTGCAAGCCTGTGTGCTTTAATTCCTTTATAGAGGATTGCATTAGAGGTAACTGCAGAGGGTGATATTGGGCTCAGGTAAAGAGAGGTGGCGTCGATCTGGGGTGATATGAACCCCTCCTCCAGGTGAGGGGTGTTGTCCATCAAAGGGCTGTTAAGGGGTGTGGATGGGGTGACCTGGACACATCACAGGTACAGTAGTGGTACGTGAGGCCCACACGGCGTGTTAGTATACAAGTCGGTGGTGTTTAAAATTCGTGTCTGTTTTTGACTCGGTCAGTTACCACGTGCTGCGGTGTAGTCCTTTAACGAGTGTGGATGACTGCAGGGAATTCCAGCTCAGCTGTCCAGTGAGACAGCAAGATACTCCACAGTGACTTATTAGTAATCAATATGCAGCATTGTGAAATAAATCTGCAACAAATAGGTAATAATTGCATGGACGAAGAGAAATTTGGCTTTCACTCTATATTCTAGTATTTGATGATTTATAGATATTTTCATTCAAATCTGGAAGATCTGAAGGATGTCTTTATTGTAGTTCACAACTTCACAAATAATTAACTATTAGGAGTTAGGAATTTACATGTATGTACTTTTAGAAAAGTCACATATTTCCTACTGGTGAGTCAAGAACTTTACTTAATTCGAATCAGTGTGTGGTGATGGTGATTTAACGTTGGCAGGACTGTGCCGCACGTTGTGAACCTCTCCTTGCTGCATAGAGTAGTCTGAGTCATCTCACCATAGTGTTTCTGGTTAGTATTAGGACAATTTTTGTAACCATAGTGATCTAAAAGATAAATATAAACTCTTTTTTTTTTTATACAAGTCAGGACGAGAATGTCATGTATTTTAATTCCATCAAATCCTTTTGGATTGTGAGAAGGGCCTGAGAGATGATAGGGCCACCTCTGTGGTCACGTCTACTTAACCAGGTCACGTGTTTTCAGGGGTCCTAGGTCACAGTGCAGAGAATAAGGAAATCAGATAATGCTGTCACTGAGATGGCTCCCAGCCCAGCAAAGTTCCCCAACTGATAGGATGCTTGGCTCGATCGATTAATTCCACGAGACAGATGGTTTTAGCTTACATTTCCACCAAGACTTTTTCGTGTTAGCCCCGTTTGACATTTGCAGCTCATTTACCCCAATGAATCTGCCCTTATACAAGAAATCAGGGCCTGCGAAATTCCCCATTCATCAGGGGCACTGACGTTATGCTGGTGGGAACAGCGTCGGGGAAGTTTCACATTTATTTTTGTTTTTGGACATTTTAAAAATTTAGAACGTATTTTCGTATTGCCATTGATCATATGACAGTGGCTCCGCCTTGAGCATCGTGGGGAACAAATGTACCCCCTACCCCCATCCACACACCCTAAGTGGCTGCCCCGAGCTCCAGGGTAAACACTGCTATGCTATTTCATGGTAGGCTTTCTAAAGCCTGCATAATGGTGATAGAGGACTGGTATTTATTGTCAGGAAAGGCTCACCCACTTAGCCCAGATGTGAGGAGACACTGCCCCTGCGATTCATCCTTTAACAGAGACCTCCGAGTATCGTATACCGAGGGAATAAAAGTGTCCCATTCTGAGGGTGGAGTTATTAATACAGGCTTAGTCAGAGTCACTGTCATCAACCCTTGTTATTGTCCGGGGAAATCGAGGATTAATGCATAATAGTACTACAAAACGAATACTTTTTATGACCATTTATAGCATACAGAGATACTTGTAGGTTATATATCTACATAGTTAACTCCCGCGGAGGTAGAATATGTATAGTGTATATAGATGATGACGACTTTCTTGTTGATAGATACATTCTGAATACCTATTCCAAAGCAGATACGCCATAATTTTCTTAAAAGTGAAAGGTGAGACTGTGTCCGATGTCTCATGGACGTGGGACAGGTTGTGTTCCCCGCTCAGTGCCTGGGTCTCCTCCAGATCAACTCCAGGTGTCTCGTGGTAAGGGGCCCGGCATGGCGCCTACTAAACTGAACGCTTAGATCCTGATGTTAATAGTCACACGTTTTTGAATAAATGAACAAATATGTAGACCTAGACTTCAGCCATATGTGCGAGACGGGGTGCCACTCTGTTGACGTTTATCTCTGATGTTACTGTAGGTCTTGGCGTAGAATGCCCTGCATCGACCCTCGAGAAACCCCCCAATCCCAAACCCAGAGTGAAGACAGAGAAACGATGAAATGTTCAGCTACCCAATACAAATCCCTGTATTTTATGTAGGGCACGTGTGATAGAAACATTTCTGGGAGTTACAGTGATGAACATGTTTTTAGGTGGTAACAGCATAAAAGCTGGGTGTTTATTTCTCTAAGTGGTTCGGGTTCTTTAACAGAACGGACAAGCTGTGCTGGCACCAGTCTGACTGTCTCCAGGCCATGGTATACCACCAGGGACGTCGGGTTGTTTGATGACGGAGGACCTTGACGTGCTCTGACGTTACCACCTCAGGTGTAACGCTATCCTTATCACCCTTCACGGCGTGTTTGCGTAGCTGCGTACCTGTCAGCATACCAGCCCCCCAAGTATGATATAGTGAAGTACAGTGAAACCAAGATGGCGGCTTGGTTTATTGAATACAGACAATATTGTTTGTGTAGTTGATATATATTCTAATATAGTGTCAAACTTGTACGTAATGATGAATGAACAGGTATTATTCCAAGATCCTGATATATTAAAAATTCTTGATGTTAAATCATGACCCTACCACAATGCACTCACATCGCCCTGTAGGAATGTGGTCAATTATGATATAGCGTTGCTGTATGTGTCACTCACAAGGTATGATTTAAGTCGGGCTGCTATGTAATTATCATTCGTCTGGCGCTGTGTTCCAGTACTTGACACGGTCGTCATCTGCCTTTATGTACGTGTGCAAAGGTAACGCCACCGTTTTGGATACACTTCAATTCTCAGCCAAATTACTACAGGTAGTAGACTACTAGGCTTTAATTATTCAGGGTAATAATGTCATTCTATATGCCCATATAGTTGATGTAACCTTTCTGTGGTTTATTTGTTCAGCACACGTATACATGAAGTTATACATTGCATTGATCTATAATTTTACATACCTGGGGGGGTCAGTGTCTAACATAGATGAATCATATTTCATAGAGAAGTACACTGTCCCTGGTGTACAGGTGCAACTCTCTTCACATTGCTGCAGTCTGTTCTTTGCTTTCACAAATGATTCTGTTAAAAACACAAGTCCGGTCCTTCAGTGAGTGTGTCGTAGTGAATACAGCGCAGTGCCGCCATCTACCAGATAAAACCCGAACTAAGGTGATAAGTAGTGGCTTCCTAAGCACCCATGCGCCGTTAAGGTGATTGAAATGAGATTTACATGGATTATAAGGGAGATAATATACGGAAAATGGTTTACTGTCTTCGTATGTCAGGTATACTTGGTAAAATTATTTATCCGATACATCCCGATGCCAAAGGCAGAGGGATGTATCTGATTAATAATTTTACCAAGTATTTTGACGCACTAAGACAGTAAGCCCGTTTTCGTATTATTATTTACCTAAAAATGGCGAAATTTTAGCTAGTCACGTGATCACATACCCCGTACGTCACATATGTATATAATAATAGTACAGGACCCTCTTCAGGCTCCCAGGTTACACATAGACTATGTGTGTGCTCACCCGCCAGTGTTACATTATCACAGCAGAAATGAGCTTAGGCTATCTCAAACTAGTGTCTGTGCAGCCATCTGTGCCCTTTCTACTGGTTATAACGGACTTCTATGTCATCTTCATCTGTATTGTTACGTAGATATTTGTGTACAAGAAGATCGAGTGTTAAGGTGAATGTTTTGTTGTGGTTGCAGGTATCGGCATCGGACCCGGACTGTGGAGGCAGCGCACAGCTGACGTACCTGATCGACATCAACCAGGGTTTCGACCACCCCCGTCAGCTGGAGATCAACAACCGCACAGGGGACATCTGTATCGTGCGCCCGCTCGACTACGAGACGAGACGCACCTACGACTTCTCCGTGCTCGCCAGAGATCAAGGTACGGTCAGCTCCATGTCAGCCTCCTTAGACACCGGCCTAGGAATACCCTGGTGAAAATAGCGCAAAGTTTTTTGGGTTTTTTTTAAAATCATTTATTTAAATTGTAACAATGCTCAGCTTCTTGTGAAGCTGGTTTTCATGCACTGCCAGTATGGCTCCGGTGCTGTAGTACATTTCATTTTCATTTTTATATAATCAAATAAACATAATGTAACAAAACAGATTACAGACAAGATACAAAGTGTGCTGGTAATGTCCCTTGAAAAAAGAAGGATAAATTCCCATGGACCCATGGAATGTCCGCATAATAAAACGTCAGTCCGGAATGTTTTGTGTCTTGACCGTATGCTTCTAAATTATTCCCCTTGGGGTCCTTCTGTTGCTGTTTTTTAGTGTTGGGAATTACATAAAGACCTCGTTAGAGTAAGTTTAAGAAATGAGGCCTACTTGGAAACCATTTATCTAAGATCTGTAGCTCAATATAACGTTGCGTTTCAGTACTGTCGGGACTCTGAAATACGCATCTCGTTGTCTGTAATTTACCTTGAAAAGATGTGATTGATGGGAACTATTACGAATAATTCATATACTACTCATCAGTTTAGGTCTGTTTGCGTTGACCTAGTATTTCTTGACGCAAATGTTGAAGATACTGCAAAAATGTTATAAATTATCATAAATATTATCGAAACCTGCAACTAGTTTACTCTAGTAAATAATTGTGTAGCAGTTAGTAGTTAGCCATTCTGTCACATGACCCAAAGTTTCTGTCCTGTATTGATGAATATAAATTGATTCAGTATGTCTGACTGAATTAGAATATAAAAAAGGCACAGACAAAGAATAGACCTTGTATATAAAGGTTAAACGGGTGTCAGTAAATGAGACACAAAGAAGCTGGCCTACGTCCAATGATGAGTGTTGTATTTTATCAGGCATTTGATTGCCTTCCCATCTTGATCGCTACGGTATGCGGACACTACCGGCACGCACCAAGCATGCACACGTGGCTGCCCGTGCTTGGCATAGGTTCTTCGTTTTATCAGATGGACGTCAATCGTGAATCATTGACGGCACCATTGTAGCACAATACATACATGGACGCCACACACTACCCGAAACAATGGCCGTGCTTCGACATTAAACACCGGAACACTAGTGCCTACTCACACTAACAATACTTCTAGTTGAAATAACCCCACCCTCTGAATATACAATGATAATGCAATTACTCAAAACAATGAGATCTGAAATAACAAGCAAAGTTGCCAACCAAACAAAAGCTCCATTGATTGTTTGGTCAGAGAATGGAATAGGATAGCATGCTTGGAATAATTAGATAGTGTTTCATCTATCAAGATATCGCTTATCAGGACCACCTCATCCCGGCTCCCACATTTATCCGATGTTCAGAGCATACTCTGCAATCAGAGCCCATCGGGCATCTGTCGCTACAAGGTCAGCTGAGAATTGTTAATCAGCAGATTTTCATCATATCTCAGTAGTTATGGGCATCTGATCTGAATCCTGCCCTGATCAACTGATGGGAAATGTTAATAATTTGATCATCTAAATAGAATTGATAAATATGGCGAGGTTTTAGGATTAATAGAGCAGTATACATAAGTTTCAAAAGGAAATATGTGAATTCCTTCCTATTTTTTGCGGGATATATAAGAGTAGCATAGTGAAATGGAGCAGCTATCTAAACCTGAGAATCTAGGTGCATGCACACATAATGGGAAGACTTGAAGGTGTTTAGTGAGATGGCAGATCCAATGTTTATTTAAACGAGAAAACCAGGACTACCTCAGCCACATATAAGGCTAGAGAAAAAGTTGGGCCGAGTTGTTGTGAATCGGCCACGTTCTTGGCGGTCTATCGGTAACGGCATCTCGACACGAGGCGGTGGCTGAAGTCTGATCCAACCTGACAGACCTGACAGTGAGTGTTCCAAGAGCCGCACACACCCCCTCCCGCCGCCGGCAGCGGGCGGGGACGGGAACAGAGCAGCTCAGAGCGGCTAGGAACCGACAAAGTCCCCTCTCTTTTCCCCTGTCGTGTTGGAGCTGTGTTTGATTTCGCGTCTATGCCTCCAGGGTCTTAGATAAAAATAAAAGAAAAATGGGTCGCCGCTCGGATACTATGAGTAATTTATCTGGAACGCCGAACCCACCGCCCAAATTCTCCCAGCAAGGGGATTTTCTGTATTTGCCTCAAAGATGTCTCGTCTTATTTATATATTGCTTATTCAGTTAGTTACTTTAGTGATAATTGTCTTATCTATTTTTGTACATTTATGAACATTTGGTTAGTTGTGTAAGTTGTTAATTGTTTATTCAATCGTTTCAATGTCTTCATTAGTAAAGTCTCAGGGACAACCCTTCATAAGGTCTTCCTTTGTGAGTTCCATTCTGGTGACCAGTAAATTACTGAGGTTGTAGTTGAATGAAGCTAAAATTGGATGATTCGTTGCTACAATTAGCCTAAATTCAAAGAGGGGTATGTAATTTGGAAATTACAATGGAAAGGGTTTATCGTCCATGATATGATTACACTAAAATGTTTCGGTTTCCAGTTAACTCTTCTCATCAATCATCCAGACTAGAAAATAAGTATAAAAATCCCCTCCCAAGGTTTGCCCTTAGCAATTGGCACAGTTTGAATGTGAATCGGGGCAAAAAAGGCAACAGAAAATTAGTAGGGGCAATGTAAGAGCTGATGTAGGCTTGAGATGCAGTAATATGCATAAATGTACTCAATAAGTGAGGCACATTTAGATTTACATAACCCTCCTCGAATATCACCTTTGACGTCATAACAGATCAAAATCATTTCAGTAGATTTACGTACGATAACATTGACGGAAAAGATGTCTCTAACTTTCTGTGACATTCTCCAGCCCTCAGATAGACACCTATAGCCTGAGGCTGTTGCCATGTTCTGTTCCCCTGCCGAGGCTGTGTAAATAAAGTACTTGTTTCCGTGTCTGTCATGTGCTTGGAGAGCGTCGAGCTACTCGCCGGTTCAGTCTGTATACCGAAGCACGTCAACTATGCTACTCCAGGTCACCTTTATGCCCACGAAGAGAAGAGAGAGGATATGTGAAGCCTGCCTCTGTTGTTGTTTCCTGTTGGTAAAATAAGTTCCCCTATGAGAACGATTTGTGAAAGTTGTGTGGTTCACTTTTTTCCCTAAAGGCTTTGAAGGGAAGAGGAACTTTTCCCACCTATGTACTCCCACACAGCACAAAAACAAGCCCCAACCTGCCATCTTCGTTAGCCTGGCGGTGATTGGGTAGTGTACGTGTATTCTGCACTGTAACACGTCGTGCTAACTGACTGGAGTCATAACATTCTGTTAACTTGTGGGAGAGGTTACTTTTAGTTGTCATGTGGACAGTTGCTGCTGTCAGTCAGTCTAACCAACCTCCTCGGACTAGTCAATGAATAAAACAAAATCTCCAGCCTGTGGACACGTTTCTGCCACGAAGAACGTATATTTTTTATAGGTTTCCGTATCTTAGTATTCTTTTTTAGTTGATAGCTGGGGTTGTTTCATGTTAAACAGACGCTGACAGAAGACGCTGACATAGCAGACGACTTTTGACCTAAAGAACATTTATAACTGAGTCAGGTCTGTTTAGGATTCTTTTTCAAAGAAGTTGTCGTGTTTTCTTTCAGATGGACTGGACACAACGGCCGTCGTCAAGGTCACTGTGCGTGACGTCAATGACAACGTGCCTCGTTTTGACCCCGGTCAGTACAACGTCAACCTTGCGGAAAACGTTGGCGTCCCGGCTAACGTCGTCGTCGTCAGGGCGACAGACGGGGACTCGGGACGCTTCGGGCAGCTGACGTATTCCATCGCCTCTGGCAATACACGGGCTTTTGAAATCAACGGTCAAACAGGTAGAGTGAAGAATTCCTCATCTGGTCATTACTAGAATATATCTGGTAGAAATTGATGAAGTTCATTCTTGAGGTAGCAGTCAGTGTCGCATGATTTGGGCCAATGTGTTTCTACCAAGTTTGTTTTCATCTTTATTAAATCTTTATTTCCCTGGATCGTTTCCTGTCGCCCCTCCAAGTAATGCATGTTTTTCAATATGTTATTCCAACATTTCCAATACAATTGTAGTTACAATGACTTTCCTTTCCACATGTATTCTGGTCCAATCAGAGTACGCAGAACGAGTAATTTATGTCGCTTATTTCGTGTTATCTATACCATCATGCTAACAGTATGAATCCCCTAACATAGGACACCTCCATTGATTTAATAATTAGGCTTTAACAAGCAACTATGAGCAGCTCAATCAGTTAACCTATTTTGTTAGATTCCCCAATTCCACTTTCCAGTCTCTGAATTGTCCATTAGCTTACAAGTGAAACAATACCTCACAGAACATCTTTGTTTGCTGTAATAATAAAACCTCACCTCATACCATCTTGTCATTCTCTCACAGGCCAGCTGCGGTTAGTGCAGTCCCTACCCGCCTACCCTCGCCTCTACCAGCTGAGCGTATCGGCGCGTGACGGCGGTGGTCGCTCGTCCCCCGTCAACGCTAACGTGTCTGTGAGCGTGCTGACGGGCGACCAGCTGCCGCCCACCTTCACCGAGCAGCTCTACACCTTCTCCGTGAGTGAGGACGCGTCGCCGCAGACCCCCATCGGCCAGGTCCGCGCCGTCAACGCCGACGCCGGTAAGTAGTCGCAGTCTTACGTGTCCGGCATGGATGGGAGATAAAAGTATAGGAGAATCACCAAAAACGTACCATACAAATACAGCAACGTCCAACTTTACATTTCAGGTTAAAAAAGATGAATTTTATACTGTACATACTCATGTATGTCTTTATTTGACATCTGGTCATTTTTCAATATTGCACTTTTTTTCCATATTGAACATGTTTATTATATTTCTTCAATATAAAACAATATGCTTATACTATTTTCAGTATATATTGTTAAGTCTTGTTAAGTAAATGTGTTATACGAACTTTTTTTCTCATGTTAGCGGCTGGCTCCATTCGCTACTCGATCGTGTCCGGCGACCAGGACGGGTACTTCACGATGGATGCGCAGACCGGGGAGATCAGCAGTCGGCGCCAACTGGACCACGACCAGCGCCCGGTGAGCCTGCTCAACATCCAGGCCCAGAGCGGGTCGCCTCCCTCCTACGGTCGTGCACAGGTGAGTCCCTCTTTTAGTGTGTTATCTGCACGTATGTGATAAATGTAGATGCCCTACCCCCATGGGAATAGCTGTAAATCAGGCTTTTTTGTTTACGTTATTGTCAGTCTATGAAAGTAAAGCGTCATTTCCGTAGATTTTTTATTCAAAGAATCAACTTCATGTTTCAAGACTAAGTAAAGCTAATTAGGTTTCACTAAGGAAGACTGAAAAGAATTTTTAAACTACATATTTTATGGTTTAAGAAGACTCACTCTCTTTACTCACTTTATATATAGTGACTTATTATTGATTTTACATTCATATTCCAGAATATAATATAGAGAAGTATATCATTATATAAGGTATTCAGATGTCTCTGTTATATTCACAGATTGTAAATAATCCCATTTTACCCCTACTCATCAGGTTAAGGTCAACATTATTGACGTCAATGACAACGCACCGCAGTTCGAGGTGGCCACCGTGCAGATCCCCATCAAGGAGGACACAGCCGTGGGAACCGTCATCTACGTAGCGCAGGCCGTCGACCGGGACAGCGGCGAGAACGGCCGCATCAGCTACACGCTACCCTCCGGTGGTCGTATGTTCACCATCGACGCCCGTACAGGCGCCATCCAGCTGGGCCGGGCGCTGGACTACGAGACCCGGCGCCGCTACGAGCTGACGGTGGGCGCCAAGGACAACGCGCCCGTCGCGCAGACGACCACCATGACCTTGGTGTTGCTGGTGCAGGATGCCAACGACAACTGGCCCGTCTTCCGCCGACCCTCCTACGCCGTCACCATCGTGGAGACGCTGCCGCCAAACACGCGCTTCCTCCAGGTGAACGCCACTGACGCCGACTCGGCCAACAACGCGCGCGTGTCCTACCGCCTCCAGAGCGGGCCGCACGCCGACAAGTTCGGCATCTTCCCGGACGGCTACCTGTACAACCGCGGGCACCTGGACCGGGAGAAGGCGGACCGCTACGTGCTGGTGGTGGTGGCCATGGACAGCGGCATCCCGCCGCGCTCCTCCACGGCGCAGGTCACCGTCAGCGTGCTCGACGCTAATGACAACAGCCCCGTCTTCCAGGAGGAGGAGTACGTGTTCCACGTGGAGGAGAACCAGAAGGCAGGCACGCGCGTGGGATACGTCACCGCCATAGACCGCGACCAGACGGACAACCTCCACCTCCAGTACAGCCTCTCTGGTGCCAGTGAGAATTTCCGCGTGGTTGAGGATAGCGGCGAGCTGCTCACACGGCGGCCGCTGGACCAGGAGCGGCAGGACACGTACCACCTGACGGTGGAGGTGTCGGACGGCGGGGCGCCGCCTCTCACCGCCGCCGTCAACGTGCTAGTACAGGTCCTCGACCTCAACGACAACGCGCCCGTCTTCGACCACCAGGGCGCCTACCTGGCCACCGTGGAGGAGAACCAGCCCAAGGGCACGGTGGTGACGCAGGTCTCGGCACGCGACCTGGATAAAGGAGAGAACGGGAGTATTACATACCACCTGGATCAGAGCGTGGAGGACGCGGCCATGTTCGCCATCCACGCCCGTACTGGACGGATCAGCACGCGGGAGGTGCTGGACCACGAGCAGCAGGGCGAGTACCGCCTCCAGGTGGTGGCCCGGGACGGCGGCCTGCCCCCGCGCCAGACCTCCAAGACGGTGGTGGTGACGGTGTCGGACATCAACGAGAGCCCGCCGCTGTTTGAGAGCAAGGAGATCACCTTCTACGTGGATGAGAACTCCAACCCCGGCAGTGTGGTGGGCAACGTGAAGGCGAACGACACCGACTCCGGGGAGAATGGTCGCGTCGTGTACTACCTCATCGAAGGGAACCTCTTCGGCATCTTCAAACTGAATGAGAGTACAGGGTCCATCATCATCTCCAAGCCGCTGGACTACGAGGTGTCCTCCTCCTACACCCTCATCATCCGCGCCCTGGATAACAGCGTGGTGAACCCCATGAGCAGCAGCATCGTCGTGCACATCAAGGTGCGCGACAAGAACGACCACGCGCCGCTCTTCGAGCAGGACCCGGTGTTCATCAGCGTGCGGGAGAACGCGGCGCCGGGCACGGTCGTGCACACCTTCAGCGCCACCGACGAGGACAGCGGGCCGCGCGGCGCGCTCCACTACGCCGTGGTGTCGCAGGCGCCGCCCGGCCAGTGGTTCCTCATCGACCCCGACACGGGCGTGATGCGCGTGGCCGGCGCCGGCGAGCGGCTCGACTACGAGCAGGTGAAGCAGGTGACGGTGCAGGTGTCGGCCACGGACCAGCCGGGCGGCACGGAGACCCCGCTCTCCACCACCGTCACCGCGCTCATCATGGTGCAGGATGTTAATGATAACGGGCCCGTCTTCCAGACCCGCAGCCAGGTGGACCTACTGGAGGACGAGCCGGTCGGCTACCCCATCGAGCACGTGCTGGCGACGGACGCGGACGCGCGGGAGAACGGGCGGGTGTCCTACGCCATCGTGTCCGGTAACGAGAAGGGGCACTTCAGACTGGACTCTTCTACTGGTGAGTTTTTTTTCTGTTTTTTTGCTTTATTGTAAGCTCTCACCATAGTGAGTTTTTCAGTTACAATGTATCGGATATCATCCATAGATATACAATACACTATAGCAATACATCTGTGTGTTTATACAAAGTTGTATTGCTATAGTGTATTGTATATGTATGGATGCAATTGGATACATTGTAACTGAAAAACTCAGTGTGTTAGATCTGTGTGGTATGTGTGTATGGTAAATGTCTGTGACCTATTTCCACCAGCCTTGTGATCAGAATCATCCCTCTTAAATAGTGATAAGTCACTCTATGGAAACTTGAATTTTCAAAAGAGAGAGAAGAGAATTTTAGGACACGCTAACTTATCCTACTGTATTTCATTGTATGATAGTCCATGGCTATTATCCTACCCCTAATAAAAAAAACTCCATAGGCTTAACATTGGGTCACTGTATTCGGTCTGGAGTTCAGAAATAATATCGCTCTAGTGGGATACACTTGACAAATGACGTCATTTGTTAATGTAGAAGTAATTTAGACGGGCGGGGTAGGATAAATTCTAAACCAAACTCGAGTTAGTCATGTTATTGTTCATCGCACTCTGGCAAGATCGCGTATTACTGCTCTTGGCTTCGCCTCGCGCAGTAATACGCGATCTTGCCGCCGTGCGATACTGGGGTTCGAATGACTTTCAGATTAATTCATCCAAATTGAAACAAGAAAAGTAGGACGTGTATTTTTCAGCACTCCCTCTCCACCACATAGCGTATATCTGGATGATGTCACTTGACTTAATTACGACCTAATTTCCCCCTTAACAGGCCTGTTGTCGATCGCGAGAAGCCTGGACCGAGAGAGCCGCCAGGTGTTCAAGTTAAACATCACTGCCCGTGACCATGGCTACCCGCAGATGTCGAGCACCATGACGTTGACCGTCAACGTCATTGACGTCAACGACAACCCGCCCGTCTTCGAGCACCCCGTCTACTACGCCACGGTGACCGAGAATCAGCCGATCCCCACCTACGTCACCAAGATCCAAGCTACGGATTCAGATGCAGGTGTGTGGTGCTTCTGTATAGTAGCAATGGGCAGATTGTCAACTGTATGAGGTTTTATGTTTTTTAACTAAAGAAACCTTGACAAAAATGCAGCCTCGTGTCTTCATTCCATGGGAGCAGCAAGATTTAGGCTACCCTAATAATTCTTATTATTATTAATTCCCAATAATTTTGGATACGTGGGAATGGAACATACATCGAGTTACTACTGTCAATCAAGTAATGTCAAATAACAAAAAGTGAAATTGATTGCAGAAAACCAAAGCATCTTCTTAGTAAATATAATGAGAAATATCTGTTTTGTTTTCCGTATAATCTTTTATAATCTTTAGCTCAAGAAATAGAAACATTTTCCGTAATTCGGATTCATTTTATTATAATGTGCATTGGTTTTCATTTCTTTGTAGGCAAAAATGCGCAGCTGCAGTACCTCATTCCGGATGGGGTAGCAAACAACCACTTCGTGGTAGGCAAGACATCGGGAATTATTGATACTAACGCTACACTGGATCGTGAGAAACAGGCCGAGTGGGTTATCACAGGTAAGAGAAACACCAACCCGTGAGCGAGTCAAAAATGGATAAAAGTGTTCAATGCTTCCGTATGGGCATGTTGATGTATTGTATAGCAGTGGCATCCATGGTTTAACTACATAAGTGTTTGGGAAAGAGACAACATTAATTAACCCAAGGCTAGAGCATGTTCACAGCTCCAGCATCTGAAGGAGACTGAGTTCCCAGACGATTCTTTATCTAGATAGTCATAACGTTGATATTTTTCTATTGATCTAGATTTACAGTGTTAAAAACTCGTGTGGTATTTGTTTTCAGCCTACGTCAAGGACAGCGCGTTCCCCGCCCTCTACGACACGACGTCAGTCTACGTCACAGTCGTCGACGCCAATGACAACGCGCCCGCCTTCAAACAGTCTCGTTACGATCTCGTCGTGCCCGAGAACGCGCAGAGTACCACCATCCACACGGTGGTCGCCATGGACGCCGACACGGACGAGAATGGCAAAGTCACCTACTCGCTTATTGGTGAGTTAGTCATTCTATAGATATCAGTATACAACTCCTTAAAACGTTCATTCATTTATTCATTATTAGATAGCAGTACATGCTCGTGTTTCGTTCTGAACATTATGCTCAATCAACCAAGCATTACTGATACAACAAAGATAAGGTAATTTGCTATGTACGGTACCTAATCAGTATCTAATCTATCTTGGACTGTATTCAAAACTTTGGAAAATCCAATGGTAAGGGTAATCTTCATATTCCTATAGTGCGGTTAGAGTTCGGCTTTTTTATTATTGGTAATCGAAATATAAATCTCAGTACCCAATATTAGCCTCGCGTTATATTGGAGGCACCTACAGGTGTAAATTGTATTACAGAGTCTTAATTGACGAGGTAGAGATATAACTGTCCTGCATAATGCATGGGCATCAACAGAGTGCGAAGTGGTCATTTTATCTATACATTTTCACTGCAGACGGGAACGAGGACGGCCGGTTCGTGCTGAACCCGACGACGGGCGAGCTGTCGGCGCTGCCGCTGGACCGCGAGGAGGCCGGGTCCTACACGCTGACGGTGATGGCGACGGACGGCGGGCGGCCTGCACGCACCACCTACGCCACGCTGGCCGTGTCCGTGCTCGACGAGAACGACAACAACCCCGTGTTCCGCCAGTCCGTCTACGAGACGACGCTGCCCGAGAACGCCACCGTGGGCACCGAGGTGCTGGCCGTGACGGCCGACGACGCCGACGAGGGCCTCAACGCGCGCATCACCTACTCCATCAGTAACGCCACCGAGGGGCTCTTCAAGATCAACAACCGGACGGGCGTCATCACCACGGCAGGGTGAGTGGTTGTGGACTAGTAGAAATGGCACGGCTCACTAGTTAGCGAGTTTGTCGAGTGGTTTGGGTGATATACGATATATAAAAGGCTACCCTTCAGGTTATCATTTTACGAAGATATTGCAAATCAAATTACAATGTTGGCCTTTTTTTTTTATTAACTTCTTAATCCATTAGCATTCTATCAAAAAATCTTTTTCTTCACTAGACTGGTTGGGAGTTGAACTAGATTTGGACCCTTCATAGTGAAACATGCTCTTCTATGTTCAACGTGGAGTTTTCCTTTTTAATTCACTGAATCAGAATCTCGAAATGAGGTCATCCCCCGATGATGGCATCATGAATATTGATGAAAATGGATTCAGATGACATCATCAATTTCATCATGATATGAGTCATTGTATAAACTTATTCACTTTGTTGTTTCCCTCATTGAAAGACTTATAAAACAGTTCAGTGATATATAACCCAATTTGAACTTTGCTCCCTTGTAGCACATGATAATCCTGGCTTGGGTTTGATTCAGATTGTTTGACCGGGAGAAGAAGTCGAGCTACACGTTCGAGGTGGACGCCACGGACGGCGGGCAGTACGGGCCTCGCACCAAGAAGGTGCGGGTGACCGTCCGCCTCACCGACGTCAACGACAACGCGCCCGTCTTCGACCAGATCCCTTACAAGGCCACCATCTCGGCCTCGCACGCCGTGCGCCAGTACGTGGTGCAGGTGGTGGCCACGGACCGTGACGCCGGGCCCAACAGCCAGCTCACCTATAGCCTGGCCCGCCCGTCCCGCTACTTCGAGATCAACCGCGACACGGGCACCATCGTCACCAAGGCGCTGCTCGACCCGGCCGCCGTCGCCGTCCACACCTTAGAGGTGGTGGCCAAGGACAATGGCAAGCCGCCCAAGACGGCTATAGGTCAGTGTTTGGTTATCTGTGATCGTGCACCCGTATCTGTTCAATATTGAGTGGGGGTCTTTTTAAAGTGGTGGCAACGTCCAGGGATATGTCCTGCATGCACTTTCAAGGACACTGGGGAGTTGTACCCTCTCATCATTCTCCTTAGTCAGGTTTATTTATAACAGCAATATTATCATTTGGTACTTGCAACTCAAGAAAATAGTTGGCTATATTTTTGATACTTCCGAAATATATTTATGTTTTAGATACATTGAACTGTGAAATTATTTCTCATCAAAGTGATTATTACTGCCCAATACGTCAAAGTGGATACGTAACTAACGTTGGTGTGTGTGTCACAGGTCTGGTGGAGATCACGGTGGGTAACGCGCAGGGTCTGCGTTCTCTGCGCTTTGCTAACCTGACGTACAACGTGCAGCTTGAGGAGAACTCCCCGCGCGGCACGCCCGTCACCACCGTGTCGGCCCGCCTCACCTCAGCCGCCGGCCAGTCAGGACCCATCACCTACAGCTTCGCCAGCGGCAACGAGGAAAACACCTTCAACATCAACCCCAGCACAGGTCTGTTCCCACGCCTCGCTCACTTTCGAGTTTACTGTGAATTAGATATCTCAGTTTTCCGATTATGTCCGGGTTTTGCTAGAGTACAAAGAGTGTTGATGATTGTAGAGGTAAATAGTGGATATGATTGAGATTCGGATATTTTCCGGGATTTTTTTTTCTCGAGATTTCACTGAAATCTCTGTGTGATACAATACTATGAACCGTTCTAGGCCATGACGCTGTGTATTCTACAGTGCTGTTATGAAGTGCACTGTTTGTCTACCTCTGTATCAATAAGGGGTTGTGTTTATGCTATGACGCCCCCCGAGTAGGTGTTCTTCACTGATGGAGGTGAAAAAGTAGGTGTTCTTCTCTAAAGGAGGTGTAAAAGAAGTGAGTGATAATTGGGAAGTGTCACAACTCTAGCCTTGCTGACAAATGTTTATAAGGTGTTCCATGTGAAAAACATCATGTCCTTGGTTTAATCATTATGTCATCTTGCTCTGGGATGGGTGTAGACAGTCAAGGGAACCATGGTAATATATTGAAAAGCAGTTGAATTTTGTAAGAACAAAGAGCAGAATGCAGGTTCTGTCCCCCCAAGGGGCCCACCATACTGCTGGTCACCTAGTGACTGCTTCATGAACTAACAATGGCTCTGTCCCCTATACAATACAATGTGTTATAACCTGTGTGTGTATTTTATAACTTGCCTATGTCTGTATGATAATGTCTATGGTTGCATTATCTCTAATAACGTCTCTATCTCTCTGAATGCCTCAGGTGCCATCACGGTGAACAACCCGCGCAAACTGGACTACGAGGTGAACCCACGCCTCCGTCTGATCGTCGTGGCCACGTCGGACGACGCCTACGGCTACACCACCGTGTGGGTGACGCTACGTGACGTCAACGACAACCCGCCGCGCTTCACGCAGGAACGCTACATCTCCTCCGTCTTCGAGGGCAACAAGGACGGCACGTACGTGACTCAGATCTCCGCCTCCGACGCCGACTCGGGCAACAACGGCCAGGTGACGTACTCCATCATCGGCGGCAACATCGAGAACGCCTTCGTCATCGACCCGCCCAACACGGGCATCGTCAAGACCAACTTCATCCTGGACCGCGAGATCCACGCCTCCTACCGGCTGGAGATCGAGGCGGTGGACGGCGGCGTGCCTCCCAAGACGAGCCGCTGTACGCTGAAAATCTCCGTCAACGACGTCAACGATAACATCCCCTTCTTCCCGTCCTACTCCATCAAGAAGATCAATGAAG
The DNA here is from genome assembly GCA_950022655.1 of Alentia gelatinosa. NCBI lineage: Eukaryota > Metazoa > Annelida > Polychaeta > Phyllodocida > Polynoidae > Alentia > Alentia gelatinosa. Next base: position 45,116,475 of record OX465586.1, read on the forward strand.
GTGCGTTCAGGGACGGCGGTTTACATATAGAACTTTCATTTGTCAGTGAGAGGTGATAAAGGAGATATTTCGTGGTTGCACGTGCTGACCTCTTGTGGCTATTCCATGTGTAAATCTATGTCACGCCGCCTACTGGCTGGTATAGGAACTACTAGATACTATTACTCTGTAGACCGTTCAGCTTTTGTCTGGCTTCACCTTTGGTCAAATTGACGTTGCACTTTGTAAGTTCACCGTTGTTTCCATTTGCTTATAAAAAGATAACAATAAAAAGATATCAGTGGTTTGCAAGGGTGCTGAGGTGATAACTTACCCGATGGATTGGGATTACAACTTATTTCACTCAAATTAACATATGAACTAGCTAAGTGTACCACAACAATACAGTATACTATATTGTCTGCATCTTTCATATATGTAATACATCTTATTGGTTAAAAACTGGGGTATCTAATTTTCTGTTAATCTCAAATACACATCAGGAGAAAAAACTTTACTGGAGTCTTTTTTGTTCGTTATAAAATGTGTTTTAACGAGGGAGGTGTTTTGTGTACAGGTCAGGAGCTGGGCACGCTGGTCAAACAGGTGACGGCCAACGACAAGGACCTGAACCCCGTCCTGCGTTACGACTTCACGCCGAGCGGCAACCCGGGAGGCTCCTTCAGCATCGACCGCTACTCCGGCCGCATCACGGTCGTCAAGGACCTCGACTACGAGGAGCGACCCAACTACAGACTGCAGATCAAGGTGAGTTAGACTGAGTCCAGCTTACCAGGTACCCTCTTATTATTCATAGTATCACAGCTCATTTGTTACTATCAATAGTGACACAACTTATGTGGTACACCACGTACTAGCAATAGTATCGTATCTTAGTATCACAGCTCATATTGTACACTATTAACTGTCAATAGTATCACAGCTATTCTGATTCAGTACGTACTATCAATATTATCACGACTGGCGCTAAAGTTGAAATTATTTAGGGTAATGTAAAGTAAAATGTTAATATACTACATTTTTACGTATTTGATTGGCTGAAGACATGATTAGATTTGTTTCCTTGGTCACATAAACTGTTTTCGTTTTTATCACGCACCCCCTTCATCTCTTAACACTCGGATTCCATGTATTGTTTTCATACCATGTTTATCTCTAATAACGGATTGTGTTAATTTCCTTACATTCAGCGTGTATGTTTCTTATTGTTCATTGTGTGTGTTTCTTCTCACTCTCAGGCCACTGACGGCACGCACAACGCGACGACCAACTTCACGGTGCAGATCGTCGACGAGAACGACAACGCGCCCACCTTCCTGCAGCCGTCCTACCAGGTGACGGTGCCGGAGCTGACGGCCGCCAACCAGCCCGTGGTGACGGTGAACGCCACGGACGGCGACGCGGGCGAGAACGCGCGCCTCACCTACAGCATCTTCACGGAGAAGCCCTTCCGCATCGACCCGCAGACAGGTGGGTCTTTACGTCACGTCCTCTACGGCCACGGTGCTGGGAGAGTGTAGCCGGACATACACGAATGATGCTACCAGGAATCTAGTTTAGTGGCTGATTTTCCAAACCCACAAAATGTGATATTGTTTTCAGGGTTTTTTTTTCATATTTACTCAAATTATCCCAATTTGAATATCAATGATTAATTTGATAAGGTTATTTTGTACACGCATTGATGAGAATAGCCACCTCAGTAAAGTATTATAGATTCTTTTGCATTGAGTCTAGGGTGGATAGAATGCTATTTTGGACGACTTAATATAACTTTAGTCAAAGTTTTAGTGTTGATACGAAGAGATAAACGTAAAAAAGAGCGCCTCATTCGAAACAGTTTGTCCTTGTATGTTCCTTTGGTACGACCACAGCTGCAGCTCCGGTGTAAAACGTGAAAATACACAATATTGGTTGCGTGTTGTTGACGCTGGCTGTGCTTTGTTGACAGGCACCATCTACACGAAGGAGAAGATTCTGTTTAACCCGTCTGAGCGCACCGTGCACCTGGTGGTGAAGGCGGAGGACCACGGCTACCCGGCCCTCTCCCAGGTCGTGCCCGTACGCCTGCAGATCGTCGACGTCAACAACCACGCGCCCGCCTTCGACCAGTCATCTTACAGGTAAGATAACTTCCCCAATATCGCCCATCATGTCGATGGTACACGTTGACTTGTCCACTTTTTGGGTAGATAAATCCCCATGTCACACTCGACTATATTATTTCCATCGCTTCTGTGTTAGGAAAGAATAAAAACACAAATTGTGAATTACTGTACAATTTTCTCTTTTTTTTAGATATCAAATATCAAGGGGTTTGCTTAAGGAATTATTCTTTTCCAAAAAAAGTTAAATTCCCCAAAAATACATTTTGATGAAGTGCAAGTAAAAGTAAGTAAGATTTAGGGTGTAAATCGGTATGTTTTCAATAATTAAATGATACTGAATGTGATTATCAATTTGATTGATGAGATAACTTATAGATAAACTATAAAAAGTTTATGGATATTCAAGGAAATTCAATGGGTTTCTGATTGCCATAATTCTTTGCTTTCAGCGCGACGGTTCAGGAGGATGCTCAACAAGCGATGACAGTTCTCACAGTGGCGGCCAGTGACGCCGACTTCTCCCACGACAACACCAAGGTCGACTACAGCATCGTGAGCGGCAACGAGGAGGGCAAGTTCCAGATCACCAGTAACGGCGAGATCCTCCTCGTGGGGTCGCTCGACCACGAGCAAGCTGTCGTGTACAACTTGGTGGTGATGGCCAAAGACCGCGGAGAGCCGGCGCTCAACTCCACCGTGCCCGTGAAGATTACTGTGAGTGACGTGAACGACAACGCGCCCGTCTTCAGCCCGGAGAACTACGCGGTGGTGGTGAATGAGAGCGTGGTGGTGGGCACGACGGTGGTACGCCTGAGGGCCACGGATAAAGACTCCAGCGACAACGCCGTCATCCGCTACTTCATCACCTCCGGGAACGATGTTGGGAACTTCAATATCGATCGGCAGACTGGGGCGATTACGGTGAACCACAAGTTGGATTACGAGAAGACCCCGCAGCAGCGCCTAGTGGTGCGGGCGGAGGACTCGAGCACCAAGTACGCCCGCCAGTCGGCCTTCACCACCGTCCTCATCAACATCACCGACGTGAACGAGTTCAGCCCGCGCTTCCCGGTCATGATGTACCTGGAGTCGGTGCGGGAGAACCAGCCGGCCGGCACCGTCGTCTTCACGGCGCACGCCAACGACAACGACGGCGGCGAGTTCGGCACCGTCCGCTACAGCATCCGCGACAGCCAGAACAAGTTCGCCATCGATCCCATCGAGGGCACCGTCTCCACCACCACCCGGTTCCAGTACGGAGCGGGGAACACTAAGAACAGCTACCGCTTCGATATCATCGCCACGGATAAGGCCGGCAAGTACGACAGTGTGCAGGTGTCGGTGCAGATTCTGCCCAAGGTGGAGTCCCTACCGCAGTTCACTAAGCGGGTCTACAACTTCGTCATACCTGGCAATGCCACGGTGGGGTACGAGGTGGGGCAGGTGACGGCCATCAACCAGGAGGACGGGCAGGCGGGCCGCGTGGAGTACTACTTCAAGGAGGACAGCGAGTACTTCGATATCGAGCAGACCACGGGGGTCATCTTCGTGACCAGGGACCTGCAGGATCAGGGGCAGTCGCGGCGCAAACGCTTCGTGACCCGCTACGGTGGCCATCAGGTGGGACGAGAGCGCCGGGCCCTGTCACAGGACCGCGTGGACCTCACCGTGGTGGCCAGCTCCAGCCTGCCCTCCCTCCAGGGCAAGACGGTGGAGGTGAAGGTGTCGATGGTCATTGACCGGTCGTGTGTCGGGTGCCAGTCGGCGGCGGCGCAGCAGGGCGAGTTCGGCGGCACGGTCATCGTCATCGTCGTCGTCTTCGTCATCGTCGCCATTATCGTCTGCATCGCGCTGCTCATCGTCTACCTCCGTAACCGCGACCGCAAGCGCCGCCCGCCGGAGAACGTGTACGACAGCTCGTACGACCCGTCGGACGTGTACCCGCCGGCGCCCATCCGCGACCTGCCGCCCACCTACAACGAGATCCAGCACTTCCCGTCGGAGCGCCTGCACCACCACCACCACCATCACCACCCGCACGGGCGCGGCGGTGGCGGTGGCAACAACCACACCATCACCACGTCGGAGATCTCGGAGCAGTCGCACTCGGCGTCGAGCGGGCGCGGGTCGGCGGAGGACGGCGACGACGTGGACGAGGAGATCCGCATGATCAACGAGACTCCCCTCCAGGTGCCCACCGTGCGTATGCCGGACTCGGGCATCCAGCAGGACGACGACACCATCTCGGAGCACTCGGTGCAGAACCACCAGGAGTACCTGGCGCGACTTGGCATCGACTCGACCAAGCTCAACACCAAGGCCCCGCCGCCCGGATTCAAACACACCCCGCCTAGCAAGAAGCCGCCCCCGACGGGCAGCTCGGTGGAGAGCATGCATCAGTTCTCGGATGAGGGTGGCGGTGAGGGGGTTGGGCTTGACCTGCCGAGCCTCGTCTACTCGAAGCTCACGGAGGTGGCCAGCGAGGAGAACATGGCCATCATGGACGGTACGCGGCGGTTCGGACACGGGGAAACCACCACCGAGCCGTCCCACGCCGGCTCCCTGTCCAGCGTCATCAACAGTGAGGAAGAGTTCAGCGGCTCCTACAACTGGGACTATCTGCTCGACTGGGGCCCGCAGTACCAGCCCTTAGCGCATGTGTTTGCGGAGATCGCCCGACTGAAAGATGACAGTATTAAACCCAAGAAGCAGCCCACTCAGATTGTGCCCCAGCGGCCCAATATGACGGCGCTCAACTCGCAGACTGTGAACAAGACGGGGCCGCCGCCTCTATTGACTAACGCGCCGCCCATGGCCGTGATGGCGCAGCCCGTGTCGGCGCGCCCGGCGCACAGCGGCCCCTCCTCCGCCTCCTCCGGCAGCAGCTCGGTGGCCGTGCACTCGTCACGGACGACGCAGCTGACGTCCCTGCCCAGCCTGCCGCGCTCGCCCATCAGCCACGAGTCGAGCTACACGTCGCCGGCGCTGTCCCCGTCCTTCACGCCCAGCTTGTCGCCGCTGGCCACGCGCAGCCCGTCCATCAGCCCGCTGGCCACGCCCAAGGCGATGAGCAGCTCAGGGCAGAGCAGCTCGGGCCCCAACACTCCGCATCGACAACGGCATCACAAGACCCACATCACCTTATCTAACACAGGGTCCTCCGAGTCGGAGCAGGAGATCCGAATCTAGAGACAAATTCATACATAGCTTGATTTTATATACAAATGGAAGTTTTTTTTATGGCCAATGCCGAATGCTCAGAGTCATTCATTGACTTTAATTCCTGGTGTGTATATTATGTGAAATGTTGATTGATGAAGTGTCATTGTGATATTTCCTATAGTGAAACTATAGAGAATTTTAACACTCATAGAAACCCTAGAGCAATACAAGCGGTTACCACAGTTACGTGGTATGTGTTCATTTCATACTTACAAGGTTCTTCATCACAGCCTACAACGAACAATGAATGCCTTTTTGTAACATAGAACTTCCATTTTACATATCAGGTTTTTCACAACTAGTGTAACCTTTATATACACACATTTGGTATTTTCAAGGGGAAAGAACTCTCATATTTTTATACATTTACATTGGATTCGCAAGCATTATCAGCCATTTCATCATTCACATTCATCCCACCATCTCTGTATATAATTATACACGACTTTATATATATAGTAATTATTAACCATGTAAATTAATATAAAAAAGGAGGCAGATATTTTGATGTTTTATAAGGATCATGTGGTATAATGAGAGGGTTGAATCCATGTAAGAAAATCTGGTGGTTTTTAGCCACCCTTTGTTGTATGTCAGGGGAAAGAAACAAAGAACGACAGCTCAAAAGTATTCCGAAGCCATTTTCAATACATAATCGAACTTAATACTCTGTATCGGTATTGATACCACTAGAACTGCAGGTAACAAGAAATGCCTTGATTTTAGTGTCAAATATCTTCAGGCTAAACCTTTTATTTAGTCTTAACAAAATTTCCCACGTATCAACCTCAAACGGACCAAATCGTGCATTATTATTTATTGGATAATGGCGCGATTGACGATCGTGAAAAGGTCTGGGTTGTACCGCAGTATTACGAAACTGTATAATGTCTCAGAGTGAAGGATTTCTCATCTCATGAATCGTATATACCGGACAGTAGTTACGGCTGTGTGCTGACCCAATTCTGCCGTCAATGTTAAAACGGACACACTCTTTGTATTTATTACCGACGTGTTCCCCGTGTAGTGACATGTCGGACACCTTACACTTGATCCACCATATTTGTATATTTCTGTTGGTTTCTGCGAGTCAGTGACCGCGGTTATGAAGTCAACATAACCCCCTCCCACCCTCCTCAATACCGTCAGAGCACCCACGATGACATTGACACATTTCCTGTTGTGATACCTTTCGTTAGCCTGCCTCTCACTCCGGCCTGTACAAAGCTCAGCTTCTTTCTGTACTGTAACCTGATAGTTTGACTCTGAGATAACACTCCCAGTCGTTTATCTTCAAAATCCATACCTGTAAGAAACCTCATCAAATAAGATACCCAACTAAAATAACCCTACTAAATTTTGTACTTCCCAAGCTGGAAACCCACGCTAAATAATACTTCCCATATGTTCATAACGTTATAATAGATTGATTCTTCCGTTGCTTATTTATTATCTCATAAATGTACAGATGTATACGTTTAATCTTGCATGGCATTGCATATCTACTTTACTGTACCATGCAAACTCACCCTTATTTAGTGGATTAACCTGACCTCAACTTCGCCCCTGTCAAAACAAACTTGAACTCTTTAGTACGAAAGAAATCATTTACAAAATGTGAGAAACAAATCGTCGAGTGTCTGAACCTCCGCCATCTCGGCTCTAATCTGGTCTCTAAGTGATTGTTATTATTGTGATTACAGAAACACATTGTTTTCCCAAGAATTTTACCTTGTATGGCGATTCATATGAATATATAAAACATAAAACACGCATAGATTGCAAAAATGTATGGTGCAATGGTAGTTCTCGAAAATTGAAACTTCAAAGATAATTCTATGTATATTAGATATGCGTCGGACTTGTAAAGGCAATTGTATAACGATACAGGTTACACTCATGAATAATCAACTAATTTACCCCTCTGAAGGTTCTTTAATTTCGTCATTATAGTAAGAGAGAGCCCATGAATTGTATATCTAAAATTGAAATGGTTAGGATAGTGATACAAATGAAGCGTCAATAAAACAATGAGTGGTGAATGAATGTCCTTGGTATACAATGGAATTATTGTTTCAGTCTGTTCGCGTTTTGTATATATTGTTTTATAGTCCAATCTCCTCATGTGAAGGGGACAGTGCAGCTCTTGCTGCAATATCGTGGATCAAAATAATGAAATGAAAAAAATAAAATTTATATAAATATTCCATGCCTTCTGTGGTTTTATGATTTACAAATACATTTATGATATCCTATTACAGAAATAATTGGAATGAAGTTTACACACTTTCTTGAATAGCAGGAATGTTAAAAGGCTTTAATATTGGTTACAATGCGAAAGTTAATCGCGACATATTGACTTATGAAAACGCCTTGGTTGATTATGAATGTAAACATTCAATTACATTAAAATACTCAGTTAACCCCAGGCAGTGCGACACAACTAATTTTGTTAATCGCAAGCAATGCCAAGTTATCCAGTTTATCCAAATACTTACAAATAAGGCCAGTGTTCTTGACCAACCTCACCCGAACCTTCCTCAAGTTCCCATTCAAATTCAATGAAAAACCAACAAAATTCATGTAACGGAATAATTTTATTTCTTTAGAATCACGAGGCAAACAATTAATGTACATATATATAATAATCATATACTAATATCTGTCAGAATGTGCAAAAATATAGATATAATTATAAATAATTAAATATGTGTATATGGCAGTTATGACATATTCAGTGCAAAACACCGATTCAATCTTTGTCAAGCTACGTTTTAAAGTCAGATTGATATACATATATAGATAGATATATTAACTCCTGGATTTTTACAGCAAGTCACATTATCCTTGCCGTCTTGCAGTGCTGTTTCTGAAAATAGATGAAAGGAAGCATGGATATGAAATTAACAGCTGAAATAATAACTAGCCACAGTAAGTTGATATACTTCCAGTACTACGTGTCAACGACATAAAAATACAAGGATATTCTTTGCAATTCATGAATTCAGCTCTGCCTGTATAGCAAACAGTTTTACATATTATAAACATTAAGTCTTGACACATTCCAGTACTACACAATATACTGTTCAGAAATCATACAATAACATAATACAATTATGACGGTAAAGACATCCATCACAGATAATGCCAGTTGCCCCATTCAGTTCGTTTTAAAGACTCCAGACGAAGTATATTGGTGAGTTCACATCATAAGCCCGTTTCAATTGGCCGATTATTCAGCACCGATCTGCAGTGAGATGTGAAGATATAATCAGTAAGGGCAGTAGAAACCATGCATAAACTGCACCCTCACCCATTCTTTGTTACTGACATGGCAGTCTTTGGCACCACCTACAAACTCTCGGGTAACTAAAAAAAAATCGGTGCCACTTTCGTCGGCCAATAAGCCCGTTTCCATCGGCCGACTATTCGGCACAGATCTTTAGCCAGGAACAAGCGATGGATCTTTTGGTACACCGACTTCAGATCGGTGATTGGAAACGAGACCTGCAGCGAATACTCCCAGATTAATTTGGTATAGATCATGTAACAAGGCCATCCACCGACAGATTTTCTCAAAGAAAATCTGTGTGTACCTGGAAAGTACAGTAGGAACAGTGCATACACTGTATCCTCACCGATTATTTGATACCGACGCACATTCGGTGGCCCCACCAACAGATTTATAAGGCCTGTTTCCATTGGCCGAGGAAAAGGGTGTAGATTATTTTCGTTATCCTAATTAGCCTATTTACATTGGCCCTCACCGATCTACAGTCAGGCACCACTGACGGACCTGAAGCACTGAGGCAAAATGGAAATGGACTATTAGGAGAACAAAAAAATCTCCACCGTTATCGTTGGAAACTAGCGACTTCGTCGTTTGTACTTGGCTACCACCTACCCTCCATCAGAACCAGTATACGGTCGTGATCTTGGACACTGATCTCAGAGTAAGGGGATCGGAAAACTACAGTTCCAATTTATGGTTCTGAGGGTAGCGCCCTCTCTCAGCAGCAGTTCCTACCGTAAAGTCCTTACAACTTATATTATTTCGCGTGACATAGGTAATTTTGCCGGAAACCAGCAGAATTTAGTCACGGAGGCTGATTTGGCTGGTACCCGCCTGTATCAACGATAACAGGCAGGTAGTGAACGTTGGTTGCAGCGCTGGCAGAGGTTGAATGCTGGTTTTGGAGTCTATCAAAGGAAGTACCCGACAGACCCAAAACCAGCTCAATTTTCAAATGCCAACCGACATCGCACTTGCAGCGATGTGTTTTTCCCGAGCAATAAACTCTAATGGGATATAAATCTGATAAAATTACAATGAGATTACGTTAATATGACTTTACATACAACATCCTAGCTGAAGTGTTGATCGAAAACGATCTTTTATGGCTTTGACAGGTGCTTGAGCGATAATAGGGGCCGCAGGCACTTGGCAATCGATTAATATTAGTGCATGTTGCTCAACTATCGCCTGTCAGTAGGAATAACACATTAAAAAACAAAGGCAGGGCTACAAAACTTCATTTCCTCATTATATCTGTTATGATACATTTAGTTCTATAGTGTGTATTTTCCATTACATAGGGTTACTACTCACACTTTCGCCATGTTGTTTGTTTTTAATCTGGTGGCATTGGCTCCAGTCACTTGAGAAGGCAGTGCATACAGTCCAGGAATCGACTGTCAGTATGGTTTGAATACTAAACAACAAAGAAAACATTGTGGCCTATCATTTCCTGACTAGATATATTATTTCAAATCGTTCTCTACATTGACAGTATGGTCACGGTTATGGTTTTGCCTTCGAATCGGTCAGACACGCCATCTTGTTTATTTACAGTCTAAATCTGCGCATGCGCTTACCGAGGTTACCAAAATCTGGCATATCGCATCGATCTGTCCCTGCGGTCATATTCCGCCGAGCCCCCTAGCGGATGACCCGGGAACCAGCGTAGGAGGCTGATCTCAGGGCAAAGAGATCGGAAAACTACAGTTCTAAATTATGTTTTCAGTTTGGCGAAAAACAAATCCTAAGGTTGGAAGTAGATCTATGTGGAGAAACACAAAAAAGAGTAGCAGGATTCACGAGAATCTCACTCTCGTGACCCATCAGTCTCCATGCCTAGGTCTGGTTCACTTTGTCTGTATGTGCGGGAGCAACTCCAAGCAGATCCCACAAAATTCTAACGTTTTATATGTGGTAGCTAATAACAATGTTATAAGAAACGAAGTTTATACTCACAGAGCGGACAGCGGCCTGTCCCCAACACCTGGTAGTGGTTCACCCACTTGAGCGGCGACTCGGGCTTCTCACACACGTCAGCGTGCGCGTGGTGCCAACACTCGGCGTTGGCGACGTCATAGTCGAGGGCGTAACACGGACCGAAGGCGCCGTGACGTGTGAGCACACCCTGAGGATGGCACACGTTGATGCAGTCCTCCTCAGACACGCGCAGCTTCATGCGGCGACCAGAGAACTTGTGAAAACCCTGGTAAGCTGACAACAAGAGAGATATCATTTAGATTACCCAGTATGTATATGCGCATTGAACAAAGTAAATTGCGTTCCATAGGAAGGATTTAATCTATCATATAGGTAAATAAACTAACTTAAAACAATTTCGAAATTCCCTAGGAAGTACTGTATTGATAGATAAGGTAATAAATTCAAGTGAAAATATGAGAGGACCAATTCTAGAATATGAATTTCATGTGATAGCTTATACGAAGACAAATCAATTAATTCAGAGGTACTAGATTGCCTTTATGTTTAAACTAAACTGTTTCTAATTGATTTGAGATGGAACGCTATAGTCCACTCACCTTTCACTCGTGTTACGTCTGGATCTGTTGCAAAAGAGTGAAGAGAACATTAAAACACTCGATGAAATGAGAGGGACAACGCAAGGTATGTAAGACGTATCATATACACGTAGAGTATAGATATGAAAAACTGCAAAATCTCAAATCATCGTAACAGTACTCACTTACATCATCTATCACTATACATTATATTTCTTCATCTATATCACAACAACCTGTCGTAAGATATAGATATTTCCATTAAAACGAAAACGAACCGGTCGATTTTGCCTCTGATTCAAAGGTTTGAAGTATAAGCAATAAAACTACCATGCAGACAACTGTTTGCAATTGTATTGATTTGTTGCTTTCATGTAAGTACAAGTCCTCTATTCCTCTCTCAACTTGACAAGATTAGCGTGTCTTGTAATATTTATACATATGCTCAGTAAAAAGTATATTTTTACTGTAAAGATATTGATAAAGATGAAAAATATCCTGTTAAATATTGGTCTGGAAATTATTGCGATGTTAATGATACTGTATATTGCAAACTTATAAAATCAGAGGTATGAATTCTGTGACTGACCACACGTGCCCCGAACGATGAAGTGGATGTAGCCAGAATGCAGCACGAGCGGGCCGCACTGGGTGTTGTCGTGGATGACACACACGCCCGAGTTGGTGTCAAAGTCCACGGCCGTACAGTTGGGATGGTGCTCCAGACACTGCTGAACGCACGACTCCTCCGTCGTGTCCGACACGTTGTGACTCCCCATCCAGCTCCGGTAGTTCACAAATGCCGCTGTTATATTATACATACACACATGCCATTATTGTATGATAATATAAACAAAAGTACTACATGTTAGATTAATACTGCTTTTCGTGTGATTACTCATGAGGAACATCACACATTTTTATCGTCAGCCCTATACACCTCATTCATGCCAGTAACTAACTTTCATTAACCCATTTTAATTGCACGGTATGGCCAGATCAGACAGTGATATACTGTTGCATCTGGAAATGAAGATGATGCTGGGCCTCTGTGAGCAATAGATCCTTGAATTCACACAAAAGCGCTGCTGAATGCTTTGCTTGGTTTTGGAAATTATAGGGTTCGGACTTTCTAGATTTCCTCTTTACAATGCAAGGAAACATCTGTTTCAACTTGTCAGTGTAACCTAGTATTTAATTGATATTGTTCATTGATATTGCATAGATCTCTCGAAGTTTCCTAGTAACTAGCTATGTATAGAAATAGTATAGGTGATATTTATCTCAAGAGATCCACCCCCCAACAAACTCATAATACGCACTTACCCGTGAATGGTCCTTTACCAACAGCAAAGTCTGAAAAAACAAATTTCCCACAGGGTCATAATGTAATGTGTACAACCAGAGGGATGGGAGGGTTATGGTAACAGACTGAGCTGCTCCATGGTCTACACTGTGGTGTGGCCAGGGTAAATACATCCAGAGGGATGGGAGGGTTATGGTGCCAGGGTGAGCTGCTCTGTGGTCAGTGGTGTGGCCAGGGTGAATACATCCAGAGGGATAGGAGGGTTATGGTGCCAGGGTGAGCTGCTCTGTGCAGTGGTGTTGCCAGGGTGAATACATCCAGAGGGATAGGAGGGTTATGGCGACAGGGTGCGCTGCTCTGTGGTCGGTGGTGTGGCCAGGATGTATACATAATACATCCAGAGGGATAGGAAGGTTATGGAGACAGGGTAGGCTACTCTGTGGTCGGTGGTGTGACAGTGGGTAGCATCAAAGCATACCATTGCTTTTTCCACTTGATACAGAAGTCTCCTGTCAGACAGGATCTGCCTATAAGTCATAAAGACTCGTTATAGCTTATGGTCACAGGGGATGGCTATAGCTCATAGTCACAGGGGCCGGTAGTAGCTTACAGTTTCAGGGACTGGTTATAGCAGTTACAGGGTTTCTTATAACTTACAGACGAAGTGGATAGTTATTACTCAGTTACAGGGACTGGTTATAGCTTACAGTTACAGGGGCTGGATTTTAAGCTCACAGTCACAGGGACTGGATTTTAAGCTCACAGTCACTGGGACTGGCTATAACTCGCAATCACGGGAACAAGTTATAGCTCACAGTCACAGGGACCGGTTATAAGTGGCAATCAGAGGGTTGCTTATAACTTACAGTCATATGAACTGGTTATAGTTTTACAGTCACGGGGACTAGTTATAAATCGTAGTCACAGGGGCTGGTTTTAAGTCAGTCACATGGTTGCTTATAACTTACCGTCACAGGAGGTGGTTCTGTAGAGGGTGGAGCCCGGCTTTGTGATGGGCTCTGTGCAGTACGTATTGGAGTAGTGGTGTACACACGTGGCCTCGGTCTTGTCGTAGGTCACAGCCAGGCACGGTCCTATACACGACAGGACACATTCCCGCGCCTCACTCGTGCCCACCATGGTGCCACCACTCAGCGTCTGGTTCACCAACGTCTCTGTGGGAGAATACAGCCACATTCAGTCAAATCACGACCCTTAGAGAATAGGACGGGTGGGAAATAAAACCGCCATTCGTAATTTGTTCAACGTGAATTCCGTTATAAATCATATAACAAGATATGTATTCAATATTATGAATCATCTTTAAAAACAAAATAAAGCAGTACTTTTCTGAGAATCAAAGTGTATATAGGTAATGAATACAATATTTGACGAGTTATGCTTCATAATTGTCTCTGGTTCATTTACCTTTATCAAAAATCGGCATTTAAGCACAAAATCCGTCCATACATCGAAGCAATATGAAAAATTGTATATCTCACCTTCTATTCTCGAGAAATAGCCATCTGCGGAAGAAATATTTAAAGAGATGAATATAGAGATCAACGTTTTGGAGGGTCACTTATGAAATAAAACAGAGAACTTTATATAATCCATAACGTTTAACTATGCAGTCTGTCCCTCTCCCATTGAAAAGGGCAAAATCATAGCCCCTCCCCCACCTTCCCCTGCATTTTGTACGTCCCTGTGGTCGAAGGACTTTGACAGTTAACTAAACATGGCTCATTATAAAGCACTTTCACACGGTGAAGGACTTACCGCAGTAGGTAAGGCTGAGGTGGATGAAGCTGGGGGCTCTGGTGAGGGGCGAGCAGGCAGACTGACCCAGGTGGTAGTAACACACTTTATTCAGGTCATCCCAGTCTGCGGCTCGGCAGTCGGGAATATTCTTACAGACCACAAGGCACTGGATGGTGTCGGTACAGACTGTCTGTGACTGACTGCCTCCCTCCACCCTGTATCCCGTCAACTCTGCCAATGATAGAATGTAATACACTTAAATAAAAACCATGGAATGCGGATTTGAGAAGGAGGAATATGTAAATGGTGATTAACGTGGTGTGTTGTTCGTCTGGAATTCAAATATATATTTATGAACAGCGAGATACTATAAATAAACCCATTTTGTGGGGAATATGTAGGGACGCAGATATCATTTACAGTATCTTTATTTGGTTATTTGTTAGGAAGAAAGAAAGTCTAAATGACCATTCCCCTTTTTAGTGATTTTTTTTTATACAGAACTTACGGTATGGCTGTGAAGCGTTGAGGCCAATTGCTGTCAACGGTCGTTCCTTGGTCACTGTGAGCAATAGATAATAATAATAATAATAATAATAATAATAATAGCGGAATTAGAGCGGACTTAGACTTACTCTACCTTGTATCAAGATCTGCAATTATGTGTAATAAATATGCCAACGTCAATGCTTCAAGCCCTCTGACTGAAGATATTAGAGGCCTCGGGATTGCTCATTTATTCTTCGTTTATCGAAGGTAATTTTGTTTAAATTGTGTAAACGCAGGCAGTTATTTGTAAGTAGTATAGGGAATCGTCGCATATACCCGGGTACGCGGCTCTCAAAGTGGCAAGGGCCGTAAGTAGTATATGGAAATATCATTTAGTTCTCCCATTGATGGAAGATGGATTGATACTTGAATTGGTGAATATGATATTGATTTTATATTGATATTAATCATCAACAAAATGATTGAGCATGCCAACTTCGTGTTCTTATGAAGGAAATATGTCATGCACCTTTAAGGCCTGGCGTCCACCTACTACGATATGGCACCGATATGGTCTATGATGCACCTCCCGATAAAAAATCAAAATCGCGTCGGAAGGTCACTTAATATCGGGGCAGTTGACCACGTTTCTGCGATAAGACACCGATAAAAACCCCATACAATGCGTGGTGGATTGGCATGTCTAGACATATGTCTACGATTTTGCACCTTCCCGATATGTCTCCGATATTTGCTTTTTGTATCGGTGCCATATCGGTAGGTCTAAATTTCCATCGTAGTAGGTGGACGCCAGGGCTAAGTTTCGCCATCTAGGTGAAAGTATCCCATGGCACATAATTGTTATGGTTGTCACTTATAACATGTCCATTATAATGAAAACGTCCATTCAGAGACAATAAAAGCAAATTCAGGTCATTTGATATACTTGGATATTAAGAGGTCACTTACCACAGTCGTCCATTGTATAGTGAATGATGTTTGACTCTGGCACCGGCTTGCTGCAGGCGGAAGTACCATTGTGGAACCAGCATGTCTTGTCCCGGAAGTCGTAGTCCGCCGCACGGCACTCTGGGTATCTGCTATAGCAGTCCTTGAGGCAGGAGTTGGGGTCGTACCTGCCCAGAACCTGAATGCCGCCTGACACCTGCTGTCCGAAGAAGGTCTCTGAAATAGGTTCCCGTATCATATCTTTATCATTTGTACGTGTGTATCAACTGTATCTCAGTGACCACTGTGAAGTTGGTATTGCCATAATATAACAATATGAGCAATAGGGCACATAGCTATTATGCTATGGAACCGGTCATTCCCCCCCCCCCCCCCCGACGCCATCCAAAACACTAGGTGGCGGGACTAATTATCAATGGATTTTATCAAAAGATTTTATCATAGTTATAACAGCATATGATAGGTGGTTGTCCCCCGACTACAGTGGTGCTATCTTACAATTTCCTAGCGGATGATGGCGGAACTAGCAATCACCCTGTGCCCTATACGGCCATAGAATATTGGATTATGACCTTGAAGATCACTGATATTGTACTATGCACCTTAGAAATAATCATGTGTCTTACATCTTTTACATCTACATTTTTAACTCCAGTGATGGGGACTTTTTAGGAAACTGTAATAAAAGACGCAAGCTCAGGAAATACACAATAAACGATGGTTTTGTGGACAGGTGGTCGTAAACCACGAGAGATTAACACGATGTAATACACGAGTGCTACAACGTCAACCTCAACGTCAACCAGTACGTGGTTTTAGGCCGCCTGTCCACAAAGCCATCGATTATTGTCTTTATCTACCAAACTGTATCAAAGTATACTATGATGGCACTTACATATCTAGACTTAATACATAACAAGAAATCAGACAATGCAAAAAAACTGAATAACATATTCAAGATACAATAGAGGAATAAAGCAGTAAATGCAAATAAAAAAATACTGGGAATGGATACCTGAATGTAAACAGAACGGTAACTTACTGCCGATTGTCGGTGACGTATTAGCTGAAATGACCAACCATAGAACCTTAATGTTATTAGAAGTTGAAAATGGAGAATATTTACTGGTAGTGTATGGACATTTAATACCCTACGTATTATCATTGCAAAAGTCAGTGTTATGCATCAATGGAAATTATTTTTATCATGACAACCTTTAAATATATTTCACGAGATTAAGTTTGTAGCATGAGTATGCGACCATAAATTATCTCCCGCCGTATTTCAAACTCACATTTTGGCTCTCTGGCCTAATCCCGTTCCCTCACACCATTGGCCTATTCTCTCCGCGTCGCCCGATTTCATTCGGAGACGAAATGCACTCTCGACTGCGCATCTCTCTGCCTAGCAACCCCTCCATTTCTTCGAAGAAAACGGGGCCTGATTCAGGAAAATAGGAGGCCCGATTTCTTCGAGAGAGTTCCCACATAACCTTTGAATATAGTTTGATAGGACCTTTTTGTTTCAAAACTGACGACCTCCTGGGTTACGTAAAGAAGATAGCTTTGATTATGAATATGTAAAAATAATTACAGAAGATATCAGACCAATACATCGTGATGGCAGACAAATAGAGTATATAGAGCTGAACATACGGCAGTCGATGAACTTGTAGTGTATGAAGTTGATGGCGGAGAAATCGCGGGTGAGTGGAGAACACCCGGTTGTAGTGTTGTGCAGGTAACAGCGATCAGAGCCCGTGTTGAAGTCTACGGCTACACAGTTGCCCAGCAGGTAGCACATGACCACGCAGTTAAAAGCATCCGTCACTCCGTCCACCAGAGAACCACCCATAATGTAACTGTCCTGATGAGACTCTGACAACATGAACACAGTAAGTAAATAATACACCTTCCCCATATAACGGTCTGAATGAGACTCTGACAACATGAACACATTCAGTAAATGATACACCTTCCCGATATAACTGTCTGAATGAGACTCTGACAACATACACATTCAGTAAATAATATAGAAAGACATGGTTAGTGTGGCCGAATGGAATCTGTTCAGAGATATTTTGGTCAGAAATATTCACCGAAGTCGAAGACTGAGGTGAATATTTCTGACCAAAATATCGAGGAACAGATGGAATTCGGCCACACTCACTATGTCTTTTTATTATTATATACCGATATTCGATTTAAATGCCATTTTTGTACTTACATTATCAACCTATTTCAACCTCCGAAATAAGTCACGTGGTACCGTGTGGCGTAAAAATATTTTATGCCACAGTGCGGCCGAACGGAATCTTTTCTGCTATCACGTAAAAGTGAGACATTCGTGCACCGGTATATAGTAATACACCTTCCCGATATAACTGTCTGAATGAGACTCTGACAACATACACATTCAGTAAATGATACACCTTCCCGATATAACTGTCTGAATGAGACTCTGACAACATACACATTCAGTAAATGATACACCTTCCCGATATAACTGTCCTGATGAGACTCTGACAACATGAACACAATCAGTAAATGATACACCATCACGATATAACTGTCTGAATGAGACTCTGACAACATGAGCACATTCAGTAAATGATACACCTTCACGATATAACTGTCTGAATGAGACTCTGACAACATGAACACATTCAGGAAAGAATACACCTTTACGATATAACTGTCTAAATGAGACTGACAACATGTACACAATAAGGTAGGCAATGTACCTTCAACACTATACTTGTTAGAGCACAAAGCTGGTCCATTCATAAACAACAATAATATATCTTGTGGCATTCTTTTGTATGCATTCACATGCCAGGGCATATTGAACATAATGATATCTGTTTCTAATAAACAATTTTGCGCATTAAAAGAGTACATGTTATCCATATGTCAATTCCGAATCCGTTCACATAACTTATAGGATGTGGCATCTTATTTCTCTTTAAGCATATACCAGTGTACTTTCAAGTGAAAATGCACATAAATATATATTACACCACATCATTTTGATAGAGCCCTGCGTATGCTACATACAAGTCTAAGACTCACCGAATATTTCTGTGGCTGCAATTAAAGGAACAAGAAGTTTAAAAACAGTATAATGGAATATATGGTTATCGATAATCAACAATATGATAGTTGACCCAACTATATACATACCATGAATGGCAATATTAATAGTATCAGTGTATTTAATGGTTTTGGCATTGGATTCAATTGTTCAAATGGTGACATTGATATCATATTTGTATTTCGTTACAACCAATTATGCCACTTGGCAATGGGGTGGTACAGACAGGTGGGGTTCCTCCCCAATGGTTACTGCATGGGATGAGGTACATTGCTAATGGGCCCATGCAGCAAGATGACGATGCAGACAAGTATGAATCCTCACTAGTAGCGATATGGGTGTGAGTAAGTGTTGACTCAGTAATAAGGTGGTGCAGGCAGGTGGACTGCTTCATTAAAGTTATAGAGATAAAGTAAACTACTATCGTAAAACTGGATGAGTTTTAATCTTGGACACCGCATGCCACGACTGGGGTTTGGCATAGTGACTTCATGAGGCAAAGCCGAGTGAAGTCCGGAGCCAAAACACCAGGAGTGGCAAGTGGTGGCCAAGATTAAAACAAATCAGGTTTTGATTTTATCCTACCCATCTCCTCAATTTGGGAATATTACGTGATAAAAATTCTGTATGCCACTAGTGGCATATAAAACTCGGTATGCCAGTCAGCGTGGCATACGGAAACTCAACGTTAAACCTATGGGGTTTTATATTAGGCGTAGGATAAAAATACTTATTTCATGCTTAAACACGCTCGTACAAACGGGGTTTTGAAGTAGCAGTGATATGGGTGCATTAAAGATATCAATTTTGTCGTTATACTTGTAAAGGGTGGCATTCCGACACCTTAACCTACGTCATTTTGCAATATAGTGATGCAGAGAGATTGGGTTCCTCACCAGTAGTTATTGGGATCGGATATTACTATTACTTACGGCACTCGGCGATGCGGTGATGTACGCAGGTAGGATTCTCCAGCAAAGGTGTACAGGCAGTGGATGGGCTGTGTACATAGCACCTATGTGCTTTGACGTCATAATCTGCAGCTTGACATGGTGGGCTGGACGCGTAGTGGGCAACGCAATGAGCGTAACACTTTTCCTGTGACCTCACGCCAGGAACAAGTCTGCCGTTGCGTCCACATCTCCCTGTGAAGTTACCTGTTCAGGTAAAAGAAGGCAGGTGAGAGAAAGGTGAGTCTATAGTCAGCCTAATTTAGACAGCAATAACAAAGCCTGCTCGATTTCCCTTTATGTTAGAAGAGTGTGTCAAGTGTCTTACTATATACCTATGCCGTATATACTGTATATATACGCACCGTTTCGGCATATGACGTAAAAATACTGTACGGACCAGCGGTCCGTACACCAAAATACGGACTACCTACCCATACACATTTATTAAAACTTTGGTTATTAAGAAAAATGAAATTGATTTTCTTTTATTTCGGGTATATAGTAAATATATAACGTCCAACAATGCTTGTACAAGTCACAGAACTCGATGATAATTTACCGTTTGTACAGAACTCGGCGTAAACGCCTCGGTCCGTACAAACCGTAAATTACCATCCCGTTCCGTGACTTGTACAGCATGGTCAGGACGTTCTATATAATTACTCACGTGCACCAGGAAACACTTGAGCTGCAAAGAATAGAATAAGTCTTAATCAGATTATGAGGTGGTGGATATGGAAAATTAATGTCTATGGCTTATTGAATGTTATCAACAGATACAAATCTAGGGCATTTTCTGCAGTTTCCAATCATTAGAGAGAGGAAGGAGGGATATGGGACAGGGGGCTTGGATCTTATTACCTTCTTTTAAAAATAAAGGTTTAAAACACAATTCTCAATCTGTTTTCGAAATTTTTTTTGTAATGTTTCATCCAATATGTTACAAATATTACCTATTCTCGGGTTTCCTTTTAGTCCCTTTCAAATGAGATAGAACCTGGTAATTCTGTTTCTACTAATGCAATCATCGTGGTGACCAGTATCTACCACCTCGAGGATAATCACTTGAGGCTTCCATAGTAAACAGGTATTAAATTCCTGGCAACCTAAAATAGTGGACATAATTGGGATTGAGGTCAACTCTTTACTTTAGTGAGTTTCTCACTCTTCCGTGTGTCCACTATGCCAAGTTTCCCCTGTTATTGGAAAACATAGTTTATCAGACATGCCTCAAGATGGCAACCACAGACAGGAAATTTGACATCAAGGTTGAAACCCCTTTTACATTAACTTACCACAGTCGGTAAAACGGAAGTTAAACCAGTTCTGTTCGGGTGTCAGGTTGCGACATGAGTCTTCTTTGTTGTGTAGGTAACAGTTATTGATGCTGGTAGAGGGCGCTGTGGAGTAGTCGGCCGCAAAACACGTGACATCATCCCCGCACGCCTGCAGACACTCTGATGACGTCAGTGCTGTGATGATCCGGGGTTTCGTCCCGTGGGTTCGCATCTGCTCAAATCTGGCTACAGAAACGACAATCTCGTATTTACTAGTCAGACGTGGTGTGACTCTGTTCGTTTTCCTCACTAGAGTCGGACTTGAGGTAATAGGCAAACTTTGAGACCAACAGTTTCTCCTTTCAAACACAGTCTAGGCACATCATAGTGTATGCCAAACAATAAATACATTCCGTATTTTTCATCATTCATGTAAATTCAATCCAAGTGGGTAAATCAAAGGGCGATACTGTTCAGATTACCTATTTCTCTACCTGAATGGAGAGCAAGTCCCCACAAACATCTGCCATATTGAAATCTTGCTGGTGACCCACAGACTAGGTTAAACCAGCCTCCTTGATGCCTCTGCTAGGGGCACAGCGAAAATAAGTAATTACCACAAAGTACATAGGCAGTAATCAGCAAAATGCCCTGGCAACCAGCTCAATTTTCAAACTCAGACTTAGGAGAGGATTCAAAATGGGGGATGCCTGATCAAGGAGATGCCCCATTCAGGGATTCAAATCAAGAAAAGGGTTACATCTGCTGCTGATTAAAGACTAAAGATTGTGATGTAAGATGTTGAATTTTCTTTATTTAATACCACTTCCTTTACAAATGTTATTGTGCGAACTAGTTTGGTTTGCAAAGAATCTCAAAGTTTGACTTTGTCCTTAAGTACAACCTCTGTGGAAGAGCGTCCACCTGAGGATGAATGTACTCTATTTCCACTTTTCACTGAATAAAAAATAAATAAAATAGTGGACACAGCGTTGTACTACATATAACTAATATTTAATGACTTCTACTGGTGACAAGACCAAACTAATGAGGCGTCCCCAATGTGGTATCCCAACAGTATGTCCCTGATGTGAGGTCCCTATTGGGTCTACGTGGTATGGTGGCCCTAAAGGGTGCAACTGATGTGTACATTCCTACCTGATGGGGTGTCCTTACTCGAGTGTTCCTGTTGGGATGTCTCCATAGATTGTTACCAGTGGGGTGTTCCCTATTTGGTATCCCTTACGGGATAATGGCGTCTAGGGGTATCTAAGAGAACTTAGATGATAAGGCAACCTTTTATCATATCGTTCACCCGCATACCTCACTTGTACTATTCTTGCGTAACTTGGATATATGTCTAAGTCCACATGGGGAGCCTTCATGGTCCTTTAGGCATCTTGCATAACGATAAACACTGGAACAGTTAAGCTATCAGTGCACACATTCAGTCATTGCATTAAGCATCATCTAACGTTCTCATTGATAAATTCTCTCTATATGCCAAAGGTTTTGAGTATTCCGTTTCTCCTTGGAATGGCCTTCATGAATCTTTGCTTTTGTGTAATTAGCCTGAGTTGCAGTGGGTATCTAACACGTCAGATTGTCTGTAATTAGCTAATGGTACTTTCTTAGGATTCAAGAATCTGATCATAGGCGCATATAGATACTTACCAACAACTCTCCGGGGGGCATCTGAAAAAAATAAAGACAAGAGTATGGGAAAAGCATTTTGGAAGAAACCAGGGCCCTGTTTTTTAGTCATGATTCTTTCCTATAGTGACCAGTTAGTGACCGTTTGGAGACCTTTGGGTTCCAGAGAAGCGACGTCATAACATGTGCGACCACTTTCAGGGGTAAAGTGTCGTGGTGACGGTTTTGGGTTCCAGAGTTGTGACCATTTAGCCCAAATGGTGGCATATTTCATTTTATACACTTTCACTTTATCAAATGAAACAATATTTACTGCGATGAATTATCTATATCCGTTTTATCTAATTCCCAAATTTCACAATTTTCTGTTGAGTGATATACATGTGAGACATGCTTTTGTTTTTGAATGGGCCTTGGACCAACAGTGGTCATAACAGCTGAATAGTGACCGGGTCTGAGGAACACTTTTTGGTCATGATCACTGGTTTGGTCGCCCAACTGGTCACTCTTTTGTGATTACTACAAATAAAGACGTCGCTGTCTGAAGAACAGGCCCCAGATCTGAACTGCACGAAGTGCAGATAAGTATTACGCATAAGCTATCATGTAGACCGTATCATTGTAATAACAATAATGTATTATTTGCTATAACCCAGACACATTCACATTTTCATCTTGTCTGTTCCGTCTGGATTCGTGTAAAAAGAACAATAAAAAAGAAAGTCTTATCCAAAGATATTCCCTACAGGAGATTGTGATACTATTATATTGATGTAAAAAAACTGTGTAAAACATTTGAACAATTCTATCATACTCAAGTACATACATGTGTATCTTTGCAATAGTGTCTAGCGGACATGTTCGAGGTAATGATAACCTTTACTCATGACAGAGCAGTAGCGCTCTTGTCTGTATACATTGTACATTTATATGATAATGATAACCTCAACTTATGGCAGGGCACTAATTTTCACTAGTCATCTTTGTTTGGTGTGAATATAGTCTTTACCGATGGTTGTGCTGTAGTCTGTGACGGTTATGTTGGTATGTATGCTGTACTGATAGCCTTAACATATGACAGGGCAGTATTTTGTTGTGGTTATATTTGAATATATATGCCATGATAATAGCCTTTACTTACGACAAGGCACTAGTTTGTAGTGGTTACAGGCCTGTTTAGTAACGAGCACATTACAGACAGATTGAGTGTCCTCTGTGTGGTGGAAACATGCCTCCTCCTGGGCGTTAAAGTCGGCGCCCTGACAGTGCGGGGGGCGGCACGCAGACAGACAGTCCTGCTCCGTCGTGTACATCTTCATGAACTGACCGCCACGCACGTGAAAGTTTCGCTCCATCTCTGTGATAGTTAAAATGATTATTCAAATACTCCCCTCTCATAACAACCATATAGCAGTTAAATTTGGGAGTAGAGATTAACTAATTATAACAGACTGTGGTTTTGTTGATGAAAATATGTTTACGCAAAAAGGCATTAGTCTGTGAAAGTCAGCAGAGACAACTTCATAAAATAGCTCTTACACTATTTGAGGCATCGTACTTTAGCCTCTAGATCATTGCCTTCGTGATATTCAAATTTTTCATTGGGAGTCCAGTAATGCACAAGTTAGGTATCTGATGAATCAATCTGCAAAATCTAAATTTTCAAGATGCCTATATGCATGTACTTACCTATGAACCTGTAAGGATTACCTGTAAATAAGAAATAATCATAAAACGCCATTCAACATTGCTCATATAACCATATAACAAAAAAATGGCCCCAAATATCATAACCATTAATAATTCTATAGCGTGTGGTACCTTTAGGAAGTATTGTGTGACTACCATTTGTATAGGAGGTCCTGGTTTTTTTGGGTGTTTTTTTTATTTGCACATATAATTCACCTGAAGATAGGTGGTCTTCCATTATAAGAATACAGAGTCCGGGCTATTTACAAATGCAAAGGCAGTCAAAATCCAAATCACATAGAACATTACATCACTTTGTAATAAATATTAAAAATTAATTAGGTATTGTGTTCAAATCATAATTTGTATATTCATTTAAGTGTTGCACACTGCTTATACACTGCCCTCTACATAGAAACTGTGGTATAAAATACAATAAGTGATGTCCACTAGGTATAAGCATCAGAATACTTAATCACACAATACGATGTCTGTAATAGCAAGAGTTAATTATCGAGACAAAAAATAGACGTCAAGATACTAACTGCAGTTGTGGAGGCGGTAGACCGTGAAGCCTGCTCGCGAGGTGGCGCTGTAACAACCTTCAGCCTCTCCCCTCAGATGCCAACATTCATTAAACTGCAGCTTTATAGACCTGCGGGTCACATGATGTAAGTAGAATGGTGAAATATAAGAAATGTGCATGTATATGAAAACAACTTAAAGATGTTAGGAACAGCAGTAAATTCTACAATAATGATAATGATAATGATGATATTCCAGTCAGCAGTCATTCATTGGCATCGGTTCATTAAAGTGGCTTAAAGGCATATCCTACAATACACAGTGGCGCCATCTGGTGATTTTCAAATATTGATAATTATCAGGTAAAACTGAATTTGACTTGTTCTGATATCAAATGGGTGAAATATAACATATCATCGAGTTTGACCTAACTTAACAGGTAAATTAAGGCAATTTACATTCGGCTCATTTATATAGGAAATGTATAGAAAAATATAGTTGTTCTCAATTCTCTCAAAAACAAGGTCGGTGACCTATGATTTTTAAAGCTTAGATGTGTACTACTATGCATTTACTAAATTCTGTGAAAGTTTGAAGAAAATGAGATGGGTTTAACTATATGAAAACAACTTTTTTTAAATTCTATATATTCTATTATAAAATGATCATAATATTGATCTCTAAATCAAGACCGAGCATGGTAACCCCCAATTCTTAATTTAGATATGTGTTCCATAACACTTGAAGATCATCATATTCAAGTTTCAGGAAAATGACATGGGTTTTAATTTTCAAGCCAAATTATCCGATATGCCTGTAATGCAAGGAATCTATGCACTGTGTATAGCGGGGGTAAATCCTACACAAGCAATGAAAATATTTAGAGGAAACATTCTGAGACTGCGATGTGCGATGACCATGCGTGCCTTGAAGATGAGCGTCCCTTGTTTTGTCCGTTATTGAAAATGAGATTAGCTGTATGTGGAAAATTTCAATCGACCAAAACATCTATTTTTGGTCGACAGTTCGGTCTCATCTTCTTCAACACAGCTTCAATAGTTAACACTACATCGCCAGCATGGACTCAAGTAATGCATGTTAATAGCCTTTAGGTCTATGGTTATAAGCATCTATAAGTTAACTTCAGTGTTCTCCAGAGCTCGGTCCTTGGACCGTTGCTATTTGTCACGGAGGCTTTAATATACCCTATCTGCATTCAGACTGCTTTGTAATATGCATCATTGTGTAATGCGCACAACATTGTTATGACTGCAAACACGCATTATTTAATGAGAGGCATAATAAACTACAAAGATATTTTTATCTGCAAAATATGATGCTCACCTAAAGTTTATAGCTGTGCAGGGCGGTCGACAACTGTCCAGACAGGTCTGCAGTGGCTGGCCAATGGAGTGTATCGTACCTAATGACCCCTGTGACGTCAGTAGAGCACCGTCTGCTGAGTCTGAGGGGAAATTTCAGTTTGTAACGCGTACATATAGGTCGTGAGTCCGTGCTCGTTAGCATGCAAGCTACTTTATTACAATATCATAGACAGTGCGAACAATATTGGTTTGGTATACACATTTATCTCACCCCAAATATTTATATATATATATATATATATATATATATATATATATATATATATATATATATATATATATATATATATATATGAAATATATCCAATGGGGGCTAATTTCACAAATGTTAGCCCATTAGTCAATATTAAGGGTGCGATAAATTCAGAAACCCGTTCAAGTTTAGGGTCAGAGCTCGGTCCCATCTCATTTGAATCACATAGAAATTCACGCAGCTTCGCCTTGTGAATTACTACGTGATTCAAACTCGATGGGATACGAGCTCAGACCCTAAACTTTCATGGGTTTCCTCTATAGTATGTGCGCATGGGACTTGTATAAACTTTTGTGTTTGTGAGGTCAGTAACAATTATAGAGGCCCTTGGACGACAGCGCTACTTTGTAACATGATTACCTAATGGCAAAAGTGCTTTAGAATAATGCAATTAGAAATACGTACCATAGACGCGTTGGGGTGTTGAATCACCTAATTTGAAAAAAAATGTAACACCCAAGTCAGATAGCAAATAGTATTTAGGTAAAGTGTATACATGTTACCAATGTCCAGTTACTTCCGGTTAACTATATGACTTTAGATTATTTAGCAATGATTATGTAAGCAGGTGTTCATCAAATGCATCATTGTCCTGTCCCCTACTGATCTAATAGACCTTTAAAAATTGTATCATTATCGTTCTGAAAAGACGTTCTTTGGGGGTATTGTAGGTACATTATTTCTATATCATTGGTTTTTGGCTGGTTATACTTACATTGCTTGTACCTGCGAGTAATGCTCGCCGCCTGGAGAACCAGCGTCTGACATCCGGTGCTCTTGCTGTGTAAGTAACACAAGTTGTTGACGATGTTAAAACTTGCCGTCCAGCACGAATCGTTCCTTGCGCATGCACTCGCGCACGTCTCCTCAGACACATGATTTGAAGCGAGAGTACCGCCTTCTAAGAAGTACCCGTATGATACGTCAGTAGATGTTGGGATCCCTGAAACGAGATTATACCTTCATACTATAGAAGTGATACCTAAAACCATGATCTCGTGATACTTCAAACAACCATGGGCCGCGAAACCATATTGGGGACTGAAAACTAGTTATTTTTGACTTGATATACAAAATCTTTCGTAACTTAGGCTGTAAAAAAGATCCAGATTTGCAAAAGGTACCATATTAAACCAGGGATTATGGGCTTTATTGTCATATATATTTTCAAGTTATTTAGATAATTTATCTGTTTTGACTTTTTAAGTATTTTCTCAGAAATCATGTTAAAAGTTAGGTAAAATGTTGGACTTCTAGAATATGGGTGAAGATTCCATAGAATTCCATATGGAAGCAAAATCCAAACCCAATTTAATCAAGTAGAGATTTCCTTTACAATCATTTTGATACCTTAACTTTTGTTGTACTCACAGTAGAAATCAAAATGGACAGTTTTGTTATCAAAATAGAAAAGTAGCAAAAAGCCCCTTTTTGTGATATCTGCCATATGTTAAAGCACTGTCATGGTAGGCAGAAAATGGAGAAGAAAGGTTTGCTTGGAAATGATGCAATGTTTTTATATTGTAATTTCAGAGAATGTTTTTCCTTTAGTTATCATTTACAAACAAATGATTACTTAAACTAATAAGATATGAAGCACAAGTCAATCTATAACACTATTTGAATTTTCAATGTTATTCCTGTGATTCAACTTGTGCCAGGGGTGAGATAAAGTATGTCTAAAGCTTAGTATGCCACCTGAGATACATGTATGTCCATATTACCATGTCGACTTGTATTAGAGATGTAAATGTGATAATTCACCATGATAACTGACTTTAGGGATACAAGTGACACCTTACCGTGACAGCTGACTTTAGATATATGTAAAACATCTCGAGCTCTTAGTAATGGGTTGCAGGCCGAGTTTTGCCGGTGAAGCCAACAGGTGGAGCTTCTGGTGTCCCAGTCAATGGCCACACAGGCAGGTGTGGTTTTACACATGTGCACACAGTCCAAGATGTCTGCGTCGTTTTTACTGAGAACAGTGAGCTCTGCTCCCTGGCGGTTAGAGTTTGTACCTGAAGAAGGGAATTAGTTTATTGAAAGCAGTTTTAATATGAGTAAGAGATTAGGTTCAACATTCCCCAAGAGAAGCCCTCAGTATATATTGTTAACATTCCTAGAAGTGGCTTCAGGTTATTTTTCAGGCATACATCATGTTGCATCCGAGCAGCGTCTAATAATGCTTATTAGACAAAGTAACCACTAACGATAGTTGAGAACAATTAAATCTCAGCCACACAGGCGTATTCTAACTGAGCTATCAACAGAATTAAGGTAATGTCGGTGAGCTGCTCATTGAACTAAGGATAATATGGGGGAGATGCTCAAAATTTCTATTCAAAAGAAACAAAATATTTATTATAACATAACGTATTACATGATACCAAACTTGAATTATGAATTTTGAATTATGAATCCTATAGCAGGACAAACTACCATCAGCGCCCGTCCATACAGGGAGTAGGGTGGCAGCAGGCACCCGTCTTTAAAGGGTTTTTAAAAAAGGCCGAATTGGTTAGCTATATGGTAAAATATGGTGTGGGTGAAATTCTCATGAGAAAGGTTAATGTGTGTGTGTGTGTGTGTGTGTGTGTGTGTGTGTGTGTGTGTGTGTGTGTGTGTGTGTGTGTGTGTGTGTGTGTGTGTGTGTGTGTGTGTGTGTGTGTGTGTGTGTGTGTGTGTGTAGGTGTGTGTAGGTGTGTGTGTGTGTGTAGGTGTGAGTGACCTGGTCACAGGATTTCGGTTGATATGGGCTGAGATAATACAGGAGGAAGGATATACTAAATACAGAGAACTCACTACAGATGGCGAGCTGGACATGCTGTGATCCTGACCTGGAGACCGCGGGTTTACAGGCCGTCTCCCAGTCGTGAAAGTAGCACAGGTGTTTGTCAAAGTGAAAGTCGACGGCAAGGCAGCGACCGTCGGAAGCACATGTCTCAATACACAAGTCATACGTCACCAGATCCTCCTGCATGTATCCGCCACTCTTATACGCGTCCACCTGCAGCCCTGACGTGCCGGGAAGAAAGAGCCAATTTCATTAATCCTATTGCCTTTTAAGATAACAAGCCATTGTGAATAGCGATCTCCAATCCTGATGCAATTGGAGAGGATGTAATTATCCCTATTACCTAATACATGTATGTTCAAATTTGTTACAGATATATCTGATGTGATGAGAATTTAAGCAGAATGACAGGGAAGCTTTGAACAGATCTACAAACTCTGATGATCTGAGCTATACTATCTGAGCAGATCGTTATATACTTTCTTGTTTGTTGGTTATGTGAGAATTAATTTACAATTTACACTTTCTTAAAATATTTACCATATCATACTATATCATACATATTTGAATATGATGATCTATTGTGAGGAAAATCATCTGTTTGATTACACTCACCCACTACGCCTACTTCAGGGTGTACTGCAAAGAAAAGGGCAATATTGCAAATAATTCAAAGCACGGAGCTGTAAATGAGTCTCAGGATAGCTCAAAATAAAGCAAGGGATATTGAGATCAAAACCGATCTGGTTTTTATCTGGTTTTTTTTTAAATTTTGGCAAATAATTCGCCACACGGACAGTCTTCCATTATTTGATAATAGTACATTTGTCATCTTAGTTGTATATATGTCTCTTACGTGTATACAATTGTATTGTAGAGAGAGAAAATGGGTAACAATAATCCTTTTGTATTTATACCCTACACAGAAAAATATATAATATAACACACAATATGATAATGAGATGGGATGAGATGACCAGACTGTTTGCGACCAGGCATACTAAGATAGATAAAATGGTCAGACCAATATAACAGGCAAGCAAAGGCCAAGCACTTGTATTACAACACAATAATATTGTTGGTGATATTTCTCGTTTCAGGTTTTCTGTCCTCTATAATAGGGATTTTTTAACCTTTCACTATTTGGTCTATGCAGCTCAAGTCTCGTTTACATTTGTGTTCTTAGAGGAACCCAACAATCGGTTTCGTTTGTGTTATGCCTTGTGCAGACCTATGGATCTGATACAACCAGAGAGCAATGTAACCAGCGTAAAAGGAAGATGATATTGCTCCAGGGGAGGCGGCTACCAGCTAGGTCAAGTGGCGCCCCCGCTGGCTATCACGAGAACTGTATCAGACGCGGAAGCCTATTATTGTTTACGGAGGTAAATTTCTAATTTATGAGTCTTTAAAATGGTTCAGATCACGCAATCGCATGTCTCCATGGTATTTCCTACGAGTCGCTGAGGGCTTACGGCACCTGTGTCGTGTCCATCGATATTCCAGGTCGTTAAAATAATAAAATGTGCTTAGCAAGCAGCGCCGTGCCTGTGGCTGGAGGGCAGCAAATAATTTTTTACTCGTGTAGTGTGTCTGTTACGTGGGTTAGTAGTATCGCATTAAACCTACATCGTTAGGTTCATCTCGTATTTTATTACATGAAGCGAGATTTTACCTAAGAATACAGTTCCAGGAAAATATATAAATCTAAAACGGGCCTAAATATAGAGTTAAAATAGAAGAAAGACTTTGAATATGATGAACAAAACGTTTATCAGAATATAGAACTTGGAAATCATTTCACTTTGGAACAAATATATACATCCAGAAAGAACGTAAGAATTACCAAATTGAATTAGTTTTACTATAATTTCAATATTTCAAGTAAAAAAAGTTATTCAATGATTGCTAAAGTCAACCACGGCAAGGTGTAGAACCTCTTGATTAGTTTACCTATCAAGTCAAGTGATTTTTAACCAGTATATTGATGAAATTCATGTTGAGAATGGAGCACTGACCCTTTTGTATCACACCTCTGTATCACGCCCATTTAACCGATTTCCGCGTACTATATCTTGGTAATAATCTATTGGTTAATAATCTCATAAGGCATTACTAGCTGCTAGCGACGCAAATTTCTTCTCTTTATTAATCGTTCACCATCAATGATGGGTTTACACTAACGGTTACGTTATGTTATTTGAAGTTTGGGTCCCGTTCTTAAAAGCCGCTTAATTTTTGTTATCTTTTTATCTATAACCATATTAAATAAAAGATTTACTTACCATAAATTTGATCCGAACTACATAATGTTATCAAAGGCGGAAGTAGAAGCAAGTAGACTATCATGATTGAATTGTATATCACAACGGTGCGCGTGCTGATCCTTCTCCTTATTATCCAGCCCGGATTAACAGTGAATCCTTGTTGATAACAAGATGAAGTAATCCATATACATCATGTAATTCATATTAATTGAATTGCTCCAAATCTGCTTGAAGAATTGCACTGATCGATCACCAGATACTCCGGTTAGAGAGTGGTCTCAGGTAGCTCCCATTTCAATTGGTCGAATACTGTTAACTTCCAACCTGTAGGTCCATGGTTTACGATGATGGGCCAACAGCTATGGGATCAGCTACCGCTAGCCTCATTGTGAAATAATATCAACATCGCCTATGGGCGTTTCACGTTGCTGTCTCGCGGGACCTCGTGAGATCTCGTGTGAGGTCCCATGTGTCCAATATGTTGACTATACTCTAAAACAGACACACCTCTGATTCTAATATGTTTGATCGTTTTTTGTCAATACAAGCCATAAATTATAAAGAAAAAAAACCTATACCTGGACATAACAGAGGAAGCTCACTGATTTTTTTCTACTGCAAAATTACAGAAAAAGAGTAAAAATCTATAGGCTACATACTTTAAAAAACTATATATCTATGTCTTCACCAGTGACCTATATGTCTTCTCTTGCATGATGTAAATCATATCAACATTCTGAAATGGATAGCGGAGAAAATGCAGGATTTTGATCAATTTTGACTGCGGGCCTGCAAACGCGGGGCAGCGCGCGTAATTAATAACTTAGCATGCGCTTCGTTCGACAGATTTAAATAAAATCAATGAGTGAAAAGTTAGGGACATGTCTAGCTTCAAGTGAGAAGAATTGTATGTTCCTATAAGTCAGATTGGGCCGAAAACAATATGGTAATAATTCGCAATAAATTGTGTTTGATAACAACGAAATGTAGCTCCACGCTTGAGACTGACGTAACATAATTTGTTAAACAAGTTTGCTTTCGATGATCTATGGCTGAGGTAATCATCTCACACTGGCGTAAAAATCGGCGTTTTCCCGTGTACGCACGTTTATCTCATTCCTGGAATGAATGTCCATAGGCTTAACATTGGGAACTCGTTCTCCATGCCCCTACAAGTATCGTGATCCGTTCTTCATGGTCTATATCCTCTGTGTTGTCCATTCTTTTAGTGTGTACAGGGGTGAGATAAATACAGAAAGCAACTCGTTTTGGTTAAAAAAGACATTCAACTCGTGTGAATGCTATGTGATATTCACTCGACTGTTGTCTCGTTCATGTCACTCAGCATCAAACTTGTGGAGAACGACGACTTTGACCAGAACTTGTTGGTTTCTTCTTTAGTATGTTCTTTTGCGTATTTTGAAATCTCCAAATATGCTCAACCCTTTAAGGACGGCTGCCTATGGCAGAACTACACACATGGGGACGGCTAGGTAAAGTATTCGCCCCTGATCTCCATTCAGGGGTGAACATCTGTTCTATGTAAATAGGCGAGGCCCTTTGCAGTTAGGGAACCAGCGAAGAAGACCTAACAAAATGGCAGAATTTAAGAACCAGCCAAGATCTAACGGAAAACTACCTCTAAAACACAGTTATAAAGTAAGCGACAGCTATTTTGAAGGTTGGTGAAGACAAATGGGTATATATTTATCGATTCAATTTTTTTTTCATATATGTCAGACTGCGGCCAGTCTTGAATGACAAGGCAGGGTTGGGGTGTATGGAGTCCCCTGTTTGGGGACAGGGCCAGGTAAACTGGCTAGGGGACGGCAACTAGTGACTATGTACAGTTCTAGGGGACGGGGGCATTTTTCTCTGAACTCAAAATTTGAAGGTTTATCACATGATAAAATTTGTTATCCTTAATATTTCTATTTCCATTATTTAGAATTCTAAAATACCAAGTTATACCTACAATCTGTGCAAATTTCAAATTAATTGATAAAATATTTCCTTTTCAAAAGCAAAAATACATAATTTCATAAATACATAGCAAATGATGCCTTAAGACATCATCCGCCCCCGGCCGGGTGATGCCTTAAGGCATCATCCGCCCCCAGCCAGGTGATGCTTTAAGGCATCATCCGCCCTTAAAGGGTTAATTAACAACGCTGGAAAATATGGAGATATGTAAAGGAAAGTCGGAATCTATTGGCTGGCTGTTGGGTACAGCTCCTCCCAAGCACCACCACAGTCTTGGGCCAGAATGCCATCCCAGTGCTGGTCCCACCTCTGAACCCACAGACGTGTTTTACCACAGCCACTCAGCAGCGTGGCACTGCCCGAAAGGATCACAGGGAGAGCCCCGAAGGCGTCATCCCAGAACTCCATCCAGAAAGAAGGCCTGAAGGTTGACCCTCTCCTTCTAGAGAACTCCCTGAGCCCACCACCAGGGGACCCAAAGGTCTAGCGCCCTTAGCAGAGTACAGAGACAGAGCCCTGTAGAGGGACCGCAAATAGTCCTTCTACACCGTCACATACACCCTAGTGTGTCCAGCTAAGCTTCAGCAGGGTTCTTATATACACCTGCTGGGTCTCACTGAGCATGTGCAGAACCCTGCTGGGTCCCCACCGGTGGTTCTGTGTAAGTCTGGTACCCAGCTGACCAGTCAGTTCTGCTGGGACCTTTCTCACTGCTGCAGAATCAGTCAATAATTTAGGTACCTGCCAGGTGGCCAGATAACCTATTTAGACTGGTTCCAAGACGGTGCCAGAAATAGTAAGTGGCTTGTGGCCTCACAGTCGACTTGTAGCAGGTCATTACAGACCTGCCATGCGGCACCTACTCAACACAGCCGCTACTACATAGGGAGAGAAGAATAGATGACCCCAGGTCTCCTACACTCCCCTGGCTTGCTTCACACTGTCTACAGGATTTCTCCTGTCAACAGCTTTCTTGACTGAGTCAATATTAACCATCTCCTGGACCCAGGGCAGACAAGCCGGTGGCCTCTGCCAGTGGCTGAGGTACCTTGCTTGTCCCAATGTGTCCCGGATTCAGTTGTCTTACCCAGCTTAGACTTAGCTGTTTGTGACACCAGTTTATCATCCTTAACAGGCTTTCTTTGGCAGACTTGCCCACAGTTTCACCCAGTTTTGTGTAGCTGGGGAGCTGCACAATCCCAGACTTCACAGCTCCAGCATAATTATCAATCTGCCTCAGGAAGGGAGCCAGGGCTCACCTCCCCTGGAGCCACGAAGGTTGTCAAGTTTCTTTTCTTCCACCTTCTTAGCTATCTTCACAGCCGGTTTCAGAAGGCAGGACAGAGCAGCACCAGTCCGGCAGGGAGTTACAGCCGAAGCTGTCTTCTCCACTTTCCCAGTGGCTGCAGCCGATGCAGCGCTGGTCTTACGAGAAATTACAGCCGAAGCTGTCTTTTTTGCCTTTCCGGTCGCTGCAGCAGTCACCCTGGCGTCAACTGAAGTTTCCACTGGGGATTTCCATCCCGTTTCTATCTCCTCCTCCTGCCCTGAACTCAGAGAGTCCAGAGCCACGGAATAGTCGGAGCCAGACTCCTGAGGAATGAATAGGGAAGGGCCTGCATTGATTGGATATTTAAAGCCATAATCCTCCGTGAACTCAGCTGTTCATGGATCAGTGCACACATATATTTAGCTACCTGATGGTGATTTCAATTGGCAATCAACAATGCCATACATACATATGAAACGTTTTCAGTTGCCTCATGGTGATACCTTCATGAATGAGTGCACACATACCTGTTTGCATGCTCCCTGACCATGTATGGGACAAAATTCTTCCAATGTACACCAATAAAGGAGGTCAAACCAATATCAGGTGGTAAATGATAATGCAAATAATTTTATGAACCAATATCATTTGAATGACTCTTGACTGATTCCTAGAACAAAGTTATGAACTATTTTGACTTCTATTTGTGTGTAAATATGCTGAATAAACCATCCACTCATACACCTGCTGCCTCCCCCCTCCCATTATGAGATTTGGCAAAAATACATGAATAGCATCATGTGATTAACCTTTGAATTATGAGTTCAGAGGATGATGCCCCCATCCCCTAGAACTGTAAATGGTCACTAATAGCCATCTCCAAGAGTTTAGTTTTGCCATAGGCGACCGTCCTTAAAGGGTTAAGGGGTAGAAATATGTCCATAAGGAGTTCTTAAATATGCACCTGTGACTACAAAAGTTCCCTCCAAACTGAATTTTTTTTTCAAATCCATGCCAAAATAATAAATATTAAAACTGTAAGGCATTGTACCCCCATAAAACCTTCTTTCCAAAACAGAAATAATTTTCCCATCTGTACTTAGTGAGCTATAACAAGAGCTAAATGTGCATGATCAAATAGAAATATTGGTCTTTAAAGACCAAATGAGGAGGTGGACGCCTTTAAAACTAAATACAGTGCAAAGGTCTGCCAGTAATTAATATCTATGATAACAAGGGAGGGAGGGAAGGAGGGAGGGAGGGAGGGAGAGAGAGAGGGAGATGGAGGGAGGAAGGGAGGGAGGGAATCCATGAATAGGGAAGGACCTGCATTGATTGGCTATTCAAAGGCATATTCCTCTGTCAACAGTTCATGGATCAGTGAACACCTATCTTTAGCTACTTGTAGGGGATTCAATTGCCAATCCCCTACAATGCCTACATACAAAACGATTTTGCCTCATGGATGAGTGCACACAAACCTGTCTGCATGCTGCCTGCCCATGTGGTCCAACAAAAACTTTGTTCCTATATACACCAATAAAGTAGGTCAAGCCAATATCTGGTGGTAAATGACATTACAAATGATTTTACAAAACAATATCATTTGACTGGGTCTTGACTGATTCCTAAAACAAAGTTATGAACCATTTTGACCTCTGTTTGTGTGTAAATATGATGAATAAAATATCTTCTCATACACCTACTGCCTCTCCCCCCCCCCCCCCCCATTATGAGATTTGGCAAAGATACATGAATAGCACAACAAATATACATTTCACCTTAATAATGACACTTTCTAAGGTGTAAGCAACTGTTAGGGCCATATATGGAGATGGTAAATGTTACACTAATGCTGAATGTAAATCAATATTGAGTAAACATGTGTTTGGGTATGCACATTTCACCATAACCCCCCCCCCCCCCCCCCCACTTTCAACAAATACCTGAATATCACAGTAAATATAGAATCTACCTGGAAAATTCCACTTCCTAGCACCTACTGTTTTTTTGTTCTCTTTCTAATGAGGCATATTATATTATGCTTGAACTAGTTTTACAGGTAGAAATATGTCCATAAAGGAGTTCTTAAAAATGAACCTGTGACTCAAAAGGTCCCCCCCAAACTTGAATCTCTTATTTCTAAAAATCCATGTCAAAATACTAAATACTAAAACTGTCATATATTGTATGATCATAAAACCTTCTGTCCAAAACAGAAAACATATTCCTATCTCTACTTAGTGAGCTATAAAAAGCAAAAATGTGGTCAGGTCACTTTGTGACTTTACAAGCAGTTGTACTACAGTAGGCTATAGCCATAACCTAAAGACCAACCGTCCACCTGCTAAAAAACAAAAATGTGGTCAGGTCGCCTAGTAACTCTACAAGCAATGCACTACAGTAGGCCTAAAGACCAACTGTTCACCTGCTAATAAGCGTTGATGAACCTTGAGAAACGTAATAGAATGTAAAGCAAAGTAAATAGATACGTTTCCAATCCATAGCTGATACGTGGGCCCCACCATCTCTAATATGTAGTGAAAACGCAAGAATTTTGGCAGTGACTGGATTGCGTAGTAAAATATGAACGCGTTGGAAATTCCGTCCTTTAAAATGCGTAGAAGAAATGCCGTTTTTATGCCAGTGTGACTGGGACATAAAGATAACCTTCTGTTTTTTCTCCTGGAAATTTGTCATTTTACATTGAGAATATTCCTCTGTAGTCATCAGTATAATGGCATGTGACAAACATATAATGCATAGTGACTACATAAACTACATAACACTTGGTTTGCTCACTGTTGTGAGATGGAAGGATCTGAGGAGTGACAGGTAATCTTATTTCAGTCACTCGTGAAGTTCAATTAGATCTGTCCGCTACAGCTTTGTGAAAGTAACATTTGCAAATACAAAATTTGTGTCCAATGTCGGAAGATTCCACCACCAAGGACTAAAATGAAAAACGTAATATAGTTGCGACATTATAGAATATGGGTAAACGAGGCTCGTTCTGTCCCCTTTCGCTCACGACCAGTGAGAGAGAAACAAAATTTTATTTTTTCCAAAATATTTTTATATAATATTGGGTTAACGAAAAAATACAAAAACATAGTTGAAACATTGGTATTTCTAGCGGTTTCTCTAATGTCGAGATTTCAAATAAATATTTCAAAACACTGTGGATATTTACATTCTGTAGGGCGGAAACTTGCAGACACACTAATGCTTGGTATGCAATTGTTTGCGCCTGTGAGGTTCCAAAGATATGCCCGACAGATAACTGGGTCGCCAGATTGGATGATTGGGGGATGCCGGTATTTTTTCTCTGTTGATCCTATATCCTTTTCGGATTGCTCCTGATGTTCATCGGTGGAGTAGTCAGTCCAATTATCAACGCCCTATCATTTGGTTTCACGTGGCTGGACAGACAGCTTTATGGTATATAGATTCCTGTTGGCATAGATCTATAAGGATCCGTTCGTCTTAATCAATCACATTCATCAATTACATTCCCAGTACTATAGTTTTTAATTTATCAAAGTTTTGTTTGACCATCAGGTTAGTGGGGAAAACAATGACATTTCTCCTTT
The DNA here is from genome assembly GCA_950022655.1 of Alentia gelatinosa. NCBI lineage: Eukaryota > Metazoa > Annelida > Polychaeta > Phyllodocida > Polynoidae > Alentia > Alentia gelatinosa. Next base: position 45,154,883 of record OX465586.1, read on the forward strand.
GGCAGGTGATATTGTAACAAAGAGCAAGTCGAGGATGATTGATGCAAACTCAACAATCTGCTTCGGTAAATATACACGAGGTGGCGCGACTGTAGCAGCAATAGGCGCTCAGTAACTGGAGACATCTAGTGACATTGTCCGCTTTAGTAAATGCATATGTGCAGTTTAGTAAATGCACCTACATTACTAAATTGTGTATTTATATATAGGACTTTATAAAACACCCTCTATCCGGACCAAAGACGTCCGTGTTGCGGAGTCGTCCGCCCACGGGTTATATTGGAGTTATGGTTATATTATTTCCAAGGCCGTCTCCTCTAAAGGCTACTTGGTCGAAATATATCCTAAAGATTGCATGGATCAAAACCTGACGAGGTCCCTATCCGATGCATATAACAATAATTTACATCTTAATAACTTACAAACAGACTGGATAATGCACAATAGGTTTAATGTTTATTATATGTATATGTTTCTATACATGCCTAAAATAATAGTACAATCTATGGTCCTGTATTTACACCTTAGAAATAAAACATCCACGGTAGCTGCGATCAACATGTTCAATGGGAGATTCTTCTGTCCACATGTACAACTCCCCAGTGACCACTAGTCCGAGCAATACACTAAAAATCTTCTGTTAATACAAATAAGCAGTTTAAGTGTCCTTTGTTACAATTCAGTTCTTCTTAAAAGCACAATTGTCAATGAATTTTTCATTCACTTATCAATCTCCTGCACACTACTCTTGGTACATTAATCAACCATACTTTGATTGTAAGCTATTTCTATACGACCTTCACGTATTCAAATTATTTTTAAATACATACATTCTAGTCGATAGAAAATAGCCATCCTTGCCAAAACGTGGGCAACAGGGTGAAAACAAGTAATCATTGAATGTTTGTCAAGATAAGGACGATGATTTGTTTGCTTGTCCTTTTTATGGAGTTCCATGACGATGTGTTAATGGCTTTGTTGTTCAAAATGAAAATAACTTCACGTATTGAATAATAAGATAATACATTACCTGCAAAAAATATATCATAGGAAATTTACGGTTAACTGAGTGTTGAGTCGCTGAGCATATTGTGGTTCCAACACTCTATTTACTATTTAAAAGCATGTACACAGGTAGCAAACCATTCCATAGGGGACCAATTATAACGATGCATTCATCTCCGAATGAGATCACATGGTTATGTACGTTAATAGCGCAAACAAACAAAAATCAGTGTGAAAATCGGTTTAATCTTTACATATGCATCTTGACGCAGTTACATTCGACATCCATTCCAAGAATAAGCACATACAACACCCCACCCATACAGCTGAAATCATATGATCGTCTTCACGCATACACACACACCGAGTCCTTTTAAAAAAATAAAGCTGGACAGATGTTTTCCATCTTCTAGTTATATAACGTTATCTCAATAATAACACTCTTCTGTTCTAATCTCTTGACACCCTCTTTATAATGAAATCATAACACTAGGCGGTGAAAGAGCCGCAAAGGTACTGTTAACCACGTTACCCGACATACACATACAAACCTCAATATTTACAGAACATATTAATTAACACTATTTACCAAACATCTGTTCTCCACAACCTCCTTCTGTGTCTCAGGCATTCTCCAAGATTGTGGACCAGACTATTTCTTCTCTTGTTTGACATTGGCGGCTGACTCTTTTTTCCCCTCCCACTCTGCTTCCTTGATATCTATGCCTCCCCCTTCACACTCATCTACATGGTGGTCGAACTCATGCTCTAACAGTCCCACCCCGCAGCTTTGACAAGTCATCTCGTTGGCACTACTGTGGGACAGTTTTCGGTGGATCGTGAAGGTGGGCTTGTTGGGGAAGAACTCCCCACATAACATACAAGTGAAACAGCCCAGATATTCGTGGGCACTCTTCAGGTGATCCACCATTCCCCTGCGGCCATCGCTACCGGACCCGCACACTCCGCACTTAAATGACGTAGCTATCTTGATGTTTCCCGAGCGCGGGGCCGGGCTAGACGCTGCGGCGGGCCCTGGACTCGCCTTAGATGGGGTCTTTGGGCCGGCCTCTTTGCCGGCTGCGGGGGACTTACTAAGACCGCCCGTGCCGTCAGTCATGTGCACCTTGCGATGGGCGTCGAGCTCAGCCTCACTGAGGAAGGGTCGCCAGCAGACCTCACACACCACGGCGTGATGCACGTTACTAATGTGGTCCTTGAGGGAGTTCACGGATGGCATGACCAGCTCACAGATGTTACACGTGACCATGTCCCCACCTGTGGGGTCCATGCCCTCGTCGTCATAGCCCTGTTCTTCGTCCTCATCCTCCATGTCGTAGTTACCATCCGCGTAATGCTGCCTGGCCCCATTGTCATATTCTCCGTGATTGGGTACATAGCCCTCCTCGTCCATGTACTCGCCCTCCTCGTCATAGCCGTCCTCGTCACCGTCCACCTCCAGCCTGTCACATATTATAAAAACACATCTCAGCATATGTGGATTAACAAGCAACATGATTATAGGGTGAGAGGACGTGCTGAACGTGAAATGAAGAAACGTGCTTTTGTTTATTAATTTAATGCCCCAAGGGGAGGCTATGCGTGGATAGGGATTATATTAAAGTTCATCATTAGGCTACAAGTGCGGTGATGGTACTTATGACATAAATTCGGGTAGAAATCTCATGCCTTAAAATTACCGAGATCTTTTACTTCCCACACCACATACACATGGTGTGAGCAGGACTGGCCTTTGATATAGCAGCAAGTCTACTACTGCTGGGTAATAAAGTGGAAAAGTGGCTACAGTAGGACTCAAATCCACAACCTTGTGGTTACTATTCTAGTGTTGCAAAAACTAAACTTACTCCCGACCTCAACGAAACGTGATTCAATTATTAACAGTTAAGATAACCTGAAGGGTATACTACACTAGTGTGTGACACAAGAATTAAGACATAAAAATTGTTTCTTTTTGCTAAATGCTTGTTTTAAGCAATAGATCCGTTCAATGCTAGGTTTTTGACAATTCTATTAAAAGATAAAACATTTGAAATGATTCAAGCTCTTCGAGCAATTCTCTACAAGGCAAAACAGATTTACTACAATATTATAAGATACATGACAACAACCGAAAAGTACAAGACATTACCTGGACTATCTATAGACTAGGTATTATATCTGGTTAAGTATATTTTTCAAACTTTGAAAATATCATATTATATAGACAAGCTACTTACACAACGTATTTTTCCAATTCTTCATCCCACAGATAATCGACCTTGTGCACCTCGGCCATGTGACTGAGGAACTCGCCTTTGCTGCCGATGAGTAAGTCACACTGGGCGCAAGTGAAGAGCCCCGGTTGAGCGTTGTGTGAGACCACGTTGTGCCGCTTGAACTCGTCCTCCGTGTGGCTGCCCAGCCCGCACTTGTCGCACGTGAAGGGCAGCGAGTTGGTGTGTCGCGTGGTGTGCTGCTGCACGGCACGGTTAGTCTGAAACGTGCCCGCGCAGATGGGGCACACGAATCGCTGGTGGATGTTCTTGATGTGCGTCCCGTACGCTGAGAAGCTGTCCAACAAGAGGCAGCAGATCTGACATTCGAAGTGCTTCTTGTCGCCTGGTTTGTTCGACTTGCCGCTGTTGTGTACTACTGTAGCAGCAGCAGCCGCCGCAGCTGCTGCTGCTGAGGAGGGCCCCGCGTTGGCGCAGCGTCGTTTCGACGGCGGCGCCGAATCTGCCTCTCCATCCTTCTGCTTCTTGGTGTTCTTTTTCTGTGTGGGAGTGTCATCCCTTAAACACTCCTTCCTATGGTTCTCATACTCACTGTTCTTGAGGCCCACCCCACAGTTCTGGCATACAATGTCCGTGGCCATTGGGTGGGAGAGCTTACGGTGTATAGTGAACGTTGGTTTGTTGGGGAAGTACTCACGGCACAACATACACGTGTAACAGCCCTGGAACTCGTGGCCGGACTTGAGGTGGTCCACCATCACCTGGCGCGAGTCGGACGTGTTGCCACACACGCCGCACTTGAAGCGCTCGCCGGAGTCCTTCCTGTCGCCTTTGCCGTCGTTTCTGGGTGAAGGCACCGCGCGCTCCATGCGGGATGCTGTTTTGTCGTGTGTTTTCATGTGGTTCTCCAGCTCGGCCTTAGAGGTGAAGGGCTGCCAGCAGATTTCGCAGACCGAGGCGCGGTGAACGTCCGTCATGTGCTGCTTGAGTGCTGCTACTGAGGGTACCATCAAATCGCACACACTACACAGCGCCGCCGCCGAACGACCTTTGTTTGCTTTAGTCGAAGTTGGTTCTGCTGTCTCCTCGTCAGACTCGATCTCTATTTTGATGACTGTGTCGTCGATTATGGGTGGCGTTTTTTTGTCCGGTTGTGATTTTGTTGGGGTTGGGGTCTGTCTCTTGTACGAGTCGCCCTGCGGATGGGCACGCGAGTGTCCTCCCTGGGAGCTGCCATGGTGGCCTTGGGTCTGTTTACCTGGGGACTGAGTGTAGATCGCTTTGCCCCCGTGTAGCGAGTTGGCCATACTCTGATTCTGACTGGCCTGCTGATTCATCCTTCCTCCTCGCTGGTTGGCCGGGGGTGTATTCCTAGGAGGCTGAGGGTTAACTCTCCTAATATTGATGGGTAACTCATCATCGTCACCGAGAATCTCGTGGACCTTGACGACTATTTCCTCAGTCTCCTCTTCACCAATTGTGATACACACAATTCCATCAATCTCCACATATCCATCTGTTCCAATAGATGTCCGACATAGGTCAACAATGGACTGCTTTAGCATCCGGGACATACTCCGCTTCATCATCTGCATCGCCATTGCTATTTCGGGTAGTAGTTCCACCTGAAAAAATCAACAAGGTAAAAATGTATATATTCCCTTATTTGGCGCAAAGAGTTCCTGAATGTGTGATTCATAAGATGAAAGTTGTTCAGATATGATACGTGGCTAAGCCTAACTCAGTAACTGCATTCTATCGCAGGGGTGAAAAAAGGGGAAAAAAAAGATGTAAGTTGTTACTCAAAATTACATTCTTCAGAACGCTACAGGAAGGAAGGTAAATAAAATGGCATTTTTCCTTGTTATTTGGGTATATATTATTTTTATATACTTGTTCACAGAAGTTGCAATTATGGTGCCAAGACCTCTGGTTTTTTTTTTAGACAATTGGCAGATTTTGTGTCATTTTGGGTGTGTAATAGTTAGAATTTCCCCTGATGTTCAGAAAGTCACCCACAGCAATGATAGGTCGAGATTTGATTATTAGTACCATGACACCAAGCCTTAAACTACGATAGTTTAAGGCTTGGTGTTAAATAGACTATTAGTATATTTAACTCTCGATGTGAAGTCTAGAATCTATACAGAAAAGTTAAAATTATATACGTCTTAACCTTGCTAGGGATTTCTAAACATTTGGAATGTCTTTAGCTGTCAAGTGTCATAATACACTCAGTGACGCCGCCCTATGGAGCCTCTGGTGAGTGACACAAGTACTAGTCTTTCTTGAAAATCACTGGGGTGTAGCCGAGGCATAGATCACGCTGAACTACCCTATCCATAGTGTTCGAGTCCATGGTTATATCACTTGTAATATAAATTATGATTCATTGGGCTTGCCATCATTTGAACTTTGAAGGGTGAAGTCTATAGATCCATATTGTATTAAGGCTGCACCCAAACATAACAACTTAACAATACGTCAATATACATTATCATGACACAACATGGTATATAATTGGTTATATGTAATATACAACAAATACATTAATTGATCAGTTCCATGGCTGCAGCGGATGGGCGTGATGAACTAGGCCAAGGCATTAGAACTAGGTTTCTAGAAGTTAAAACCCGAGTAGTAGGATAGATCTACAAATTCCATCAAATGTATTCGATGGTTCCTTTCAGGTATTGACATACACCCATGGTTTTAATAGATGACGAATAACGGCAGTTACACTACGCAATGTGCATTGTACAACATCGGTGTTACTGCTGAGAATCAGCCTTTCTGGACTAATATAACAGTTGTTCTCTCCTTCTGAAACGCAGCAATGAGAGACTTGGGAGGCTGCTGAACGCCAGTACCGGCTACTTGGTACAGAAACTGCACTATTACAAGGTGAATCAACCGCAACTAAACTATGTAGCATTCTCTAATATAAAAGCAGATTCATGACCTACAGATACTCACAGTGGTAACAATATTTGCATTAAGGCAAGGCGGTTTAGGCGGTTTGAAGTTCGATCAGCCTGCAAACTTGGGGTCTTCCGACGCCATTTTACCTGCAAGCAAATGCCCGTAACAAAGCCTGTAAAATACGGAATCAGAAAATCAAGAACTGGAACGCCACGTTAATTTCTGCAGGATGCACTCTGATCATAGTACTTGTGTCTGATCCGCTACATGATCTGCAAGACTCGATTTAATTTGAGTTTTCAATCACCTATGCATTTGGAAACCATAGATTAAGCAAAAGTGCGATCGTCTGTTTCTATATCACAGGGAAAAGTTATAAATACGTTTCTACAAGCAATAATATCACGGATAGATCTATTGTGTCTACTTGTGTGTTGTGTAGGCCCTACACGTAAAAGTAACGTCAATATGGGGTGATCATTGGAAAAAGAAGGCCGGGTATAAAATGTTGATTTTTATAATTTCATTTCAATAAGTATGTTTTCTTCGAATGACTGTAGGAGGGAAAAGGCTACTTACTTGAATAAGATGTACAGTCAAATCGATGCATGAAGATTCTTCATAAAATAATTATTTAGACTATAAGTGAGGATAGATCTAAATATATATATCTCCGTTCCAACCTAATCATATTAGGTTATATCAGTGCTAGTCTAATTTTCGCAGTAAATACATAATCTAAGTTGTGTTCGTTTTTTTCATATTCTTTCTGTAACAGAGAAAATTACTCTAAACAGCTAAATTATCTTGGATTTATTTAATTTTGATATTTAAGTTGGCGTGTTGTTCATAAGATAGCTAGATGTTTGGATATTCAATTAAACTCGTTTGTTGTAATATAAATCTCTTGTGAAACTCTGTTATGAAATCAATCTAGTCAGAGTTGTCATTGCCATTCTATTTTCTCTTTCTATTGTGATAATGATTTGAGGGAAAACTTATAAATGAGAGTGTAGTAGATAATTTTCTTCACTGGCAGAGAACCCCACCTCTACTGATCCACTCAGTGGATGACCCTGAAATCATACACTGCGTCGCTCTGATTTAGCTTTCACGTATCTCGCTCAAGCGGTGCAGTGTGACTGAAACCAGTTTAAATTAGAACATTGGGATTTCAGGGGATCTGCAGGCTAGCACTACGAACACAAGATGGCGGCGCGGAAGCGATATACGCAGCAGCGAACGCATTAATTCCACTTTTGCTAGGTAAGTAAGCATTATCGGGTGCCTTTGGGTGTGTGGTATAATAGATATAGACATGATACACAGGTTTCATCTATGCATTGTGAATAATTAACCACAATAACATACCAAGGATGATATTACCCATGTATCTGGCACCTTCTTTGGCGAAGGCAAACTGAATTGCGGAACAAGTTACGCCAAGTCAAGCGAAAGTGTCAAATTCAATCACATTATGATTGTCAACAAAATATTTGTTGTATAGTATCGGCTTTCCCGTCTTAAGTTTTTGAATCATTTTTTATTTTGAAATCAGATAGTATTCATTCAATAGTTCCTATTTATATGTATCGTATGCTACCTCAAGTTCAACTGAGGGCCAGTGAGGCCCTCAACTTCAAGTTTCACCGACAGTCTAGTCCGAGAGGCTCTGACTGTGAAGCGGTGCAGACAGTCAGAGAGCACACCCATAGAGTTCTATGTTAACAGGTCGACCAAAAATGTACATCTCAGCTCAGCAGCCGTTTTCCATATAAATATGGGTTGAATCTTTCTGATTTTGTAGTATACAGTTTCCCAAGACAAAATGCAGTAAAATGACTGTAATTTCCTACCTTCGCATTAGTTCAAAGTACTAGAACAGCAAGTGTTTGTAAATCCATGTCAATGCATTCTGCAGGCGCCAAAAATAACAAAAAACTGGTTTCAAAAGTGCAGGACATCCTTCACTGGGGATTGCCAGGAACCAGCTTATCAAATATGGCCGACATGAGTTGGAATTGGTGAAATGTGGTTAAGTGAGTTGTACAAAAAGGCTCCCGAAAGTAATACAAAGGAACAAAACAGGAGTTTTTTCATCAAAAAGGAATTATTATACATTTCTGAAGGTAAGGGAGCATAAACATGCACTGATATTGACAGGATTACTCAGAACCAAGGAAGTGATTTTCTGTACTATGGGAAAAAGCGGTTGTGCTCTCTGACTGTCCGCTAGGCAGTCAGAGTCTCTCGGACTACGACAGTCTAACTCTAACTTCTAAGTGGAAAGATGAAGACTTGAAGTGGTACAACTTGCTACAAGCTACTCCTAGATTGAAATAGTGATAAGATTTCATAGGACTGTATCCACTGCGTCAGCGTTTTGTAACTGCCACATTCTTTTTGCAAGAAGTTGCAATATACCTTTCCAAAGGAAATACTAGCAGCTAGTATAAAACAAGTTCTGTTGATAGTCGTCGCAGGTTTTTTCTTATTATTCATCTAGCCAGTGAAACCGGCCGTGTTAGTCCCCAAAATCAAAAGGGCCGGGATCTTACCCCATACAGCCCTCCAATGCTTTGTCATTCCTTACAGGACGCAGTCTGACACGTATGAAAAAAAGACAACCTAGAATGAATGAATAAATTCCCATTTGTCTTCGCTAACCTTCAAACTATGTTGCTTTATAACTGTGTACAGTAAAACCCCGCGTAAGCGGACACCCTCCGTTCCAGGCCATAGTGTCCGCTTACGCGGGGTTTCAAGTTTCCTCCAGCCCAATATAAATTTGTTATATCGATGAATAGGGGAGACAGAGGTGATAATAGATCTGAAATCCATTTTCTGATATCTTAATTGGGTCCGAAGCTATTAAACATTGAATTACAAAATGGATTTTCTATGAATATACTCACACACACTGATAAAAAGGACAGATTAATCTATTTTTGGTAGGGTGTCCGTCGGAGGTGCCCGCTTACACGGGGTTTTAGGCCTTTTCGTACCGAAATAACAGTCCGCTTACGCGGGGTGTCCGCTTACGCGAGGTTTAAGTAAACATCTAATAGAGGAAAAAAATTCCGTGCCGAGCAAAAGTGTTCGCTAACGCGGGGTGTCCGTTAGGCGGGGTTCTACTGTACTTAGAGGTATCCAGTGGAACTCCCCTTCTTCTCAGTTCAGCCATGCCTGTTACAGTCCTCTAACTGCACACTATGACACATCAGTTACCAGATATGTAAAGAAAATTCATGTTGTCTAACTGGACAATGGCATAGATCACCAATTACCAGCAGTGATAGGAAGTAGCCATAGTTCAAACTAAAAGGCTGAAGAAATGTGTGGCCTCACAAGGTAGTAAAATCACTAGGAATTCACCTTTATATTGGAATAACAACACTCATAAACGGTGGATTTACTGATATTTATCAGTTCTTCAACGTAAAAACCACAATTTGCCTCAACTGTCAAAAATTACGGTAAGTTTGCCGAACTCGGCCGGGACGATTTATATAGCTGTTCACCCCTAAATGGAGAGAACAGACAAATTAGGGGTGAATATTTTACCGAAGATTTGTCATGACTCATGTCTCGCGTATTTCAGTGTACATGGGATATAATGTTCTAAAAACGTTATGGAAGTCAACCTGTACATGATCCTTTGGAAACACATTTTAGTACTTATAGTTTAAGTTTGTGTATTCTTTCAAAGAACCGGCATACTTGACCGGTATAACATTAAATTTGTCTCCTAGTCTAAAGGGAACATTACAATAACTTAGGAATTGCGTATTACAGTAAGAAATGTGTAAAAGTATGGTGTATATTTTCAGTTTTTACAAGATAATATTGAAGAAACGTCTTAAGCCTATAAGGCATCGACCGATTGTCCGATTCTACCTTTGCCCGATAGATCCGTCAGTTCTGTGACAATCTGCGTCGATCGGGTCGATGTACGCACTTCACCAACCCGATTTTATTACCTTTCCTGATGCGTCGGGCAAGACTACCATGTCAGATATGACCAACTCTCACCGACCTTGAGATTTCGATGTACTTCAGAGACCGTTCTTGATTCTGAGCAGGCCATTTAAATAGCGATACTATCCCCTAGTCCGAGTTACAAGTGCCCTATATCGTTGTGTAGGGGAGGCATCAACGATTATAAATCTAAAAACCGTTTTCTGATATTTTAAATAGAACATAAGTTATTAAACTTTGCATTATTGCTATAAAGACCTATCACCCATCCCAGGCCCAGCCGGGTCCGACTCCCGCCTGCTCCCTTTGATCTTAATAGGGGTAATTTACGATGTTATAAAAGGAGGAGGTGTGATCGGGAAGAGTGTCCATGTTGATGTCTTATACCTATAACACCCGATTCTCAAAGAGCTGATGGTCGGAATGAATCGGGAACAAATGTCGATGTCTTATAGACTTTAGTAAAATGTATCTACGGAAAGTATGGTCATCATAACAGCATTGGGTGAATTAATATAGTGCCACTGGTCTTTCATATATATTTTTTAAAACTTTGGTGGGTTATTTATCCATTATAGTCGTATATGCATGGCTTTTGCTTTGGTTAGGGCTAAGGATTGTGATAATGTAATATACTTCGATTTATCATCAACTGCTTCGGCACTTTCTTTACAGATAAACATCAGTCGCTTTCCAAGATGGATCAGATTTTATCGTCGTTGCTCCTCTCTGACCAGTCTGATGCCCTCAAGCGTCAGGTGGCTCAGAAGATAGCAGTTGCCGGACCCCATGCAGAAGATGCTAACATTGTCAAGTCCATGTTCAAAACTACAACCAACTTTATTCTGGATGCTGAGGTACAGTTTGCAGCAGATCTATGTAAGAAGGTTTACGTCAAGTGGGCAAAATACCATGGGAAAACCCTGCATGAATTTTTCGACGCAGATTTCACCCAGCATCTTCTTGATGGTAAATTTAAACACCCCACAAACGCTGTGTGGCTTCTACACGAAACCTTCCTGCTGTTGAGGGGCACAGATCACTACACGCACTTGACGAAAATAATAGAAGCCAAATCGGTCGGGTTCGTGCGTGATCATCCAACGGACGATGTGTTAACAGCCTTCTGTAAGTTTCTGTTTGAGTTTAAAGAATGCATACCCAAGGGAGAACAGACCTCGACTTTTTGCGTGGCCATGGTGCACGCAGTGAGTGCATTCAGTGCTCCATCAGATCCCAGCCTCATGCCGCAGTTCATTTTCAACGTGTCCAGCGCCATCGGCACCTTCGTGCGGCATATATGGCACAACTCGGGCACTGAATGCGTGATGCATTGTCTGAAGGCTATCTTCACCCTCATCTCCTACGTGGATAACACGGGCAGCGAACCGTGTATCGCCCTCGGCGGGCTCGTCTCGCACATCCCGCTAGACCTAATTGAGAAGGTCGTCAAGATGACCGTCGCCGACGCCACCATCGCCGACGCCAACATGGTGGCTGCCCTACTACGCGTCATTGACTGGCTCAACTGGCCTGTGGCCAACAACATTGACCAGTGGATACTGGCCTTCTTGAGGGAACTGGCGTTGGCCCACAAGTATACGATACTCATAAGGGTGACGGAACTCAAAATCGAACAGGTAAGCGCAGTGATTTTGTCACTTATATATTCTGTTGTCTTTTTGGGATGTTCTCATATGTGATTCTGACAATTCAATCCAACCTTGCATAAGGGAGTTTTCTTTCAGGCTAGAGTCATAGATATGCTTATAGACTGGTATTATCGTAAAACTGGAGGAGTTTTAATCTTGGTCACCATATGCTTAACTGGAGTTTGTCATAGTGATTTCATGAAGCGAAGCCGAGTGAAGTCCAGAGCCAAAACTTCAGGAGTGGAATGCGGTGGCCAAGATTAAAACAAATCAGGTTTTGATTTTATCCTGCCCCGGGTCCTCAATTTTGGAATATTACGTGATAACAATTCTTTATGCCACTAGTGGCATATGAAACTCTGTATGCCTGTCAGCGTGGCATACGGAAACTCAATGTTAAGCCTATGGGATTTTATATTAGGGGTAGGATAATATGTTGTCAAACATGAGTGCTCCTAAAACTTGGCAACCATATTTATTTCTCTGGAAAAGATGTATCTATACCTCTATGGATGAAAGCTGTGCAAGAACCTTTAAATCAATCGATATAAAATTGATCAAAATGTGTATTTTCCATGAATTCCAACCCTTGTGTCAACAGGTCTATGCAAAGCTTCACTACCCGGTAGTCCGGGAACGCGGGATGGCGGTGATGTCGCACATGTTGCTCAGCTTCCAGCACTCACCAGAAGCTTTCCACAAGGTAAACGCAAAATTATTTCAGTCAACTCCTGTTTTAATGATCCTAGGCTCCCTTCCTGTGTCTTAAGGTGACACTGTGTTTATCCATTTAATATGTAATCGACCTGAAATGTGTGTATATTTTAAATCCATTTAAATCTAAATAGATGAGCAAAGTGTTTGATTCACTTTATGTATTCCATTTGGAAGACAATTTCACATTCTTAAATTATGATCTTATCTAAAAATGAATAATTGGTTATGGCCCTGGTTAAACAAGAGGGGGTGTATTTAGCGTGGGGAAATTATTTAAAATAAAGGACCAATTTACTCGCTTTATCAGTGATGCAAGTTTCCCGACAATTGACGGAATTCAGATATTTCATATAGATCGGCAACACTTGCAGAATTAGATTATATATCGATCCATAGCCATTCTGGTCAAAAATAATGTTATGAATGATTCTTTTCTATAAGCATTTTAAATTTCCGATTTTTTCCTCAGTCTCGACTTTCATCCCTGCTTTATGTAGATGTATAAGGCGTGGAACAATTTTCTTAAGTAATTCATCATCGTTCCAACCTGAGATATTTTCACCTGCTTTGTGCATATTTTCTCGAAGGTTGTCCACCAAATTCCGGGGACAGTGCGGAGCATCCGCGGCGAAGGAGGTCCAGAGACGGCAGCGTTTCTTGACCGCCTCTCAGAGCTGATGCACTGTCTGATGTCGCTCCATCCAGGATTCCCAGAACTTTATGGCAAAGTAATCGACGCACTTAAGGTAAATACCACTCGTTGACCTATTTAACCACACCAATTAAAAGATATATGTTTTAATTTTTTCGTTCCGTTGACAGCCGTCGCGGCGTCTTGGTTGGAAAATGACGTGTATACCGATAAGCTTCGTTCAACACACAATTTGCAAATATATGTTGAGGTAGATAAATTGCCATAGATTTCCGTAATATTTTCATATTTCTAACATATGATGAAAATGATCGATTGAGTTGAGAACTTAAAACTTCATGTTGTGTTTTCCTCGTGTGAATGATTTATTTGCAAGTCATGCGTTATATATTTTACTTACCATGCTCATAAAACACATCCGAATTAGCGTTTTTATAAAACAAATATATACTCCAATTTAGGACTACCACAAGCCTTCTGCTGAAGTGATGCGCATCCGCCTCACGCAGAGTAAGTGGTCATTCCAGCACAAGAACTCCGAATCTATTGGCTTCGCTACCAGGTTCGCCAAGAAGTCAGAGACGGGGAAGACCGGACTGACGAATCTGGGCAACACATGCTACATGAACAGCGTTCTCCAGGCTATCTTCATGTGTGACGGGTAAGGCCAGCTTTCTTAAATTGGTTCCAAAAAGAGGAAGTAATAATCTCGGCACCAGGGCTGGTAGATCAAATTAGACTCAAGAAATTCTTCTTGAATGTGGTTGTTTCATTAATCCAAAATTTGCGTATCCACTGCTCAAAATGGCTGGGAATGGCTTCTACTAATTCCCTATTCATTAATCTCTCATGCATGTTATTAGCAGGTGGACGGTTGGTCTTTAGGTTATGGCTATAGCCTACCGTAGTACAACTGCTTGTAAAGTCACTAAGTGACCTGACCCCATTTTTGCCTTTTATAGCTAACTAAGTACAGATAGGAATATGATTTCTGTTTTGGACAGAAGGTTTTATGGTAGTCCAATGCCATACAGTTTGATATTTAGTATTTTGGTATGGATTTTAAAATAATAGTGAATTCAGTTTGGGGGGGGGGGGGGGGACATTTGTAGCCACAGGTCCATTTTTAAGAACTCCTTTATGGACATATTTCTACCCCTTAAACTAGTTCAATCATAATATGGTATGCCTCATTTGAAAGAGAATAAAAAACAGGTGCTAGGAAGTGGAATTTTCAAGGTAGATTCTATATTTACTTAGATATTCAAGTATTTGTTGAAAGTGGGGGGGGGGGGGGGGATTTTGAGTGAAATGGGCATACTCAAACAGATGTTTACTCAATAATGATTTACAGTGAGCATTGGTGTAACATTTACCATCTCCATTAGTGGCACTGACAGTTACTTACCCTCTAGGAGGTGTCATTATTTAAGTTAAACTTGTATTTAGCATGATATTCATGTATTTTGCCTAATTTCAGAGCATGGGGGGGTATCAGCCATTTTTGAATTTTAGTGCAGTCATGTTCCCCCAGAGGACTCTAGTTCCTGTCACTCTCCTAGCATATTGGCAAATGCCCTATACCTATATCCTTATAAGAACACTAAGTATCTGGTTGAAGCTCCGCATCACTTAGCCATAACTAAGTACAGAAAGGTATATGATTTCTTTTTTTCTGGAGAAGTTTTATGGTAATGCAATATCCTAGTTTTATTATTTAGTATTTTGACATTGATTTAAAAAAGACAAACTACTTTATGAACTTCCCCAAACACCTGACAGGCCCAGTAATCAAAGACATGTAAGATATGCACAAAACTTGTATAAGTTTCTCCTATGGTAACCAAACACCTCTCTTACCCCAGAGATGTCAGTTTTCCATTTTTCCGTGGAAACCACTTTTTTCATATTCAGTATATGTAATTGCTGTTCCTTGCGTCCAACAAAGATGATATTGATTTAACCTCATTTATGCCAATAAAACAGTGGTTCGAACCTCTCAGACTCACAGACTCTCAGCCCCATTCCATAGCCGATAAGGTCATATTATCAAGGTTTTCCCGGTCTCTCTGAGGAAGAAAATTCAACTTGAAAAATGTTTCCTCTTTTTTCCCTGACCCCAACTGACATCCCTGTTTCCCCCTCCCCTATACCTCCAATTCCTTCCCACTCCTGGGGGGCTTCCTTGATCTCATAGTAATTAATTATTGGTGGACCTTGTATTGAGTTCTAAATGCATCCACCTGCTAATTTGGCCTTTAAAGGCCAATATTTCTATTTTAAAATGCACTCTTAGCTCTTGTTGTTCAAAGGAGGGATATTTTGTTACTGGAGAATCTAGCCTTAAACTCAAACGGGAATAAGGCCCTCCCCTCCCAACTTCAAATGTGCTCAAATTTAGTTACATGTTAGGTTAGCCTAAATAAAGTCCTCAGTCAAAGATAGAAACTTGAATACAATGCTCGCATTCGATTTGTCCTGATTGTGAAAGATATGTGCATTTTTCCAGCTTCCGACGAGAGATATTCCGTTCTCCAGTCAGCCCACAGCAAAGCCAGCTTGTTAAACTTCAGCTCGTGTTCGCCCATCTTGCTCTGACGCAGGTAACCACTCAGTACTATCTGGACAGGCTCTAAGATAATCTGACGGTCTTTTCCTGTTAGGGTGTTTAACTGATGTCAAATTTATATTTGTTTACAAAGTGATATTCACATACAATATGATGCCAGCCTTAACCTTGTAGTAATTTACACAATTTAGAAGAACTTCTCTGGGGCCACACCTTGCAGTTGTCTTATAAATTACAATCACATATCATTTTTAAAAGAAGACCGCAATAATTCTGTACTTTGTATTTTTTACCATCCATCCATTCACACATTTTGGAGAATTAAGTATACCTCTGAACCCGAAAAAGTTCAGTTTCAGTCACACTTTTTATTTGCATAGTAGATAGAATATCCAAGTATGTCTTTGACATCTATTTTCATGTTATTTCACATTGTTTAGTATATATCAAACAGATGCATACCAATAAGGTAAACCAGTCAGCCAGCTAAATGTTAGTAATGTCTATTTAGATTCCCTCTGGGTGTTTTTTCTTCTTCTAGCGAGCCGCTTACTCCCCGTCGGCGTTTCTGAAGGCATCGCGACCACCCTGGTTCACCGCCGGCCACCAACAGGACTGCTCCGAGTTCTTACGCTATCTCTTAGACCAGCTCCACGAGCAGGAGATCAATATGATGCGGGCTCGCGCGCGGCTGGCCACGCCGGCGGGTGACGCGCAGTCCCCGAAACGAACACGCAGCACGGCGGCGACCAACAGCGGCGCCCAGCCCGGGGTGGACGGGGCGGAGACACTGATCCGGCGGACGTTCGGCGGCCACATGCGCACCACCTACCAGTGTCTGAAGTGTCGAAAGACCTCTATTCGCACGGAGGACTTCACCGACATCCCGCTGGCCTTCCCCAACCAGGACGGCGGTAGTGGCGGGGAGAGTCAGCGGGCGGACGCGGCGGGCAAGTCGGCGCTGGCCGGGGGCGCCATGAGCGTGTCCCCGTGCGCCGGGCGTGGGCTCGACACGGCCCGCGGCGCCGCCCACCGCCTCGAGGACATGCTCGAGTACTATCTGAAGCCCGAGTTGCTGCAGGGTGACAACCGTTACCAATGCGAGGCGTGCGGCGGGCTGCAGGAGGCGGAGCGCTCTCAGCACATCACGCGGGCGCCGGAGTACCTCATCCTCACGCTGCTGCGCTTTGCCTACAACACCAAGACCCAGTCCCGTTCTAAGATCTTCACGGACGTCACGTGTCCGCGGACTATCCATCTGCCGGTGACCAAAGGAGAACCGATGGTCTCGGCGCCCGAACCGGGCTGTAAAAGTACGTTCTACGTGTCGCCGCCTAACGTGGAGTACGAGACGTACTGCCTACATGCCGTGGTGGTGCACTCCGGGACGTCATCCGAGTGCGGACACTACTACTGTTACGGGCGGCACGGGGTGCCCGCTGACCCGCCCATGGAGGGCGACGGCGAGAAGGCCGATGACCTGCTGGCTGACAGGTGGTACTTGTTCAATGACAGTCGCGTTACCTTCTCCTCCTACAGCTCATTCAGTAACGTGACCAAGAAGTTCGCTAAGGACACTGTCTACCTGCTGCTGTATCGGCGAGTGGCGGACGGCTCGCTGCACGCCAACCTGGGCGAGCCGCCGCTCCGCAAAGACCTGCGTGATGCCGTGGAAAAAGATAATAAACTTTTCCTTCAGGTAAATCCAATTCACATGCGTTCAATTAAGTGCGGTAGGTGGGCAGTCTATTTTTCTTTAACATACACATCAGGATGGGTAAATGTAGAAGGACATATTTTGTTGCAGGATTTATCATGTACATGCAGTGTAGAGTTATAATTGAAAAATAAATGATACACCAATAGGCATATACATGTAGCTCAAATACGGCCAGGCTCGCAGCCCTTGCTCAGCCGAAAGTAACCTCCCAGCTCTGGTCACATTCCAGCAGTCGTTGAAACTGTGCGCACGTCTTTCGATACACTCAGTATATAGTAATGTTTGTGCAATTTGAAGTTGCTGTTATTTTGTTTATGTCCGATTTGAGAATTTAGAGTAGTGATTAGAGGAAAGCACGGGCCAGTTATCATATTTATAATCATTATGGTATAACTCCTGTATATAAAATAATTGCGGCAATGGAAAACCGCCCATGTAGGCATATGTTGATAATTTAAAAAAATATATATATATATATATAAAAACAGAGAAAAAAAATCGGGCGGACACTGGGCACCTAGCCATGATTCAGCATCTTTAGTTTACATTATGTACCATACTTCAGAGATGGCAGATTTCCTATTTCCAAGGCAATCCTTGTTTTCGTTTCCAGTTTATAAAACTTTTTTTCTTGTGTAAAACATATAGAAGATTAATTGAGCCTCATTCACACCACTAAACAGAGGTTCAAACCTCCCCACACACCCCAGCCCCATTCCATGGCCAATAACAATGTGTTTTTCTCTTATACAATTAAGACCACATCAAAAATATTTCCTCGTTTTTTTCATGACCCCAACTGACATCCCTGCATACTTACAGGAGCAGGAGCTGGAGGGACGAGCCCGGGCCATGCAGAAGGCGTCGGCCAACGCCGCTGCCGCGTCCTCCTGGTACGACCAATGGAAGGACGATGATGACAACGGACCGCCCGGCAGCTGCGGCGGGGGCGGCGGGGGCGGCCTCGACATCTCAGGGTCCCGCTTCGTCTACTGAGACTTTTACCACCCTGTGATATCATGCACGAGATAAAGCCTTGACACGGTCGTTCTCTACCGACACACTCCCGTGTGTTCAGAGCCGGAGAGATGTTACTAAAACGAATTAGGATTACTCATAAGGTGTTATGTCAGTTTTAAGACCATAATGATTTGAAGTTTATCTTGTTTTGGTGGTGTGAAAACCATGTTAAATTTTTGTTGTTTTAGAATACATGATTGTAGGATATATTTTTATTCCGTTGAATCAATGGGTATATTTTACGTTTATCTCAGATACCTAATCGAACATGCACAAACTATTATAATTATTTATTACTTTCTCATGAACGTTCATGGTTGTGTATATTAGAAATGACAAGCTAATGCATCCATCCATCATTATGATTCCCCTTCATTTGAAAAAATGATCAAGAACTTTGCAGCTATTGAATTAGAAAATTTTATTTGACGCCTAACTTGTACATTTATTAAATCCTTTAGGCAAGGATCAAGAAAGTATTAATGAGATCTACTTTAGATTAGAATCTCTAATGCGGATGGTATTACGCAATTAACTAAAGTGGAAAATATTAACATGCTCAATAACACTTCACACTTATCTCAAAAACAAATATAACAGAACAAAGACAGGTTACTACAAAATTTTTAATCTTTTGACAACTATAATTGATAATTTTAATCATCTTACATGTCAAGTGGTTCGGCAATACAGTATGTAGTCCTACTAATCAATTGGGTGTTCACTGGAGCAGGTTGGATATGGGCACCAGTATAAATAAAAGCCTTTAAAAAATTCAAAACAGTATAGAGTGGCTTCCGCTGATGTCTTGACAGTGATTTAAAATCGAGATCTTGGCGGCGTTCAAATAGCATACACTGATGTTCGCAACCAGTAAATTGTCTGAGATTCATGCGTTAATGTGAAAAGCTTAACTTTAACAAGCCTACGCCAAATTGAAAAAAACCTGCTATGCAGATGGGACTTACATTTTCTTGATATATTGACTTTTCACTAATCGCGGCATGTAACTATTGAAATTTAAGTCATGAAAAATCTCTAAATTTCTTCTTATATTATGAAATGAATATATTCTGATTCAGGTCGTATCTATATACAATTTTATGACAATCAAAACACGGTGTGATATTTAAGAAAACCTAATAAATGTCATGAAAAATCTCTAAATTTCTTCTTATATTATGAAATGAATATATTCTGATTCAGGTCGTATTTACAATACAATTTTATGACAATCAAAACACGGTGTGATATTTAAGAAAACCTAATAAATGAAAAGGGTGTGATGTGAATGCTGGAATGATATTCATTACTTTTCATCAAAGGTAATACATTTTAGTTCCAAATGGCATGAAAGAAGTATAAAGCTATTTCATTGGCATGCTGAATTTGTCTTTGCGTAATGCTGAATCCATATGGCATTTCCCTTCAGGATCTCCTCTTTAGATCACTAGCGAAACGTCATAAAATTAGTGCAATTTTGTAAAGCATGTTTACTGACTTAAAACATAGTTTGTTTGCTCTTTGTACACAGAATTCTACGGTTCCATAACATACAAACATTGCATAATGCTCAATTGTCATAATGCCTAATTTTGGCCTATGCCTGTTCAAGTGTTGAAGTGTTAACATTTTAAATTGACAGAATAAAATGGAACAGAAATCCCCAAAAGTTAATGCCTACTTGATTAAGAGTTTATTTGAATCCTGTCAAATTGACAATGATCTTGAACAACGTTCCCAAAGGACTAAAATTGTATTAGTGATGTTTTAAACTCTATATTCAGACGTTTTCTCTACCAATGTGGAAACTCATTGAATGAAGTTTTAAATCTGAAATGAATCCCTGATACTGAAATCGAGCCGTTTAAATAACTAAATGGATATGGTGCGAGATGCAATAAAGATATAAATTACCCACGGGGCCATAGTGATGTCCCAATGCAGTGTTAAAGACAACTACGCGTCAGGAAATTGCCTGACAGTATTTAATTTACGAGGTACTGATTGTTGAGAGTCGACTGATGTTAGGAGCAAACACCCCACCCCCCACCCACCCCCCAACCCTCAACATTTTTGTCACGTAACTTTCATAGACTTGCAACAGGATACCATGGTTTTAAGTCAGTCGAAGATTTTTATACCAACAATGTCAGCAGGGTAAGGACATTATATTCAGAAAATTCCTCTGGTTATAACTGGAAAACTTCCGTATATTGGACTAAAATTTGTAATGCAGTTTCTTAAATATGTTTTATTCTACTTTGCAAGCCGACTAATGAATTCTTACAAAAGTTCTGCCATTTATGTGTTCTTAAACCTTTAAATGTGATGCTTCTCATTTGTCAGAACTCACATGAGATTGACAATTAGTTAAGATATCAGTAATTTATTTCAGTATTTATGATATTCTGTCTTCATTGACGTTCTATCAATGTACTTTTCAGTCCTCATTAGAATAAGTTAAAATCGGTGATGGCATTGTCCTACTTTTCCAAGGAAATCTTTGTTTTTATTTCCAGTTTACAAAGTTATTATATTTTTGTATCAAACAACGACACTATACATTTGTAAGTTGTGCCTAATTCATGACAATAAAACTGGCTCGGACCTCCCCACACCCCAGTGCCATTCCATGGCCAACACTGATCGGTTTTTTTTAATGTTATATCAGTCTCTCTGAAGCAGTAAATGCCATATGGAAATTATTTCCCGATCCCAACTGACATCACTGAGTTATATATAGACACTAAAATCAATTTTAGGACAGTAGAATACTGCATTACTTGCCTAGCTTGCATTTCAACTGGGCCTAAGTCTAATCGGGTATCACTAAAAGGAGACTTAACTGTTATTGAAGGGTGTATACATATCCTGTGAGTAAAGGTAGATGTACTGGAATAGGTTCCTTCTACAGGCCTTAACGAAGGCTGACGTGATACTGTACATACAATAAATAAGGGCTGAACCGTTTATATAGATGGCAATTGGTGATTGAGTAGCTAAATGCCAAAGTATGTGTTTGCCTATGTCAATTTTGATCTTGTTCAAATAGTTTAATCTCCAGTATTCATGATAAAATGTATCGCATACAACCTTTCTCTTAGAAGAAATAACTTTATATGCAGCCGCCAAGACACATTACAAGCAGAGCCTTTATCGCATTATGGGATTGTTCTGCAATATGTGTACTAGTGTTTAAAGAACCAGCATACATGTTTTGTTTATTTATGAAACCCGAACCTTGCATGTAGAAAGTCGGGAAAATAAAAAATGAAAATGCGAAGCCCTGAAGCTTGTTTTTATTCACAGATAAGAATGCTTGTACTGGCTCTCCTAAGTTATGAATGGTGTAAACATTTTCCGATCGGGGGACACTTATGTTACAACGTTGCGTATTTCATATTGACATGTTTATTTTTACGTACATCCAACAAAGATTGCAGTTTTCCACTTTTTCATTTGGAGTATATTAAATTCTGTGTAAAGCAGAGATAACTTTAATTGAGCCTCATGCACGCCAAGAACCATTAGTTTGAACTCCCCCCAAACCCATCGGTCCCATGCCATGTTTGACACCAATGTGTTTCCTCATTTTTCAGAGATGGCAGCTTTCCACTTTTCAATGGAAAAGGCATGGGGCATGGGGCTGAGGGTGTGTAGAGAGGTTGAACTCACTGGTTAATTGGTGTAAATCAGGCTCAATTTATCCTACATTTGTTATTAGCAGGTGGACGGTTGGTCTTTAGGTTATGGCTATAGCCTACTGTAGTACACATGCTTGTAAAGTCATTAGGTGACCTGACCATATTTTTGCTTTTTATAGCTCACTAAGTACAGATAGGAATATGATTTCTGTTTTGGACAGAAGGTTTTATGGTGGTATAATGCCTCACAGTTTTTAAAATTTAGTATTTTGGAATGGATTTGAAAAAAAAGTGAATTCAGTTTGGGGGGGGGGGGGGGACTTTGGTAGTCACAGGTCCATTTTTAAGAACTCCTTTATGCACATATTTCTACCCCTTAAACTGGTTGAATCATAATATGATATGCCTCATTTGAAAGAGAATAAAAAGCAGTAGGTGCTAGGAAGTGGAATTTTCAAGGTAGATTCTATATTTACAGAGATATTCAAGTATTTGTTGAAAGTGGGGGGGGGGGGGGGGGTCAGTGAAATGGGCATGCTCAAACAGATGTTTACTCAATATTGATTTACAGTGAGCATTGGTGTAACATTTACCATCTCCATAAGTGGCACTGACAGTTACTTACACTCTAGGAAGTGTCATTATTTAGGTGAAATGTATATTTAATGTGCTATTCATGTATTTTTGCCAAATTTCATAATAGGAGGGGGGAAGGCATGAGGTGTATGAGAGGATGGTTTATTCAGCATATTTACATATAAACAGAAGTCAAAATTGGTCTGTGTGCACTCATCCATGAATGATCACCATGAAGCAGATGTTTTATATATAGGTAGCTAAATATATTTGTGCATTGAGCCATGACCTGCTGACTTCACAGAGGAGTAGGGCTTTAAATGTACAATCAATGCAGGCCCTTCCCTATTCATGGATGCCCTCCCTCCCTCCCTCCCTCACTCCCTCCCTCCCTCCCTCCATTCATTCATTCATTAGAATTAAGATTTCAAAATATTTTTATTCAACAATTTTAAACATGTGTTAAGCTACTTGTAGTTTTAAATGCGTCCACCTGCTTATTTGGCCTTTTAAAGGCCAATGATTCTATTTGACTATGCACACTTAGCTCTTGTATACCTTGAAAAGTGGCTAAGGTGTCACTAGCTCAAGCTACCACATTTAACTGATGGAGCAGTCGTCTGCTCGCGTTATTTATAGTCAGACCACTCGCTACCATGGCGACGTTGACAACCAAACTAAGCGTATGGTGACACCGGTTGTTGACATGATGACATCACGGTTGCAGGGGGGGGGGGGGGGGGGGGTTCCTGGTTTGGTGTGATGTGTAGGGGGGAAATCTGTGTGTTTTGGATTCCCTAAGCGGTTTCACTAGGTGCTCTTCAGGCTCGAAAATATGACAGACAGATCCAACAAGTTGACAGTGTCACAAAGCAGTACTGTCAAGGGGTTTGACAGGTGGAATAAAGCTGGGGGAAGGTTTCTGGATGAAAACAGGTAGCCCACACTGTATTAATTGTTGACAAATGATGGTTATTTGTACAAGACATTCTGTAACAAGATGTCAGAGAATGTGGGGGGTAGGGAAACTCCAGGGAGTTAGTGAGAGTGGTCTAGTCATGGAAACAGGTTCCAAGGGTTGCTATAAAAGAGAACAGTGCCCCTTCCAACTTGAAAAGGTGAATAAAAAAATTTTAACGTGGCTAGATTTCTGGTCGGTAGGGGTGTTAGCAGGTGTCACTCTAATACTTGAGCGGATCCATAATGTTCAGGCCCAGTGGTGCATTAGTATGTAGGCATTGGATCCAATTAAATTCCAACAGGTCTCTCAAGTATTTGGCCTTAGCAGTATCTGGTGCTGCATAGACAAAGTCTACAACATGGATGATGACGTCGTAAAAAAACACCCAAAAAAGCCCATTTGTTATACACAAGGAAAACAGTTATATATATACTGAAGATGAAAAGAGAATTTCCATGTAAAAGAGGACAGCTAATTTTATTGTTATTAAACTATCTGCCGCATCGATATCAGAATCCTGTGAATTACATTTGCATGACTAAGATCCAACTGGAATATCGGTCTGCCATGCCGGAGAAAATACCCTTGGGTACGAACACGATGGTCCGAGATATTATTAGTATTGCGGTGTTCATAGATTCCTGTAGTGTTTTAAGATGAAACCTATCATTGAATGGCAATCTTGATGATAGATCTGAAACCATTTGGTTACAGCCCCAAAGCCATTGATTACGGGAAAATATACTGAAGACGGATAATACCTAGTTTCACTTGATCCATATTGTCGTAGAGATTTAGGGAATTCAAACAGCACAGTAATAATATTTAAAAGCGTTTTGAAATCTTCTAAATTTCGCTTTTGTTTTTCATATTTACGATACAAGAACTCAAGCTTCGTGCTGAATTTAAAATATTTTAGACATTTTATACAGTTTAAACCTTAAAAAAATCAAGTAAAATATTTTCATATTTAGTTCGCTGAAAACGCTCTAGTCAGCACCAAGACGTACCTATTACCCAATATGTTTATTCTGACAAAGCCATGGGGAAATAAGTTCCCCAGAAGATTCAATAATAGGCTCCTTTTTAAAGATATACGTATTTATATAGAACGTCCTGACCATGCTGTACAATTCACTGAACGAGATGGTAATTTACGGTTTGTACGGACCGAGGCATTTATGCCGAGTTCCGTACAAACGGTAAATTATCATCGAGTTCTGTGAATTGTACAAGCATGGTTGGACGTTATATATTTACTATATACCCGAAATTTAAAAAAAAATCAATTTCATTTGACTTAACAAACATTTTTTTAATAAATGTGTATGGCAAGGTGGTCCATATTTTAGTGTACGGACCGGCGGTCCGTACAGTATTTTTACGTCATATGCCGAAGCGGTGCATATTTACAGTATATACGGCATGGGTATATAGTAATCATATGTACTATACTTATTATTGAAGTATACGGCTATTAGAAAACATTAAGAAACTAAAATTCCATTGCTTCATCGTCGCTGGGTGCTATAACGTGATCTACATCTGCAAGTCCCGGAGGAACTTGAAATTGCTGTGCACTGAGAATGGTACATACATATTTAATTAATGACGGGCGAACAATAAAAACTAGTCGCGTTTGGTGTTTCGTGGTCGCTTTTATTCCATTTATCCTACCTAGGAAAAAACAGCAACATAATATACAGTTCTATTCACATTTATCTGACTGGAAACCTATCAAGAGTAATCACCCACTTCATTCCATGTCTGCATCGCTCAGCAACATAAATAGTATCAGACTGGATTTTATGAAAGCTTCTATCAATATTGGGAATAATAAACTATTGGAAAGACTGTCGGCCTGCCCAAGAAAATTCAAACCAATCTTGATTCCCCGCTACACAA
Organism: Alentia gelatinosa; assembly: GCA_950022655.1. Lineage (NCBI taxonomy): Eukaryota > Metazoa > Annelida > Polychaeta > Phyllodocida > Polynoidae > Alentia > Alentia gelatinosa. The sequence continues at coordinate 45,180,444 of OX465586.1, forward strand.
TAAATAATTTCATGTTAAAATACATGGCAAACAAGGAAATTGTGAAAGTATACATTCTTATTATACACATCAGGTTCAATGTAAACATCCAATGATGAAATACATGTACATGGAAAACATTCAGTGGTAGAAGTTCTGGCGTTCCCACGGTACCACTTTCGTGGATTCGACGTTTAAGAACGAGCTAGTCTTCAGAAAGAAAAGTCTCAAATATCCATGCATAAACACTGGTAACTGAAATGGCAAATAATGAAGTAATAAACAAACAGGCAGTCAATGACAAATGGCATTTGTGGATCAGTACTGATTGTAGATCTGGTATAACCAGTAAAAGCTTTAGCATTCCTCAATTACATGTGGTAAGCACTGACTGGCTAGGAGGTACATACTCATTTCCGTAGTCTAATGGAAACTGACCCTAGAACACTCCCGCTATGTCTGAAATCTAAAAACAGATGAAAGAAAAGAAAGGTCAATAACATAAAATTGGAATGCACCTTACATGTTGAATACGCATATGACAAACCGTGTGGTCACTAATCACTTGGGTGGATACAGGATACCTAGATCACGACCTAACCACAGTACATGTTTCTTTTTAACGAGTAACAAATTGGTGCCTTTACCAATGACGTTCTACAAATTATCGATACAGGAACCCAATATCCTGTGTCAGTATCTATACATACTATCTCCTGTGAACTCGCAGGTAATGGGTAAACAGACAGATGTAAACCCACCAAACTCCAGAGTCTTGGCAGTCATATACCGTTTATTCTGAGCAGGTGGGGTAAAACAAAAGTAACGATTTGTCCTAGCCTAGGTAATACATCATATTGCTCACCAAATACATCACAACTAGACAGAGGAGGAGGGCTACTATACCGCCGTAACTGTGAATAAAATGTAGCATCAAAATTGAAAGAAAGACGGATGAAAAGCATTTAAATGTCAGTAATCTGTTTCATCCTGCCTAATACTCCTGGTTGAATGCGCATTGTCTGGAATTCCTTAAGGGGTTAGCTGCAGAAACCTTTCTGGAAAACATGAGAATAACTGTACGAATAATTAAAACCAATTCACGGCCAAGTCTCATATCATGTTCACTACCAACAGGTTTATATTTCAAGTTATCTACTAGTTATTTCTAACTGCTGGTGAAATACGCTGCACAACATTAATACAGTGGCCATGCTTGCGTGTGTGCTGTATATGGTTCCGACGCCTATCAGTAGGTAGCTTTAGCACCACCAAGCCTACGCTGTGCCCAAACATAGAAGTGTATCGAATCCCCTATGTCTAGAAAAATAATAAATATCTTACAAAGTATAGGCCTATACATAAATGTAGAATTGTGTGCACTGAGCCTATATTTTCTCTATACAACAGGGAGTACTTGAAATATTCGCTCATCAAACATCTACTATGTATCAATTTACATACGGTACGTTCCTTGGTGGACTACTAGACTTGTCTACGGTGGTCCTTGTTTATTGCATAATCCTAACCATAAAGTAGAAATCATCGCGTGACTAAAACTTTATACTTGTATTCTATTTCTATCTTCAAACTATTTTCCTTTTACGTTTCTTTTTAAATGACATTTCCCAACAGTGAACCTGTGGTGTGTGCTGCTATTCCGCCCAGTGTGTATATTTATTCAGAAAAACTGACTTATTTTTCGGTTAGGTTTAACAGACTAATTCAGTGATGGCAGTTAGCCTTAACCAACAGCCTCGTATAATAACCAGAGGATTGATGAGATTTCTCTCTCTTTTATCACAATAAACCAGTTAGGCCTTCACTATCCACACCTGGATATAAGTCACAACACGTCGATATTCACGAGAATCTGATCTCAGTTTTCAATGTACGTCAACATTTTGTCCACGAGAGACAATCACAGATTCGCAGAAACGAGTAGAAAATAAACACCGTTTGAAGAATCATCTTCCTCTGCCTGTGGGTATCATTATCATCATCATCATCATCATCATCATTACCGTCATCGTGGTCACCAGCCTAGTAAGTTGAGCTATTGTAGAGCCAATGGTATCATAATAATACTCGGGTCTGGGACAAGGCACCGTCCGCTGGTCGCTTGGTGGCTTCTCGCTCCGGTGGCACACACTGTGGCCCCCCGTGGACGCTGTGGATGATCCGATCTTCAGGTGGACTGCAAGGCATCGACTGTGGTGACATCTGGTGGGAGAGAGTTATCTGGGTGCCGCGAGGGGGCGCTCAAGACTCGGTGTTGGCCTGCAGCGCCGCCTGCTGGAGAACCGGGAGCAGAAGCTGGAAGGCGTCCTGAATGTACGTCTTACTGTTGGTGGCCTGTCGTGGGGGTCAGATGGGTGCACGTGTTAGTGACGTCATTCAAACGTGGATACATGTACTTTATACACCAACAAAAACAAAGCAGAACCGACAAAGATTTATATAGAACGTCCTGACCATGCTGTACAAGCCACAGAACGAGATGTTAATTTACCGTTTGTACGGACCGAGGCGTTTACGCCGAGTTCCGTACAAACGGTAAATTGAGCAATTGTAGTGAATATGGGTGGACGTTATATATTTACTATATGTCCGAAATTAAAAAAAAACAAAATTTTAATAAACGTGTATTTCTAGGTGGTTCGTATTTCAGTGTACGGACCAGTGGTCCGTACAGTATTTTTACGTCATAGGCCAAAACGGTGCGTATTCACAGTATATACAGCATGGGTATATAGTAAACCCTATTACTATATACCCATGCCGTATTTCCTGGAAATACGCACCGTTTCTCCACATAACGTAAAGAATGCTGTACGGAACAGTGTTCTGTACAGGAAAATACGAAACACCTTCCCATACACGTTGACCAAAATATCAGTTGTTAGGCCAAAATGAATCAATGATTTTTCCTATTTTCGGGTATCTAGTAAATATATAACATCCAACCATGCTGGTACAAGTCACAAAACTCGATGATAATTTACAGTTCGTACAGAACTCGGTATAAACGCCTCGTTCCGTATGAACCGTAAATTATCATCTCGTTTTTTTTACTTGTACAGCATGGTCAGGACATTCTATATAATTACAGTAGCTAATTTGCAAAGATGGATAACACGATTTTCAGTCGCATGGATATGCCAGGCTCCAGACCGGGACTCCACTGTTTACATTCGGTTTTTAGTTTTATATGGCAAAGCAGTCTAGTCTCGAGGCAGATCCTTTGACCCTTTTGCAGGTCAAGCAGCACAAAGGATCAGCCAGGAGAGTGTGAGAGATAGCGCTACCAGTCGGGTGCAAAACACCATGTAGTTATGGCCATATGTTCTGCGTCATGGGGAAAATGGTGCCCCCCCCATATCTGAATAGCTATATGCCGTATGAATATATCTGATTTAACTAAGCCTGTCACCAGTCTCAGACCGTGGACGGACGTATATTTCCTGTAACATATTTCTGAGAGAGTATTGGCCGAAACCATGATTTTGGATTTCTTTCAAGGTATTCATTATTCTCGCTGTCGACACCAAGTAGCAACTGTGCTACCCACCTCTCATACCTAACCATAGATGTTCCTCTATAGTCAATTGAACATCGCTTTCACTAATTGACCCAAGGTTTGAAAGTGAAGCTCTTTCGATTTATCGTACACGTTTTCGAAGACATGGAACCGACTAAAGATATAGCTTGTCCATTCAATCATTTTTCCTGAGTCGTATCCCTACGTAATTGTACTTGTTTGTTTTGGCCAAGCATAATCTTGGATACAGAATGTACTAAGGAAGAAAACATATGAACTTCTATTGCAAATTACCGAACTAATTTTCCGTGTGAATTAATTTCCAAACAATTATTTCTTTTCCCGCAAGTGAACTATAATTTGTCATGGGAACGAGCGTCGAGAGATCTTCCGAGTGTTAAAAAATAGCCTAAATTTTCCAAATATGCAACGATTATTTTTCTGCTGACTGAACCTGGAGGGAAATGTAGCTGAAGAAATGTATTACTAGATCCAGATTATGACAGTGAAAATAAAGAGTGGTCAAAGACAAGCAAAAGATGCAAGGGATAAAGTATCACAAGGTCTCAGAGCAACAAAAGCAAAAATTAACCAAATGGAACGAGAGGGAGGTAATGGTTTAAACAGTACAAACCTTTAATATGGGATGTTGAATTAATGGGGAATAAAAAAGAAAACCTCCTGTGAATGGTCAAGCGACTACCAATATCTACAAATTGAACTCCGAACATAGGAAACAGTTTCTATGGGATTTATTTTCCCTTCCGTATCGCAAAAAGAGTTGCTAATGTGAGGAATAATCTTTTTCACTGAGAATATATTTGTGTACCCTGTCCCTCTCTCATTCATCAAAATAAACATGTAGTAAATTTGTTGAGGTGAGACATCTATCAAGTCCTAAACCAAGGATATATTTCAACTGCCAATGAAGAAGATAATTAAAAACTCCTAAAATTATGTTCCTAATATCAACGTACATAAAGAAATATCCAAAGCAATCATGCCTGATCATAAACTGCGCCTGGTTCGCGAAACACTGGCTGGTTCCAGGAGGGGGAAATCCCAAGGATGGGCTGGTTGAATTATTGGTCAGTTTAATAAGGTGTATACATAGAACTGATGATGGAGTGGCTCGCAGGGATTCTGTACCATGCTTATCATGCCAATGAGCACCAAAAAGCGCTGTGCAGCAATACGCGGATGAAAAAAGAGCAATTTCTGTTTCTGTCCTATAGTAGTTTCTGGCATCGATTGAAGTTCATGCCTAAAGTTGTAGTAATTCGCTACAAGCCTTTGAATGATAAAACCAAGTCTTTCTTTGACTTATGAGTCTCTAGTGACCTCATACACAAAATTATAATCCGGACAACATTTGAGACCTCTAGTTCCTTTCTCAGAACATGTAAAAACGTAAAGAAAATATCACTCCACTTTATACTAGAATTCTGTATATATACAACAGACAAGGCTGAAACAAGACTACTACCAATTAGGCGCTGGTAGTAGAAATGGAATTCTGAATATATAATATTCCTAATATACAATCAGGTTATATACCAGCAGGTCTGAATCTGGCACATCACTCAGTGGGCGCTAGCGAAATATGTAACCGTATCAAACTTTAGGTAATATCATACCTGGGTATAACTACCAACTAATAATTTGAGATTAAAAACGAGACAACGAAGGCATGGTAATAACACCTCTGTGACAAGCCAAAAAAATATATATAAAAAAAACATAGTTTGTTTTGCTCATGGACAGCAAATGGAGTTCCCATGAATAACAATGATTCGGGAATATGTGAGAGACCTTTATGATTAATTTTCTTTGACTTCTAACCAGTCATCTAAAACCTAAGAGCAGCCCGCTAAAAGATCCTGAATCGTCCTAAATGTAAATAAGGACAGGCACAAGCTTTGCTTCAACAACATATCACATATTAGGAGTGTTTAACATAGCTTCATACCCAAGCAGATCCGTATTGTTGTTTTGGTTTCATACAACGGGTATCTAAGAACTCTTGGTATATATGCCGATATCAAATGTATACACTATTAGATTACACCGCCTATTGGTATTCTATATTGCTGACCTACACTCTCATAATCAGGGGTACGAGATAGTAAGCTGAGTTTCACGTATCAGCAAACAGCTGGACCATTTCACACGATCGTTCCTTATCTTGCTGGAACGGGAGGTTTCTGCACGACATGCAGGTTAGAGAATACACTCAAAACATCCCAAAGAATGGTACAGTTTAGCAGGCATGTCTTACCAAGCTGAAAAGTGTATTAGTCAATGCTGTCAATTTCCTCTTAAGTTTAAGCTACTTCAACATTAGCTTATACCATACTCACAGCAGAATTAATTTTCTAAAGGGAAATACAACGAAGGAAAACATTATTCATGACACGGACCTAAATTCTACCCATATTTCAGTGCGTGAGTTCGACCGATGGAAAGCAACCTATCCATCGTCTGCCTCTAAAATGTAGTCTCATAGATCTTAAAACAGTGGATTCTGACTCACAGCCTCAATTCAAATTAGTATTAGCACAAAAGTTGGGGGAAACAACAGTAGATGAAAGCTTACCCTTTATTTTTTTAACTAATGAAGGCATTGAATAAATATACTGCAAAGCTATGCCTCTTAAAATATTCAATACGTACTGATATCGGAGTGGACATACAGAGTGAGATCTTTGCTTGTAATCATAGATTTATTATTACCTTGTCCGAACATAATATGACCAGTCAAATTAATTTGGATTTTATGGAGCATGAGGATTCTGTCATACACATTGCTGTTTAGTGGAACTAACTATTTCATTTGAAGGAACAAAAAGTATGGTATTGTTACTGCACTTATATCTATGAAATATGCTTTGTAGAAATTGAGTAATTTGGGTTATGACAATGCTAAGATCCCTTGACGCTTATTTCCACAACACCAATTTGCCTACGTTTGTAATAGTATAAGAAAGGGGTATAATTTCAAAGGTTTACAGTCATGAAATGAACGGTATGAATATAATATACATCATACTAATTGATAAGCAGTATAACTGTCTAAGAATCACTTGAATTCCACGGTTGCCAAAGTATACATCGTCCATTTTTCTTCCAAATGTAAATTAGAATTCCAACTAGCGAGAAGAGAATAAATATATAAGATAAGCCTAAATCAAAATCTAGAGTTGAGACCAGTAAATATTCAGATTAAAAAAAAAATGAAAAGAAAATAATTCAGTTTTCAAATTGTGTTAAAAACGATCAAAGTACAAATTGACTTACCTCAAGATACACGTTGGTAATGAAGGGATTCACTGAATCAGGTTCTTCAGCATCCTCCTATAATAAAAGTCAGTACATATATTTAGATAAAGACACAAATTTTTTTTTTTTAAATTCAATACTACTGTATTTAGATTACATATATCACGCTGGTGGTTGATTAACATGAAGTGCGCGGGAATTTCAAATTTATTATAAAATTGTGAACTGTTTGAGATTGATTCAACACAACCGTGGTGGTATATTTTAGCTATAGCGGTTGATTCCAGATTTTAAAAGTGAAACACTTACAGCGGCTTTGTTAAGCCTATGTGTAAACTGTACGGCGACGATATCCACCTCCTTGCCGATAACTCTCACGAGGCTGTAGGAATACAAGAAATATGTTAGTCCATTGACTATACTACTGAACGTCGTGGAAAAGAGCACCAATTCAAACGGTTAGTATTCTTGATATCCCGTTAGAACAAACACCGAAAAATCATATTCCTTTATCCCTAACTTGAATCGATTGACCACCTAATTGTGGTAGCTTTCATTCATTCGTATAGTAAGTAAACCATGTTAATATATAAAAATACAGTGATAGGAATATAGTTAAGTATACAAAAGGCTCAACTCACGCATAGCCCAATATCATACAGAGAGTTGTTTTACAACCACTAGCAATATGTGGATTTTACCATTTTTTTATGCCTGCAGATCCGTACTTCACTTTGTGGAGTGTTATTGGGCTTTATTACCCACCTGATATGGAGTCTCCATACTAAGTCTATGGAGATTACAGATCGCTACTGAGGAGGATACGGAGCTCCGTACCCTCCTAGGAGGATACGGATTTTTTAGATGAAAGTAGTCCCATTGAGATGAAAGTAGTCCCAAACATAACTTCTTAACTATGTTGAAAAGTTTTCTAACGATCATATTTATTGCTTAAATCTAAAAATAAGTGAGTAATAAATACAACATTACCATGATTTCGATCTGTGTGGCCGTATTCTCCTTGTAGTTGACGCTACGCAATACTCCTCGCTATCGCTTGGAGTATTACTACGCGTCAACTACGCGGAGAATACGGCCACTCAGATCGAAATCATGGTAATATTGTGTATTTATTCATATAGGAAAAATACCACTAGGCTCCAGCAGTATGTACCTGAGTATGGATTACACTAGACCCCGACTTTCAGCCCAGTACTACGTATTGGACAATTGGGCCTCAATTAGCTCTATTATAAAATATAGAGAAGAAATACAATATACAAGAATGAAGTTGTCTGGTTCAGAAAACATGGCTAAAGCACTTCTGTCATCAACCGATGCTACCTAAAGAAAAAAAAAGAAAAAAAGAATGAAGTTGTCAATGTGACTGTACGGGCAGCTGGCCTATGGAATAATATCGTAAAACCGGATGAGTTTTAATCTGGGCTCCCGTATGCGACGACTGGAGTTTGGCGTAGTGATATCACGAGGCAGAGCCGAGTGATATCCAGAACCAAAACTCCAGGAGTTTGGAACTACTTTCAGCTGCTGATCTCTGATTGGTCCATTTTTTGTACGCTCCTAGGAGCGATTTTGTATTCGTATGCGACATACGGGCGCATACGGAAAGTCAATGTTAAGCCTATGGGATTTTATATTAGGGGTAGGATAAAACGGTGGTATTGGCTAGAGCAAATACCACTTAAATGAATTTATGAATCAACCTCATTCGATACATCTATGGAGTGTGGACCTACTTGAAGAGGCAGGTTGCCTTGGATTTGAACACACTGTATGGGCCCTCTTGTCTGAGGAGCAGCTGCTGCGCCACCTTGTGGAACTGTTCCACACTTACGGCCGTGAGCTCGGCTAGAGACTGTATCGCCATCTGGTGAATCTCCTAGAAAATACAAAAATAGTTTGTAACGCACTCGTACCTAGTATCATAAAAAGTATTGGACTGGAAGGATTTTGTAGATGCAGAGACGTGAATAACGCCTTCACAATGCATGCAGGCTATATATATAGTGAAGAAATATCTGTGTGAATATACCATTGCAATATCTAGGTTCCTAATTTGCCAAACGTTATCAGAAGTGATCTTGTTAGGTACACTATGATCATTTCTTCGTATAAATCGCGATCTGGGAAGAAAGGTATGTGATTTACAACTATTTCTCTGTATATTAGGCAGTCAAGTCAGTGTATCAAACATACAGAATGTATCTGATATTCTTGTCACATTACTCACAACTAGGAGACCTAACGTTAAACAGAAGCGTCAGATATTCACTAATGCTAGAAATAATACTTTTCTTCTAAAATCCATTATAACAACTCAGGTAATGAGTATCCTACTCCAAACAATGAACACAGCGCCATGCAGTTACACAACATCAACAACGACCAAGCTGTTTCACTCCAGAGACTCCGGGACAGGCAATGTGAGTGACTGAGGTGCAGTCATTGAGGCGGGAAACCCATCAGTCACATGGCTGTCAGCTGACTGACCCACGAATGTGATCCACGATAACCAACTAAACAGTGAACATTATTATTATATACCTGTGTGCGAATGTCTATGAAATACTGCCCGCTGCTAGGGGTGCAGTAATAATAATGTTCGTGCCCACTGTGAGTGGGACTTAATAAGTCATCAAAATAACGTTTTTTCCATCGATTTAAGGTATATAATAATAAGCAAACGTCCTCACTGTGGGCGAAACGCTTCTCGTTCTTGGTCAGTCTTTGATTTCATACTGCCTTCCGCCTATGGCGTCAAGCAGTATGAAATCAAAGACTGACCTCGAACAGGAATCGTTTCGTCCACAGTAAGGACGTTTCCTAATATTCCCGCACACGAAAGAAATATGTTGTAGATAGGATAAATTTTTTTTTACCAACGTGGGACTGTTTACTCAACGACCATTATCACAGATGAATTGTGCTCCATGCTATTTGTGAGCGACATTATATATGCAAAAGCTCAGACTACTCAGAGATGTTAGGCGTTGATGGCGTGAGACGACACTGACAACGGTATATCATATCTCACATTGTGCAATGCAGAGGCTGGCATCGTCTCGCATGAATTCACTCAGTCTATTTAATTACAAATAGGATATTCTTTTCGTTTGAAAAGAAATTCTTTGATTTTCCTCGGTGACGTCAACATGGTGTGCTACAGATAAGACCACAACAAATTTATCCTGCGTCGATTCACACTTGACGACACTTACTGTGTTTCATACGACTACCGGGTGGTACACTAGAGGGGCGGGACATGTACATTATCTGGGAGGAGGCACACTCTGCAGCGCCTTATTACTACATGGATGTGTGAGGGACCGCTTGCCCCATCCAGTTACCGCACCTGCAAACCAGCCCATGACCATCACAGCAGTGAGCATTCAACTAGTGCAAGGAATGCTTAGCAAATTAAGAATGATTTATCTTAAATTCCTCATATATCTTGAAAAAAACCCGTATAATTCATATTAAAGTAATCTTGATAGTAAATATCGATGGATACCACATAAATAATAGAAGCAAAAACTTGAAATAACGACAAAAATTGTTTTAATCAAAGCAGTGTTGTGTACACTGATCAAATGTGCCACCGACACCGTGATCGGCCATGAAAATTATAAAGCAATAATTAAGAAAATTCCAGCTGCCATTCTTTTGGCAATATCAAGTCATGGGCGGATTTCTGCAGATGCCATAACGGGAAGAGGGGAAGAGGCTATAGAACAGCAAGCCGCATGTATTGTGTTTGTCTAACCTACAGCTAGCCTGAGTGGCTGGGGCCTCGGTCCACGGTCTCTAGTACCCAACACTAAGATCCGGGACCCATCCTCACAAAAGGTACAGTTCGGCATCACATGCAAACTTTCAGACATAACTGGAACTGTACTAAACTATCAACAAGACTTTTCAAATTTAAAAGAATTACTACGTTCTTGCCAAATAAGGTAATATTGAACAACTTCCTTTGCTAAGAGACATTAATACTATTAGATAGATGTATTTATGGAATTTAGAATATTGAGGACGTGGCTAGTGGCCTTGTGGGCTAAACAAAGATTTATGATATTCGATTTCATTTCTGAATGTATGTTTTTACTATTAGAGGCCATATGAGACATCATACCATCACAGAGAGAGGAATTTAGGTAATAGTGGTCCGAAAAGGCAAGCATAGTCCCGTGTTGAAAAGAGTAAAGGTTCTCGGTGTGAGCGGTGTATTTATGCGAAGCATATTTCATGCCAAATTCCGCAAGCCGACGGATAAGTGATTCCTGGATTAAGAAATCAAAATTTAGTAAATCAAACTGGCCATTTTCCAATTGTTAGAAATATGACCAGTTACTAAAATTGAAACACATATAAAATAATCTATTCATAAAAGGAGACATTAAAACAGGGAATTTTGAATTGATGCTTGAGAAAAAACTTGTGGTAAATTCTGACTGACAAAGGCTGGGTCCCCAATCTTGCAGTTAGGCACTAGTAGGGACCGTGCGGCAGCACACAGACGGCCAACGTGGTCGTAGGGGACACTCACCTGGGCAATGTTGCGCTTTTTGAGGCCATCATACATGGCCAGGCTTTGACAAGCCTAAAGAAAGGGAAAGACACAAGAAGTGTGTAGACACATGAGACTGGTGTGGATGGATGTGATACACCTCGCACTGATAGCGAGTAGGGGGGATCCTTGAATAGCACCACTGCACTATTCAGATTGTGTCTCCCATTCTTATAATGACAGTAAAGAAGAATCTTTAGAGATCCCACTTCTCGAGTAAAAAGTTATTTCACTGGAAAAATATTTCACTGGAAAAAAAGATACAAAATATCAAAATGATCAGGGTAGTTTTTCTGTGTTCAACAAAGTCGGAGAGCGGGTCACACACCACAGCGTGAGGCAGATATGCGATGTTTTTCTTGATTTGATTTCAATCAGATATTCAATTCTAAATGTAATTTTTCATAGATATTGATTTTGTCAATTCTATTCTATATAGAATTTTGTGAAACATTTGCACATTATCTTTTGTTGAAGAGGCATTACAGATAAAATTGTTGAGTCTTTAAAAAGACCAATATAGAATATATCTATAATTACAATTGAAAAAAATACTGAAATTAGAAATTACAGTTACAATTGAAAATACAGCAAATATAAAGAGAATACACGAAGTATCTCTTCGATTCGGTATGAACGTGTGGGGTCTGGGCTTTGTGTCGTTGCCGTAGGTAACAAGTAGATCGCGTGCACTAATGAAGCAAGCGCGTGTTTCCTACTATCCCTTTTTAACCTTGGAACGTTGACGCAGGATGTGTATGATAACTTATAATGATCATACGAGTCAGGAAATCACATTTCCCAATTATAAATACTTCCACCAGTACACACCCAGATAACTCAAATAAAACCAATATCCATGTGATAACACATCTGACTGATGTACAATATATGGACAAGAATCTACACCTCAGACACTGTTCTTAGAATATGTATTTCGTGTAGGATGGCTGACGCGTAGCAGTGCCTGATGTCTGGTACAGATCTGCCTAATACTTGAATGCCTGCTTCACGCTTTTATATTTGCGAGACGTTGTTAATGTGAAGGCATGCTCTAATGAATAAACAAAATTATCAACCTCTGTAAAACATGTATGATGGTGTTAGGTTATATCATACAAAATAACTCCACCCTCTTGATATAAGCCATATCTTCATACATGGCAATCAAAATAAACCATTCAAGAAATAAAAGGTGACTACTAAATTATGGGAAGATGAAATTAACAAAACCCAAAAGGTTTACGAGTGAAGGTCGTACCCCTGGATCTCTAGCCTGTATTGTAAGAGATTAGATACTTCAGGTTATTTCATTAAACATGTCTTCACGAAGATACCGTAGAATATACAATTAAATGACAGAACCTGTGTAATCGCTACCAACACATTTCAAATTATTTGTTTGACTGTATTCAACGCAGTGGAGAATACATTTCAGCATGGCTACAGTATACATTCGTCATTAAATTGCATGTAATGCTGGTTAGTTCGATGAAATCATACCCACTTGGTATAGAAATATTTGACGAGTGATAACTAGTGAAACATCCGGATATATCTTACGAGTGACCAATTTATAGACGATAATGGCATTGAAAGTTATTGACACTCTACCAAATGATGATACCAAAAAGAGAGGGAAAATCATGATGATCATACAAGTATATATCGCAGTAAACGATTCAGAAAGACTTCTAAACCAAAAGATCATACTAAGGGAGCATAATTTTATTCATAGTAAATAGGTACATATCCATGTATATGGATCAGAGTTGGTCTTTTTTAAATGAATATCGATCTAGTACTGACTTAGGAATAATGTTGTTATTTTGATTGCAATCATTCTGTGTAGTTTCTCCCTGGTTGATTATAAAAAGCGAGTTTGGATAATGAATGTAGTTCCTACGTATTATTAATTGAACTAATTACAAATGGATCAGATAATTCATGATATTCACAGGGATAATTGGTCTAGACAAATCTAAGGCATTCTAAGCAGATACGCGGACTTATTTTCTTTTTTGAAAACTTAATTATTTGAACATCTGTTACATATACAGTGTTCATATTTTGGTTTGTAATCTGGAGCTACCTAAACAAAATAAAATCATAAACACTGGCTATTTTTAGTCAAAATCAACTCTTTCCCTCATACTGTTGCCATTGTGTGAAACCCTTAGGATATGCATATACAATTATAGCGTACTCTTGTTATGTCATTTGTGCCTGTCTTTATAAATGGCTTGTTTCTAGGTATATTTATAAGTATCAGACATACCTTAGCGTTGATTCGCACGCCCTGAGTTTGCTCATCTGCACAGTCCTTCAACCACAGCCTCGACTTGTGGTGCGCCTGGTACCCAGAAGAAACAACATGCTTTCAAAATTGTTCAGATATAAGATTCTTAAATGTACAAGTAATACAAATGTTCTAAATACATTAATATTTGTAAAATAAATTCGACACGAAACAATTCTCTTCGATACGGCCAACAGGCGCCGCAATGAAGGAGAACAGTGTACAGACAAATAAAAAAACTAAATACATTTGTAAACAAATTTTCTCTTCTTTCCTTTTACTTGTCATAATTAGAATTGATATCTTCTTTCTATCTTATGACACCAAGCAGCTAAAAGTGAAATATGTCAATATTATAAAAAGAAAAAACGTTTTGAACACACTAACTGACTACGCATACATCGATTGAAAGCTGTGAGAATGAGTGGCAGAATATCTTATATAGTATAACGTATGGGCAATGATTCATTAGGATGCTTATGAACTTGTCCACTGATTGCACCCCATAACCTATAACCATAATGGTAATCACACAACATGCACTACCATATGACGTATGAAATACACTTATGCAATTACCGTAATCGGTTAGCTCTGTGCAGAAATTACTCAATAAATCAATACCATGATGAATGCCAGAACCTGCATAATCCCTCCCTGCGCAATTTGTAGTGATAAAAGTAAAATCAGAACAAATATCGTCCTAGGAGAAATGCGTAGCTACTCCATGCATTACAGCAGAGTAGTTGGCCTCAACTTCCACCATATCGATATCAATTATTAAACTAATCAATAGCAACTTTATCAGGTCGTTTCAATGTTTACTATTGTTGGCAAGGAGAGGATAAGTAAAATAAGTGCTAATTGTTTCACTAGTTAGGTTATGTAACTTTGCCATACCCTTTCCATACCCTCTTCAATCACACGTTGAGCTATGTTTCCAACGACAATAACTAGGGATGTCTGAAATCATGTGTATTTTCATTCAGGAATCAGGCCTTAATATACGGCACTGAAATGGTTTACGTTTAAAGAAAAGCCTTGACAAACCTCTATTAATCGTGTTGCTGCCACGTTCAGACCGAGATTCCCTACATGCTCGGTAGCCAGTTGCTCAAATTCATGGTCCTCATCCGCTGAAAAGAGGAGATATTGATTATTCAGCATGAAACGATTAGTGGCCCGCGGCACCGTGACGTAAGGCGGAGGGTGCGTGACTTAACGCGTAATCTGATTAACAGGCGGCTCTATCTGCTCGCTGGTCCGGATTAACAACACCATCCAGACCCCCCTGACAAACCCTCCCGTCTACAAAGGCCCGCACCAGCTAATTAAGGCTTTGGATCAATACAGAAGCACTCGTGACACTTTTCAGACAACAAGTGCTGCTTTGAACGTTCACATCATGAAGTAACGAAGTGATGGTGATCTCATTTATGCCGAAGTAAAATGATTGCTTCTCGCCTAATCTTCAACTAATAAAAAGCAACAATTTGTGATATGGAGTGCTGTGCAATGGATAATATCAAATCCCATTAACAACACAGCCTGTAATGTGGGGGATAAATTATACATTGATTATTGCAATGCAATTCTTATTCCTTACTAGACTAAAATTTACAAAAACGCCTATGTTTTAAATCTAGTAAACAGCTACAGCTAAAGATAAGAATTTTACAGAAATTATCCATAATTTTCGAATAATTCATAATTTTCCGATGGAAAATAAAATTACATATCGTATAGCTACCTTTAGCATGAGCATGTTGTATAATTTTATACTGGTAGAAACATCCAGTTGTGATCATAACAGACAATAAAACGTACATCTCAGCTCGATATTGCTTTCTGTTACTTTCATTCCCTATAGATTCTTTGAAAATGATTTCATTAGAATTCCCTTTAGCCATCCATTTAGTCTCTTAAAGGTTAGTGCATGGTCCTTGTACTAAAACGCAAACACCTCATGAGGCTGACCCAGATACGTGTCTGTGTGAGGCTATCTTTCATGATGCATGTGAGACAATTCTCTTTTTCCGGGTCCAAACATCTGAGATAATTTAGAGCATAGTTTTAAGTGCAAAGCGCAAATGCCAATTCTCTCTCATTGTCTAGGTACATTTTCTCTGAATTTGATAAATAAATTTTTATCTTAACATAATATTCCGCCTATGTTTGTTAGAAAAAAACTAAGCAAGCCCGATTTATCAATTTCAATCCATGACACGTTTCCCCGAATGTCCCCAGGGTTGCTGACCTTCGCCAGAGGCTAATTGAGCAGCACACCAGAGACTGGCACCAGACCACCGAGAGACCGATAATCATGTCTGTGTGTTATATCATATCAGCTGACTGGGCTACTTGACTACAGAAGAAGGTCTTTGACAGGCCATTCGTCCATGTTCTCAGTACGCCAAGTCAATGGTAACTTCAATATCACGCATATACATTGTACAGAAGTGTACTAAACTTCACCTTTGGAAGTGTTACCTGATAATTATATTATGTAGAAATAGCAAGCTGCCAATTTATGAAAGATCGATGTTAGATAAAAGCCTGTAGATTGTACTTTCCTCTGGAATACAGTTCTTCCGTTGAAATAAATATTATAACCACTCAGCTCACTCTAAGATTAGCATCATGCTGGTATACGTGGATATGAAATGATACATGTTTATCTAGTAAATCTTTAATTATTAATGTATGAGATATTACAACAAATTCAGTCTCCGTGCTGTTTTTTTTTTAAAGATTTATATGTTACCAAACTTTATGATTTTGTTTATTTCATAAGTTCCAAAGTGTTAAAACCAGATAAGTTAGTGAGCGTTTATCCCTATCATTTTTTAATTTAATTTCCTTTGTCGAGTCTGGAAAGTGTGTCATACAGTCATTTTAGAGCAGTTCTAAAGTTTCCCTGGAATCAGCATTGCTCTGCTTTCTTCAATGAGATGCTCAGAGACTCTTAAATGTCTCTCTCCAGCAGGACTATGCGTGAACTAGCTCAGAACTAGGTTAACTGAGCCTACTCTCAGTGATCCCACGTATTTATTTCACATTTGCAGCTTGGATGCTTCCACACGTATGTGAGGCAGATGTATAATTATAGCCTTTTATGAATCACTTGTATCACTTAGAGAGTAAAATGCTTTAAATCATGGCGAGTCTCTTATCTTGTAGTTCCTTAGGGAACCTATAGACTTATCCTGGCAGTATATACATCCATCAAACGTGGCATAGGCAAGTGCATCTAAACAAACTAATTAATCCCCTAAAACAAGCAGATTATTGTGCGACGTAATCGATTTACCATCGGTACGTAATTGGCTGCGCATTCTGAGGATACTATTTCCCGATACCTGAATTAGACCAAAGGTTATCCAATACTTCAATATTTTCACTGAGAATTATTTTCTTTCCTTAAATCTACACAGATTTCACGAGTGTTCGAACTGACCAGTTTTTAATGCCGTGATATGAAAATTACAGTTTTCCCTGACAAGATTAAAATTGTTCTTTTTTTTTTTCAATGCGATTTTTCCTGGGCAATTCACTGAACTTGAAAAAAAATGTAAATTTCCCATATAAGTTTCCCTGACATGTGGCAGCCTGGTAAGTGTGACATACCTTTGGGCTCCTCGGCCTCGTCGTCAGAGAACTCCTCGATCTGGAAGATCTCCTTGATGATGATTAGCTCGTGCTTGGAGGCCTCGAGCTGGTCGCCGCCCAGAACCATCAGCATATTCTGGACACGACTCTCGCATTGGTTGGCCACGGCCTCCAGAGCCTCGAGGTGAACTAAACCTGTGAAAACAAAGATGATTTTATGTTTTTAATTTCACCAAAGTACAAAGTGTATGTAATGTGACAACAACTCGCACTACAAACAGGAGACTGCGTTCTGACACTACAGTGGAATCTTAGCTTAATCATATCATCAGGGCTCCCGATTAAAACAGGGCTTGTTTGAGTCTGAATATATGCAAATTAAATAAAAATGAGAGTAAAAAAAAAAAAAGATAAAAAAATGTCATTATGAACATAACAAAATTTGTCAAAATTGAAGGAGTCTTCGTAACTTAACACAACCAGTGCTCCTCCCATTAACTCTATCTTTGCAAAACTTGATTCTACAATGGACTTGATTATATAATATGAAATATAACAAAGGACGTACCGTTGTAGTCATCAAATAGCATTCCGAAGTGAGCCTTGCGTACCTCCTCAAACTCAGCGTCCTGGTGGGACTTCTCCTCGGCCTTCTTTTTAGCATCACGAAGCATCTGGGCAAGAGAAGGTCAGTTGTTGTTTCTAACAATCCTTACACACAGAATGTGAAGTGTGGTGGTAGCTAGATAAGCAATAACACCTAGATTCTGTAGTGGACTGCCTTGTTACAGAGCGAATTGCTGTGTAAATGGATGTCGTTAATAAAGTTGACTTGTTCCGGGTTCCAATTGGAAACAAAAATACCAGGGAACAACAAATTCAGTTCCCACCTATCTCATTTCCTCGGATAAAAAATTCTAATATAAGAGCATTGGAGTCATCGTAATCATATGGCAATGTCCTCTCTGAAAAATTTTTTATGTACAATTTTTCCCCTTTAATTGAATAGAAACCGGAAGATATAATGCCGATCTCTGAATGTTATGAAAACGCTTGGTGTATGAACATAACCTATTCTTGGTGAGGTAAGCATCAGTCATAGACTACCTGTGAGAGGTTAGGCCTGTTACGCATCGTCTCCTTCAGCCCGTGGTCGCCCTCTGCGATCACGTCGTACGTTTTCTTGCCGATCGTCTCGAGGACGTTAAGTCCTCCACCGATCACCTTCTCACCGCCACTCACCAACGTCTTGCCCTGTCAACAGTATGAAGAGAGTCAAAACAAGGCTACAGTGACGTCACACTATCGCCATGACGTCACAACAACGCCTACCTGAAGTCACAACACCAACATGACGTCACAAAAACGCCACCATAACGTTACAACAACGCCACTATGACGTCACGACAACGCCACCGTGAAGTGTATCTTTGTGAAGACCAATAATCATTTGTTGAAGGAAATAATTTTTAGACAAAGAAAATGGAATCTATAATGGCACAGGGCAGCATAAAATGTCACTGTATAACTGGTATCGATGATAAAATATTCAAAGGGCTGAAACTGCAGGGCAAATCAAATTACCTTAAAATACATAAAAAGTGGAATAACGCATTGACAAATTGTCATACTGCTCACTATGCCAAATTATTTAAACAAAATTTGACTATACATTAAACAAGATTTAGATATCATCAGCTATGAAAATGGACTATTAGATAAACCACTTATTGGGAAGAAGGTAAAATCTTTAAAGATTGATAGAGTTTAGCTATAGTAATAGGTCAAAGGTATAATGTTACCGTGTTCTCAATCATGTCTAGCCCTCCGTCTAGCAATTTTTCTCCGCCTTTCACTAAAGTCTTCCCCTGTTGTAACAGCAACAGATGCTCTTTCATAGGTGTGCTAGTTTTCTTAGTAACACACCTCACCCTAACAGTACTGGTTAGAAGTGGTTATGCCGAAGCGGGTAGGTTGAGTAAGGAGACCTAGGCCTGTCCCTGATGTCCGTGTGAGTTGTGCTTACCAGGAGATGGGTTATCCTCTACTCCAGAGTCACACCGAGTTATTGAGCAACAAACTTTTAAAGGAACTGCAAACCACCAGGATGAGGGAGAGTTAGTAGGTGTTCGGGTACCTGATACCGCGATTTTGACATAATTCCCGGGAGCATGTACATGTGTTGCGTTAATTGTGTACCACTTGGGGTTCCGACGTAAATGGTGTAGAGTCCAGTCACCAATACTAAATGACCATTATTGGAGAGTGAAATCAAAGTAGGGACAGGTTATGAGACGGTGCCGATTACCTCTATTGGTGAAGATAAGGTGAGGAACATGCTGAGAAGATCATGGGAACCAAGTACAAACTAAAGAACATCGACTAAACAAGCAAGGTCATGGTATAATAGTGGCCACTAACATCTGCCGTCACCAATGATTAAACGTTATACATAGAGAGATATGTGTGAACTAGCACTGATGCTATGTGGGGTAACATCCAATAGACATTAACATGTAATTCTGGACGGGTACAACGGCATGGGTGACGGTTGGGAAAGTTAGTGGCCGACAGTATTTTGAACATGGGTTTACAATAGACATGCAAGTGGAATCTTAAAATAGCAATGTGCATAGACTTCTTGTATCAATAATCATTTGGGGAACACTGTACTATTCTAGTGATCTATTGCATCTTTTGGTTTTCAGGTGCAGATGATTTATCAGTATAGATTATTGGGGAGATAACATAAATTTCAATTGTCAATAGAAACAGCTTGCCTACTGTATAAATGAACGATATATTTCTACCAAAATAAGTTAAGTCCAATTTTTTAAAGCATATCGGATTCAAATAATAATGATGAGTATACCTCATTTATTCAGTAATTCTGGAATAACTTATTTTCTTCAAATTAATTTCTATACAAATAAAATACCTCAATGCCTGAAGCTATTTAAAGGTGAATGAACTCCGGTAATCAAAAAAGCTTTCAACATATTTTCCATTATGCTTGTCATTTCTACTTAGACATATTGAAAAGATATGCCTTAGAAAGAACAAAATATATAAATAGAAATACTAGTTTGTCACAAAACATACGTACCACAGAAGTACTGGTTCACACATGAATAAAAAAAAACAAGGAATGAACGAGAATACATAGACACGTACTACCTAGAAACGACATGCAGCAAGCGAAGACAGGCTTTCGCTCGTTAATCAAGACACGTTGCGTCTCCACTCAACTTGATAACAAAATGCTGGAAAACACTGATATGATGATATATTATCTTCAGGTTTTTGATGCCACTTACTGTGTCCTTCACCATGCTTGTGATGCCGGAGATGCCGCCCCACCAGCCTGCTCCGCCCTCCTGTTTATTCTCGCCCTGTTTGCTTTCGCTATGCTTGCTCTCGCTCTGCTTGCTCTCTGTTGATTTCATGCTCTCTGCTTTCTCGCTTGGGGTTCGCACTTCTTCCACTGGAGCAGCAACCTCTGCCTCTGAAATCCCATTTTATATATACATGTATATATATATATTTTTTTTTTTTGAAAAAGAGCCCGGATAATTATAAATGATAGCATATTCTGATACCATAAATTTGGCTCTTAGCAGAAGACTTATCAAATACATTGTAGTGCGAGAAACTACAATCATCATTTAAATTGTTGTTAAATTCATGGGAAATTATAACATTTAAGACACCATATTTTTGAAGGAGTAGTTCGTCCATAAATGAAGGAGGCGTAACATTGACAGTAAATAAACCTGGTATATACAAAATGTCTATATATATTTGTGGAAAAAATACTGGAAATGAAAATAAACAAATATAGTCTTGGTAAATATATCTAGGTTTCCCTGATTGCAACATCAACTATCTCTTCGTGTTTACTGATAAGTGTCAAAATTATTCACATAGAAAGGGCCGTCCTTAAAGTACATACGAGATTGTACCCCCAGCCCTCTCCATCTTGTATATATATTGAATAAGGGATGTATGAAAAATGTCTACATCCTTTTAGCACCCCCCCCCCCCCCCCTCCATCCACAGATAGACACCTTCACTGGATATGTCCTTTATGGATGGCCTCGAAAAGGAAGATAAAGCTGCTGGTGTGTAGACGTGTGCATGTGTCGAGCTCGCGACCACATCTGAACCTCGGAGACCCACCTGAGCGGATTTTCCCCGCTTATTTAAATTAGGTCCCTAACCCTAAGTTCTATTGGTTCTCTGGCAAATAGCAAATCGATCTGTATGTTGATGAAGATAAAGCTGCGTTTTTGTGGCAGAGTATGAGAGATCGCTAACTGCTTAGATGATGATATCTGACACTGTCACTTCTTTTATACAGGCAGGGTGGATTTCATCGTCGATAAATAATACCATATTTTTCGTAGATAGAAGCTACCGACCACGATATTAAAAACACAACCATGCTTCACATTGATTGACTGGGGAGGGAGAGGGACGTAGCGGGCATCTCTAGGCTGTCCTACCTGTCTGTGCCGTATGGCCATCAGGAGTCTCATCTGGCTCCTTGGCTACGTCGGCGAGTTTCTCCTGCTTAGCCAGCTCCTCGGCGTCTGGCGCCCCAAGCGATGACTCCACGCTGTCCAACACGGTCTGGAAACCCTCACCTGTACACCGAAGGAGGGGTGGGGGACAGAGAGTAGTGCACATTGAGTAACCTTTAATCAAATTTCCAGTTTCGTAATCATGAGTCGGATGTAGAATGGGGCCTGGGACGATACAGTTCTCAATTAGGAAGAGCAATGAGCCTATGACTGAAGTCACTGATGTAGAAACAGTATTATTAGGTCTGGCATCCTAGGTTACTTGTGCACTTTCACAGTGCAGGAAGACACCAATGTTTTACCCGTTTTACCCAGCTTTAGACAGGGATGCAGGTCGCGACTGAGGAAAAAGTCTGAACTACAAAACCCTTATAAAAATGGTGAACTGGGGAATTCCTTTTTTCCTTAGCAAAAGAGTAGACTAGCCTCAATGTCTTAGAAGTTATTTTCTGAGTCAATGGAGAATTATAACAAGTCAAAAGTTACCCAAAAGAGCTCTATAATTGCAATTTGTGAGATTGTAAATAAGATAAACCCCAATCACTGCGAGATGTTACATGTAAGTGTGAGACATTAAAGTAAGGATTGCTTACCAACTTGTGAGGTAAAAGTAGATACCGACGAACTCGCGGTGTTTAAAATATTGGCCCCCCAGCTTCCCCAGCTGCCCCATCCACCGGAAGACTGAAAATAGAACAATGAAACTGTACAGGTCGTCCTATCTGTAAACAGTCTAATCTATGTTTTACACATGTGAAGACTGTGGACTATCCTAGTTAAGTGGAAGATCCGTCCAGTAGTGACAGAACTGGTTGGAATAAATGAAAGAAAAAAAATGGAAAAAAAAAGTGAAGAGTAAGTTGTGTGGACAGATCCTTGCTTTTCGTGAAATATAACGATAATAACTGTCAACAAGCGGTAGCTGCAAGGGAATGAATGATTATCACCAAGGAGCAAATTCAAATGAGATGCAATATGAGCATACCTTGTTTTTGTCAGCAGCAGTGACCGGTGGCGGAGGCCTTTGTGGAGGTACTTTGGGGGCTGGAGATCCGTTGCCTGCCGGGTTGCCTCCACCGCGTTCTATAGTTTCCTGTGGAGGACTTGTTACTGTGTGCCCAGGGGCCTGGTTGAAAGCTGGACCACCTGCCCCGTCGGCCTGACTCTTCATGGTGGGGTCCTTTGAAGATGCTCTGGCTGGTGAAGAAGTCCCGCCCTTGCCCTCTTCACCTTCATCAGCACTTTGAAAGGCCCCCTCCTCGTCCGAGTCAGTCATGGTTGGGCCTTGAGATCAATTTTGACCTCCTTCATGGAACAGAAGAAAGAATATGCCTATATTACCATCCTTCATTTCAGTTATCAATATGTTGTATGACTGTGTATTACATATGATTTATAGGTTGAATGAGACTTACTTTGCTAGATGGTGATACTTGACCTAAAGTCTTCAATGTTACGAGGTCGTCAGATTGAGCAACAGCGATGTAGTGCTCGCAGGGTGCCAGCAGTATTTAACATCCAGAGGGGCACAGGTGACCTACCCCATGAGAGCACTCAAATTTGGGTAGGGATTTAAAGACTGAATTTTGTCCCTTCCAGTCTCCTGAAATGGGCTTCACGATATTCTACCCCTTTTAAGGAAATAAACATGAGCCCTAGCAGCCTGGCAGACTGATTTTTCCACCCAGTGCCTATCAATTTCACCTAAACCTAAGACTTTAATACTTTTGCCTCAGTGGGGGAGACTTTCATCTCATTTATATCAATGCCATAACTAAACAAGAGCTAAGTGTGCATTATCAAATAGAAGTATTGGCCTTTAAAGACCAAATGAGCAGGTGGACATCTTTAAAACTCGATACAGTTCAAAGGTCAAAGTTAATTACTATGATAAAAAGGAAGTACCCCGGGATGGATGGATGGATGGATGGATGGATGGATGGATGGATGGATGGATGGATGGATGGATGGATGGATGGATGGATGGATGGATGGATGGATGGATGGATGGATGGATGGATGGATGGATGGATGGATGGATGGATGGATGGATGGATGGATGGATGGATGGATGGATGGATGGATGGATTTCAATTGGCAATTCCCCGAGTACATAGGAAATGTTTTCAGATAGCTTCATGGTGATAGCTTCATGGATGAGTGCACACAGACCGGTCTGCATGCTCCCTCGCCATGTGGATGACAAAACTTTGTTTCTATGTACACCAATAAAGTAGGTCAAGCCAATATCTGGTGGTAAATGATATTGCAATTAATTTTACAAACCAATATCATTTGACTGGGTCTTGACTGATTCCTAGAACAAAGTTATGAACCATTTTGACTTCTATTTGTGTGTAAATATCCTGAATAAACCATCCACTCATACACCTGCTGCCCCCCCCCCCTCATATTATGAGATTTAGAAGAAATACATGAATAGCACATCAAATATACATTTCACCTAAATAATGACACTTCTTAAGGTGTAAGCAACAGTCAGTGCCACTTATGGAGATAGTAAATGTTACACTTATGCTCACTATATATCAATATTGAGTAAACATCTGTTTGAGTATGCCAATTTCACCCCAAATCCCCCCCCCCCCCACTTTTAACAAATACTTGAATATCTCAGCAAATATAGAATCTACCTAGAAAATTCCACTTCCTAGCACCTACTGTTTTTTATTCTCTTTCAAATGAGGCATATTATATTATGATTGAACCAGTTTTACAGGTAGAAATATGTCCATAAAGGAGTTCTTAAAAATGAACCTGTGACTCATAAAGTCCCCCCCCCCCCCCCCAACTGAAATCTCTTTTTTCTGAAAATCCATGTCAAAATACTAAATACTAAAACTGTAAGATATTGTATGGCCATAAAACCTTCTGTCCAAAACAGAAACCATATTCCTATCTCTACTCAGTGAGCTATAAAAATCAAAAATGTGGTCAGGTCATCTAGTGACTCTATAAGCATGTGTACTACAGTAGGCTATAGCCATAACCTAAAGACCAACTGTCCACCTGCTAAAAACGTTAGTTGTGTAGTGGGCGAAGTGAAACTTTTATCTTTGTGTACTTTGAATTTCGTCTTCAGCCTTTTTATGGCCCCGTTTAGATCCTCACCCCATAGCCATTCTGGCAATGCAGATTATCAACTGACAGAAGGGTTCCCCACTTCTTATCCAGGTTCTGCTTTAGCAAATAATGCTTGGCGTGTTACGTGTGTTTGAACTCATATAGTGCTTGTGACTGGTGAGCAATGCCCGTCATAGCAGCTATAATGTTCTGCTGAGTCTGAGAGAGATATTTGTCCATTTGTAGGGACTCTTGAGACGACACCCTGTTGAAGATTTTATTCAACTTAAGCACTTGCAGTATAGGTGCATTGGCCTGTCTTGGGAAGCGGTCCTGCTTCTCCTTGATGGTGTCTTTCTGTAACAGAGCCCTGACCACTCTGTCTGAGACTTCGGGGCCAGTTTTATCATCAGCACCGGCGATATCACACAGGCCATCATGAGATGTATCAGTAACGTCTTTGTGGCAGGCGGTCTTTTCCCTCTTATCCACTGACACAAGTTCTCAGAATTGGTTCATTTGTTCTGTTGATAGGCCTTGGACCATCAGTTCTGGCGGGTTTGAAATCACCCACTGACTCCTCCCCCTATCAGTAGGAGATTTGGTTTGTCCTCCTTGATTTCCAGTGGGCCGTGTTTGCCTTTTGCCCCCCCCCCCCCCCCCCCCACCCCCGCTCATCCGCCATGTTGCCCCCAGGTCTCCCTGTGGACGATGTTAGGGGCAGGCTGACAGGATTGAAAAGGTTCAGTTATCTCTCCAGTACTTAATTTGATAATGACTACCTATGGCCCCCTAAGTTAATTCATTCATTATCTTATCATAGCCGTAGAGCAATACACTATTCATTTTTGAAAAACTGGGATTTTTTTCAATTCCGCAGGGATTAAAGTATATTAGAATTGCTCATTACATTGAGACTTTCTCACTTTTTTTTTTGTATTAGAAAACGGTGAAGATAATTGGCATATAATACTGATAGTATGAATTCGATAATTTGGTTGTTGCATCCTCTGATCGGCTATTCAAGCTGACAAAGCCTTGACATCTTGTTTCTAGATTTATTTCTATATTCAAGTTTTTATAGAACGATAATATCTCTGTTGTTTGACTCCTCTGGATAATCTGTAGGATGTGCGTCGGCCATCGTGCATTGGCCATCGTAAAGGCCGTTTATAGTGCAAAGGATCCAGAAAGGGCTACAAGTCTGTACTAAAACAATGATTGGTGAGATGGTTTTCTTTGTTTTATTCAAGGACATGCGGGTTGTTGTGGGTTTTTTTTAAATTAAAGTATATGTACAAGGTATGTGGAGTAGAATCAACTTAAGTATAGGCCTCGGGGAGTCATTTTTTTCTGATTAACATAAGAAAGAAAATCCACACATGCAGCGCTCGCATGGGCATAAGTGTTGAATGAACGTTCATGCACGTGTGTGTAGGGGGTTAATATTAGTGTATCATAGCATTGCTTCCTACATTTTCTTACCCATGGATTACGAAGTCCCCATTATGGGACCACAGTAAACCACTAGCCATTGTTTATTAGTGGCCATAAACCACACCAATGGTTTACGACTTTTCCAAACCCATTTAATATCGAATTTATAAAAATAGAAATTATCATTAATGACCATGAGTAAGAAATACTACAATCGATTTTTTTTTGGACGATTGGTTCTGTAAACCACTCGAGGTTGAAAATGTAATACAGTCGCTACCGCTCGTGTATTACTATTAGTACCGGTACGCGTCAACCACTCGTGGTTTAGGGCCGCCAGTAAAAAAAAGTATTCATCGATTATCTACATACCGGTACTACTACTATAACAGTGTAAAGTCAGATTTGGTCGACTCTGCTCGAGCCTAATTATTATTATTATTTATAATAAGTTATTTTTTAACGTGGTGGCAGGAGCAACTCAAATCTCAGGGTTGACAAGAGGTGATTATTATGCTGTGCAAAAATGTGTAATTACAAAGTGTACATGGGGTTCATCTCTTTCTAAGAATGTCGTAAATGAAATAAATAATAAAATTTCTGAGATGGTCTCGTTTTCATCTGCATCTTTACCTTCAAATTCAATCACTGTCATGCGGCCATTTAATTTGGAGTCCAAATCAGCGAGAATCAACACGGAAAACGAATTATTAGAATGTGTCTAATCAGTTGGAAGACTTACTTCCCATTCTGGATAACAGTTTGTTCAGAATCGAACGCCATAGTCTATTCGATGTCCGAAAGACTTGACAGTAACGTCTGGCAAGATGCTGTCAATCGCTCAACTCATTGAGTCAGCCCCGACTTATGATGGGTGACTGGAGCCTGCGCCAGCCAACGCTCAGTCGAACTCGGGTTTTACAATCAGACAAAACGGACTTACGTTAGACATTTCGATATTTGGAGCTATATATATTAATATAAGAAAATACATTAACTTACCTCTCTTCTTATATTAACCTGATTATTCGAAACAATAAGATCAAGGGCAAAATATGCAAAGAGGGTTTCAAGGCCACGTCAACTTCAGCCACTACTGGGGCGAGATCCAACGGATGTTGTGATGTGCATCGGAGCAGGCGCAGTCGCGTTCTTCCGTTGAATGTATGGGGAGTCAAACGTAACATAATTAATACACGGGATCGTCCGTCCAGCACCTGCATGCTTATTAGGGACTAAATTTTTGCTCTCCAGCACAAAGGGACTATTGTCCAATAATCAATCATTTTGAGGCCATAATCAATGGCTATGGTTTCTGGTTATTGGGCATTTGTATTTGCATTTTTTCTCCATTTTTAAAATTTACTTTTACCATTCTTGGTCATGGAGACTGCTACATGACGTCATTTTGACGCCCCCCCCCCCCCCCCCAAGGTTGACTGCGTGGAAACCCCCAATCACGCATATCACAGTCGAGATAATATACTAAATTAGGGGGCCTACAGTAGCCCTACTGTGGTACCAGTACCCTAAAGTCACCTTTGAAAAAAAACAACGTAACCCGAAGTAGGTCGGAATGGGGAAAAATATACCATAAATATTAAGGACGTCATGCTACTTTTGACAATTTTGCCCCCCCCCCTTTTTTTTTGTCATGGAGACTGGGGTACCCGCCCCCCCCCCCCCCCCCCAATATAAAAAAACCCAACTGTTTTATGACGTCCTTCATTGACAGCTCAAAGATAATTATATATTTAGGGCAGGTTTCTTCTATTGTTTTAATTCGTTTTCATTTGAACAGGGATTCATCTCAGCTCTTCTTTTAAAAAAAAAATCAATTACCGATGCCGCAATTTATTCGTAGGTTAATAGAAGGTATAGGCCTATGCACATCATTTCCATCTACTGCTGAGTTTAGGCATTGGATTAAATCACTAATGTGTTCATCATTTCTCCGCGGTTAACTTTTATTTCCCTTGGGTAGAGCTATATTTATTTGCATTTGGCATTCCATAATAGCATCACATGACCAATTATTGAGCGTACGCACAACCAACTCACTGCGAAGCCGCGAGGAAGACAAACAGGAACTAACGTATGCATCATTTATGATTATATTCTTTATATAACTGACTTTTAAGTAGTGACAGGTTTTATGAAGGTCATATACAAAAGGGTAACTACCTTCTTTGTGATTCGATCATTCATAAGAACTTCTAAAACGATTTATTTGCTCTGCATAATTACAATGGCGTGGCACAATGGGGAAGCCTTGGCTATGCACTGCAGTGCTGTTCTAGTGGATCATTACTTTTTTTAAACTTAAGATTCTCTGACATCTCAGAGATACTTGTAATTGTAGAGTAATTATTGTCACCCTGCTAGCACCAATATAGATTCACAAAGACTGAAAGAGAATATATGAATTATTTTCGAGTTCTGTCTAATAGTAATGTTATCTTTATATTTTCTAAGCAATGATTTAATCCAAGCCGAGGCCGACATTGTTATCAGGAAATTTGATGTGTTAATTGCGGTCTGTATGACACATTCTTTTAACGTTATACTTGTGGGAATTTGAAAGTAAATGTATTTGCCAATTTGGAAACAATCTATCATATATCAATCTGTAGTGACTGTGTGTCAGGTACAACCGAAGCTCTTCCAGAGCACCACCACGGTTTTGGTCCAGAATGCCATCCCGGTGCTGGTCCCATCTATGAACCCACAGCTGTGTTTTACCACAGCCACCCAGCACCGTGGCGCTGCCCGGGAGGATCACAGCCTGAAGGCCTCATATCCTGCTCTCATCCCGGGATCCCAAACTCCATCCTAGGGGGTGTTTTTCAGTCTCAACCTGAGATCCGCTATGATTTATCAGTGATTCTGAGACCGAATTTGAGATCAATGGCAGAAGGTGTTTTTCAGACGTGGTCTCAAGTCTACACAGCGGATCTCAGCTAGAACGATCTCAACTTGAGAGCAGGCTTGTTATTTATTATATACCGATGCATGTATATCTTACAATTACTAACCTCTGCTAAGCAAATAGTAACTGTAAAATATTCACAGAGTGTGCAGTAAAATCCCATACTGCACAGTGTGCAGTAAGTGCTATCCTCTGTACCACGTGACCTAGAACATATGAAAAAACGCCCCACCCAACGTCCGCTAATCGGAGCAAGTTAAGGTGTGATATCACTGTGAGGCGGATATGACGTTCTAACATAGCAACCTGCATAGCAACCTGTATAGCAAAACTTTTTTAGTGACTGCTTCCGGGGCATTGACCTCAGGGTTAGTGAAATCAAAGCGTGCAGGACTGGCACATCTCTACTTGTTTGTTATGAGTCGATAATGAATGGATTAACGAATTAGAGGCTAATAAAGTAAAATATATACATTATATTGATAATATTAGGTATATAATAAAGGGAATACTAATATAGTGTACCAAGATTTCCGACCAGAACTCGTTAGTTTTCTAAATCCGTACTAACCGAGCCGACAGGCGAGGTTAGTACGGGTTTAGTAAACTAACTTGTTCTGCTCCTACATCTTGCCACACTATCCTAGTATTCCCTAAATACACCTCAGAGGAGGTGTGAAGCACATCGCCCCCTGCCACTCATATATGCGGTCGTGGCAGGCTACGAGTGCCACTTTCAAACATGGCAGCATAGTGGAAGGAGCTCTGAGAAGAACCCACACCAAAACATTAAAAATACAAATAGCTCTTGTGTCATGAAACATAGGCCGATTTTGATAAACAAAACATTGTTAGAAACCTAAGACATGGGCCTATTTAGTGATACACATGCCATATACCTGTGCTATGGCTACGGTTTCCTGTCATAGGTTGAACATAGGAATTTGTGAGAAATAAGGCTGTATTCCACAACGCAAAACAGGCACAAAACGTGGAGCTCTATTGAGCTCTATTGTGGTTTGGAGTACATTAGATGTCACTCTATCAATATCTGAAAAGATTTTTGATAGAGCTCTAACAGTTTGTATGTAGTAGCTGTTACTAGTTAGCCTATTTTTGCTATACTTTCGCATAGAAATCTGCATCAGCTGTCAGTTGAGTCCATGCCAAAAAGATAGGGGGCGCTATGCTTCACACCTCCTCTGATACACCTGCTGGTTGTCTTGTGTAAGTCTGGTACCCAGCTGACTAGTCAGTTCTTCTGGGACCTTCCTTACTGCCACAGACCAGCCAATACTCTAGTTATCTGCCAGGTGGCCAGATAACCTGTTTGGACTGGTTCCAACACAGTGCCAGAAATAGCAAGTGGCTTGTAGCCTCATACATAGACTGGTTCCCTGCCCATATGAATAAGGGGCAGGTAACGGGTTCCACAGGCATGAATTTCAACCTTGGCTGGTGCCCGCCTGTGACTAGGGGATACCCCAGGAACCAGCCTAGTGGTTTGGCTGGTATCCGCTCACGCTGGAAGCCTGCGCATCTACCACTCGCGTTGCTACGATTAGCGCAGGTACAGTGCTCTGCTAAACGTAGGGGTCCCGTAGGGGGCGTTGTAACGCTGTGTGGTGGTGGGCGTTTTTCGCGTTATTTTCTGCTACGCGGCACCGTTCGCAAACACAGAGAAACATCAAATAACTCTTCTCTCATTGCTGGAAGTAGCTGCTACAAGTATTTAGTTAGAATTGTCATATTCTGACAGCAGTTTGTTCTATATAGGGTAGAGTGCAGTTTATTGGTCGGTAATTGCGCGGAAAAAACGCCGCGAAAATAGAACGTCAGTGGTAGCAACATGACGCGCTACTATGCGACAGCAGATCACTGTACCTGCGCCAATCATAAGGGGTGACTGGAGATGTGCAGGCTACCAGCGTAGTATCCGCTTGTCATACACCTAGTTCCGCCGAGCCCTCTAGCGGACTACTGGGGAACCAGGAGGCGTTACCAATAATGCACTATAAAAATGGAACCCGTTACCTGGCTTATAGTCTAACTAGGCCAGGCTTCCAGGCTACCTCATACATGGCTTGTAGCAGGTCATTACAGACCCACCATGCGCACATACTTAGCATGGCCGCTGCTATGCAGGGTGGCAAAAATAGACGACCTCAGGTCCCCTACAGACGACCTCAGGTCCCCTACAAATCTATAAATTCCATAAGGGGGAATGTAATCAAAAATAGAAGAGCTCAATCTCAAATGTTTACTAAAATACTACCAATACACAAATGACTCTAGATTTAGTTTTGTGCGTTGTTCTTTTTTAATTTTTATCTACAATTTAGATAAATCCATATGAAATTAGGGATAATTAAATGCGAAACATTGAATTCTGGAAAAAAAATCTGGTCAATGCACGATATGACATACTTTTCTGGTTTAATTGTTGTCCTATATTTCAACTGAACACGATTAA
This sequence comes from Alentia gelatinosa, assembly GCA_950022655.1. Classification (NCBI taxonomy): domain Eukaryota; kingdom Metazoa; phylum Annelida; class Polychaeta; order Phyllodocida; family Polynoidae; genus Alentia; species Alentia gelatinosa. The sequence goes on from OX465586.1 coordinate 45,212,245, forward strand.
CGTGTAAAATTGTTCCTTGACAACGATCTTTTTGTATATGTGTATGTACATTCATCGGTTAATTGATGTATACATGTACATGTGAACTGCCGGTGGTATTGATCACTTACAGATGGCATCATGTGATTCAGCATATGAAATATGAGGCACACTTGCCACAAGCCCTCTCCGACCTATCATCTCTGTATGCTCTACATCGTCGAGTAAAATCAGTCACGACAATACTTACCAGGAGAACGCAATAGTGTTTCTAGAAATTCGGCAGAGGTAAATCCGATTTCAGATTTTACCGCGTGTTTTACCCGTACGGAGACAGTAAGCCTGTTTCTCCAAAAGACATTATACAGTCTAGTTACAACCATCTCTGCTGGTGTGTTATCCACCGTGCCAAAAGCATGATTAGAAAAGTATTACATTATATAGATCTGAAAACCTTTTCCTGAAATCTTAATACATTTACATTATCTCTTCTATTTCTTATATTAATTCCCAAAATTGCGCAACCTATCTAGCTTAAGCGAGTGTTCCACCAACCAGACACCAGACCAGGGCCGTTACTGGGGTTGCTAGCAGACCTTACGGGCTGCCGGTGACGGACAAGGCCGCCTAAATGCCTGTTCAGTGTCTATCTGCGGGGATACTCGCTTTAAGGATTTAACTATCTAACTGTGGTAATTCCCGAAACATTTGCTCCAGACTCGTGAACATTCATTTCTGGGCGTCGCTTCAAACAAGAGTTTGCATTGAAAGGCCTGCATGATGTGTATTGCCGGCTTGAGTACAAAACATAAATAATTATTATATGCATGTGTGTGAACATTTAGGAAATAGTACCCGCTGCCAGAGGAAGTAGATACTATCGTAAAAGTGGATGAGTTTTAATCTTGGCCACCCTATGCCACGACTGGAGTTTGGCATAGTGATTCCACGAGGCGAAGCAGAGTTAAGTCCGGAGCCAAATCTCCAGGAGTTGAATGCGGTGGCCACGATTAAAACGAATTAGGTTTTGATTTTATCCTAACCTGTCTCCTCGATTTTGGAATATTACGTGATAACAATTCTGTATGCCATTAGTGGCATATAAAACTCCGTATGCCACTCAGCGTGGCATACGGAAACTCAATGTTAAGCCTATGGGATATTATATTAGGGGTAGGATAAATTGGCATTCAAGACAAGACTGTCTGAAAATAAATGTTTTTACCAGTGTAGTAATAGAAACCCTTGGTGATCGCCCATTTGCAGAATCATTTAGTGATCATTTCTATCAGACTTATTATTATATACCTGTGGCCGTATGTGGTACCTATACTGCCCGCTTCTACCCATGTCGTCCTTATAGCCGTTCAGCACGTAGGCGGCATACGTGGTATGTACATGGCGTACGGGTTATATGCGACGGCGAAACCCAACACATTGTTTAACCACGATGCTCCTCGAAGTCTCAACGGAACGAAAAATTATGCACATAATAGTGTAAAAAGTGACTGCTAGGACTGCATTAATTGAGAGAACCAAAAATAAATATTTTTTCTAAAGAAATAATTTTAGGGCTGCAATATCCTTCCCCTGAACGCTGCTTCTCGGGATGGGTGGCGGGGGGGACCACTAAACTACCGCCTACCGCAACTTGCCTGATGAGGAACCGATGCTGAAGGCAAAGGTTCATCTGATCGTTAATATTACCAAGTATTTATCACGTACAGCTCCTGCAACCTTGTTTCTGTATAATACACTGGGACCTGCAGTTGTTCTTTCACAACAGTGATCAGTTATAATGTCTATATAAAAGGCGTCCTGCTTCGAACCTGTGCACATGTGACATATGTTTTCCAAATAAATATTATCCAAATAATTGCTGCGGTTTTGTAAACGGTTTAATATTAGATAACATCCCGTCACATTGAGACCTGGTATGTTTTATCAGGTTTGCACTCGCCATGATAAAGCCAATAGAAAGCGTTTGTGTATTATCGCACGTGATGATAACAAGCAAGGGGAGTTGTTCATCATGTGATTGTAAGCAAGCATGTATTTCCCCCGCATAGACCACGTGTCAGTTTTGTGTTATTTAGCACAGTTTGTGGGTGGGACTGGGACTCCATTCGGTCAGTCGACTCTGGGGAGAGCACAGGGTAGTTACATCCTGTCATCTGATATTTATCTACACGGTAAGGCTATTAACTTCACATTCTCGTAATTATACTATGACATACCATACGCGGCAGCCTGATTTTATTCACATATTTATTTTCCCAGCTTATTTATTTGGCCTTGCTGAATACTCCCCATGCAGGATCAACTTGTTTAGGACCCTTTTTTTCTCTTTATAAATTTTTTTTTTTTTTTTAAATTCAGATGGAACAAAATACAATCACCAAAAATAGGCGTTCTTCCTTGTACAGTTCAACAATTAAACAAAAGTGTCACAGAACCTTCGTAAATATATGGATATCATAGACAGAAGAAATCCAGCTCTCTTCCTACACAGGACCGTTTTGTTTAGAGTAAACTTGCATGAGTCGAGGTTTTGATTCTCTCCAGATATATTTAAATGGTACATGCCCAATTTTTACCCACAGGACGTCTCTGCGCGCTGCCGTCATGCAGGGCTTAGTACTTCTCTTGATACTGCCAGCCGTGGCCTGGGGCCTGGATAACGGGCTGGCGCGTACCCCGCCCATGGGCTGGCTGAGCTGGGAGCGGTTCCGGTGTAATACGGACTGTGTCAACGATCCTGACAACTGTATTGGGTAAGTTTTTGATCCCGCTGATCCGGAATGGCCATCAAATATGATAAACGAAGGGCAGGGATGCAGTTTTTCTGACAAATGACATCTGAAATCTTTATCCATTTCCAACAAATATGATGAATGTAGAGTAAAATTAAAGATTCGGCAATATATACATGGTGGCAGACCAGAACTAGGCCATTTCATTACCTTTGTGGGTAGCTAGTTTGCGCACTCGGCAGTACTGGGCCACCAGCATACAAACAAAGGACACCCAGACTGAAAGCAGTCAGCTGTCTTACATCAAGAAGAGGATTCTGTACCTCAGTTGCGGCCCGTCAGTCCCAGAACGTAACTTTGATGTTAGAGTAGATTTTCCTGACAAGTTTCACTTTACAGACTATATACCGAGAAATCATTACTTTTGAAGGGAAGTAAATATCATACCTTGTATAATGTGTAAATCAAATGAAAATAGATTATACATGTATATTGATTCATGGCTGCCCTCTACCAAAATGGTATCACAAATCCTTCTGCCTTTTTAAAGTTAGCAATTTCTGATGGTTTTTGTCACTCCCTACTTGCATTCCTGGAAAGGGAAGGAAGAGTACATACATATATAGCCTTAAGGAAAGAACATGTCAATATGTAAAGTCTGTAGGCAATAAATAGCCTGATTCAGAAACTGAAAGTTTGTAGTTGTGCTATAGATATAAGGTTCAGAAGAAACTGGTTTACTTACATATAAATCATTGTCTTATTTACATAAATAATCTTTAGTGCTTATGACGGCAAGTAAACCTACCTATATTGCGCAGTTATTTTCTTGTTAAGTTAGACTATATTGCTTGACCAATGAGTGGTCTGCGGCCACGCCCCAATCTGCTGAATGCACAGATCGCTATGCCACCATATGGGCACATCTTGAATTAAACCCTTTTAAATCCTAATTTTCCAAAATTCCGAATATTTAAGAGTTTGATAATACTTTAGGGCGCTTTATAAGGTTTTATGACGAAAAGAATTAAGAGATACCCACTCACTCCCAATGAAGAAGATCAGACAAACTTAATAACAGTTTAGCACGCCCACTTCGAGCCTCTGTATTGCACAGACTAAGCCGACATTTCGGAGGGTTAGTCCTTTTTAGGGCAAGAATACAGCAATAGAAAAGGTTTTATGACGTGACACAACGTTTCGGCCTTCTGTATAGAGGGCCTTCATTAGGTGTAACAATAGTGTCCAAAAGTTAGTAAGTGTACCAAAATGATTTAAAGTCTTAATTCTTCCTACTATGTAATACATACATTTCCGTTGCAGAGAGAAACTTTTCATGCAGATGGCTGATCACATGTCGGAGGATGGCTTCAAACAGATGGGTTATGAATATATCATAATGGACGATTGCTGGCTGGCCAAGAACCGTACAGCTGAGGGTAAACTACAGCCCGACCCTGAACGCTTCCCTAGTGGTATCAAGGCTCTGGCCGACTACGTACGTTATCTCCTTCTCCCCATCTCTTTTATGTATTTTCTTTTGACGCTACATCCAATCAAATTTTGATGATTTTTTAGCATCGGCTTGCCATAGAGGTGCTAATGCCACGCCGTGTAAAACTCCATTCAAATCTTTGATCGTGTATCATGTTACCAACTACAAGATATAACTATGGTATAAATCCTGCTCCACGAATCGCTGATATATTTTTGATAATAACGGTAGATCATATACCGTTTATAGTATGTAGTGTAATGTTAAAGCCGTAAATGTGATATAAATACCCTATTGAAGGAGGAGTAATTCATTGGACTGCTCCCAGGAAAGGGATGGTAGTATACTATTAAGCCTATGAGTGTCCCTGAGCAGCTCACAAAGGAGACACGGCAATGCATCCGAAAACTCGATGATAGCATGTAGACAACTCTCATTGACTCCAGGTCCACAGCAAGGGACTGAAGTTCGGCATCTACGAAGACTTCGGCACGCACACTTGTGGTGGATTCCCCGGCAGCGAGTACTATCTGCAGATGGATGCCCAGACATTCGCCGACTGGGGCGTAGACTACCTCAAACTGGATGCCTGTTACTCCGACCCTAACCAGTTTGATGACGGTAGGCACTTTAGACTATCTATTATTATAATGATGGTTTAGGATAACGCCCCCCTCTATATATATTTTACTTGAGATCGTGACACATACAAGGTTATTCTCCTTAGCACCCCTTGAAAGTTGCACTCCGAAGTGTTTTGGATATAGAAGGTAAAGTTCGACCACACATTTGAAGTAGATAATTTCTAAAGATTCCTCATTCCTGAAGTGCCCCTTTGGAGGAGCAAACGATAAGTATGGAAATGGAGCGAATTTTGTATATGCTGTTCAAATTAGGGACATCTGATGAATAAGAAGGATTCATTGAAAGGGTAAAAACAATTCTGAGATATCTCATTTAATATTATGCATTGATGTATACCTGATAACGAAATAGCACTCATGAACATGAACCCTGGTTAATGACTGTGTTAACTGCATTTCTATTCACGATTACAGATGTAGTTTGAATATGATATTAAGTGCCAAATATTTGATATTGGAACGTATAATTTACATATTTTTGTTGCATTTTGCGTATTTAGTATACTGCAAGAAAACTATACTGCACGAAGTTATGCCTGAATATGAAAGTAACTTCAGAGAGAGTTCCGATGTATGAATTCAATATTTGGAATAATATTTGAAGGGGAAGAAATCACCCGCAGACAATTACATTTTTCTACGAAAATCCTTTTGAAATAAACCCATCCTAAATGACATCATATTCCTCAGGTCATCTGTTCCACCATGAACATATCGTTTATTAAAATTATCTTAAGAAGTACCTTATCGAATTAAGTCCTATAACAACAAAGACGGTGATAAGTTTATTAACGAAAAGAATAGATTTCGGATAGATCCATCGAGCTAATTAACTCATGCATATTAACCGATACCGACACGATAATATTTCCAAACACATTAATATATGGCTAAGTGTAAAGCACAGAAAGTCGATCCTTTTCACCTTAGAATACCCGCCCATGGCCTTCTGGCTGAACAGGACCGGCCGCGCGATCACATATTCCTGTGAATTCCCTCTCTACCAAGAAGTCGCGGGCAAAACGGTATTTATGATAAGTCTCCTTAACGAAGACATTACAATTAACAAGGGAAGGACAAGAAGCACCGCGTCCATAAAGATTAAGGATTATGTATGGTGATAAATCATTCGTAAAGGGACACACCAATGGTCATGCATCAGCACTCCCCATCCCAGTCTTTTCTTGATTAATGGGAATCTTAGTTGACAATGCCTGGGCTTGTAAGGACTATTCTGCTTCAGTTGGATGATGTGATTTGTTTATTCCTTCATTTCAAATCCCCCCTCCCTTTATGCATTACATGAATTTTTGCATGTGGTATGATAACGAGGGCTTATGTTGTTTCAGTTAAGACTGGTGATACCTTAGTCTCACTGGTTCATTCTTTCTTATTTACCAAAGGCTTGGTATTATCAACGGTCCTTTATCTGTCGTCTTACTGATTTTCTGTCGCAGGGGGTCTCTATCCTTTCTCAACTCCCATCTCCAAGAACCACTAGATAGAAAAAAGCATTAACTGCATTAAGGATGCATGGTATTTCAGAAATTTGAATGTTTACAAATACTTGTAAGATCAACTCGTTGATTGATTAATTCATTTGTATACATTGAATTGAGAGATTTCCTGAACACTTATAAATATTTTATTTTATCAGGATGTCGACAAGAATAAGTTATGAAGGAATCCATTTATTCCATATTGCCCTGTTGACTCTCATTACTGTCTCAATTATCAATGCCAGTCTCACAAACCTAAGTACTTTTACCAGTCTGGTTTCACATGTCTTAATACCTAGAGGTTGACATCTGACCCAGCAGGTTGATAATCATTAGTTCTAAGAAGCCAAAATTCAAGGTAACCCATGTAGAATTAGGTTGAACATTGATAAGTAACAATGCACCAACTTCAAGAACCAATTCACGGCCATCTGTCACGAGACAGATGCACGACGTTATATAAGTCTTAGCTTAACATCTACTTGGTTGTCTTGGGAAGTTTCATTGAAACATTGTATAGAACGATAACCGTGAATTCGATACCGCGACCACTTCAGTCTGGCGATGAGGTCGCTACCGCGAAACAGGTGAATTCGATACCGCCCTGGATACGGTTTGGCAAACCCTGACTTACCCCGATCTCTAACCCAAACTTATTCCTGACCTTAACCTATCCCTAACATAACCCTTACCCTTACCCTAACCCTACCCTACCCTAGCCCTAGACGAGACCCTATCCCTATCCCTATCCTTACTCCTATCCCTAACCCTAACGTATCCCTGACCTTAATCTATCCCTAACCTTAACCTAACCCTAACCTATCCCTATCCCTATCCCTATCCCTATCCCTATCCCTATCCCTAACCCTAACCCTATACTAGACCGACGGACCGGCCGACCAAACCGCCACATGGGCATGCGGGCCCGGGGCCTTAGCAGTATCAAATTCACCGGTACCAAACTCGTAGCGGTAGCGAATTCACCGGTATCGAGTTCTCTATGGTGCCGAATTCACCGTAAACCGTATATAATGATACTGTCATAGGCAATTGCGAATCTGTTTTCTTGTTGAGACTTGTGCATGAAGAAATCCTATATTGCTAGAAACTGCAATTGAGCACCTCGGACAGAAACTATGTAGTTTTATTCCCAACTGAATCCCAACGTAAATGTCTGCTATTATTGCTGGTGGATACGCTCTATTATGGACTGTTGCTCTTTCCTGCACGATCAGGAATATATTCTACCTGTCTTGATACTGCCTTGAAAGAATGAATATTCCTTTCCCGCCTTTATTTAATTCTGGCTGTAACATGAGAAAACAAAGCTTAACAAACATCACTGTGGGTAGTATTCACAATAATGAAAATTAAAAGATGAAAAAGTATAGAGCTGAACTACCTAGCAAAACACTTCTGTACCAGATATAAGGCGTATCTGGTAAAAAGCTTAAATATGTGTGTCATAAAGTATCTTTACTTCTCCGCTACTGTTATACGAGATGACGTCCGATTGTTGATAAATTCGTATCTCAGCCGTCGTATATACATTATGATATGTAATATCTGTATTTTAATCTTTTTTATTTTGTTATTTACCATAATCTACTGTTAATCAACTTATCTGGGTTTTGATTTTGCTTTCAACCACGTGAAGTTACAAGCGCTATGGTGCTTGGGTTTCACCCCCCCCCCCCCCCCCCTTCCGAAACTTAAAATGTTTACTATTGGCCCATACCTTCACCTGGGCGCCTTTCTGTTATATGATTGGCCATTGATTGGGTTAAAATCCATTCTGGCATCTATCTTACGAGGTATTTGTGTTTGACCTTAGCGTACCCGGCTATGAGTATGTGGCTGAACCGCACTGGGCGCCCGATGCTCTTCTCATGCAGTTGGCCCGCCTACCAGGAGGGTTCAGGCATGAAGGTATATATCCCCACCTTCTCCATATGATATTCGCTTTTTGCACCAGAACAAGCTTGAACTACCATGCATATTTTCTGGGACCTTTGTCTGGTGACACTGCACGAGATATTCGCTTTAGCCCCTTTTTCAATCAAATACGAATAAATATTTCTCTAATTAGATATAGTTCTAGCTATCCTGAATTTCATGGATTTTTTCTTCTATTTAGATGCTCAGATTTTCAATATTTACATTATTAGAATCATTGCTATTTATTGACAAATGAAACCTTTTGAGCTTTGCTGAGTAACACTGATAATGTATCTTTCTCAAAGTAAGAAGCAATATATTGATTATGATACTATTATGTTGGATTTGATGTGATGACTAATGTTTTTGCTTGCAAGTACAATGCCCCTCACAACCCATCCGCCCCACCTCCCCCATCATTCCATCATCTGACCCTCCCACTCCTATCTACTTCGGATACATCTTAGTGTTGAAATACTTAAGTTTTATCGGTGCAGCCTGCAAATTGTCACCAATATTGGGGGCGTATTGTTATCTTCAGATTTCTCTTCGGCCGTTTGGGCCTTTTATCAGTTTTTAAACGAAGCATACTTTCTTCCGGGACTATTGATATACAGTTCAGTCGATATTGCTTCTTGTTGCTCACCTGTTGGTTTTGTTCACATTGGTTACCAGGTTTATATCAGAGTTGTTTGTTTGTTCTGTTTGTTTGGTGTTGTTGGTGTCTCAAACCACTTGACATGAGGATATCATCGGCATGCAGTGCAGAGTGATGAATTATCATAACATCTGTAGCGTAATCGTAAAACTATCATCTTCATTAAACCCTGATGCTCCATTTATATTGGCTTTTCTGATGTGCCATAATCGCGACTACTATCAATTCTAAATTTGAAAAACGCATGTAGGGGGCGGGTAGGGTTAAATTATTTGAACTTTTATCGGATCGTTGCTTCTTGACCCTTCCCCCTGTTTTTAAAACAAATTAACATAGATCGCGAATTTTGATTAAGCATATGAAAACCTCTTTGGCTGTTTTATAATATGTTGTAATATTCACTGCTCATGAATTATATCATGGGATTTTCCAATATTCTCCACGAAAAATAACCATTTATGGTAAAATATTTTATAGGTAACTGAGATATAGCATAGAACACATGCTCCAAGGAAAGATGCTATGCTAATACCTCCTTACTCTAACCTGTCACCACAGACTTATACACTTGTGTCCGTGGTATAAGCTAGCGTGTTGATGATTTTATGTGTTAGATTAGACTTGCTTAAGTCTTTGATTATGGATATGATTTAAAAAAAAAAAAAAAAAAACTTACTTTGAAACATTTGGTCTTCCTCAACGCCGTCACACTTCCTAAATATGAGTTGTAAGATTATTATGTGGTATAACTAGGTCGACTTTAAGCGGGTGTCGGAGGCTTGCAACTTGGCTCGCAATTACCAAGACATGCAGGACAGCTGGGACAGTCTCCTCGGCATCATCAACTTCTACGGACAGTACCAGGACAAGTTCGCTGGCGTGGCCGGCCCGGGCTTCTGGAACGACCCCGACATGGTAAAGAGCAGAGTAGTAGTAGTAGTAGTAATAGCAGTTCTGACCTGATTAAAGGGATGCAAGTTCGCCGACACTTGACGGAAATCAGAAATTTCTTCATCTTGGAATATTAGCATTAACAAAGTATGAAAATCATAAAATAAAACTAAATTCCAAGAAGTGACAGATAATTCTGGCAGCAGGCTCTCACCAACTGTGTATAAACCTCCAGTCACTACTTTGGCGGCAGTTAAACGCGCCAAGGGCCGTTGACACTGCCGTCAGAGTTCCGTCAAGTGCCGAAATTTTGTTTGACGGCACGGGGGGGGGGGGGGGGGGAGAGGGGGGGTACCCCCCCCCCCCCCCCCGAATACGCCCCAGTTTTTTTGTGTTTTTGTTTCCGACTTTTTCATCAGTCCCGACTTTCATCCCTGCTGATTAGCACACACACTGGCCCTGGTTTCATGTTATTCCCGGCTGTCGTCATTGTGTGCTCTCATTACTGGAGTATGTAAAACAGGTTTTAAAAGATACTTTTAAAAGAAGAGCCAGGTTATATTAGTTCTTTTGAGGAGGTGAACTTTTTTTCTGCTCAATTTATTAACTTCAGATTTTAGGGGTCTTTGTTTCTATCAGTGGTATATCTACTTATGGTCTCAGGTCGCACTATCATTGCTAATTTGATTTCTGAACAGTTTCATGAGGTTCCCTTAAGAGACCTATCCGTCTTTTCTCGGTCTTGATTGAATGGTAACCCCGTGGTGAAGTGTTTTTAGATCCGGCTCAATTATATTAGATTTTTCTCCTTATGCTCTTTGAGATTCAGTTCGATTTTTGGAAGATAGAAAAGGGAAATTTGTTTAAAGGTGTCTCGGAAAATACAGTCAGGCAATGGATCCATTACTAACCGCTTGGAGATGATGAAAAGTCGTTATTGAATTCAATGACGTTTTTTCTTTTTGTTTTTTCTTTTTAAATCAGTTTATCTAATCTGGACAAAATAAGGCAATCTGTTTGTTTTCAATTTGGTCCAGCATATTGTACTTTGCTTGAAAACGGTACATTTAGTGGCTTATATGTTATATGTTAAAACGTTCCCGTAAAATGCTTAGTATGTACCCAAGATCGGATTCGTTCCCATTCTTGACCATTTAAAGCTTAAATCTTCTGATTTGTCTACATCCATTTCAATGAGGAATAAAACCCAAGCAAACCCCCTCCCCCCGCTCCACCCCCCCCCCCCCCCCCCCCACACACACACACACACACACCTGAAAAGGTGGAAACTGCACCATTTTACATACAGGGCGGATGGCCTGTGAGTGGCACTGTTGAGCAAGCCTACCGTGTACTGCTCTAATAGTCCACATCCCGTACCTCCCCCAACATGTAGCCCAACTACAAGAGGATCGCTCAGTACTGTAACATCTGGAGAAACGGCGGCGATATCCAGGACGCGTGGTCGAGTGTGCTCGGCATCCTGGGCTTCTACGGAGCCGACAAAACCCACTTCGTGGAGGTGGCAGGCCCCGGGCACTTTAACGATCCCGACATGGTACGGTAGGGGTCGTGCGCAGACCGCTGGTCGTCCTAGACTCCAGTCACCAATTCCAATAAACGAACGAGGAACGTTTCTTTATTATGGTTTTCCATGATTTTGCTCGTTGTGTGGAGTTGTTGAATAGAATTACAGCAATAGTTTTTTTGTATTATAGAGTATATGGCAAAGACCTTATCGCATCCGATGCTACCTTAAAAAAAGTCAATATTTGTTGAAATTATCACTTTTACAGCTTTCCTGCTAGATCAATTTTAACACTTAAATTGATAAATTGGTTCGAATGCAGAGAAAATCCATAATTTATCATAATGTATCAGATTTGAGAAAGTATATTTTAAATAGTAAAAATGCATATCTGTGGTCATGCTTTCTTATCATCCCAACATACCGGTACTTTATTTCCACCATTACTTTATGAGACCATGTCAACTAGCAATTATTGTAAACGGGAAATTAAAACTTGATTATCTACATTTGCTGTTCTGATACCGTGACACGGAAAATACCTTAAATATTATTACGTTTCAGCTCATTATCGGCAACTATGGTCTGAGTTGGGATCAGCAACGCGTACAGATGGCGCTGTGGTCCATCATGGCGTCCCCTCTGATCATCTCCACAGACCTGCGCAGCATTAAACAAGATCCCAAGAATCTGCTGCTCAACAAGTACGCCATCCAGATTAACCAGGACCCTATGGGCGTGCAGGGCAGGCTCATACAGAAGGTCAGTATCAGTGTTTACCTTGTCAATACACTCTTGGATCATATTTTACAAGACGGGTGTGCCGCGTCCGGGAATCTATCTGCATATTTTTCACTTCATCAGCTTTCTAGGTTTATTCTTGCTTTCTGAGGCATTGAAAGGAAATATGGTGTTAATTAATTCAATAGTAGTTTCCAATGGATCTTCATAGGCTTGACCATATTTCTCTCATGGGTTCACCCCTGAGGACACCCAAGAGATACTGAAGCGCCACCACCATTGGTTGATTCCTCAAGACTAGCTGATGGCAGTTATCCTTAACCAGGCTCAACATAAAATCCTCCATAGCAAATACTACTAACCACATCAGTGCCAATGCATCCTGACAGCATTTACGGTACAAAGAGGATATTAATTACGCACTTGTCATGTGAGACATAGAACGTCTATTGCATGGTATTACTACACTTACTTGCGGAAGTGTGGCACAGATAAAGGGCGTATTCCATTGGGCAGGTTAGAAGGCGCCACACGGGCACTGTGTCAATACCTGTCAGGTGGATATATATATTGACTGGTTTCAGATATCACCGCTTTTATCTTAAACCAGCCTATATTGCATTTATTATCCACCTTTTCCTGACAGGTTGGGTACTCATATTAGTTCAATTAGGTATGCACTATTTTTCTTATACGCGTGGCTGTTGCTACCCGGATCATACAACATATCGGTATGCTAAAGGTATGTAGATATACGATTCCCATGTGTTTTCTATGGATACTGTATTAGGCGGATAATGAATAGAAATAGGTGTGGTTGAGCAGATCATATGCTCACGGGTGGCAGCTTACAGCCAAAACCTGCTAAAAACTGATATAATAGCTTTTGCCTGTTACCTGCTGGCGGGGTCTGTACGGTGGCCACATGGTCACTGCTGTCGAATTGGCCTCTCAATAAGCATGTTTGGAGGACGCCTGGTAGAGTTGAAATCTGGCCTATCCAATGGAACACACCCCATAGACTCAAACATACCACCATATTATCTCTGTTTGACTGTCAGCCGACTTGCATAGCTCACGAATATATAACCCCGGGTTTGCTATGGCGTTATCACACTTCCGAAACCCCTTACCATATAAATTGGACTATATACCTGAAACCATTGAATATGTTCAATCAACGTGAATCAACTTGGGGTTAGTATACACATGAACACATATCTAATTCCGATGTATCTGACCTTGTAGTGCAAAAGGGATGGGCCCCAAAAGCTGAGCTGTGTGATTACCTTTAAGCTCCCCTCACCTATATGACTATACATCGTTCCATATAAACACCCATTTGAAAAGAAGAAAAGTAAACCAAAAAAGTTAACGATTTCATCCTACGTTATGCTCTTTCTATCATTGTCTAGGTCGGTAATAACCTCCAAGTGTGGACAAGGCCCATTACCCCCAAAGGCTCCTTCGCCTTTGCGTTCCTCAACCAGGGCACAGGGGGCACACCCACCAAGGTGAGCATGAAGATCTCCGACCTGGGTATGACTAGCCCCGCCGGCTACACCGTCTTCGAGGTCTTCGAGAATATGAAGATTGGGGCCTTTAAGCCCACACAGATGTTCAACGCTACTGTCAACCCCACTGGCGTCTTCTTTGGCAAAGCCATCATCAATAGTTAATATGTCGACCTTTTTTTGTTATAGGTAACTGATGCAAAATTTGTGTTTTCGTGAGGAATTTTGTATAATCATTATTATAACAGACGCTGGGAGGCATGTGGAAACCGGCATGTGTATGGTCAACACTAGCCGACTGATGATAATGGCTGAGGGACTCCGGTATAACTACAGGCCACCTTTGGAGCATATGAGTATTTCGATGTACTGCAACCAGATGCAAACTGAACATCCTACTAATTTTATCAGCCCATGATGATATCAATGCTGATCATATTAAGTATATACATGGATAAGAACTGATATAATGGTTATCACAGAAACACTAAATCTGCTAATAAGACTCAAGTCAATAATTCTTAAGTCGATATAAGCCAGGATATCTGTAAGAAAAAGAGTAAGAAAAGCTACTTCATCTTTGGCCGGATATGCTTCATTGGACTGCATAGCAGTGCATATACTACAGATGTATTGTAATGATTGTATTCTACTAAAGTATTCCTCCTGGAATGAGTTAGAGGAAGTATGTCCCAACTGGAATCGTAGGTTTTATTCCAGATAAATACAATTATATTACGGGGACATATAATTAATACCAACTTGTCAATGAGTGCTTAGCACTCGCAGGTACAGCTCAGGGAATTGTATATTCTGTTGAGTGTTATTGTGTTAGTCTTACCCCATATCACTGCTGGAGTGCTAGTTTATTTAGAGAACAAGATACCCTTTATGTTAGGAAATAGTAGCAGGTGTAAGAAAGATACGTCCAAAAACTGCCACTCAATACATTCCGTGTTATGTAAATACAATGCAAACAAGGTGCTTTCCGTCATGATGTCGATTGCTAATCAGCAGGCAATATTTTCTCAAGTTGTTTCATATAAAATGATAAATTTATAATTATTTGTACGGAAAGATGAATTGACTAAAAATGTTCCTTTAAACAAAGAACAACGATACAATATCGTACACTGATTTGTGCAATAAAATCCTTTCACAAAATATTCTATGTTTTTATTTCTTGAGAAATAAATGAATTACGGAAGTGCTTGAAAAACTGCACGAAACGTCGTGATAACTGTTGATACTACATTTATATACCAACTGGCATTTTGTCTTAAAGTACAACTTCAATAGGAGTAACCTGTGAGGGGTTACTCTGGCCACCAGAGCTACACTACGTTAGCTCTGGTGGAATCTTATCTGGGCGACCTTGACTTTCACTCGCCTAGCTGATCTTCTCACTACCAGAGTCAGAATCTCTGTGGGAAGAGTGAATCATTCTTCGAGCAGATCTTTTGTCTTGGTAGTCTCTGTCACAACTAGTCCGTTTACAGGCCGTGCTGCATTAGGCTTACAATCATCCATAAGGGTCTAACAGAGCAAGGCTCCCATTTGCCTGTTCCCTCTGCGTGATTGCAGAAAGGAATTTCGTGATTGGCTGTTCTAATTCTAGCACCAACTCAAACCACTTGTTGCGGGCATATCAGTCAGGGCAGCTTAGCACCAGCGGAGGCAGGAATTCCAGACTCCAAATGGCAGCGCATAACAGTCTTAGTTGAGCCTGTGTGCCTTGGCCCTGGCGACAACAGACTATACTAGAGTCTATGTCACAACAGGTTATTGTGGTTGGAGATTGTAGTACTCTCAAAGCCTCTTATCTATATCATTTTCTTTTCTGTGAATTTTGATAGACCATGAAATTAGAATTTGTTATCAATTAGCTCAGTTCATAATGCTTTGTGCTAAGTATTTATAGTTTATAGTAGGTGTGGTAAAAACACAAAAACCAGACACAGAAAGATTCCTTATTCAGGTTGTTGTATTAGCAATCAAGATGACAATGATTGGTTACAGGCACAGAGTATCAACAGGATCACGACATTTCGTACTATTGATAGTATTTCATCAGGTGATTTACAGTTAAATATTCCACTTTGTCGAGCTCTCTGCCAGAAACCGATCAGACCAGACCCACCCCTAAGAGGCCTATTCCACCAAGGAGGCACAAGCCCAGGCCGGGCCCCTTGTGGTCGCCTATTGGCGACCGGCGGCAATAGCCGGCCAAAAACTCTCACCGGCGGCGATAATCTGCTTGGTGGAACAGCTCATGACAGCTCACAGGCTCCACACGGCCGGACCCTGCCGGCCACCGTGCCTCCAAAACCCCGTAGCCGGGCAGTATCGGCTGACCTGTTGGTGGCCGCCGGCCGCCGGCCTGGGACAATTCTCGTGCAATAGCCAATTTTGGAGGTGTTCCACCAAAATATAGTGATAACCACAGAGAAGGCCGGGCGGGCGGCCGGACATTATGATCACGACCTCCCCGGCAAAGCCTGGCAGGGGAAAACCAATTCATTTGATTTTAAGCCCCCGGCAGGCCGGCCGGCGTGTCAAGAGCTACGCTGAAAGTAGCACGGCCGCGGGCTCTGCCGGGACCCGCGGCGAGGGAAAGCCGACAACACTGCGCGGCCGACACCGGCGATACCCGAAGCCGCGAAAGGACATCGAAAATTCCGACACTTTTGGCAGAATTCTAGCACCATAGCGTGCCATACACATTCATAACAACAATCCTTATCTTTATTTACCTTCATTGTTTGATTTAACGTGTAAATCCGCGGTTATTTGACGTTTTCTGACCGTTCCCGTACAATTCCCGACGTGCGGCCACGCTGCTCCGCTCGATACACGACTTTCGCGGGTTCAGAGCGTCGTAGTGTATCGCCGCACGCCGCGCCGCCTATCGGATCGATAGAGAACCGCGGCCTTGTGCGTTAGTGCCGCTAATGTCCACCAGACGGCAATAGCGAACCCGCTGCGAGTGTAACGCCGCGCCGGGTCCGGCCGGCTCTACGGGCGCTCGCCGGGCGCCTTGTGTACGCCTGTTGGTCGCCTCGTGGGGCTTTGGTGGAACAGCTCCTAGAATTTAGGGGTTTAGGGGCGGCCGGACGGCCGGCCCCGGCGGCAAACGCCTGCTGGAGGGCAAAAACCCACCTGCTGAGGGACTTTTTGGTGGAATAGGCCTCTAAGTCAGAGACAGGGGTTGGTTGCCAATCTAGTAAGGGGTAAGCACTTACATTGGTGCCTCGGTCATCCACCAGGGGTTTGCCTGCCTGTTAGTAGCAACGATAACAGGAACCAGCCAAAAGCACTGGGATCTCAGATTCGTCTCTTAAGCGAACGCCTCATAGCAAAACCAAAAATAGAATTGACCACCTTTTTGCTTTTTATAGCTCACTAAGTACAGATAGAAATATGATTTCTGTTTAGGACAATGTTTTATGCCTATACAATATCTTACAGTTTAGTATTTTGACATGGATTTTTAGAAAAAAGAGACTTCAGTTTGATAAGGACTTTTTGAGTCCTAGGTCATAGTTTAAAACCTCATTTATGGACATATTTCTACCTGTAAAACTGATTCAACCAAATTATCACATGCCTTATTTCAAAGAGAATGATAAACAGTAGGTGATAGGAAGTAGAATTTTCCAAGTAGATTCTGTATTTACAGAGATATTCAAGTATTTGTTAAAAGTTAGGGGGGGGGGGGGATTTGGGATGAAATGGGCATGCTAAAACAAATGTTCACACAATATTGACTTGCACTGAGCATTGGTATTACATATATCATCTTCATAAGAGGCACTGGCAGATGTTTACTTCCTGTAAGTTTCATTATTTAGGTAAAACCTATATTTGATATGATATTCATGTATTTTTGTCTAACTCCATTATGTTCGGAGGGGGGGGGGGGAGGTGCAACATGACCGATTTTGCCGCCAATTTGAACACTTTACCACTCCAGTTTGTAGCCAAATCCCAAAGTGCAAGTTTGATGGCCACCCCAGTTAGACAGTTCTAGCCCTATAGCCTGTCATATGACATGACTACAGTTAGCATTCCATTCTTTTCAAAACAATCATGATAAACAAGGTATTATCACATCAAAAGACCACATACCTTCAATAAACAAAATGGGTGTACTATAGGCTAGGAACTATGGTGGGATCCATTTTCAAATAGTTTTCCCCAAGAAAATTTGTAGGATTGACTTGTGCTGCACATCTAATTGGTTTAAATACGACTTTGTCTGTATATAACAACCAAAAGAAAAACATTATCAAAATTAAGATATCAAAATATTGCATTATTTCCAACTAAGCCTATTTTCTGTCAATAATTTCCAATATGTCTAGAGTTACTTGTAGTGAGTCCACCTGTTAATTTGGCCTTTGAACCGTGAGTTGATTTCATTTAAATCTGATTCCATTTTACGAATTATCTCATTTTGATCATTTCCTTCCATGATAATTACCATGTCATCAGCATATAGAATTGCATGCGAATAGCTCAATACACTGATAATATCATTTATAAATAGTGTGAACGACAACGGTCCAAGAACAAATCCTTGCGGAACCCCTGACACTACAGGTCTACTCTCTGACACGTCCCCTTCCAACTTGGTTTTATGATATTTGATATTAAGATAATCCTCTAAGAGGTTCCCTTGTATACCTACATTTATAACTATTTTTAAAGATAAATAGTGATTTACGCCATAGTAATTTTTACGTATGTCTACTACTACTAATAGACTACTAATACAATTTTCCTATAGTTCAGATGCTGTAAAATATCATTTATTAATTAGAAAATAGCCTGTGATGTAGAGCGTCCTGGCAAAAAACAATTTTTTCTGATACTATAATATTCGTTATTGAATAGCTCAATAAAATGCGGTG
Organism: Alentia gelatinosa; assembly: GCA_950022655.1. Classification (NCBI taxonomy): domain Eukaryota; kingdom Metazoa; phylum Annelida; class Polychaeta; order Phyllodocida; family Polynoidae; genus Alentia; species Alentia gelatinosa. The sequence continues at coordinate 45,230,798 of OX465586.1, forward strand.
TACAATTCTTTTTCCAGAATTTGGATATAAAAAGGAACCCGTACAGAAATTGGTCTCCAATTTCCAAATACTTTTAAGTCGCCCTCTATTGGTAGCGGTGTGATTACTGCTTGTTTGACACAGTTAGGAAAATACCCCATTTCGAATATAGTATTTATCATTTGCGTTATTACATGCGGTCTGGCCAAGAATACTTTTTTTAACATATCAATTCAGACCTGTACTCTTATCATTGTCCAGGTTCAAGTATTTTTTTGTTAACTCGGCACTATTAGTAGTTAAAAAATAATTCTTGATAATCATGCGTTATCTCCCGGCACAGTATAAGTAGTCTTTTGGATTTTATCACTGAACACAGGACCATTATTCTTAAACCATACAACCCTGATATATTTTCATATCCTAGTAATGTATGGCAAATACAATATGCTATTAATATTTACATTTCCTAAAACATTAAAAATACCACTTTTTACTTTTAGGGCATAATTAGACTAATGTACCAATAAAAACAGCGGTGACTCATCTTTTTTTTTAAGCTAAATTCCTAGAGCGGCATCACTATTGGCTGTGCTGCGCTGGAGTGATGTATCGCTCTCCCAGCAGAAGTTTTGACTCGTTTCACCCAATGAGCGCTTGATGCAGGTAGCGTTCCTAGGATGGAGAGTGATTGGCGCCATCATGCGACGAGTAAGCCCGGTGGCACGAGTACCCGACGGTATCTGCCAGGGCGCTTTGGTCATGGTGCTTCCTATGGGCAACCTGCATGACACGTGGAGGTTTCTATCTAACAAAACGCACCCGCTCTCTCTATCTCTCTCATTCTCTCCGCGCGTACGCTCACCACTCACACCTTACACTCAAGAGAATAAACCGATGACACCGACAGGACGGCCAACCAATTGCCGCAGCAGATCATTCAGCCGGACAAGACAGGCCATCCAGTCCACCTGATCCACTATTGCTCATTGACAGAGACGGTCAGTCTTTTCCATAGTGTGCTCAGACCTAGATAGATCACAAGCAACACATCTCAAAGCGATCCGCTTACATCGCTTCTTGTGCTGAAGTCACTCATTCAGGTCAGGTGAGACATGATTTAATCATTTGTATAGTCTTACCACTCTCTCTTTTAAATGTTATAATATCAAGAGACGTCACGAGTTTGAGTCTGAATTCATTTATGCCACGCATTTTGTTGGCTCTGTAATTTCACGAGTCGAAGACCAGTGGCATTAAGAAGCCAACAAATTGAGTGGCATGCATAAGCTCAAACTTAAACGAGTGGCGTCTAGATTTTATCCTACCCCGTTTCCATATTTTTTCAGTATTAGAAAGTAGTGGCATAAACAACACTTTATGTCACACCCGTGACATAAACAAATCCCATGTTAAGCCTATGGCATTTTTTATTAGGGGTAGGATAATAAATACTATTGTAGGTTTATATTAGATGATGTATATGTTTCACAACAGTTACGTTTGTATGGCCATATATGATGTTTCTCTAATTGAAAATCCAGTACATTGTATTTGATATTACACCTTTAATCTTTTTTCAAGCACCACAAATGGATATGCCATATCTTTCCCTCTAGGAACGTTAATGTAATCCCCTTATACTTTAGCATACATATGTATAGCTATTCATCAGAGTCTATGGCCTACTTGCGGTTCGCATGCACTCTCTTGATCCGGCAATTCTTATGTGATGATGACATATGGGCAAGGATGTTTGTGACAACAACTTTTAATATATTTAGAATATCTATTCATATCAATCGATTGGGCTTGGGGCATAGTAGCACCCTGTCACTATACGGAGTATGGTATAACATGGCTATTATACTTAATAATGAATTAAGGTATCATCTCTATTTGAACGAACATATTTATACACAATGGATAAACCTAAAAGTTGATGAATATAAAATTCTTAAAGGCACTGGTTATTATTTTTTAAATGCCATAATACAAGGATAGTCTCATAGTTAGAATACCTTCTAACGCATATATATTGCAACGTAATAGTACTGTGAAAAGAAATATAATACTTCGATGGAAGCTAACAGATATAGCACATTTGATGCTCTGTCCAAAGAGGATATCCTACTTATCCTACCCCTAATAAAAAAAATCGTCACTGATCTAACATAGGCAGGTTTTATGTGGCGTGCCATGACATAAAGTAAAATCACGTACCTAGAGAAATAAAACAATTGACCAATCAGCGACCATGAATTATTCACCTGTGTAAAAAGTTTCGGCTGCAGAGCAGAAATTCTGACAGCTGTCAAACATGGACAGAATAGAGTCAGATTTTCCTAATATTATAAAGTCGTGGAGACGGGGTAGGATAAATAAGAAACCAAACTCTGAGTTAGACTTGTCTATGTCCATTTCACTCTGGTCAGGTCTGTTCCTTCCTCACTACGCTCAGCTAACGCTTCGTGTAGTAATACATGACCTTCCTGTTGTGGCATAAACACTGACAAGTCTAACTCTTGTTCAGTTTCTACTAAATATTCCATAGGGCTAGTTTGGATTAAGAATTCGAACATGCAGCGGTAAGTATTTGGTCTGAAGAAAAGTGTCAAGCAGGCCACTCTCATTCCCAGCAATAAATACCTTTGCCACATGCAGTGATGCAAGTGAGTAGTGCGTTTGTCAACGATAGCTCTGAAGTAAGTAACAGGTTTGGTCACATATCCAGTACAGAATTATACAAGAAGAGACATTGGGCAAAGGCACTATCCTTGGAACAGTGCCACATAGGCATATATATATATATATATATATATATATATATATATATATATATATATATATATATATATATATATATATATATATATATATATAAAGAACGACGTATATCGTGGACTATAGTCACAATTGAAGCTGTTTATCTATCACATGCATTGTTTTCTAATCCCCTTTGTGGACTCATTATTGTGATGTGATCGTTCAAGTTTACCTCTGCTTATCAGCAAGTGGTTTGCCCCTTAACCCTAGACACTGTGGGAGACCTGTCCGGTCATAGTTCTAAGTGCGAGTCTTGTACTTTCTCTGGTTGTAGTGGCACTATGACTTCATATCATATAGCCAAATGTTCTGATACCATTAGAAGATTTATATCGTATAAGAAGTTGTTCGAGATGGCACAGTCGTTACCTTCAGAATTAATTTTGAAAAGAGGACTGATTTGTTCCCAATGATTGCTTTAATTATTCGTCAAGTGAGATACAATCGTCTGTTTTTAAGAATCTCTTCATAATCCACATCAATCATAGTCTGTCACTTTTAAATTGACTGGGATGTATTCGAATTAACATCTCAGTCTACTGATTGGATGATTTCGATTCATTCTATTCGAGTATCTCACAATAAAGACAATGCTTGCACAAGGAAGCACTATAACTATTTCGTATTATAGGCAGGAGAGAGAAACATATCGTATATGAATAACAACTACACATCCACTGGGACTTAAACATCGTGGCTACATTGTTACACTGTTAATATTATTCACGGAGTCGCTGAGTATCAGTATACATCCCAGAATTTAAACATTTCAGGTGGCCACATTTGTTCTCAGATCACCTTGACATAATCCGTAAATTCATAAATTCAATTTACTGAACATATATCAAAAATGTACATAAAAACAACCTCTCATAGGCAGGATTCTATATCTGTGCCTCGGACACCTTAAAACCGGAAACCCGCAAAATCGCAAACTTGAATAACTTCAATTTTTTTTTCAAAATAAACAAGCTTTGTTTAGATTATTTCTCATTAGTTAGCCATAGAAATCGGAGTAATTGCATAGATAACCCTTTCCTCTGTGATACTATATTATTTGATTGATCAGTGGATGTTAATTTACAAGTACATCTGTGAAAATGTTTATGGCGTTCCAGCTGAGCAAATCTGATATTTGAAGATCTCATTAGTCAACTCAATGGACTCGATCGTTATGGATACTTAAATAGTGACAACATTACTAAAAAATATCATATAGACGATGAAAAATAAAGGTGACTGATTAATCTACCAATGTATAGTGGAGATACACTATGAACTTTGCATAAACCAAAGACTATTTTCAAAGCAGAGGCTTGAGACAAAGTCTGTATAATCAGCTTAATCCTTAATAAAAGACCGTTAATTTTTTTGTCCTTTCTGATCACTATTTCTAAGTCAAACCGGTTACACACCGATACCCTTGTATGATAAATAAATAACACCAAAAAAAAGAAGAAAAAAAAGAGCTGTATCAGTCAGGGCGGGGACGAGGGGACGTGCAGATTATCGTCTGAATTCATATTCGATTGTTTGATCACGAGGAATGGAACGTTGTTTTCTTTAATTGATAGAATAATAGGCCTAATGTTAAATATGATAATTATATTATATTCTCTACGAATTTAATATCTAATGGTCCATCATTTCTTGATGTTATCATAAATATCATAGATAATGTTCGCTGCGAGATTTTTATGGAATAACACTGAAATATCTAGGTGAATGAACGTCATTAATTTTGTAACTAAATAGATATATGCCTCAAGGCATTATGGATCCAATATAGGCTGGGGAATACCTTGAAGCGTTATCTGGTGTATACTGAGCAATGCCTCAATGTAGTATCTGCCCTGAATGGGTTAGGTCCTATGCATTCATGTCCTTGTATAAATTATTAGATTTCCTGTACATTATAGCCTCAAGGCAGAATTCATTAAGTTTCATCAGGGAGCAACCATATTGTTGATGGTGAGATTTATCATGTTAGTGCATACAGAAGTCCACATGAATAAATTTTATCCGGTCCAGGAGATACCAGTTACAACTGTAGCGTCGCAGAAGGAAAATAAACTCAAGCTGTTTCGGATTTCAAAATACATGTAAACATTATCTATTGCCACCTGCTTATTAAAAGGTACTCATACCAGAGAACAGTATCTCAGAAAAGAGACACCAATCTCCAGAATCCGTAATCACAACGCTGGTGCTGATCTGAATAGAAACTAGGCTTCGGTACTCATTAGCATTGCGGGGTATCAAGTAACATCACACAAGCTCTCTTTACACAAGGACGGAGACAGGCTACAATTAGACGGTCTAGCATGGCTGCACTGACGGCCAACAGATGCCACTACCGACCCCAAGCAGGGCCCACAGGCTCTCTGGGGACATGCAAGTAGCATAACGAGAGAGGGGTTTGGCGATGGCGACTCCACCACCCACCCACCCGTCACCGCCCACCCACCGGCGCCGACACCGGTCACCCAACCAGCAGTCCGCCCTGCAGGCAATGGGAGGAGACAGCAGTGGCAGCACCATTGCCACCACCACTGGCACCGCCGCCAACACCATTAGCCGCCCACTCAGGGCCCCATCGGGTTTGCGTCTCCCGACATCGCTGCGAGGTACGTTGAAGGGCATACAAAGGGCGTGGAGACGTTTCCCTCAACACTGAGCTGCTCGCCCCGGGTTCACAACAAGAACGCCATCTCGAACGCACGGAGATATACCAGTTCTGTCCGGATCCGGACGGGGCAAACGCCTTCGTCCCGTGCATGTTGCAGGACCCCTTCTGTCATTGTGAGGACAGAGTAAAGCCCAAACGTAAGCATCATCGTACGATACGCTTAAAGGCAAGGCACTCAACAACGCTTATCCTACATACCAGGATTAACTCACCCATCATGTTGCCCTATTGGGATTACCACTACCCTTACGCAAAGTAAAACGGAGCCTTTTCTATAGGTTTAATACCCGCAGCTATATAAGGTCCTCAACATGAGTCTGGTAGGTAATCACAAGATTTTGTGGAGCATCCACTGGTACTAGTGTCTCAGTAGTGTAGGTATACTGGTATTTCATTCTATACCAATGTGATGTACCTCACGCTAGAATGATAGATGGTATAAGTGTTAAAGTCGATGTATATGTGTATCAGTGTGTGGTGTATACAGTGTATTTGTTTTGTAAATATCATACACCCTTCATATATTATCTTTCAAAAATTGCCAAAAAGAAAAACAAGGTGGTCATTTGTAAGCCATTACCATGGTAGTTCCACAAATGTATAACGTTTCTGTGGAGATGGCATCAATTCTATCCAGATACGTGTTTAACGTTTACTGTTAAAGCTATCACAGAACCGGGTCGTTGACAACGCAAGAGCCAACGGCAGGAGTCAACTCGATACCGGAAACTAAGCAATTAACCCTTTGCTAACTAACTCAAAAGACAAGTTCCTAGGTTTATGATATGTATATCTAACATACTTATATTTTCATCCGTCATCATATATACATCTTTTAATAATACATTTCACAATCTAAGTAAACGATTCGAAACTAGTGCCGATGCTCTTAATCTCATGGAGTTCAATACACCATACAACTACAGTACAGGTAGGAGTAAGGATAAGGCCACCTACTACGATATGGCACCGATATGGTCTACGATGCACCTCCCGATAAAAAATCAAAATCGCGTCGGAACGTTACCTGATATCGGGGCAGTTGACCAAGTTTCTGCGATTAGACACCGAAAAAATCCCCATACAACGCATGGTGGATTGGCTTGTCTAGACATATGTCTACGATTTTGCACTTTCCCGATATGGCACCGATTTTGACATTTTGTATCGGTGCCATATCGGGAGGTCTACGATTCTATCGTAGTAGGTGGACGCCGGGCCTAAGGATTCTTTCTAACTATGTCTAGTGAAAACCGTAGTGTCCATTGTCCTTGTATTAAAGATAATATTACAGTTCTATATAATCTCTCATGTAACTAGATCTCGTTAGAATTTACATATTTGTAAACTCACCACAATGCCTCTCATTATCTAGTTGCCTTTTTGATGTAGCAAATGGTTGAACAATCAAATATGTCTGACTATAATTAACTGTACTAGACGTACTAATTGACAACCCTCAATGTATTCAAGCATTCAGAGTTATTTGAGTAATCAGTGGGAGACGTGTAAATAGTAATGTGATGGCGGTGCTCGTAGATCACGAATCAGCCATCAGTTCCTGTCATGGCGGATAAAGCGCCAGTAACCAGCATTAACCCAGGATTAAGTGGACCCACATCCACCAGGCTAATCTCATAGCTGGTTCCAGTAGGGCTTACGTTATGCTCTATATTAGAATGACATTACTGGGCCTAGGTCGAGACCACTGTTTTTTTTTATATTTCCAGACAGTTGTGCAAATACAGGTGTTGCCGTTCAACGCCGCCTAACGGCCCACTGTCTAGTTACGCGGCCGCTCGGACAAACACTGCCTGGTCCGGCCATATGTGTATAGGAAACACAGCAATCACACCTAAAGTGTGAATGGTGGGTGTGATTACAGGAGTGTTGTTTTTTGACAGATTAAATTGTTGGAGCAAACTAGGGTATTGTATCATCGGGTCTGAGCTGTCTAAACTTTATAGTTGATAATCATCTTGGTTTTAACTTGGAAAAAGATCTGCCAGTGTATTGGTGTGTATGCAGTTTTGGTGTCCCTGTGTTATCTAAGGTATATCTAAAGTATCATTGAGGTGATATGCATGTATGTATGATACATCAAATTGTAGCTGGAATACCATAGAATACGATGAAATCATTGTTATTTCCCTGAAAATGAGATACATGGGTCTTATGAACGTATTACGCTCATATACTGAGTGATCCAATGCTAAAGAATACGTTGCCAGGGATATGTTTGGCTTCAGACATGGCGTAGCTAAGCAGATAACGTGCGACACCAGCCAGTGGAAAAAGGCCTATTAGCATTACCTCCGACACTGCCGACTGTGTAATGTTGTGATGGACACTTAATATTGTGAAATTAATCACAGATGGCCCAAATATTCCCACTATCTCTCCTTCCAGAGCACACACACAATAACATATACCTTTGGCCCCTATTGTCGTGTTCATTCTTTGTACACTTATCAATATTCCCCGTAGTATAAACAGAGAGAGACTCACTATCATAGCACGATTAGGAGGCTACATGAATGGCATGTAAGCCTGATATTATCTTCATACCGGTACACCTTCCTCAATCTTATTTTGTACAGACATAGGCCTACTGAGAGTAAAATACCAAAATGAATTACATACGGAGCAGTATCTTGGTTTTTTTATAATATCCATCCTTTGTGTTATATATAGATAAATACTTTATTGGTGATAAAATGTCGTGCCTGTAGACTCATATAGGGCTATTGTCGGGTGATACATAAAACTATTACGATTTACTCAAGCCAAAATAATGAATATTGATTTCTAAAAATCCTTGAATATCATAAGTATTCCTGAAAGTCATGTTGGTCGATCATCATGGCATTATCAAAATACATGGGTTTTGTTTAAAATGAATATGATTAAATGTAGTATGAAAGTGTTTACATGTACCTTGTATATAGTAAATAACACAAATGTCTAGATGCGACGTAATGTTTTCCCGAAGTTTAAACCTTTGCATGTATATTGTCAAGGCTGTCAGAGTACAATTTGCTTTCAGAGTAAAGTGTGGATTATGCTATATGACAATAGATATTCATTAAGAATGTTCTTATATAGGCCATAGATATCCATGTAATCATATGCGTGGTGACAGGATGAGCATAGTATTTACGAACGTATGGACAAGTATACATGTGAGGAAAGGGGCACATCCCTCATATCATTCTCTGGGTTGCTGATTTCTATGTTCGTTTATCAACGTTACATAACTAATTCATCTTAATCTCCCAGCATGTGGTACATACAATGAATATTTTCGCCATTTATCTCATTGGGCTTCTGTCCATGTCCAGATATCCCACGATTAAACCGGCTCCCAAGCCCATCTCCACTATATGAGAGTTGAGCCAGTGTTGTTCTGCACGGCCATTCAATAACACAGGTAGTGTGCATCTTTTCCAACCGCATTACATGTATGTGTTTATATTTACAGCACATTGCATATTATATGATTTCATAAACATAATTGTTTGCTGACCCAGAAAACTAACCTACTGATACAAACTGATTCCATTTTGATATGCTGATATGAGACTAACAGTTCCGGGAATGCTTTTCGCAACACCCACAGATATGCGTAGGATAATTTGTTGCGTAAAATATTGTATATTTACTGGACGTTTTGATGGGTTTATAATAGAATGGAAATTGCTGTTATTGTTTTATACTCTAATCCTACCAGTACACATATACTATACAGAGAAATGACACAGAAGGATTTTTTGAATCTCTCCTTTTACAATGATCTTCCAGTAAAGATATTCATCACACATACATATATGTATGTACATACATTCACACACATGGATATATACAGTCACACACATGGATATACATGTATATTTTAAAAATTCAGACATACATGTAGACATATACACATTTTTATTATCCAACTAATACAAAGGGTCCATATAAAATACATGGGGATCGTGTATCTACATACCCGGAGCATACGGATATGTTATATGCTTCGGGTTGCGATAAAGGACGCATACGGAAAAATAGTGAAAGATAATGCGAACCTTAAAAGAACTGAGATTAGAACGCCACCTTTCGAGGAAAAGGTTGATGATACATACAATATAGACTAGTATCAGATAAAAGCAGTCGTATGCTCCTCGGAGTAGATTCTATGCAATCTCCTCGCATGCGCTCGGATAATACTACACGTCAACTTCTCGAAGCATACGACCGCTTGTATCTGAAACCAAGCGATATTGTGTATCTACGTATATAGAAACATGCATGTATCTATACATCCATGCATAAATTACACGGCCAGGTCGGTTATAGCACACATATATAAATAATGGGAAAAAATCAATAAATCTCTTAAGTTGTTGATTGCGCTAGAAATACATATTACTAGTTCATAACTACAACCCACCCACATACTAAAAAGATTTAAATCATAAGGAGAAGAAAATAGTGTTCTAGATCACATACGGAAAGTTACTTGAAACTGTTGTCCTTATTTACCATATTGTGTGCACAGATCTTTCATTTGGAATTAATTAAGACATATACTATATTTACAAGGGGTAATACTGATATTGTCATATATAAAAGGCATTAAATGAGACTTCGATTTGCCATTGTTCTCTAAATAAGCGGTTGATGGATGGGTCCTTCGTCCGATATTGACAATTGCTAATCTTCAGAGGGATAGGATGTAAAGGATATGCAGTGTCAGGGACCTGGTCAAAAATAGATCGCTAACTAATCTTGGCAAAGGTGAGTGATGTCCGTCTGCCAACATCATAAAAACACACCTAGGAGCATAACCAGATAGGCACCAATGTCTGGTGCAGAGATAGAGTGATTTTTTAACACAGTAGAAGCTGGTATGTAATACATTGAAGGAGAGCTAATGGCCGTGTAAATTAAATGTACATTTTTGAGACAAGAAAGTTCCTAGATCTTAGATTTCATATTCGGGATCATATTTATATTTTCATTTTGAAAATAATATCACTAGGAAAAGAATGTGGGTTTTCACCCAACATTTGTTAAGAAAGAGAAGGCAAATTACACCGTTAGCGATCTGGTGAGGGTGGATGAAATTAGAACCTCAGATGTACAGGCAAGGGTCACCCATCACAAGAAAGGATCCCACAGACCATAAATGATCAAATTGAAGTCACAAACGTCTAATATACTTTGGAGAAGATTAAGGAGATAAAGCCCTTTTTCCTAAGCTAGCTTGATTTATAATACATGTAATTACAACAATGGGAGGTAAAATATAAAAGAAAGAACCAGTAATTCTTCCCCAAAAAAATTTGTCCGTGTAAGCCAATTGCTCACCGATCATTTAAAGCGTTTAAAATCGTCAGCCAGATTTTCAGTCAGTCGGTGGTATCAAAATTCGTATCGACCGGAAATCGGTCCGTGTGTGTTTTGCTTGTCTCCATTTACTGATAATTTCTTGGAAGTCCCATTTTTCTGATATTGGTTCCTGGTCCATTTATTGGTGGAAAAAAAACGGAAAATAGAAACGCCGTTATGTACCTAGACTATCCATTGGACGCGCATTCACCCTTAACAATCTGACCTCTGCGCATTGCTTGTTCACAGGTCTGCTAAGGTTAAATGGCGACCCTTTTCATACCATGTACTTCCCCCTCTTTTACAGTTCGAACAGAAGAAACGTGCCAAGATGGGGTACGAGGACCTAGGCCTCCTGCACGACATGTTCTCGCGCCAGGCGCGGCTCACTCCGGACCGAGTGGCTGTCGTCGGCGGCGACGGGCGGCGGCTGACCTTCACGGAACTCGACAAGGTCACGGACATCGTCGCCACCAATCTGCGTATTCGCGGGGTGCTGCCGGACACTATTGTCGGCATCTACATGGAGAAGTGCCTGGAGTATGTTATCGCTTACATCGCTATCCTAAAAGCCGGTGAGTGGGTAATATTCTCAAGCACGTGGTTCATCGTAAATCCTGCATTGATTTTCTGTTCCGGAACAAATAGATTACAGATAACACCAAGTATATTTGTATATTTCTATATTACACTTAAACCTCGGTGTATAATACTTCATCATGCTATGAATGTTTCTTTCGTATATCTTCATAACTCGATTTCTGTCGAATTTCTTTTACAGGAGGTGCCTATATGCCCATGGATGTCTCCTACCCAATTCCATTACTTGAGGATATATTTGCTGACGCTCAACCAGTGGCTGTGCTGACAGAGGAGAGTCTCATGCAGTATATTCCAGGTCAGAACCAGACAATTACAACATCACGATTGAAAGTGCCGGTTGTATCGGAGAATATTGATGGTTGCATTCCAGCGATGATCTCCATTCATGAAGCAATTGGAAATATCAAAAAATCAATTTGAATCATTATTTACCAACTTTAAGTGAGTTCTTTGGGGAAAAGAAGTCGCATCAGTTCCGATATATAAATTTTGATATTAAGCCGTTTACGTACTGAATCAATGATAAATCTGATACATACAACATTAAGGGGACCAGCATATAGAGGTATAGATTCAACGACGATGTTTATGATATCTTAAATAAGGATAAATTCCCAACTGTAGTATAATGCTAAAACTCTTGTCCTTTAATATCAATTTATATTTCCCCCGTATCAGTCCTTGATATGGGCATATCATATTTTGTCTTTTATTAGTCCAAGCAACTACGTTATTAATAGCCAGAAATGATATCATGTATAACACGAGAAATCTAAACGTTCTTACAATTAAGACACCAGACGAATTGATCTAGGTAGATCTATGATCATAAACCGTGAAAGAACAGGTCAGTAGCTGGTTTATCTATAAGCCTTTTGATGTCTAGTAATGAGGAGTCCCTCTATGAAGTGGATGAGCAATCTTTCAAAGCGATTATCTTATGATTGGAACCTGTAATGGCTTCCCGCCATCATAGGCCAGTTTCTCCTGCAAAGTATTCCAGTGGGAGAAGGACAAAGGTTTGCAGCTTACCTCACACACTGTGTTCTTTGCTATCTCTAATCCTTGTTTATCGGGCCAACCCTTACCATTCGTAAGAGTTCCGGGAACACAGAATGTTAGTTTCATAGCTCTACTGCAGGTCCATATGCAATAGTAGATTCCCCTTGCAAATTATTTTAGGTATTGGGCTTACTTGTGGTATGGGGTCTCTGTAGACTTGCTCAAGTCTTTGATTATGAACATTCATTAAATGATTAATCAAAATCAGACTGAAGTTCATTGTAGTATGTATCCTTCTCTGACTAGCCCATGTATCCCAGTGAGGAGGGTAGCCATAGGATACAGGGACTGGAGCAAGTCTAGGGCCTCTGCTAAGAGAGTGCCAGTAAGTTCATTCAATGTCGTGTATTGCTGACCTAGAAAGTGAACCCATCTAATTACCCATTGCTGCCGTGGCTGCTCTGTAGAAGGCTACGCATTCCACAGCCTCCTCTTACATGTTGATACTGCGCTCTTCCATTACAATTGGAAAGAACTCTTAATCTATATATGATCTGACTCGAATAATGGACAATGGTTAACCGCAATCCGAATACACAATGTAGGGCTTTCTACTGCGCAATTCCTTGTTCTGAAGTAAAGCGTTGGGTATCTTATCAAATATGTCAAAGAATGAAAGAGCCCTTGCTATAACATCATACAGATTAGGGCATGGAGTGGAAGGGCGGTGGTGTGTCCTAGACTGATATCTCTCCACCGGAACAGCTCACAACGCTTCACTGCAGTATTGATTAGGGAGGCACCACCAGCTGGCGCTGGCTTCCACATGCGTGAATTGAGGGCTGACAGTGGAGGGGGCGGGTCGTCATGGTGACGCGCCCCTTTATGGTAACCATGGTAATAACTCAAGACGGACCTCTCGTGAAAATGTCTACTGTAAATAATGTTGGATCTTCCGGCAGGGGAAATAAATCGGTAGATTCTATGGGAACGAAAATAGAAGTAGATATCAGATGTAATGGGCCTTTGCTCGTGATGCCAAAGATGATGACAGTAGGGACATTGATGGATATCTGTATTGAACATGCTGCTGTCGGCACGTTTCATTCGTGCAAAATCAAGAATGTCTTACCCGAGCAGAGTTAAACGATTCATGCCAATAGCATATGAAAGGGTTATGTGTACGTATCCCAAATATGACCCTATAGACCTTAGTAATTTGGGTGTACAGTTCCCATGAATTTATCTTGAAATACATGTACATTGTATGTGTGCTATTCAGAGAGAACACACTACTCGTGTGCATATTTACTGATACATAAAAAAAAGAATACAAAATCCATGCATACTTTCGGGAATATTCTTGTACGTTTACCTAACAGTACCACTACCAATGACGATACAGTGTGATGGAAAAGCTTTGTCTTTATATGATCTAAGAGCTGGGTTACATGTAGGCTTACACAGGACGCCGTGGGAGAATTTGAAACCAGTATTAACCCTTTCTGGTCACATCCTGCCTTCCAGCGTAGATACCCTGGGCCGGCCACTCCCCAAAATCCATTTGCCGATCCGGCTTGTGACTTCCGGTTCAAAATACCCTCCAAATTATACACCTGACAATGGACTAGTCTACTATTTTGCTGGTGACAAAAAGTTCTGTCAGAGCCTAAAATTGTGAAAAACTATACTAATCGACTTTCTCCTGGGCACTCTGTATATGTAATAGTCGAAATGTGATTATTTACATTATCCAGACATAATTTAAACATGTCAACTAGAAGAAAATTGCTTGTTTCGACGATTTGTTGACGTTGAATTTGTCGCCTAAACTGACATCATCACATACTAATTTGACTTGAAACTGTACACAAATTCAGGCGTCTGAGAAGAACTTTTACAACCATACACATTAAATACTATAGGAAATAGACATCCGAATCCGCCCATAGGCTTTGCATTACAGTAAAACCATGTGTAAGCGATCACCCTCCGTTCCGGGTCAAAGTGTCTGCTTACGCGGGGTGCCCGCTCACGCAGGGTTTTCAAGTTTCAAGTTACACGGGGTTAAAATAAACATCAAATAGAGGGGGAAATTTGTTTTCCGACCAAAAGTGTCCGCTTACGCGGGGTGTCCGTTAGGCGGGGTTCTACTGTACATATATTCAAATTTTGTAAAGGGAAATGTCTGAGAAGAACTTTCACAACCATAAACATTAAGTATCATCAAAAATAGACGTCCGAATCTGCACATAGGCTTTGCAGTACATAGATAATTCAACAAAATGTAGGTCCCCATGCCTCGGATGGTGAAAATAGCGACAACTTCTTCCAGGCCGGATCAGAGAATATAGACTTGCTCAAGTCTTTGATTATGAACATAAATCCAATGAATAAAATAAATTACAATGTGTAAGGTTCCTCTGACTGGCTCAGGAATCAAACCTGTGTCAGCCAGGCCATGGGGAGAGTATGTGGAGGGGTAAGGAGGGCGTGCGGTGGCGGTAGGCAGCAGTAGGAGTAGGACACAGGGACGGAGGCTAGTCTACAGAGAATACTGCACTACCCGTAAAGGCAACAAAGCTCTTAACACACTCTGAAGTATACCCTAGCCGAACGTGAATCATTAAAATCGGCTGAATATATCATATATATCCTTGATATTGTTGATGTGAAAATGACAAGCAAATCGATGTATTGTTTTTAATGACACGGAAATGCTTATCTGCACTACTTTATCCTACCCTTAATATAAAATCCCATAGGCTTAGCATTGAGATTCCGTATGCCACGCTGACTGACATACGGACGTTTGTATGCTACTAGGGGCATACGGAATTTTGATGATTTTCATTCATGATTTTGATATTAAAATATTGTTAAGAGGGGTAATATCACTACGCCAAACTCCAGTCGTGGCATACGGGAGCCAAGATTAAAACTCATCCGGTTTTACGATAATACCTTGTCCTGAATGACGGCTGCCATTCAAATGACCAGTCACATGATCAGAGCGTGTATTCACGTGATGCAGTCACGTGACCCCGAACACTGTTCACGTGACTAGGAGCCTCGACGCTCTCGCCTCAGCAGACTATCAATCACCAGTAGTGGGAGTCTAGGGCGCGCCTTCCGGGAATGTCAGACCAGCTTGGGTAGTAATTGAGCGGCTCGGACATGCGCACTGAGCAGCTCAGCGAAGGCTGTCAGCGCAAGGCCAAATGTACTGCTCGCTTACCTGAATAGCGCTCCCATTTACTGAGAATGTGGTATTCAGATTCAATCTTATAGAGGGGCTCACGTATATCAATTTTGATATTCGGATGAAGAGAGGAGGAAAATGTAAGGATATCTGAACCATATCCATTTTCGCCACACCTTGCAAAAGAATAATGTATTTAAGGTGTTGTTATATATACCATAGTCAATATATATATATATAGACACTTAAATGTATAGGTTACTATAAATTTATATTTCCGTTATTCGCCAAACCAAAGGAACCGTCTATTTTAAGCTAGGAATCTTTATTGAGATATAAAATGTGTAAATTGTAAATAAATATGAATACATGTATGTATATGATACACTCGCTGTGCCGTGTTATATTTTGGTCTAGACTGTGAAAGTCCATAATGACTTTATATCGACATGTATATGTAAAAAACGAGGGCTATGCAGCATGTGTATGCCAAACATACCTTGGGAAGTAGCTGATCGATAAGATATTCAGGAAAAATACCTAGGCAATGCCATGTTTCACTTCTTCAGAATTTCACCTTTCTAATGTACGATAGATCTTACACAAACCTCTTAGATATTTTCAAGACGCGTACGTGATTACATAGTAGTAATTGGCATTGGCATTCCATAAAAGCAATTAAATGTAGATCGAACAGAATTTGAAATGATAATAATACTAGAAAGGCATTATTCACCCATTTCTACTATGGTCATTCCTGCGGAGGATGTATCGTTGCCTCTCCCTTAACGATAGAAGCATCCCAATTGAGACGTCATTTATAGCATGCACTATTACAGTTCTAGGTATTTCATGGGAACTAGGGAAGTATTGCTGTTTCTAGTATTCTTTAGTCTTCTGCACTGTGTCATGGCCTTCTCTCATCGGGTTTATTTCTTTGTTTTTCAGGTGACGTGAAAAATGTGATTAAGTGTACTGAAGGGTGGATAGAGCGGCTTCAGGAGGAGAACGCGGGTCATGCTTCCCTACCTCCTCCACCAGAACTCTCACTGGAGAACCTCGCATTCACTGTCTACTCATCCGGGACGACAGGAAAGCCCAAAGGTGGGTGCGCAGTATCTTATAGCCGCACGTATTAGAAATACGGATATATGCGGTATATTGTCCGACATGTGCGCTCCTTGTTACAAGACGAGAAACGTGCACTTATAAATGCGCTATGCAACTTCCAGCCAAGGCTCTATTACCCTTCCCCCTCCTTAAAAATTGATATTGCATTTTATCTATCAATATGAATGTACATCTGATAATGCTTTTAAAATCAGTATTAAATGACGTTCAATTGTCTTCAGCAGGTTGAACACACTGTAGGGTTGATCGATAGATTAATCTCTGTTTTTATGTCTTTATATATATCCTTGTATGTCATTTTCTACACACTATCATTTGCCCAACTGCTATTGATATTCATATCATATAATAGGGTATTGATGATAAATTCTTTTGAAATAATCCCTGCTTACTCAATGGTAACAGGGATCCAGATGAAGCATCGCGGTGTGGTGTTCTCTTACCACTGGCGTCATGAGAAGTACCCATACAGAGCGGACGATCGTGAGGCCTGCAACGTCTTCTTCGTGTGGGAAATGCTTAGACCAATACTGCAAGGTACTCCACCACACCAAACTATACTTATCTCACGTGCAAATTAGATTCAATTAGTCTGGCATCACCTTTTATTTCAGTATATTCATGTGAAATATAAAATATCGTTACTCAGCTTACTTGGACACGCATCTTTTTGAGTAGATAACAGCTCCAAGTAGAACGTCATCCTATTTTTCCTTTCTATATCGTTGGTAATAGATGATATCGTTGGTAATAGATGAACCTAATGGCGCACTACAAATGTATAATTTATCTTAACCTGGAATAAATGTCCATAGGCTTAACGTTAGTAACTCGTTCTCAATAGGCTTGCGAGTACCGTAACTCATTCTCAACTGGTGCTCGCCATCTCGTTTAGAATGCTTTAGAATATTCACTTGGCTATCGCCTCGTTCATATTACTGAGCACTCCAAACTCGATGGTGAACGGGGACACAGACCAAACACTCATCAAGTTCTTTATTAGTATTGCCTGGTTTTCCCTAGGTGTACCCATGTACATAATCCCGGACAACGTTATCTACGACCCAACTCTTCTGTGCAAGTTCCTGGCCCAGAATGCCATCACGCGAGTTCTCTTCACTCCCTCTCTGCTGGAGGCAGTGCTCGACATGGACACAGCCGCCGTAGAACAGAGCATGAAGACCATGAGGTATATTGGGTTTATGACGTAATGGACATGTATAGAGTTATTGAAGTTGATTGTGTCTATACATGCATGTATGTGCGAAGTCAGGAAAAGGAGAAATTAACCCCTCCCCACCTGAGAAATTTGCAATAAAACGTTTCAAAATAAACATCTCACCAAGAAATGTTACAAATATAAATATAAGCCTTAGATATCACTCACGGGGTAAGACAATCACAAGAAACCAGTAATTATGAGGAGGATAAGGCTTTATTTGAAAAAGGTATATCGAAGGCGAGGATTATAAGTGTTATACATGATCTTGTTAGGTTTGAGAGTATTCATCAAGTGATATAGGGCGCCGCATAGTGATCTAGTGTATCCTAGTTTTGTATCATAATGGACAAATGTGTTAAAGGTGTACCTCTTTTGTGCAATTTGATTCAAAATTATTTAGCACCCCACCAAAGCAATATCTTATAAATATTCACCTATATATTTTCTTCATACTGGAATATGGACATTCTCTACTGGATTCAATTTTGACAGGGAGATAATATTTTGTGGCGAGGTGGTTACGGTGGCTCTGTTGGAGCGGTGCATCAAGGCTTTTCCCCAGGTCCAGATTCTCAACCTGTACAGCATCTCCGAGGCTCACGACATCGCCTGTGCTGACCTTTCCGCCTGGTACCAACTAGAGAAGGTAACTCTTCTCATATTGTCTCTATAGTTCCTCAATCCAGCTTGATTAATAGAATGCAGACTTAGAGATAGACTGGCGAAGGGTGTACGGAGTAACTGTTAAGCAGAGATACATGTACATTCATTCTTCTTTTGTAAATGCCATAAGCTCGAAGTAGTGTTCAGTCCCCTCAGACCTGAGAGATCACAAGCAATTGGCTACCGAAATTGAGAAAATTACGAGTTGGTAATTATAAGCTATATTTTACTTAAACATGAAATCGTGTATGTATATTACACGTAAACCTAATAATTGCTTGTTATAGGACAACCTCCAGAACCGGAAGTTCTGTCCAGTTGGTAAACTGCTACCAGGGGTCGCTGTGGTCATCATGAACGACGAGTTACAGCCTCAGCCTGTAGGTGTCGCCGGGGAGGTGAGCATTTGAGTTGTATTTTTTTTTGCATGGCGACGGCTGCACACCTTTGCTTTGTGATTGTTGTCCCCAATTGATCTCTTACTGGTTCTCAAATCTATATATCCACTGAAGGACTAGCGGGTAACATCTAAATGGTTCATGCGTACGGTTTCCGTTGGAGACCCGTGTGCATTGTTCCAGGAAAATTGGGAAAATACAACGACTACCTAGGTACAAAGGATGGTCTTTTGTTCATAAAATGATATTCAACAGTTCAGTGTTAACTTCCCTTTTAGATACTTCCCCTCTCGGTAGTTCTTGTGTTTCAGGATGCAGCTTGTCCCATATTTGTGTGCCTATAAACAGTGATGATTTCAGATATTTATTACCATTTTTCTTTACTTTAACCTTTGTTTTCTTCTGAGTTTTGAGTGATGTGGTATTCACGTATAATACAATTATCTTCGTTTCCAGTCCACCATTTCATCATTGAAAGTACATGTGAGGCTCACTGGTAGTCCAGAGTTCCGATCATACACCTGCTATATAAATCATTTTGGCTAATATCCGTTGCTTTTCGCACTCCACTAACATTTATTTTGTTGTTGCTGATTTAACAAATAATGTAGAAAGTCTGCATATTCAACCACCGGTAGTAACATATGTTTAACTAGCTTAAGCGCTGCATTTTCCTTATTCTGTTAGTCTGAAAAGTTTTAAGTTGAATTCTCGTACTAATTTATCTCATTGTAGATTAAATTTCATATCATTGTCGATCAGTACTCTCAAATATATATAATGCTCTACTGCTTTTAATTTGTGATTATCCATTTTGATACACGACTTTTTGTCAATGTTTCTTTTGTTACTTATACACATAACCTTTGATTTTTTTTATAATTAACCATTGATCCATTCACATCTATCCATCTATTAGTATTACATAGGCCTTCTTCGAATTTAACTTGCCGGATCTGTTGATCTTTCGCGTTTAATAGGATAACTAAATCATTCGCGTATAAAATCGGTTGTAAATTCGTTATATGTTTTAAAATATCATTTAAAACAATAAATAATAATGGGCGTAATACCAAGCCTTGAGGTACTACAGACGATACTTTCATTCTATTAGATAACTGTCCATTCACTTTCGTTTGCTGAGTTCTATTACGTATATAAGGTATGTTTTAATTAGCATAATACAATTTTCCCAAAAACCCAATATCTGTAACATATTAATCAATATTAGATTAGTAACACTATCAAATGCTTTACGTAAATCAATAAAACGTTAAACTGTAGTATCTTTATTACCTAAATTCACTAAAATCTCCTTTGTTGATAAAAAGATTGCTTGAGCTGTACTCTTATTTAGCAAAAAAAAACCGAACTGTTCTTTCTCAATTTTGTGACGATATTGTGAATAATCTAAAATATTGGAATGTAAAAATTTCTCAATCATTTGAGATGCAGAGAAACTGTCAGGTGCTTTAGTCAATAGTCAAGAGAACAAGCTTGGGGATGGGACAGGTGGTGTTGGGAACAGGTAAGAGGCGAGAGATTGGTCTGTTTAATACACATTATAACCATCTAGAGCCATAATCCTAATAACTATATTACTTTATCAATGTGGGACCTTTTCGTGTGCATTGGGCAGACAGGACTGCTTTGAGTAGGTTACATTGCCAAGTACATATTTTGTTAAACAATATAGCACACTCCCCTTTTAATAGCCCTGTTTTATCGCGGTTTCAATGAACCTATCGAGTATTCCTTATTTATGCCCTTAGACACTCTGATAATTTCGGGAGTAGATTGGATCATAGAAAATATTATGTATTCAGGACAATGCCCAAAACAAGGCAATACTTTCTGGATATGTATAATTTCCTTGTTCCGTTGGACTCCCGTATGGGGTCCGTGGTTGGAATTTTTTTTGTTGCTACGTGGTGGGGAAGGAGCTCGACAACGCTAGGCCCCGTGACTAAACAATACTTTCTGGATATGTTCGGGACACACTGTCTCCACTCTGCCTTAATAAAGTGTTAATTTCGTTTCAGATCTATATAGCGGGACCCACATTGGCCCGCGGCTACCTAAACCGACCGGAACTGAATGCTACTCGTTTCATCCCTCGACCTGACTGTGTAACGCCCTCTTTTGGCGACCGCATGTACAAAGCGGGCGATTGGGGCTACATGCTCAGCGACGGCAGCTTCGAGATCTGTGGTCGCTGCGACACTATGGTCAAGATACGAGGATATTCAATTGAGATCCAGGTAAACTCCCTAAAGTATACTTTATTTATTAAGTGAGACGACCAAAACGAGATTTGAACGTGTTTCAAACATTGTTCGTGTGGATATCTATCTATATGACTTGTATCCTTTATTAACTGGTATTTCAAATAAACCAAAGGATCTCGTGAAGCAAATAATTCACTTATTTAGAAATTGTTAATTGACACATTTCACCTAATTACTTAATTGCTATACAGCATTTAAGTGTGAATGTTAAATGGCACTTGCAATGTGGATAGTGGAAATCAGTGCATAGATTACTTGTAAGATATGGAATTTAGTTTATTTGTTATCATTTTCAACTGACAGGCCGTGGAGGCGGCGCTTCTGGAGCTGCCAATGGTGAATGCGTGTGTGGTGGTGGAGATGGGAGCAGAGGGCGAGGATAAGTACCTCGTATCATACATCGTACCCGAGGGTCGCACATCAAAGAAGGACGTGCGAGCTGCTCTCAAAAGGCGTCTACCCTTCTACATGATCCCCTCCTACTTCGTCTTCCTCAACAGGTGAGAGTCGGACAAGGGCTTCTGCCATCTTATATGGGTATCATTTTCTCCTACTTGGAAGGAACAGGTCCTGTCCTATGTATACTCACCAGAAAATCCATGTTATTCCAGCATTCAAATTCAAAGCCTTATCTACACATTACATGATTTACCTTTACCATATAATATATAACGTTTTGTGAGGTTCAAAGCATGTATACTCGTCAGCATTCAAACCCGTTAGACAGTGGTAGCATATGGTGTCCAGCAATGTGAGTGAATTTTTCACGGATAGAAGTGGGCGCGGCATTGCTACTGCTGACATAGCAATATAAATCAACTATCTTGTAATGTTAGATAGGAGCTGTGTCTAAGGTTATTCAATATCGTATAGAAAATGAGTAGAAAATGAAATAAAATTATTCTTTGCTTACTTTCTTTATGTACTTGAATTGTACTTAAATATACACTGATGCAAATAACCACTCTCCAATTCATTCACAGCATTCCCATCCTGGCTTCTTCCGGTAAACTGGACAAGAAGGCACTACCACCAGTCAACAGGACTGAAACGGAAGTGGACCCGGAAGGTATTCCATCGACCGACACTGAACGCGCCCTCGTGCCAATATGGGCAGAGGTCCTTCACCTGAAGGTCGTTGACGTCCAGGAGAGTTTCTTTGACCTGGGCGGGTATGTTGTATTCGGTATATTGCATGTGATATGTTAAAATACCACACTAAAAAATCTGTATTGTTATTTTACTTTGATACTATTGAATGTTTGGATCATACGTTTCTATAAAGTTCAGTTTTTAGTGAACAATGCTGGGCATGTTGGATGTCTAACATTGTATTTCGGTATTGTTCAAAGTTGATAAGTTATCACTTTCGAGAACGAATCAACGGAGGGACTTTTGAATAGGCCCCTATATGTCTACGCAATATATCATCGAAGGGATGAGGTGCCCCCTATTCATGAGATCCTGCTCTGCAGATAAGCCATACATGTGTTTTTGTTCCTCAGTCACTCACTACTGGCTACGAAGCTGCTGTCGCGGGTGCGGGAGGAGTTCGGGCAGGAGCTGTCAGTCAAGGACCTGTTTGTCCATCCCACCATCTCAGCCATGGCGCGAATCCTCGACATGCGCCGCCTCGGCGAAGTAGTGGGAGAAACAAACGGAATCTTAACCCCTCGTCTCGACTTGGTTAGCGAGGTGCAGAAACACGACCAGGCTGTCCTAAGGTTAGTCCACTGTATATAATGTGCGTATACGATTTTCCTGGAGGTTTGCATCATAGCCTAATGCTTGTAATGTAACTCTATGCACTTCAGGTATTTTATGAGATCACCCTCCATGATGTTCCTACCACAATAAATTCATTCCATTCCACATATTATCATTTTAATTTCATGCACGAAGAAAATACATGTCAATGCCAGGTTATTTCTAGTTATACCTTGTTACCTTTATTCAGTATGGACATCCAGTTACGGTCCTTCTGGCGCTCCATGCAGTATGGAGATCGGTGGAACAAGGCGCGCGTACTGCTCACGGGCGGTACAGGTTTCCTCGGCTCCTTTTTGCTCAGGGAACTTCTACTCAACACCAAGGTAGCGCTATATCTCGATTGTGTCTCCTTAGCAGTGTCTCTAATTAGCAGGATTATGAGCTGCTCCCTTTGCAACGGGTAGCAGCATGGAGAATACTAGATTTGAAGTATTCTCAATCAAACGTCCAATTGTGATAGTAACTGGAATTCATGAAGTCATTCATTGAAGTTTTAATGTGTACTTATCTATATGCAGCCCTGCGGGGCCTATGTTTCCAGACACACACATACGCAGAAACAGTTTTTTTCACTTACTCACTAGCCGCAATGTCAACGTCTCGTACGCCTTTCAAATTTGGTAAATGTTGTTATCACCTAATAGCAAAAACCTTTTTTTATACAGACTCACGTCTTCTGTGTAGTACGGGAACTTCCTGGCGACGCTGAGTTGGGCACACGCCTGCGCACAACGCTCGTGCAGTATGGAATGGTGGCGGCAGACCGGAAGCGGAATACACCAGCCCAAGAGGCACTCGAAGTGCAGTACAACGAGCGGATCACTGCCATCAAGGGTAAGGCAGGGTCTATGCATTCACACAGCGAGTTTCATTCGTAAATTTCTTGGTTCAACTAGGTCTCTTCATTATATATTATGTCCGTTCGTTGTTATCATAACAACTTGACAACTCTCGCATGTCATTTGTTAACCATTAATCATCACTAATATGTATGTTGTTTCATGACGGATTATGTAAGTGGATATGTATATATCCAACGGACATCAGAAGTCCTCTCATCTATATTCTCCGAATCTTAATAGTCACAAAATAGAGAAGCTACTACAAAAGGTGAATTTGTCCCAGTCTTTTGTAATGAATCATGTATATACAGTGCATTTGCATACCTCAAAGCGTCAACCTCCCCATGGAATACTCTCTCTTATGCATATATTTTCCTACGCTTTACCTGCACATATTTTTGAAGAACGCAATTCAGATATCTTGTATAAAGCTAATAATTGTCCCTTTGCTGACCAGGTGATGTGGGATTGATGAACATGGGTATGAGTGACGAGGACTACCATTACCTGTGCACAGAGGTGGACGTGGTGATTCATGCTGCAGCATACGTAAACCTCATTTACCCCTATGAGGTAGGTCTACACAAAGATACTGCAATACCCATATATATTCTATACATCACCCTCTAAATTGTACCCAAATTATGATCTCATTGTATGTGAAAGTTTATTCACAAAATGTATCAAGTGTGGCTTCCTCATGATATTTCTTTTTACTTCAGTAATACTCTGTTAGAATTGCCTATTGGCATCTCTGTTTCGGTATTGAATTGATATGACCTAGGATTACACTATCTGGAACTTGGTTCTGTCCTTTGTTTAAGTTATGAACTATGTCAATACGCATTGGGTTTCTTTGCCTATCCTAATTAGCATCCAATTCCAATGCTTCCCTTTTGAATTTCTTAAAGGGATTTGATGTAAGTATTATCTGTTAGTGCATGCCAGAGAGTGGTAGCACAGGTTTAGTTTTGCGTTGACTATTGGCGCGTCATACAATGGCGACTTCCAGTCATACCATACCTCATATGGTAATTTTCTGTTCTTAGGCGCTGCATGGACCAAATGTTCTGGGGACGGAGAATGTGTTGATGTTTGCCTGCACCAGTAAGATCAAGCCACTCCACTACGTCAGGTTTGTGTATTGACTTACAACGCCCTTCCTCCCATTCTCTCATCATTATGTTTAGGGATATGTGAACCATTTAACCTCTGTGTTTGGAGGGAACTTTTAAAAACGCCGTATGCTAGACCCTTGGTTTGCAGAAACGATTGTTGAAAACGTTGCTGAGCTGACTGTCTTTAGATCCAAATGTCCTCAAAGAGACCTAACTGTATTGTACAGATAAAATCTCAGTTCCACATTTTCAGCTACAGAAAAAGCGATACACTACAATCAAGCTGATTATATCCGAGAGCGAAGCGTCTGTTCACAATGAAACGTGCGCTCTATTTATATTTGAAGCTCACTTTAAATGACAAATAGTCAATATATTAGTTATTTTCCATTTAACAAAGTAATGATATGTTTGTCCTGATAGGGACACTCATACACATTTACAGTCGCGGTTTATCTCACTGGCCAAAGAGGATTCTCAGTGCTTTGCTCTAAACTCCATATATCCCTGTAAATCTTTACTATAGACTGCATATCTCTCTTTCTGTAAATATGAGCACATCATACGCATGCTGAGACTGTATTTTACCCGTCACTCTCCCAGCACGGACGCGGTGTTTCCGCACGGGTTGCGGGACTGCGCCGAGGACGCCGACATGAAACAGTATCCAGGACAACTGACGGACGGCTACTCTCAGTCCAAATGGGTGGCCGAGCAACTCGTCATGCGCGCCATGGAGAGGGGCCTCCCTGCCGCCATATACCGCCCAGGTGTGTTCTCCTCACTCAACCTTGTCAAGATATTTTAAATAGTTCAAGGACTCTATCATTTCGCCTTTTTCCAGCCGTTAAATGATACCAGAGCGTGATTTTTAAACATGATTTTGTCAGATTAAATGCTTCCATTTATCGAATTGATAGTATATAGAGACATGGTTAGTGTGACTGAATGGAATCTGTTCAGAGATATTTTGGTCAGAAATACTCACCGAGCTCGAAATCATTCCTGCACTGGTATATGATAAAACTGTCTCGAAGG
Organism: Alentia gelatinosa; assembly: GCA_950022655.1. Classification (NCBI taxonomy): domain Eukaryota; kingdom Metazoa; phylum Annelida; class Polychaeta; order Phyllodocida; family Polynoidae; genus Alentia; species Alentia gelatinosa. Next base: position 45,256,945 of record OX465586.1, read on the forward strand.
GCTATCAAGTTTTGGCCTGCGAATACCCGAGATATCCCCCCGCGTATTTCACTGTGAAAGTTATTCTGCCTGGACACCTGCTGATGTTTGATTTCCTACCATCTCCGGTACGAGCACTAAAGAAGAAACCAACAAGTTTTGGGAACAGTCGTCATTCTTCATAGAGTTTCAACGAGGAGCGATATGAACAAGGCGACAGCCAAATGAATATTGCAAAGCATTCAAATGATATGGAGACTGGCAACTGTGGCCGAAGCAAGTTGGTTTCTATATTTATCTCACCCTTGTACACACTGATTGGATAAAAATAAACAAATTGATCATGCCGTGTGTAACATTAGATCACTCTTTGAGTATTAGCACTAATACTCGAAGAGCCATGCATGGAGAACGAGTTCATAATGTTAAACCTATAGGACAAAAGTATCAGGGATGAGATAAATACTCATATTTAATATCTGGAAACCATTTCTCGCAGTTATTGATTCGTCAAATAGCGGGTCTTTACACTGAGCTGCAGTGGCCTCCCCTCTCCTGCCTTCCTGTTCAACTGTGTCATTCGCACAAGTCCCACTGCCTCACTCTTGCTGTGGCCACCATTCTGGCAACTCAATCATACTTTAAGCAAACTTATCTAGGATGTCTCCATTAGGTGCTAGGGAGTTGGAGTGAGTGTATCATTTGGGATCAAACCATAAAGGTAGCTCTACGATAGTAACAGTGCGATGAGATGAGACACGTAACAGCATAATGACCTCTCTGTCCTAGGTAACCTGTCCGGAGACAGCAAACAGGCGTACTGGAACCCATCTGACTTCACGCTGCTCTTCCTGAAGGGCTGCTTCCAGGTGCGCGCGGCTCCAGATGTGGACTGGGACATGGAGATGACCCCTGTGGACTTCACGGCCTCCTTCATCGTCACGCTCATCAAGAGGATGGCTCTGGGCATCGGGAAGGTGTACCACCTGGTCAACACCGCGCCCATTAAATCAAAGTAAGCCAATCTTCTATTGCTCAGTAAGAACCCCCAGCTCTTCCCTTCGATATGTACACTAATCTATCAATCAAAATTGCATCCCATTAGTATGTGTGTGGAGATAAGCAGTTATAGAAATACAAGTGCCTGAATCTACCCAAAGGATGGCCTAAGTAAATATACACCCCTTATTATTCCGGAATTAATGCGGGTACATGTATAATTACATCATCAGCAGTAGCTAAATTGTAATTAATATTCAAACCAAATCTGTGAAACATTGTGGAAGTCACGTTTGGTCTAAGATGAAAGTGACGTCGATGGCATATAAATGTATATGTATTGCTGGTATAGGTTGTATAGGAAGGAGTAGCAGTAGACTAATAACGATTAGCAGTAAACCCACAGGGAGAAATCATTGTATTGATCATGTTACGCAGTGTTGTTTGCGCTGTTGCTGTAAATCAGTTTAATCTTGATATGTATATATTATACCAATACTCTTTACACTATATTTTACCTTTGTATCTAGGTGGCTGTTTGAGTGGCTGAATGCGCATGGTTATAAGATGAAGCTTCTTCCTTACAAAGATTGGATTGACTTGTAAGTGCATATGCTCTTCCAGATTCCCAAGCAGCAGGTTATTAAAAAAAACAATGATATATGTACCATGATAATTTACTGTGAGAGTTAAATATATATACATATACAAACATAGCGACAATATCTAAATATTTATAATTATCAGTAGACTTATTATTTCTCAGTTGCGAGAGCATTATAATAAGTACTTGAATATAGCCTACTCACAGTTACTCAGAGTTAATGAATGTGACTCGAATCTTTACTTTAACAGAGTGGAGAAAAAAGCCGACAAAAACAGTGGCTTACAGCGTCTGGTGGACAGCATGGCGAGGTGAGAAACGTAAAAATGTGGCTATCAAAAACTAAATATGATTATAATTTGTTAGGAAGAATTTTGATTATGGCAAATGAAATGTATAGGCTAGCATGCTGCGCTTGATTATGCACTCGGACAAAATTGGGATCGTAGGGTGTCTACGACAGTCGGAAAATTATGAGATTTTCGGAATACCCAACAGGATAATTCTGCCCTGCGAATGTGGTGTACCTTGACCAAGGCTAAAGGTCTCTAATCGATCATTCCATACTTTAACTTGGAACTGAGTTTTTCATGTCTGAAAAATTATATGATATTGCTCTGTATTTACTGATGAAATATCTATTTTGCGTAACCTTTTCGTTCCGTTAGACCTCCCGAAGGCGATCCGTAGTTCGAAAAAAATGGTGGGGAAAGGAGCTCGGACTTTGCAACGCCCCGTGACAAAACATACTGATGAAATATCTACCATAAAGATCTATAAAAGGATTATATGCTACACCAAGCCCTGTATTAATGCACTGTCTGCATCGTGAGGTACATCAGGACCATGATCACCTCCTAACACGTTACGACGCACACCGATACGCTACGATATGCTACTTTATAATATGGACCTCCAGATAGGCTACGATTTGGTCATTTTGTATCGGGATGTATCGGGAGGTCTATCGGCATGTATCGGCGTTGGTTGGTGCCGGGACTTACCGTTACCAAATGATGATTTATTATACTACTTACTGAGTACTCCCTCATCGAATCTATATTTATAAATACTAAAGTTGACGGAAGCCTTTTCTGTACACTAACATGACCACAATTGAAGCGAAGCGACTTCTTTATGACTGCCATCTGGAGGCTTTCATTGAAGCAGCCACCCCGCAAGGTCTTCCAATATAAGGAAAATTAGGGGCTTACAGTATTTTGGTCTGTAAACTTCTTGTGGACTGGGATGAGTCATTGTTTTACCATTATTTGGTATTGTTAAGGGCTTCTGGTACTGTTGTCGTGCTGGCCACACCACTGTTGTCAGTGATTGTCTTTTTTTGTTCATTCGGAAAGATCCGTCGTCAGAAATTCCAGTGTTGGAAAAAAATCATTTATAAATACTACTCACTCATTTAGGCGTCACACTGGCCACACGTATATATATCACATGCAAGAAAAGGGTGGATAGGAATGAATATCTATCATTTGCATTCTATTTCCTTAGGGACGATACTTTCTTCAGTCAACTGAGCACTTACAGGAACGCCAATGTGCAGAAAGTTCTACAGATTCTCAAGACTGCATACCCGGCCATTGACCACCCTCTGCTCGCCTCCTACTTCACACGTCTCGCTCAACGCCGCATCATTCCACCCGTCCGCCGCAACACCACACGTAAGTTGACTCACAAGGGGGCTCTCCACGTGCTACGATATGGGCAATCTGGGGAGGTCTTCAATTTCTATCGTAGTAGATGGACACCCCCCCCCCCCCCCGCCCTTCCCCTCTTATATATTAACAGCCTAGTCTTTACCAAGAGAGATTCAGGGAAGGGAAGGTGTGGGATACGGAAAATGGGAGAGAGTAGGTTTCCTTGTGGTTAGGATATAGAAATTTCTAACCCCCCCCCCCCCCCCGACACATCCTAAATAAGCTCCTGGGTGTACAAATATGGGACCTCCCGGTTTTTATAAGTGGCAAGAGGATGAAAGGGAGATTATACGTTATAGTTCGGAAAAAAGGGTGGATAAGATTTATCATATAGATCTAGAGGTACTATCGTAAAACTGGATGAGTTTTAATCTTGGCCACCGTATGCCATGACTGGAATCTGGAATGCGTGGCCAAGATTAGAACCAATCAAGTTTTGAATTTATCCTACCCTGTCTCCTCGATTTTGGAATATTATGTGATAATAGTTTTGTATGCCACTAGTGGCATATAAAACTCTGTGTGCCAGTCAGTGTGGCATACGGAAACTCAATGTTAAGCTTATGGGATTTTATATTAGGGGTAGGATAAATGTTCCTCTGTTATGGGTAGAATGGTGTGGTCAGGATGTGGAAATGATAATATGGGGTAGGTTGGGGTGGCAACCGAGGGGTTTCTGTGCATGTGTGGTGGAAGCTGCAGCAGAGGTTAGTCAGGGTTGGACTTGGAGTCGGGGTAGCTGTTGCAATGTAAAGAGCTACTGTTGCAATGTAAACAGCTACTGTTTGATACTTAGTAGGCGATTACGGCAAGGTATATGCTTAAAATAATACTTATTCACGTACGGTGGGGGTAAAATTGGGGAATGTAGATGGCATTAACTAGTGCTAGTAGTATAAACTAGTGCTAGTAGTATTAACTAGTGCTCATCCATACATTTCCAATGAGGACTTTGTATAAGATGGCTTGATATCAAATTATGCATAACTGCAGTGGGTAACACTTCCATTGTTTAGGTATAGTAAAATGGGGTTACTTTGGCCCATTTAATTCAGGGTAACTTTGGCCAAGGAAAGAAAACGTTGTTTCTGTTCACCCTGTAGAATTAATTTTGTTTATCAATTCCTTGACAACATCAATGGAATTTGAGAATGTTCTGAAATCTCGTTTGAAGTTCACATACATAGCAAACCAAAACAACAAATGAATAATTCCACATGTAGGCCTATATCAACTGAGATGTAACAGTGTAATTCCAAAAATAATTTTTCACCACGTCTGATTTTCTGGAAAATTAGTAATCTTAGTTTTTGGGTAACTTTGGCCCAAGGGGTAACTTTGGCCCAATGGAAGATGTTGCTTCTCTTTACCCCATAAAGTTTCGTTTGTTTATCAATTCCTTGACAGCATCAATGAAATACTTATGGATTCATGCTATTCTACTATTCTTCACTGGTACCGCGTAGGGGATGGTGAATGATGTAAGGCATTTTCATGGATCAATAATGCAATGAAAAGATGCTGATATGAATGAGAATTGGAATGAATAAAAATAATTATCTCTCACATTTTATTAATATACATACTCATCTTATAAATCAAAAATATGTAATAGATGATTGCGTTGGGGCTGTGGTTGCCAATGTATGTTGGACTGCGCGGGAAAAATAAGATACCGGTATGCCTGTGTGGTTTCCTGAAGATGGCGTTGCTATCGCCCGCATTGTCCGACGCTGCAGCTGGTTCCCTTTCCATCTCAAAACCTTGGTGGCTACATGGCTCCAGTCCAGCGCGGTCCTGCATGAACTCTCGGTTTTTATACCCAGGACATTCGTGGGAAACCACTGGGGAACTAAACATCTATTTGGTAATATCACCAGGAGATTATCGAAGACCTGTCAGCTGCTGAACATTCAGTCAAACTTTCAAAGCGTGCCACTGCCCAGACGCGTAGATAAGGTCAACGGTAGATCTAGATCTAGACCCAGTGTTAATATTAGATATCATCATGAGCAGTGAGATATCAAAGACCGAGGCTGGCGGAAGTGTACCAATGGCAGAAAACGCAGCAAAATCCGAAACCGGTAAAGGTAGGAATACTGTCGAGATCATCAATAATTAATGTATTGATTATATGTATCGGCATGTAATGTAATGTAATGTAATGTAATGTAATGGCCTATATATATACCGGTAGGTCATTCAGTCTATTCAAAGTGACGCTAGGTGGCACCATACAAGTGAACTCGGTCATGCGTTTAAGGGAGCCATACGTTGAAAGCCCGCCCTGTTATCTATACTATATCTAAAGTAATATTGAGGCAATATGTATGTTCTGACTCACCTAGGGGACTACTTTTCCGTTGCCCTAGGAGATAATGACTGTATGTATGATATACCAGATTTGAGCTGGAATACCATAGAATATGATGCAATCATTATTATTTCTCTGGAGATAATCTAAATGGGCATTATAAAGGTTCATACACTCGGTGATCCAATGCTAAAGAATATGTTGTCAGACCTGTTTCGCTACAGGCATTGCGTAACCAGGCAGAGACATTGCGTAACTAGGCAGATGGCAGATAAGGTGCGACACCGGCCTGTGGAAAAAGATCTATTTGGCTCCCCTCCCCCCCCCCCCCACCACCTAGTACCCTCTCTCTCCCGCTAGTAGACCGACCCCCTGCAATGTTTTCACACCTTGTCGACATGTCACAGGGAGGGAGTACGACACACTTGAATTTCCCCCATATGCAGTTATCAGTGCCCCAATAGTGGGAGTAGAAACATAATCCCCAAACTATATTAATCAGGACACATAAATCTATCAACTACACTAATTACTGTTACCACATGGTCAAATCACACAAACTGTTGGTCAACATGTTTGTTCCAACTTCTAACTAACGGGTGGTGTCACAGGCAACATCCCATCAATCCTTTTGTCAGATGCCTACAAGCATAGCCCACATGGATGCCATGCGGTATTGGCCTTTGAAGTCCCCTGTGGATTTGAACACTATAAACATGTTTGGCAGTCATCCGACAGCATCTGATTCAAGGCCAAGAAAATGGAATACCCCCTTTAATCTTGTGATATAGAGCAGAGAGGTAATGTTCCCTGGGTGCTGCCATTCTGCCCCCAAGTAAAGCATGTGATCCACCAAGAGTGAGTTAGGGCCAGACGATGACCATGTGGAGGAATTGTGAACGTTGGCCACCCACATCATTCATCATGTCAGATCAGCTGGGACAATCTGCCTGGTTGATCAGCAAATCGGCCAGAATTGGCTGGACCAGCCCATTGAAAACCCTGTCACCCGCAACTGTGTGGTCGTCGCCTTTGGCCGGCTGGCCTCATAAAAGCCAGCCAGCTGGCCGCCTCTGGCCGGCCGGTCCTGTAAAAATCAGCTGGCCGGCTGCCTCTGGCCGTCACTGAGCATCAATTTGGTGGATTACGTGTTTAAGTGTTCTTCACTACTAGAAATGCAAAAAATAGGTGTTCTTCAATAAAAAAAACACTAGGACACTGATCTAGTCTTTCTAACACCCCCTGGGTGCACAAGGGGGGCATGGTAAATGTGTGAAAGATTAATTTGATAACAAATGTAACCATTATCACTGCCTTATTTCCTCTTTTTGAAAAATAAGTCACAATGGAATCTGTAGAGTGTGGCTCTGTCAATCAAATATGTTTTCCCTGAAAAAATAGGATATGTAGAACATTCTTTTAAATGATAGATTCCTACAACATGAATAAAGAACATCTCATACTCTTTCAGTCGACCTGCCCCTGGAGGGTCAGGTTGCCATTGTGACAGGGGCCTCCAGTGGTATAGGTGCGGCTGTGTCCATCCATCTGGCCCGTGCGGGGGCACGTGTTGCCATGGCAGCGCGTAGGGAAGATAAACTTCGTGAGGTCAAGGAGAAAATCGAAAGTGAAGGGGGCATCGCCATCACAGTAAAGACTGATGTCACCGACAGAAAGAATGTGAGTGATAACTTACCCTGAGTCGTGCACATACAAAACATAATGATGATCTTTGATTTTTTTCCAATTGATATATTTATATACATACGAATGCTTATTTTAGACCTAACATGTAAGTGGCCTCCAAACAGTCGTTAGTACCAGCATTGTCATTTTAAATAGAGGTTCCTTTTTCCTTAATAGGTGGGGGAGCTTGTCAAACATACAGAGTATACACTAGGACCAGTAGACATCCTAGTGAACAACGCAGGTATTATGTACTACACAATGATGAAGAACCTCAAAGAAGACGAATGGGATCGTCAGGTCGACCTGAACTGTAAGGTAACGTCATACAGTTTACTCTATTCATATCGTGTACTATTGAATTCCTTTGGAAAATGAATAAAATTGATAAGCATTCGGATTACGCCCTGAAATAACAAGATTTGTAATCTATTAAACACAACCATTTCCACTCCGCCATGTCAAACAATCTTAAGCAGTGAGCAGTGTTCTATGTGGGAAAGGGGATGCCTTAAAACCAACAATTCCTCTTTGGTATGGTGGTGTGTGTCTCTGTAGGGTGAAATTATCAAAATTGCTACTGGAATTCTTTTGAGTTATAGGAATAATTACTATGCCATTAGAGGAAGCGATTGCGTGTGAGAAACACTAGCCATACGAAGACTAGTTGGAATCGTATGCTAGTTCATTTCAAAGTATTTACTAAACCAAACACTACTTTGTTTTGTTATCACATATTGCTTCTGCATGTGCATCAGCATTTCACCGTGCACCGTATTATTATATACCTATGACGGTATGACCCACACATACTGCCCGCTCCTACCCATGGCGTATGTATACCCGTACGTCACACTGTGGCGTACGGGGTATGTGATCACGTGACTAGGTAAAATTTTGCCATTTTTAGGTATATAATAATACGAAAACAGGCTGACTGTCTTCGTACATCAAAATACTTGGTAAAATTATTGATCACATACATCCCTCTGCCTACGGCATCGGGATGTATGTGATCAATAATTTCACCGCGTATTTTTGACGTACGAAGACAGTAAGCCAGTTTCCGTATACTACTACCCTAACTCCCAAGCACAGTCAATGTATGTAAGATCAACAGGTTGTGATTGATAGACCTTTGCCTAGGATGTACCGGTACTTTGCTTTAGTGTGTCCTGCACATTGATACAACTGGTAGCTCTTTGAATTTGTTTCATACATTCGTATTTATAAATAAAGCCTTCATATGATGGAAATAATTCTTGTTAACAAAATATCATTATCTCAGTAAAGCGTGTTTTCTCTTGTAGGGAGTTCTGAACTGCATCGGGGCTGTTCTGGACGGTATGGTGCAGCGTAAGAAGGGGCACATCGTCAACATGTCGTCTGATGCAGGAAAAAGGGTAATATCATCGCAAATTAGTTTAATCCATTGATTTATGTAAATGTATCATTCTTAAAATCATGACACACCCATCATCTTGTCAGCTTTAAAGTGGTGATTCCACAACACACAAGATATAGCTTAGTCATAATTTAGTTGTCTCACTAAATATTGCTAGGTTTTGAATAATTGCGTGCATATTTGCCGCGATGTGTCTTGAGGTGTCGCGGTGGTGGAGCACCAAAATAGACACAGGGCATTGCACACTACATATCCTGACAAAGTAGGTAAAACATATCGCGACACTATAAGATATAATAAGATACACCAAGGCAAATCCATCATGTTGGTGGAACCAGCCATTTAAACTACCAGAGATGCACTGAGTTTCGAATGTAAAAAGAAATGCCTTCAATGTTTGATATATATGAAAAATAAACATGTGATTCTTTCTTGGCTTCAAATCACATATTCACCAGAGTAAAACAAAGATTTTATTCATTCAGGGGTTCGCTGGTCTTGCTGTGTATTCGGGCACCAAGTTTTTCGTTGAGGGCTTATCTCAAGGTATGCGTCATGAACTAGCCAAGACTGGGATCAAGGTGACGTGTATTCAGCCAGGAGATGTTGGCACCGACCTGGTTGAGCATACCACGGACACTGAAGTAAGTTTCTTTTTTCATTTTTTGTTGGTGACCAGCATTCGTCACCTGTGATTTTAGAATTACGTATTTTAATTGATGAATGGAGATTTTGCTAAGATCATTCCCATGACAGTTTTATAGTAATCAATTGGCATTTATAGCACTATGTGCTTGCTGTAAATGTTAGTATTAGAATTTCTTATTCAAGTATCATCATAAGACAATGGTTGATGCTATATGAAACAACAAGGACCAATGATACAAAAATAACCTTTGCAAAATTACAAATAAAGATGAATTGAATGAACGAAAGAACATGAAATAGCATGTATAGATAAAATTATTTCTTGGACATTAAGTAACTAACAAACATCTAAAAAATGATACAAATACCGGAGGTTACACTATAAGTGCCTGGGGATATGATAATATATCCAAATCAAGTAGCTGCATGTACCTTCATGCTAAATTTATCTTTGTTCCAATTTTGCAGGCGAAGGAACAATTTGACGGGAGTCAGTCAACAACTATCCTGAACCCAAGTGACATCGCTCGTTCCATCGTCTACGCTGTCAGTCAACCACCATTTGTATCCATCAATGAAATCCTAATAGAACCACGAGAATCTCCCATATAAATGTGTAGCAGATACACCGGGAACATCTTCACAAAGCGTACCTGTTCAACATGGAGGAGTGTTGTTTAGCTAGAATTAAAACCTTCAACGAGGACGGAACGAAGTTATGGTGTGGACACAGATTAGACGTCACGTCTAGAAGTACTTGTAGTTTAATTAGCGCGTTACAGATCAGCACGAAAAATGAAATCCCTTAAAGAGACATACATTTATGAGCCATACTTTATCAATAATTTGACCTTGTAACAAGACCTGTGCTTTGGGACATGTATTTCAAGATGTTATCTAATCCTCCAAGTGAAGTTGGGATTTTCGACACACGCTTTAGGATGATAATACTGGATTTGTTTGTAACCACTCACACACTATGTAGTGAAAGTGTAATCATACTAATCATAATAAGTTGCCATATAGTTTATATTTTTAATCTCTTCATAGTGTGATATTCTTGTAACATCCCTTCCACCTTGTTTGTTTCATTTGCACAAGGAACATACGAGATAAGTTATCGGAGCCTTGTATCATTCGTGACATGAGCACTGAATATATGCATCACTTAATCAAATCTTCCCCAAATGTTATTTTTCTTTATACTTATTTTGAATTACCATTATAATTATGTCTCTCATATCCACTGACCACTTTCTTTGATAGATGGGCTTTTCTGAAAGAGAATATGGAACCCCCTCGGAAAGGCCTCTCTTCGCATAATTATTCCCATGGATGCGTTTTCACTTTCTTTGACCAGGAGCAAGTTGTACGTGCCTCATGCGTTCTATTGAACGAATGTTAAGTGATCAGAGATAGTACTTATCGTTGAAGAAATGTTAGACTACGGTTAGAGGGACCAACTCCATATACCGTGCTTTAAAATGTGGTCTGTGGCTGGTCTGTTGCCAGTTGTAGATCTTTCTTTATGAAAACTGTCATTCTTGTCATCGTGGTTTCTTTAGATGATTTAGAATGCGTGTCCTTAATAATATGCCGTTTTTGAGAATTTCTGTATTTAATTATGTGCCATTTATTCTGAGATGATCAATATATAAATTCCTACAACATAGAAACAATGTATGTACAATAACTGTGATGAGGAATTAGTATGAAAAGCAACTCTAATCATTTATGTAAATTATCTGTGTTTACATATATATGTTGTCAAGTGCATGGGGTGTAGTCCTTGACTGAATTTCATGACCATTAAGTATCAAAGTAGATAGGGAAAGCACTGATAGAAATATAAACATGTTTGCCGTAATAGTGGTAATATCCAAGCACGTACTTAAAAATTACCTCTGTGTAGACTAAACGAGCAGTGCAATGTGATATCCTCCACCAGGATAGGGACATTTAAGCAGAAAAAATCCAATAACGTAATGCTGTCCCGTACTGTATTGCCTTTCGAAAGGGGTGAGAGCGTTGTATTGCAAATCCTATTAGTATCACACCCCGTGGTGCACCACTGATAGAATCTTTAGTCATGTAATGTAACATAGTGTTCACGTTCTTGAAACTAAACTGACCACTACTATTGTGAGTGATAACTGTAAATGCAGTACAGATTTAGAGACACATCTAGTGTGAAACATATTTTTTTCACTGATTCTTGGTATAAGTACGTCAGTTACGATGAGATAGGTAGGCCTATATTTTATATTATCATAAATTCCTTGGTTCAGCACAGATATATTTCAAAAGAAAGTATGTAGATATATGTCTTTACTCAAAGTCCATTCTTATAATGAGCTGAAGGGTTCCTAGTCTCACATTCGCCGTTATTGAGATTTTAGTACTTAGAGGAAAGAGACTATGACCAGCCGACAATTGCGATCGACCAGGTAATGGGCACGATTCTTGTATCTCTCTTTTTTTTACTGAGTTAAGGGAATGAAACCATTCAAATTACTGGGGCCAATTCAAAAAGGTACAATCATGAGTAGAAGGGATCATATATCTATTAAAACAAGCTGAGAGAGCACTCTATACCAACTTTCCAGATGTTGAAGATCGGAGTCACGGTTCATCATGTGAAGAACGTCTTCAATTCCTTTCCTTTAAAAGAGCATGTATACGTACTCAATTTGCGAGCCTTCTGTTGTTTTATAGATTTTTGCCTGTAGTGATTACGCCCGAGCAGGCATATCTATGAAAGCTTAGTCCATGAATGACGGATAGCTAGATACATGTCAAGGAGTTTTTTGTTTGGCGTATTCAAAGACAAACTAGGGCTAGTTTAGGAATCAGCCAGCCATATTGTTGGTTCATCAGACTCGATGTAGCTTAGAAGGATGGTAGTATGAAGTAGTCTGCCTCAAAGAAGGTTTAAGCTGGATGTTGTTGCAATTACGATAGATATATTGTTAGAACTCAATAATTTACAGTATGAAGATGGTTAACGATTATAAACAACGATATCATCGCTGTAGATTAAACTATTTGAATACATAATATACATTGTGTTCTAACCAGCTTATACCAATCTAATGAGATAAATTGCTAATGCTACTCGATAAGGGACCAAGTACACAGGGCATGCTGTTTTCATGCAATACACTGCTACGTAAGCTGGATATGTCTATTGACAATGTGTGGGACCAATGCTATTATATTGTCAAAGGTATGAACGGCAATATGCGTTTGATAGCACAATCACTCTATGTGTTTATGGTTGTGAAATGGCAGCGCTCAATGGTAATAAAACAGTAATAGGTACATGAAACTGTTTTTCATGGCCTAGTATTATAAGTGTTTATAGATAGTGAGATTCTCGTCGATTTCGGTACTATTATTAAGGTGCTTCCAGGGTAAGAGGGACTAACTAGATATGTTGTACTGCCAACTATTGTTTGTTTATAGTCATCAGCTTGTTAAAGTTAAATAAAAGTCGTAAAGTAACTAATATCTTTCTAGTTATGTCTGTTGATTGAAGGTCGTCTTAAGTTTAAAGGAAAAAATTAGTGCCGTTTTTCATAAATTGATTCTGGTTCTTACTCCCTTCTTCTTAATGACCATGCCTTACGCAAGTAAGGCTCAAGGCTTTACACTAGCATGGTAGCAACATCACTTATGAAATGGAATCCATCATTTGACAATTCTATCGAACCTATAAATTCCGCTGTAATTAGTCAAGATAGAATGTATATGACGATATAAGATCTTTTTCTCATCTGTTTGGCGTTATACTTTTCTCTACCTAAGTAATTATCAGGATGCAAGCATTCCGATAAAATAAGGATATCAGAAATTTCAAAATTTTCAATGATAAAGATAAAATTCCACAATATCCACTATGCGGTCACACCATACATCATTATAGGGACCCACCCGGGTCTCGGCAGTACAAAGCTCCAATCTTTTTTAATTTCCGGAACGCAAGTGAGTCTCCATAACTAATAAACACAATTCCAACAACTCTGCGCATGCTTTTCTACTAGTTTCGGCACTGTCCGGATATTCACCTTTAGGGTATTCTGGTGTTATAAATCATTCCCAAGATTAATGAATACAATATGGGGCTACAATCGACATATGCAAACTTAAATAACCGTTTTGCACTCTGTAAAAAAGGCAGCGAAGGGAAACGAGTCTACTCACATTTAGCAAAAAAAAGAAAGGATGCTCTCGCTATTTTGCACATCCAAACTATTTCTTGTTTACCCACCGTTGGCGGATAAACTTTACAACCGCTGTATCCTGTGTGAAAACCATTCTGTCATTAATCATTAAAAGCTTCAATATGCACTTTCTAGAAAATTCTGAGTCAGAAATAGTAAACACAATAGTTTGGAAACCAAAACAGCTTCCACCAATCAATGACGGTTTTGTGTGATGTGTATATTATGAATATATCCCACCCCAAAATAATGAATAGAGCACTGGATGTTCATTCAACAAAGATGTGGAAGTACATGAAATTTAAAAAAACCTTTAAATCTCTTTATTTCGCCATGTAATAAGCCTGATCACTTCATTCACAACCATAAAATCTGTTATTAAATCTCTCAACTCGATCGCGAATCCGTCATTGAATCAATCGTCCCAGCAGCTATGTATAACACATGGTCTAAAACTGATCAGCGTCGCATTTCACTACGTCTCTACCACCTTTCTAGTGTATACCATATCCTATGGGCAGTATTATATTGGACTTAACCCTCCCACCCACGTCATTTATGTCGCAATTTTGTAGATCTTACTTTGTTATAATCACTCTGCCAGATTGCTTTGATGATTTATTCATTCTGGGCGGTCATATTTTGTATGTTTAAACCAGAATTCTCGCTATCAAATCATAGAAATTGAGATAATATGAAAACTTTAAAATGTAACTGTTTTATTCGTCGAATGCTTTTGCGTAGCTCATTCGAGGTTCAAATACCGGGTCAAATACAATCCACGTCTATCATTCCCTATCGACTCCACGTTTTATCAATGAGCGACGCATACATTAAATGAACAACGCGGAGACTCCTCCATGGGATCCAAATATCATACATTCCTTCACATTTGTAACTCCTGGATTTTGGCTCCGGACTTCACTCTGCCAAACTCCAGTTGTAGCATACGGTGGCCACGATTAAAACAAATCAGGTTTTGATTTTATCCTACCCCATCTCCTCGATTTTGGAATATTACTTGATAACAATTCTGTATACCACTAGTGGCATATTAAACTCTGTATGCCAGTCAGAGTGGCATACGGAAACTCAATGTTACGCCTATGGGATTTTATATTAGGGGTAGGATAAATTAAATGAACAACGCAGAGACTCCTGCATGGGATCCAATTATCATACATTCCTTCACATTTGTAACACCATGATATGCTTAAATTTATGTACATAAGTAATAGTCATGCGTTTAAATGCAAAACCTTGATGATTCATTGATGTCTTATATAAAAAAAAAGTCCAATTGAGTTATAAGTTGATAAAAAATCACATATAAAAGTTTTCTCATATACAGTTAAGTCTTGGCATGTTGTTAAATTTTTGAATGGATGGTAATTCGCATGAGTTAGAAATCAGGGTTTTGATATTTTTGGACAGTTCACTGGAATTGAATGCACACTCTATACAGATATTGATTCATTTAACACCCACTATCATTTTTGGTTTGTAGCTTTATACATAAATAAACGTTAATTAAAAGTCCCGGCTAGGTCTAGATTAAAAAGGACGATGTACTGTGGACAAGGATCAACGGAAACATTGAAATGAAAGTGCCTTAACTAAGCAATATCTGATTTTTTTTAATATTCAAAAAGGTAAGGCTAACATCTTTATCCATTAGATCATGAATAAACAGAAGTAATAAAAATCAAACAATTTTGGCTGATGGGCAGCATTGACTACTAGGTACTTCCAACCATATCCAGTTTAGTCCGAAACAATTAACAACACCTTCTGGTAGAACTAAACTAATTAAACCACTCGGGAGACGGGTACATATATAGATGCACTATAGTTATGCACATCAATTTTAAAATAAATACAACTCTTCTAAACATGAATAGAAGTAAAACACATCGTAGGTTGCAATCCTAGACTAAATTGATTCAAATAAAGTAAATGTAATTCCATGATTTGTTTATGTGAAACATAATTAAGTTTTTATTCTATAAATCTTTCTTTTCAATTTTCCATGTTAAAACGATCTCAAAATTACATTTTACCATTTTTATTTCACCTAGGTTAATCCTTTGTCGTTTCATTCCATTAGCGTTTTGTTTTCATTTCTTAGGGTCTGATGGTAGTTTTTTGTCCTCCAACACCCACCGGGCACTTTTTCCGTGGTCCTGAAAAGAGGCCAACCAAACGTCAGACACAGTATATTTTTTTTAACCTACTATATCTAAAACGGTAGAATTTCGTCGAATCCGCTTGAAGTTTCTCCCGCACATAGAGACATAGTTAACCAGATCTAGGGCTGGAGACTGAGGAACCACAAGAATGAGAATCTCGTGCAGTGTCAAACTCAAACCTGCCCTTCTTTTTTCCAGATCGGTACACAAATGTACTTCTATCTTTAAGATTTGTTTCTAGCTGTACTGAAAACATAATTTAGAACTATAGTTTTCCGATCTCTTTGCTCTGAGATCAGCCGACGAGATTGAATTGCGCTGGTAGCCCTTTCAAACTCCGCTGGTACCCCTCCCCCACCCACCACCACTCCAGACAAAAGTCTAAGTATTTGAACAACGCCAATCACCTGACTCGGTGGAGCAGTCAGTAAGATGTCCGACTAGTGACGCGGGTGTTGCGAGTTTTATTCCCGCGTTGGCCTTTCGCCTTTTCATTTTCCCCCCGAACTCGGACTCGACGAAGTCGCTAGTACTAATACATTTCTTCACATTGAGAGTCCAAAAGAAAGCTGTTTTTAAGAAGAGCCGCATATTGTTGTAAGGAAGGTTACCTGTATGGTGACGCCGCCTAATTTGAGGTCGTCTCGGAGAGTGTCACACGCTTCTAACAGTGGCTTCACCTTTAAGTACTCCAGCTTCTTCTGCTCCTTCGGACTGAGCTCGCCATCTGTGCACGACTTGATATCTAGAAAGTCCAAAATCTGAATTTATTTTGTGTCTAGTAGTTCCTAATTTTGTCTTTGAAATATAGGCTAAGGTGGGGTTTTTTAAAGGGAAATACATGCTACAGAATTCAAGTGACAATAGCCGTATATTTTGTGATAAACTACATGGATTTTGCTCCTTTCTCTTTGGTAAAAATTCATTCAGGATAGAGTTACTGGTATAATAGTAAATATCATACAAATTTCAGAGACTGTGACGGTCAAGTCATAGAAGTATCAGAAAAGAGACAAGCAGTGAACAGTACGACACCATCTGACTGAGCCATATTGATTTTTCTTTCAGAACATGATACCCCATAATTTTGTTATAAAGGTTGGGAACTCAAGTTCCATGAAGTTTCCATTTTCATGAGCAATCGTTCGGTACAAAAATCTGATGTTATGAAAAACGATGGCTAGAGGGAGGCACCTACCTTCCTGGGAAAGATGTTCCTGGGGGTGCAGGGCGTACTCGCGGATTTTACTCCGGAACTGGATCACGGTGTCCAAAACGTTGTTAAAACGGACGTCCGACACCGATGTCCCGGCTAGCTGCAGGCACAAATAAACACATATCCATCAAACACAGATTTTCCAAATTACAGAGATTGCGGTTTGTATACAAGTTACTCAACTACTAGTTCAGAAGGTAAACTCATCTTGTAACATTGGTTTGTAAAAATCTTCTTTCTATTTTTCATTTTTTTCTGAGGAGGTGTTTGATAAAATAGGGGATTGGTCAAGACCTGAGTCTTGATACCTTTCCTTGTGGGAATTTTCCTTCTTTTTTGGGGGATAACATACCATGGTTTTCCACTAATTATTAGTCCTATTATTGTAATGCAGAGAAATAGTCTGGAGTTTCTTCTACAAATCCAAGCTTTCTTGAAGATAAACTGAACCGAAGACCGAACTGAACACTGCTACTAAGTTTCCATTGAAGAATTAATTCACTATGCAGTATAAATAGTTGTGAATTCACTGTACTTTGTCAATTGTATTAATGTCCTGAAGAAGGAACGTTGTTAATTCCCAAACATCGGCAGACATAATACAAAAGGTCCACGCGGGACGTCTAAACTGTTTTCCATTCTGTAAGTCTCCTTTACGAGTTTGGGGGTTCATCTGTTCTATTCATTTAAAGATAAAGATGTACCTAGTTACGTTTACAGAGTGCTACACCTATCTGTCCCTCCTGATTACGGGGCATATATCAACCGTCACCAGTTTTATATGCCACTAGTGGCATACAGAATTGTTATCATGTAATATTCCAAAATCGAGGAGACAGGGTAGGATAAAATCAAAACCTGATTCGTTTAAATCTTGGCCACTGCATGCCACTCCTGGAGTTTTGGCTTCGGACTTCACTCGGCTTCGCCTCAGTCGTGGCATACGGTGATCAAGATTAAACCTTATCCAGTTTTACGATATTATTATATACCTCTGGCTGTATGAACTGTGTATACTGCCCACTCCTACCCATGACATATTTATACCCGTATGCCACACTGTGACGTACGGGGTATGCGATCATGTGACTAGGTAAAATATTGCCATTTTTAGGTATATAATAATATGAAAACAGGCTGACTGTCTTCGTTCGTCAAAATACTTGGTAAAATCATTGATCACAAACATCACTCTGTCTACGGCATCGGGATGTATGTGATAAATAATTTCACAGTGTATTTTTGACGTACGAAGACAGTAAGCCAGTTTCCATATAATATCGAATTAGTGCAGGGAGGGGGAGGCCCTTTCAGACTGAGCACTCACTGCCTTATAGCTGTGGGGTACATTTTGATAACCTACACATAGAAGCTACGCCAGAGTTTACATTTTGATGCAGCTATTCGTCTCTCAGGTTTTTAAAATAAAATATAATAAAAATCTAAAAGAAATTCAATACAACACTCCATAATGGGCATCTAAACTGTTTTTCAGTCTCTTCTTCTTGATTCCGAGTTTGATTTAAAAAACGAGACGAAGACATTTTTCTACCCATCGAAGAAAGAAAAACTGATTCCGAGTTTGGGGTTTTTCTACCTTTTATCAGTTAAAACAAAATAAATTCGGTAGTGTCGTGCATGTGAGCAAAACCTGATCAGGCGACCATAACACAAACACTCACGTCAAATTGTTATTTCTGGAATGCATAATTGCCTATTCAAAACACCATGCAATTAAAGCGGTTATCACAGTGGGCATCAAAATTCACATTCGAGAAATTTGTCATTACAATAACCCTAACTCAGACAACAATTTTTTTCGGTATAAAATCTTCTCCAAATCAACGATGCAAATAATTTGGATCATTCATATTACTTCCATCGATATCATAACTGGCATTGAAATTGAAGTGATATTAGACTATTGTATTTCACAGAATGAAAGTGTCATATCAGGTGTACCGTTCAGGTATGACTGGACACGCCATATGTACACCTACATGCTTTTGGTCTCTACCCATATGAACACCTCCATCATTCTATTTGTATTGTGGCGGAGATGAGAGGGCGGTGCCTGCCTCCGGAGTACTCCGGTCCTCCGGAGGATGTCTCTCCGCCAGACAACTCTGAACAGGAAGGGGAACGTTCACTCCGGTGAAGTGTCCCTCTGGACGGAGGAGCCCTCCGGCCCTCCAGACGGAGGAGGGCCCTCCGATCCTCTGGACGGAGGTGGGCCCTCCGGTCCTCCGATCCTCCGATCGGAGGAACCCTCCGACCCTCCGGCCCTCCGACCCGCCAGGAGCGACCACCCTCCCGTGACGTAGATGGAAGGGATGACGTAGGGAGGCCGTGACGTCAGCACCAGAGTATATAAGGAGGAGAGGAGGGGAGGGTCGGCAGTCCATGCTTGACAGTGGTTGTGAGCACACCTGGAGGAACTAGGTACGAAAGCCTTGAGAGGCAAGACTTAGTCGACGCTACCCAAGTCTGACCTGGCGCTAGGCCAGGCCGATAACTCGCGTTAGCCTTGATGTAAACCGTAGGCTCACTTGAATAAAGCAACCTGCACTGAACAGTATTTCTGTGTCTGAGTCTTCTGTGCTTCCCGTTACATTGGTGGCAGCAGTGGGATCTAAGTTCTCACCGCCTATCGGGAATTCACGGAGACTGGATCAGAAAGCTGGAGCATGGAACCTTCAGCGGAGGCCGCCGCCGCGCTCGGCGCGGGCGTGAAAGGCCCCCTGGTACGCCTGGAGGAGGAGGAGATATGGACCAGGCGGGAAGGGGTAAGCCTGGAAGACGGCGGATCGCACCCCTGGGCCGATGGAGAGGCGGCACCCCCGGGGGCGGTAGGGGAACCGAGCCCGGGACACAGCGGCCACCCGCGGTCGACGATAGGAGGGGTGCGACCGAAGTGGGAAGGAACCCCCGAAGAGAGATCCACCCCCGAGAAATGGCCGTGGAGGGGCGACCGGGCGGCCGTGGAGAAGGGCAACGGAGGAGACGAGGTCACGAGGGGAGGACCGTGGGGAGCGGGCCCGAAGGGAAGCGCGGCCGCAGCAGGGGGGGAAGCCCGCCTGTGGCCCGCGCCCCCCCCGGCAGGGCTGGCCGTGGGGCCCCCGCGAACTGGAGAAGAAGGAGGAACCGGACGAGTCTCTCCGAGGGTCTTGCGCGGGAAGCGGGGAGGAAAATACCCCCCGGCGGAGCAACAGTAGCGTCCCGGGAGGGACCCGAGCCCCCGGGTTGGGCGGGTGCCATGGGGCGGCGATGGCCGTCCGCCCCATCGTCATGCCCGGTAAATACGACGGGACCACCTATTTGGAGGAATACATGTCACACTTCCTCTTGTGCAGAGCCGCTAACGGGTGGACGGATGCACAAGCGGGGACCTTCTTAGGGGTCAGCCTCACCGGGCTAGCCCGGCGGGTACTCTCCGGGATCAACCCCAGTTCCCCGGGGGGATTCTCGCTCCTTCAGGATGCCTTGTTCCGGAGGTTTCAACCCCGGAACCAATGCGAAACTTATAAGGCCCTCCTGCGGAACAGGGGGAGGAGCGAGACAGAGGGGCTACAGGTGTACGGGGAGGAGACCTGGCGCCTTACCCGGTTGGCCTACCCCGAGGCCGATGGCACGACGGTGGACTCTTTGTGCCGAGACCGGTTTATCGAGGGCCTGGGGGACTCCGCCCTGAGGCACTGGATCTTCCAGAGTAAGCCCCGCACAATGGAGGAGGCGGTGTCCATGGCCCTGGAGGCCGAGGCCTACCTCAAGATGGACCGGGAGGGCGCAGGCAAAGTGAGGGCCGCAGGAATGTCAATGGCGGAGGAACTCCGGGGTCTCCGGCAGGAGCTGGCCGCCCTGAAAACGGAAGTGTCCCGCACCGCCACCGTGGCGCCGCGGGGGAGGAGGTGTTTCAGGTGTGGGGAAGAAGGCCACTTCAAGGCCACTTCAAGGGAGCTGGTGGGCAGGGCGAGGTCTCCCCGGTGCAGGGAAACTAGGAGGGACCCCTGGAGGGGGGAAGCCAGGGGTCCGGCTTATGACGGAGGGGGTCGGAGGGAGGCAGGAAATCGGAGGACCCGGGATGGTGGTGATGGGACGGCTAGGGAGGAGGCCTGTCCAGCTGCTCATTGATACGGGGGCGACCGTTAGCCTGCTCTCGACCAAGTGGTGGGACGAGAGTGGAGGAGGGGAGCGGCTGGGAGAGGCCCCTCGTCCCGTCTCCTGCGCGGACGGCCGGCCACTGGCGGTAAGGGCCACCCTCCGGCGGGAGGTGACGATAGGCCGGAGAGCCTTTGCCCTGGAGTGGCTGGTTGCCGATATCGGGAATGAGGCCATCCTGGGGGCCGACTTCCTCCGACAACACCAGGTCTCCGTCCACCTGGCGGAGGGAAGGCTCGAGTGGGCCAGCGGAGAGGCGGAGCGTTGCAGGGTGGTGAATGCGCGTACCGCGGTGCTGGCCGGCCACTCCGAGACGGTGCTGGTGGGGGAAGTGCAGGGGGTGCTCCCCGGGGGCGGCGTCGGAGTGCTGGAGGGAGATAACCGAGCGGGGTGGATGGTGGGGCGCGCTCTCGTGGACCTGTCGGGGGGAACGTGCCCCGTACGCCTACTCAACCCAGGGGCGGAGGCCGTGGTGGTGAGGCGGGGGGCCACTCTGGGTTTCCTGGAGGACGGGCCGCCGGACACAGGGGCCTGCCGGAGGGTGCTGGGAGCAGAGGTCCCCGCGGAGGAGGAGAGGGAACAACTGTGGTCCCTAGCCTCCCACCTGGCCCAGCCAGAGAAGGAGAGGTTACAGCAGATGCTGGGCGCGGAGGCGGAGGCCTTCATGCTAAACCCGCAACAAAGGGGGGTCACCACCCTGGTTAGGCATGGCATCGACACCGGGGGGGGGCAGCGCCGGTGAAACAGCCCCCCCGGCGTTTGGCGCCACACCGGAGGGAGACGGTCAGCGTGGAGGTCGACAAAATGTTGTCCACCGGAGTTATCGAACCCTCGGTGAGCCCGTGGGCGTCTCCGGTGGTGCTTGTTAAAAAGAAGGATGGGTGCGTTCGATTCTGCGTCGATTATAGGCGGGTGAACGCCGTGACAGTAAAGGATGCCTATCCTCTGCCCAGAATAGACGACTCCCTAGATACGCTGGCAGGATCAACCTATTTTAGCACGCTGGACCTCGTGTCGGGGTACTGGCAGGTGGAGGTGGAGGAGAACGACTGCCCCAAGACGGCGTTTTCCACCCACCGGGGTCTCTATCAGTATAGGGTTATGCCCTTCGGATTGTGTAACGCTCCGGGGACGTTCGAGCGCCTGATGGAGGTGGCCCTGAAGGGACTCCAGTGGACCGCCTGCCTAGTCTATCTCGACGATATAATTGTGTTTTCGGCCACTTTTGACGAACGCCTGGAGCGGCTACAGCAGGTACTAGAGCACATGCGGACGGCCGGCCTACGTATCAAGCCCGGGAAGTGCAGTCTGGCGCAGCGATCGGTAAAGTTTCTCGGACACATTGTCTCCGGAGCGGGCGTCCAGACGGATCCGGAGAAGATTGAGGCGGTAGGGACCTGGCCCTCTCCGCGCACCGTGGGAGAGGTGCGTAGCTTCCTGGGGCTGGCCGGATATCACAGGGCTTTCGTAGAAGGGTTCGCTACCACAGCTAAACCCCTCTCCCAACTGGTGGAGAAGGGCCGGGCCTTTCGGTGGTCTCTGGAGTGCGAGGAGGCTTTTCGGCAGTTGAAGTGGAGCCTGACGTCTGCCCCCATACTAGGCTACCCCCAGGCGGAGGGCCAGCTCATCCTAGATACAGACGCCAGTGACTTCGGGGTCGGGGCTGTCCTCTCACAGGTGCAGGAGGGCCAGGACCGGGTGTTGTGCTACACCAGCCTGACCCTCAACAAGCCGGAGAGGGCATATTGTGTGACCCGTAGGGAGTTGCTGGCGGTGATATTCTCCCTCCAAAAGTTCAGGCATTATCTGGTGGGTCGCCCCGTGCTGGTGCGAACGGATCACGCGGCTCTCCGCTGGTTGATGGGGATACGAGATCCGGAGGGTCAGATGGCTCGCTGGTTGCAAATCATCAGCTGCTACGACCTCGAGATACAACACCGAGCGGGGAAGCTGCACGGCAACGCCGACGGGCTCTCCCGGATACCGTGCCGGCAATGCGGCCGGGAGGAGCCAGAGCACTGCGCAGCAATCACGAGGTCGGCAGGGGGGCGTCGGAGGGCCACACCTCCCCCGAGCGATGTCCAGGATCCCTTGCCGGGGGGGGGGGGACGCAGAGGAGTGGGAGGCCGCACAGCGGGGAGACCCCACGCTGAGCAGGGTGAGGGGGTGGCTTGTGAGCCCGGAGGACCCCGCCCGCCCCCCTCAGGAGGAAGAGGGCGGAGAGATACGCACCTGGTGGGCGCAGAGGGAGAGGCTGGTCCTGCTGGGGGGCCTGTTGGGTCGGTGGTGGCACACCCCAGGGGGCCCTAAGTCCTTCCAGATGGCCGTCCCCCCCGAGCGGAGGCCGGGAGTACTGGCCGACCTCCACGGTACCCCCCTGATGGGACATCTGGGACCGGATCGTACGCTCCGCCGCTGCCAGGAGCGGTTCTATTGGCCGGGATTCCGGAGGGATGTGGTGGCTTTTTGCGCCAGGTGCGTTGCGTGTCTCCGGAGGAAGCCCCCGCCGACCCCTCACCGGGCCAGGATGGGGCACCTCGGCACACAGATGCCTTTGGAGAGGGTGGCTTTGGACATCATGGGCCCCCTCCCGCGCACCCCCCGGGGTAACCGGTATATCCTGGTGGTGGTAAGTGGGCGGAGGGGGTCGCCCTGCCCAACCAGGAGGCGGGGACTGTCGCGAGAGCCTTTGTGGAAACATTTGTTTGCCGGCTCGGTCCGGTGGTTTTGCACTCGGACCAAGGCAGGAATTTCCAGTCGGAGGTGTTCCGGAATGTGGTCTCCCTGCTGGGTATTAAACAGACTCGGACGTGCGCCTTTCGCCCCCAGAGCGATGGCCTCGTGGAGCGGGCGAACCGGACCCTGGAGGGCCTCCTGGCCACCATGGTTGCCGGAGATCAAGGCGACTGGGACCAGAACCTGCCTCTGGCCATGAGTGCATACCGGCTGTCGGTCCACTCCTCCACGGGCCTGTCCCCTAACGCGATGATGCTGGGGAGGGAGACGAGCGCCCCCCTGTCGCTTCTTTACCCCCTGAAGGGCTGGGAGGGGGAGACGGGGGAGGATTATGCGGCCCAACTCCAGGAGGGCATGGAGAGGGCCCATACCCTGGCTAGACACAACTCCGGGAAGGCGGTAGCGCGTCAGAGGAGAAACTACGATCTGCGAGCTAATCAACAAGCTAGTCACCGGGACGAGATACCCTCTGCCAGCCGCTTGCACTTTAGGGGGTCGGCCGAGGGGGAGGAGGAAGAGGAGAAGCCGGGGAGAACGGCGGGGAGTGAGGAGATAGGCAACGGCGAGGTGGCGTCCACCAGTGCCGAGACGCCTACAAAGAAGAAAAAGCCGAAGAGCAGAAAGACGGGTGACGGAGATAGGCGGGTGGTAGAGAGGAGGACGGAACCGTCTCCAACCCGCAGTGAGGCCTCGGAGGGGACGGTGGACGGAGGGCAGGCCCCGGCCCTGACCGACCCGGGCGTCTCGGTGGAGGAGCCCGACCTCCTGGAGGCCCCCGCTACGCTGGCGGAACTGGCGGAGTCCCCCCTGCAACCCAAGAAGAAAAAGGCGCCCAAGCCTTCGAGGTCGAAGAGCCCCCCGGTGAAGCAGAGGAAGAAAGGGGGGGTGAGGGCAATGGAAAAGTTCGGGCTGGACTTTGACCCGGCCACCCCTAAGAAGGAGCGGGAGGAGGCGGAGAGGGAGGAGCCGGAGCGGAGGGGGACGGACGGAGGGGACGCGGAGGGCGGCCCTGAAGTGGAGGCTCCCGTGGTACCAACGACACTGGCCCAGCCGCGTTACATGTCCCCGGCGGGGTGTGCGGCCCTCTCGGCCATCTTAAAAGAACTTCATGCTGCCACAGCGGGCGTCCCGAGCGCCGCTGCGTCCACGACCCGGGGAAAGGAGGAGGGAGACGGAGTGCCTACCCTGAGCCCGTCCCAGTCCCCCCACTTCTCGAAGTTTATCGAGTGGCTAGATGCCACGGCCGCGGGCCCCGACCCGGTCGCCGCCGGAGCAGGCGGAACAGAGGAAGCCCCGGGGACCAGTGTCAGCGGGCACCCCCTGGCCCCCAGGAAGGGGAGCACCAAGGACCCCGAGGGGGCGGACTCCCCGGGCTCGCCTGCCGCCTCCATGGATAGGAGGACCCTGACCAACCGGCCGGTCTCCCCGGGGGTCGGACCTGGGGGTGACGGAGAGGGAGGGAGAGACGCGACGACCGCTCAGGCCGGCCCGCCCCGCGTACACACGACCGTCCCCCCCTCCGCCCCCGACCGCACCGCAGGTGACTCCCCCGCCCCGGAGGGAGGAGGGACCCCCGCACCTGAAGGAGGAAGTACCGGCACCACCCCCGGCGGCGGGACGTGGCGCCCCGGGCCCGCGGCGCGCCGAGGAAGCGAACCGGCGCAGGGAACAACTCATCGCGGCCCCGCGCCCCCTACTCTCCGGTGTCCTCACCTACGAATCGCTGCGGGCCATTGTGGCAGACTGGGACCGGAGGAGCAACGTCCGGCTGGTGGGAGACCCCGTCTCCGCCCCCCCGGGGGTCTCGTTGCCGTGGGTGGAGGAGCCGCTGTCGCGTCTGGGCGCGTGGGCCCACCAGATGGACCCCGGGCAGCTGGCGAGTGAGGGATGGCGGGCCATCCGAGGAGAAAAGGTGTCCCGCTGCATCACGGATGAGGACGGGGTGGTCTCCGTCGGCTTTGAACGGACCACCAGATACCGACGGGTGAGTGTCTTGTTGTACCCTGATTGCTGTGATACGACCCTCCGCCAGACAACTCTGAACGGGAAGGGGAACGTTCACTCCGGTGAAGTGTCCCTCCGGACGGAGGAGCCCTCCGGCCCTCTGGACGGAGGAGGGCCCTCCGATCCTCCGGACGGAGGCGGGCCCTCCGGTCCTCCGATCGGAGGAAGCCTCCGACCCTCCGGCCCTCCGACCTGCCAGGAGCGACCACCCTCCCGTGACGTAGATGGAAGGGATGACATAGGGAGGCCGTGACGTCAGCACCAGAGTATATAAGGAGGAGAGATGGGGAGGGTCGGCAGTCCATGCTTGACAGTGGTTGTGAGCACACCTGGAGGAACTAGGTACGAAAGCCTTGAGAGGCAAGACTTAGTCGACGCTACCCAAGTCTGACCTGGCGCTAGGCCAGGCCGATAACTCGCGTTAGCCTTGATGTAAACCGTAGGCTCACTTGAATAAAGCAACCTGCACTAAACAGTATTTCTGTGTCTGAGTCTTCTGTATTTCCCGTTACAGTATTGTTACCGTGTCAAAACTTTATCATAGAGTTGGGACAATATTTGCTATATTTAACCTTTTTTTCTTGGCCAGTTGGATTTAAACTCAGAAAATGTTAAACCCTAAGCCTTATATAGTCTGAAATCTGCACCACATACAAGTTCATATTCCACTTTCAACAAAGGACACGTTTTCAAGGTTTCACTGATATCAAAACGGTATTTGCAAAAGGTTATCCTTGATATGTATTTCAGTGTCCCAAGAGAAAATTTAACAAAAACAGATCACAATGTAGAACGGCGTAAACAGAACAAGGAAAACTGATCTAAAGCCCATGCTATCTTACTCTCGGTGCAATAGGTGGTTCTGCTGGCAACTGAAACATTAACATATCATATCCTCTGCATACGAGTTGAGTGTAGTTATACGTAGTACAATGATGTGTCTGCCATCACTCCCCACAGACGTTGTAATTAAGGACATAGGCAAACTTTGAGATTCTTTGCAAACCAAACTGGTTCGCACAATAACGTTTGTAAAGGAAGTGGTATGAAATAAAAAACAGTTGAATTCAACAACTTGCATAACAATCTTTAGTCCGGCATTATATCAGCAGCAGATGTCACCGTTTCTTTATTAAATCCTCCTTTGAATCCCTGAATGGGGCTTCTCCTTGATCAGGCATCCACCATTTTGAATCCTTTCCTAAGTCTGAGTTTGAAAATTGAGCTGGTTCCCTGGGTATTTTGCTGATTAATGCCTGTTTACTTTGTTGTACTTACTCATTTTCGCTGTGCCCCCTAGCAGAGGTATCAAGGAGGCTGGTTATCTAGTCTGTGGGTTACCAGCAAGACTCCAATATGGCAGACGTTTGTGGGGACTTGCTCTCCATTCAGGGAGAGAAATAGGGAATCTGAACAGTATCAGCCTTTGATTTAATGTCTTGGATTGAATTTACATAATACAGACATGTATTTATTGTTTGGCATACACTTTGATGTGCGTGGACTGCGTCTGAAAGGAGGAACTGTCAGTCTCAAAGTTTGCCTATGACCTCAAGTCTGACTCTAGTGAGGAGAAGGAACAGAGTCGCACCACGTCTGACTACTTGAGTGTCGTCAAGGGTTATACATGAACGCACACTTTATAAATTCTATAAAAGTAGAATTCAAAGAATCGACACTTATGCTATAGGGTGATCCGGTCCAAAAGTATGGTCAATCTGGAAAAATATCACTCTGATTTCATCAGTCTTTAAATAAATTACATTGAATCTTCCAATACTTCACTTTAGAATAAGAAATTCGAAAACTAACATACAAGCACACACTGAAAATTCCAATTCGGAAAGAAAAATTCATCATAATCCTGGTTTCTCCATAATTAGGATACATTGGATACGTTTGGTCGATCGTACTGGACAAAAGAACTCCAGCATAAGATATTGACGCATTTATCAACATGTAAAACTATGCAACACACATAAATGAAAAAAAAATGGAGTGTCATTCTATGTCGTAATGGCTATAAAGATTAATCAATTATTTGTCCATGTTAACTAACCTTCTTAGTCGCAGGCTGTACGCCCCATACATTTAACATACGTTCAACATATGCTAAAACCGACGCAACAGTCCCAGGACTTCGGGAGACGAAAGGTTCCTGAAAGAAATATAATTTCTATCACTCTTCAAGGTACATGTTTTATCCCCGTTTTTCAATACATATCCACGGATCCATTTCCAAATATTTTGTGAATGATCTACATAGGCCTGGCAATACTACCCTTTGGCTTTTAGATTTAATTATCATTTGAGGTCTAATCAAACTAAGCACAATATATGACCAGTTACTTCTATTCTGGAGTTTATGGCTATACGAGGCTATACCTGTCTGACTACCGCTAACGCCAACAAAATCTAATCCGGATTTAAGTAAATTATAAATATTTAAGAACTGGAGGTTATATGTTAAGATTTGACATCTCTTTTCTATCGAAGCTTCATAACTCGTATTCAGTTATCTGGAATATATTTAATATTAGTAGTGTGGACGAGGCGAGAAAATCTATAGAATGGTCTGGTTAGAGCCCACTGCGACTGTGACAATTTGGAATTCAGATCCAAATATAATAAACTCTTGTCACCATAGCGTAAATAAACATATCGAACAGATCTAAAATATTGATTCTTTGTCATGATAGTTGCCTAGCTAAACCACTGTAGTTGCTGTGGCTTGTCATATATTGATACGGGTAGCAAATTACATAGATTCAAATGTGTGTCTTCTCAAGGCTCTATATCAAAATAGATAGTAGTACTGACAGCATGGTCATATATTCAATATTAGGAAAACAAACTCCATTTCTATAAATACACAGTTTAGGAAGGGAACGACTACATTACATCAGGTCCAGCTTTACGTCCGAGTTCCGTGTTAGTTTTCCTTATCAATTCTTCTATCGCTCCGATCGCCTTTGGCGTATCGAAATCATCGGCCAACGCTCGGTTCACCTTTCCCTTCGTTTCAAGAAGACTGTAAAAGTAAGAAAAAAAACCAGTAATTGCTGGCATTTCATATTTGAAATAATGGGTCAGGCCGATCTTTTGATTCCAAAAACAAATGGTCTTATAAAATATACACAAGACTCAAAGACTGATTCTACATTACGAATTGGCATGTGTTAAAACACTAAAGGCTTTAAGAACTTTACTTCTGGCTTTCTTTAACCTTTTTATGACATTTTCCAATTTATCCTAAATCTCTGAGTAGAAATATCTGCAGAGCACTTAAAGATCTCAATATATTTAAAGTCAATAATAAAATCGGAAAAAATTGCACAGAAAAACATTTTCAAGAAAATCATCTACATTACAATAACCTACTAAAGAAAAACCAACAAGTTTTGAGCAAAGTCGTCGTTCTCCACGCGTTTGATGCACAGCGATATGAATGAGGCAAGCCGAGTGAATATAGCATTGTGTTCAAACGAGTTGGAGAATCATAACTTTCACTAAATCGAGTTGCTTTCTGTATTTATCTCACCTCTGTACACCCTAAAAGAATGATTAACACACAGGATATAGACTATGAAGAATGGACTGCAATACTCGTAGGGGCATGGAGAACGAGTTCCCAATATTTAGCCTATGGGAAAAATATACAAGGGGTGAGATAAATAGTTCGGTAAACTAGCTAACAGATAAAGCATTAGTAGGTATGCTTTAGAAACGTACGCTTCCATGAGGAGGGGCTCGTTTATAGCCTGGGCGTGGACCTGTCCCCGCAGGTAGGCCTCAGCCAGGGACATGAAGGAGAAGAAGCCCTCGTGAATGCGGATGGCCTTCTGCATGGACTCGGAGCTGTACTCGATCTGCTGGCGGTACGGCCGCAGCATACAAAAGACACGGAACTGACTGGCCGTCGCCTCCCGGAGCAGCTCACTGATCCGCACTGTGTTGTTGAGCGACTTGGACATTTTCGTTTTATCGCTCTTCAGGTGAAGGTGTCCTGAAATATGAATGAAGTCAATCCACTTTATTCTCAAGCAAATAAAGCTAATTACGTAAGAGATATCAAATAACGTAATGCTAAACTTTGTATTTGTGAAACATTTGGAGAGTTGCCTGTATTGTCTGTATTGTTCTCAAAGCTGCAAACATTATCTAAATGCAATAAAATTCAGTCATAGGTGATATACTAAATGATCTTCTAATGTGTTACCTACCTGTGTGTAGCCAATAGTTTGTCCACTGGTTTGTACAGAAACACGCCTCCGATTGAGCCATCTCGTTCTCATGGTGAGGGAACCGCAAGTCATCGCCCCCAGAGTGGATATCTAGGTTCTCTCCAAAGATGGAGCTGGGATATAAATGATCGCAGATATATATATATATGTATATAATGTTTTCAGCAGTTTTATATGAATTAAACAGGTGTTGGTTAAGGCATACAAGCCCGCATTATCTACAAGGTAGCTAGCGCGTTTTAGCATATCGACAATTTCAAATACTTACTAACAATAGTCCATGAATATCACAACGTTCATCTTTTATCTCGTGAATCAAATCTGTAAACAATTTATAGTTTACGATCACAAACAAATTTTGAATAGTAACTGACGTTTACAGGCGTATACCTTAGGGAAATTTAAAAAGTTTATCAGCTTCCATTGAGTGTATAAAATACATGCATAGTCCCTCTATCAATCTAGCAATTGAAGGCTTCGAACATTTAACATGAACTAGATTACAGCAAGCTAATTCAGTTTAGCAAAGTCAAATACGTAATGTTCCGTTCATATGTTAACATAAAATGACACACAATATTTCCAATACCAGTTATGTCAGGTGTTAAATTTCCGTTTTACTAAACAAGCATACCTGGCCATGGATGAACACTCGATGTGCCAGCCTGGCCGTCCTTTTCCCCATGGCGACTCCCAGGAAGGCTCGTCCGGCTTGGCTGCCTTCCACAGGGCAAAGTCCCGGGCGCTTTTCTTCTCCTTGTCAATCGCGTCTCGGATCTGGGTGTCCAGTCGATGTGTCCACAGTCGGCCGTACCGCCCATACTGCTGAACGTCAAAGTAGACGGTCCCTGTGCGAAAAACAGGCATTGTTTAGCCAATAGTTGTACTCTTTTTCAAACGTTTCTAAAAACTTGCCGTCCAGCTATAGACCACTGGGTACCAATTATTCTATTAAGAATGTCAGTTACATCTCTTATGTTGCACAAAAGAGTGTAAATTATTTCCTCATATCTTTTCAACCATGTAGGCCGAATTTTGTCTAGATTTTTGTTGGGTCTTTGTTTATTTACATCTGGCTTGTTACTGCCACGTCTTCACAAATTGTCTGGATTCCAATGTTTTTCTATTATTTTTCAGAGTGTTTGTAAATATGAGGTTTCCTTTCTTATAGAAGGTTGTGTTCAGTCATACAGCAAAAGATCTACTCCGTCCCGCTATTATATAACATATACAGTGAAACCCCACTTATGCCCCAGTCACACTGGCGTAAAAAACGCCGTTTTTCCGTGTACGCACGTCTACGTTCTTCTACGCATTTTGAAATCTACAAATGCGTTGTAAAACGCCGTAATATGCGGAGATGCGTAAAAGTAAGTCGGAATGCGCCGAAAAACGCCACAATGCGTACAGAAGCGTAGATAAGCGTTGATGAACGTTGATGAACGTTGAGAAGCGTACTAAAACGTTAAAGAAAAGCAAACAAATACGTTCCAAATCCGTAGCTAATACGTGGTCTCCAACAATTCAAATACGTAGAAGAAACGCCGAATTTTACGCCAGTGTGACTGGGGCATTAAGGGGATACCCTCCGTTCCAAGCAAGGTACCCCCGCGAGGTGTTCCCTTAAACGGGGTTTAAATAAACTAAATAAGACTTTCTGTTCAGAGCAAACTGTCCCCTTAAGAGGGGTTTCCCCTTACGCGAGGTGTCCCAGAAGCGGGGTTTTACTGTAATGCATACTGTTGCTTGATGTAGGTAATGTAAATCTTAAAATCAAACTAACCACTTGGTGTTTTGTAGGCACAGCCTTGATCAATGAGTTTGCTGATGAAATAGATAATCTGTGGGATGTGCTCGGTAACCCGGGTTTTCACAGTTGGTGGCATGATGTTCATTGCATCCATATCCTTAAAGAATTCGTCCTCAAAAGCCCTGGTGAGATGACGAATACTGACTCCTGTCTATAAAGTAGAAATGAAGGTGGCAGAGCCATACGATAATATGAAGAGACGTCACAAATTTGAGTCTGAGTTTATTTATGCCACACATTTTGTTGGCTCCGTAATTTCACGAGTCAACAAAATGCATGGCATAAATAAGCTTAAACTCAAACGAGTGGCGATTTTATCCTACCCCGTTTCCATATTTTTTCAGTATCAGAAAGTAGTGGCATAAACAACACTTTATGTCACGCCTGTGACATAAACAAATCCCATGTTAAGCCTATGGCGTTTTTTATTAGGGGTAGGATAAACATATAGTAAATTTCAAATAACAGATCTATTGCTTACTGGATTGAGAAAATTTATCGCATTATTATGGTACTATTTACAAATCTAACCACGATGCTGTTTCTCTAAAATTATACGCGCTATTATCGATTTGCAAAATTTTGGCCGAGTCCTGAGGTATGGCGTCCTAGATTATGCTTCTTTGAAGATATAATAGCGAAATTACCTCTTTAATTCGCTTGATGATCTTATCATCGATGTCTGTAACACCCATCACCATAACAACATCGATGTTGAAATGGTTGATCAAAATCCGACGAATGATATCTGTCCTCACATACGAACTGTAAAGTAAAATCTAATATCAAAACAAAGGCAATTCTCGATTGGTTGGCAACTTAATTTTAAGCACCGCTTCACAAACATACATACGTAAGATTACTTAATTGTGTATTACATCTATTTTACATAAAAACTTAGTAAATACAAAAATAAACAGCAGGGAAAAGACATTACCTGGCATGTCCTATGTGTGCGTGGTCATAAACTGTAGGGCCACACGCATACCTGAAACGTTTACAAATTATTATTTTAGTATCCATTAAAATAACGGCAACTGATTGCAATTTTTTTATTTCAATTTTTTTTCTTTTTTTTACATTTAACAGATTTTTCAGATATGCCTGACAGGTATAATGTAATGCAAGTCCTAGCGTGTTTGGAAAGAAAATATATAGGTGATGTTTTTTTTGCTTATCTGGAATAAGCGGGTATAAAGACAGACATAACGAACAGCTATCCTTGATGTTGTATATGATCTTTGTAGATATTCCTTTATTAAAACTTTCATATAAAAATTAATTACGTGTATCATTTTTTTTGTTTCCTTGTTGAGTCTATGTTTCAGCAAGAGATGTGGATTTCTGCGGGGCTGGAAGTTTAAACCATCTCTAAATATAGGTGGCCCTATGTTTAGGAATAAAAGGATAATACAATCAAACCAACTAAGCCCGCATTGTGCGCCTCGGATATGATCTGTAACCGGGAGTTCAACGGAGAACTATGGATCAATAAAGCTCCCGACAGAATGTTCCCAAATATCCGGGGACACAATACAATTATCTTGATTGAGACGTAGCAAAAACACCTACAGCTCAGACAAAAAACTAGATGAAATATAGAATTGTGGTACAAGGTTCTCTGTCTAACAGCCGGACGATGCAAAACCTATCATTTTGATCGTTAATCTTTTACCATCGATAGATAAAGGCAATAGGATTTGTAGATCCAAACTTGAGGGCAAACATGGGCCTTATTGATTGATTCTAAAACGTTTTATGAACGCATGATGGCGCCTACCAAACTAAAGGACTAAATGACCTTCAGCACGCGAAACTGAACATAGATGTTGCAAAAGCTGCTAGCTATGTGGAAGAAATATGCATAGCTTCGTCAAAGATTAGGGCGTAGAAATACTGCTCTCACCCAAAGTAATCCCACCTAAATGTAGACTACATATATGGGATATAAAGCCCAACATCTATTTGAACTATTGCTTATCGTTAGAGCCATTGGTGCTCGATAAATGGTCACCTACATTACTATAAATAACAAATACATATACATATATATACACTTGAAGCTTACGGCCATAGAACACTTGATAAGCTGATTTATTTCACACGGCTGATACTAGATATCACACTCTGCTATTGGCATTGTCTTCTCGACCTTTAGGCCTACTGGCTCGGGCAGTTAATCTAACAATCTTATCTGTTCTAACTTAGACACTAATAGATACCGATGAAGATACAGACGCTAATGTTATTTTGGAGGAATTTCATGAACAAATACTCTGTTATCATAACCTTATGATTTTATCTAGTATCCTTAGAGGTGCAATATGTGAATATTACTTGTTTACAAACACAGTGCAAGCATAATCAATTTCAGTAACATTCATGTTGTTGACAATGACATACTGTGATGAATACCAGGGACAATGCTAGGTAGCCGCCACGTTACGGACACTGCGACAATTGGATGCCATGCCATGGTTTCCTATGATCTCGCGGTGACACCCTAGGACAAGTGCTATGGGTTTTCTGGACAATTTAATAGACAACGCTTCAACAGGTATCTGTGATATACCTAGAGTTTAGAATTAAATGATATCGTATTTTAAGCTATTTTGAATCTACAAAACTAAGAACAATTTTCCTCAACTTAGTATAGTGTCTGGCCTTTACTCCTTGGAAAACATAGCATACTGGCGTTGTAGAATAGGATCCACATACCTATTGCTAGTATTGCAATACTAAGAAGGAACTGCATCGAGATCCATAGCTGCTGAAAATATACCATGGGTCTTGGTTGCGGAGTAATCTCATGAGGCAAAGCAGAGTGAGATTATGTAGCAAACCCAAACGAATGGCGTAGTTTCAATGGCTATGGATCGAGTGCAGTTCGGACTTTATCTCAACCTCCTTGCTAATTGGCTAATGTTTGTGACATTTTCCCCAGGATCACAACTGTTTGCGCAGGATATGTTTTCATATAATATTTAAACATCATCACCCATTGAGTATTTTCTTACAATATTCAGTGGACGTTGAGTATGCCTTTCTAATGTTAAGTCTACGGGGGGGGGGGGGGGGGAAATACCAGGGGTGAGATGAAAGACACCATGCTACGTAGCTGCCATACAACAGACACTGCACTATGAAAACTGGACGCTAACCATGGTTTCCTGTGAGCTTGTGGTGACAACCTTAGGTTAAGTATTCACCGGTCATCTCCAATGGAGAGTGAACAGCTGCCCAATGTTCAGTTTGGGTACCAGCGGGGAAGAATACTTCATGGCTTGACTTGAGGGGAGTGTTCCATTGGGCACACTGAATAGCGATGCATGGCAGCTGCGCGGGTGCAGTGTGCATCAGGCAGTGGCGGCTATATGGCCAAAGTCTGCTAAAACGTATTCAATTACGTTTTGCCTGGTATTGGCCAGTGGTGCCCATACGGCTGTTTCCCTATTAAAGGCATCGACTGTGGAACAGGGGGCTGTTTCACTAGGAGCTACAAGTCTCGCTGTTTGTAACAGTGGCAGCAAAGCGGCAGTTTGCGTTTCATTAGAAGGTGCAGTCAAGCGTGAACAGCACCTGGGACACAAGCGGCACCAACAGTGGCAGTGACCGTTTCACTAGTAAATTGGGTCTCGCTGTTAGTGCCACTGTGGAGCTGCTGTAAGCGAGAGGGTCTACCCTCTCGTTTCTTATGCGTATAGAATAATCTCACCCACTTCCCATAAGAATTAAGCAATGAAATTTTTACATGAGTAAGGTATACATATAACCTATAATTATACCAAATATGAAGAAAATCGGCCACGCCGTTCCGAAGTTATAGGCGATTGAATTTTGTTGTCCCTCCTGCGATTGCGTTAGTCGTTGTTCTTTTTCACTCCCTCCGTAGTGCGGCGGGGTTTCGGTGGTTCTTTTTGTCTCCCCCCGGAGGCCGGCGGGAAGTGCAGTATTTGCTATGACAAAATTCAAATGCCGATAACTTCGGAACGGCGTGATATTTGGTACGATTATAGGTTATATATATACCTTACTCGTGTAAAAATTTCATTGCTTAATTCCTATGGGAAGGGGTGAAATTCCACGTTATCGCGGCCAGTCGACGAATAAATTTGAATGTCAAACGCGTGTGCATAGTGAGACCTGTGCCAACAGTGAAAGTTGGTCTCACCTCAACAGCGAGACCACTGATGAAACGCAAATTTGGGATTGACACTGTTGGTGCCACTGTTGGAGCCGCTGTTGCGGTCTCACCTCTCGCTTTCACTCCACTACTAGTGAAACAGCTCCCAGGTCTGTGGATGTGTAAACTACAAGCATTTGGCACACACCTGAAAGTATTGTAATCCGGCCTATCCATTGGAATACACCCTTATTAAGATGGAGAGAAGTTCCATTTGAATTGTTTGTTTGGAAAGTTTCATATATCGGTAGGCTAGTTACATCCTTTTGATACTGGCTTATTGATTGACCTATCTGGTTCTGGTGAACGAAAGGTATACTAACTCAGAATGGGTCTGCCTGTAGCAGTGGGACCCTATGCCTATTTTACAGTGCTGCCTCACTGAAGGGCTGTGCTGAAAACCACTGACACACCACTCTCCTGATCATATTATATGATTGTCTTGTATAAATGGTCTATAGCACAGCCCTTCAGTGAGGCAGCACTATAAAACAAGCATCATTCTATTGGAAAACTACCTCTAAATACACAGTTATAACGTAAGGTTCCATGGTCTGGTAGTTAAGCTTTAATAATTAGCTGTATTTATTATTGAATATCAACTTGTAAATTATACATGTAGAGTCCATGCTGATACATGTAGGATGACTGCTAAAAAGAGGATGTGATCATGTCATGTAAATAACATTGGGCATCCACCAGCCCTATTAGGGTAGGGTTGGTTACACTGGCTAGGCAACCTAAGACGGTATCTGGATGGAATACTTAGTGTTCAAATCATGAAGTGTAGTGTCCCAAGCATGCTGGGGACAAAGTGTAGTGTCTTGGAATTCCTAGGACAATACTATGGGTTTTCAGGATTTATTTATGAGAATACTTGGGTCAATCTTATAAAAATTAAAAAGGTATCTCTGATGTACCTCGGAGGCTGGTTTTTTTTTTTTTGGTTTAAATTCTTAGTCACTTTCAATATTGGACTACTTTTGTTTTGTGATTTTAGCTACTACTACTATTTTTAATATCATAATAAAAAGTAAAAGTAACATTAGAATCTAGATAATTTGCTTACCATGTGGCAATACGTCCTTTAGGTAAAATCAAGCTCTCCTTTCTGCGAGTTAAACTATTGTACATTCTTATCCCTGTATCTAGCCCTTGTGGCAACAGCCATCCTCTATCTGAGTCGTCCTTCTCTGTAGCTTGCGAAGAAAAAGTCTGTGGAGGGGGTTTCCCTACCGTAGCAGTAGTGTGGTGCATAAACTGTTGTCGTTGGCATCCTTGTCTTGAAAATTTGACACTCTGTTCAAGACTTATATTCTTGGTTAAATGTAGGTCTCTGGTGCCGATGGGTAACAACCGCCCCGGGTTCCGGGATTGCGCGTAGCACCGTAGGTGATAAGATTTCCTCCCGACCTTGGGCGAGCTGCTGGCAAAATTTGACAGCGGAACACGGAGAGTGTGGAACCATCGCTGAGGTGTGCCCATCTGAGACGACTTGGCAAGGATAGTCCATGTCCCGATGCACTTCAAACATGGCCCCGAGTATACAGTTGACGCATTTATAATTGATAGATACATATTTGTTGAATTTGGTTTAGACTTTTCATTATGAAATTCAAGATATATGAAGTAGATTGTCCCACCACCAACTTAACAACACGCCGAGTACATTTCCATGCGTCCTTCACCTTTGGGGATTCCCCGGATATGACGTCCAAAAAAGGTCAAATGAAAACGAGGCGGGTTTCAACAACCGGAGGGAAACACATTGGATCGTTGTGTACGTTGATAAATCAAGAAGAGTTTTGCGACAAGTCTCGATATTGCCCATGTTTCGTCCACATTTGTTCAGTAGGATAAAACGCTAATTATGAGCATGCTAAATCAGGCTGCCGTGGAAGCGTTATGCTCAGCCACATACTTGGAAAACTACTTGGACTGCATGGAGAATTTGCCTGATGATCTCCAGCGAAATGTGTCACAGCTGCGGGAACTTGATTCCAAATGCAATGGTAAAGCTTTAAAATTTCTTTATTTCCCATCGATAAACAAGTCACTGGGTGAAGCGGTGGAGTTGCTAGTTTACTCAGAGTTATCACAGCACTGATTTGATTGATGTAAAAATTCAAATATATCGGTCTACCCTGGGAACTCCCTGTGTTTGGCAGAGGAGATGAAGCCAGAGTGTAGCGTGCATTGCCATTACCGTTGGTTTACTGAACTTCTGAAGTAATAAAGGGGGTAGATTTCGATTTAAAGTATAATTGTCTTTTTGGGCACGGCTCCCGATCGATTTTTCTCGGGTGTATGCACATGTCTTTATCTTTAGAGACCTCTTAGAATAAGGAGGTCTTGCGTATATCTAACGATGAGATGACGGTCAAAATTAAAATGTGTTATTGCTATCTCGAGGTATGCAACACATTTTGAAGTGGCTCAAGGTAATATACCAGCATTAGTTAAAGCTCATTTGATCTTGTCGCTTTGTCAATGCCTGGAAGGTATGACAAGGTATAGCGAAATTAAATCATAGTTTAATTTCTTCTTTAATGATACTGAAACGTGCATCATTACATCGGGGTATCCCACCAACCCACAGACATTTATGTCACATTACTAGTACTAGATCTACTTATTTATTTTCAAACACCTTTGGTCCCCAAGAACCGATACTTACTGCAAGAATTTTTTTATAAGATAAGCAGAGTGGGCATCTAAGGGTACCTGGACACTGTGCTTTCAACATGCTTCGGTTTTCGGGGAGTAACTGACTGACGCTACCAGAATTGGAAACTTCAAATAACAACTGTCATGCAGCTAAGGAAGTGGCAATTAATAACTTTGGTGTTTACAGGCCAGTTTGAATGTCAAAAACATAAACACAGCATCAAAACGAAGTGTAGTGCCCAAGGCGACCATTGAGCTGTCATGCGAAAACAAAGTGTAGCATCCAATTCACGAAGTATAGCGTCCAAAACATGCTGGCTATAAAGCATAGCGTCCGGTATTCTTTCTAAGTCCATCTCTTGGAAAATTACCTTTATCCAGAGTGCTACCTTTTCTATAACTTGTATTTACATTGACCTTCATCTCAAGTTGACAAACAGTTAACAAATATGTTTATGGGTAGCCAGCACGCTTCGTTTTTCAGTGGATGACCAACGGACCATACGCTTTTTTTTTTCTTATATTTATCATTTTATGTCAGAACTCTTTCAATAGCTGACGTAGGAACTTCAAATAAAAATCAATAGATAGCTTAAGATGTGCGGAAAACATTTTGTAAGTTTATATTTGATTCACAATAGGCAAAATATGATTATTTGCCATTGTTTTTACGCGGTTCACCTGAACAATGAGAGCTAGGATGGCTTAGGCAGCTGAAGTTTGTGGGCATTGTGAATCAATCAGGGATTGATCTGGCATCGTAAGTCGCCACAGTGAGCAGCTGCATCCAACTGTCATGGGCTACATCTAGACAAGAGAGGACCAGGTCTTCTGTAGATGTGAGTGACAGGATGAGGAGCAGGGCTCAGTTAGCTACAGCCATGGTACAGACAGAGAGGAGTGATTAAGGTGGGAAACCTTATTTTATAGCAGCATTGGTACAGAAAAATAGTTGGTATTGACACACTAAACTCTGGTCAGACAAGGTCCCGGAGAAAGATGGTGTCCATGGGATTCCGAGAGTGTACCAGCTTCCCAGGGGGCACGACTAGTATTGAAGTAATACTGTACTGTGGACCTTTTGCTATGACATTAGAATGTAAGAGTTTTACGTTTGTTATCTGTGTTATAGCCAGAAGAATGCTAATACACATTTACGGTATCCAGAGCATACAGCAAAAGAAGTAGTCTGTGAAAGTAACTATTACTGATTTAAAAGCCAGAGGTAGCTTTTTGAACCTCTGCAACATGAATAAAGTATTTGCATGGTCTAGCTTTATAAGCTCAAGTGCCACCCTGTCCTGTCAAGCTCGCAGCCCACATCACTGGACTTGTAATGCTAAGGTTGTTGGACTTTGTTGGTTTGAGTCCCACTGCAGCCATTTTTCTCCTTCACCCCCAGCAGTGGTAGATTTATTGCTTTATCAAAGGCCAATCCTTCTCATACCATGTCTATGTGGTGTGGGAAGTAAAAGAACTCTCACCTCGGTAAATGTGTAGAGGTGGGATTTCTACCTACATTCATCTCATAGATTCGGTCAAATCCAAAGTAAGTTTAATTGAAAAAAATTGGACGTTATACTACCCAAAAAACAAACAAACAAGCAAGCAGTCATGAAGCCATGAAGGTGGTTTGATGCTTGCGCACCAGAATTCACCTCTCTGTCTTATTTACTTAACATTACATCTACTTTGTAGTTATCATTTTACTATATACCTGTGCACTATATACTGTAAATATGCACCGTCATATAAAGTAAAAATACTGTACGCAACAGTGTTCATTACGGGAAAATACGGAACACTTCCACATACGCGTTGACTAAAATATGAATTGTTAGGCTAAATTAAATTAATAATTGTTATCAATTTCGAGTATATAGTAAATATAGAATGACCTACCATGCTTGTACAAGCCACAAAACTCGATAACAATTTAAGATTTGTACAGAACTCGGCGTAAACGCCTCGTTCCGTATAAACCGTATAATGCCATCTTGTTTTGTTGCTTGTTCAGCATGGTCAGGATGTTCTATATAATTTCGTTATTGGCGGATGTGAGAGGGGGGAGGGGGGGTGCAATTCCGAGAATGGAGGATCCCTAGACCAAAGAATACATATTAAAAACTGGTGCCTTGCTATACTGCACATTTAAACTTATAAAAGAATTCTTCTAAGCTGAATGTTAAAAAAGGTAGATAAATTACATGACCAGAGTCGACCATACTTAATTATTGGCCACAGAATTTGATAGTGGACTGAAACGTTCGTATTTATTACTTTGCTCATAAATGATTTAAAAGAATTACATATCAACCACCCGTCAATATCAGAGTTCGGCTGATCCCTTGTTTCTTTTGTGTTTTCTTTCTTTATTGGGGGTGGGGTGGAATTAGGGAGGGGGGATTAGTTTAGACAATAGAACACCAAACTGGACTTATTAGGTCGTTTAGCCTCAATTGATTTAAAGGCAATATTAAGATTCCAAAAATATCAAGTACTTTGTATTGGAAAAATACCTAGTGATAAAGAATGATTAATCAGTTTTAATGACTTTGTATCTGATATTTCGCGAATCAAAAGCTGTACGTCATATCAATTATAGCATATGAAAATAAAAATGCAAGGTCTGGCAGCTTTCCCAAGTTACGAATACAGATACAATATACAATAATACAGTATACAATAATGGTAAGATTGGATTCTTTTTATTTTCAGAGTTGGTCACAGACATTAGTCACAATCAGACCATCTACCTTACGCAGACAGACTCTCATGCCAAGAAGCGAGCACTCATTCAGATACAGCGGGCATTGATCCGTAGCCAGGAGCTCGGCGACGAAAAACTTGGTTTGGTAGGCCAGATCATGGAGCATATAGAAAATCGGACACGGCAGCTAGAACAAGATCTAGAGAATCTAGGTACCGTGTTTTCATATGTTTTATGAGCTTCACATTACGCATGTGTTCCTTGAAAATGCTTTTAAAATATGTAGTAGACTCAATCAAAGGTCCAAAGACATGGCAACAGTTTACATCATGAAGTTATTATTAGCTTTAGCTACTTCTGAAACGATTTGTTTTTTGATGAAGTAAGTTGTTTCTTGTTACACAAATGATGTTATGAGGCAGGTTTCGTTAAAAACTCTTTGTTTAGTTTTCTTGGATTATAAAACAACTAATAAGGTACTACATGTTATGAAATGAACCACCTACCCGATCTGTAACGGATGGTTGGAATAGTTCATTGTACAATCTGCGTGAGGTCAGCTTTACACAT
This sequence comes from Alentia gelatinosa, assembly GCA_950022655.1. Lineage (NCBI taxonomy): Eukaryota > Metazoa > Annelida > Polychaeta > Phyllodocida > Polynoidae > Alentia > Alentia gelatinosa. The sequence continues at coordinate 45,299,005 of OX465586.1, forward strand.
TCAGTTATGTTCCCTTATTTGAGATATTGATCATGGTACAATAATTCTATTTGCCAAAATGTTGATGCCGAATGCTAACTTTACCATGATCTGAACATCCTAGATCCAAGCATTACAACTGCCCGCGAACAAGAACAGGAGGTAGCTATGCCACAAATCAAGCCTACGTTAAAAAGCAAGACATCGACACAAATCGAACCAGAGAAGCCCGAAAAGACAACAAGTAAGAGACAACGTCGGCAACGGATAACCACGGAAAATAAAGAGGAGGAAAAGAAACCCGCCAAGGTTTGTTTCATTCACTTTTGTTGTATTTACTTTGGTGTTTTCGAATTAAAAGAATTTCTAATTCAATTCTGGCATGGATTGGAAGAGGTGTTTCATTACACTAGACAATTTCATATCCAAATTAACGTCGAGTCTGATGCTTTGAAGTTATTATTCATGAGGGCACATATGTGACAAATAATCATAAGCCATAGTGTAAATCAAGTTTGGCGAAAATACAAACAACACCGATGATATATTTTTGGGATGATACCACAACCTTACACTTACAGATGTTCAATGTTTTACTGATTATTTTCTTCAATATTTCTAATATAACAGCACGCGGAGACAGAGTTCTGATATACATTTAAGATCATAAGGAGTCTAACCTAATTTTGGAAACAGTAGAAGATATTTTGATTTATCATGTCCTTGTAAATTATAAACCATGCAATGGGTTAAACGAACCTACTTTACCTATTTAGCCATCTGTGAGGTCCGGGTCTCAAGACAGCTGTGGACCCTCAGCCAAGAACAGTAGGCTGGTCATCTCGGTAAGCGTGGATGGCGGCTGTACATATGTTGTAACCATCAGCTTGTTTGTACTAGCTCCTTATCGCCACAGCTAGCCGGGGCCTCCATGGTCAAGATGTTTTCCCTTACATGTGTCCTTGCATGTCATTGCATCGTCCTCCTCGTGAAACTATTAAAGTGATGCTGCCAAATTAGGATTAATTTTAACAATTTGCAGAAGCCCCAACTAACAATGGACGTCAGCATTATACTTAATAGAAAAAGGGCACATGTAAGCATTGCATGTTGAAAACCCCACCAAACCTTCCTTTAACAAGACTGGCTTGCACCTTGAAGGGACTAACGGTTTTAAAGGAAAAAGGAAAGTTATCAGCAGCACTAGTATGGTTTTCCCTCTGCTCACCAGCTATTTTAGGGGCGAAGATCTAATAGGGCTATAATTCACATAATGTCAATAGATTGAGTTCACATATAAATTGGTGGTAAGGATAGATTGAACGTAATGAGTAAAGCATGGGTTCCCAATGTGAAAGTACGTGTAGATACTGGTGAGCAGGGGTGGATAATAGGACTTGCTTTCAGCTTCATGATTTAAGTTAACATCCATTTAACTCACCTTGTCGTCATTGGTATTCCATTTTTTCAAGAATGATTAATCAGAATATGTTTGTGTATAACTGGTAATGTCTGTATAGTTCAAAGATAATTGTTTTCTATGTTAAATGATTCTTTTTAGCTCGTTCTAGTTTCCTTTGACTAGATAATGACTTATCCCTGAATGACAAGTCGGTTAAGTTCGAAATTGTATAATTCTTGAAATATTTGCATGTATAAGAGGTAGCATTCGTTTTTCTCATGAAAACGTGTCATCTTCTAAAGATTGCAAAACTTTTGGACGCTCTTACATAAGTAAACATTTTTGCGGAATGATTAGGATAATAAGTGCCTTCCGGAAAACACGGGAGGCAGGCATTCGTAGATGGATGATCGCTATGTAGCTACTAGTATGTATGAATATTGACCTGAAAGCATGAGGTGTCAATTAGTTCAAGGCAAGTAACAGGTATAGCATAACTGTTGTGGACTATTTCACTAGAAGGTCAACTGATAAAAGTTATGTGACTACCATTGTTTATCAGGAATGAACTTCTTGGTAAGAGATCTCTTTTATAGTACAATGAGGCAATGACAAACCATTTTTATGAATTCTGGCTCCTATTATTCTAAGGTGTATTTAGAAATAACAGTAACTACAAAATCTCTTTTTTCGTATCATCGTAAGAATAATTTCATTTTGATTCCATCAATCTCATGGGGCTTTCCATTGTTCTAAGCCCTGGGCTGTGCATTTTATGTTTCATTTCTTGTCTGCAGTGATGATGAAATGTTGAAAATCACATGAGTCACATGTGAACCGTCGAACGTCAATTCTTTTTTAATGTCGATATATCAAGAAACTGGTTCGATAGATCCAAATTCACCTATGTCGAAAGAATTTCAACAACTTTTAAAACATCATACTCATATAAGAAGAGGACATAGAATAACTTTGCTACTGCTCTATTTCAGGTTAATTACCTGGTTACATAGAAAAATTAGACTTTTTGCTTTATGAAACGGTATTTCAACTCATTTATAGCTCTAAATGATCTTTCACTGATCCGAGATCCATAACTTTATTTTCCAGGAGGAAAAAGAACAAAAGCCAAAGAAGAAAAAGAAGCGCAAGACCAAGAAAGAAAAAGAAGGTAACCGGTCACCAAACCTTGAACCGATCGACCCAGACGAGCCCACATACTGCCTCTGCGAGCAAGTGTCGTATGGAGAGATGATCGGCTGTGACAATGACGACTGTCCGATCGAATGGTTCCACTTCAACTGCGTCAATCTCACACACAAGCCGAAGGGCAAATGGTACTGCCCGAAGTGTCGGGGCGATAAGGCAAACGTTAAGCGAGCGGATATTAAATAACCTTTGTGTTCCATTGTATGTTCTCCTGTGTGCTTTATAATCCTGTCTTGTCACATTGTTCTCACACCGTTCTGTGTATAGAAGCGAATTGATTGTATCTGCCCCGGCACAGTCTGTTCATAGTGTACATAATGATAGTACTAGAGGTAGTGACAGTATACAAGGGCTGAGCATTACATCCATCTCGAATCAAATTTGAAATCTGTGAATATTTGCTTTTTATTCCAAGATTTGATTGTCCATGCAATGCGTTATCATCAAGAATTTCTATCATCTATTGATATTTTCTTGTTAAAAGTTCAAATAACTCACCCATGTTAATATTGAGTCCTTCGCACTCTGAGTTTGAATAATGTCAGCAGAATTCGATCTTTAGGCTTTTACCTGATGTGGACCTATCTGAAGGGAAATTCACAACGCCCTTTGAAAATTTCGACAAAAACGGTCTTTGCTGAAGGCAATCCTGGGTTAGATGTAGATAGCTACCCAAGTAATATTTCAGCCCATTAGTCATTTTTCACAGATACTAACTAAATATCGCATACATATTTTACGGATCGACTATTCATTTACTTTCTCATTGTATGTACATATCATAATGTAGTCTGAATACCATAGCATTTCATCAATGATCACTGTTCAATAATGCTACAATATTTGTTCTCACAATTTCAAAATACTTAGAAAAAAGTTTCCCTTTTTGTGTATTGAATATTAGAATTATTTGGATATGTGCTCTTTCATCAGATATGGACTTAACGTTTTATTTTAACCGTAGTACCTGGTCGTCGCACAATTTCTGTATGTGTGAACATATTTTGACAACTGATATTCCAAGTTAAGGAAGTTATGGACGAGTTTATTACATTCATTGTAATTGTATATTTGTTTAAATACCATTCATTATATTCAGAAAAAATGTTTTTCCGTTGAATTGTCTTTCTTCTCTCGCTATACTGAGATATGAACTATCTGCAGTGCGTCAGTGAGGTTAGATCATATGTTTGGATGGCCAAAATACACCTATTAGATTTAAAGTGTTCCAATATATAAGGTATGATCATGAATTGTCAATTATTTTAGTCTTGAACACTTTACATGGGTTGAATTATTTGTGCACATTGTCTCGGAAAACGTATCTCATCTTTTCTAGTTGCCAAGTGCACAATCGTTACTTTTTGTCCTTTCACATGAGCACATTTATTGTTTAACAGAAGAATTACAGAGTTGTCCCAATGAGTTTCCATGGCTTGAAGAACATGTAATTGATACTTTACACCAATCCATATATTTTGAACATCAACGTCTCCGTTCAAATTCATCCAGACCAACCATTTGAATTGTAAATTTGAAATAAACTATATGTCACAATTCTGTAGTGTTTTTCTTAAAATTTCAATTCAGTTATTGAGCTAGTTAGAATGGGGCAACTTGGACATTCGGGGCCCACGATCATGCGCCATGGGTATGGGGAGCTGGCGATTGCTATCAGCTCCAGACAATATAATATCCCGTTTTCTAGATACTTTTCAAAAAGGTGCCTACTGTTCGATTCATTGAGAGAGCTGGTAAACCTTGCTCAACTAAATAGATACGTTCCGAGTAAGAGTAGCTACAGACAGCCACCGTTGACGTTTGTATTATTACTCAGTTCAGCCATGGAGTCATTTTAACTTTGTAGCCTTGTAATTCATGGAACTGTTCTGCAGCTGGAATAACCTGAACATCTATATCTTAGATTTTAAGAGGTTAGTGTCTAATTTTTATCAACTTTCCGTTGAACTCGTGCGGCTTCCTCTATAGATTGTGGCATTTGCTTAAATTTTAGCTTTTACTTTCCTATGAAAAAAGGTACTATATATGCCATGGTTCATATCTAATATATCGATTAATGAGACGTGGCTGTAACGCCTAAGTAAGCCAGAAAAAATCGTATATATAGTGGAGGATTAAGAACACAGCATGGAAATTCTAATACTTGATCACAGTTGGACCTCCATGATACCATCAGAATGCAGTTACTCAGGAAGTCGTCCCACACTTACCAGGAAAACTCGTCCCGTTTTTAAGCCGCCCTGTAATTTAAATTTAAGCAGGATTCGCCCCGTTTTGGAGAACACGTCCTGCTAACTTCATGTTATTTACAGTCAAATCCTGATTTGGAGATTCTACCACCGAATCTCTGACCGGATCAACGATGAGAATCGCGAATAATGTTGAGATAAAAATACAATAACGCGAACTCTAATAACTTTTAATCGAGATGTTGCGAGACTGTTTTCAAATTTATTATCGACTTAGTGTGTCCTACCAAAACGGGCATCTCTTTGTAGTATTGTTAGAAGATCTACACAACCCTGTAGTCCCTCTACCAGGTATGTCAGGGAGGTTCTAAAAAAGACCCGGGAATGTTCACACCTCATAATCTCTTCGCTTTGGTATCACTGAGAGGTGTCACCACGCTGGTTGGTATCCAGATCACCATCAGCTCAGCCAACTATTCTAGGTCTATCTTTAGCAGCCACATGGTCACTCTCCAAACACTGGTCTAGCTTTAACATGATTCGAGAGTTTTCCGCTACTGATACCCTGTTGCCACAGGGCAATCTATCAGAGGCAGTGTATGTTCAGGGGAAGTCCCCTGACTCTGCAAGGCCCTGGGACACAGGGTACCGTTGGTCTGTCACTGAGTGCTGCTGGATGACTGCCATTGTTGCTACCAGCTGCCTATGGAATATATCTCAGTGGAATTGATGGACATATTTAAAGTTGAATAAAGAAAAGCTGGAAACCTTGGGGGTGTGACGATCGCTAGCTGAGTGTTTGAGGGGCAAAGTGTTTTTCAGTTGTGATGATTGTTACGGAGCTCAGCCACATGCTGAGATGGGACTGTTTCGGGTGATTTTCAGTTGTGATTATCGCTAAGGATCGCTAGGGATCATAAATGAAATGATCTCCCAAATGGTCACAATGTGGGACCAGTTGATACTTGTCGTTACTTATTTTTCTCAGATGCCAAAACATATCCAAATTCGAAAATATTTGGAGTGGAGGGTACTAACAATCTGACATGCCTATACATCCCAAATATCTGTTTTCTTGTGGTTATTATGCCAGTGAGAAACATTTGTCTGAAAAATGTAGCCCCTGCACCACTCATTCAGCTTGTGTATAATCCACTGTGATGCTTTGTTAAGGGCACTCTGTATTTAAATTTGTCTATACTGATCGCAAGGTATCTCAGCTAGCAACTATTTTAGGGGTGATCAGCAGGCGATCACTTGTCGTGAGCTGCAACCACGTCTAAAAAACACGTTCTGCCATTGGTCGCCCAAACGGTCAAACAATCGCTCTCCAATCTCAGCTAGAAATCGTCACTAATGAAAAACAACCCCCTGAAATTCCATGAGAACTGGCATCACTGCTCTAGGTTGCCCAAATCTCCTAGGTATAAGGAGTAGGTGTTGTTAGGCCTATCAAATCATTGATAAGCTGTCGAGATGAGTTTCTAAGATTAGAAGTTTTCCATGTGTAGTTGTTCCATTTTTTTCTTCATCTTTGTTCCGTTCAGCTTGAGTTGGTCTGTACATGATATTACTAGAGGAAATAGGAAAATATGTTCAACCTTCACTTCTGAATATTGATAGTATTTTTTTTGTATTATAGAAATTACCATGGTAAAGTACTCAAGCGTGTTAAATCAAGTTAAATTGCTTATTCCGAATTAAGGTACAGGGAGAGGGTTAGAATAGAATCTTTCGGTTCTATTTAGATAAGGTCAACTTACTTTTATGTGAAAACTGGTCTATATTACCAAACAATATGGTTATCATTGTTTACTAGTTTTACCAGGAAAGATTAAAAACACGGAATACCACCTTCTACACTTGCTATTTTTTATTATATAACTAAGCGACGTCTATGTATAATCACATGTATTGCATAAATAATGCTGGTGGACGGCTTTATTAACATTGTATTTTTCCTGGACGGGTAATATATATTACTGCTGCATTTATTCAGTATTATGTGGCCTGGTTCGACCGTTGACAAAATTTCAGGTGACCTCAGCAGTGTACGACCAATATGGAAATAATATATAGCCAGTTTCTTTTGAATTGTTTAAAGATGTGTATAAGAACAGTTTTCTTTTTTCCTGATCTGTTTCTTTACCTTCATAGAAGATGGGCAAATGACACCAGGTTTTACGACCATCACATTGTTATCTTCTTCATAAACGACCGTCCACTCAAGGAAACAACGGTACTTTGAGGCATGTCTCTTGCAGAGTATTGCATCAGGTGTTTCTCCCCCTTTTTTATGGGCTAAGAAGAGTCAATAATCTGAGCTTTTGTATAACTCTGGTATCTGCGTATCTGAGAAAACTTAGGTTCATCTGGGACCAGCAACCGAGATGATCAGATCATAGTACACAATTACATTATTATTTACAGTGGACGGCTGAAGTTTAACAAACTATGTTTAAGAGTATACCTAGTAAATATCATGTTCAGGTTACACATTAATTACAAATTAGGGACGGTACTTTCGACACCTCTAAGGCATGCTAAACAATTTCTATATTTAATATTTCAAGTAACATCAACTCAATATAGTTAGCATGATTCACATAGTTTGTCTTTACCATATAATAACAACAAACAGAACCTACCTAACAAAGCTGTTCAAGTTTACTACAATTATTTCTATTGAGTCAAACATAGTTTCTCTATACAAAGGTAGCAAAAATATGAATAATATATTCAGCGTACATTTCATTTTAGTACGTGAGACATCACATACCTTTAATAAACTGTGGCAAGATAGTATTTTAGGGTTATATCACATATCAATAGGTACACCGCACGAAACAGTACCTCACATCCAACATCCATTCCATGTGGAAATTCGCTCTTTTCGGACATCTCCTCATGCGAAAGGCATCATTTAATTCTATTTACATAAACCCTTTGTACAAAGCAGGCGAGCTGATGTCGTGCCTTTAAATGTCTCACACATATTTCACAGTTAAAGCTTTATCAGTGTCAATACAGCTATAACATTACACATGAGGGTGGGGTGGGGAATGGATATTTAAAAAAAATGCGCACACCCAAAGCACAAATCAGATCAAGGACTCCTCTGGTTTCATTTATCTGGGCACTTCTGTACACAAAAAGAGTAGATAGGGACATCACTGAGGCAATGTCTTCATGGTGTCGATAACAGAGCATGCCATGGTTACAGAGACCTATGAGGATCGAGTGTCCTCACTTTAGGTAGCATCAATGTTCGAAGTCGGTTCATTTACAACTTGGTCTATCTGACCGAGAAGAAAATGACGGTGTTATATTGAAAATAGTATAATCTTAAAGTGAGAAAAATAGTAATACAATGAACAAAATATCATTGCCAGGTCTAAAGACACTGCTTTCATCAAACTGAAACAAAAATCAAAAGATGCGAGATCAGTCGACTTGGGAGTAATCTTTACCAGCCGGAATCCCAATCCGGCCGCTTCGACCTCCTGACACCACTGCCAACTGTCCCTGCACAGCTAACCACATGCGCGCTCTTGGGACGCGGCTTTCCGGATCCGGGCCGCTGCGATTTGACGGTGCTTGTCGTGGTGAACGTTGCGTCGGAGAAAACACTGCTCGTGTCGCTCCTGGAGGTGCTACGCGATCGGCGTGAGGCTGGGGCCGACCCGGGCCGCTGGGAGTAGGGGCTCGGTTTGGGAGACCGTGCTGACGACGTCTTGGGCGCGTGGATGACGCCCAGGGGCACGCCGACGTAAGTCGTGTTCAAGAGCTCACGGTTGAGCTCGTCACGCTGCAAAGTTTTGGTCGCCTTGGCTCCTTCCAGTCGCCTCAACATTGCCTGAAAGTGAAACAAAAGATATTCTACATTGACATGTATTATACTGGAGATAGTATGGGCATATAATGCATATTATATATCTATGTTGATAAAGCATGTGATCCACCAAGAGTGAGTTAGGGCCGGGTGATGACCATGTGGAGGAATTGTGGACGTTGGCTGCCAAAATCACTCATCGGGTCACATCAGCTGGGACAATCTGCCTAGTGGATCAGCAAATCGGCCGGACCAGCCCATTGAAAACCCTGTTGCCCGCAACCGTGCGGTTATCACCTCTGGCTGGCCCTGTAAAAATCAGCCTCTGAGCATCAATTTAGTCTTTAGTCACACAGATACCAACCTTTGCTGTGGTATGGTCATTATTCTCATAGGCACAGTATGTTGGTATGGAAATAGATACACACATACTCTTAATATCCCTTTGAAGCAGGCGAGTATAGCAGTATATGGAACGATTGATAACAGACAAGAAACTTGTTTGATATTTCTATCAAAAGAAACACGGTATTACATGACATCCCCACAAGATGAATTACTAAATACCAGTATTTGGTACAATATTACATGGAGCAATTGAGACAAGGCAGGACAGCCCAAGCTATTCTGCAACTATGTGAATCAATACAGATCATACAACTTGAAAGATGCAGCCTTGAGACCCAATACAATGCTAATAGAACCATTAAAATATTTTATGAAGCATAAAAGCTCCTGGTCCTCGTGCAACTGCTTCCATTTGATTGTTGCAGACACAGCATACCCCCACCCCCACTAACATCCCTTCAAAGTTTTTGCTATATATATCTATCTATTGTTTTGCAGCGGAATCTGCACAGATCAGCAAGAAATTTGTGGGGACCTAGAATAAATCTGCATACTGGAAGGTATACGTGCATGGGTATTCATAAATACCAAGTTCGATTATAAAGTATACATAGAGGTTATGAGCATGACTAACTGGTCTTTTATCATCATACTTTTAATTATTTTATTAAAAATTCATGCACAGTACTACTACACAAAAAATAGGTCTGGTTATAACATATACGACCATGGATATCGTCAGCTTTCTATGCACACATGATGGTGTTTGTTGGCCATTCTCCTTGCCCGGCGTGAACCGGGTCTGCACATGCAAATCCACCTCACTGCGACCTTGTTATGTCACAAGAAATAACAGGGTCTTACAAAGACTTAACATTTCCTTAACTTGACTATGCAACATGGCTATACTTTATACCATACAGTTGATTCCGTCTAAAATATATACATGCGGGGCATTTATACATTACCAAACACAGATTCACTAGTATGAGAGGTGCATTGGTGTGAATTATATGCCGGAGAAACCTGTCGGAAAACATCTGCATGCAACAGAATTTATCTTCTCTGATTAATATTTACTGTCAACTCGTTAAACACATCAGAACGCAAGGAGATCATCTAATTCCCATTATCAACTGAGACTGTAAAGTACTTAGTTGTTGAAATTGGAGCAAGCTGACACCAGCCTTCTCTGTGAGAGTAGCATGGGGATAAACTAAACAGGTGTTATAATACTCACACAAGGCTGAGTGGTGAGAAACTGGCAGCCACGGTGGCAGTATGCCATGAAAGCACTACCGACCATCAAAGTAATCGGACGGGTATCAAGAGGGACAGTTGGTCTGAGTATTAATACCTATGAGGAGGGGGGGGGGGGGGGCCTACAGATATACAGTGTATTTACCTCCCTATTTGTAAATGAGGAACTGTGTATTGCCTAAATAGTTATAATACTTGATCTAATTTAGTTTCTAAAAATAAAGAATAATGTTCTTTAATTGAGACCTTTGGAAAAATGGTATGTTTAACATAACATTTTACAAATTCAATTCAAATTCGTTCGATTACACAATAAATGTCTTCCTGGAATAATGATTGAAAAAAGAATTTTTTGTATAGGCAGATAGTCGTCTTTTGTTTATGTCATATGAGATAGTCACATTTTATGGAACATAGTTCCGTGGAGTTTTCTGAAAACCTTTAAATCAAAATTTGTTTAGTGGAAGCAAATTTCCTGTTATCATTTTTTTTTTTTTTTTTTTTTCCGGTTGGGACCAGAAGTGCTTTTCGCCCCGTATTTCAAATTTGTTATCATTTTGAGAACAGCATGACACTTGCTAATTTATTTAGACTGGCATCAGTAAACTATCACACCTAATCTAATTGCATACAAATATTGCCATCTCCAGCGTCCTCAACTAAACACCCATGTCATTGTATTATTTCTATGCTAAAACAAAACGTAATTAGTAGATGGGTCGTGTGGTTGAAAGGGTCAGAGCTCTCTTCTTTTCAAGGCGGTGCTCCACTGCAGCGGATTCAGGGACGCTCATTTGGATACAAGTTGATCAGTACTTTATCGCCTACTGCTTGTGGTCATGAAGCTGAAGGTAGGGCCGTGATAATCAGCAGATATTCGGCTCGCGATTTCAATTGCTGACAGCTCACGCTACCATCGCCCCATCCAGAAGCAGCTTGGTCTTAATACTCCTGATGCAGGGAAAAATTGAGAGGTCGATGGAAATTTCAGATGAGGTGCCCCCTCAAAAAACCTAATTTTCAAAAGGTCAGACAGAATTTGATTACCAGAGTGTGCCATACACATTCATAGCATTAAATGCTTATCCTTTTTTTATCAGCCTTAGTCATTTAACCGCAATATTCAGCGGAAATTCATGAGCTGTTGATCACCCTACCATACAAATCAGGGAGACCAGACGATACTGGTACACATCCATGAGTTTCCTGTCATCCGCAATGACCGCACCCAGCCTCCACCCCAACAGCCATGGTCATGGACCCAGATGATAACTGTAAAGGGAATTGGACGCCTAGAGCCTTTTACCATTTGAGCCTCCTGTCAGCGCGAAAATGTGGACACCTTGAGCCTACCCCATTTTAGTTCCAATTGGCTGGTTAGGGCTAGAAAGGGTTGGATAAGGGTTAGGGTTGAGTATTAATGACTATAAACCAGTATAAGTGTACTTTTCAAAGTTTTTACAACTAGAGGCTCAGGGCCACCACAACAGGGTAGGCTCAAGACATGCACAGGGTAGGCTCAAGGTGTCCACAGAAAGGCTCAAATTGTCCCGGGCTCATGGCGTCCATGAACCCCCGTGAACCGCTAACCCGCAAGTGTAGACCAGAAGTTTGGACAATTTTGAAAGATTAGACATAATTTTGGCACCAGAGTGTGCTATAAACATTCATAACATCAACGCTTATAAATCTTTATTTACCTTCATTATTCATTTAATCGCAATATTTAGCAGCAATTGAAGAGCTCTCAATCTATGTTGCATACAAATCCGAATATAGCTGACTGAATGTACGACGTTCACACTGAAAGTCTTACTAGAACGATTCACACCAGACGATTCGCACTAAGTGCTACCATTCCTCGATAACAAAATATAGTATTACAAAACTTTGTCAGTCTTTCACAGTAGACTTATTTTACTCACAGTTACTTGGAATAACTGATGTGCCCCCGAGCAATTGATTGAGAAACTCTCCTATTGCACATAATGTGCCCAACATCCACCAGACAGCGCCGGTTTGTTGGGATCTCCACAATAGGGAGCCAAAGTGAACCCACTTCAAACACAGATAGCCGGTCACAAAATACCATTTCCGTATATAGGCGCTCAGTACTTTGACTATGTAGATTCGAGATTATATGTCTCATTCTCCAATCTTTTAGATCCATATATTTGCTAAACTGAACAACTGTGATCGTAACTTCAAGACAGAGTTATTCAGAGACGATAGGTTTAGCACTAAGCCTCGTTCTTACTGGCCACCGGAAATGGGATTCTGTAAACAGGTATCTGTGGTTTCAGTGGGTTCACTTTGGCTCCCTATCGTGTTAATGGAGCCCAGTGGAGCAAGTGCTCCAAACTGGTTCCTGGACGCCTTGAGCCTGGGAAGATTTGAGCCCTGGACGCCTTGAGCCTACCCTGTGGATGCCTTGAGCCTACCCTGTGGACGCCTTGAGCCTACCCCGTTTTGGTGGTCTTGAGCCTCTAGATGTAAAAACTTTGAAAAGTGCATTTATACTGCTTTATAGTCATATATACTCAACCCTAACCATTACCGAAACCCTTTTCTAACCCTAACCCACCAATCGGAACTAAAATGGGGTAGGCGCAAGGCGTCCATGGGGTATGCTCAAGGTGTCCACGTTTTCATTCTGACAGGAGGCTCAAACGGTAAAAGGCTCAAGGCGTCCAATTCCCCTCCCAGCCAGCACTAATCAAGGAAAGGCTGACAAAAAACAATTCTTGCAGTAATGGAGTACTAATGGAGCCTCACACAAGATTATGGGAAGATAGTAGCAACAACAAAATGTCATGATTTGGTGAAGACGGTGGGAGAACTAAAGATTAAGAAGAGACCAACCAGTTTTGGTCAAAGTCATTGCTCTCTATGAGTTTGCTACAGTCAATATCACATAGCATTCAAATGACTTTTCCAAAACTAGTTGCTTTCTGCATTTATCTCGCCCCTGTTCTCACTATATTAAAGAATGAATGCCAAACAGGATATATACCATGGAAAACAGACTGAAATATTCATAGGGGCATGGAGAACGAGTTTCTAATGTTGAGCCTATGGGACAAAATGTCATGGAATAACAATTTACTGGTAGAACATAGAAGTCTGACTCACCCTATTTTCTTGATCTATTCTTTGTTGCTCCTTTAATCTATTTACAGCTGATGAAGTGAGTCTGTGGCTTGCAGTAATCGGCTGCTTCTTGTGCTTTTCTACTGGTTTCTTTTTCTTTAAACCTTTATTCAAAATTTGAGACATTAACCTTTGATTTTCGCGATCAATGTCCTTTACACGAGAGTTTGTAAAGGAGTAATTCTTTCTGGACGCATAGGAACTCTGACTGGAGAAACTTTCTGCTATGCTATGCGCTTGTTGTGGAACCTTAAATTTTGTAGGGGTGCCACTTTGAAGATTTTCTTCTTTTTCACGTTCCATTTCCAAAATAGCTTGCATCAACACTTTCAGATTGACCGAATCCTTATCAGCTTGTAATAGATGTTCATATCCTTCAGTGTGAGCACTCTTAGGGCGGACCTTCTTTTGGTTATAACCATGCAAATCTTTATGTATTGGACTTTGTGGAGGTCTTCGTTCTGTCGTCTCATAAATTTCAACCCTCTTTGTCTTTTTAGGCGAAACTTTGGGTGTGTAACCATGTGGAGAATTCAAAGGCGAAACATCGGTCATGTCACTGGATGACTCTGTGTCTGAGACAGATGATGATCCATCACTGTCTTGAGGCTCTTGACTATATGTTTTTGATGTTTTCCCTCTGTCCGTGTTTGAACGTGAATGTCTGCCATGGTGAGATGTTTTTGGTCTAGATCTACTGCCAGACTGGTGATCATTATGTTTACTTGTTGTTTTCTGTGTAGATTCAACCCCCCAAGCTTGCTTAGATCCATTTCTCGACTCTTTATCTGACGTTGGTGAACTTGATCGTGACTGTGAAGATGATCTTGTTGAATATGAACTTGACCTCGAGCGAGATGAAGATCGCGACCTCCTCCTGTCACTAGCTCTTGATCTTCCTGTGTTTTCATTATCGGACTCGCTTGATGAACTGTCATTGTCCTCAACCTTATATGACTTACCGGTTGGTATTTTTGTCACAGACCCTGCAACTGAGGAACTGCTTGAGGGCTTCAAGTGGTCATGCTTGCTTGCATTAGAACCACTTTCGCTGACAGCGGCAGTGGAACTTTCTTTGATGCCTCTGCCGGCGGAGGTTGAGGCAGTGCCACTGTTGTTGGTATTGCGTGTCTTGTTCCGAAGCAACGATGTGGTCGACGGGGTTTCACCACTTTCTGGTTTCTCTTGTGACCAACTGTATTTCTTAGGCGATGACCCACCCCCTCTGGGTGAATCAAAAAAGTCATCATCACTCATTTCTAATAAATTATAGACTAATGGCTCAACTGTTATTAAATACACACAGAATCCACTGTAAACACATACACATCGCTGGAATGTTTAGCTTCAGTTTCCAATGACGTCACGAACAACCACGCCATTTCTCGCACGGTACGAGACATTTTGTAACTTGTTCCCGGCGCTTGATATTCCGTGCTTCCGAAACCAGCTTTTGAAGTAACGTTGCGAAGTCGTCTGCTACAAAAGTGCAGAAACCGCTGAATAAAGTTGACGAGGCCTAATTTGAATAGCCACCCGTTCCTGTTAACCAAGGTAATTAACGAACAAACGTTTTATTGTGATAGCGTGCTATAACCTAGGTAATAATCACTGCTCACTTTAACAGAACAGTGATATCATATAGATCTAGATCTAGATGCATTGATGATGACGTACCGTAATTCAAATTGTAAAACAATGGGATATAATAACGAAACTGGTACTAGGTCGAGAATATAGATTTTGATAGTAATTTCTAAACAAACTCCTATAATCTGTTTCATTTACCCAGCCTCTCTACCCTGAAATGCAGCATACCAGTCATCTTTCTGCCTCTCGTTTGTCCGGGCCCGAGAAGGAACCCCAGTGGGCTCAACCCCCGCCCCACGTCAATGTGTGTGTGTCTCCATTTTTGCTTTTGCCGCGAACGATTATTTTATTGGGGGTTACATATACAACATTTATGAAAACCTATTCTCTATGTATTATTTGTTATTGACATTACATTAACTTGACAAGTATCTCTGAGTTAAAATCCATAGAACATAATAGAAAAGTAGAAGGAAACGTTGCCCCCTCCCTCATAGTTTCCCCTAAACGTGGTGACCCATTAAGCAGGGTTTTCAGTCTGCCAATGGTTATATATGAAGTCGTTAGAATAATATCCACAGAAAACACAAGCTCATTAAATCATAAGTAAATTTATTTGGGAGTAATTATACTATGATTTGCAACATTTCGTCTTACATTTAGTAGACTTCTTCAGGCTATGGTTATATAGTACTAGAGTATACCATACCGAAGAAAACACCTGTTATTAGATAAAAGGTTTATCAAATAACACCTTCTAAGAAAATAATTGGAAAATAAATACCAACTAAATATAAAAAGCCAATACACAAATGTATGAAATAAATAATACATGTATTTACAGCATCCAGCACAGTGCAAAGAACAGTTTTACAGTCCCAGGAAGGACTGTACTTTCTACAGTCTAGCAGCTCTATGCCTATTGACAGTACCGTAGACTTGCTCAAGTCTTTGATTATGAACAAATTATGATTACACCAAATTAAGATAAATTATGTTGCAGTGAGACTGGTCCAGGAATCAAAGACTTTCCTATTAGAAATGAAATCTCCTGTAGATTACAACCCCAGCGGCTGCCTGTAACCCTACACCTCCTCCTACCTCCTCCCCCCCCTCCTCCAACCCCCTTCTCCAGTTCCTTGGGTGCTATGTTATCAGAGCAATAAATCCGGCTTATGGGCGACCTTTGAACTATGTGTTAGCAATTAAGACCCCTGTACTTCGCTCATTGAGCATCCCTTTTAAATGATGGTGTAAAGAAGATAGTTGTAAGAATCTCCTGTAATGTATGATATTGTGTAACTTTAAGCCTATAAGACACCGACATTTTTCTCAAGTCATCCCAACCATCGGCTCGGTGAGAGTCGGGAATGAAATGTTGATGTCTTGTACCTATAAAGCCTATAAGACAGCGAACCGACCATTATGCCCGACCACACCTTTGCCCAACAAATCCATCGGCTTGGTCAGAATCGAGTCGCTGTACGCACTTCACAGACCCGATTTTAATCGGGTCGGGCATTACTAGCCTGGGGGTAATGATCGACTCTGCCCGACCTTAATTGTGTCGCTGTACGCACTTCACCGACTGTTCCCGATTCTGAGAAGGCCGTTTCAACAGAATGCTACCTATCCCCTAGTCCGATTTACAATTGTTTTATATCGATTTGTAGGGGAGACAGAGGCGTTGATGAATCTGAAAACCGATTTCCAATATCTTAATCAGATCAAAAGCAGTGTGCAACCTCTTATCCGATCAAATATTATATCACAACTCAGAAATATGAGAGTATATAATGTACATACACGCCTCAAATGGGTGTCAAACTACAGTAAAACCCCCGCTCAAGGGGGCACCCTCCGTACTGAGCAAACTGATTATTTAAGCTGGGTGTCCCCTTAAAGCGTGTGATCCACCAAGAGTGAGCTAGGGCTGGACAATGGCAATGTGGAGGAATTGTGGACATCGGCTCCTCTAGCAAGCCCAAATCACTTGTCGGCTCAAATCGACTGCTACAATCTGTTTGGTTGATCAGCAAATAAGGTACCTATGGCCGGACACACGCATCGCTGGCCCTCGTCATGTCTCCCAAACCCTGTCGGCTGCAACCGTCTGCTCGTCTGTTGGTCATCGCCTGGTGCTGGCCGGCCAGCTGACCATCATATTTTGACCAACCAGCTCTTAAAATCTGGGGGCCGTTTCACTAGTGGGGTGGTATAAGCGAGAGCTAGCCCCGCAACAGTGCCAGCAACAGCGATACCAACAGTGACAATGACAAGTTCCCGTTTCATCAGTGCTCTCACTGTTGAGGTGAGACCAACTCTCACTGTTGGCACAGGTCTCACTATGCACACGCATTTGACATTCAAATTTATTCGTCAATGGGCCGCGATGATGTAGAATTTCACATCTTCCCATAAGAATTAAGCAATGAAATTTTTACACGAGTAAGGCATATATATAACCTATAATTGTACCAAATATGAAGAAAATCGGTCACAGCGTTCCGAAGTTATCGGCGTTTGAATTTCGTTATAGCAATCGTCTGCTCTGGTGGTCAGTCACCCTCCCACCTCCCGATATGCAGTCAATGTCAAGGTCGCTGCATAAATTAGCGAAAAATACACTGGCCACCAGAGCAGACGATTGCTATGACGAAATTCAAACACCGATAACTTGGGAACGGCTAGGCCGATTTTCTTCATATGTGGTACGATTATAGGTTATATGTATACCTTACTTGTGTAAAAATTTCATTGGCCTCCTCTGACATAAACAAAACTCTAAACCCAACAGCGACAGGGTCTACCCTGTCACTAATAGTGCCTCAACAGTGATAGGTACAGTGAGACCTAATTGTGTAGTGAAACGTACTCTCTCACTGTTGGTCTCACTCCTTACCTGACTCCCGTTCACGCTTGACTGCACTTTCTCATGAAACGCAAACTATCACTGTGGTCTCACTATGGCAGCGTACCCTCCTAGTGAAACGGCCCCCAGCTGTAATTTCCCAAGCCGACGCAATACTGGGGGCTGTTTCACTAGAAGAGATGAGTCTCGTTGTTTCAAACAGTGGCAGCACAGCGGCAGTGTGCGTTTCATTAGTAGGTGCACTCAAGCGTGAATGGCACTCGGGAAAGGAGTGGCACCAACAGTGGCAGTGACCGTTTCACTAGTAAATTGGGTCTCGCTATTAGTGCCACTGTGGAGCTGCTGTAAGCGAGAGGGTCTACCCTCTCGTTGGTTACGTGTATAGAAGGTTTTCGAAATTTTTACACGAGTAAGGTATATATAACCTGTAATCGTTTCAAATATGAAGAAAATCGGCGACGCCGTTCCGAAGATAACAGCGTTTGAATTTTGTCACAGCAAATACTGCTCTGGTGGCCAGTGTCTCCGGGGGGAGACAGAAAGAACAGTCGAAAACCCTGCCGCACTACGGAGGGAGTGAAAAAGAACAGCAACCAATGCAAATGCACGGAGGGAGTGGAAAATTCAAACACAGATATCTTCGGAACGGCATGGCCGTTCTTCTCCATATTTGGTACGATTATAGGTTATATGTACCCCTTAGTCGTGTTTATTGCTTAATTCCTATGGGAACGTCATACCGGCCCATTGACAAATAGATTCAAATGTCAAACGCATGTGCATAGCGAGAGCTGTGCCAACAGTGAGAGCTAGTCCCACCTCAACAGCGAGAGCACTGATGAAACGCGAATTTGGGCTTGCCACTGTTGGTGCCACTGTTGGTGCCACTGTTCCAGTCCTACCTCTCGCTTTGACCCCCCTACTAGTGAAACGGCCCCCAGATTCATTTGATTTCTAGAGGCGGCCGGCTGGCTGATGACGCCGAGAGCAACGGCGGGGACTGCATTGACCGCTCGCCCACATATACCGCGATACACACCAGTGTTAAAATAAACTAAATAAAAATTTCTGTTCCAAGCAAATTGTCCCCTCAAGTGGGGTGTCCCTTGAGCAAGATGTCCCAGAAGCGGGGTTTTGCTGTATTGTGTATTTCAATACCTTTTCAGACATGCAACGATGTCTGGGGAAGAGGCATGTACTGAATTGAACGCTGTCATACTGGATATTGGCTCACCATCAAAGATAGACATAATTCCCACATGGATGCTTGCATCGAATCAAACTCCAACAAAAGACCATGGGAATTATAAAGAGTTTCTCAGGGAGCAAAAACCCCTATTCACTGCCAAATATCCATTTCTGACAAGCTCACAGATAGACCGAAAGATGAGATTCGAATGGCAAAAGGCCATGAAAAATAAAAAAAAATGCAGGTAAGTGAAACTTCTCAGGTAGGAATGAAAAACACGAAATAGACATAAGAGTAAAATCAAAGCTAATGATACATTCATATGGAAGGGGCCGTCCATAATTGACGTCATGCAGCATGGGGGAGGGGGTTTCCATGACCAAGCATGACAAGGGTTGTATTACAAAGCATGACGAGGAGGGGGAGGGGGAACCAAAATGGTCAAAAATAAAATGACGTCATTTATGGACAGCCCTAAAAACTGGTAATTTGCAGTTAAATCTCCATAATTATCTTAGTTTTCCTTTTATCCTGTTATTCGAAAAGAGATTTTCATATAAAGTATACTATTTACTGATACAAAAGCATTTGCCAATTTCCAGACTATGAATTGTCAAAACTACCGTGTGGTCCCTAGCTACCACAGGACCCATTGTCAGATATCTCTTGGAGGGAATGGTGATTTACACGTTTTTCGTTTCTTTTCAGGATATCACCCGCGAAAGTCCGTAATCAAGCTGAATTTAGTCCTTCAAAGGCATTGTTTGGTCCATCTAACAATGACTCTCATGTATTCAATTTTTCACCTAATTTGGGACCACAACTTTGTGAGAAAACGTATGGTAATGGCGTTTCATGGGTCCACCAGAGTTATACTCCTCCTGGAATTGTAGAAGACTACCCCAACAAAGCTGCCAGTGGGATCTTATCAAAGTATGTCCTAGTATTTACTGTCTTTTCTTTGTCATTTTACAGCTAATTTAAATCTGTCAATGAGATATCATTGGAAATTTGTAAGGATAAAGTTGAACCGGTAGAAATATATAGGTACTCCTTTGTCGTGATAAGTCATAATTTTTGTCAGTTTATAAGTTAGTTACTTGTAGTTTATTTTTTCAGTGTATATTCATTTCGTATATTTTGTAGGACGAAAAGTGGGACGAAACTATCTTTCGGAAAAGTGAGCTTTGAGAGGTCAGAAACATCAAGAGATTCTTCACATTCTAGCAGAAATATATCAAAAGAAGGCTGTAAACAAAACAAAGGTTACATACGGAAGTGTATTTTGGGAAAATTACCATGTACACAGGAAAAGATTGGAAGTGATATATACAGTTTATCTGATAGTGAGAGTGAAAATGAACACCAGCTGACAGCTTTACAAAATCACTCGACATTTGATACCCAGAATAGGACATGTTCCATGGGAAAAACAAGGAATAAAGTGAATAGAGAAACAAGAGAGAGAAAGGGCACGTGTCAAAAACCTAACGGGAACAATCAAGCCTGGAATCACAGCATAGATGATGCATCTCTAAGGGCGAACAGTAAAGAGATTCAGAACCATGATGCAGCGCTTAGTGATAGCGATGAAGAAAGAGAACGTCAACTTTTAGCTCTCCAAGGAAATGTAATATCAGATGAAGCTATAAATGGAAAAAAAAGAAAAGCCACATACAGACCCAAATCACGGACACGTTCCATGGGAGAAGCAATGAATAAAATGAGTAGAGAAACAAGAGAGGTAAAGGGCACATGTCAAAAACTTAACGTGAACAATCCAACCCAGAATCACAGCATACAAGGTGTATTTCTAAATACGAACAGAAAAGAGATTCAGAACCATGATGCAGCGCTTAGTGATAGCGATGAAGAAAGAGAACGTCAACTTTTAGCTCTCCAAGGAAATGTAATATCAGAGGAATCTATAGACGGGAAAAACAGAAAAGCCACGCATAGACAAAAATCACGTAAAGAAAGGGGTAAAAAAGTAGAAAATAGTCGTCAGATGACTATTACTAGTATGTTCAGCAAACTCCAGAGCTTTTCTGGAAGACCTCACCTGGTTGAGGGAAATACAGAGAGCAAAAGTGAAAGCTCCAAAGACATTTTATCTTCAGAAAAAGCCATACCAATGATGTCAATATGTGAGAACTCTGAAGGTCAAAGTATACCTCACTCCGGTAAACCATCAAGTTTTGATAAAGGTGGATCAACTGTTACCCCATCAAATATTGAAAGTGCTGATAAATTGCTGAAAAAGATCAAGACACCTATTAGTGAGAGCGCAAATATCTCTACGTTGACGACACCGGCCAATCCAGAATCCTTGGTGGTATCTTTGATCAAGAAGGCCATAAAGGTACCACATAAGAAACGGCCAAATAAAGAAAGGTCTCCGTCGTTGAATAAGGCAGCGCACATTGGGAAGAATGTCAGTTTAGGAGAAATTGGTAAAGATAAAAAAGCTAGAAGAAGCTTAGAGGTCAGGAAAACTAATAAATCACACGATGGAATTGAGGGTAGAAGGCGAACACGCTCAATGGTGCATACAGAGAACTACGAGAGTCCGTTGGCAGAGCCTTTCTGCCCAAGACGATCTGAGAGATCTATTGAAGCTGCTGAAAAACAAATTACCAGTGGAGTGAAAAATGTAGTTCAGAAAGTGACCAATGAAGTTCCACTTCAGGCTGTGCCATCCAATTTCGAAAGAAACCCATTAAAATTACAAAAAAACAATGCAGCTGCACTAAGTGCTTCTAAAAATAATATGGAACACAAAGCTGATTTGAAAAAGGAAGAGCTGAGAAATGAAAGAAAAGGCGACATTCCATGTGTAAAAGAAAATGACAGAGAAGAAAAGGCCAAGCAAAATGTTAAAGTGCTGGATTCGAGTTTAAATATTGAGCTCAACACTGAGAGTGTACACCAAGATCATGGGGCTGAGAACAGCAGACAGGAATTTTCAACTTTTGATGGTGTAGGCCCAACCGAAGGGGAGGACAGCGTTTCATCTTTTAGGAAAACGTTTGTAAATGGGCTCACCAATACTGATAAAAACATTTGTACAGAAGCCATGAATAAAACTAGGAATGACGGTGAAATCAGAAAAACACTGGATCCTTCTATGACACGCAGTCATACTCCATTTAAGACCCCACTAGATATTCCAGACAATACAAAACTTCCAGCACAAAAGTATTCAAGTCTGAAAAAGAAGGGGAACATCGTTGAAGATGACAAAGATAAGGGGTACAGCTTGGGAAAATATTGTACTTCACTCTCAGACGCAAACGGTAATCAGAGTTTTAACGTGGCATCATTTTACAAGACCAATAAAGGAGAGAAACATGAAGATGATAAAGTTCATAGCATTGAGAAACTGAAAAGTCAGGAAACACCTACCCAGCCATCAGAACCTGATGTGAAGCACACCTTCAGTTTACCTGACAACAATGAAGCAGGTAAAAGAATCTCAAAAATGCGGATATGTGACAACATAGAAACATTTAATATATCATCAAGTAAAATAAGAAATGTGAAAAAGGGAAAAGTCAATCAGGTATCTAAGGCAACCAAGAAGAGGAAAACAGACATTGTTGAAAACCTTGAAGCGAACCAGAAAGAAGAAAGCTTTTCGTTTGACACATTCAAGTGGAATTCATTTTTCAGTGATGAGGAAAGAGAAGTGCAACAAATCAACTTGGGTAAGTGAATTCCTTAAAATTCCATTCGTTATGTAATTATTTTATTGAATTGGTGACGGTCAAATCAGAGATGGCAGTTTACCTCTTTTCCATGGAAATCCTTGTTTTCATTCCCATTTTATAATTTTATTTCTTACACTCGTTTAAGCATAGTGAATAAATTGAGCCTTAGTCATGTCAATAAAGCAGTGATTTGAGCCTTCCAACAGACCCTCAGTCCCATTCCGGCCAAGGACAATGTGTTTCTCATGTTTTCTCGTGCTTTCTGATGGAATAAATTCCATCTAAACAGACCAGTAGTTTTTTAAAAGTTTTTTTTAAAAAGAATTTTATTTATCCTGGGGGATACATAGGCACTATCTATGTAAATCATTGTTTTCATTTTCAGTTTATCAAACATTTTTTATCTTGTGTAAAACAAGGATGTATAAATTGACCCTCCTTCACACCCATAAACAGTGGTTCTTACAACTCTACAAGATGCGTTTCCATATCTCTCTGAGGCAGTATATTCCACATGAAAAATATTTCCACTTTTCTTCCTGAACTGTCTTCCCTGTCTGAAAAATATTGCCCCTTTTTCCTGAATCTAAACTAACATCCTTGTTCAAATGTAAAGACGTGCTGACGGAATTGAAGTTTTGATTCTATTTGCGTGAGGTCACGTCTTGAAATCATAGGCTTCTCATACTTTAGTAGTAACTCAAATTTGATATATTACATTCCGTTCAAATTGTATATTCAGACCAGGCAGTATCACCAACAATGTCACCAACTGTCATAGCAGATATCAAAGGGAAGGGTGAACAAACCCCTGATTCGTTGGTTCAGTCATCACAGAGTGCAGTTAAAGAAGCTCTCCAGAACCTGCGAAATATTGCTTCACCAGACAGTCTACGTATAGACAACATGGACGAGAATGATTCTGAACCAATCATCTCTCCTTTCTTGTCTTCATGCAGTCAGGTACACCTTCGTTTTGTATATACATTTTGTAAACCCTATTTATTTTGCAGACTGTATTTGAGTATTAAAAACCTAGTCGAATACATATACATTTCTGTGGACAATGTGTATGAATATCGCCCAAATATGGAGAACCATCGTACCTATATGACATACATCAGGTGAAAAAGTTATTTGTATTTTCTGTGGAGTATTGTTATATCACAAGATCCCTGAGATTTCACTCCAAAATTAAATCATTCTATTCACCACAAGCAGCCTATATTCAAATCCCAGGTCTATTCATACTGAAGTACCAATAATACTATCATAACATATGTTGATTCAACCTGATTCAATCGTGTTTTTTTTATTTACAGATTTCCGAAATTTCATCATTGTCTCTTGAAAGCGTCTTAGATTTGCCCAAAGTTTCAGAAAACGTTGCAAAAAATGTCAACAGTAGGATTGAAGGTGTTTGTAGTAATATCCAAGATGCTTGCAAGGATATTAGCGTTCTGAAGGACAGTGACACCGGGGTAGAACCTGGTATTGAAGGCAGTGGTGACTACCATCTGAGTGAAAGACGCAAGACTGTCCATTGCAGCATGACATACGGGAAGAGAAAGAAAATGCAGGCAGGTCAAGGAGATGGGCTTTCTTGGGTCAGCGGTCTTTTTGACGAGGTGATTTCAGAAAATAAACCCACAAGGACTTGTGATGAAGCCACTACCGACGTGTCAGACCCTGAGGTGCGTAAAATTCACTAGTAGATATAGTGAATTTAAGCTATTATAGGAACAACTGTGGGTTCATTTGATGTTATGTGATATTTCAAATTCTTATACTAGGTTTACACAGGATTAGCTCAGTGGTCAAGAGCACTGGATCTAGGCTCGTACATGTAGACCCTTTTCATTGAGCTAATGAGACCCAGTGACGATGTGGGTCAACTTTATTTATCACTTATGGATGGCTAAACTGTTTTAGCGAACGAACTTAAATTATTAAATGATAACCATTGTGCAAGGGTCTTCATGTATGATCCTAGGTTATTCAACGGGCGCCTGTACTTTTAATACCACTGCAGCCACTTTTCTCCTTAGTCACCAGCAGTGGCAAATCTACTGCTATATCAAAGGCCAATCCTTCTCACACTAAGTCAATGTGGTGTGGGAAGTAAAAGAACTTTCACCTTGGTAAATGTGTAGGGGTGAGATTCCCACCTGAATTCATCACATCGAGTCAATCACCACCCTTGTGGTGTAAAAGAACCTTGAGAAAGTCTAGAAAGGATCAGTAATGGTTACCTAGACGTTAAATGAAACTAACGAACACATGCGAAAGGAAGTCGAATTAAAAAGAAGGTGTCATCACTACTGCATACATTTATATTAGGTTTTCCAGTTGGGGCAGGGAAAATAGGTTGAAAGCTGCCAAGCCTTCTAGTGGATGACCAGGGAGCTAGCATAACCTAGATTTTATGCTGGTTCATTGGTCATTCGCTAATCTAAGAGGGCACCAGCCAACCTAGATTTCCTCTTTCCAGTGAATCCAGGGATGTCAGTAGTCCTTGAAAGAAATCCATAAACTGTTAAGCATTAATGTTATGATCATATAACTTACATGTTATATAGAGACACCTTACATTAAAAAAAAGGGAGCGCAAATGCTATTATAGTAACACCAATTTTATTCGCACTAGAGCAGAAAATATATCTTTTATGGGGTTTGATAGGGCCATCATTCCATTACGCCTCATACCATATGTAGAATTATGGTAAACAGATCACTGGTCCTCTGGACTACAATGAACAGGTTTACTTAGAACTCAAAAACAGTGAAAGCTGTATACGCAGGGCTTTCACTAATATGAATATGCTCTCCGGAACCTTACCTTTTACACCCTATTAATGTTAAACACAATCTCTGCATGGGAGGATTTCATGAAGCTTGTTCCTGGCGTGACCTATGCATTCTAAGCGGTTTGTATGGTAATAACCCAAAGGTTTCAGAGAATTTCAATCCATGCATTCTATTATCCATGTTATACAAAGTACCCATTGAGAATGTATGGGGACTCAGTAAACCACTACCCATTATTCAAAAACTGTCAGATATCATAACCCTGGTATACAGATTCCAATCTGTGGTTTACGGCCTCGGAGCCATTGTATACAGGATTGTTTTGTTTCTTTGTCTGTGTTTTAACATCCCAGGGGACACTGAGGGAATATAGGGAACATTTGTATATGGGAAAATAGTCCCTTTTTGCTGTAGATCTAAAAAAAAGTGCCTATTGATATACCCTTTAATATGACAATTCCTGGGTTTAATTTATCAAAGAATGTGGATAACAAATACACCAAACGATTGTTTTGTGGACAGAGAGGCTCTGTAAACCACTCTAAGTTGATATCGTAATACGGGTCAACCTCTCGTGGTTTACGACCGCCTATGTACAAAACCATCGATGATTCTCTATATATATATTGGCAGCATGTCTGGGGAAAACCTTAAGATCATGAAAATGATAATGTATATATTTACAGAGAAGTCAGGTATATGGGATTCTATAGACAATATGGGGTTGACAAACAGGTTCGATGAAGACTTGAATAGTGAAGGCAATAGTTCAGGGATTTTCCTGAACTCAGACATCCCTTGTGAATCCAATTGCTGGAAATATTCAGTGTGAAATGGGGACATTGAGATATGCATATTCCCAATGCTTTTGTGTTTGTTAATTTTTTTTTTTTTTATTGGGTCAAGATTCGCGGGTACAATACCGTGCTCTTCCATCATCCCATTTTCAACCATCCTTGCGCTGTATCAGTTTAGTTACATATAATTGGTTTCCGGTTGTTTGTATTGGTTGAAAGTTTAGGTTTATCAGAGCCAGTCTCTACCCAGAGTCACATCTACATGTATGAATTCTACAGATTTTGAGTTGGGTTTGGCTAACTGTAAGCGACCTACATCATTATAACAATCTTTACCCAGCATACAATGTACTAGTCTCCTTGACAACCAATGTCGGGTATATAAGGCAGGTCTACAGTTTAACGGTTTTTATAAATATTCAAATTGGAAATCCGATGTCAGAAATGGAAATTTCAGCTATTTCTACATAAATATCCGAAATTATATTCAGATTCTCCAAATATGAATGGGAAAACTATGGTTCATGTAGTCGTGGTGTGCCCAGCCATTCGCAAGCGGAACTTGTATTTACCCTGGGCGATAACAGGGAGTTTAGTAACCTCTGAAGGGCGTATTATTCACTGGCTCCCTGACGAAGGCACTACTGCCGAAACAAGTTAGAACAATCTTCCATGAACAATAGATGGACAGATCTTGACAAATTGTAGGTATCATTGGTTTGTAACAACATCAGGTTCACAAAATGTATCCTTTCATATTGTTAACTGAACAGGAAGGAAAAAGGCCACAGAATCTCAACACAAATGTGTGCGATATGTTTGAAGCAACTCCAAAAATGTCTTCTAGGAGGTGAGCCATGTGATTTTAGTTTAATAGCCAATGATTGTGTATTTTCTATATGGATACCAATGAGGTGTGAGAAAACACGTGAGTGTCCGCAAATTCTTCGTCTTAAAACACTTTATCATACAATCTGAAAACTTTGAAGTGCTATTATCTTTGCAATTCTAAAACGGGGATCCTTCTAGATATTGTCTACCATAATTCTAATTATTTTCATTTTTCTGGCTATGATCTAATTACACTAGTCTAATTGACCTAAGTAGGAGCTATGAATCACTGGCTATTTGTTTTATGCATAACTATTATCGACTAAGAATTCAATAGTATCTTTTCTTTTTCAGACTTCTGACAAGTCATCAGAATCAAACGGATAGTAACTTCTTGGAACTATTTTCTACAGACCAATCTTTCTTTGCATAGCAGACATCAGATAAAGATTATGAGATGTAATTCTAACAGCGGTGACAAAAAGACTTGCCGTTGTCACAAGTTTGTCTTATCGTGTCTATGTTTGGCATTGTGTTTTTTAAAGAATGAATTGTTAATACGTATTTAATCAGCATCAAGGAAGTTTTCGACATCAATCATGCATAACTTTATGAACATTGCCGTTGTGCACTGTCCAGAGCATCCCTCTGGAAATATTTAAAGTGCATAACGGAAATTGTTGAGTAGACTAAGGAATCGTGCTTAAATTAGGAGCAAGTTAATAAGACGTGGCTATGACACCTCTAATCTTAAATTTAGTGCACGGACAATGCCGTTTGTAATATTCCACATTATGACTCGATATCAGAGAAGTTCTTGAGATAAAATCTCCTGTTGTAAGTTATTCTATTTGCAATTTGCTATCTTATATTTCTATTTCATTTATCTTTGTCATTTACGGTCTTAAGTGTTTTCTAAACGAGACCCTTTGATAATAAATACCTTAAAAAGAAAAACACCTTGATCTTTTTTCTATTCATTTATCGTTACATAAACTATCACAACTCATAAATTTCGCATACAAAGACAATTTGCATGACCGTGACTGCGAAGATCTGTAGCTTAAAAATTAAATACAATTTCCAGTAGGCAAAATATATATATGGATTTTGCCCACATGGATTACCTCACAATGGTCATAAAAATATCAAAGATAAACAGGTTCTTGTACAGATACCATACAGAAACTTCCGTTGAAAATTCTCCCAATCTGACGCATACTTGGTTTCCACTTTCAGTGGTACTCATAGCTGTGATACAAGATTAAAGTACTAAAAGAAAATCTGAATATGTATAAGTATATTACTCAATTATTTTTTCGACGTCCCAAAGCCACTAAAGCCCATAATAGCTGCCATGTCTGGGTCCATTTCTGCACCATCAATATCATCTGTTGCTTTTCTTTTACGCTCTTTCCGTTTTTCTCTTCGATATGCCTTTTGTTTTTCTTCCTATAAAGAGAGCGTACAAAGGTGTAAAACGACTATGTGACTTCTCATCGAACGCTAACATACATTACTTTCACGTATTATAGATAAAAAGGACATTTCCATATATTTTTGCTAGCAAATTTCTATAACTTTTGAAGATGTCTTCTTCAGGGATGAAAGTCGGGACTAAGTAAAAAAAAAATCGGAAATTCAAAACTCCTATGAAATGAGAGTAATTCATAATATTATTTGGGATAGAAATGTCTATGAATACCTATATATATATATTCTAGCACTGCGAGTGTTGCCGATGTACGGTATATGAAATGTCGGAATTCCGTCATTTGGCGGGAAACTTGCATCCTGTTTCTTTAATATAATGTTTTTTAGTTCTCAATAGGGATATGCATTTGTATAATGAAAACAAAATCAAGACCTACTTCTTCTCTCAGTTCCCTCATTCTTTCTTCAAAGTCATACTCCTTCTTTGTCTCTTCTTTCTTCTTTTTGTTCATTTCAAAACGTTTCTTTACTTGGTCCAGAGAAGATCTTTCAACACGCATAGACATTCCAAGGTTACGTTGATCTGGATTTATAGAATATTTGATGATGCAAAGAGGAATCACACTTTCTATTCACGAGTTTAAATTACTTTGGAGATGTGTATTCACTTGATATCTACACATATCTAAATTTAGGTTTGGGATTTGTAGTATCTTACTCTAGCAACAGCAAAGGTAATATGAGAAGATTGAGCCTGCGATGAAATAATGAAAAGCGAGGAATATGTGACATTCCTGATACTCAAGCCCGTAAAATTAGCAGGCGAGGTCGCTAGTGATTACATCAGGTTTCAGCTACTGTTATTCATGCTTCTGATTAGGTGTTTACTTTCCAAACCAAAAGTCCAGGCTTAAACTCAATGTAGAAGTATTACATGGCGCATGCTTTGCCTCATAGAAATGTTTGTCTTCATAGCTAATTACATTAAAGGTAGGTGTAAACTTACGTTTTTTGCCATTGATATGATCCAAGAAATTGATGGAATCCTTAACCACGCAGTCACATACATTGCAATAATATCTGCAAGACAGATCAGCACTACGTCAACTATTTGATAATAAAAACATTTTTGCACACCCAAACAAGTTTTCAAACCATACCTACAGAGTTTGATAGGAACTTGACTATGGTATAATTAACCAGCGAAAGGGGCTTTATGTTGGGAACTGTCACATTTTTCATTTGAATTAACGGACATTAATTACTAGAATTTGACTGCGAAAATATAATAATACTCATTATATACTTAATATTCATTTGTTACTCATGCTTCAGAAGCCTGTACAGACCCGCCTTGTTGTGCTGCTGGTGTAGTCTTTGTTATGACCTGGGATTTGCCAAGTTTTGAGTCAAGGTCGACCTGTCAAATAATTGAAAAGTACCTGATGTTATAAACAAATGTATTTGCCATTTTTAGCTTCATAATTACTTTCAAAAACTACTGCAGTGTAGACGTACTACCAAGATAAAAAACAAAACAACACATATCATTTAAAAGAGTAAAGGGGAATGGCGAAAACCCTTAATGAATTGATAGTCCAGTGACATATATAGAGGGCCCTGTAGGTTGGGGCATCGGTTATTGTGGTCGCATATGACAGTAAAATCAGTCAAAACAAATTGAAAATATTCACTTAATGTATACTTATAAGTACATGTACATATTTGAAGGGGGACAGATGGTCCTTGTCCAGACTTACCTTATAGTCTCGGGGTTTGAGAAGTTCCCTTTTAACAGGGGGTTCTTTCTTTCCACCCAAGAGTTCCTCTGTCTCCTTCTCCAACCGCTCACGTGCAAGTTTTTCATATTCTTCTCGATCCCACTTTCGTCTGTGATCTTCTGGTTGTTTCTATGTAACATAATTCAAATAGAGATACTGACTACATGTTATAAATGAGCATGGTCCTCAACAACAGTGGCGTTCTTTCCCACTTAACCAGGATGACAGAATTATGTGCTGGCCAGTGATCTTAATCATTAATAAATATCAGGCAATGGTGCATTTCAGATACGAAAATGTGGTGTTTTGTTTCTCTAGCGGAAAATAGCTTACGTTCTTTGCACCCCTATCTTCAATTTAGAAAAATAATGATGTTAGAATCCGTCAATAACCAATGGATTTATGGATGGTCAACTGCAAACAATAAAGTGATGTGCAGTAACATTTATAAGCATATTATATTAAATTATGTTGCGAACAAGAGGTCAATCTCCATCCAAATAAAGGTCAAGTGTTTATTGCATTCATTACTGATGACTCACCTCAACAAATGAAATCAATTAATTCAAGCCATGAATTCGCAGATAGTTTTGAGTCCAT
Organism: Alentia gelatinosa; assembly: GCA_950022655.1. Taxonomy (NCBI): domain Eukaryota; kingdom Metazoa; phylum Annelida; class Polychaeta; order Phyllodocida; family Polynoidae; genus Alentia; species Alentia gelatinosa. The sequence goes on from OX465586.1 coordinate 45,330,007, forward strand.
ATGACTTGTGTAGGTAGGATTCACTTATTCAGGAGAATTGAATGCCTATCTAGTCAGTAAACCCATTCCATAATAGTTATTCTTGGACTTGAAATTCATAACCACCGTTTGAAAAGTCCGGGACCAAGATCACTATCTTCCCCGAGCAGCTTTGGTCCAACCAGCGGTTTCCCCCGTTTCACTGCACACCAAAACGGTTACTATCTAAGACCGGACAAATACTATAAAGAGACATCACGAGTTTGAGTCTGAGTTTATTTATGCCATGCATTTTGTTGGCTCCATAATTTCACGAGTCGAAGACGAGTGACATTATGGAGCCAACAAAATGAGTGACATAAGTAAACTCAAACGAGTGGCGTCTAGATTTTATCCTACCCTGTTTCTACATTTTTTCAGTATTAGAAAGTAGTGGCATAAACAACACTTTATGTCACACCCAGTGACATAAACAAATCCCATGTTAAGCCTATGGCGTTTTTTATTAGGGGTAGGATAAAAGACACTATGCTTCATAACCAGGTGAGCGCTGTGGTGGTAGTAAAGCCTGTAGTTATCCCCGGGGATGGAACCACCAACCTTGATGAGTACCTCTCCCACTTCTTCTTGTGCATGGCCACAAACAGATGGTCTAAGGTTCAAGCTGGGACCTTCCTGGGGGTCAGCTTGACATGCCTCGCCGGAGGGTTCTGACAGGGACCAATCTGGGGTCCACTGTTGACTAAATATGCCGGGGCCGGTTCATGGACGGGCTTTGGGAAGATCATCTTAGACACGGAGCATGGAGGAGGCAGTGTCAATGGCGTTGCAGACCAAATCGTATATTATAAATAAAGACCGACCAGGGCCAGTAGGGAAGTGTTAGGGCCACAGGGAGCACTATGGTCAGCGAAATACTTTGACTGGTCCCCCATGTGATCACGGTGTCTTGGAGAACCACTTGCAGCATGATTACCCCCTGAAGAACCAGGACCGCCCCCTCCCTGCCCCCACCACAGAGACTGACTCCACACCGGCGGCAGAAAACTGAGGGGAACTCATGCGGGGGGCGAGGCGAGGGTCCCGCAGAAGGCAGAGCAAGCTGGGGAGAACCCAGGGAGGATACTGGTCGACGGTTCATGGACGCCTTTAGCCTGAGACGATTTGAGCCCTGAAAGCCTTGAGCCTTTCTATGGACGCCTTGAGCCTACCCTGTGGACGCCTTGAGCTGACCCCATTTTGGTGGCCTCAAGCCTCTAGATGTAAAAACTTTGAAAAGTGCTTTATATACTGGTTTATAGTCATATATACTCAACTCTAACCCTTACCCAACCCTTTTCTAACCCTTACCTGCTAATTGGAACTAAAATGAGGCAGGCTCAAGGCGTCCATGGGGTAGGCACAAGGCGTCCACGTTTTCGCGCTGACAGGAGGCTCAAACGGTAAAAGGCTCAAGGCATCCATTTCCCCTGGTCGACACGGGGACCACCGCTGCATGGTTCATGGACGTCTTGAGCCCTGGACGCCTTGAGCCCTGGACGCCTTGAGCCTTTCTCTGGACGCCTTGAGCCTACCCTATTTTGGTTTCCTTGAGCATCTAGATGTAAAAAACTTTGAAAAGTGTACTTATACTGGTTTGTAGTCACATTTATCTCACCCCTGGTACAAGCTTCGCCATAGAAATAACATTAGGAAAAAATACTCCAAACTCATGGAGTATTGTCTATCTATACGATTCTCGATGCAGTTCTATAGGCCCATTTACAATCCCAAGTCTCGCATTCTCTCGCGCTCTCGAAGCCAGGTTCCGGTGTAGCAGGCGGCCTCCGTAAGGCCACTCGCATGTAGTAAACAATGCTGACTGGAGATGCTTCTAGTACATTAAATTGTGAAATAGGGCATTTGAATGTACCAGAATCCTTCGTAATATGTTTAACAGACCATATATAAGTCTTTGGTCCCAATAGGTCTATGGTTTCATTTGAGTCCAGATAAACGTGGCCGAAATGGGTTTGTTTATAACTTGAAGCACAGTACTGTCAGTAGGCAGCCCGCGTAAGGCCGCCAATACGATGTAAACAAAGAGTTCTTAGGTTGTTTTAAGTATCAAGAACACTTGTGAAATTCCAAGAAACTTTGCAGAGATGCAAGTTCTCCGTCAATTGACAGAATTCCGTGCCTTTCAGAGTCACCGGGTGCATTTAGAGTTTTAGGGCGTTTTTGATGCTTAACGGCCGCACCACGGGCCGGCAAACAAAGACGGCACTACCCGGCTATCAGTGCCGGACCCCGGGCCTCAGTCGCCGGCAAAGTCGGCGGGTATGCACGGGAAACGGGTGCCGACCACAGGGCCTCATTTGGCGGCTGTAAAACGCTCTTACTGCCGTGTAGACTGCCGACCAGGCCTTTTGGGCTGGCATAGAGCATAACCTGATTTTTGTCTCAATATCTCAAGTTTTAAACATGTATTTGAGCCCAGTTAAGTGTCATACTTTTAGGAATGTACCTAATATCATGAGCATTAGAGAATGCATTAGAGAATGCTTTCCCAGGCCTTGAGAACACTGAGAACAGACCCTCGATCCCCATCGCACGCACAGACAGTAAAAGCTACTGTCTGTGTCTGCCAGCCTGCCTGCAGTCGGTCCGCTCTCAGCCGCGGCCGGCAGCCATACTGCACCGGGCTAGCTATCTGTCTCTATCTCAAACATTGTTTTATTTGGTAGATAAATCTTAAAACTCAGAAAATGATATTCGAAAGATAGGGAGGCTTTCTAGGTTTAGATCTAGTAGCTGGTTCGTGCTGTTACACGTTTTCGTCCTTTCTTCACCACCTCATATGGATTGACAGCATCGGAATCTCAACAGGAATATCGAAAATATATTTGATTCTTTTAGGGAAATGAAAACAACCAATGGTTAGAAAGGACATTCTACCACATTTCCCTCTCCATCGGCTTCTATACATTATTTTTAGGCATAAACCATATTAAACGGTACAAATTCGGACTGATTTATCAGAGCCTACCAAGTGCACTATAGCCGCGGTAGCGTAGCAGTGGGTGTCGCAGCGGCTTTGTTTACACCGGAAACTGGCTGTGCGCAAAGGGTTTTGGGAAACCTTAAATCCCTCTATATAAATACTCAACCCTTACCCTTACCCAACCCTTTTCTAACCTTAACCTGCCAATCAGAACTAAAATAGGGTAGACTCAAGGCGTCCACAGGGTAGGATCAAGACGTCCAACGTTTTCGCGCTGACAGGAGGCTCAAACGGTAAAAGGCTCAAGGCGTCCAATTCCTCCGCCGCGTCTGTGTTGGTACAAGCGGGAAAGAAAAGATAACTGAAGTCGGTGTCGCGCCGATTGTGACCGGGGGATTCTGGGGCGGGTGGTGGTGACCTGTATTAGTCCATATATCGAAGAGATCGAATAAAGTATTTGATTCAAAGAAAAAAATACAAATCAAAACAACTAGATCTAGACTAGCGTTGTTGTAAAATATGCTTCAGTTCTCATGCCATGGGTAACTGACGGGGGATTCAAACATCACGCTAACGCCTGCGTCTGGGTATAGGCGGCGAGATGCCAACGGTGTGCGTTGTGACCGAGAGATTGTCGGAAGGACTCAAGGAGTGATAGTGACGCGTACCCGAATAAATCTAGAATAGGCCCCCTCTGCCGAACGGGACTCGAGCACGTAGAAAGTTAACCAAAGTGGTGATTTACTGAAGTCCTATTGAAGCAAGTCAAAACATAAGTCTATCGATTATAGTAATTACAAAATATACACAGTCAACACTTCTGGATTTCATATTAGCTATCTATACTTTAAAATAGTGAGATAATATGATGTTGCTTGTTGGCATCTACAGAAAACTTACCATGTTCGACGCCATTTTTAATGTTGTGTCACTGGAATGTTTCTCAATGTATACTTGTGTAAGGTTCTGTTATACCATCTCCAGATTTGTTTATGAAAATGAATATACGATATTTATGGCTATCTAATATTCAGTGAAATCACGGAAATATATTTTGTCCAGTTTTAAATGAAACAAACTTTTATACGGATACTAATCATATTACACTGTTTGCTCTGAAAGAAACATGGCGGATGACAACAAACATTTTGCGCGCACTCAAGCAAGCTAAGGTAAACTGCATTTCTACGTTAATATCTTCGAAATAACATGTGAATTTGATATAGGTAAACGTGTAAGACAAGCATATGCCATGTTTTAAAAGTGTTCGTATTCTACACCACATATCATTTATATAAAATGGTTCTGTATCTAAGAACCTGTCGCAACATGCAACTTGCAAGTGGACGAAAGAGTCTCGGTCTAGATCTAGTGTCACAGTCAGGTTTCGAATTTAGCTCTACCTCACTCAGGCACATTATTGAATAAGATGCTGGCTTGTAAACACTCTATATATTGTCTTTAACGTTCAGTGCATTTGAATAAGGCGAATTCTAATTTCTAGTCCTATGCATACATTGTCTATTAAATATATAGTTTAAATCAGGACTGCTTCACAGCAAACCTTAGTCGTGGGCGCCCAAACAGTAATACTCCCCTAATACAAGTGTATAGGGTTGGACTCGTCTGACTAAGCAAACCTCAGAAAGCACCGGCCTTCCTTTCAGCAAGGGAGGGGGGAAAGTCATCTGCCCCTCGGCCTCGGCTGTCAGTCAGCACAGCAGGTGGGAGGGGGAATTTTGCAAGGTAATTTCTGTACTCACCAAGCAATATTTCATTGAGATCTTTGGCCCTCTTCAGGGTCAAAAGTCGCAAAGGTGGGTATCTCTTTTATGAATTCCAACATCTGTTGGTGTATTGAAGGGGATTTTTTACTCAGTTTTTCCCTTCAACTCCTTGAGCCTTTTACCGTTTGAGCCCCCTGTCAACGCGAAAACATGAGCGCCTTGAGCTCACCCTGTGGACGCCTTGAGCCTTCACTTATTCTAGTTATAATAAGACTATAAACCAGTTCAACTGCACTTTTCCAAGTTTTTACACCTAGAGGTAGACTTACTCAAGTCTTTGATTATGAACATTCATTAAATGATTAAAGAAAATCGGATAACAATTCATTATAGCATATGTCCTTCTCTGACTGGCCCATGAATCAAAGACTTGTCCACTCTGACCAGAATCTCCTGTTTATGACCCCAATCTGCTCCCTGTAACCCTATACTTCCCTCTACCCCTCCCCTCCCCTCCTCCAGTTCCCTGGCCGCCTGTGTTGTCATAGCAATATATTTCGCCTACTCCTGACTAAGTCTTGATTGAGATCAAAGTGAGAGGAGTGTGGCGCAAAATCGCGCCAGTCTACATGGCCGATTATGGATGAGACCAGTCCCTGTGTCACTCAGTAGGGGTGGAGGGGTAGGATACAGGAACTGAGGCCAGTCTAACCTAGAGGCTCAAGGCCTCCAAAAGGGGTAGGCTCAAGGCGTTCACAGTGTAGGCTCAAGGCCTCCACAAAAAGGCTGAAGGCGTCCAGGGCTCAAATCGTCCTGGGCTCAAAGTATCTATAAACTCTGGAACCTCCAGAGCCTCTAGCGGAACAGAGGTGCTCCATCTAAACAGCTCACAACAATATATACACATTACCTTGTCAGTGCTTGTTAACTGGCCAATGCTTTTGTGTATTGTTTTTGTATTGCATAGTATTGCTGACCGATGTTACATTTTTTCGGCAGGTCCATATTCGTCCGAGAAACTTTGACTGCCTAGCGGACAGTCAGAGAGCACAACTGCTTATTCCCATAGTGCAAAATATCAGGTCCTTGGTTCTCTGTAAACCTGTCTATGTCAGTGCATGTTTATGCTCCCTTACCTTCAAGAATGTAAAATGATTCCTTTTTGATGATTAAACTCCTGTTTTGTTCCTTTGTGTTACTTTTTTAGCCTTTTTGTACAACTCATTTAACCACATTTCACCACTTCCAACTCATGTCGGCTATATTAGATAAACTGGTTCCTGGCAATCCCCTGTGTGGGATGTGCTGCACTTTTAAAACCTCCATTTTGCTCATTTTGACGCCTGCAGAATGCATTGACATAGATTTTACAAACACTGGCTGTTCTATTAGTTAGAACTAATCCAGAAGTAGGAAATTACTGCCATTTTAATGCATTTTGCCTCAGGAAACTGTCTACCACAAAATCTGAAAGATTCAACCTATATTCATAAGGAAAATGGCTGTTGAGCTGGGATGTACCAATCTGGTCAACCAGTTAGCCTAGGGCTCGATGGGACTGCTCTCTGACTGTCTGCACTGCTTGACAGTCGGAGCCTCCCTGACTAGTCCATGTAGGCTTGACCTGCACATGACCAACTGTGACCCAACTGCAATATTTCATGGCAGTAATATACTAAGTCCCTTTACTGTGACTCCAATTACCCTATTCATGAGAAATGGACGGGTGATGCTGATACTCGTTTACAGGAAAATACCTACCAGGAATAAAGTACGCAGAAGGAAAGATGTCAGAGGCAGATTCTTTGACCGCAGATGATCTGCGGACAAAGCTCTACCACAGTCTACGAGAAAAAGGCTTGGTTGATGCATTGAAGGTAAATATAATAGAATTAATTCCCATATTTATATAGAACGTCCTGACCATGCTGTACAATTCACAGAACGAGATGATAATTTACAGTTTGTACGGACCGAGGCATTTATGCCGAGTTCCGTACAAACTGTAAATTATCATCGAGTTCTGTGAATTGTACAAGCATGGTTGGACGTTATATATTTACTATATACCCGATTTTTTTTTAAAAATCAATTTAAAAAAAAATCAATTTCAATTTTTTTTAATAAATGTGTATGGCCGGGTGGTCCGTATTTTAGTGTACGGACCGGCGGTCCGTACAGTATTTTTACGTCATATGCCGAAACGGTGCGTATTTACAGTATATACGGCATGGGTATATAGTAAATCATATGATAGTCATTGCAAACTAATTCGCAATGTCCGGATATATAACTTTTGCATTTTAGTCAGGTAAGAATGACCATTTATTCATAACAGCGAATATGACTATAATGATTATACAATTCGCGCAAATCATTCGACTGTTTTTATGAACTAACTTACATTGTCTGTTTTTTTAAACTAATTTTCTCGTTCCAATGGATTCGACTGAGGATTCCGTGGTTGGAAAAAATACGCCTCGTTTACCCATATATAACTTACATTGTCTGTATGCACAAGCTATTGCATTTTGTTTGGTAAGAATGACTATTACTCTATTATTTCCTATGAGTTGCATGACTCGAAGAAATCTGCTGACACAATGGTGCCCTCTTATAAGAAACCTGTCCCATTTCCAGAGCCAGCTACGCAACCGGTTGGTCTCAGAGCTGCAGTCGGTCGGTCTAAGCCAAAGTTTTCCAAAATCCCAAGGAGTTTACGCTGAGGACGGGTCTCTGATTGCTCGTGCGGCGAACTCACTGGTAGCTGACCATTTGAAGCATTCAGGTTGTGACTACACCTTAAGCGTCTACCTTCCTGAGAGCGGTACTGCTGAGGAGAAAGTGAGTAGTAGTTCTTCGATGCCGTCCAACCGTTGATAAAAAATTTCACATTTATAGTATGACAATCGTTATACCCTTCTGTCTGTGACATGAAAAGCAACAGAGTTTGTGGGATCACAAGTAATTGTCAAATTTATGGACGCCTTTCAGTATGATTTTTTTTTTTTTTTTCGTTGTTGGTCGCCACAGGTCACATGGTACAAGACAATAAAAGGGACTGACAGTTCCAAACTGTCACCCACTCCGCGGTTGCTGCGATAGAGTGCAGTTAGGCCTAGCCACGTATCATAATTGCCTTTCAGTATAATAGTAAAAGTGTTTATATAGAGGTTCTTGGATGACATTTTAATTTGCGTTACCTGCTTTCAAACAGGAATTAGTTACATCAGTTTATTATAATGGTGAATAGTGTATTAAAAGATAAAAATGATATTTTCATTGTACTACAAAATTTCGTCTCCCAAAAGATAGATCTGAATCAGGCTCAATCTTAATAACTGTATTTTTTTAAATTTTTTTTAATTAGCAGTATCTCTCACAAGGTGAGTTTTTCAGATACATCATATTCAACAGCATACATACATCAATCAGTACATTATGAGTTTGATGGTATATACATCTTTTGATTTAAAGATTTTCACAACCCGAGATTTACTCCGGCTTCTAAACATAAGCTCGGAATCGTCACTATACAAAAAATTGGTAAGTGTATTTCAACATATCAAACTCCTCTAACTTGTTTTGGTCTGATTATGATAAATGATAAGCAGACGACCTGTTCACAATGTAAATACAGTAGCTCTTTACGTGAATATCGCCACTTTTTAATATACAAGATGTATAATTCCATAAGCTATTTTCATTTCGAAATAAGTAAATTTGTAATGGTGGAAATGACTTGCACCGAAAGTGTTATTTAAGAAATGCAACACCACAAATAAATATAAATATGTGTGTTGCATGTTAAAACTGACCTCTTATTAGCGAGTTGATTTCGTATTGCTTTTGACGTTAGAATATTAGATTTTCTATAAATCCTAGGATGTTTTATGACCGACTGCCTTGTGTTACCATGATATTTCTTTTACATAGTAACTTTTAGATCTGTTACATATTGATATTCCTATGTTGATATCTGATCTTTATTCAGGCTAGATATAATGCTGAAAGCTTGGATAAGAAAGGTAAGTTTTCTTTCCATATTTGATTCCTCTTGTATGATCTATTAATTCAAATTATTATACTATTCTCAGACATGTCAAATAAAACCTATGATCCTCTTTATGGTATATTACTTGTTAGTGGGTAGACAGTTGGTCTTATAAGTTATGGTTATAGCCTACTGTAGTATAGCCTACTGCTTGTACAGTCACTGGGTGACCTGACCACATTTTTGCTTTTTATAGCCCACTAAGTATAGATATGAATAGGATTTCTATTTTGGACAGAAAGTTTTATGGCCATGGAATATCTTACATTTTCGGTATTAGTATTTTGACATGCATTTAAAAAAAGAGAAGAAGATTTCAGTTTATATATAAAGATGTGCACTCTGCATTATAGCATGATGTGTCTTGTTTCATGTTATGTTTATTATCTTTGGATAAGCTTACCCTAAGATATTTTACAGGATTTTTGTGGCAGCTGCTGTGCGAAGTAGCTAAACAACATGGACACACAAAACAAGATGTCGGGATGCAGACCGAGAAAAATAGCAATGTTTTAGTCACCACTTTAGGTACGCCTAAATTTAAATTCATAATGTTATAATTGATATTTATGAATCCTACTGAATATACTTATAAACCGTTAAACTTGATTCAAAATAACAGCGCCGTTCACTTGATATATATTACCTAAACAATTTTTGGTGTTCATTACATTTTATCAGATATGGTTTTTGAACAGTAAATCTAGTTAAAGTGGCTGATATAGGATATTATATGCAAGCTTGCATATGCTTTTCTTTTCTATAGAGATAGATATTCATTGAAGTTTGCTTTCATTCTATATTGACCTAGCCCTGAGCATTTCATATACATTTCAATACATGCTTTAATACATAATTCATAATTCTTTTTTTCGGTTGAGTCTAGAAGTGTTTTCGCCTCGTTTTCTAAATAATTAATTCATAATTCACAATGGAAATACGTGTAGCCACCATTTCGGTGTTTGTTTATTTTCACAGAAGAGGAATTTCAGAGACTAGATCAGCACTATTCCACCCCGGAGGCTGTGAAAGGTACGAAATGGGCCGTGGAGGAGAGGATGTTAGCCTACCAGCGGCAGCTGGAGGAGCGCTCTCGAACGGAGGTTAATCTGGAGGTTAGAGGAAATAATTTGTTCTCATTTCTGTAAGGTACAGAATGTTTGGGGGAAAAAATGCACGCCGGTTTGGCTGGAAAACGGTCGGAATAACAACTGGTGAGAGGCAGGCCTTTCTTCACTTTGGTCGGGAGCTTACTCTGCTGCGTCTATACGCGTTAATCCGACTAAATTGATTAAGGCAAAAATGTACATGGACTTCGGTCTCTTTGTATTTACTATCGAGGAAAAGAAACTCAGCATATCATCCCTGTGAATTAGGGATTTCGAGTAGATTGGTCTATGATATAGTGGGTAAATTAGCATTGTATGTTATGCTCTTCTCATAGATGATATCTATCCATTTTGAGCCTGAGAGTTTCTACTATATCAGAAAAATTAGATAAAAAAGCATTAACAATTAATCATTGTCGTCCATATATATCTTGTAACTTAAAAGATAATTGATATTTCTATACAAGTTCAATCTTATACTAAAGCTTTCATTTCCATGCTTCAGATAACCCGATTTAAAGACACTGAACTAACACGAATGAGGATGGACGAGAGAGAGAAATATCGTAAGGAAACAGACCGAACGAGGAAGGAGGTAAAGCTATTTTAAGCATTCAGTGATTCATACTTATTCTTTGCATCTAATCGTTATAATATCGAAATTTATGTGATAAGTATGCTAATTGTCAACGTCGAATTATTGTGAGGCTTGACACTTGCACAAAGATATGTAAATAGACAATTTTACACCTATGTTTAGTGTGGTATAAACAGCAATTTAATAAAATTGAGGGAGGGGGGAGAACTTTCCTTCTGTTCATGTTGGAACTTGTTTCAGGCATCCTTCTAATTCATGAACAAATTTGATTACATTGAATATTGTACATCATATAAACTGACCCCTTTCACGTTGTAATTTTCAGTATTGCCCCAATGTTGTGGCAACTATGTGAAATCACATATGGTTGGTGATTGATCTTTTTAACGTATGTTTGTTTTATTTTTCAGCTTGAAAGAACATACCAAAGCAAAGTAGATGCTCTAGTTGAACGAGAAAGGAACTCAATTGAAAGGCTGCAAATGCAACAAGGGGTGAGTACTTAAATATTGGCTTTTTACAAAAAGTGAAATATTAAAAAAGCACCAATATCTTTGCATATTACTCCTGCACAAGTAAAAATAAATGGTGTCTCCTTGTTGTAGATTCAAGAGAAAGAAACATTTGCCCAACGACAGTCTATCCTTGAGGAAATTGACATCGTCCGAAAAAGAGAGGCAGAATTGCGACGGCAAATGGAAATAAATCTACGGTTAGTTTAAGTTCTGATATAATATTAAGATTATTTGCGAACAAATATCATATATCACAGATTATGATTGATATATTTAGATGACATTTGCAGAGTGGCGGCGGATATTCTTATAGTTCTCCTTATTCGATACAATATTCAATAAAGACCTCGCGTAATTATCTATATACAGTATTAACATAAGAAGAGACTCTCATAAGAAAATTGTCTCAGTAATAATCTATGGATGATGCTAGAATGAGACAAAGTTCTTCCAACTCAGATAACCAGGAGCATACCTCTAGAACACAGTCATTTTCTATTCTGTAAAATAATGATCTTGGAGGTGCTATTATAAAACTTGAACCAGTGTTTTAGATTTTGAACTAAATGTCTCTCAGGGAAAAGAACTTTTGGGAAGACAAGGTGAAAAGTCAAGAGGAATTGATAAAAAAGCGGGAAGAGATTGTGCGGAAGAAGGAGATTGAGTACGACCAGCGGTTACAGGACGAGATCAACAAGTACGTATTGTTTAATTATATCATGTCTCACTTTTATTAGTCACAATTTGATGAAACTGCTTGTCCAATATTGATAAGGTAAGCTGGAGTGGCAACCATTTAACCCATTATTAGTTGATCATGAACAGATATGTATAACTGTAACTAGATATTTGTATCTACATGTCTACTTATGTATATAGATTCTGTTTGTTGTATCATGATACTATATTTTGAAATTTGTATAGGGAAATCTAGTAATTGGTACAGATTCATATGTTGGTAACGATTAATAACTTAGTTGACATCTTGTTTGAAATTAACGTAAAGCTTGGAATTCAGGTGAGAGGACAAACACGTCGAGTGTGTTTAAGCCGTGAATTTTATAGTAGCACACCTGTGACATGTTGTGGGTTGAAGGGACATTTATGCATGAAAATGTTCCCGTAGAAAACGGTTTCCTTTATATATGTGTATCTGAAGTGGATCTCACAATGTTATGGTAATTTGGGTTGCACCATATTTAAGCTCTGAGTTTGAGTAAACTGTAATAAGGGCCACAGCAGATGAACTTAGATGTGCTCATTATTACGAGGTCCAGCGACACCGTCAATATTGAATTACCGTACTCACAGACCGTTAATGATAACCACATTGAAGCAGACATATTATCACAAATTGACGAATGAACGTCGGCACAGTCTGCATGAAGTTATCTTGTTTGGCATGTATAATGAACAGCAATATATACATACCTCCGTCTCAGAATCGTTTACCACACGGCCATACACCATCTATATTGCCATCATCGTCATTGTAGCCTCTGTGTACTATATTATGTTCGTTATTTCTGTTTACCTATTCGTGTTAGAAATAGTATTTATGTACTATTGAAATAAGGAAATCCAAAGAGCTACATTAGATAATCTTTGTATATCTTTTTTTTGATCGCCTAACAATCAATGGCTACCCCTCAACAAATTGATTGAAGTACATTAGATGAAGGAAAGGAAACAACCTAAAAGAATATACCATGCTATCATATTCAACCTTATAGAAGTACATGTAATTAATTTTGTGATTAACGAAATACAAACATTTTAAATGCTTAAATATAATTTTAAAGAGACTTATCGTGGCAATGAAAAAAATGTTATAGACAGATACTTTCTTATAATTTAAAGGTACAAAACCGAACAAGATGCCAGGTACCTGTCTCGCAACAAGGACATAGAATACAGGGAAATCAAATTAAAAGGTAAATTAAATATGATTAATGGAGATATACTTATGCAATTGTTACAGACGGCAAACTAGACATGCCACACACAATGCATTCAAATCATCTTTTTTTTCACAAAGATCTTCAATGAACTGAACAATAGGCTTCTGTCTTTATCTGACTGACAAACTGGATACGTGAATATTGACTTTTGAATGCAAATAAACAAAATGAATTTCAAGCTAATATAAGTGCGTTTAGCTTTGCTTGGTGATTTAACGAAAATCTTTTCAAAGCGAAGAGATTTCTCGTTGAATTGGACCATTATAATAGTGCTGATGTTAAACACTGAGTGACGCTGTTCTACTGTGCGTTGTGGCGCGATTAGAGGACGAGCGGAGGGTTCATGAGGACCTCGCTGACATCAAGCTGGTGAAGGACGAGCTCCGTGAGAAGCGGATCAAGGTGAACACACTAGACGCCGATCTGCAGCGCGCACAGCACGACGTGCTCGCCACGCGTAACCAGAACCAGCTACTCAGCGATAAGCTGCGAGACGTGAGTTGCCCTTCTTCTTCATCTAACAGGCAGAGGTGGCAGTCTTCCACTTTTCCGTTAAAATCCTTGTTTCCGTTTTCAGTTTATAAAATCTCTTTTTCCTGTATAAAACAACGATAGTATAAATTGGGCCTCATGCACGGCAATAGAAGTGTGGTTTTAACCTCCCCACACATCCGCAGGCCAATGCCATGACCGACACCAATATGTTTTCCTCTTTGAGGCAGTATATTCCACATTAGAAATATTTGAACTTTTTATCTGATCGCAACTGACATCACTAGTACAGGGCAGGGCTGGGGGAAGAGCAAGGGTTTGTTGACTAGTCGACTATTGCATGATCGCAGATTCGTGCGATATGAAGATTATTGCTCCACTAAGGTATCGCTAACACCTATGATTGTTATAATTTCCATCTTAAAGGTATGTGATATGCCGTATATTCACCCTTCTGGCTACAGCCGGTGCTATTATGAAATCGACCTGTCCCAGGAAGATTTAAAACGATTGCCAAAAGTCTCTTTATAATCATTGTTTAGATCCTCAGAGTGTCCACTTACGATAGAGTTTGATATATTTGTTTGATTTATATTTGTTCCCAACGATTACACTTGCATGTATCTCGGCCGTCTTTATTTGGTTTTAGATGGTGGATTATCAAGTTTTGAAGGATGAAAACACAAGCTTACGTCAGGAACTCGAGGGCACAAAGTCGTAAGTTTTTTTCACTTTTAAAAACACCGCCATTGATTTTAAAGTAGCAAAGAATCTAAAATCGCGTCATAGCTCATTCCTTTCTTGAATACAGTATTGCATGAATAGAGGTTTCATTTGATATCATTGACGATTGATTATGTGGTGAGAGAAGACGGTGTCCCTTTACTATGGCACCAGTAAGAATATTCTCCTTTTTATAGTTAAAACACTCGTCTCCCAAATGAATTGTTGATGCTCCCTTAGTTAACTGACAGTTCACTAAGATACAGTTTAGATGAATGTCTTGATCGAAATACGCATAAGTCACTAATTAGGTATACATGACTTTTAAAACAAGGTGAAGCGTTGCATCGTATTTCTTGAGGCACTGCACGCATTGAATATAAGCTCCTTTGTGTTCCAGGCGTTTAGCAGAAACCCATAGAGATCTACAGATCGAGAGACAAAGTGAGTTGGCATATTCAATAATGATAATAACGAAGAAAGCTATAGAGGGTTTTGCTGCAGATACTTTTGTTGCTGGATTATACACTATCTTGCATATGTACCCATCGCCTGGTTGACAATCTACTACAACCTTATTGATACAGCTCAAATAAGCCTCCTTTGAAACTAACCGCTCCTATCTCTGAGATATATGTATGCCGTGTTGCTTTGCAAGGCTAGGCCCATCGGCTCACGGCTACCATAAAAATGACAAACGAATAAATATGTATGTAGTCACCTTGGTCAAGAGCAGCTAGTGGTTTCTATACATTTTAAACCGGAACACTTGTTCTATTCCATACTTATTAAGTTTATCATTTCGTAACATCACCCTTATAAGTGTTCATGAATCTTCGCTGGTAGAAATAACTGATTTGATATTTCAAATCACCGCTTACATGGAACTCAATGTGTGAGTGATTGTACGCAGAGCGGGAGGAGGTGTTGAGGGAGATGGGTGATCGGCTCGCCAAACCTACTCCAGAGCACATGCTCATTCAGACAGAGCTGGACAAAGCGCGCGGGTCGCTACGCCACGAGGGAGCACTGCATCAACACCAGCAACAGCAGATTCAGATCAGGCTCAGTGAACAGGTAAAGTAACGGTCGTTATCTCTGTATTTAAATGTAATCCATTTTAGTTTGTTCATCACAGTTTATTTATAGCTTCTTAAGGGAAAATACATCATTTACCTCTGGTCATTCTATATAATCTGGTTTAACAACAAAGTTCTAAATTTAATTTGAACAAGTTTAAGATGACTTGAAATACAGATGGGAAACATTCAAGACAAATCCTGCTAGATTACATATCTCAGCCGACACATTGATCTCCTGATCTGGAGCAGAATGACATAGTTGAGGTGACGGCTGGGACTATTACCCTCTTTAATACATTTTACACAACTCCACCTTCCACACCTGTCTGTGTTAGGTGGACCGTAACCGGGAACTGATGCGCAAGTACGAGGAGCAGTCGATGCAGATGAACGAGATGAACCGTGAGATACGCGACTTGCGACATCAGTTGACACACACTCGCTCCGGTACGTGAGTCCTTCACTTGATTCCTTCATTCATCCGCATTATCATAGCTCTACCATGATCTGTCAAGTACATACATGGCTGACAGTATCTGTCACATGCGTGCCATGGATTTAGTGGGAATAGCTTGTAGCCAGGGTGAATTCAGGTGTAGTGAGGTTATTTTCTGCTGAGAGCCAGGCCTGTTTGAACACTGAAATGCAGAATGGTTCTACATTCCGTTTTGCATATACCTAATACATTCTTACCTACACTGTGCCTACCTTCATTACGATAAACTTGTCCGTCGCTTTCTAGATAATAATGACAATTTGGTCTTTCTAAAATTGCAGCACTTGACAATGAGGTGTATGGAAAACCAAGGAAATCGTACGTACAAAGGTGGGTTGCCCTCATTAGATTTCAAATATAATTTCATGATTTAAAATACGGGGCGAAAAGCACTTCAAGTCCCAACCGATGCTACCTTGAAAATGACAAAAACTCGTCAATAAAAAAAAAAAGAAAATTCAAATATAATTTCTTTACATTATAACAACTCTTTACCGGAAACCCACAGACAGTCTATCATATCTCCACTACCGCTCCTATCACCCACGACACCAGGTGAAATCTATCCCATATAGTCAATTTATCCGGGTCAGGAGAATCTGCACTGTAAAGAGTGACTTTATTCACCATACTGACGATATGATCAACCACTTCCACGCTAGAGGATACCCTATGCGCCTACTCATGGAGGCCCGTGAAAAGGCGGCGGCGATTCGACGGTCGAATCTCCTCAACCCACAAAAACCCACTGTCAAATCTAATATTCCACTGATTGTTACGTTTGACCCCTCTCATTCCAACCTACAAAAGTTCCTAAGTGACAGTGTATTCCTTCTGGATCACACACGCCCTAATCTGAATGACAACCACAAGATTGTACTGACATTCCGCCGTAATCGCAATATAAAGGATATCCTGGTTCGATCGAACCACATCAGAACCACCAAAACACAACCCGGGTGCTCAAAATGTGATAAACCGCGCTGTCAGACATGCCGGTTCGTCCACCGTATTAGGAGGGCCAAGAGCTGCACGAACGGCCGCTCATTCACGATCGCTGGATCGTTTGATTGTCAATCTAACTGCGTAATATACGTGATAGAATGCCTTAAATGTAAAATACAATGCGTAGGACAAACCTCGAACACGTTAGCGATAAGGATGGCACAGCACGTCCGCGATATTCGACTCGCGGCAGACTTCAAGCCGGTCGCCGGCCATTTTAGCGGAAGTACACACACTCCCGATGACGTCATCGCTTTTGCAGTAGATACCGCACAAGAACTGAATACGCGTCTCCGATTGGAGGAGGCGTGGGTCACGTTACTAGGCACACGTCACCCGAACGGGTTGAATCTAACGTACTAAAAAGCATAACAACAACACTGACACGCGGACGCCGTAATCATGCCTAGCCAGGTCTACAGATGCGGCGATTGCGGGAAGATTTGTTTGAATCGACCATCGCTCAGACGCCATCGCACTATCGCTCACCTGCCGCACCTTCGCAGATTCGCATGCCGGATTTGCACGCGATCCTTCGTAACGTCAACCAACCTCCGCCGTCATCACCGCGATTGTCATCGCGACTCGCCTATGATCGATGTCAACACTGAGATAGCTTACAGGGTGGAATCTCCAGATTGGACGCATAGTGATGCGACGTCTACGGTAACTGTGAGTAGTGACTCTACGTACTTTGATGAGGTTGTGAGTATCAGCAGCGCCAGTATTTCATCTGATATCGCCTCTGTCAACCTAGGTGTCATTGACAGCTCTTCAACAGAGCCACCTAGACATGAACTACCTAAAGAGACTGCACCTAAGTGCATTGCTGATACACCTGCCTCACCCACTCCTTCAACACTCCCTGTATGTGATACCGATGACTCCGAACAGCTAAGTGTGTCAATGTTTTCTGATCTGATTACCATCGACCCGACTATTCTTCAATCGTTGAGATTCACTGAATCTACCAAAACTACTGAACCAAATAGTGACAAACAACTTCGTGATACTGTGCCCTCTATAAATATGGTTGACACGAATATGGATGGCACGAATGTGGGTGTGATTTATCCGGATTGTGATTCATCTTCTCTTCCTGAGCTCGATTTCTTGGACAATCTCCTACCAAATCTGCCGAACCAGACATCGCTCAATGACCGCATTAATGATTACCTTGAAAACGACGTAACATCAGACATTTCCGACGCTTCGAGTCAGACATCCAAATCGTGTTTCGACACCATGCCTCAGCCGGACCCGGAAATCAAACGCAAGAAATATGATGACCTCATCCTTGATCTTCTATCGCTGATCGAGAACCGTGCACCGGAAAAAACGGATATTTCGAGACTGTGCCTCAATATCGCCTTCCATAAAATTAATTAACTAGCTGACCTGTGTGGACTATACAGACCGTTACACGTCCAACCACTCCCCTGTTTTGTAACTTTGTTACGGGAGTTTTTAAAAATATATGACACTCTAACAACCATCCAAAAGTCGAAATGACCTGTATTTGATTGTCCCTGCCTCTGCTTTGTAACTATGATCTCTATGAAGATACTCTGATTCTGGTGACCAAGAGTTGACCACCTGGTTCGTTGATCTTAACTTTGATTGTGGTGACCCTGTTGTGACACCCTATTATGGTGACCTAAAATTAAGTATAAATACATGTGTTCCTTGCAAATCATTCATTCCTGTCCTGATGAAGACCGGCAATGGTCGAAACGTTGACAAAATGGAATAAAAAGTGTTAATTGTATACACACTGAGTGGACAGTCATTTATTTACGGGGAGCACGAGTTGGATAGGACTTCTCTCTCTAAAATATAATTTCTGTTAGATATAAATTTTACTATTCTGCCCTCGTTATACTCTGTCTGTTAATGTGTGCCTATGAGTGTCTGCTTCACAGCTCACCAATTTACTTGTAGACACAAAGAAATGATTGTGATTTTCCCTGGTGAGTGGTTTATACATTGGTTCCTAATTGATTTTCACCATTGAGTTCTCTCTTGCTGCTCCAGGAGCCGGTCTCCGTCCATGTGTGACTTGAACGACCCTGTAGGGCTGGATGATTTTGTGGAGCGGAGTCCAGAGCGCGGCTTCATCAGCACGACGGAGCCCGAGCTACTTCTCACCAAAGACATGTGAGTAATCAGTCGTTTTAGCTAACTTCTTTCTTATCCTACTCTCTGCAAGACTCAGATTTATATATTCCTGAAAAAGGTAAGATTTTCAGCACCTCTCTCTCTCTCCATTACTATTACTATCTATGTCTGTCCAATTTAAAGAAAATTAAGTTGAATTTTAATTTCAAAGGCGTTAAGTCGTTTGAGAGACGAAACCTTTAATAAACTGAATATTCGCTCGAACTAACGGATTTTTTTTTATCTAACCTGCATGCTTCATAATCCGTTAAGTTATAATTGAACCTCATCTAGTTCGCACAATATATGCCACATGAAGGATTGTTAGGTAACAAAATAGGTTTTCAGTAATCTAAAGGAAATCAAGCATGTCTCCTCCCCTCCTTATATTAACTACTCAAATCAAAGTTATCTTGTTGTATTCACGCTAAAATGTGAATGTGTTTAATCAACTGAACTATCTAACATAAAGCTTTGAATGGTTTATGAAATCAGCCTTGAAAAGAATCATGTGTAGAGTGATATCCTTAAGCCAATGACATAGCAGAACAAATACCATTTCAGTTATGTCATTATTTACCTTCACATTGCAAAGGATAATAGTTCTCCAAATATTAGTCCATTGAAATTTTATCTTAATCGCTTAATTTGTCAAGTTTGGTATTCAAGAATAAATAAACTAAAATACTGAAGTAGTATTTATAAGTTTTCAACTTCAAAAGTCCCGCTTTTAATTCAAAGGGGTGAGTGAGTCATGATAGACATTGGAGCTATTTTCGTGGCAAAGGATGACATTGATATCTATACCTGGACTTTAAACAAATTATTAGATCGCTATTTTACTGTTATATCTCATTGACTGTTATGTTAAAAAAAAAACAGATTCTACATGTGATCGTTTGCAATTACGATTAACGTAACGATTCTTGTTCCTTAAGAATGCTTTTAGGTATGGAGTTTCCGTAGAGTATCCTTTATAAAGATCTATAGATGGACATTCTTGTCCTGTAGTCAATTGATGTTAAATCCTTTCCCTACAGGCCTTTATACAAGTACTATTGGTAAAGGAATCCATAGCAGACGCGATGGTAATGTTTGGAACCTTAACCACTTAGAGAAAAACCATCTCCTCTCAAGGAGGCCGATCATTAAGGTGGAAAAGAATTAATGTACATCGGAACTATGCCAATGTTTCTTATTTTAACCGCTATGGCCATTGGACACGGTTTTTCTCGAATTTTGGCGTGTAAATAAACTTTCCTTAATCAAAACTATTTGTGTTTGCTTCCTTTGTTCATGTCCTTTTCCGAAGCCACATCCCTTGGACAGTAGAACTCAGCTGTACAGATGAAATCTCTATTCAAGATTTATTCATTTAACTTAAAAGATCCTTGATGATACTTTAAAGAATGATTTATTCACCTAAATCTATTTCTACAGATCAGTTGATAATTTTCCATACTATTTATCCGAAATAAGTTTTTTTTATATTTTTACCAACGGAGATTAACATAGGCCAATTTGATCGAAACACATTTTATTCTATCTAAATCATTCTCTAAGGGGGTGTATTTTATTCTAGTTATTCTTTAAAACCTAGAAATAGTTAATTTTTGTAGACCGACGTTTCATTGTTCCCTTTTAAGCCAGTCAGATGTTATATACATGTTTCCATCAAACATAGATAAGAATTCAATTTTGAGAATGATAATATTTTAATAATTGACAAAATCCATTCCTCAAGATATGATTGACGTGACAACTATCCCTTTAGAACACAATTCAGGAGTTTTCATAGCTGATACTTTGAAGTACTAATATAATGTAGATTTTGATGGGTTGTAGAGTTCTTTCCGATCAATAATTTAGAAATGATAAAAAGGTCATCTCTTCTCACAATATTACAATACCAGTATTTAGAACTCGATATTATGCGTTAACTAGCTTATATTCGAGTGTATTTAGTAGTGTAACGTAGAACGGCGAAGATATGTGTGGAATCTACAAACATCTCCTCAGTTGGTGGCTGTCTTTAATTTTTTGCTGTGTACGTCAAACACTAACCGAAACTTGTAAAATAAAAAATACGGTTTATTCATATTATCATGTGTAATTGAATATACATGTATACAACTGTGAACTCACTGTTATATGAGAATAATGTAAATCTGTTAATTTAAAGATGTATTAAATAAGAGACTTTGATGAAAATAAAGATGCTTTCTTCTTGAGTGACACCAGTCTATTTTATCATTCTCGTTTACTTTCAGTGACGACGAAGCTCTTAGTCTGGGCAGAACAGAAGTGTCTAAATCAGAAGACTACAGCTACTCATCAGACCTTATTGAAGATACGAAGAAACGGCTCCGTCGACTGGAACGAGAAGCCGAGGTTAGAATCTATTTGTCATGGTTTCTAAGCAAAAATATTTGGTTGTTTTTTTTCAGATTTACAGGTTAAGCTTTGTTTTTGCCGCTTTCCCCATAATTGATTCCTGCCTGCAGCGATGGCACATATCTCTGTCTCCTCATTTCACGGATTTGACCTCACTGCTACGCTCTCTCCAATAGGGTGATACTCTTCACTAATACAACATTTTAAAAAACCTTCCCGACCTCGTCACTGCCACCCGAGATGACGTTAAAAAGGACCTTTAATGGTCACTGCCATCCTCTTCCCCTCACACTGAGGAGCAAATCAGAACTGCTCTAAACTGTTAATTTCCTAAAATTTATTTCCCCGAATTCTTATGGTCATAGCAACGTTCCACTTGACTTCACATCTCAACTACCCTGTTTCAATAATATTTGCCGGCCAGAGACCCATTTATGTTACCAATGCACCGACATACTATTTACAGGCATGAGAATTTTCTTTCCGATCACCAGGGCCATTTTTGATATTGGGGTAAATCCGGTGAGAAAATTTGTGGGTTCAAAGATGGAGGAATTTTACAGTGCTCCCAAAAGCACTAGAAAGAGCTAAAATTCCAGGGACCCTGCTGTGGTGTGGGGGTGGGGGATGGTGTGTGGGGGGGGGGGGGGGGGGGGCTGTGGAGGGACACCCCCTTCCGCCGACTTTCCTTTTTTTATTCCTTAAGTGGTGATTCCACCAACACACAAGAACTAGCGAGATTAGCCACGATTTGAGTGTCTTGCTGAGTTGGGCTAGGTTTGAATAATTGCATGCCTATTTGTCGGGATGTGTCTTGAGGTGTCGCGGTGGTGGAGCACCAAAACATACACCTGACACTGTACGGCCATGTTTAGTGACAATGGAGGTACAACACATCGCGACACTGTAAAATATTACAAGATATATCACTACAAATCCATCCTGTTGGTGGAATCAGCCCTTTAATATTAAGATACCATCCTCATCTCTGCATTATGTTAGTTAAAATTCTTTGCCGCGTTCCTGGTTTAGAGTTGGCGGTAAAAAAAATTCAACTCATCTCTGTATTATACTTTTCGCATGTACCTTTTCAGAATCTCGAACAAAACTACCAGAACTTTCATTTCCGGATGACGAGCGTGCACGCATCATTGCCCCCAACGGCGGGCGCGCTGTCCAGCCGTGACCTGCGGTCGTCGTACATGGGCGACCACAAGATAACAGGTGAGTGTGCATTCTCCACTTGACTGTTTTAACTCCATCTGTCAACACCAGATAAATAATATACAGGTGAACTTAGGGGTTGTAGGTCACATAAAGCATGGAACATCAGGTCAGATTAACGTAGAAACACTTGCGGTATTGTTAAATTTCACTAATCGAGTTTTCACAGGGAGGATGGTCCAGGCATTACTGTCAAATTTAGGAAGTTGTGGTTGGACTGTGGGAACTTTACGGTTTTATTGTCAAGACTTCACTATATAGTGGAATTTGGGGTTATAGGAAACTAAGTGGTTGGAAAAAGTGATTCGTGGTCGCAACGCGGTGGGAGAAGGTGACACTCCAGTCGGCGCACATCGAGACTTCACTATATTATATCCCTATGACTAATTTTTCTCATTTAATGTTTGAAAAAAAGAAAACAACAAAACTATAGCAACCGGGTTTGAACTGGCAGGATATTGACACTAACAATTAAGCATCGGCTTGATTTTGAGGTGTTTTCATCATGTCTTATCATTTGATATTTCACATCTAGTTGATGTTGCTCTGCTCCTGTCTCAGGTAACACGAACCACTCAGCGCGACCTGGGTACACATCACCGCGCGCCACGCTGTCCCGGTCCTCTGAGCGCCCGCTCTCCTCCACACCCAACCGCCAGCCACACCCAAGTAAGACAACCGCCACACTCGCAGTGTACCTGTATTAACTGTTGCCTGTTGTGTTTATAATCTCCAATGTTTTTTTAAAGATTCGATAAAATGTACCCATATTTAGCATGAATTGATTCAAACATTGTTCCGAGAAAAAAGATTTCGAAGTCCCACAATAAGCTTGGTTTTTTCCCCTATGTACCCTTTATGTCTAAAGTATACCGGCCATGGGATCAAAGGGGTAATTTATTATATCTTCGCTATTTAACTTTGAATAGATTTGATTACAAGTGCTTTTAGCTAGTAAAACAAGTCCGGCTGGTGTTTTTTTAAAAAATTCAATCATCAAGTATACAATCGCCCAGAATAATGATAACTGATCGTTGTTCATATTGTGTGCAGTGAGCTACCGGCCGTACACGCCACCCCTGCAGGACGAGCGCGATCTACCCAAGATGGCAATGGACGTGTCCCCTGTACACAGTAACCCAGACATCGGCCGGTACGTCCAACCTACATGAACAGCTCCAGAAAGTTCATATAGCCAACTAAATAGCAACTATCGCTTTACGTTGTCTTCTTAAGATTACGTGCATTTTTTTTTAATTAAAAGAAAGTGTCATTCTTAAGGTAGCATTAGCTGTTTTCTTAAGATTACCTGGATTTTTTAAAATTAAAAGATTATCATGAAACATCACGAAATTTCATATGATTGTTTATATGGCATGAGTTGTCTTCGCGGAATGATATTACGAAGCGGAGCTGAGTGACATCTGTAGCAGAAGATAACGAATGGCATGTAAGCGATTATATGAAATTGAGTGATGCTTAGATTTTATCCTACCCTGTCACATGTTTTTAACTTCATATGTCACCAGTGGCATATAGATATTTTATGGCATAACCGTGGCATACAGGCCCACCATGTTAAGTCTATGGAGATTTATATGAGGGGTAGGATAAAGTATCATTATCAAGGTAGCATTAGCTGTATAAGTTTTGTCCTGTCAGACTAAAACTTTTGTGTTGAATGATTCGAGTTGATGAATACTTTCCTACCCAGTATCTACCTATGGTGCTGTGTTTTGTGAATTTGTCTAATTCACTGTACATGCTTTAATCATTTTCTTCGAATATTTTATAAAGTGAAACATTCATTTGGTGGATGGTAATACATGTATGGCTTCCCTTCGGTGTGATAAGACTCTTACATCCTCGTTAAGGTGTTCCTGATTGATTATGTCAGAATCCCTGCATCTCTGGCTTCTGATTCTGCAAAATACATGTCTAAAAGATAAAAGGCAGACAGTTATTAATGGAGTTCACGCAGACTGTATCAGACGTTATGTCTAATTGAGCAAAGTGGACGTTTAACTACCCAAATAAACAAACAATTTATTTAACGGATCAGCCTATCCCCGTATTGCCAAATAAACAAACAAACAAGTAACAAACGTTATCCTTGTAGGACGACGGCGGTACGCAGTAATCGCCCCATCTCCATGGAGGACCTGGAGGCTCGGCCCGGGTCGCCCAGTGTCGTCGTCGTCGAGGGTTCGGTGTCACACCTCCCCAACAACACCCTGCCCGGTAGGTGTTAAATCTCCCTCGTTTACTCCAGTGAATCACAACAGCATTTATCATGGGTAATATCATTCTCACATGACACTACTTTTGTTTCCTCTACACACATGTATATCGTCACCACGTAGCTCAGGTTCGGCCAACGATGCCTCATCATCATCCTTAAGCAACTATTAATATCATATAAGTATATCATTTCGGATCCCCACTTTAAGAAAGGAAAATGACCTCTTAAATTCTGTCAACAAAATATTCCTGTAGCATTCTCGAGCTTTTCCACACCACTGACCTTTACATTGCATACTGATTTACTTTGATAATCATACAAATGATCTCTACAACTTAATACGTTGTATATATGTTGCCTAGATTTTGTCCAAAGGTTTCAGATAAATAGATGATAAGTGTCTCACTGGATTACAGCCTGCGATAAGGCATTAGATATGTACCATGATTTAATGGATTAGTATGACAATTCATAATCTGAACTGTTTTACAAGAAAAAATATGAAAGTCTGTGTATTTTATCAGATGGTCAGCATCCCGACCGCACAAGTCCACAGGGCCAGGAGAGGTCGGAGCAGTCAGAGGCTCGCAGATTAGACGCAGCCTGGAAGAGACCTGGAACAGGCCTTGATGGTGCCTGGAAGGATCAAGGTAGGCATTTGTGGTTCTCTATCTCTGTGTATATGCGTGTTATTTGACATTAACCATTAGATAAGTTTGGGATATATATATATATATACCGTTATTCTCTTCCTAAATAACACCAGGCATAGCTTGTGAATACAATGCGTGTACCTATTAGTGTCACTTACTAACTTTGCATTCTGTATAATGTTGGAAAAGATAAACGAAAACACGAACTGTACACACTAATCAACGTTCGGCAAAAAAAACCCAACTATACATTTCTTTATGAGACACCCGTGCACATACTTTTAATAGTTACTAAGATGTTGTGTGAAGTCCTATCCAACTCGTATGTACCCCAAAATAAATGGATAACCACTCAGTTTTGTAAAACATGAACACAATAGTTTAATAGTTACGTACGCTCTTCCCTATATCGTATATATTAACTACGGCACCCTGTGCCCTATACTGTTATACTGCCCAACCCATTAGCGTTAACGTGCGTCTACGTCTATTTACGGTAACATATTTACAAATCAGTATAATAAAGAGAGGACGTCTTCAGATATATCATGGATTTAGACTCTATAGAGTGTACCTAAGTAATAACAGAACTCAATTCAAGTTACGGACATACTCCCCTCATCCTGACGGTCTCGGGACACGATATAAGTTGCATTTTGGTCTGTTATTACTGAGGTGTGCCTGAACCCGTCCTTTCATAATACTAAATAGGCTCTTGTGTGTGTGTGTGTGTTGGCTAACCTGTACTAACTCATGCCGTCTTGTGTGAAGAATCTAACCTGAAGTCGGCTGAGGATCACAGCCCAGTGCCGGGGCCCTCTGAGGATGGCGGCCCTCTAACCTCCACACAGAAGGTGCATCCACCTGCCATACCTCCCCAGATCAGCCAAGGTTGGTCGCCAGCTCTCCATTCACTTTAAATTTCCTCCACATTGACATTCAAATCTTAATATTGAGTGTGTCTCCCCAGAAAATAGTTTTACGTAAGAAAATAACATTGTTAAACACTCCTCAGTCTACTAGTGTGTTTATTTACACTGTTAGGTTTTATTCCTAATAAAGGGGCTGAAGGTTTTGAGAATTTTCTTTAAAATCAATGATTGTTTTGTGTTCAAAAGAGACTGACTTGTGACACTCATCATATGCTGGAGATAATATTAATAGAACAAGAAATTCGAAAATGGTGGTTCGCTTATAGAAAGGACCTCGACCAAACGGGTATCGTTTCTGACTTCACCCAGAGTGAAGTCACCGGTGACGTCCGTTAGTCTGGACGCGTGCTGGAAAATCAACACGATTTCTGCTGGTAAAGGTTAAGAGTAAATGAGACGATTCATGTTCCAAGTTGTGTTCGGTCATTTAATTGTCAATATCAGTTTAAAGTTGATGATGGGGACCTAGACGCGTCTTTAAACAGATGTCTCGGAAAACACTTCAGACATTACGTGCCTTGATATCGAAAGTTTTGAGATCAGAATTCTCCTTACTTCTTCAATGCGCACTTAAAGGTTGTTGGAAAAACAACTTGAAACAATGAGATCTGGAAAGGACCTATGTTAGACGACTGGATTTAAAGTCAAATAATTCATGTTTTATATTAAAAAAGGTTTTTACTGTTGCAATTTTAATATAGTTCTTGCACATGGATAGAGATTGACTAATATACTTGTTCTTGTATTGAAGTACAAGGTTACAATTATAATGTACCCGGCAATGAAAACAGGTCGTTCAGCACTATGCTGAAAAAAATACCCAACAAACTATAAAAACTAATGTTCCCTAGTAATCGAGATTTTTGTGAAAACAAAAGAACGACGACGAAAAACGTAAAACCTTTTTTTTGCACATACCCAACAAACGTTAGAAATGCGGACTATTATCAATCTCTGTAACCACATATAATCCACACCTCACTTCTATGATTAAACTTAACGTAATCCTTGGGTACTATTTTAATTACGTATAACAATTCAATGTTAGGCGTTTTATGTATGTGAGTTTTATGTCTGTGACTTTGTAGAGGAACGCCGACGGAGAGAGGAAGATGAGCGAAGACTACAAGAAGAAGAAGATCGGGAGTACGAGGAAAGGAAACGAAAGAGGGAGGAGGAGAAGAGTAGGAAAGAGCAGGAGGCTTGGGAGCGGGAACAGCGCGAGCTGGAGCGTCTGGAAAAAGGAAAGGTGGGGCGAAATAAAAACCAGATTTAACCTTAATGGGAAATAGATCATAGAATTCCAACAATCCTCATTGCCAGATAAACATCGCTCCCTTAAAATATCCAAAGTAGAGCGCGTGAAATGAAAGAGCTCAGACATGGAGTGTTATATGTGCCTATATCTGCAAATGGCATGGATAAATGTTGCTCTATTAGACTGTTAAAGGGGCCATCTGTAAAGTAGCTATGAATTGAGGGGGGGGGGGGGCGGGGGGTGTAAATTTGTTAACACGTATTTTAAACACGTGTTGGTTTCCTTAGGCTGCTGTTACAGAAAAGGTAGAAGAGGAAAAGAAAGATGATGGCCCTGCAATAGACCCTGTAATGCAGAAATATATGGACATGGTTGCTGCACAAAAACAAAAGGAAAAGACGGTAAGTTCCAAAATATACAACAAATTTATACAGACCAGATATTTAGCTTCACATAGGACCTAGATAGCAACTTGAAACCAATCACCTATCTGCTCTAACAGACTTATTTTAATGCTCCAATTCCATTTTGAGTCCGACATTGTATAGGAAGTAGTTTTCAATGTCTGTAGGATATTGGAGAATCAGTTAATTTGACTAGACAAATATTAAGTTTCCTCTTTATAATAATTATAAATTCTTTGACGCACCGAGGTGTTTTGAACATAGATTTTGACTTTAATGGCTATGGTTCTTTACCTGACCTTGTAAAATTAATTTCTCGAGTCTTTATGACTGACTCTTATTTACCACCGACCTTAACATTTCTCACCATCCTGTATTCTTCTGTTATAACTCACTAAAAACACCTCTGACAATGCTTTCTCTTTCTTGTGTGATATTGTATACAGGTTGAAAATGGGGTTTGTACTTTTCATAACTAATTATTGATTGAATGTAATTTTGTAATTACTTCCGACTGCAATATCTATTCCTTGAATTACCGACAGCATAGCACATAAACGGAACATTGGTGCATGTGTAACGTAAGAAATCAACTAACTCGACAAAGAGTTTAAATCATCATTATGTTGACATTAAGGCAATAAGGCCTTAGATACACGCCTTTCCCACATTGTTAGCCAGGCTGATATTTTCATTCCTGACCCGTTTATGGCTCACTGGTGTATCTGGTGTACAGAAAGGTACAATGCAACACCATAACCTTTATAACTGAAACCTATTAGCATTCACTGAATGTATTTTATCTCTTCATGATTTTTCCGATTCATTAAATATAATATATATTGTTAATCTGTCAAAATGTGAAGGCCGTCGGGAATTTCATGGTAAAAATCTGTTAATCCTTGCTGGTACCATAAATCATACATTCAATGTAATGGTTTGATGAAGCCACACGACATTGAACTTGATGTATGATTCTAGTAGGCAAGGGTGTGCCATCTATCCAGATTTACATGATAAGATTACAAAATCTTTACCACTTGTTATCATGAATATGTACCGGACTACCTACTATTCCCTTTTTACTGCATGAGGAAGAAGTTACTGCTCTAGATCTATATGCTTGTCTATGCACTTGTCTCGTTTGTCAGTAAAATCCCTTACTCTGGCGTCCTTTGTATATGTAATAGAATGGTTGAGGCATTAACTGCGGGTGTTGGATGTACTTTTATGTTAAGTAAGCCCGGATTATAGTTATTTATCAAGTGTATCGGTATTAAGTTTGCACTTAGTAGCGCCCACAGTGGTGGCGCTAGAAAGTCTGTATAGTATCTCGCTTCTTCTGGAAGTACCTCAAGTAGACACTTTTGCTTTAGGTTCTATGTAGATTGGATGTGTGTCGATGGTGTTAGATAAATACACTACATGCAATTAAACTGGATAAGGGAGAATAGTTGTTTATTTTAGAAATTATTTGAAAGCAGCTCTTAATTTGGTTGACCACGTCCAATCATGTCATAAATTTGGAAGGAATACAAGACTGGACGGTTAGGTATATCTAGTTATAGTTGCACTAACAGAATGATGGGCTACCGTTTC
Organism: Alentia gelatinosa; assembly: GCA_950022655.1. Classification (NCBI taxonomy): domain Eukaryota; kingdom Metazoa; phylum Annelida; class Polychaeta; order Phyllodocida; family Polynoidae; genus Alentia; species Alentia gelatinosa. Next base: position 45,359,594 of record OX465586.1, read on the forward strand.
CATTCGATTTAACGGGACGACTAGCTATTGTTACCATATTAACCGTGAAAACTTAAAATTCATATTATTGAGACTATAAAGTCTGCCACATGTATCAATGTACAATATCAACGGAACTACAACACATAAATCCGATTTGGGTGAGGCATGCAATGCACAAAGGTATGAAATATTCACCCAGTCACAAAATGAGTCTCCAGACAATTAGTCCTTTGGTTAACCTCATTGTCTTTATACACAATGTATTCATTTACAAGGATATTGCGGTTTAAAAGCTACAATCGTTTCAACACAGAATATATACATGAAAACTATTTGTCTTCTGTTTTATAAGATATATATTATTAGTATTCAGTATACATATCATGCTCATCTAGAAATGTCTACAAGTTTTCTCACGTTCGTGATTTTATTCAGCTCTAAAACCTCGAATCTGCAACAGCATTACCGTGTGTATGTTCCCTATAAGCAATGTATAAATGGGAATTCGGTACTTTTTAGATCGCCAAGAAGGCCATTTCTACATGGAACAAAGGGCGCACTCTGAGCGAGGACAAGACACCGTCTCTATCAGAAGTCTCTGCAGCAGGCGACAACAGGTGAGGATTGTCAGGATTTATCTTGGAAGCGAAACGAAATTCTCACCATCAGGCAACTTACAAATGCCAATTCAAACCGCCTATATGTAGCTAAATATAGTATTGATTCGATAAAGGCTAGTATGTTATTGCATTTTGTTTACAGAATACTTTCCAGCAGTGGTAGATTTACTGCTATATCAAAGGCCAATCTTTCTCATACCATGTCTATGTGGTGTGGGAAGTAAAAGAACTCTCACCTTGGTAAATGTGTAGGGGTGAGGTTTCCACCTAAATTCATTTCATAGATTCGATCACCACCCTTGTGGTGTAAAAGAACCTTGAGAAAGTCTGGCGAGAACCTGCACTGGTTAACTGGACGTTAAATCAAACCAACCAACCAACCAACCAACCAACCAACCAACAGAATACTTTGCAGGGTAACTGTGTCCACTGATCCATTTCTGAAGCTACTTATACTTGTAAATGTGTCCACCCGCTCATTTGGCCTTAAGAGGCCAAGAATTCTACTTCAAAATGCACACTTTGCTCTTGTATTGTCTGTAAGCTCTAAATCTTCGGCAGAGGCTTAACCTGATGTGGGTTCATGATGCACTAACTGTAATATGCATGTATTGTCAAACGTGGCGATGGTGCAGTAACACGACCACAAGTGCCTCCTTCTCAGTGTTAACCTCACCGTGTCGGCTTTTGCAGGTATGATCATCTGATGCTCAAGGGGCGGCTCTTGTATATAATGAATTCATTTACTGAGCTACATCCCTTGGCTGTGGGAAAGAGAGACTTGTGGTTTCGAAACTAACAGTTTCTCATCATGTGTAGCACTCATTGGGGATGCGTCCAGTTGGTCCTGTACCCCATAGCAAAGTGACCTACTTATTTTTTGTATATGAGTGTGTTGCCGCACACTACGTATTTTAGCATATCCATTACAAACACAGCTGAGATCGTGAGAGTAGTGGTTGATGGGAGTCTGTTTCGGGGTCGGGCATCGGGAGTGCGTGCACCTGTTGTACTTTTACAAAATTTGCTCCTGGTCTCATGCGTAAAGATTTTTAAAATTATTTTTTTTATTGCCTCTCGTGTAATGGATGTGGCAAACAGTATGTGGGACAGACGAAGCGACGCCTTATGGATCGCTTCCAAGACCACTACTACAAAATAACCAAGGCCCGCTTAGATACCGACATAGGGGCCCACTACAACACCGAGGGCCATATGGGCCTCGATGATGTAACCATAACCATTTTGGACTTCATCCACATGGCCCCAGAGTCCAGAGGAGCTAAACTGCTCCGGAACAAAATGGAGAAAAACTGGATTTTTAGGCTCAGAACCCAAATCCCAGATGGTCTCAACTTGATAGATGCTCCGATCTACCAATAGATTTCGGACCCCACGTGGGTGTCCCCATTTGCCTCATCCAAAAATTTTTCTTGTTACCCGAATACATAACGGATCTGACATCAATCTACAGAAAGAATTTTCTGAAGTAGAACCCATGGCGTTGCCACAAATCCGTGAACTCACACGGAGGCCTTGAAAAAGCCCCCCCCCCCCCCTGAATATCAATTCAATGGGTGCAGATGCACAGATTTTTTTGTTTTTCATTTTATCTTATGATGCCCGATGAGCTGCTTTGCAGGGAAACCTTGCTCAAAATCCCCAAAATACAAGATTCACTTGTTTCTATAGTGGCCACTCCAGGCCACACACTGCAAACGTCAATTTGTTGATGGTTGCTGCATTTCCCAGGTATCTGGGATACAGGGATTTTGTAGTTATAGCTGTTGCCACACTTCCAGTGATGTCACAGTTATGAGCACGCCATGGTTACGGTGACGGTGGAGAACGTTTTGTGCTCTCACTTCAAGGTAGCATCTTCCTGGAGGCAGACATTTCAGCCTCGTATAGTAAACACTCATGCGTAAAGATGCAGTTCATCCGAGAAAAATGTTTCTCCTATAATTGTCCTATACAACTTCTGATACACCATGTTGATTTAATTTCATTCGTTTTCCAGTGAGGCGGGTGCTGTCGATCAAGAGGATAGCTTTGAATGGTAGTCAATTATTCTCAACCAGTATGATCTGTCATCCAATGTGAAGTATTGGCTCAAGACCTTCATTCTGTAGTGTACCAGGAGAAGTAACCCCACCTCAAATCTTCAGAACTTTGATGGAGGCAAGAGACAAACTGATGTCCGAAACAAGTTTTAGAAAGGTGCCGACTTTTTGAAAACTGAATTCGTTCTTTTTTCGAACCGCTTTTATGCCTCATAATAAGAGATATCGACATGTGAAGCTCAAACATACGCAGTATGTCACTGGTATTCTCTTTTTTAAAGACCATAATTTAGACATAGATTTTGAACTGTCATCATCATGATATATAAGGTTCAGTTTTAAAGTCCAATTATATCATACCGCACCATACCAATCCGGCTTACATGTATTTTATTCATCACGTAAGTAAATGTAAAATATCATCATTCCCGATTGAACTCGCTATGATGGCCAGAGTATGGAGGATCCATTACCTATACGTTACCTTCCTTCATTAATTTGGTAAATAATAACACTGCATATATTAATGTCATTTTAGGTGTATAACGTACTGTGTCTGTCATTCCTTGTCCGAAAAAATCACGCATTCCGTCCAGAGAAAGAGAAAGGATTGTAGTTTATAAACTTCACTTTTAAGTAGATCTGTATTCATGTTTGATATAAGTGATTTAAATGTGTTTCCCCATTAACTCAGTACATAGGTACATTTGTATGTGTAAATGTTTCACCAACGTGTCTAATTTGTATAGTCAGTTAATAAAATGTATTTATTCGTAAAGAGTAATTCTTCATCTGTCAACGCTACCTCTTACTGTCAATACAAGAAGAAATTGGTTATCTTCAAGTTAAAAATAAGAAGACTTGGCTATGACGTCTCTTAGTAAGCCATATCTTCCCTTGATAATGACAACTTTCTGTCACTTTTGAACAATGTTGCTATGTAATCTCCAGGTTATGATTGTTATCTGTGTAATAACAGCAGCTACCAGCATGGGAACCAGTTGTCGCCATATTCTCACTCTCCAGCACAGTACAGTATTGGAGTATTGTTGACAAAAAGACAAAAATAAAATTATCATATCTGCTGGTGAAAGGGCAAGGTTTCATCCAATTAATTTGGCCAAGTCAAGGCATGTGATGTTGTTGGTGCATTTTTTTCGGTTTCAATAGACCCAGTGAATGGCTCCTTGGTAGGAAACTTTTTTTTTCATTTGAGGTCGCATAGCGGTGGGAGACGGTCACACTCAAGATACGTATCGTTCATCAAACAAGGCATGTTATGTTGTCACTTTTTGGGGATGAAGTGTTCCACCTTGGCCCAACCCAATACATTGAAAATGAAAAGGCCTTCTGGAGATTGAGCAACCTCACCACTATCTCATGAAAATTTAACATTGGTGATTTTGCCGTGCCGTTTAAGGGAACACCCCGCTTAAGGGGACAGTTATTTCGGTACAGAAAGCTTCTAAACCCCGCTTAAGGGGCCACTTTGGGGACACCTTATCAAATCTGATAGGACATTGTAGGGACACTAGATTATATTGAATGCTTGTTTATGGTGCGTGTACGAGGCTGGTAGACTGATGTCTAGACAATCAGACACCAGGCAACAGCCTACGTAGGCATCTGTGGTTATAACAGTGTCTCTAGTCCATAGTATCAATTGTATTAAGATATCATATACTACATAGCCTAACCATCGGCAGACTGAAAACCGCCTAAGGGGACACCACCCCGCTTAAGGAGACACTTTGCTCGGAACGGAAGGTGACCCCTTAAGCGGGGTTTTACTGTATATGCACGGTCTATCTGCCTCCCCTCACCCCACCCGCTCTCTGACGCTTGCATGGCGCTCTCAGTGGTGCACCTTCAGGCAGCGGGGTACTGGGTAAGAAAAGCACAAATGAAACACGGGTACCCTCGACCACGTTCTAGTATGATATAAAACTTAATGTCTGTAGGTTTAGTGTGCCTTTACAACGACCTTTGCAGAGTGCATTAACCATACTACTGTAAAATTCGAAAATCATGGCTTTGTTTCACAAGCGAAATCAGCTTATAACAGGCATAATATAGATAAAATCTTCTGAAACATGGATAAAATCTTCTGGGGATAACAGCTAGTCACGGGGATGGCTTGATGGCATGACATTTCTAGATATTTGCCAGCACGACGGAAAAGTTTAACAAGCTATTTGTCAGGAATTTATTTATTAACCTTTTAAGCACAGAGGTCCTCTTATCGAAGATTAAATGCAATTGCTGCCTTTTATACAAAATATATTGACGCAAAATCCAAAGAAAACCGGCAACTCGAGGCGGTACTGAATATTCTAGCTCATAGATTCTGTACTGTTAACAAGTATGTAAAATCTAGATACTTTCACAATCAATGCTTTGGAAGCCAGTGTCCAATTTGATCAGCTTTCAGTCTAACTGGCTGAGGCGGGGCGATTTTGAACGTCTCTGTAGGTGAGCCTCTATGATCTGTTTGTACTCGTGACGGCCGAGTAGCTGGTAGGCAAGTCCCATCAGATTTAACAGATTGGACTTGAAGACTTCACCACCGTAGGAGAACATGTTAAGGCCGAGTTCTAACCCCTCGCCGTAATCACATTCATCATTGGCGAACTGAATCAACATGATCAACTCCATGAGCGGGTCATATGCGGCATCCCTCTCCTTGTCAGTCTTAGCATCGACGACCTTCTTGAACATCTTCTTCAGGTCTCCTAGAAATATGTAATATTTCTTGTATTAGCGCATGATTATAATATACGTTTCATCTGTGGCCAATGGGGCGGGTCTGATAAAAATAATATTTGAGTGGATGGTAGACGGGGATATTGTAAAAGGGCAAGTTTCTCTGGGCCTACTTCTGTGAGACTATCGGCGAGGAGGGCTAAACACATATTCAGAAAAAGAGAGTCTCAACACAAGTACCGCTAATCCTAGAAGAGCTAGTTCCTCCTCCCACATAGAAGCATATGGTTGTTACATCCTTTCCAAGCTTCGCTTCCCCTTTACAGAGAAACTTACCTGGTGTCTCTGGAACCTCCCGATAACCAACATCGTTCTCGTCTACGGGAACCACGAGTCCGGCTCCATGAAATAATCTGCAATTCACTTTCTTGTCACGGGCCTTCATGGCCTTTGTTTTCTGATCCAAAGAAAATCCACCCTTTTCGGCTGCTGCGACAAGGTCTTCCTTAAGTTTACTTAAGGATTCTTTCTTGGATTTATTTTTCCTCGAATAATCATCAATAAACCAACTGAAAAAAAGGAAATGAAAATAAATCGACATTTTAGAAGTCACAGTTGGCAATAGTACAAGTATTACGCAATAACTATCATTTGAATGTGCTGAATGAACCGTAAGACATGCCTAATATCCGGTTGGTGTGAAGCCAAAAGGATTATCTGCTGGAACTGAAGACATTAAGATTCCTACGTTTTACAACCGGTATTGACCCTAATATTACTTATACCAGAAATATAATGTATAGCCTAAGCTACTTTGAATATTATATTTTCAAATTAGGAAAAATGCATATTAAAAAAGAAGAAACTGAATTAGGGAGTGGCTAACCTGAATGCAGCGAAGAGGTTATCCCCCCTGGGCACCATCATGCAGTTTGTGGCCGCAGCATTGGATGCAACAAACGCTGGCATTTCCTTTGGATCATCCCTAAAAATAAATGCATGGTCACCATAACAATTTATTCCAGATTAACATCTTGAAATTTTTTACCATGCCCATGGATTTTCTAACGAAGGTGAAGTACCTCATATATCGGAGTTTCTCCCGCCAGTTAACGTGTAATATTGCAATCTAGTAAAACAGACAATGGTTGTATATCAACAACTAATCATAGAAAATGATGTATACAATAAAGTGTCTTTATATCAAATAATTCACAAATCGGGATGACTAAACCTGCTGGGTCCGTTTAATATTTACAATGTCAACCTCTTAGCTGGCAGCTGGCATTCTTTAAAAGTATAGATTCACTACAGTGATGTGAGTGAGGTTCAAACTGGTTTCTTGACGTGAATAAGATTCAATTAATGTTACTTTTTTGTTTTACATTCGGAAAAATAAGTTTAATATACTACAGATGAAAAAGTGGCTTTCCATGGAAAAGTGGAAGGCAATCATCTCTAGTGCTGCCAAACAACACCCTATTCGGGTTCTACCTATACATCTTTCCACCTTTAACAACAAAACCTTGACTGTCCAAGACATAGTCCGTTGACTAAAGAGCTCCACAAATTACTGGTATGATAATTTACCTGAAGAATCCCATGTGAAACTGTGTTTCATCGTCACCGCGTACAACTGTCATGAATTCGGGCGGGTCATAATAGTATCGCCAGTGTGTCAGGTAGCAAGGGTTTTTCCTGCTTGTTTTCTTATGGCAACGACCAAGAATGTCAAATGGCCCGACGAGCTCCAACCCTAGTGTCTTCTGAAAAGCGACTGAAAATAGAAAAAAAAAACCACATCGAAATATAGTCTCGAGCATAGAGCTATCGGCCAAAAGAGATAGGTGAATTTAGATGATGTGCATATATCTAGGTTATCTTAGGTAGAACCTTCAAGGCTCACAATAAGATGAGACCGACTTAATGATGCAGGTAACTTTTATAGTGATTCATTATTTCGAGACTGAACTATACTGATGTATTTAGTAGAAGATTCAAAAGTAAAACCTACCATTTGGTTTGCTAGGACGTATGGTCTTCGCAAAATCCCAGAAAGCATAAAAGTCATCTGGCATTTCCATCAAAAACTTTTGCTTTATGTTTTCTCTGACATCTTCGGGAGATTCTGGTGCATCAGGAACATCCCCCTCCTCTTCGTTTTCAGCCTTAGAAGCACCTTCATCTTCTGCCTTAGTTTCAGTTGTTTGAGTTCTACTACCATCATCTGATGAACCTGAGAAAAAGCCAATTGCTATAAATAACTTCCCATAAATCAAGACAGCGTTATTCAAGTATCGAATTCTGACATTCAAGAATGGGTTAGCATCAAATTATTAACATATGTATTTAGTAATTCCTCTGCTAGTGAAAAAAGACCGAGTCTCACAGTTTATATTAGTAAAAGAAATTCTGATACCGAAATATCTATTCTGTAAAGCCACTAATAAGAAATAATGTTGTCTATGAAATACAACACTATGCACAATATATGAATTGAATGTGTAATCACCTTGGGCTGATTGTGTGTTGTCACCATCATCAGCTTTATTTTTGCCTTTTTCTTTGGGAGTAAAGAAATCCGCAATTGTCTTCTTCGTTTTCCCCGTTTCTTCTGGTTGTTGGCGTGGTTTCTTTTTAGCCGGAGGGACTATATCCTAGTGCGAATAAATGACAAAGAAACAAATCAAAGACGGTTTTTAATTTAGCATGTACTTTACGCCTGATCGCATTGAGTACATAATATAATATGTGTGAACGGCGGCTGCCATAGTGCAAGTCACGAGAATAATGGGACCTGACAACGATGCGGTCTTTTGTCTTAATACTAATAATCACCAGAGAAGAGCAAATGACAGAGTTCACACAAGAAAACAATATACGTGTGGAAGGGCATAAACTTCATTCCACTGTACATATGGGAATTGGACGCCTTGAGCCTTTTACCGTTTGAGCCTCCTGTCAGCGCGAAAACGTAGACGCCTTGAGCCTACTCCATTTTCAGTTCCGATTGGCGGGTTAGGGTTGGGTAAGGATTTGTTATACGTAGTACAACACTGTATCCGCTATCACTCCACAAAGACATTGTACTTCAGGACTCAAGGCGCCCACAGAAAGGCTCGAGGCGTCCATGGCTCAAATCGTCCCGGGCTCAAGGCGGCCATGAACTGCTCTGACTGTCTAGTCCTCCGAGTAGTCCGAGAGGCTCTAAGTCTAACGGTGCGGACAGTTAGAGTGGGTTCTTAGAGTGTACCCTCATAAAGCCCAAGACTAACAAGTCGGACAAATTGTTAGAGTTCTGCTTTAGACAGTTCAACATATACATAAAGGTTTAATATTTCCAATTTTGTAGTATACAGTTTTCTGAGACAAAATGCAGTGACGGTCGTGGTCTAACTTGAAGTTGTAAATTTGTGTGTTGCGCGTTGTCTCTTAAGCTAAATGGTGCACAATCCAAACGTATTTGCAAAACGTTAAGCAAAATCTAAAATAATAAACCCACAGAATTACCTCCTCGTCCCCATGATCATACTCTTCCAAGTGTTGTTTGTTCTTTCGATAGCACTTTGCTCCGTATTTACAGGGAACATTCTTTTGCTTTGCCATCCTTTAGTTTATTCTCCGGGCTTGGCTTCTCTCCCCACCGGTTGTTTTTACCGGAAGTGATGCTCCAAGCTGGAAAAGGGAAAAAGTTGTGCGATAGCGGTGTGTCGGGTAGCATAGAAGGCGCTGTGTGGCTAGATCTGTCACCACTGAGCACGACAGATAACGAACTAGATGCAGAGGTCAGTAAACGTGGACTTGTAAGTGCCATCATGGATCAAACAGGAGATTCCGAATTAGATGCCAAGATCAAGGAGTGGAGAGAATGGGACAAGGTTTGTACACTACATCATGTTATAATTGGGTCATTACAATTCGAGAACGAAATACTCCGGCCCTTGATTGCGTTTGTTTTCACAGTTTTGCTCCAGTGTAGTGCTCTCTCGATATTTATTATTTCACATTACACTCACATGGCCACTAGTATAATGATACTGATACTACTACTACTACTATGGCCAAACCCACTTTGATTTTTCATCTAACTCTCAATTTACATGATTATACACATATTTCCTGTCAAGTATTATTAAAGTTTACACCTTCTTTCTAAAGCGTAAAGCTAAAGGCCAGCAGGCATGTATTCTACATCTGCCCATCATTCAATCACTCAGCCTGATTGACGACGATGGTCACATATATAATATAACCCCAAAAGTTATAATACTACTAGGTTAATGATATATCTCCTTTCATCATCAATGTAGTCATAACTTTTGACATTACGCCCATGTCAACATATCCCTCTTATACATACTGCGAAGAGCGAGAAATTTGTTAACGCCGTCTGCTGAAATGTACTTGTTGGATTTCATCATGTTCCAGTCAAGCTCTGTTGAGTCCACATAACGATGCGATTTGAACCTGTAATCACAAAATAGTATAAGTACGGATCAGAAGCCAGGATCTGGCACGGAACTTTTTGATCAATAAAGATGTAAATCATTTAAAAAAAAAGGTACTTTGAAGACGATATATATATGAGGAGGTAATTGGCTGGAAAATGGAATTTTCTTATCTAAGGATAATGTCTAGATTCACATTATTGAATATGGATTGTCTGGACGATACTATATAATGACATCTTTGATTTACGTAATACTGGAACCGCATCCTCAACAGGTAAACCAGCTCCGCCCATAACTAAATTCAAAAAGATTTATAAGTTTCCAAGCCATCACAAACACATTTCGATGCCAGCATGACAAGTTACCTGAATAATTGCCCACTCCCCACTCCAAAGTTCCATTGTTCTTTCATATTGGCTTCACCGTTTATTATCGACTTGATTAAATAAACGGATTCCCTCTGACAGCTGTGACATATATACCCCCCTATACAATTTCTCAATAGAAAAGATTCCATATACCACAGTGTAGGAATTTGATTAGTATGTTTTCTTTTACATATGATAAATGTGGGTAGTAGGCCTGCACATGGTTCATGGACGCATTGAACCCGGGACGATTCGAGCCCTGGATGCCTTGAGTCTGTCTGTGGATACATTGAGTCTTTCTGTGGATGCCTTGATCCTACCCCGTTTTAGTGGCTTTGAGCCTCTAGATGTAAAAACTTTGAAAAATGCATTTGTACTGGTTTATAGTCATATATACTTAACAGTAACCCTTACCCAACCCTTTTCTAACCCTAACCCGCTAATCAGAACTAAAATGAGGTAGGCTCAAGGTATCCACGTTTTCATGCTGACAGGAGGCTCAAACAGTAAAAGGCTCAAGGTGTCCAATTCCCCCTGCACATCATCACATTAAGGGCGTGTTTCATTGGGCAGACTCCATGACCACAAAAGAGCATCATACAGTAGCCATATACAGTAGCCATATACAGCGACACATGGATACCAGTACCATTGGCAGGTGGTTATAGTAATTGGTGTAGCGGAGGGGGTAACATCCTCATCAGTGGGGGCTGCTAAGCAGTGTCATAGGAGACAGCCTCATAAACCTAATGAAATGGCTTTTGTCAGCTGCTACAAATGTAGCACACACAGCTTCAATGTGGCATAGCCCTTTGAACATACCTGTGGGTTCATAAGTTTTTTTCCCATGGAAGAATGGTGTACCATACCAAAGAGGGGAAAAATAAACCAAACTATAAGCATGTTTTGCAGATGCCCATCAGCATCATATATCACAATGGAACACCTGTTTTAAGGAGGTACCGTATCCCATTGGGCAGATGGTGAACCTGATGGCTTTGGATGTCTACCAAACATGCTTATTGTTTAAAAACTAATGGGAGTTCAATAGCCGGTGTCGCATGGTGGCCATGTTGGCCACATTTGTAGGTATCAATGTTGTGTTGACGTGGCGTACAGCTCAAGCGACTGCTGATGTATGACCAGGTTTGTGTTTGCTCCACCTTATATAGTGGAAGTGTCTGTGGGTCCTGTGTGTAAGCTTGGCACCGGTTGGGTGTTCTGATCATGTGGTCAGATCCCCATTTGTAGGTATCCAACAAAAGCTAATTTTTTAGGACTTATGAACCATTGCCCATTAGGCCACCATGCGGCCGCCACTGATGAGCATGTTGCTGCTGCCACTACATCGATTGCTATTTATAACCAACTGCCAAATAGTCACCATGTGATCACCATGTGGCTACTGTATGGTGCTTTTGTGGTCGTGGAGTCAGTCCAATGGAACATCACCTTTACCACAGATGGCAGTACTCCTCTTTTCTAAGGAAATACTTATTTACATTTTCAGTTTATAAAATTCTTTTTTCTCTGGTAAAACAAAGAGTAAAATGAGGCCTCATTCACTCCAATAAACCATGATTCGAAGCCCTCCACACACCTCAGTCCCATTCCATTGACAATAACAATGTGTTTACCATGTTCTCTCAGTCTCTCAGAAGCAGTAAATTCCACTTGAAAAACATTTCCTTTTTTCCATGACCCAACTGATATTACTGCCTTACTTGTCGCCATGCTACAGAGACAAGCCCCAGGACTAGAATCCCTAATCAAGTCTTTTAGAAATTGTGTTAATGTGGAATATTATATCTAATTCTCCATGTAGACTATTTTGGATGTTTACTTCATTGTAGAATGAGAAAACGTTGGCAGAAATAGAAGACCTTGTAAAACAACAGAATGTAGCAGAACTCAGGAAACGACTGTGTTCCAGGATGGCCTTTGGAACAGCAGGTGAGCTTCTGATCTTTTCTACCATGATTAGCACATAATTATCGATGCATATGTGGGTTTGATATTTCAAAAAGGTATGTATACCTTCTTTTTATGTGCTGATTCCACTGACACACAAGATATAGCAAGATTGGTCACGATTTGGTTGTCTTGCGACGCCGGCCGTGGAACCGGCCTATGAGTTTGTACACGATAAGCATGCTTTGTAGACATCTAACGGTGTCCGATTCACGGTGAGTCCAGTGAAACAGGCCCATTATACATATTCCGTCCATGGATTAAAATCAATCGTTTCCTTCAGGCCTACGCGCTCGAATGGGGGCAGGATATTCCCAGATGAACGACTTGACTATCATCCAGACAACACAGGTAAGTTTTTGTTTATATTTTATCTAAAGAACGTATGGTTGGGTAAATTTACGTCGTATTCCATATTTTAGATAATGAAAAATCTTCTTTTTTTTTTTTTTTTTTTTGTACACATGTACACATGCCATCACAATCACTGTCCATCAGGGCAGCCTGAGGATTCCCACGGATTAAACCGCTATAGTTGTCATGCCCACACCATGACAACCCATGACATACCTGTTTTGCCCCATGCGAACTATTTGTCAACAACTTGACACCAGGCGAGTTGCCATGATACGCCGCTGTCACCGATGTCGTTGTAATCATTGTAATGATGTTAACAGTGTCATGGTGGTGGATCCTAATTATATGTGCATAATTTATACTTTAGCATGGGTTACTTCAGCAGCCCGGGAGAGGCCTGCTGGCGTGTTGCCTTGGAAACGGTCTCCATAGAGACGCTGGCAGCCGGTGGGCTGTTGGCAGGAGAAATGATAATAAAGCTTCAGTATGAACTCAGCAGCGAATGGTGTTGGTCTTGTTCCTTGAGTAGGCCCGTACTCACTTACAGCGGGGACTTTACATTGGCGAGCTTGCCAGGATTCTGAATTTACCAGAAACAGGACACTTGTAAAGTCTCCGACTAAAGAGGTATCATGGCAGACCAACAGCCTGACGATGACGCGGACAGGTTAAGATTGGATTTGGACGTCAATAGGGAAACGAGAGACAATCTTAAGATGTATTCCAAATCCATAGGACGGTGCAATGGGGTGAACAAGGAAAACCTACGTGAATGGCTGGAAGCGGTAGGATATACCAAGCGAATGACGGGTGCGAGCCAAACACTAGTGATACAGATGGTCGGGTACCTGGCCCAAGGTGGATTGGCTACGTTTATTGAGACGACACTCAGCAGTTGGAACGAGGAAGACATCTCCTGGGAAAAGCTGGAAGAAGAAATCTCGAAAACATATCTCGGAGAGGATGAGAAGAAATACCTGCGCCTCAAAGTAGACAGGATGGCCCAGTTGGAAGGCGAATCCGTGAGAGATTATGGAGTACGGTTCTCAGAAGCGGTACGCATAGCATACGAAGAAGACCAGTTGAATGAAATCCTAAATAAGGAGAGAGTAATTGATGCTTTCATCGACGGACTGTCAGACCGGTTGGTGCAGTCCAATGCGGATATGCAAAACCCCTCATCGCTCGAAGAAGCCGTGAAATTCGCTTGTCGCGCGAGCAAGGCGACGGAAAGGCGAGGGAGGAGGTCTAAGACCGAAGAAGAAAATGCCATGGCAGCGGCGAGCGAATCTGGAGGTAAAAACAAGAACAAAGACAGTGATGGGGGAAAACCTAAGGACCCGATGAATGAACTGTGTCATCTCATGAAATCGCTACAACAAACCCTCAAAAGCGTGGATAAAAGAATCGAAGGAAAGGAGAATATGGCGGCAGTGAGAGCAACATCGCCGACGAAGACAGAAGAGAAGAATATGGCCGGTGTCGGAAGCAACCAGGGCTCCGCCAATGCTGCGGATCCCGCGGCACGACAGCCACAGGGAGGAACCTCGGCTCCGATAGTGTATCAATTCAACGCGCCGGTAACCAGAGGACGAGGACGGGGGCGAGGTCGTGGAAGGGGACGAGGTAGAGGGAGCGGTTTCCGAGGAAATCAAAACAACGGAAATGGATCGGGACGAGGACCAAGAGGACCATGTTTCACTTGCGGAAACTATGGACACTTTGCTCGGGATTGTCACGTCTACCAAGATAATACCCAGGGAGGAATGGAGACATTCGAGGAATTCCAACCTGAGGAATCGGCATTCTATTCGGGAAACTAAATGGTGCGCCGGACGGCAGAGTGAATATCCGAATGGACATCGGAGGTAGGGAATATATCGCTCTAGCCGATTCTGGCGCATGCCGATCGATGATGAAATGTTCGATGGTCGAAACACTGTGTGGGGAAAATGTTAAGGAGATGAACCTGATGCAGGGTGAGCGTTTGAAATCTCTATCTGGACATGTCATTGATACTGTAGGGGTATGCATGATTGATCTGTTAGGTGAATCCATCCCTTTTTATGTGGTAGAGGAAATGGGACACGATATGCTGTTGGGCATTGATGCTCTGGGTATGTTAGGCGCGCGCATCGATTGCAGCAACAAAACCATCATGTTGAAAAATAGAGAATATAAGTGGGGACCGGAAAACGGGGGAGAACGGTATGTTGAAGGTATTCTGAACGAATTAGACGAGTGGCGTTTGAAATTCCCAGAGGTTTTCTCGGGAAAGATCGATCCGCATTTTAGGAGGAAGGGGGTACAAATGACCATAGATACTGCCGATCATGACCCGGTCCACCAGAAACCTTACAGGGTACCGTTACAGAAACGCAAAATGGTCGAAGAAGAAATAAGGGGACTCCTACAGAAAGATATAATCAGGCCCAGTCAAAGCCCGTGGTCCTCGCCCGTCCTTTTAGTGCCGAAATCCGATGGGTCGGTCAGGTGTGTGGTAGATTATAGGAAGGTCAATGATATAAGCAAAAAGGATGCCCACCCAATGCCCCAGGTGCTTGATATATTTGACCAACTACATGGATCGAAAATGTTCTCGACCATTGATCTCAAGTCGGCCTATTGGCAGATCCCCATCGATCCAAAGAGTAGGGAAAAAACGGCTATGGCTACGCATATGGGTCTCTTTGAATGGAATGTTATGCCTTTCGGACTAGCCAATAGTGGCGCAGTTTGGCAGAGGTACATTAATTCGGTATTGTCCCCTTTGATTTCGAAATCAGTATTGGTGTATCTAGACGACATAATTGTTTTCTCTAAAGATGAAGCCGAACACACCCGACATTTAGAAGAGGTAATGACATTGTTGGCGCAAAACCATTTGACAGCGAACCCCGATAAGTGTACTTTTCGACGGACAGAGATCAAACTGTTGGGGTACATTGTGAGCACAGAGGGCGTGTCACCCGATCCCGAGAAAACGAAGGCAATAAGAGAAATGCCGCCGCCACAATGCATAAAAGACGTTAGGTCGTTCCTGGGGATGGCGAACTATTACCGCATGTGCGTAAAGGGATTCTCCGAAATAGCCGCACCGCTGGTGGGATTGACAAAGAAGAACGCTCATTTCCGATGGGGGGTACACGAAGAAAACGCATGGAATGCACTGAAAAACGAGTTAATTTCAGACAGAGTAATGGCGTTCCCAGACCTTAACAGACCGTTTATTCTGTACACCGATGCCAGCGATTATTGCGTTGGGGGGATCCTGACTCAGAAAGATGAGAAAGGAGTAGAAAGACCCATACAGTATCTGTCCAAAACCCTATCCGAGGTGCAATCGAGATGGGCGGTTATCGAGAAGGAAGCTTATGCAGTGGTGTGGGCCCTAGAGAAATTCAAGCCGTATATCTGGGGATCCATCCTGTCCATCGTAACTGATCACCGTCCCCTTATTAATTTATTCAAAACAAAGATTAACAATTCCAAAATCCAAAGATGGGCTATTACGTTGGCTGAATATGGGGCGCCGATAGAGTACCGAAAGGGGAGTCAAAACGTAAGGGCCGATATGTTATCGAGACCGCCGAGGCAAAAGGGTGGATTACAGGGTGCGGTGATGTGGGATTTCTGGGAGCACAGCGGATTGAGTCCTACAGAGGTCGAGAAGGGACAGACAAAAACGCGGGAAAAACGGTGGGCCGAGCAGGGTAGGGGACGTTTCGTGACGCACAATGGGATAGTATATTCGTTAGGGAAGAAAGGGGGGAACGACAATAAACCACGATTAGTAGTCCCCAGATCCCTAACGGACGAAGTAATCATGCGGGCCCACGAAGAAATAGGACACATGGGAGTCGAGAAAACTATGAAACGATTAGATGAGCAATTTTGGTGGAACGGTATGGCTCGACAAGTTTTTGTACAACTTGAAAAATGTGCTGTATGTAACGCTCACAGAACGAAGAGACTATTCCCACCCGCGTCAAATATGCCCATACCTACACAACCGGGCGAAATCATGGGTATGGATCTTATTGGTCCAATGCCAATATCTGAGAATGGGAACCGGTATTGCCTGATGATTATAGACCATTGTTCGGGATGGGCCGAGGCGGAACCGATCCCCGACAAATCCGCTGAATCGGTGTTTAGGGTTCTATTTGATAAATACGTACCCCGCTACGGTGCGCCGGCGATTATGGTATGTGACAGGGGGTGCGAATTCAAAAACCACACAGTGGAAACATACCTGAACAAACTAGGTACCAAGGTACACTATACCACTAGCTATCACCCTCAATCGAACGGGAAAACGGAACGATTCAACCGTACCATAAAGTCTATCATCGCCAAACTGGTAGATGCCAGGGCAAATAGGTGGGAGAGTGCTTTGGGACCAGCCCTGATGGCACATCGAAGAGCCGTATCGGCGGCTACGGGGTATTCACCATATTTCCTGCAGTATGGCAGAGAACCCATTCCCGTTGCGGCTAATCTGGGAGGGGCCTCACACGAATCATTCACAGCCATTCTGGATGACAGATTGAAGGCAATGAAACAAGCATACGTGATAGTTAAGAACAATCTAGAATCCCAACAAAAGAGGAACAAAGACAGGTTGGATAGGCGTCCCCGGGCGGTTCCTTTAGAAAAAGGGAATTACGTGTTACTGTTCCAGCCGGCTGCGGCTCCTTTGGATCCGCGATTTCAAAGTGGATTCATGGTTATCGGAACCAATGGCGTTACCGCCGCGATTAGAGGGCCAGACGGGAAGATACAGACTGTGAATGTAGATCGTTTGCGTCTAGACAAAAACCCGGTAGACTCAAAGAATATGAACAAGGCACTGGGGGTACGTGCCAGAGCGCGAAATCTCAGAACCTATCCCGACGATACGCGTAGATACGGGGAAGCCTTATCGAGGGGAACGTTAAGGAGAGGAGCAGGTGGGATCGCAGCAGGCCGGAAGGGCGGGCCTCGGGCACAGGCTAGTGAACCCCCTAAGAACCGATTTGAGAAATCGGACGCAGATACGGGGGTGTCCGACAGAAACTCAGAAAGACATAGGAACGGTCGAGGGACCGATAGCGACGGGGATTCTGAGTACGATTCCGATTGGCTCGGAACGCGAACCCACACGTCCCGAAAGGGGAGAAACGTTGAAAGGGAGGATAGGGGGCGCGAACATCTGTATGGGGGCGAACCAGATGTTGAAAGCGATGATGATGATGAATACATCCTTCCAGATGGCTCGAGGGGAGCCGATGATGATACAGGGGCGGGACCCCAACAAACAGATGGGGGACAGGAGGAAACGGGGGTGAAGGGAGCGACTGGAGGAGTACGCGATAACCAGGCGGGAAAAGCCGGCACTGGTCGCTCCACAATCGTGCTACCATACGCAGGCCCTTCACTCCGATCTGGCAGGCAGACAGTGAAATACCGATTGAAATAGCCATACATGAGTACAGTACAACGAACCGGAAACATGTGGTGTGCCTGGATACTGGGAATTGTGTGCTTAGCGGTGGGTTATTCCGCTCAAGATATGCAAATGGAGGGAATTGTGAATGATGGAGTAATCATCACTAAAGACGGATCTTCAAGAATTATTGGAGGATCGTGGTCGTTGGTAGTCACCATCGAACGCCCACAAACACCAGACCTAAAACAATGGAAAGAAGACACAGAAAATGTGATTAATCAACTCAAACCCATGTACGAAGACAAACGCAGGGATATGTGGAAATTGCGGATGAACCTGGTGGACGACCGCATCACTTGGGGTAAGGAGTTAATACGTTGTGGAAGGGTGGACCCTACTACAGGCCCAAGCAAAAACACAAACAGTGACAGACCAAAACGCGGATTAATCAACATAGTGGGAAAGGCCATCAAATTCTTATTCGGACTGGCGACTACCAGTGATCTAAACTCGGTAAGAGAGGAATTAAGGAGTTTACAAAGATCATCTTTTGCGGTGAGACACAACCACCAGAAACTAATATCGGTCATGAATCTAACTCGGATGTTTGTGAAAGAAGACCGTGAAGACATTAACAAACTTAATCAGGCCACCGAGGAATTGAATCGTATATCGGATAGGCTGGCCCGCCGAATGTCGTGGTTGGACGAGGCTCTAACTCATCTAAGAATCTATGGAATGGTCGAGGGCCACATCGAAATGATGGAAGCTTTATCACACGATTTCATCAGAAGGGCAGAAATATTCAACAGACAGTTCTTAGCTTTGGAGCGTAACGATCTAAACAGAGACATTCTACCACCGAAAGTTCTACGCGAAACCCTGGCCTTAATGACAGAGTTGGGATACGACGCCATAAATGAACACTGGTATTATAGGTACATGAATGTGTTACCGTTGTGGTCTCAATCAGGGGAGGACTCTCAGATGGTCTACCAGATATCCCTTGTCACCGTCGAAAAAGAGGTGTTTCTGAATTATAGACTTCAATATTTCCCAGTGCCCATGAACTCGGAATATGATAGACAAATAGTGGGGAACCAACTAGTGGCTATTTCAACGGCTTCAAAAGACTCTTTTAAGGTTATGACGGATCTGTGTGTAGGTGATGCGCCTAAGGTATGTCAACCTGTTGTTATGAACTATCCGAGTATATGCGAGGCCGAAATGATAACGATGGCTAATCCGAAGCGTTGTAATGTGTCCCTCTTCTCAGCAGGGTCCAAGGATCCAAAATTATACCGATTGATCGATGATGCATCTTCAGTGGTTGTGGTATCTAGAAAGAAGGCCACCATCAGAAAATTGTGTTCGGGACAGGTGCCGCAGATCGTGAATCATGTGGGGGTAGGTTTATACCATTTGAATAGAACTTGTCGTTTGAAAAGTAAAGAATGGGAGGTAAAGGGCATGTCCATTGGCACTAGCAACGTGACTATTCTACCAAAGAAATGGGTGAAACTGCCTCGTTTAAACATCACCTGGCCTAAGGCGTTAGACCCCATTACGGTTAAAGAACTCAAATTGGGAAGACGGAACGAAATACCGATTATTGCTCTGCCCGACGTTCAAGAGGACTATTTTGGGTGGGATAGGACAAACAGGTTTTCTATTTACGGAGGGTCAATGGGTATAGTTGCTATTGTAGTGGTACTTGTCTCCGTCATTGTGACGATATATGTAAATCGCGACCGGATCAAAAATAAGTGTATTAAGAAAATTGTCGACGACGATGATGGCAATGTTGGCCCTGATCATCCCCAAATCATTATCGAGAACAATGTGAATGAACCTGTATCGATCCCTATGAGAGATGTCGTGAACCCTCCTGTAACACCGAGAATGAGAGAAATGGTGATGAGTGTCAATCGTAATGTCGGGCAGGGAGAAAAAGTGGTCGAAAGAAAAGATAAGAAATAGGTCAGCTCGGTCCAATATATGTTCAAAGAGGGGGAGAGATGAACGTAAAATGATTGAATAACAATTACTGTATCTAGAAATCGTGAAGTATGGTATTTTTAGAAATTAGTGTTGCAACTACATATGGTTTGACATATTTATGGGAACTGAACTAGCTCGTAAGGATGAACACAAAATACGTAAAATGTTTATCGTCCCTGTGGATGGACCGTAATTATGTTTATTTACAAATGCTATTCTTATTTATATCTTTAGTGGTTTTTGGTAATGTATTGTTTATAGGTACCCTTTATACTTGTGGTCCCATCGTCATACAATTTTTGTCTTCGTATTATTTTCAAATACTTGAAAACTTGAGGTGAGGACCTGTGTAATCATTGTAATGATGTTAACAGTGTCATGGTGGTGGATCCTAATTATATGTGCATAATTTATACTTTAGCATGGGTTACTTCAGCAGCCCGGGAGAGGCCTGCTGGCGTGTTGCCTTGGAAACGGTCTCCATAGAGACGCTGGCAGCCGGTGGGCTGTTGGCAGGAGAAATGATAATAAAGCTTCAGTATGAACTCAGCAGCGAATGGTGTTGGTCTTGTTCCTTGAGTAGGCCCGTACTCACTTACAGCGGGGACTTTACATCGTAATAGAACGAACAGAAATGTGACGTCAGCCGATCCCAAACAATCGGCTCATTCAAGCGATAGCTGCCAGACAAGAAACACCTAGCCTCGTACAGAACATAGATAATGAAAAATCCATGTAAAAATAGTCTGAAATCAGAATGGTTATTCAAACGTTTATTTAATCCTCCCACCCCCCAGAAATGCATCACTCTGATTTCTCTGAGATGATTAAGTACATAATTAGAAGGAAACTCACGAGATAAAAATAACCTGGTCTGTACTCCACCGAGTTTGACTGCAGAGAAATTCATGAAGCTAAGCTGGGAGAATTATGTAGCGGTCGAACGAGGTGGAGTGCAGACCAAGTTATTTACATCGAGTGGGTTTCTGATTTTATCTCACCCCATATAACATCATTTATCGATGTAATAACTCACAAAATTAACCATTGTGTATTTTTACTCTACCTTCATGGCCATGGAGTGTGAGTTCCTAATTCTAAGCCAATGGAGAGAAATACCGGGGTGAGGTAAGCATGAATAGAACATAGATCTAGTCCTCGCCTTCATCTCATAAGGATATCGCACTGACAGATATATTATCCACCTAGATACCGATGTTGCAATATACCAGCTGACTCTGATACTTAAATCTATATTTCCTAGGGGTTTTATAAGCACATGGAAGCTACCTGCCCGAAGTTGAAAGAGCGAGGTGTTGTGATCGGCTATGATGCGCGACATAACAGCAGAAGGTAAGTCAACCACCGTCTTCACATATTCCTATTAAGAAAGCTATAGACTGTAGTATCCTAAGAAAAATGAGAGTTTTGTGGATTTTAATGGGCAAAATGGTGGACTGCAGAGATCGCAACACTTAACCATCCCTTTGCTGTTAAGTTGCGAGTGTGACAATTTCTCGTTTTTAAATTTCTTTGCTAATAAGATACGGCCTCTATATTTTCTTATACTTATACACCTAAGTATACTTACTAGAAGATAGGAAATTCTAAGAAAATATCAGTTAATAGAGTTATAGAAAGATAATCCAGTTAAACGATTATTTATCTTCACAACTCAACTAATTGTGTTATGATCAGATGATATTATCTCACGAAAAAAAACTTAATTGAATCATCAACAAACAATATAAATACCAGACTGTTGCCCTGTCACTTTCCATTCACATGTGGCTTGTTATTCAAGGTGGGCAGAGATTGTAGCCACAATCCTGGTCAATAAAGGCGTCAAAGTTTACTTGTACCGGCAGATCTGTCCCACGCCCTTTGTGGTAAGTAACTTCTTCATACATAGATTTGTATCGTCTGTAGTACGACATTTATGTGTATTTAGAAAAAAATGTAATTAGTGAACCTGTAGTGATTGCTGTTCTGGCGTCGGGACATATTTTATGGGATAAAAAGCCGAGAACGGAATCGCTAGGTGTTCACTCACTACGTTTTCCTATATATATATACACACACCTAAAAATACGAAGAATGTCATTTTATGTACTTGCGAAGTACACTACAGGTACAGTACGCCCGAACATTCACTATGTCTCAATGAGCCTGAATATTATTCATATTACGGGTAGTATTTCATTGACGTTCGGCCATGGGTGTATCATAGTAAACCATATCATTTTGACGAGTCATCTATTGTGGTGATTCCAGTCTGTATTTCACTGAAGATAACAGTCTGTTTATTTCTGGATATGCGATATATATACATTTATATTCATACCAGGTAACCGTCCTTTACGAATTCTTTCAATCTATATATGATCATAATATTGCTGAAAAATATTTTTAGTAAATTGTCAGTTCTACGACAAAGGTTATATATATCCAAATGATATAAACCGTATATGTGTTTATTCGCAGCCTTATGGTGTCCTGCATTTAGGTTGTGACTGGGGCATTATGATTACAGCATCACACAACCCAAAGTACGACAACGGATACAAGGTCTACTACGCCAATGGTGCTCAGGTTTGTTGTGGTTCCTTTTCTTCTTTTGGTCACTGACATGTGTTTCTAGGTGAACCTCGTAATTTACCTTTGGCATCAGGACTCTTGGTATAACCAGACAGCTCTAACATTCAGGCATCCTCTGTAAGGTTGTATAGTCTGAAAAAAGCTAATCCGAGACTGATAGGTGATGTCACGTGTGCACTAGGACGAGAAGAAGACATACTAAGAGAAAACAAAGTTAATGAGCCCGTAGCAATGGCTGTTCGATGTCTTTTGTCCTATAACTACGGCCTGATGCCAGAGGTGGAGGGCCATAGTTATAGGACAAAAGCCTAGAACGGAATAGTTACGAGTTCACTCACTGCACTTTCTTATCATCATATACCTAAAAACACCAAAATACGCCATTTTTATTCACTTATTAAATCATCGATTCATAGCTCTTTCACTATGTATCAGTGAGCCCGAACATTACTCAAACTTTACCCCTAGCAGCGGGTAGTCTTTCTTAGTCATTCGGCCTTAGGCTTAAGTATGTAATGGTATAGTTGATGCAAACATTCTTAAAACGCTGTAAACTCTGTATATCTATGCTATAATATATGTATGTATGGATGAGTGTAACCTTATTGTACCTATTTGAAGTGACTGACGTATTGCATGTATATCCTGCAAAACTCAAAATTATTATTATTGGCAGAAATTCATGGACTACTTCTTTTTCTTCTGTACCATTCATTCATCCCATTCCATTCTCATATCCTTTGTTTAAAAATTCCCGTATTTGGTGGAGGAGCTCATGAGTTTCAATGTTGTTGTTAAACTATAAACAACCTATCACACTAAGGTGGAGTAACTGATATACCAGAATATGTATACGAAGGCAGAACCATGTAATCGATTGAACGAGGCACAGAGGAAGACCATCCTCGTGATGATTTGTGCTCAATAAACTTTAAAAAAAAAAAAAAGCAACGCTGATCTTATATTCCATGGTGAAATTTCCACTGATCTATTCATTGGGTTTATTTTATAGATCATCTCACCCCACGATAAAGGCATTGCGAAGTGTATCTTGGAAAACCTCAGTCCGTGGGAGTCTTCTTGGAACACAGATATCATAAAATGCCATGAACTGGTTAACGAACCGTATGATGAAATAATGAAGTGTTACATGGAAGACATGAAGAGCTTAAGTTTCAGGGGGTATGTATTTGAGTAAAAACAAAAATTATATTGCACCCTGAGGTAGTGAACAATCCAGGATACCGTGTCTTGCCATTTATAATTCGTTGCCAGGGATTGGTAAATTTCAGTAATATTGTTTTGGTATGATATATCACTGCTCCGACTTAAGAAAAGAGAACAAAACCCTCTTGTAATGTTACTAGAGTGCGGTAATCAATATTAAATTACAATACTCAAATGTACGACTGTTAGGTGTAATCTCCATTCCTTGTATTCATGTGCTATTGCTTAATGTATATAAAGTCTTTTCTAATTACAGTAAGTTATAGCGTTAGGATCTACAATATAATAATTCATTTTTTTAAAATAACTATTTAACGTCAGGAAGAGGAGCCTAATAACTCATTCAAATATTGATATCGAATAATGATTTTGGCAATTACTTTATAGAGACAAAAACGCCACGACACCCGTGAAGATTGTGTACTCGGCAATGCATGGTGTCGGCTACGAGGCAATCCAAGAAGCTTTCAAGACCTTCAACTTTAAGCCTGTTATTCCAGTTGTGGAACAGGTATTGTTCGTTTTATCTTCCAGACTTAAAATGGTACTGAATCTGATGTATATACATGTAATAGATTCTGCTAGTAATCTAGCATAAAAATAAATTTCAGTATCACTACTATAAAATATAAGATAAACATTCTCATCAATTTCATTTTGAAATATTGATATACAATTATGGATTTCATATTAATTACAGTCTATGGAATATCAGAATAATTATGAAAAAGAAGTTCACAGTCATTACTCTATTATTTTTGTGTAGGTCTTTCCTGATCCGGAGTTCCCCACAGTAAAATTCCCGAATCCAGAAGAAGGAAAAAGTTCACTAGTAAGTAGCATTGTATAGTAATATAACCATATCCTGTCAATTTATGTGTTTTACTCATGGACTCATGCCTCAGGAGCGAGCATTTGGCTTCTATTTCATACCACGCTATAGTCCTAAATCTGCCAGACAGTACGTGATATTTTAAATCTATACCTAACCAAAGAAGATTGAATTGATTATTTCTGTCGAGCCTCAGGTGCACCACAGCGTTACACTCTTTGTATGTCATCCCGATAGGTTTGATCTTTTACTGATGCAGCCCTGGCTGCTGCTGAGGCGTAAACTTAAGTGTTTTATACTGAAAAGATGAATCGCCATGTTATGCTAGGAGCTGTCGTGTAAAACTGCCGATGCTGCCGGTGCTTTCATCATCCTCGCCAACGACCCTGACGCTGACCGACTCGCCATTGCTGAAAAACAGGCAAAGTGAGTATTATTCTTCATGGTCCTTGATTTACCGAATTAAAGAATTATAACTATTCATGGTGCCCACATTATAGCATTAACTCTTATGCGATATTGCTACATGTATACAAGTCTGAAAAAGAAATAACTTATCCATACGATATTTGATATTTTAGTTATTTTTTCTTATAAGATCTTTGAAACTTTAACTTCATATTTTAACACTCTTTCTTATGAAATGATAGCATCACGATATATTTGCATCTTCATAGAGAAATGGATTTTTTTTCCTTTTCTTTTTTTTTGCTTCTCCCGTCCAGTTCGGATCTAGCCATGTTCCAAATTTCGAAACTTCAGAGAAATGAAATCACTTACTTCGTCATAGTCTAGGCGCAGTCCTGTAGCTATTCTTCTTTTGGCAATTTGTAGTTATCTAATCGTTAGGAGAGAATTATTTCTTTGTTTGCCGGAAAAATCTCTCACGTTATTAACGTAGGCAAATGACAGCCTTTGACTGTAGTGCTATCATGATAACAGAACACTGCCAGTGTTAGGTCACTATGATCATTTATTCAAAGTGGTATTGAAGTAGTGTTGAAGATATGGTATTATCATGGTGATTTGCTGCTAATGTTATGTAACGATACTGTCATATCAATACTGTGTGTACTGGGTGATATCATAGTTGTTACTTGAAAATATACAGGGCTTAAAGTTTTCAGTGGATTTTCATCTTTTTCGCCCATGGCAAGGCATTGTCCTCAACTTCTTCAACAAATGCATATAATTAAGGCAGATCTTGGTAATAAAGTTATGTTCTATTCTTCTCAAAATATTACAGAAAGGTTTATATGTTGTCTCTTACACTGTGAGTTGGTGACCCTCACAGAGAGTGGCTCTGTTCAACCTAGCCAATAGGTTGAGAATGTGCACATCCAAATCCAAATCCACACTTCGCAGTGAATATTTCCAGGCACATGATTTTCTAGAATGGAGAAAAGCTAAATTGACTGTGACCCCACCTCTATCAGATGACTAGGGAATCAGCATAAGATCTAGGCTAGATCTGCAAGTGTTCTACCTTTTTGTCTATCTCCTACACTAAACCCTGATAATGTTTCTGCGACAGTGTATATTAGTCATTAAGCCGGAATTTAAACCAGTCACTAAGTCAAATACTGTTATATATTTGCCGGTGTGATGCAGACCTTCTTGTTTGAATGAGGTGAAGAGGCACTGCCCACATGATGAAGCAAGATGCTAGTTAACACCCTTCAATTCTCCTCACAATGCATAAAATCAGTACGTGGTCAGGGATTTAGAATTCCGGCCATGCCTGCCATCAAATTGTCCTCTGGGACATTAGACCATAAGCAAGCAATCCTAAAATCCAGTTACTAACTTCCCATCCAAAAATATATTAAACGGCTTCTTGAATTAAAGGGAACACCTTCTATGTTATATCTCAATCAAAACCTGCTCTATATTCGATACGTTAGTGCGAGGGTACCTAGTAATGATACGAGACATAGTGAGGGGAGGGTCCTAAGTAACATGAGTAATGCAGAATAAAGGACAATTTCCCATATCCCACTTCTAGGGCTGCCTCAGTAGATCTCTTAGTGGACAATGTATACCTCCGTATAGACGAACGAGTAACTCATGAGCTGCTCGCTATCAACTCACAACGGATGCACTCTCAGACTCAAACTCTACATGAACTGGAGCTGAGTAGACTTTGTAGACAGCGTCGTCAATGACATAGGAGTAGACATTGCCATTTATCAGATGTTTTTTTTTAATCTACCAGGGGTTTGAAGACAGCAATCAGTGGGGTTATATTCAATTTGCATTTAAATCCGTATTAGAGTGTTTGTATGATACTAACTCGGGGCACCTCTCGAGGTACTGTGAAGTGTGATAACAAACTCCGGTCGAGAACAGAAAGTTTCCTTTACCGGGACCACAGAAGAGGGACCTTTATCATCTACTTCTTTTTTTCTTTTTTTCTTTCTGGTCCGTTTGATAGATCTCTTGGTTTACTAAGAAATAGTGTTCTTATAGTTTTCCTTATTGTATGTACTGCAAACACCTTGCAGCAGAGAGTCTATAAGTATTGCATTTGTAATCGCTATACATCAGAATATGGTTTTATTTTGACCAGCATCACTATCGAATGACGCTCGAGATTATCTATTGTGTACTTTAACCTTACCTGAAGAAATAGATAATCATCAGGATGTCTATGTTAACGATAGACTAAGCAAATAATTGTAAAAACGGGCACATGCTGGATATAGGCGTGCTTCCCTGAAATAAACTCCATGGAGTATGCGTGTTATACTCATTTATATAATCATATTGTAACACTGATTTTTACCTAAGTAGCTACATGCCAGCGATGAGAATTCAAAATCCAGTGCCGAGAGAGAATGTAGATATATTACAAGCACGGGATTTCCTCGGATTTCATTCTGGTATTCCGGATTATTTTAACACCCCAAAGGTCCTTCTTGAAATCAATGTAAATTCGAGAATGTCTTTTTAGGTTAGGGGTTGGGGTTTTAAATGAAATTGAAAAGATGTACGATATTTGTGAAATTCAGGACATTTTAGCTCTGCGCTGAGACAAGGAATTCACTTAGAATGCCTCAAACTGCAGGCACTCCCAGGGGGCCACGTCTCTGGGCCCCGTCCAGGACACCGTCCGTAGACCCGTTGGGGGCATGGGCGGCCCCCAAACCCTCGCGATTTTTCCTGACTTCCCTGCAATAATATCCAAGTCCCATGCCTGATGAATTAATTCACGTTGTTGTGTGGACGTCATTATAAAATTGGACTGGTGTTCAGTGTCTAAGAACGTTGTTATCCACCTAGGTCGAGGTGTACAGGAATCAATATCTTAACTAAACCTATTTTGTTATCAGTTATAGAACAGATTATTTCCCTCTAAATTCAACTTATCTTCTCTGAGCGTGACAACGTTTATAAAGTTACAATATTTGTGTCGATGTTCATGTGCAGTTATATCCTACTCACCTGGACTGAACCAAGGGCTAGTTGCTGTGTTAGCCCGTCTTCGGGTAACTTTTTACTGAGTCGCAGGTGATGAGAATCACGTAGGCCCAACGCCCGTCAATGTGGCACACTCAGTGGCAGACTCCGGACTGAAACACAGATACAACTTATAAGATATATTTTACCCATGGACAATGGGAAGTTTAGGATGTCTGAAAAAATCACCTTTGTGAGAGACGTCTATTTTCATTTAAAAAAAATGTTCGCCTGATAAAAACATATAAGTTCTTACACGATCATGAAAAAGGGCACCTCCTATACTTAGTACGTTCTCGATGTGATATAAAGTATAGGTATGAATTACTACCTCTCGGTAACCACATAGCACAGTGACTGTCGTTCTCTAATATATCCGACCTGCGTTTTTGTCAGCACATCGCCATCCAGGCCAGGCTTCTGGGGTTGAGCTAAAAATAGATCCTGTGCTTTTCATGTATGTTTTTTGTGCATCGCGCCTCCCCGCGCTACAACACTGGTAGCTGTTTGCCACTACTCCTGATGACTGAGATTCCATTAAGAAATATTCCGTACTCCGATTTTTTTTCAATTCAGGAAAAGAAAACGGGACATTATACAGTCGCCCAATATTGGCGTTCATCCTTGCAGTTAATATAAGACATTATTAGTTATCGTATGAGATGAATATTTCAGCTATTGCTATTGAAACCAGTGAAGTAGGGTTTTACAGTTAAAGTGCTCTGATAGAATGTTAAATTATATCACACTGAAGCATTATGATAAACAGTCTAGTTAATCATGCTTGGGGTGTGTCAGACAGTTTACTGATTTATAAGATTTATATGATCACATTCGAACAATTGAACAAACACTCTTACAGTCGAACGATTTTAACAAAAACTCTTATTTGAACCATCTGCTATCAGGTGAGTAGAAAATTATCAAACAAATTTGCACTTTGGTATACCAGTAGGCATGAGGTAGAAGGGTAGACGGTTAACGTTGTTTGACTAATTGCTGCACCCATAATATAATGGCACCTTGGATATCGCACATCAGCTATATATATATATATATACCGGTAGTCATGTATTGGCACATAATATCAACACAACAGGTACATAGTATGCTAAAAGTACCATATAACCATTACTTTTAGCGGTTCTTGGAGGTGCTTTACCGGAAATGAGACTGGAGGACTCATGTGTGCCTGGATGTGTCACGTGACCAAAAAAACACAGCCTGACCTCAGGGGTAAGACCACGTGACTGGGGTCAGAGGTCATTCTCAAATACCGCCACTCATAGGAATGGACAACTGTACGCGCCATTGTCTCTCCCCTATAGTCCATCTGTGGATGGCTATGGAATAAGGTTTTTTTGTACCTAATATAGTTGAAACCAACAAAAACTTCCCTGTTATTGGATTCTAATAGATGTAGCTGTTCACGAAAATCCCTGACTGATCCAGACCCACATTACCCCTATGTGTGCGATGTAGATTGTGAATGACCTCAACAGATGCATCTTGATAACACCTAACAGAAAATGTTGGTTTTATTAAAATTTATTTCCCCTGTCGTGGTATGGAGGTTAGTGGAAGTTCTAGACTCTGCTAGGCCTTGTTATCAAGATCCTTTGGTTGTTCCTTGAATCTCTCCCTCTTATTCCTCTATTCAACTGATAAATACAGAAACATACAAAAACCTCGATATGCATTACTGAATTATTAAGTTTAGCTTCATCTGGAATGTACCTTTTGGTTGCTTGCGGTTGAATTTGAGATTATGGATGTATGAATTTGTCTTTCATGTTTGATTCTCTCTGCTTCCTGCAATTTAATCACAAATATTATATAGCACAAAAGAAACTGGCAAACGTTAAACGATCTATCTTTTTTATTCACTAAAAATGACATGCACGGGACAGATTATAAATGCAAGCAATTGGTACATTATCATCAATGCCCATTAACCTGGTACAGTGATATGCGATCTGTGCGGCTTAGGGGGTTTAATTCCGTATGGTTTGATTGTTGCGCTAGTTTCAGTCGTTCTTCTTTTTCCTTTAGTTACCTGTTGCTAGTGTTTAATTTTTCATTTATTTTCAGTTTGTTACAATTACTTACCTTACTCCTGGTGCTAACTGGAATGGGTATGAAGTCAGAATAGCTATAACTTCCATTTTATTAGTGCACATATATAAAGATATGGTTATTTGTACCATAAATGACTTTTTCTAACGCCATACAGGGGACTAAGTTGCTGAATCATAGCTTTATAGGATTTGAATATTTGCTTCAAGGTCTTAAATCTTAATCATTCTATATTGCGTTTTCTACATTTTCAATTTTAATTTCAGACCTGGCAAAATACGCTTCCATATATATATAGAAAAAATCTTTTTACGAAGTGATATGAACTACCCATAAATAGGTCTATAAACGAACTTGCGTTAAATGTTCCAACCCTACGTCCAAAGTATGATATGAATCTTAACCGAGTGACAATCTTGGGAAATTAGTTCTGATGTGTTCAGTGCAATTAAAAAATACGACCTCTAAATTCTATCTTGTTTCAGATTCATTCTAAAGTCCCTTAATTGCCGGGTTCGGGTTTCCTGCTTAAGTCCCCTTTTCGTAACTTACGTTATCTAATAAATGACATTCATTTCAAAACACATTTATTCAAAGTCCCACTAACAGATAAGACTTTTGAAGTTGGTTAACAAGCGTTGAGTTGCACTAATTTGGTAGACTGGGGCACTGAGTAACATGCTAATAATAACTAGGTGCTCGTGACTTTAAATAGACTATGATATATATCAAAGTATAAGCTATCTGTCTCAAAACGATTAGATTGCCAATACATCAATATAAGCCTCGTCTGAGAATCTCTTATCCACAATATGGATATAAGAGAAGAGCTGCAGATCTATTTTGGAAATAAATACACCTCGTAACGCTTAGACTCTGTATAGTTACCCTCACGATTTCGGATATAACTAGGTGTTATAAAACTGAGAAATGACGACCACTGCTAACAGAATGGTGGCGGTAACAAAGACAGCAGCAGTCTAAAGGGCGGGTGTGCCTCTCTTGGCTTGGCTTGCTTTCAGCGGGCAGTGGCGCGTGCTCTCAGGTAACGAGATCGGGGCGCTACTCGGGGCTCACCTGTGGGGGGACTTCACGCGGAGACACACAGACACACCCGGTAAGGTCCCCCAGGCCAGCTCGCCTCAATATTCATTAGGTCCTGTGGCCGTATTGTGTTCAGTATTGTTTTGGCACTGATTCAGTGGGTAAGTAGCCTACTTGGAACTATGGTGGCGGCGGCCGAGTCACGCCAATTGATAGAAAAGTAAAGTAATTTTTGTTTCTGAGATTCACTTTAAATGTGTCATTTCTATCCGTAGATCTATACTTGAACCATGGAAAATCCGGTTCAAAATTGATCCATCTTGACTTGATATATAGTTTAAACAATTTTCTCGTTGAAGCGAAAAACCGAATTTCCGTTTCTTAAAATAAGCACCGTTTAGGAATCAGTGACTTGATATGTAGTCTTTGTTGTTGAGCACCGAATAATTTACACATTATTCATGTCTTAAACGGCTGCTTTCTGATACGTCTTATACTCAGCAATCAGAACGCTGAGGGGACCAGTCGTTTAGCGTATGATTTATGTTCTTCGATCTCAATCTTTCTATGTTATCTTGGAAAAAAATCATAACTTCCTTATATATAACTATCTAAATGATTGATATATTTTGAATTGCACTTTGACCTCTGTATGGTTTTAATGCGTGGCGTGTGGAAACCCAGTAAACTAACTGCACTAAATCTCTCATTTGTAGATTTGTTACTAGTGTTCTCACAAAGACCTCTAACCTTACACCTTATGGTGTCACATTATTAGACCCATGGTAATGTTTCATACTGACGTATTTCATATTTAATTTATTAAAGCTGAGGATGTTTATTGCTTGGCAAGCACCGTGTCCTCCAAGATACTTCAGACGATCGCCAAAAAGGAAGGGTTTAAGTTTATAGTAAGTATGATGTAAATCTTCCATAGTAATTTATTGGGTTATCTATTCCTTATGAGTCCTCGGGTGTCGGGATTCAGTGTATGAATGTAAAAACATACAAAATAAGAGAAAAATAACTAAGGTAACATATATCATAACATGTATACCGATAATGGTACTAAAAAAAGTCTTAACAAATTATGTAACATTGTATGTAAGAGTAAATCATCTCCGTATCATCTGATATTGTAGATATTGTCTAGACAATTTTGATAGTATTACTTACTAAAAAAGCATCTTGAAATAACCCATTTCAGGAAACGTTGACTGGGTTTAAGTGGATGGGAAACGTGACGCACAATCTGCTGAAAGACGGCAAGACTGTCATATTCGCCTTTGAAGAAGCCATTGGTAAGACCACTAAGAATAGATAGAAAAATGTCTGTGAGGGCGACTCTTTAAAGAATAATATAGAAATTGCTTATGAAATAATCCTCGCAGATCCATCTAAATTCATTTCTTGAAGCTAAATTCAATTCTTCAATTTTTTTACTAGCCGTCGTCGAAATCATCTTTAACTTCATTGTCAGTCGTTTTGCACTAGTGTTGAGCTTTGTAGAATGAATATTACAAGACACAGTTTGATCTTTAAAGGAACACTTTGTGTGGATTTGTTCTGCAGGTTTCATGTGCGGGTCGAAGGTGTTGGACAAAGACGGTGTAAGTGCGGCCGTGGTCGCTGCCGAGATGGTGTGTGAAGTGTACGAAGACGGCCGCACCTTGTCTCAGCAGTTGGAGAGTATCTACACAAAGTGAGTCCAATCTCTCGGATCATGTCTACACAGTTTTTACATCAAAAAAGTAAATCATCGAACAACTGACACAGCTTTTTATAAATTCATTAGCTGGATAGAAAAGAAGACTTTGCGACGTCTGCTCCCTTAGCTGATGCTACCTTGAACCGTAATGTAAATTCATTAGGTGGCCGTAAAGTCTGGGAAGAGAAATTCTAAACTGACTTGACGTAAAATCAACCAAACCAAACCAAACCATTAGGTGGCCGGATGATTCAACTTATATAGTCCTTCATGGTTCTAGAGCCAGTTATCAACTTGTGTACAGAAAAAGACAACACGAAACAAAACACAATAAATGATGGGATGATAACCATACAATAAAATTGCATGTACATAGGACAACTAAAAATGGGTGCAAAAGCACGCTCAGGGTTTAGCTCATGAACTCTGAATTTAACCATTTGCGTGTTACATTAAGTTTCAAAGATGCATCTTCTTTTCCAGGTACGGCTACCATGTTTCCAACAACTCCTACTTCCTATGCTACGAGCCTGCCGTCATGGTCGCTATGTTTGAGCGACTCCGCAATTGGTCAGGTCCCAACACAGTAAGTGCACCTCCACTAAAGATGTGAATTTTTAAACGTATTCAGTAATATATGCCTAAACCTACGGATAACCAAGTTTTATTCAAAAATATTTGAGATCGTACTGAGGGCGCTCCTCTTTTATAAAACACAAGAGCGCTTGTCATATCATATTACCAATTCTGTATAATGAAATTAAGTCAAATACAAAAATACGTTCACTGTCATCTAATCATCGCACACTAACTAGGTTACGTTGCCCTGAAGAAGACCTGTGCAGGATCGAAACGTCGGCCAGAAATTCAATACAGCAGTCCACAATTGGCGTCTAAACCGTTTGGTTTTTTTTGTATTCGAGCTCGGGGATTTTCTACCATTTATCATTTTAAACTAGGGTTTATAGCACTGTATATTAAATTATTGTCTCTTAATTCGTTGAACTGTAAATAACTTCTGTCACAATTTCTCATACTACCCCAAGGAAAACAGGCCTCGAATATTATATAGAGTATTTACTTTACATGAGACAAGAATAAATAGATCGTTAATATTGCAGTATCCCAAGGCGTGCGGCCCATACCCGATATCCAGTATCCGTGATCTGACGACAGGATATGACAGCACTCAGCCAGACAACAAAGCCGTGAGTAGTTCACCACTGAGCAAAACCTCACCCTGATATCATCCTGCTAGCTGGTAGTCCTACTGTGCTGATAACCAATAGCCATCGACTCAAACCTTAAAAGAACACCCCGAAAATTCTGGCCATTGAACATATAACTTTCAAAGACTATTGTTTGATCTAATTGGAAACTGGTTGCCTACATTAACCCTTTCTGGCAGGGTAATGCCATATGGCATTCCCCTGGCCATGGCAGGACAATGCCATATGGCATTCCCCTGGCCAGAGCCGAACAATGCCATATGGCATTCCTGTATGGAATGGATGAACCACTCTGTATTTGTTCCTTTGTATATTTATGAAAAATTATCACAGAATCAGAAAAATTATATGAGGTATTATGCTAAATAGTTAACTTGACAAGATATTCCCTCAAAACCGATCTTGACTATTCTTCTTTAGAAAATGATAAGGAGGCGATTGTAATTTGGTGTATTTCCGACATGTTTCGGTATTTAATTATACCTTCATCAGGGATCAGATTTGACAGTGGATTGTATTTGCTCACTGAGGTACACTTGGGATCGATTGTGATCCGGATCGCTTTTATGGATCCATCATGGCTATAAATCCTCATAGTAACATTGTGATTCAATGTATAGCACTGTATAAGTATAATAAAAAATTAAATTGGAAATAACCCTGGGTTGTATTTTAATTGTTATTGATTTCAATATTGATATTTATAGTATATGATAATTATTCAGTCAGTAAGTGGATCTCTCAGGATCTGATAGTTCATTATAGAAGTGTTGATATAGCATCAAAGTCAAATGGTGGTATTTCACTTGACGGGCTTGGAATCGATGTCCAACTAATCTTGGCAGAGACTTCACAGTGGTCTGGTAAGTCTAGCAGGTGTGGTGGGATTTCTTTCTTCAAAGTGGGTGTAAATGGAATGTCAATGGGGATTAGGTGATACTCCCCTTGGTATCGATTGATCGTTGTTGGTGTCCCAACAGGTACACCCATGTCCCCTGAGTTTATATCCTTTACAGTTTGGTAATAGCATCTTGGGTCACTGTAATTTGTAGTTGGGGGCTTATTTTCTGCAAAGTTCGGTATCACTGGGGTGATATCTGGTAAAGTGTCAACAGAACTGGTGGTGGTTTTCTGGTCCAAGGGATTAATATTATTGTCACTCACCGGGGGCGTTGGTGATACTTTACCGAAAAGTAGGTCGCTCAGTGCTTCGATTGACATCTGGGCGTTTAAACTGTCGCTAGATTGTCCCGTGGTGTGTAGCTTGACATCGATCGCTTTGGTTTTCGTTTTTGAGAAACATGTCTTCTTGTGGTGGTTGAGAGCTGACTTGATCTGGTAGCTCGGCCTCGGGGCTGGTATAGTCCGGAATTTGATCGGTGGTGGTTGGTCCGAGCTTAGATCTGTATTACGTGGTGTGACTTCAAACGTCCGTTTCACGACTGGGGTGGTGGCTTCCGCAATCGGGTTGTAGCATAATATCGGGGTGACAGTGCGGCCTTGGTGAACGCGACGACAATGGCGATTGTAATTTGATCACAATGTGAAGGTTGTGAGGCACTCCTCACATGTGTAACCGGCACGTCCATGTATTTGGTTTATATGTCGTAATAGTTTCCCGTAATTGTCCGTAACTTCCCCGCATGTGCCGCATGTAGCTGTCATTTTGGGTTTCAAGTGTTTGAATCAGGCTTTGACGTTAATTCCTCTCGGTTGCCATGTATCAAGTATCCGTATCCATGCCTCCTCTAGGCGAAGCTTCTCATTGGTTGAGCGTGGCGTGTTGTCAACGATAGTCATTGCGACGTGGTTTCCCCGGCAACCGTTGTTGCCATTGTAGTGAAGGGCGAACGGGGTCGCTTTTGCGTTGCGGATGTCGTATAAGTGTTGATATAGTCGGGTTCTAGCGTGGTGTTTCGTTTGTCCTACGTATTGTTTTCGGCAATTCTTGCATGTCAAGACATAGATAACGTTATTAGTAGAGCAGTTGTTGGAGCCTACTACTGATAGTGTCTTTCCAGTAGTTGAACTTGTGATTTTGGTTGTGTTTTCGATGTATTTGCAGAGATTGCAGTTGTTGCCGGGTGTGCAGCCTTGTTTACCTTTTATGTAGGGGTGAGGGGTGTATACCAGAAGGTTCTTCAAATTCGTGGCTTTCTTATAGGTTATGCGTATGGGTAGTGGGTGGTTGTCATTTGAGTTTGGGTCTGCTTTTAGTAAGGGTTGAGCTTCCTTTATTATCTTTGGTATTATGTAGTGTTTGGGTGTGTATTCTGTGATGTAGTTTACTGTTTGTTTGGGTGTTTTCGTCTGGGGGTTGAGTAAGTCTTCGCGTAGTGTTGATTGAGCTCGTGCTAGGGAAGATTTCAATAATTTGAGTGGGTAGCCATGTCGTCTGAAGTTGGACAGCATGTTTTTGGCGTCGCGTTCAAAATGTTCAATATCTGCATCTATTTTCCGAAGTCGTAGGAATTGACTATAAGGGATCGAACGTTTCAGTGAGAAAGGGTGGTGGGAGTGATAGTTTAAGTATGTGTGGGCATCGGTAGGTTTTGTGTATAATCGGGTGCGTAGCGAGTTGTCTGGTCTTCTATATACTGTTGTGTCAAGGTAGTTTATTTCGGTAAGGCTTTGTTCGCTAGTGAATTTTATCGAATAGTGCAAGTTGTTGATGTAAGTGAGGAATTCTTGTACTTTCTCTTCGGGGCCCGGAATGATCGTAAAAATATCATCTATGTATCTGAACCAGCACTTTGTTCTGACTGGGCTGTTTTCAAGGATATTTTCTTTGAGTTGACCCATAAAAAGGTTAGCATAATTTGGAGCCATCCGGGTGCCCACGGCTGTGCCATGAGTTTGTAGGTAGATTTGATCTTTGAATTTAAAAGCATTTGTGGATAAGATTGTGTGGATTAGTTTGGCTATTACGAATGTATGGGGTAGTGGTTGGTCTCGTTTGTTCAGATAGGTCACACAGGCAGCGATGCCTTCATTGTGAGGTATCGAGGTGTATAGGGCTGAGACATCTATAGTCACTAAGTAGTCGTTCTTGTGCAGTCTTGGTAGTTTCTCAATTCTTGTGATAAAGTCAGTGCTGTCTTTCAAATAGCTTGGTAGTTTGGCTGGAAGGGGGGCAATAATTTTGTCTACAAAGGAGCTAATTTTCTCTGTGGGTCCCCCACAGGCTGAGACTATGGGGCGTCCTGGATTATTGATTTTATGAATTTTCGGCAGTGTGTAGAATTGTGGTGTTCGTGGGTATTGGTTGATAAGTATAAGTTTGCTTTTGGGGGGAAGGAAATGGTTTTTGACAAAAGAGGTTATGTCTTGAATTAATTGGCGGTTAAATTTGGTAGTGGGGTCGTGTGATAGTTTTTGGTAGTAGGTGGTATCGTTGAGTTGTCTAAGATTTTAAGCTTCATATTTAGTCGTATCTTGTATTACTATAGCGCCACCTTTGTCAGCACTTTTGATGACAATGGTGGGGTTGTTGCGTAGTGAAGTGAGTGCTTCTCTCTCCTCGGTGGAAAGGTTATCTTTGACGTTCTGTGTGTTTTTTAGGTGTTGGATTTTGTTGGTGATGCAGGTATTGAAACAGTCTACGTATGCGTTTTTGCCAGGGGGTGGTGTCCATCCAGAGGACGGTGTTGGCAGTGGGCCAGGTGTTGTTTCTTCCCTAGGTGGTGAGTTTTTGTGATATTCGTTGAGGCGAATTTTGCGTGTAAATAGGAGACAATCCCTAAGTGTGTGTGTTGTGTGTAGTGGGTATGGGGTGGGTATAAAGTTAAGGCCCTTGGATAATAAAGAAAGCTCAGGGTCCGTTAGTATAGCAGATGACAAATTAACTACTGTGTTGGTCTTGGTTTTCGCCTCACGTTTGAAGCGTCTATTTTTTTGCTTCTTCTTTGGGATAATTATTTCTTCAGGTTTCCTGCCATTTCGTTTATGGTTTCTAGAATTCGAAGTACTATTTCTGCTGGGCATGACTCGGATAGTTTCTGTGTGAATAGGTCAATATCGGCCTGTAGTTTGATGGATCTCTCTTGCCAATGGTCACGTAAGAGTATGGTGAGTTTCTTGCTAAAAGCTGTATGGGCTTCTTCCCATGCTACAGTGAAGGTGGGGGATATATCAGGGATCTGTGCATTTACTGCAACTTGGAGCCCCCGGGGGGTAGTGTCGTTTTCAATCTGTGAGTTGAGGTATTCTAAGTGGTGATTGGATTTTGTGATCCCCAGGGTTAATTTCTTAAGGATCTTGAACCATACTATGTTGGTGTTATTCAGTACTAATGTGGGTTTGGGATCGGGTTTGGGTGCTGGATCATCGGATTGTGCTGTGGCGCCATCTGGGGTTTCCCCCGTAGTTAGGTCACTGTGGTTGCGCGTTGTGTCACTGGTAGTTGGTGCATCCGGTGGCTTATTTTCTCCCACCCTTTTGCGTTTTTTTGAGTTTTCTTCGTCCATAATTGGTTCTGAGTTGGTCGTAGAGGTTGAAGGTAAGTTGCCCTGGTCCGCGGGAGCGGTTAACCTGGTAGAGGATCCCGAGGGATTCATAGGAAACATTGGTATTGAAGATTGCTGCGTGTGGACGCTGTTTCCAGACTCACTGTTGTAGGCGATGGATCGTCAGAAGGTGATCCCGAGGGATTCGGAGGGGATATATTAAAAATAGTTAACTTGACAAGATATTCCCTCAAAACCGATCTTGACTATTCTTCTTTAGAAAATGATAAGGATGCGATTGTAATTTGGTGTATTTCCGACATGTTTCGGTATTTAATTATACCTTCATCAGGGATCAGATTTGACAGTGGATTGTATTTGCTCACTGAGGTACACTTGGGATCGATTGTGATCCGGATCGCTTTTATGGATCCATCATGGCTATAAATCCTCATAGTAAAATTGTGATTCAATGTATAGCACTGTATAAGTATAATAAAAAAATGCTAAACGTTACTAGCAGGTCTTTAAAATATCGGAAAGTTCTGATAAAAAAATACAGATTTACTGGAAATTTTTTTATTTAAAATTTCTTTTAATAATATTGACTACAAAAGACGGTCATACAAAGGCCACAATTGGATCTGGTGCCTGCTATAGTATGGGTACATGGTGAATGATGTGTGGCTCTTGAAGGATTAATCAATATCTATGAGGAGAAATCTACTCATGATGATGTTATGTTTTAGTCTCTCTGATCTAGAATTACGTCTGCCAACATAATTTTTATTGCAGATTTTGCCTACAAGCAAGTCCAGCCAGATGATCACTTTTGTTTTGGAGAATGGATGCGTGATGACACTTCGCACAAGTGGGACAGAGCCAAAGATCAAGTACTACACAGAATTTGTGTCTGATCCAACTAAAGGGTAAGTGAATATTGACTTATCAATTAACTTTTGTTTCCACAAGAAAGCTTAGTCAAACTGCATGAGCAGATCATCTTAACGCTATTTTTCACACAATTTTTGTTATTAGTATGAGGACTAATCAAACATGTCACTATAGTTTTTAGATTAATTGGGATGTCCGTATAATTGATCGGCTGAGATAAAGTGTTAGATTTTATGTGGTCGGACCGCTTCGTCATTTTTATACCGACAAAATATCAGTGAGATACATTCATGGAGTGAGGTCTATCTAGACATGACGATGGCCTTTGTCACTGACAAGGGTTCAAATCACAAATCATTTACACGAAACTTTTTGAGAAAAATTTCAAGTGGTGAAGGTACAACACGATTCCTTTTCACAGCGGATGTAAGTTCTCATTCAATAGCCTGGGCTAAAGTGGATAGGCTATTGTGACAGAAATATACGCAGGTATTACTTTGCTGCATCACAATGTCATTTTGGAGGCAAAGTAAAAGGACTGGTTAAATACATTCCTACTAGAGAGACTGGCTATCCTCAGCAAAAGAGCGTAAAGCGGGTATTGAATTGTAGTCCATGTAGTCAAAACTTTGGGCCTCTGCTACATAATTAAAGTATACAAATCCACTAGTAGGGGAGCAGATTTTTTTTCAAAAATTCATGACACCCCTCTTTGCATTAAAAAATGACACTGACAATAGGTCGCGCATGAATACAATAACACTACTGTAGGCGATACCGATAAATGCGTGTAGCGCTGCTCTATATCCACCTTAAACGCCGACGGCGGGTGATCGCCGCACGATGTCGTTTGTCGTCTTTTCGGCATCTCCACTGTCTCAATGGAATACCCTCTTAAGACAGTTAAGTAGTTGTCTCGATTTGTTCTCGCTTTCAGAATGGATCGAGAAACCGTGACTTCTGAACTGGAGAAAGTAGTTGCAGTAATGATCGAGAAGTTCTTCGAACCAGAGAAGAACAACCTCACCGCCAGGGCGCCCTGAGATAATTCCTGCAGCCTTTTTGTGTGGAGATATCTTTTGATACTGTACGGTTGTAAATTTATTGTCCAGACTTACAAAGTTAATGAAATGTTCACAGGGAATGCTAAATGATGAAATATAAAAGTAGTAGTCTCTCCTACATTAGAGACCAGGAAGGATCGATTAGTTGTACCCATTTCTTTGATGTCCATAACTTTCATTTGGTGCTTTGAGGTGTGTAAAACTAAAGGCTATAAATATAAACAGAAAGGATCTCTGTTCCCAGTATTGTTCCAATATGAAAATCACTGTTAATTTGGGAAATTATATCTAGCGCAGGAATTGATCTTTGTGAAAGTTCAATGCATCTCCTGTTATAGTTACTGGTATGTTGTTCTTTGCTAGCTTTGTCATAACACCATCCAAAGCCCTCATACTGAATTTGTGTGCAAAAGGATATGTGAAATGGTTTACGATCAATTGTAACTAGTTTTTATCTTTTGATAACTTATAAATCTTCTATTTAAGGTGATAATTAAGAGTACATGGTCGGATCTGTACGAAAGCAATGCGGACATTCCACTTGAATCCTTCTAAAGGATAAAGCCTAAGGCAAGTGGACAAGTGAAAAAGGTATAAAGTTATTAAAAAGATACAATAGTTTAAAACAATGCCTCTTGAAATCGACTTGTCCAGGTATCTAGTTGTAAAGGTGTGATAACTTGTGAAGAACGGTAATGCTGAATACTCTAATTCATTTTCCTGATTATGCTCTTTTTTGGGAGGAGTCGAGTTCCTAGTGAGCAGCTGTGTGAATCGATTCAGAGAAGCTGGGTATCACCGTAGATGAGATTTTTTATTCACAACAAAGAACCTCTCGCCACCTACCCTAGCAGTATCAGTTGACTGACACCATTTTGAAATGCATCCTGCACAGAGTGATGCAGTTTCACAATCTCGTGTCAGGCATGACTTAAGAACACTTTCCTATAGCCTTATTTCTATGCAATTGACACAACAATGACATAACAATAGTCGACTACCAACTATAGTTAGAATCTTAAATTTGCCATGGATTATGCAGAATGTCTGCCTTTTACTTGCCCCTTGATTAACAGTACTAAGAAAGAAACTAGTGAGTGTTTGGTCGTGTCCCCATTCCCCATCGGGTTTAGGGTACACAGTAATATGAAAAATGCAATAGCCGAAAGAATATTCAGAAGCGCCCCAAACGAGATGGCAAACAGGGACAACGACCAAACACGAATATGTTTCGGATTTTATCTTAGCCTGGAAATATTTATCAGTTTATCGCCCATTGAATATGAGTTACCTTACATGCAAGCCTATTGAATATAAGTTTCCAATGTTAAACCCATGTACGTTTATACCAAGCTAAGATAATATGTGATTGACAAGAAAACTTCTTATAAGTATTAAGTGATAACATAGATTTATACACATATACTTTGGTCATACGCCAGAGGAAAACTGACAAGGGTACCAGACGAGCAGAGCTCGGTTTAGAACTCAATGCAAATGTTAATATAAATCTCACGTAATTTTAAATGTTTCTCGTTTGAAACAATATGGGGTTCCCTTTCTGACTTGTCTTTACATCTAAAGAATAATTATTGTTAATGAATGGCGAATGATTGTGATACGAAAATTGTATGTATAGGAAAGATTTGATGTTTACAAATCGCAGTGATGGGCAAGACCACATTGTTGTCACAGTCCAATAAGTAACAATGGCAATTTATTAAGATTGTTTCCCTTGGTCCAATTGCCTTGTAACGTCAGATGTTCTATAAGTAATACAAATATTGTTATGCCATTAATTGCTCATATTGTGGGAAATATGTTGTCATAGGATAGCAGGATCACCCTTAATAATTGCTTATGATGTTTGGTGCTTGTCATTAATTAATTAGCAAATGGTGCATATATGCATGTACCAACCTTCCATTTAGCTTATGCAGACACTTAAATATACATGTATGCTTATCCAGGAAGTTGCCAGTTACTTTAGCCCGGAAATTGTTTGTGCTTTAGTAATGCTAGTGTTTGGTCCTGATATATCCACATGATTCCACCGTCGAAATTTGGATAATATATTTCATGTTAGATAAGACTTATGAGACAGAAATTCAGCTTCTGATTCGAACACTGGTATCACACTGGTATCACACGCGGTAAGTGATCTCCATTGGTTGATTAATAAAATGTGATGAAAACTAAATTGCCAAGAATTATATTACTCTAAGTGTAATAAGTTATAAATTCTATATACAATACAGTGGGTTAATAGGTCGACGACATCAATCATATCTTTACATGTATAGCAATGATTCTAATTCATTGACGCGGACATATTTAGCGTCGTGAAGTTTCAGTGATTTAAGCCACTCATTCATTCCTCTGCGCCAGGCACCTCGACCTCGGCAGCGTGGACACTGATGAAATGTTTGAGCTGCCGCTGAAACACCCGCAACTTCTCGTCTCTCTGTAAAAATATAATGTACGTAAATTTAAGCTGATGATTTTTATAGTCCATGCTTTTGACGGCTATAGAAATAATTTAGGATGGCTTTGGGTCGATGTTGATTTAATCCCATTTTGTGTTTACGCGTTATTTCAAATTCAGTGGTACAAGGAACCGATACTGGTTCAATTTCCAGTTACTCTTGCAATATTCATAACCACACTTAACATAACTGGAATAGTATTTCGGTAATTGATATAAATTTACCTGGAATAAATTAAGGTACGTTGGTTTAATATTATAGATAATACTATGGTTGTCACCTGACCTGATGTGTTATGAATACAAACTTTGGCAATCACGCATAGACTCACCTCGGGACCGATATATTTGTGAATCTCGTTATCTTGTATGTGGTCTAGCGGCTTCACTCCCAACGGTGACTGGCCTGAAAAGTTTTGTGTAATGAAAATCGTTGTGAGTATCTATATCACGCAGAATTCATTAGGATTTATAAGGTGCTAGATATTTCTTCCATAGTAAAATGATACCACGGATGTAATCCTTTGCCAATCCATATTTTAATAACAGGGATGCTAGTTGGGGTCAGAAAAAATTCCTACATGGGGACTGAGGCCAGTCTATGTATCACCTAAAACGCACATGGTGTATGGCAGAGGAGGTACACAGCGCAGCGCCCCCTATACCGACTTGGTTCATATATACGATCGCGGCTGCCTCATGGCGCCACTTTCAAACATGACAGCAAGGAGAAAGGAGCTCCCTAGTCTGACTTACACTAAACTGTTCTTAGTTTGTGTGAGTCATAAGCAATGCTTAGATTATATGTGCATATGTGTTTACATTGTATTCAGAGTTAAATAAATAACTGTCTTTTATGTTTTGATATTGAAATCATCTCTAAACTGATAAATACCCCTATTTTCGCTCACATAAATACAAACACTTCTGGGGCTATAAGTTCCCATGCTATGCTATAGACTATTTTTGTGGATATGAAACAAACAAAACCCAAATAAAGCCGGAGGTGCTATTGAGTTCTTTGGTGGTTTTAGATATTTCAAATATCACTCTATCAATACATCAACAGATCTTTGATAGAACTCTAGTCGTTTATGTACAGTAGCTGTTCAAAGTTAGCCCAATTTTACATGTTTTTAGGAAAAGAGTCTGACACAACTGTCAACTGAAACCCAGATCGATTTCATGATTTATAGACAATGACATTCCTAAAAGAAGCAATGGTATTACAAAATAAAGTGTTGGGGAGATGCTGCTTATTTTATCGCATCTAGAACTTCTATAAACTCGTCTGCAGAAGCGATTCTGTGTCCATGAGGAAACAGCAGATCGTACTGTTCGGAACGTTTTGTTTTGGTTCTCTATTATCGCTCAACACTATAGAGGTCGCTGCGCTGTGCACCTCCTCTGGGTGTATGGGGAATCCCCATCACTCTCCTAGCAGATTCTTGGGCATATATTTTAAGCCAATCAGAAGTCAGTATTCAAGTTTGCCCTTATCCGTAGGAGCATTTCCTACAGGATTCCTACCATCCTACAGTTCTAGGTTGGAGCACTGGGATCCATAGGGCCTCTAACTGAGTGTACTCGGGGTAGCTAAATTCGGAATTTTGAAAGATTACAGAAAAAGTTTATCTAAGATTTAGATTTCAAGGAACCTGGAGTCTATTTTGTTCTCAAAACATACAATTTCTTGAACTTTTCATCACTTTGAGACTAAAATGAAAATCCTACATGTAGGCAAAATCCTACAAACTGGCATCCCTGTATTAATAACACGGTACCTCAGAGACCCTCAGCCAACAGTCACACCTTCACCCCTGTCCTTTCAGGTTGCTGTTAGTTTCCGATCACTTGTGGTTAAAAGTTTCTTACTTGATATATATCCAACACATACATGGCTGTAGGGCTCTGTCGTAATTGCATTTTCTAAAGCATGTGTTATACAGAAAACTGGTCATGTATGTCGTGACATTTTTAATTA
Source organism: Alentia gelatinosa (assembly GCA_950022655.1). Taxonomy (NCBI): domain Eukaryota; kingdom Metazoa; phylum Annelida; class Polychaeta; order Phyllodocida; family Polynoidae; genus Alentia; species Alentia gelatinosa. Next base: position 45,404,586 of record OX465586.1, read on the forward strand.
TCCATCGATATTTTATAACGAAAACAGAGAAATAACCTGAAAGCATCCTGCCGGTGGTAAATTTACAGATTACAATATATTGTATTTTCATGTAGTGAATATAGCTGGTAAAAATACACATTATAGAGTAATATATCTTCATATTGCAGATACTGCTGGTAGGGATACACGTTGTAACACTATGTACACCCCTATGTAGTAGATACTGCTGGTAGAAATACAAATTGTAACACTGTGTAGCCCTATGTAGCAGATACTGCTGGTAGAAATAGATATTGTAACACTGTAGCCCTATGTAGACGATACTGCTGGTAGAAGTAGATATTGTAACACTGTAGCCCTATGTAGACGATACTGCTGGTAGAAGTAGATATTGTAACACTGTGTAAACCTATGTAGCAGATACTGCTGGTAGAAGTAGATATTGTAACACTGTGTAGACCTATGTAGCAGATACTGCTGGTAGAAGTAGATATTGTAACACTGTGTAGACCTATGTAGCAGATACTGCTGGTAGAAGTAGATATTGTAACACTGTGTAGACCTATGTAGCAGATACTGCTGGTAGAAATAGATATTGTAACACTGTAGCCCTATGTAGTAGATACTGCTGGTAGAAGAAGTTATTGTAACATTGTAGCCCTATGTAGAATATACTGCTGGTAGTAGTAGATATTGTAAAACTGTAGCCCTATGTAGCAGATATTACTATACACCTATGACCGAACATGTATGAAATACTGCCCGCTGCTGGGGGTGTAGTATAAATAATGTTCGCGCCCGCTGTGGCAGCGGGCCGTAGTGAATAGCAGTGGCTTTTTGTGGAGCAGAAAAGTTAATAAAACAGATTTGCAACGAGTATGAGGTATATAGTAATAAGAAAACGTAGTGACTGAGCCCGTACGGTGTCCGTTCTCGGTCATTTGATGAAAAAATACGGCCCTCTAGCCTGCGGCATCGGGCCGTATTTTTTTCATCAAATGACCTCGAACGGCCACCCGTACGGGCTCAGTAACCACGTTTTCTCATACTACTGGTAGAGATGCCCTTCTGGAGTAGCATACCGTATCTGTAGATGGCAGACTCCTCATACAGCAGCACACTGATCACAGCATCCTCCTCCGTCACCGTCTCTGATAGCCGTAGTTGGGCATGGGACCTTGCCAGACTTGTTCTGATAAAAAAGACGCATTTTCAAATACCACCATGGTGTCTTGAAGGCTATGCGCTCAGATTTTAATCACATTTAAGGCTAACCTATTATTTATCACAATGCTACTGCCAGCACATGGTTTACAAAAAACCAGCGAGCATTTACCCCACCAGCATTTTTGAGAAATGTCAAATCACAATCAGTAATATTAGGGAAGTCGAATGAGCTGAATGTATCTCTAGAATTTATCCAAGATAGTCCATACAACGATGACATTGACAGATGTTTTTAACCCTTTAACAGCAGGAAAATGCCTCCAGGCATTCCTCTGGCTACGGCAGGAAGATGCCTCCAGGCATCTTTGAGGCATCATTGATACTGATATACACATTTCAATAGATAAACATATAATTGCTTTATTTAAAAGAAATTTGGACAATATGTAAGGGCCATATTGACCTTTGTCAAAATATGATCAGCCACCAAGGTAAATTACATAAATCGCATGACACATCACGTGATATTGCTATTTTCAAAAAATGGTGCCTGCCGTAGCAGGGTCATTTAGGCTGGCAGTGCATGCCGTGTAATGCTGAGCAGGGGAACTGGGTGCTGTAGGGAAAGGGTTAAATGAGTTATGCTAAATTCTATGGAATACACATACTCGATTTTGGCCGAGACTTATCAATTCTGAAAATACGCATTGTCAATACAAATAGCTGCGTTAACTAATTAGTGAGTAGGACATACATGGTAGTGACGGCCGTCTGGGGTAGGGTAGACCCGGTGGACGAGCGGACCCGGCGGCTGGCCACGTAGTAAGCTCGAATGAGATACTCGGCCTCCGAGCTCAGTTCAGGGGACACCCGCCTCGCCACCTGCAGGAACTGATTGAAAAGAGTTCATAAGATTATTCACTTGTATTCTTCAGTCCCGTAACTGCCACATTAGGAAAGATCCATCATGTTGTTAAACATGTATGTTAAGGCTATAAAAAACCGACATCAGTGACCAACACAAATTGTGTTGGCCCTATCAGGAACGAGTAAGCTTGTCAGGCTGAAGTTGTGTTTGCTAGGCGAGCTATACTGACTGTAGCCAATTATTGTCACGCTTTATACGCTCCAACACACTATCAAATGATTTTAAACAGAAGAAACATATACATCTGCAAATAATCTGAAGTTTTCCTGGGCATTTCCTTGGGTTCTAAATTCATTTCTGAGGTCCTCAGAGAAAAATCCGACAACAGTCACCTGTTTGAACTGGTCCGCCGTGATCACGGGCGCAGGATCGAGGCCCATGGCTGCTTGCAGGGTCTGGTGGACCACCATGTACTCCGGATAACTGTCCACTGGTAAATCGGCGAAATACACCATCCCAAACACGCTGAAATGTTTTGGAGGACTTTTTATCTCACCCCTAGTATTTTTTCCCAATAGACTTAACATTGAAAGCTTGTATTCAACGCTCTTGGAGTATTGTAGAAAAATACTCAATGGGGGATGATGTCCCACATTTTAGCCAATTAGTCAGTGATAGGTGTGAGATAAAATCTGAACCGCACTCGACCCACAGTCACTGATAATATGCCATTAATTTTGGTTTGCTACATAATCTCACTCGGCTTTGCCTCGTGAGATTACCCCGCTGACAAAACTCACGGCATATTGTCAGTGGCTATGGATCTCTATGCAGTTCTTTATTGGTACATGTGTATTAACAAATAATTATCTGATAACAGGTTAAATGATAGCGGTCATTTTTAAATAGTTCTCTTAAAAGTTGAAGATCTATCCTAGGGTAGAACTGCTTTGGAGACATTTTTCAAAAGTGCTATTTTACAAGGTTGCAAAATGACTATTTCTCTAGGAGGATATGTTCTCACTATTCCCAATAATCAAATAATCTCTTGTGCAGCTTTCCCTTCTCAATCTCTCCCCTGAGAACGGAAAGACAGATAAGCAGACATTTTCCTCAATTTTCATGCATAGATTCCATAAATAACCAAAATTGTTTCTTTAATTTAGCAAATATGGCGATTATAGGAAGCGCTGGTGTGTAGTTTATCAGTGTACTAAATATTACGTTATGAGAGTAGGCCACATGCCCAGAATTCTCACTCGGCCAGCTGTCTGGATATCCTGACGTTCTCGCTGAGGACGTGAGCCTGTCCGTCGGTGTGGGACGGCCGTCTGGACAGCGGCTCAGTGACGGCCCACACGGAGCAGCGTAACGGTAGGAAGACTTGACGTGCCTGGCCGTCCACCGCCAGCCGCCCGGACATCTCTGATAACACCTGGCCCGTCTCTAACACTGTGTGGCCACATGGAGGGGTGAGACAAAAGAGAAAGTGTTTTTTAAGTCTTATCTGAGAGCATGCTGAGCAGGGATATAGTTGGTGCTTCCATAACATACATTGCACAGTATGCTGATATGGTCTAAATACTATTAGAGCACAGACCACTGAGAAGCTAACGGCTTATATTGATTAAATGTACTCTGAATAAATGTATATAAATTTGCGAGACCGCTTGTCCAGTGGATAGATTTGCGAGACCGCATATCCATGGGGTCAGAATAAGGGGTGGGGGCGACGTCCCCCCCCCCCCCCCACCAACTTTTCTGCTAGCCTCCAAAAAGTCACCAGCTTCAATGTTACTGAATGAAGAGTAAATACAGTGGCGTTCAGAACCCAAAACAACTGATCTTTTGTTTGCATTTGAAAATGTCTCAGTCTGATTTTTTAGTAGTCTAGTTTACAGACTCGAACTATTCCTCTACTAGAAAAGAATGTCAGTCTAAATTTTTAGTATGCAATATTGTCATTGATAAATGTCAGTGTGACTTTCAGTGTGCAACAAAGGTTAAGCCTTGACTTTTTAGTGTTGAAAAATGTCTGAATTTATAGCATACAACAATGGTTAAGCCTTGACTTTTTGACATCAAACAATGTCTGAAATTTTGATGTGTACCAATGGCTAAGCCCTGACTCTTCCAGTGGGTCAGGCCGATGTCAAAGTCTGACTTGTGACCATGTGAGAAAAGGGTCAGCAATATCTCAGGGCGCCCCCCCCCCCCCCCCCTGGCCAACACTTTCAAAACGTCCTGATGCCCCAGAATATCCCAATTTAAAACACCGCATCAAACAACAAGAGAGTCGTCGTAATGGTGTGCGTCTCAATTGGCATCACGGGAAACTTATAACGTCTAATGAATATTAATCAATTTACATACAACTTCAATAAGAATGGGTGCACGGGCTCATTTATAAGACCATCTCTGACCTTGCTGGAGAGTTTGTAAAAAGGTCCGCTTGGCGGCGCTCACGTCGGGTAGGAGGCAGACGCCATCATTTGCCAGGAGCAGACTGCCACCTAGTGGAATAATCATGCAACTGTTAGGAAATATTTTATCGCAAGAGGCTCTGCGCAAGAGGGAAGTATTTAGACTGGTTCCCTGCCCAAATGAAATAAGTGACTCGGCAAGGAAGTATTCTACTTGGCTGGCTCTCGCCTGTGATCGCCGTTAGGTATGCCTGGGCCATGCCTCCTAGCGGATACTCAGGGAACCAGCGCAGTATTTGACGTCTGTCCAAATTACAATCTGTGAACTATCATATAGAATAAAACATCGGACACATGTAAACACAAATATATATATATATATTTCTTTGATGTAGTACAGTATCTAAAATATCACAGAAACAAGGTGACAAATACAGAAGGTTCTGTGGTCTTACCATTGATGACGGTGTGAGTGCGGCCCTTAAACGGGGCGGCGGTGAGAGGGCAGGCTGCGCTGTGCACGACGAGGCGCCGGGAGAGACCGCCGGCATAAAGCAGGAGACGGCCGAGTAGTGAGGTGTCACAACCAACGGCCAGCACGTCCAGCCCACGCCCCATCTACACGGCCGACAACAAGAAGATTCCTTATACTGTACTAGCATCTAGTCCACACCCCCAACTACACAGCCGTTAACAAGGTGATTCCGTATACTGTATTAGCATCGAGCCCACGCCCACTACTACGCAGCAGTCAACAAGGATATTCCGTATTATATACTGTACTCACATCCAGACTGCACTCCATTTAGGGAACAGCCAACCGTGAGACAACTTAGTTTTATTTTACTGATACCCATCATGCCCCAGCTATATAACTATCAACAATGAAACTCAATCAAACACTCTATTTTAGTATTTACATCCAGCCCATACTAACTCAGCAGTCAACAATGAGAATAATAGCTGTGCTGGACCTGTTTCTTATCGAACTTCCCATCTACTACTCATAGTTTACTTTTCATGAACTACTCATACTTTACTCTTCATGTACTACTCATCCTTCACTCGGGTTACAATTGGAAGTATTGGTCACCCTTAAAATCTTAATGTACAACTGATCTATTACTGGGTGTTCACGACTCAGCCTCCACTTTCCCTGTCCTGGCAAAAATCCAGTTAGTAAATTTACATAGCCCCCCCCCCCCTGGTACTGCCTTATCGAAAATCTAAAAAAAATAAAAAATAACAATTTTAAACCAAAAAGAGTTTCACAGCTCGTGTTATCCGGTACTTTCCTTACATCTCTTTAAATAATAAAACTATAGGATATTACATTGCCATCAAACTTGTCCAGAAAAAAAATCATATACAGTAAAACCCCGCTTATGGGACACCTCACTTAAGGGGACACTTTTTCTGAAGAGAAATCTTTATTTAGTTTATTTTAACCCCGCTTAAGGGAGCACCTTGCTTAAGGAGACACCTCGCTTAAGGAGACACTTTGCTTGGACTGGAGGGTCCCCCTTAAGTAGGGTTTTACTGTACCTATCTGTACTTAGTTATGGCTCCACTTTCTGTGTACTACTCATATGTTAACATTCATGCTCTATTCAGCCTCTCAATCTGAGATCATTTATAATTATCCCCCCTTTCCTATACTAATCTTCAATTTTTTAAAGTTCCAGTTTAATCCCAACAACAAGATGACGCAATATCCAAATCCCCGTCCACAAGGCTACAATTATTTTATCATTCTTTCGTGCAAGCACATCAACCCAACCCAGTATTCACCCCAATCCAAGTTCCCCAGTTCATGTACGATTTATCTATTATAATTTTCACATTATTATGTAAACGTATCTGTATGCATTCCGAAAGGAAGGGTAGGGCTATCTTTTATTACTAAAAAACACAATTGACACTACAGTGGAAGCACCATACCTACCCTACAGTCCGACTCCCCAACCAAGCTCAGTAGGAGTCCCAGTTTAAGGTGCAAAAAGGATCCAGGTGTAGTCACATTAGCTGGAGTGGAATTCAAAGCAAAATTGAAAGAACAGTAATATTCATAAATGTCTTTTAGGTATTATTTATCACAAAACCAACAACTCGGCAAGTACAGTTAGGTAATCTCAATGTATTCGTGCTTATTTTCGAATAGTATTTGAAAGTATCTATAAAGGTTCTTGTTGAGAGTTATCCAGCCTATATGTAGAAACATACAGAAATTATAAACTGTAATGAATAACTCTTACCCATCACTACCTATGTACTTGTCTAAAGGTGTGAGTATGCTATAATTCTCGATGCAGCAAATCATCCCCAGTTAAAATACTTTTAGATTTTAAGTGAACAGCCAAGCAACAAAAACAGATCTGAGGGCTTGTCACAAAATGAATAAGGAATTCCCCACTACATGCCACGCATGTATAGATATGAATTGGGATTTAATTAGATTATCTTTTGAATTCGGTTACGTCATGATATACATACACGCAAATGAGTAGGCCATGCTGAGTGCGAAACTCCATGGTGATTTAATTCTATCTGAAAGAAGATTAAAAAGTAAACACTTACATCACAGGTAGATACATATACACCACTTATACAATTGTCTTGAAACACAAATACCCGCTTGTACCCACACAGACGCAGCTGCGGCAACCACCACAGACACTCAACGGGGCCTTCAAATACAGTTATAACTACAGTAGCCTGGTTCCGGGACACCCCGCTAAATTTCCCCCTCTATTAAGAGTTTATTTTAAGGGGCCACCCCACTTAAGGGGACACCGTGATTTAGGGGACAGTTTTTGAGTACGGAAATGCTTCAAAACCGCGCTCAAGGGGTCAGTTTGGGGGGACATCTTATCAAATACACTCAAGATTATCTGAATTCTGTGTTTATGGTGTCTGTGTTTACTGGCCAGACAGATATCGCCACAATGCAACACCTAACGATACCAAGACAATAGAAAAAGCGTTATCTAGCGGCTCGGGGCGGCCCTGGGTTTTGGCACTTACTGAAGGTGGGGTGTTTAAGGGTTGCTTTGTATGTGTGTGTGTGTGTGGGGGGGGGGGGGGGGGGGGGAGGTGGAGGGAGTAGGAGCGAGGTGTCAAAGCATGACTTCACCTGGATGCCAACCTGGCACAGTGAAACTGTTCATTGAACTGAGTTGGATGCTGTAAATACTTATCTATTCATTTTATTTATCTATTTATTTACCTATCTATTATTTCTTAATTGATTTTGTATTTGTTTTCATGTATTTGCCTGGAATTTGTCATTCAATAAACCCTGTATCTAATAACCAACGTTTCCTTCATCTATATTAGTATACTTAACTATATAACCATCGACAGACTGAAACCCCGCTTAACCCTTTAAGGACCCATGATGCCTGGAGGCATCACCGCACTAAAGACGCATGATGCCTTGAGGCATCATTGTCCCAATATTAACAAAACTGTTTTAACAAAGAAATGATAGACAATATTCATGAAATCTTCAGAAAATGTAGATATAACATCATATTTAGTATTTCTATTAAAAAGAAATAAAATATTTATGATTATGTATCCTATTGCATGATTGCAAACCTGGATATCAGTTTTAACTATTATGTGGCCGTCCTCTAGCCAAACAGACTAGCACCCGTCCTTATGTGAGTAGCTTGGCCCCAGGCAGCCGTCCTTAAAGGGTTAAGGGGTAACCCCGCCTAAGGGGATACCCCGCCGATAGTGATGCATACCCTTTAATACATGATACATACACAATCAGGCGGTGGGAGAAGGTGGTACCCAGCTAAAGTGGCTATTCCACCAAAACTGCTCTCAGCAGGTGGGTTTTACTCTCCAGCCGACGTTTGCTGCCGGGTCGGCCACCCAGCCACCCCAAATCCTCTAAGTTCTATGAGCTGTTCCACCAAATCGACCCCCTACGACCAACAGGCACACACAAGGCTCTCAGCGGGCGCCCAGAGAGCAGCTCCACCAAGTGCCGTGGCTGGCCCATCCCAGCACGGCTATAGACACACAGCGAATTTGCTGCTGCCATCTGATGGACATTCGCCACACTAACACAGAAGCTGAGATCCCCATTCATCTTATAGGGGGCGCACTAGGGCCTGTTTTTCAGACAGTGACGTCTTTATTTGTAGTGATCACAAAAGATTGACCAGTTGGGCGACCGAACCAGTGATCATTACCAAAAAGTGTTCCTCAGACCTGGTCACTGTTCAGCTGTTACGATCACTGTTGGGCCAAGGCCCATTCAAAAACAAAAGCATGTCTCACATGTATATCACTCAACAGAAAATTGTGAAATTTGGGAATTAGATAAAACAGATAGAGATAATTCACCACAGTAAATATTGTTTCATTTGATACAGAGGAAGTGTATAAAATGAAATATGCACCATTTGGGCTAAATGGTCACAACTCTGGAACCCAAAACAGTGACCATGACAGTTTACTCCTCTAAATGGTCGCACATGTTATGACGACTTATCTCTGGAACCCAAAGGTCTCCAAACGGTCACTAACTGTTCACTATAGGAAATAGTCACGACTAAAAAACAGGCCCCTGATCGGTTCTCCATAGACTGCGCCGCTCTGGATCCGCACAAGCTGCGTATCGAACAGAGCAGTGTGCGGCCGTGTCAGGATTTGTACAACAATGATGAGAGCACATCAAACAACCGCAGAATACTGTAGTCAACCACAGTTTAACAGAACAATGAAGGTAAATAAAGATAAGCCTTGATGTTATGAATGTGTGTGGCATGCTCTGGGGCAAGGATTGCCCCCAGAGTGCCGAAAGTGTCAGAATTTTCGGTCTCGGCCCCTTAAAGGGGAAGCTCACTCGGCACACTCGGTGTACCTCTTGGGGTTCCTCAGCACCCAAGCTAGCTGGCCTGCACCACAAAATCAAACCAAACAGTATTCCACCAGCAGTGGATCGCGGGAGGCATTTTAAAATTTTGCGCTTATAATGCCCGGCCGCCTGGCCGGCCTTCTCTGTGGTTATCACTATATTTTGGTGGAAGAGCTCCAAAATGGGCTATTGGCTCCGGCCGGCGACCGGCGACCACCAACATGCCAGCTGATTCTGGCTGGCGACAGGATTTTGCAGGAGGGGCCGGCAGTTGGCGGGGGCCGGCCGTGCAGAAGTAATTTGATGTTAAGAGCTGTTCCACCAAGCAGATTATAGCTGCTGCCAGGAGGTTTGGGCCGGCTATTGCCGCTGAACGCCAATAGGCGACCACAAGGCGCCTGGCCTGGGCTTGGGCTGCGTTGGTGGAATAGCCGCTTAAGCCCCGCTTTTGATATTGACATGTACCTCCTTGTAACTACCTTTACCCTTCTTTCATACCCAGAATGCCTAGGCGTGGGACAAAGAGAAAGGTAGAAGAAAAAGATGACGATATTCACAAAGTAGTGATGTCAACAAAACATGGCAGTCAGCCAGCGGGTGAAGCGCCAACTAACACGGTGTTGGGGAAGGTGTTAGAGGAGGCAGGTTTCCACAAACCGCCGACACACACGGTCAGCCCCTTCAAAAAACCCAAAACCGGACCACTGGCAGGAGTCGAACACAGCCAGCACGACAGCGTAAGTACACTCGCCTCGCAGGCTTTTCTGTCACATTTCAAACTGATAATGATGTTGTTTACCTTTCAGAGACAAATACGAGTAATATAACATGTCAGGGAATGAGACAGACCCTGGCAGATCCTCAGAATGGATATAATTTTGGATTTAAACTGGCTTTTAGGTCCAGTCTTCAGGCGACCGGACATGGGTCAGCTGACATAAGACAACACACAGAGCTGTGAGTGAGTGGTACTGCTGAAGCCCACGGAAATGGCATCTACACACGGTCTCTATCAAGTATTAAATACGGCTAAAAGACCGAAAACCAAAACAAAACCGACTTTACATAGGTTTTTAACCATTGCAGGTTCTCACCAGACTTTTTCAAGGTTCTTTTACACCACAAGGGTGGTGATCGAATGTGATGAATTTAGGTAGAAATCCCACCCCTATACATTTACCAAGGTGAAAGTTCTTTTACTTCCCACACCTCATAGACAATTTTCTCATATCTGCAGTTATGAGAATTGGTATCCCCGGTAATCGGGAAAATTGTTGGAAAAATTAGTCCATCGATATATCAATACTTATTTAGTGGATGGTTGTCTTCTTAATCCAAAACAATATGGCTTTTGCAAGGGTTGGGGCATGATGGACATAGTCACTGATCTAATTCAGACATTTTAAGACAAATGAAATTAAAACAACAGCGGTATCCCCTAGGTGCAGAGATCAGAATTATTGGATAGATGTGTAAATACAACAGAATCAGGTTTATACATGACATATATATGACTGTAACATGGACACTTATGTACACCTATAGATGAAGCGTATATACACGATGGAAAATAGGACTAACTTATTTACGCAAAATCATAGCTATATACGCTGGATGTATTATGTAAATTAGAGTTTTTCGCGCTGTGTGTATGAAGATAAATGTAAGAAAAACGAAAACGTCTTTTTGGAGAAAAATCAAGTAGAGATATTAACCATCATACTAAAACACCCAATTCCCCCAAAATGGTGTATTAATTATGAGATTCCTGTGGATGACAGATGGAAACCTATTTTTACAAGCGTGTATAAGGCAACTCGGAGAAACCAAGTTGCAGGCCCTACAATTCAAAGTGTTGAACCATTATACAAACCAATGAATATTTATTTAAAAGACAGAAGGCTCTCCTGAATGTAAATACAGTGGTGAGAAAGATGATCTCGCACACTTCTTCATGGATTGTATGTTATGTAGAACCTTCTGGAGTAACCACAAAATGGTTTAAAAACTAAATTAATCTCAACCTTGATATTTCTAATAAATATATGCTATTAGGAGCTTAGGAAATTGACCAGTAGGCCAGGAGGTATAATTTTATATGTACTTTTACCAATGCAACGCCTGCTCAGTGTAAAGATATATAGCACAATCTCTCATGAGTTTGTTTTAGGTTCTGTATTACAAAATGGTTTTCTCTTTTTACCAGTGTTAAAACTGTCCCATATTCTATGTATGTCTTTTTGTTTTCCTTTGAAAAAAATCAAGCAGCTATGGAATTTCTTATCATGTTGTACACGGATAATTTTCTGTTGTATTGAATGTTAATCCCATGTGCATTTGTGAAGTGTGAATAAACTGCTTTTTAAAAAGAACCCCCTAAAATAACAGTCCAAATTTGTCACAGGCAATGCGATTGTAGAACTTGATAGTTGGGTTAGTGGTGATGTAAATAGTTTGCTCCTGTGCTTTGGTTGAAATGCATTTTTCAGAAGTATGTCTAGCAAAGTTAATAAACATTCTATTTTCTACCATGGCAATTAAAGTATGATTCAACATGCAACAAATGTCAAGTTTATCCCAAAAAGTAGTGGTCCTATGAGATTAAATAAAACAGGTGGACTATACTGTCTATTCCTATTTCTATATTACAGCCTGAAGCTGCACAACTACTGGAGATAGCAAATTTCCAACTCTACTCCAAAAAAGCAATACATGTAAGTTGATCGACAAGAACTATAAATGTGTTAGAAATTTTTTTTTCTTTACAGTACTGAACTACTATTGCCCAACAACAGTTACAACAAATATATTAATTAGTAATCAATACCACTTTGTTTTCTTTTTCAGCCATACCACCAATGCGAAGTGGGAGTGCAGTTTGGGTTCTTACATATGGTGATGGGTCAGATGAACCGGATGACTGTTGCCCAGAGAGACCAGTTTCGTACTGCCGTTCTCAACACAGCTAACACTCTTATTCTCCAGTAATCTTTTGTTGCCGAAAATTATAAACCTGTCTTTCTTTAAATAACAATAAATATTTGTTTTAGGCACTGTCACTACTGTCGCGTTTTCATTACATCAAATATCAACTTTCAGGTGTAGAAAAAACACAGTATTAAACCTTAAAGGGCGGGAACCTGTGGCAATAGTATGTGGTTAAAGGCGGATACTAGTGCTGATTTATACCGCCAGGGGGCGGGAAGTCTCTGCCCAATTGTAATGATTATATAATTTTAGGACCTGGTAAAATATTTAATCATTAATCATATCGAATATTTCAAATAAAATCTTTACCTGGGTGTTGTAGCTATATTCTTTGAAAATTTCATGATTATATATATCCAATATTTCAGATTTTATTCCATAAAAACGAAATTTTGAAAATTTAAGAAAATGATGCCTTTCTGCATCCTCCTCCACAGCACTGTTGTTGCCTTTTGGCATCACCCGCCACAGCACAGTTGATGCCATATGTCATCACCCGCTACAAATGGGTTAACCAAAGGCGCTCTTGTTTTGCCAGCTAACTTTGCCTAGTGGCGACACACACCAGTCATTTTTGTTGGTTGGTTTCTTTGTTGGTTTGATTTAACGTCCAGTTAACCATTGCAGGTTCTCACCACATTCCCAAGGTTCTTTTACACAAGGGTGGTGATCGAATTTATGTAATGAATTTAGGTAGAAATCTCACCCCTACACATTTACCGAGATGAGAGTTCTTTTATTTCCTACACCACATAGACATGGTATGAGAAGGATTGGCCTTTGATATAGCAGTAAATCTACCACTGCTAGGGGTGAAGGAGAAAAGTGGCTGCAGTGAGACTTAAATCAATGAAGTCCAGTGCTCTTTACCACTGAGGTAACTCCGCACCCCGGTCGCTTTTGTTATACTTGCATGCAAGCATATCTGGGAGCTGTTTCACTAGTAGTGGCGTGAAAGTGAGAGGTAAGACCGCAACAGTGGCACCAACAGTGGCACCAACAGTGTCACGCCCAAATTCGTGTTTCATCAGTGGTCTCGCTGTTGAGGTGAGACCAACTCTCGCTGTTGGCACTGTCTCGCTATGCGCACACACGCGTTTGACGTTCGAATTTATTCGTCGATGGGTCAGAATAACGTGGAATTTCACCCTTTCCCATGGGAATTAAGCGATTAAGCGACCCATAAGGTATATATATAACCTATAATCGTCCTAAATATGAAGATAATCGGTCACGCCGTTCCGAAGTAATCGGCGTTTGAATTTTGTCATAGCAAATACTGCACTTCCCGCCAGCCTCCGGGGGGAGACAAAAAGCACATCCGAAACCCCGCCGCACTACGGAGGGAGTGAAAAAGAACAGCGACTAACGCAATCGCACGGAGGGACAACAAAATTCAATCGCCGATAACTTCGGAACGGCGTGGCCGATTTTCTTCATATATGGTACGATTATAGGTTATATGTATACCTTACTCGTGTAAAAATTTCATTGCTTAATTCTTATGGGAAGTGGGTGAGAGTATTCTATACGCGTAACAAACGAGAGGGTAGACCCTCTCGCTTACAGCAGCTCCACAGTGGCACTAACAACGAGACCCAATTTACTAGTGAAACGGTCACTGCCACTGTTGGTGCCGCTTGTGTCCCAGGTGCTGTTCACGCTTGACTGCACCTTCTAATGAAACGCAAACTGCCGCTTTGCTGCCACTGTTACAAACAGCGAGACTTGTAGCACCTAGTGAAACAGCCCCCTGGTCTGCACTACGAGGAGGCGAGGCGACCAAGAGGGTGAACAGATTGATAATTGCTGTCCACCCCAGCAGATCCTTGATGAATTTGTTGTGTGCACGTTTGTTGGGCATACACGGCTCCAGAGTAGCGAATTCCTCTGCTACAGCCTCGTCTAGATCATGCTAGTGTAAATTCTCTGAAGCATAATTCTAGGGTGACTACCCCTTGAGGTTCCTTATCTTGTAAATGCAGAAGCGTGTGGAGAGTATGCCAAAGGCATTCTCAACTATATGGCTAGCCTGCGAAAGGCAATAATTGTAGATCCTTTCGTCCAGTGTGAGGTTTGTCAAGTGGTAGGGCTCCATTAGATGTGGCCCCAAGGCAAATGCGTCATCGCCCACCAGGAAATAGAGAAGTGGTTTTGTCGTTCCCAGCAGTGGTCGTTTTGGAGGAAGTTGTAGGGGTTGTCTGGTGAATTAAAATCTTTCTGAAATTTGAGTCCAGCTGGGCCCTGTTTTTTAGTCATGACATTCGTAACTTATGACACATATTTGCTGTCAGTGTGCTATAGAGCTACGATCTTAGGCTGGCTGCGACACTTGGGAGGTAAAAGGTGTGCTATAGTCACGACACTCGGTGGCCAATGCACCTGAAAGTGTCGCAATAAGTGTCGTAGGTCTAAGACCACTCTGGACATGTCCTACCAATGCGCAACTTCACTTCCCGTAGGAATTAAGCAATGAAATTTTAACACGAGTAAGGTATACATATAATCAATAATCTTACCAAATATGAAGAAAATCGGTGGCAGCATTCCGAAGATATCGGCGTTTGAATTTCGTCATAGCAATGTCTGCTCTGGTGGCCAGTGTAGCCCTACACTCACGTGACCCTAATTTATGCCGTGACCTCGACGTTCACTGCGCACGGGAAGTGGGAGGGTGTTACAGCCACCAGAGCAGACGATTGCTATGACGAAATTCAAACGCAGATATCTTCGGAATGCTGCGACCGATTTTCTTCATATTTGGTACGATTATAGGTTATATGTATGCCTTACTTGTGTTAAAATTTCATCGCTTAATTCTCAAGTTGTATACTTGAGACACTTTTAGCGGCGATCGTCCGTGGCGCACTATGACACCGGCCATCTTTTGTCGTCCAAAAAGGTCGTAGATCGGCTGTGGGATCGTAGGCCTGCGACACTCACAAATGTCGTGACTAAAAAACAGGGCCCACAATCAGATGACTGACCTTCAGTATCAATGTTGACAAAGAGGAACTCATAATTAGGTCCAACTACAGCTAGTAGAATCACAGAGTAGAAATTTGTGTAATTGTAATATAAAGAACCTGGGGCCTGTTTTTTAGTCGTGACCATTTCCTATAGTGACCAGTTAGTGACTGTTTGGAGGCCTTTGGGTTCCAGAGAAAGTCGTCATAACATGTGCGACCATTTAGAGGGGTAAACTGTCGTGGTCACTGTTTTGGGTTCCAGAGTTGTGACCAGTAATCATGACCAAAAAGTGTTCCTCAGACCCGGTCACTGTTCAGCTGTAATGATCACTGTTGGACCAAGGCCCATTCAAAAACAAAAGCATGTCTCAGATGTATATTACTCAACAGAAAATTTGGGAATTAGATAAAACAGATATAGATAATTCATCGCAGTAAATATTGTTTCATTTGATACAGTGGAAGTGTATGGAATGAAATATGCCACCATTTGGGCTAAATGGTCACAAGTGTTATAGAAGTAAACGAGGAAATACGTCTATACTCCTCAAACTTTTCAAAAGAGAAAACACGGTAAGCATGATACATTATTTAACCGTCTGGAAATTAGGACTACGCTCATTATTGTTGGAGTAGCATATTAATTAGGCAGTTTGGCTATGGCACAGTGTATTAAAAACGAGACAAACTAACTATCATATTGTTTCTTGCCACGCTACTGTGAACTATATACAGATTTATAGTGTTGTATAGGATATTGGAAGGTTTGAAATCACACGATTTTTTTCATACTAGATAACTGAGATACCAATCAAAAGCTAATAAGTTAATTCTATAAGTGCATTTAAATGATATACTGCTGATATCTATACAAGTATAAAAACAAAATTGATAAACAAAGAAATTACCACAAATACACCTAAAATAACATTCAGAAATATAAATACAATCATACGTACCAGTGTATAAATAGCGTATCATTTCTGGAAGACTCTCGGTAACCGAAACCATTTTGCTCAGTAAACCATCCTAAAATGTGGATAGATCATCATTTAATTGAAGACTGAGAACACATATGGCCATTTTTTTTCAATTCAAAATATTCCAGCCCAAATGCTCAACTCTAAAGGGGGTATTCCACCAACAAGACAAAAACGTTGTACAGTGCCCGTATGGCGGTTGCTGGGGTTGCTGGCTTATCTGCTCGATTTTAAATCATCTGTCGGGTTGGTGGAAGCACACACCAGACGTTTCAGCAGAAGTCGGCTCTCCTACCAGACGTTTCAAGACGTCTGTTGGAGGATATTGGGGGTCGTTGGAGTGTTGCTTAACGGTTGCTGAGCGTCTGGCAGAAGAGCCAGTTGAGATGCGCTTCCACCAACTAGATTTTTTCAGGCGATATCCCAACCTATACTCCAATAAACCTCCAAGAGACAGAATTTGCCCATCTGGCGAAAAACTGATCGATTAGAATTTTATCGGCTGGAATTGAGCATCTGACCGATGCATTTGAAGAGTATGACACCCACCCGCAGGTTTTGCCGGGAGTTGCGGCGAGGGAAGCCGCCAACATAGCGCGAGCGATACCCGAAGCCGCGAACAGACATAGAAAATTCCGACACTTTCAGTATTGTCAGCAGAATCCTAGCACCATAGCGTGCCATACACATTCATAACATCAATCCTTATCTTTATTTACCTTCATTGTTCGATTTAATGTGTATTTCCGCGGTTATTTGACGAGCTATCGGCGCTCCCGTACATTTTCCGACACGGCGATACACTGCTCCGCTCGATACGCGGCTTTCCCGGCTTCGGAGCGTCGCAGTGTATGGCCGCACGCCGCGCCGCCTATCGGAGAACTCGATTACTACGTAAAACGCGGCCAACGTCCACCAGTCGGCGCCATGGCAGGGGCGTCGGCTAGGATCTGCTTGAATTTTTAACCCACCAAACGCTCGTATGGCGCCCAAATGAACGTCTGTTGGGGGTTTCGGTGAAGCAGCGACGCATTTTGAGGCCATTTTCCCAGACGTTGCAACCGACGTCGGCTGAAAGGTCGGCTGGAACGTCTGTTGACGTTGAAAAAGTGGTTGTTTGGTGGAATACCGCCTTAAGAGATAAACATTTTAGTTCCTGGTCGAGGTTAAAAAATTCCAAGCACGATGTCTGTATTAACATCAAAGGAAATAAAAAGTTTCACACATACACTAATACTCTGGCCCGGGGATTGAAGGATAGGACTACATAACAGTAGAGAGAACATACAAGAAAACGCACAAGAAAAGATATTAGGGCTGGTTATCCTCTCCCTTGCACTATGAACAAGGGAGAAAGACCACATGAGATCACCAACAGCACTTCACCTGACGAGACCAGTAAACAGTCGAAACCATTAGAGAAACAACGACATCAAACCTCCACTACATCACATATTACTCTTCTTCCAGATATAAGACTGAAGAGTTCAGCAGGAGGATGAATCATTTCAACCAGGAAACATGACTGTACACACATAGGGCAGATCAACTGGCAGACTGGTCATGTTGCTTGTGACTTTTTGTTTGTTTGTTTGGTTATTTGGGTAGTTTAACGTCCAATTTGTTCAATTAGACTTACTTTGGGTTTGACCAAATCTATGAGATGAATGTAGGTAGAAATCTCACCTCTGCACGTTTACCGAGGTGAGAGTTCTTTTACTTCCGACACCACATCAACATGGTATGAGAAGGATTGGACTTTAATACAGCAGTAAATCTACCACTGCTGGGGGTGAAGGGTGAAGGGTAAAGTGGCTGCAGTGGGACTTAAATCAACAAAGTCCAGTGCTCTTTACCACTGAGCTAACTCCCCACCCCTCTCACTTTCATTATGGTTGCGTGCAAGCACATATGGTCTGCACCACAAGGAGGCAAGGCGACCAAGGGGGTGGTACTTGCTGTCCAACCCAGCAGACCAAATTAATTAAAAATACCATTTTACAACTTACTAAACAGCAGAATAACAATGACGATCGCTGGCCAAGATAGGAGAGCGTTTGTGTGGCTGTTAAGTGGGTGATTTACCAAAAGAGATCAAACAGACGCTCCGCAAACGCTCCAAAGGCAGGTTTTGAACCACCAGCAAACGATCCTCGTTGAGGCCAGTTGGCCAGTCACTCCTAAATCTCTAAATTCTCCATGCTGAACCACTAAATCCTCCATTTCTGGTCGTGTCAATGACCACAACATATACACATGCCTGAGCGCCCAGCAAGTGAGTTCACCAAGTTCTGCGGCTGTCTGGTACTGGTGAGGTGATGGAGGCACAGCAGGTTTGCTGCTGCAGTCTGGTGGACATTGACGGCATTAACGCACAAGGCGAGTTTATTTTTATTTTTTTTATTTTTTTATTGTCAAACATCTGACCTAGGTCAGTTCTTCCTGTTGTACATTGTTATTCCTTTTCATACACATAGGTACATCAAGGTAACGGTGATGTGTTAAAGATGAGGATGTGAATGAGGAGTCAGGATGAAAATCACATTCTACATAGGATCAGTTGGATTTTCCTGAGATAACACACATTAGGAGATACCATCTATATACCTAATAACTTGGGTCGGGTTCTAGAGTTCAGCTTTCTCCGTTCATCAAATAGGCAGCGCATCTTTACACTATGCCACTCTGGATCCATGAAAGCAACATATTGAGCAGAGCAGTGTGCCACCACGTTGGGATTTGTACGGGAACGATGAGAGCAATTTTTGTGCTGATTAGTGTGGATAACCGAACAATGAAGGTATAGATAAAGATAAGCCTTGATGTTATGAATGTGTATGGCATGCTCTGGCATTAGGAATCCGCCCAAACTGTCTGAATATTCTGTCTCTGTTCGCGGGATAGTGACTTGTGGGTATCACCCTTCCATGTTGATGGAGTCCACTAGAGTCCACAGAGTGGGCTAGTCAGCTGAAAATCAAATGAATCAGTTTTCCGTCAGTGACGGAAATTACATCCCACGCTCCATGGAATCCCCCTAATATGCAAATTAGGTTGGGCAGTTGGCACCAACCATGTGAGACATGTTTTTTGCTTTTTAATGGATCTTGGACCAACAGTGACATAACAGTCCAATAGTGATCTGGGAGCTGTTTCATTATTTGAAAAAACTCTCGTAGGTGCTCTCACTAACCAAATAGCGGTCCCCTGGCTTTTGAAACAGCTCCCAGGTCTGTGGAACGCTTTGTATCACAAATAAAAAAGATATATATAGGCCCTCATTACATCATATAGTACATCAGGATTTTAGAAATTCAAGAAATTAGTGTAATATTGGGATTTGTGAAAGCACCTTTCAAGATTGAAATTTATTACTCGAGAAACTAACAATTACTCTAAGCAAACTTATTCAAGTAGAAGTGCAAGGTTGACATGAAAAAAAGAAGAAGTGCAATTGCATATAAATTGACAGGGAATATAGTGTTAAGGCACCAAAACAAAAGCATGTGGTTCTCTGTTATTGTCCAATTGCTATGGTAGTACTATACTTAGAAGACCATGATTGCGAACATTGGCCCACAAACTGGAGCAACTTGAAAGGAAGTAATCATTAGAACTTGTATCAAGTAAAAAGGGCAATGACATCGTGCCTAATGCACCGTAAGATTGTACTGAGAAACAGAGAACATTACCCTCAGGAGTTGAGTGTCCAGTATGGCGAGTGTGTTCCTGTTTCCTTAACGTATAATGGTGAAGATAAAGCACCATCTAGTTCCTATGTTGCCATAGTTCTCCTTTCCCTCTTTTTGGGGAGGGTATCATTACAATTAGCAAAAAAGCAAACGCATACGCAACCTGAGCTATGCAGGCAGCCACTATAGCGATGTTTTCTATTTTGTTACCATGCACGCATGGCATGCCAAACGGAACTTGTTGCCTGAGTGGCAGCTGGTAGCCCGGCCGCGCCGATTACGACTGGCGGCAGGGCGACTTAAACGCCTGTAGAATACCAAGCTTGTAAAACACTCACTTCATGCTGAAGCTATGATGCAGTTTGATAGCTAAGGCTACCTTTGCCTTTCAAAGAACTGAGAACTGAGCAATTGATCCTTACTCACCTGTACTTGAGCAGTTCTGTTACTGACCTAAAAGAATTAAATTCACGGGAATTACAACAAGGGATATGATATAATTAACTACTTAAACTAAAGGAACACAAATATATCTGACGTACGTCATACTCAAGCTTTGATTGCCATTAAATCTGTAGGGGATCCATTTCTTTTTATCCAATTACTTACCTCCAGTGCCAGTGTCTGTTGAACCAGGTCCATGACAGGGATGCCTATCAGGGTGTATGTTTTGCCGATTTCGATTCCATGGGTCAGGTCATCTATGAAAAATCACACCCAGACATTTTCACCTTGTAAATTATATTTCATAGAGGATGAGACCATCTGTTTCCAAATGATCGGCCCTACCGGAATTTTGAGTGAAGTATCATCTTCAGATTTACGCATTCTTACCCTTTTAAGCAAGTGTTCCCCCACCCAGGCACTAGCCACGGCTGGGGCCCATATGGTTGTCGCCAGCAGATTTGGTGTGTTGCAGGCAATTACTTGCTCGGTGGAAGAGTGCAGAAGGAGCCCCTAATGGTGCTGGGACATCCACCGGTGGTGCAGGTCCTCATTTTGGGTAGAATTTACACCCAGTAGGCTGGTGGCGGGTGGAGGCAGTACAAGGAGTGCCAGCCCAAAGACCCTGCTCTTCCACCGAGCCAGCCGGCTGGCCGGCCTAAAGTTATAATCATACAATGCTGCCTACGAAGCATCACTGGCCAAAACCTGTTTCAATAGATTTTTAGGGGCAGGCTGACTGATCCGGCACGAGCTTTGCTGGCATCCACGTTGATGGCTCCCCACCTATACTGCACTGGATGCAGTCAACATAAACGGGTGACATCTGGGAACTGCAAACCTGTCAGTGGAGGTAGATAGTTTTGGTACTATACGCAGAATTTTAGTGCCAGAGTGTGCTGTTCACATTCATAACCTCAATGCTTTTCTTTATCTAGCTCCATTTTTCTGTTAACTACAATATTCACCAGAAAATTGACCGTTGAAGTGTGCATTATGCAGGAGACTTATAATAGACCCTAAAATGCCACAGGTGGATATCAGTGAAGAAGACGCGTTTGACATGCCCTGTATCGAATCAACAGGATACGAGCAAAGCATGATAATGCCATCAACATCGACCAGATGGCAGTGACCCAGCGCTGCATTGACAACCCGGCTTAGTGGAAGAGGTCACTGGGTGCTCAACAGGCAGTGTACAGGCCCCGTGTGGTCGTTGGCCAGCTAGAATAAGGTGCATTGGTGGAAGAGCTCATAGAATTTGCACATTTCCAGTGGCAGCTGCCGACAGGTGGGCTATTTTCATGCATGAAGAAGGCCTAGCTGGTGGAACACTCACTTTATTGCGGTGACACTCTGCCAGGTAAATAATGCCATGAGGAACCTTCACTCACATGCAACCTCATTGAGGTTGGGCTACTTTTGATCAAGCAACATTCAAATTTATTAAGTTCAAAGCAACATTCAACGATTCCGTAAAGCCTTGTCCTCATACTCTAAAATACCAACCTTGTCTTCACTATTAAATGTTTATATTTTGTAGTAAAAAAACAAGTACTTGGACAGTATCATAAATAATATATATATTCTACAATGACATCATATAAGTTCCAAATGCACCCACATGGTGGCCCCTAAAATGGTCGCTATCTGGGATCAAGAGCGACCATTTATGCCAGGAGCAGCCTCCCATGGGTCTAGCTGGTAAAAAATGTTTCTAGTTTGGAAGTTTATTTCATTATTCCTTGTTATATTCTTTTGAAACTTGGGATTCTATTCTCATATGATAAGTAGATTCTATCTGTAGTCTGTCCTTTTATTTTTTGCCATGGCAACTAATATCATTCTTTTTGACTCAAAATTGAGTATTTCATAAGTCAAACATGTTTTACTTGGAACGGATGTGTTGTTAGTTATAAATATCAAGTGGCCTTGGTCCTACCCTGCTTAAATAAAATCGTGCATTACAGGAAGCTATGTACAAGCTGGGTGAGAGGGGCATTTTCGGGTTTTCAGACAAATTTTTCATGGGCTCATGAAATTTGGGATATAAGTATGTCAGATTATTAGTACCCTTTGCTCCAAATATTTTCTAATTTGAATAAATTTTAGCATCTGTAAAAGTAAGTAACGACAAGTATCAAATAGTCTCCTGTTGTGACTTTTTGGGAGGTCGTTTCACCTCCGATCATTAGCGATCGTTACAACTGAAAAACACCCGGGCCGTGTTTTTTAGTCATGACATTTGTGAGTGTCGCAGGCCTACGATCGCACAGCCGATCTACGACCTTTTTGAACGACAAAAGATGGCCGGTGTTTTATAGACACGATCGTAGTGCGGCACGGACGATCGCCGCGAAAAATGTCGGCCGCTACAAGTATAGAACTGTCTTAGGTTCTATAACACATCACTGTGCGGTCGAAAATCACCAAATAGCAGCAACTACCCAAAAAATCAAATCTGAGAGGATCATTAATTCCTTTTGCAAATATCATCTCTATATATCAGAGGACTCATGTGCAAAGTTGGGAACGCTAACTAGCATAATTAGCTTTAGCACAGGGCTAATATGAATATAAAAACGTCACGTTACGACCCCCACCCCTAAACTGGCTCATTTTTATAGGCTGTGTCTAAACACCCTCCGGGGAGAGGGCTGACACAGGGGAAATTGATTTGATCCATAGAAAATGTATTTCTATCATTATTTTGCTCTCCCTGGCCTTATACCCACTGGGGGGTCATAACGTGACGGGGGTCGTAACGTGACGCGGGTCGTAACGTGATGCAAAAATATTTAGAGCCTCATAACTTTTTTTCTAATAAAGATAACAATTTAATTTTTTTCCCATTCTATAGGTATATATGTACCCAACACAGGAAAATTATTTCTACCTTTTTCCTGACCCTACATGACCCACTGCGGGTCATAACGTGACGGGGTCGTAACGTGACGGGGTCGTAACGTGACGGGGTCGTAACGTGACGGGGTCGTAACGTGACGGGGTCGTAACGTGACGTGTCGTAACGTGCCGAAAAAATACGTTTGGGCTGATAACTTTTTTTCTAGTAAAGATAAAGACTTCATTTTTTCGCCATTTCGTAGGTATATATCGGCCCTTTAATACCACAAAAGAACTCTTACTAATATTTAAGAGAACCGAAGTTATTAATAGTTTAAGGGGTGTCGTAACGTGACTGCCTAAACTACACCAAAATAGCACAATTTGAGTTTGATATGAAGAAAGCTATGTAGACCTATCATTTTATGCTGGGAAGATACATGAGAGTAATTAAAAACTGTGAAAACTATATGATTCTATCTTTTTTTAATTTTATTTTATGCATGATTTTATGCCGGTGTCGTAACGTGACACCCTCACGTTTCAAGCCATAATTTCTCTAAATATTGGAGTTATATGGTATTTATGTTTCTAGACTCAGCCTTACAATGCCCTAGATGCATGGGAACCATTTAAACCATTCCCCATTAAGAACTTTTAGAAATATTCAAAATATAGCCCATTTGCTGCCATTTCGTGATTTTCGACCGTGCGTATATAGAGAATTTTTCCACTTCCCAATGGAAGTAAGCAATGAAATTTTAACACGAGTAAGGGGAACATATAACCTATAATCATACCAAATATGAAGAAGAACGGCCTTAAGATTACGAAGATAGCGGCCTTTGAATTTGAAACATCGGGCTATCGATCGAATATCGTACAAGCACTCTCCTAGCAGATCTTTCGCGGTATAGCGCGCGGAATCTCTGCTGGGAGAGTGAAGTAAGCACAGTCGATGTCAAGGTCGCCGCATAAATTAGATCACGTGATGGTAGGCGTACACTGGCCACCAGAGCAGTATTTGCTATGACAAAATTCAAACGGCCATAACTTCGTAACCCTGCGGTCGATTTTCTTCATATTTGGTACGATTATAGGTTATATGTATACCTTACTCGTGCAAAAATTTCATTGCTTAATTCCTACGGGAAGTGAAGTTGCGCATTCTGTACGACATGTCCATAGATGTCTTAGTTCTAAGACAGTTTGGGAGACAAATTTACCCACGTGACCTTCCATGTGTCGTGACTATAGCACACCTTACACGGCCCTACGTGTCGTAGAGCGGCGATCATTGACCGACCCTCTAAAATGTTGCGACTATAGCACACTCACAGCAAAAACATGTTGTTCATAACGATTGTCGTGACTGAAAAACAGGGCCCAGTATCCGACAAAACGATCGTCACCACTGAAAACGCACCCCCTCGGCCGCGGGCAGTCATTGGTGAGTTAGAACTATATTTCGATTTGTCAGTTAGTGAGCCAATGACTCGCTTGTGTTTGACTGCTTTCGCCTGACT
Organism: Alentia gelatinosa; assembly: GCA_950022655.1. Lineage (NCBI taxonomy): Eukaryota > Metazoa > Annelida > Polychaeta > Phyllodocida > Polynoidae > Alentia > Alentia gelatinosa. The sequence goes on from OX465586.1 coordinate 45,429,345, forward strand.
TGTGTCAGATTAATCTTAAATATTGAGCCTTGTGGATAGCTGTGGGTTTTTTTTGCGGCGGGCCAACTCAAGGTGAGTTCAGTATGTGATGATGAGAGTGTGTGAGGTTTGTATCGGGACGTGGCTAGGTAGGCTGTGGGTTCTCCCGGACCTTCACCTAAGCAGTGCCTAGGCCCAATGTGGGTCCATCACATTAAGGCCTGTGGGGGCGTTAGTGTGTTAATCTTAAATATTTAATATATATATTTCTTTAGCTGACCTCTAACATGCGCAGTAATAGCTTGGTGTCTTGAACCTCCATGATTCCTCAGTTCGAAAGCAGCCTCATCCACGATTTCAATAATTAGCTTATCTATATCAAAACAGGAATCAAAATTGATATAAGATGAAGTCAATGCATCACTGCATTATGAATTTTCACATATTCTCGTTTCTACTCTGTATTATTTGCTTCAATGATTAGAGTGTTGTTATGATGTCTACCATTGATATTTTTTCATTTACTCTTTTGGTTGAAGGTCTCATATTCTCTTCTAGATTTTCAACCATTATTTCTGTTAAGAGAAAAAAAAACTTGTTCTACTATTAATACTCACATCTACCTAAATATGCATGACTATATTAATAAAATGTAGGTTTTCAATCCATTGTGCAATGCTATCCCCGGGGTATTAACTAAAATATAGTATTGCTTAAATTGTTAAGGATTTTATTTCTACTGCCCATCGGGCACTAAAGGTTTCAACAGCATCAGAATTTATTGTGCCTTCTATGGGGAATGAATTCACAAACCACTAATGGTCAGCACGGATAACAAAGCTCGTAGTGGGGTGAAGACTCAAACAATTCGTCCAGTAGTAGTTGAATATCTGCCGTAGACATGGTTTGAGTATGCGAGGCAGTAACAATAAGTAATAATTAGAGATGAATGTGTTCCTTTTTACACGGAAATAAACTGCAGTATTCGTTGTTTTAATCATCTCATGTAAAACGGACTGTATTGCGGACAAGTTTTTACTCACCTGCTAAGACTCTGCACGACACATCCTCGTCCAAAACCGAAGAACAGAACGTGCACGCAAAATCGTGCCTGCAAATGGAAAGATTTCTTTAATCCCTGATTTCATTTGATAATAACATCATTCATCATAATGATATCATCGTCATTAATCTGTGTACACGTCATGCACCGATCCATAGTCAAGATTATCTCGATAGCCTCGTGTCCACACTTGTTCAATATTGTATCTCAAGAGAAGGCTCTGTATGTGTCTGGTTACAAACTGTTTGGAGAAGAGATAGGCCAGTATAGTCACCATGATTTGCACTAGGTGGCACCTCGATACAGGCTTGGCACCATCAGTACCCTTCTCACGCTGACACCCTTGCTCATTAGAGAAACAACTTAAATTCCTCATAAAGAAATATATTTGGATGACACTTCCTGAAAATAACGCTTCTCCATCAAGCCGTGGCTCATTTATATGACGTCGAATTAACATCACTGTCCTTTATAGGGCCTCTGAAAACACGAATCCCTGAGAGGGCGCTACTGACTTTTGTTCTGTCTCTGCTACCTGCTGTTGTGTTTTGGCGTATTAAGCGGGCATTTTACCGAGCCGGCGCTAGCCCCAGCCGGGTGCCCTGTGGTCACATGTTGGTTTGTGGAACAGCAAATAAGGTATTCACGGCCGGCCCCGGTGCACGCCGGCCCACCCTTGCATCTCCAAAAACCCAGTCGCCAGCAAGCATAGGCTGGCCTGTTGGTTGTTGCCGACTGGCCGCCAGCCCTAAAGGGGCTTGTTTTGCACCATACAGGCTGGCCAGCCGGCCTCAATATCACATGGGCCAGCCAACCTAATTTGCATAAGTATCCCACTCCTTAATCTAAGAAAGATAACCAAAAGATGTGCAAAAGGCAACGATCTGTCACTGTCACCATGAATGAATGATGTGCAAATCCAAGGTGGTTGCCTTAGGGAGTTCACTAGAGCAGAGGGTACCAGCGATGTGGCAATGTAGGTCAGTGGCAACTGGGTGATTGACAACTTGTTTGCTAAAAAAGGGTTGGTGGAACAGGTGCGCTGGCTGCCGTGTGTGCCCCGTGTGGCCGGCCAGCCAAAAATAGGGGAGTTGGTGGAATAGCTTGCACATTCTGCAGATTTTGGGGAGGCCGGATGACCAGCCTCGGCGAGCAATGTCAGCTGGAGGCTAAAACCCCGTCTGCTGAGCACCTGTTTGGTGGAATACCTGCTCTTGAAAATGTCTCAATTAACCGTTCTTTGTAACAAATGCAAACAAACAGAAGCCTAGGTTCCACCATTTGCCAACTCCAGCTGTTTACTTTGTGATTTTGGGTAAAGACTTTTCAAACGACATACTATAAACCTTCCTTGGCAATATCTTTGGTGATGATACTGGGGCCAGTTAAATAATATTTTGTCTATTGTGTGGGTGGATGATAAGATGATTGTTGTTTATTTGTTTGTGTAATTTTACGTCTCAGTAGGCTAGTTTGAGCCTGATGATAAGATGAATCGAAAGATTTAATTTCTTTTTATCAAAGGCTTTATTATTCAATGACCCCTTGTCTCGTACCAATGCCCCTTGAATTAAAAACATCTGAAATATTTGATTTTCTCAAATATGCATGTAGGCTAGTTACGTCTTTTTGAGACTGAAGTTGATATAGAAATTCCAGTTAACAATTGCTTTCTTATAGCCAAAACCCACTACGAGACTTCGGCAAACGTGAGGACCTTGCAACTGGCCCCTGCCGCTGTGATCCCCCAAGTTGTAGTAAGCATAAAAAATTGAATCAACTATGGTTCCTAGACAGTGAAACTATGCCGGAATCATTTTCGGTTGTTTGTGTTTAGGTGTAATTTGGCATCTTACTTTTTGGGAAAATAACTCGAACAGATAGAGCAAGATAAATAGAAGAAAAAATAGATTTCTTTGAATTTTGAGGCCACGGCTATTTCTAGAAAAGGTTTCTCTAATGTGGTTCTTGAAAAAGTATAGCGATGTTTGCCACAGATAGAAGTAAATCTACTACTAATCTAAATGAGTACTTCACACCTTATATTGGGAAATTATATGGTAAAGCAAAAATATAACTAAATAATTTTGTCTTTGCTGGAGTTCGCTTGGGAATAATGGGCTGTGGCGTAAATGTGTTTTATCTGAGTTGGTAGGTCAACATTACTTTACGAGGCAATTCATGATTTTTACAAGGATAAACCTATATAAAAGTGAACCAGCTACTCTATGATACATGTAAAAAGGAACAGCTACACTATACAAGGTGATATTGCCTCCACATTACAGCCTTTACCACAAGCGGCCATCGACAACGGGGCGATTTGTGGAACATACATGTCTAGACTGGATCATGTAAGTAAAAAGTAAAATACTGCATACTTAGATAATATGTTTCTGTTTCAACTTTGGAATACCATTGCCCCATAAAATGTGCAAAAGTATGAATATATTCGTATCATTAATTGCCACTTTTCTTTTGATTGCAGCCATACACCCCATCTGAGAAACGTGTGACAGAGGCTCAGTTGCAGTTTCTCACAGCCAACTTAGATAGGATGACCCCAGCACAAAGAGACCATGGGGCCGTTTCACTAGTAGGGGGGTCAAAGCGAGAGGTAGGACTGCAACAGTGGCACCAACAGTGGCACCAACAGTGTCAAGTCCAAATTTGCGTTTCATCAGTGGTCTCGCTGTTGAGGTGAGACCAACTCTCACTGTTGGCACAGGTCTCGCTATGCACATGCGTTTGACGTTCGAATTTATTTGTCGACGGGCCGCGATGACGTGGAATTTGACCCCTTCCCATGGGAATTAAGCAATGAAATTTTAAGACAAGTTTGGTATACATATAACCTATAATCGTATCAAATATGAAGACGGCCATATTGTCCCGAATATATCGGGGTTTGAATTTTTCACTACCTCCGTGAGTTTGCGTTGGTCACTGTTCTTTTTCACTCCCTCCGTAGTGCGGCGGGGTTTCGGCTATTATTTTAGTCTCCCCCTGGAGGCCGGCGGGACACAGGCCACCAGAGCAATATTTCCTATGATAAAATTCAAACGCCGATAACTTCGGAACGATGCGGCCGATTTTCTTCATATTTGGTACGATTATAGGTAATATGTATACCTTACTCATGTTAAAGTTTCATTGTTTAATTCTTACGGAAAGTGGGTGAAAACTTTCTATATACATAACAAACGAGAGGGTCGACCCTCTCACTTACAGCGGCTCCACAGTGGCACCAACAGCGAGAGCTACTTTACTGATGAAACGGGATCTGCCACTGTTGCTGCCGCTCATGTCCCAAGTGCTGTTCACGCTTGAGTGCACCTGCTAATGAAACACAAACTGCCGCTTTGGTGCCACTGTTACAAACAGCGAGACTTCTAGCTCCTAATAACGATTGTCGTGACTGAAAAACAGGGCCCAGAATGCGCAACTTCACTTTCTGTGAGAATTAAGCCATGAATCTTTAACACGAGTAAGGGATACCCATAACCTATAATCGTACCAAATATGAAGAAGATCGGCCCACTAGAATCGCTGATGTAACCAAAACGGTTCCCTGGTTCCTTGATAGAACCTAAGACAATGTCGTGATGGCCGACGTTTATCGCGGCGATCGTCCGTGGCGCACTATGATCGTGTCTATAGAACACCTGCCATCTTTTGTCTTCGAAAGTGTCATACATTCGCTGTACGATCTTAGGGTATCATTAATAACGATTGTCGTGACTGAAAAACAGGGCCCAGAATGTGCAACTTCACTTCCTGTAAGAATTAAGCGATGAAATTCTAATACGAGTAAGGTATACATATAACCTATAATCGTACCGAATATTAAGAAAATCGGATGCTCTGTCCCGAAGATATCGGCGTTTGAATTTTGTCATAGCATATACTGCTCTAGTGGCCAGTGTAGATCTTGACATCGACTGTGCTTACTTCACTCTCCCAGCAGAGATTCCGCGCTCTGTACCACGAAAGATCTGCTAGGAGAATGCTTGTGCGATATCCGATCGATAGCCCGATGTTTAAAATTCAAACGCCGATATTTTCGGGACCGTAAGGCCGTTCTTCTTCATATTTGGTACGTTTATAGGTTACTTACTCGTGTTAAAATTTCATTGCTTAATTCTGTCGGGAAGTGGAAAAATCCTCTATATACGCACAGTGATGTGCTATAGAACCTAAGACAGTTCTATACTTGTCGTAGCGGCCGACATTTTCGTGGCGATCGTCCGTGCCGCACTACGATCGTGTCTATAAAACACCGGCCATCTTTTGTCGTCCAAAAAGGTCGTAGATCGGCTGTGCGATCGTAGGCCTGCGACACTCACAAATGTCGTGACTAAAAAACAGGGCCCAGGCTTTAGGCAAATACTCTGTACGAATACCGCCCATTATCTATATGTGTTGCGACCTCTCTACCGTTTCCCTGAATGGTTGATCACTATCATTTATAACTAGAATACTCTCTGGCTGACCTATTTTGATGTGATCGTATCTCCATGGTTTCTCTCAGCTTCTCGTAATGTGGCCCTAGCTCTTACCGGATGGTCTGGTCCTCACGGGCCCCAGGGACATGGACGCGGATAAAGTGGTTCCCCTCTGACCCAGGGCAGTCACTCTCTGGACAGACAAAGCGCGCACTTTTCCTATATGTATGACAGAAGATAGTGTAGCTATTACATTAGTCTGTACAGGGTAAAGCGAACCTTCCAAATTTCCTCAGCGAAAATGATTATGAGAAATATACAGATACGAATTACTGCAATAATAGCTTGGTTATGAGTTATCTTTCTTTAATTACGATTATTCCTATTGGAAGTAAACTGCCCCATTTTGGCTTATAGAACCGCTTTCCGAAACTCAAATTTGAAGAGAATCTCTTTTAATCCGCGTTTAAAATGGCTAGAATTTGCTACTTGGGGAATATAAATCAAGTCTACTCTTCCGCCTACATCCAATATTTTCTTTAACTCAGGATATTTCTGTATCCTTCTCAGAGAAAACGGATGAAATAAAAGCGTGTCACGGGATAGACCCGTGCATTGTGACACACGTGTATTTGTGGAGGCTTGACACGCCGATCACCACCCCACTCAGCTGCAGCAGGCGCCCCCTGTCAGCGTGCAGCGTCAAGTCTCGAAACGACGTCATCTGATAACTGAGCAGAAAAGAGCAGCTTACGACATGAAAAAAGACAAACACTCCCCGTTAATGGTGAAGAAATCTCGTATTCAAGTGCTCATTCCAATCTGGTTTTGTGAGATTAAATGCATTACGCTTCTCCAGTAATGTTTTTTAAGATTTTAATACTGCTACCTGGCAGGGTGCAAATTCCCTTGGCTGGGGAGGATAGTTAGGTCCCATCATTGAGAGTATCAGGGAAGGACATCTAGATTGGTATGATCTAACTATTATCGTGTTTATGGTTAGATGTTAGTGGCGTCGGCAGCGACTACTGAGTAAGTAATCTGTCCGGTGCTTTGTCGTAACCGCCGTGGCTGGGTGGCATTGACACCGTGTTATAAAACATTGAGTTTGGTTGGTTTATGTGTGTAATTGACCCTTGACCCATGTTCTAATTGGTTTGACGTCGATCCCGGATATTGGGAACGATTTTGTTGCCAATCCAAGCATGGGTTTCGTGTATTATCGTGTTTATGATATTTATTTGTTTGCTCGTCCATATTCTCTGAGAACTGGATATTCATTGTTGGTTGATCCTGCCATATAAGTAAATACAGAAGAGATGAACTACATGACAACTGTGGGCGATGTCTCGAAATGAACGATACGCACGATGGAGGTAAGGATCCCTTCGTATTGCCCTGTTCAGAGCTTTATCTCAGGTTATTGTGCGAATAAAGCTAAGGTGATTCCTAATATTTCGGATTTGGCAGAAGAACTAATTGTCTTTCCTATGTCACACCTGCCAGTGCACCATGGTTATATTAGTTCTACAACTGTCATTCAAGGTAGCATCGCTGTGTGTGAAGGACATCGCCTCGTTCCAATATTTCAGAAGAAATAAATAAGTGTCTTATCTATTGTAAAGGGAATTACAAATCCTTACGAAATGAGTGTACCAAATAGTACAGATTTGATTGTTGATAATATTTTACAAGTGGCCGCTTTATCTAATGAAAAAAAGTATCTACCATGGCAACGAAGGTAGGTGCGTTGTTCTAATGTGGACGACAATCTGCGATGGGGAGTGGCAATCAGGGAGCAAGCACAACGCCTCAACAGCGGTGAATACCACCTGCAACAAGGAGTTTCAGGAAAACTTTAAAATGCCGGAATACTTAAGGATAAAGAGTGTGAAACAAAGCATTTACAATCAAGAGTGCCTTCGATTTTCCAATATTTTCTGTGTCAGCTTGCTATTTGTATACCCATCTTGGTTCTAATATAGTTACGGAGATAGATTTGGGTATCAAATGAATAGGTATTTTCCATTCAATAAAAATCTAACGATAGGTAGTAATCGGCAAAGAGGACGCTCTAGTTTGTTACAAGCAGTTGTCTTTTTTTCACTGTGTATTCTTATATCCTACAAATTCTCCAGGGTTAATTGCAATATACTGTAATCTAATATAAATATTGTAGGAACTTGAAAGTCAAGTCACCTGCTTGAAGAGATTGCTGGCGCCTGCTGGTTTGTTAAGGAGAAGATTTCCAAACTTGGCTTATAAAAAACATGAAAATATGAGAGTTATAGCTGGGATGTCCTATGCGTCCATGAGGTTACATTTATTGTATGAATTTCAATGTGAATTAGTTTGTGCTTAGCACAAACATCGCGCTACATCGAATAATTTTTACATGGTCAGAGATATTCACGCGAAACTCAGTTATAATGATCCAAGAAGAAACTCTCATTTTGTTACTACCACAAGAGCAGATATTCCGAAACATTAATATAGGAAATACTCGTACACTTTATATAACTAGCACTATCATTCATACTTGTCCTGTCCAAGTTGTAACGATATTATTTTACAGTTTTAATCCACTATACGCTTGACCAATGTGTGGTGGTGAAATTAATGGAAAATATATGTCTGTAAACTTACCATCAAGATCCAATAAATCACTAGGATCAACAGGTATGACGAAATGGAATACTCTTTCCTGGAATATGATGATAACAATTGAGCCAGAAAGCAACGCAGGGTCTTTAGCATTTTAGGTAAACGATACAAATCTTAGATAAATCGTCCATATGACTTCAACTATTGAGGGTGTATTCCACCGGGCAGGCTGAACTATAGAAGAAACCAACAAGTTTTGGTCAACGTTGTCGTTCTCCACGAGTTTGATGCGGAGTGATATGAACAAGGCGACAGCCGAGTGAATATCACAGCATTCAAACGAGTTGGAGAATGACATCTTTGACCAAACCGAGTTGCTTTCTGTATTTATCTCACCTCTGTACACACTAAAAGAATGGATGACACACAGGATATAGACCATGGAGAACGGACTGCAATACTGGTAGGGGCATGGAGAACGAGTTCCCAATGTTAAGCCTATGGACATTTATTCTAGGGGTGAGATAAAGTGCTGTACGGGTGCTGCATGGTCGCCGGTAACGCCTGTCCGGTGGATATATAAAACCTGTGTACTGGAGCAGACCATTTGCCCACTGTCGGGAGTTGTATGGCCAAAACCTGCCCAAAACTGATAATGTAGCTTTTTCCTATTACCTGCTGGCAGTGGCTGTACAGGCGTCGTCGTTGAATGTGTCTCTCTATAAGCATGTTTGGAAGACGCCTGGTGGAGTTCAACACTCCTAATGTTAGAAAGGGGCCTCAAACGTGTGGAGAAGGAAGGAGAGAATGAGAAAAGGCAGCGGAACTAGTCCAGTCCTATTTCCTAGAGACGTGAAAAGATCATTCTGACCCTAATAACATATCAAAATTACGCCACCAGTGCAGTTTTGTTGGACCCAGATTTATTCAAGATGAACATCTAACATGGAGATCCAATAAATCACATGAACTCTGTCCCTACAACGAAACTTCCCCCCAAAATTACCAGTGATTCATAGATGACGGCCCATACATACACGTAAAATGAGGTAAGGAAAAACATACTTACGGTGGTTTGTTTATACTGAGAGCACTTGATGCAAATACTGGCGAGAGTCCCGGTTTGATCGATATACTCCAAGGCTGCCTTCTGTAGTTGTAGGAAGGTCTCTAATCGTGCATCTTGCATTTTAACTTAGTATCACAGGGTGTGAATAATCTGCGAGGAGGGAGCATATGGGGGCTTAGAATAGAATATATATGCATATAACAAAGTACAACACTGAATATTCGAACAGTCTCACTTGGGCTTAAGTTATACTATGCCTATGGTACATGCTAATCTAGGCTATGCTATACATTATATAGAAATAGTAATGTATATCAAATATATATTGGACAATTTATTATCAAAGCCCCATACCAGGGATCTTAGCTGGGTTTAAAGAACACAACTCTCAAATGTTCATCAATTGGCAATACAGCCATATAAAAAACATCGAATAAAGCAGATATTCCCTCTAAACCGTTTAGATAATGTTTTAGGTTAGAGACAAGGAATCAGTTAATGGCGGTTTTATAAATCCAACAGGTTTCAGTGCCACTGCACCTTCATCAGGGATTGGAGTATAGGAAAAATAGTTGTGTACTGAGAAGACATGGAAGACACCATATATTAATGGTGTCTGTCATACCGAATAAGGCTCCATTGATATCTAGCTCAATTTACTAAAGGCCCTGTAGGACTTTGTGGGATCGACTCCCACCCCCAGCAGTGGTAGATTTACTGCTATATCAAGGCCAATCCTTCTCATACCATGTCTATGTGGTGTGGAAAGTAAAAGAACTCTCACCTCAGTAAATGTGTGGGGGTGAGAGTTCCACCTGGTAACATCACATAGATTCAATCACCACCCTCATGGTGTAAAAGAACCTTGAGAAAGTCTGGTAAGGACCTATGATGGTTGACTGGACGGTAAATCAAACCAAACAAACAAACAAAAACTAAAGGCCCAGCCTACTGCTGCGGCCGATTTTCGCACGTTTCCTAGACATCTGACACCACATTGACGGTATTTATGACCACAACTGCAACAGATCAATTGCAAAAAACAACAACAACAACAAAAACAAACCTCAATGGGTATACCTCACTGATGCGACTGAACTATTACAATTGATGTTCATTCGATATATTCTGAATAAAACCATGCACTTGTGCATCTGTGATAAAATTGATAACACATGTCACATATTATGGGGCTGAAACGAGAAAGCCAGCCTTATGGCTAGCTCTCTGCTTATTGTTGTGTTGTATGTGTAAGTCCTATCAATGTGTCCAGTATACCACCAGAAAACTAGAATCCCTGGAAAGCCCACTCACGGCCGTTCAACATTGCGCCAATGAGACAAACTTGTTTTCAAGATAAAGGGCAGGTGGACATCCGGTTACCCATTTGACAAATGTAAAATCTGGCCGCTAGGACAACTAGCAGATACCCCGGGTACCAGGTTACATTATTAATAGATCTAGTCGGACATGTTAGAAGCATGGACCGGATGTTTTACTGCACTCTAGGAACCGGTGCATCTGCGGCACTAGCTAACTGCGCTGCATGGCGAGTGGGCCTTCCAGGGATTCTAGTTTTCTGATACCACTGATCCAAGAAGGACAGGTTGTAGCAGTGGTGCGGTGTCCTTTGTGTTCCCTTGGGAGCTATTACCTTCAGGTAAAATATCACATGGAATAATCCATGGATTTATCATGGTGAAATTACGGTGCTACTGGATATGAAGAACCTAGAATGAAAACCACAAGATGAAAATAACTTTTCCCATACTCTACCGTGTTTGACTGCAGAGTAATTCACACAGGGTTCGTACATAGACAGCCCAATAAAATTCCAGGCTTTTTCCAGACTTTTCCCGGCTCTGATATTTCTTTTCCAGGCACATACCAACTTGAATCAATACCATCTTGCTAGTGAATGAAATATGAAGACAAATAATTAAAACCATGCTATATTATTAGCAAAATGAATTTTCATAGGCAGTCAGATACCGTAGTTAAGGAAAGCTAATAATATTCAGAATTTCATAGACTTAAGAAATGGTTTAAATGCAAAACTGAATTTTCCAGACTCTTCCAGATTTTTCCAGGCTCTCTGTGCGAATTCCAGGCTTTTCCAGGCCTGGAAAACTCAAAAGCATAATTCCAGGCTTTTCCAGGTTTTCCAGGCTCTGTACGATCCCTGTTCACGAAGCGAAGCTGAGTGAATTACTCTACTGTCAAACGAGGGGGAGTGCGGACCAAGTTATTTTCATTGAGTGGGTTTCTGATTTTGACTCACCCCATATAACATTATTCATGATAACACACAATTAGGGGGGCATATCATACTAAGACTTCTTGTAATCTGCCATGCAAGAGCTTTTCTGAGATAATGTTCATTCCTATGTTTTTCAACAATCATCTTACTAAAGTTAGCAGCAAAATTGTTGGCCTATTGAGGCAGAAACTATCACAGGGTTATTGCCGGTCCTTGTTTTGTCATTTAAGTCCTGAATAATCTGCAATATTACCATAAAGGTACATATTTCCCCACAAATAAACCCTGATAAAACAACAGCTGCCAGAAGAAAACGTAAGGTAAATGACAGTAGCTGTGATGAATGAATATTTTGATGAAATTCACTCAACAAACTCCCAAACCACTGCAGTAATGTTACCCAAGAGATAATAGCTTCAATTGCTTATTCATGACCCTTATTTTGCTATCAGATATCCTTCATCACCACAAATTCAACAAATAATTTACCAGGGAACTATCAATAATAATGTAAAAACTGATACAGTCTAGTATTCATAATCTTTCAAAAACTTCAAATATATGAAAAACAAACCAGGACAATTTTCTGCACAAGAAAACTGCAATGATTTTAGAGTTTGTAGTTTGTGCATGAATATGCTAAGACTGTCAAAGGCAATATCGCTATTAGGGGATTGCTCCATGAGTTTTTGCAGTGCAGCTCCACTGTATTAGTAACTATACTCAGCTCAATGGTCAATGTCAGGTGATCTCTGTGCAATGTAGCTTAACACATACAAGTTGTCTTTTTGGTGCCTCCCGAAATTGGACGCCTTGAGCCTTTTACCATTTGAGCCCGCTGTCAGCGCGAAAACATGGACGCCTTGAGCCTACCCTGTGGACGCCTTGAGCCTACCTCATTTTAGTTTTGATTAGCGGGTTAGGGTTAGAAAAGGGTTGGGTAAGGGTTAGGGTTTAGTATATATATGTATATGACTATAAACCAGTATAAGTACACTTTTCAAAGTTTTTTACATCTAGATGCTCAAGGAAACCAAAATGGGGTAGGCTCAAGGCGTCCACAGAAAGGCTCAAGGCGTCCAGGGCTCGAATCGTCCCAGGCTCAAGGCGTCCATGAACCAGTGCCTCCACTGTCTCAATAGAACACCCCCTTAAGATAGGTCTCAGAGCATCAGGTACATACACTCCCATGCCAGCATGTCCTGACAGGCTAAGGGTTCAATTCCTAGATGATGGATATCTAATCCTATAACTATGATACCCAGTTTGCAGTGATTGCTCTCAAACCATCATTAGCAGTCCACATTTCTCAAGGGCCGGATAGCTGTGTATTTATAGAGGATTTGATTATAGAAGTTTAAAATGTGCGTGCCAGAATTATCCTGGCTTTATTTACTTAACATTACTATATATGTTTAGACATACATGTGTATATATGAGAAAGAATCAATTTAAGGCTATTGCCCTGGGGGGGGGGGGGGGGGGCGATTTTAGGTATTTCCGAGGGGGGGGGGGGTATTTTCAGGTAGTTCTAAGGGGAGGGGGCATTTCATATGGAGGTATTTCCGAGGGGGGGAATTCACTATGGTAGTTTGGAGGATTCGCTGAGCAAAACCCACACACCCAACTGCCATAAATAGTGAACGCTCCCTTCTGACGTACTGGCGAGGGGGCTGTGTTCCCACTTATGTGAAAGCTGTCATGGAAGGTGGCCGGGATAGCAAAGGAGCCGGCGGGTTGGTAAAGGAGCCAGGTAGTCCATATCATGTATGTTCCGCTATTACCGGTCAACACCTATGACCTTGCAAAGCTTGTTCGATTTTCAATTTCTTTGCTACGGTCAAGTTGCAATGTGTTGTAGCAGAGTTCACGCTAGTCAGACAGGTCCGACCCTATAGGCTATAGGCTATAGTATACCCATGTACGGGAACGTACTGTTTGGGTCGCCCACGACTAAGTTCGCGCGCGTTAAACGGAGACAGAGGTCAAGTTATGTAGCAGAAGGGCTGTAGCTTAACGAGTACGGCCGGTAGTAATGTAACTTTATCGAGTGTCACTGTCAGAGCAGACTTTGCTCAGCGCAGACATATGGACAGGAGTTGCATGGTGGCACTCTCCTCCCAGATCTTTCGCGGCACTAGCGCTAAAGTAGAGCGCAGGATCTCTGCTAGGAGAGTGCACCCTGACTCTGAGTGACTGACAAAGGGACTTAGATCTACATGGCATATCCTGGAAGAGTACTTATGACCTATATCATCTGTTCCAATAAGTAATACAAGTAAGAATTAGTCATTTGAAAAAGGATTGTCATATGTAGCACTTACGTTTAGATCCCAATATGAAGCAGCGCCAGATAAATTCATGAACGTCGCCGAAGTGGCTGGTACTACCACAGAGCATAGAGCTGTAACTAGAATCTAGATGTGGCTTTTGACAGTGTTGATAGTATAGTTCTCCTATTAGTAGCAAGATACGATACATTTTTATGTAGTGCATCAGTCACCCAATAACAAGATCTACTTACTATGTTAAAAGACTCGTTAAATATCGAAAATGATGGAGTCTGCTACGACGCTTTTGACGCGGTGTCATGTGCTGCCGCCTCTCGGAACGGAAATGGCGAAGTCAAAAATTGTTTTGCAGATCACCGCTAGGTGGAAGATTCCTTACATACTGCATCGCTCGAGCAAATTATGGCAGAACGATAAACTGGAGCGGCGCAGTTTGATAGGATAGGTACGCTGGTTCCCGGGTCATCCGCTAGAGGCTCGGCGGAATATGTTATCGTTGATACAGGCGGGTACCAGCCAATAGGATAGGGAGCCAAAGCACAGAGTAAATAGAGATATATATATCCTTACTCTGTGGCCAAAGTGACTAATCGTGCGACGCGACGCGAGCGGTAGATGCGCAGGCTTCCAGCGTGAAAGTGAACCCGCTGAAACCACAGATACCCGTTTACAAAAGACCATTTCCGGTGGCCAGTAAGAACGAGGCTTAGTGCTAAACAAAGGTTTGAGGCTAGACTTTTGTTTTTGGTCTCGTTTGTTACTTTTGAAGTGTAGTTTACTACTATCATCTCTGAATAATAACTCTGTCTCGAAGCTACGATGGGAGTTGTTAAAAGTTGATCAAAAATATGGATCTAAAAGATTGGAGAATGACACATATAATCTCGAACCTACATAGTCAAAGTACTGAGCGCCTATATCCGGAAATAGTCTTTTGTAAACGGGTACCGTCAACTGGGGTTACTTGAGACAGTTTTTGAGGTTTTTTGAAAATATTTTCTAAGTATTTAATGATAACACCTTGTAGTTCCTACATGTTATAGACCAGCCTAACACCATTGCAGACAGTATTTAACCTCTATTGCCAGACATTTTCTCTGAAATCTCTTTTGAAAAGTTTGTCTGTCTCAAGTTACCTCATGTTGGGGTATATTATGTATAAGGTATGTTAAACCTGTTTGTTATTTGTTATTCTACTACAGAATGAACTCATGAACTTAATTAAGTGTACCGGTACCACTGTCTATGTAGGCCTATTGACAGGGTAAATAAAAGGTTTTAAAAAAACCCACAAAAACCCACGTAAAAATGGACTGAGCTGGAAAAGTCAATTGATACAAATGAGTCAAATCCATGCAAACGTGAGACAGAATTCCTCAGCAATGCCTGCACTAGCGGTATGTTTCATATAAATCTTCTAATTTAAGATTATTCCGATATTGGCAGTCAAAGCACGCTGAATTACTTTATGTACCGGGGGTATCATAATTGTTATATATATATATATTTCCCCCCCTCGAAATATCCAAGGAATGAACTCTTTCCTGCTTAACAGATTGCAAGTTGGTGAGGACAGGTCATAACATTCTGAAACGCTATGCGGACTCCATGATGTCTTAGGTTATACTATTGTTCCCTTTGGATTCATCTGATTGACCCTTTCAGAAACAATGCCGTCTGATAAAAGCAGGATCCTGAATCTTTGATATTTTCTCTAACTTTCTCTCCCCCCCCCCCCCCTCACATCTGTTCCTTGTCGCAGAATCCATGTTAAATTTTCATGGATCTTGAGATCTGAATAAACAATGACGATAGGACAAGCCAAGCTATCACGTGGGGATAGCCAGGTGTGGAAATATCAACCCCTCCTGCTATGTGTTTGTGCAGCGTTTACCCTCCAGGCTCTTGTGCACGACCCTCTCAACCAACTCCAATTATTACGTTCTACTTTTTTACGAATTGCACTTTCAGAAGTGTGTTCAGCCGCACTGGACACAAGAAACTCCAGACCGGTAAAACATGGTCAGTATTACTGTTTTAATCAAAGGTTTTTGTCTTTTCTTTCTCCACAGATTTCGCCATTGGCAGTTTGATAATTGTTTCGACATCCTCTCCTCAGAGATCATTTACGAATCTAAGAAAACAAGAACTATTGATATGCAGTTTAATATGAATTCTAGGCTCAACAATAAGTTTGGCTAACTGAAATTAATAACGAACTTTAAAACCAGAAAGATAGAATGTCTTGCGTAAGAAGCTGAGTAAGAACCTTATGATGATTTGATATGATTCTACATAGAGATGTTTATCCTTCAAAAAGTAAATGTAATCTCCATAACATATAACTGTAGTAAGAATGTAAATGCTAGTTACCCTCAATCCAGATGTCAATATCCACCTACATGAATGTAAGAGTAGGCCTACATGTGTACATATGAACCAAGCTTTTATTATTAGATAGGAATATCAGGGAAGGCAAGTTCTTCATTATGTAAGAGGTATGTACTCAGATGAAGCAAGTGAGTGAAAAGAAGTCATGTCCTAACATTCTTACCAGTTTTTGTTTCGAAGTAGACGTAATAATAAGAATATTGCTTGTATACTGGAAAATGGAATTAGGTTTGTTTTCGTTGATAATTTTGTGAAATTACTTGGCAATCTTAGTCATCAATTTCCTATGTTTATTCAAGCAAACATAACGGACTGGAAACCTTTCTATGAATGTGCCTTATAAGAAATAAATCTTGTTTTTAGCTGCCAATTACAGGGTCTGGTATACAATGAAGAAAAACACAAAAGAAACCAGAACTAGAGCTCGGATATTACATCATTGCCTCAAAAGCAGGTGAATACCTATAGAGATCAAGCCGAAAGGTTTTTAAGTTATTTTATTGTTTCGATGTTTCGTTAAAAGTATCTTCAGGTTTATATATCTCCTTTGCTTAATGCCAATTCGTTTGTGCGTGTATGTAGGGATTTCTACCTTAATTCATCACATAATTTTGATCACTTTGTTGCGTTGCAAAAGCGGCTATACATTTGAACATTAAGAAATTTTGGAAAGTACATGTACTCGTAGACACGTGGGAGCCTTATGGTCCATAGCAGATGCGATTATAGGTAATACGGTGTGTCACGCTAAGTTGTGGTCATTTGATGTGCCTTGGGATATTTTACTGTTCAAAACGACTGACGTATGTGCGCCTCTATGATTAAACACCTATGTCCTTGGGTTGTAGTAACTACAGTTTCTTTAGCAAGGCTGATGTTCTCATACCTGGACTGATGTTTTCATACGAAGATGGACCAAATAAAGCTGTCTAGACCAAAAAGATCGAAGCTTAAATGAAATGAAAACGTTCAAAATGAAGTACCGGGTAACGCAATGAGGGTCGACATGGATGTCGAATATTTATTTTAAGATCATTACCTCAAAACTTTGATATTTGTTCACTGGCAGTCTGTTGGATAATTTAGGCTTGTCCATGAAAACACTTCTCTGTACACCAACCGAGTCGAGGCGAATCAAATTCATTCAACCCTTATAGACGTCCTCCCGTTGGCTAGGACTGTCTTATTTTAAGACTATAAGACATCGACCCCACGGTTGTGCCCGATTCTACCTTTTCCCAACGGATCCGTCGGGTCTGTGACAATCTGCGTCAATCGGGTCAATGTACGCACTCCACCGACCCGATTTTATTACCATTCCCTACGAGTCGGACATTACTACCATGTCGGATATGACCGACTCTTGCTGACCTACAGATTTTGATGTACGCACTTCCCGACTGTTCCCGATTCTGAGCAGACCCTTTAAATAGCTATGCTATCCATCCCCCAATCCGAATAAGGAGTGCGTAATGTCGATTTTTAGGTGAGACAGAGCCAATTATAGATCTGAAACCCGTTATTAAACTTAGCATTATTGCCTTATATACTTATCACCTGGCCCGGGCCCCAACCAGGCCCGGCCCCTGGTCCATCTCTTTGATCTCATTCGGGGCCTATTTACGAGGTGATAAAAAGAGGAGGTGTGATCAGGAATAGCGGGTATGTCGATGCCTTATAGGTATAAGGCATCAACATCAACATGTTATTCCCGACTATCACCGAACCGATGATCGGGATGAATCGGGATCCCATCGGCTGTAGTGAACGAGCTTGTAGACTATTAAAAGCTAATTCTCGTACGAGGTCTCCTTGTACCCTGTAGGCCTACTTTTGTGGGCACAAGTTATTCAACAGAGCCCTCCTTCTATCTATTCTAACTTTTTGTCCTCAGTGGCAACATAGTTGTAACCAAAGTTTGTCCACATCTTCCCCAGGCCCCGATTATCTTGTGTCTTGTTTAATAACCCTAAATTTTTGCCCCGCACTAGTCACATTCACAACGACAATTTTATTCTCATCCAAAAGTTTTGAATAATTCAAAATGTCGTGGGTTGACCCACATTATTAATATTCTCATTGGCTCCCAGGACGGCACCTGGAGCATTATAGTTGACTTTTAATTAACAGGAATAGGATTTTTATTCAATTAAACTACAGGAAATATTTTCATTGTGGACAAAATGAAAATATATAAAATGATAGTATTACAAGGGGAATATACGAAATATTTGATTAGATTCATTCATTATTATCATGAAACATCACGACATGTCACATGATTGTTATGTTTGTTTGACCACAACTTACAACCTGGATTGATGGACATCGTTGCACACTTCTGGCCTCTTCTGGCCTGTCCTTTGAACCTGTTCTTGTCTTGTGTAGATCCTGAGATGTATACTTAAGTTCTTACTGAGGTGGCTACTAAGCTATGGATATTTTTTTATTTTTTTTATTCAGTATAAAGACATACATTTCACCCAACTTGGGCGTTCTTCCATCATAGTCAACAAGACAAACAAGTAAGTATAGACAAGACATACAGGACAAAACAACACGCTGCTTGGCTTGTTTGATGCACGACACCCAAGCAACTCAGGTCAAGAAAGCATAGAATGAGGTCTATCATAATTAACAGGAGAAACAGGTAAGTATAGTCAGAACATACCAGACAAAACACAACATGAGGCTGCCAAGTACTTTTGGTGTTAGGCATTATCAGTATACAGGGTTAGGCATTCCTAGGATGAGATTTTTCAGATGCAGTTTAAAGTATGCAGGGTCTTTTGTTAGTTGGATTTCTTTAGGGATTTTGTCCCAGTATGGGATACTTAGATATAGTGGTGACTTTCGAAATTTTTCAGTCCTAGGTGCATCTACCATTAATACTAATTTTTGTTGTCTTCTAGTTATTACGTTTCGTGATTCTCTGTGTGCGGGGTCATCTGACCACCAGCGCACTGTCATAAGAAGGTGAATTAATCTTCTGTATTTTAACGGTCTCATTTTGCAATTCTGGAAAAGCTCATTTGTCGAAATTTCTCTTACATTCCGAGTACCAAGAGCTGCTCGCATACAGTGATGAGACGATACATCGAGGCGATGTATGTCTGTTTGGGCACTACTGAGATAAATATAGCCCACATAGTCATAGATTAGGAGAATACATTGCTTCATTATTGAAATTCTTATTTCCCTGGGAAGCATGTACTTCAAAAGAGACAGCTTCTTTGTCTTTAACCTGGATTCTGCTATTATCTTATTCACTTGGTTTTTGAAGGTTAATCTACTGTCTATTGTAATTCCCAGGTAGGAATACTCTATGCAGGTTGTTGTTATTTATTACGTTGGTCCTCAGCACCCTTTTGTTTAAGTTATTTCCAACCCACATTTGAACTGTCTTCTTAGTATTGATAAGTAGTCGATTTTCTTTCATCCATACTTCAACATTATTCAGATCATCTTGCATCTCAAGGATCGACTCGTCGGTGCGGCTATTTCTAGAGACTAAAACCAAGTCATCCGCATACATTAGGGCAGTGCTATTTTTTATTACCGGGAGAAGATCATTTACGAACATGATAAACAATGTGGGGCCGAGTACCAAGCCCTGTGGCACTCCGCAGTTAGTTGTGATCTTTTTTGATATGATGTTGCCCATCTTTATCGATTGTGTCCGGTTTTCCAGGTAAGTTTTTATTAGTTTGATATAACTATTACTTAGACCGAAACTTCTTAGTTTTTTGTACAGTATTTTATGGCACACACTATCGAAGGCCTTTCGTAGGTCTACGAAAGTGCATAGACTTGCCGTTCTCTTATTCATTGCATTGTTTAAGACTGTCACCAACTTGAAGATCGCTTGACATATACATATGTAGATTGTTCGAAATGTAGAACTATGGTAACAAGCCAAATCTAAAATCTGAAAATGAATAATTGGTTTCTGTTATATCTCATGATCGCTGACGTTGTTGGTTGAAAATCCTGTACTCTGTACATGAATCCTCATTGCGTCAATAAAGAAATATTTAGAACAAACAAATCATGATGCCATATAGCAGGGCAAATAGCAAAGCATAACAATAACGGCATAAACCTAAAGATTAGCAACCGTTTTTTTTTAATCGAGCCTATGACCTAGGTTTTTACTCAAGCCTATGACCATCACAGTGTAGTCGAATTAGAAAGCAAGATTGTTCATATGCATGGCATTCATACATATTTGACCAATTCTTTCCTCGCATGCGTGTGCCACAATTTAATAGGATGTTTTCAATATTGAACCAGTTGTGTAATCCAATGCAATTCGGAAGAACAGCTGGCAAGGCCTATCACATTACAAATCCCGTCTGAGAAAAAAAGATGTTCTCTGTTTTTTCTCGTATCGGCATCACAAAAATGGGCATGGACATACGAGTAGGGAGATTTAATAACTTATTTTTCATGTTGTTGGTTTCAGAGGTGGTTCCTGATTCACGTTATAATCAATTTTGACATAAACTGCATTGAATGCTCATGGAAGCATTGGATCTATTGGCTACTATTGGAATACGTGCAAGAATCGCCAAGGAAGACAGCAGAGCTCCCCGGGGCATCCTCATCTAAGTGTCTTAAATACCGAGAACATGCTTTCTCCATCAAATCCCCCAAGAGATGGGAGAATGAGGGTAGGATGAGGGAGGCATGCAGTGCTAGCTGTGATACATAATGCTGCAGTGACTTTCGAATACCACACATGGTAGAAGCATTCCTTTTTAGACGATAGCATATCTCTTTTCGAATAATTATATAGCAATTTGTATTAAATCCAGAGGGAAATCATCAAGAATAATTTCCTAACAGAATGAAGTGGTCATTGAGTATTCTACGGAAAGAAATATTCAAATATATCATGTATTGCTCCAAATTGCGTTATCCGTAGAGAAATTGGTTCTATATCGGCTACGAGATCAATTACACCGTCATTCCTAGTCTGAATCGGATAAGATCATTCTGGTCTTTTGAGCATGTAAACACCGATGGAGATTTTTAATGCACGCAGTCATGAATCCAGAAATAGCCTCACTAAATTAAAGTAGGCTTTATTTCAATTACCATTTACTAAGTGTATTTGAAATAATTATGGATAAGAAAAGTCTCAAAGACTGAATAAACTTCAATTGCATCTATTGCATTATATGTCCTAGACATTAAATGGCATATCTATAAAGTTGAGGTAAACTCTCGACATAAATCTCAAAATATTGCCGAACTTTTGGTACGCACACCGGGTGTATTCCCAAATGCAACTTTTCAATCTGAATAGATTAGGGGTCGTCCTTAAATGACGTGTTATTTTTTACCCTCGCCCCTCTCCTTTGTCATGTTTTTGTCATATCCTAACAGAATGAAGTATCATTGTTGGTCATGGAGACTGGACACCCCCTGCTGGATGACGCCATTTATGTACGGCCCTTTAAAGTGAAATATTATCCCATTAAGATAATGTTTAAGGCATTTCAGTACCTTTATTGGTATCAAAATATATCAATTTAACTGTTTTGCTTTCCAAAACTTAAGTTTATACTACCCCCTGAAACAAGTAGACAAGTAGAATATGAAATATGTTCGGAAGTGAAAATGACGCTTCAAATGATCGGTTCTCCAGTATGAAGTATTTTCACGTATCACTAGAGCAATTAACTAGAAGTTACGAATATTGTGAAGTGCCGTTTCTATCCGTACCGAAATTATTTCATCACTCAACATTCGCTTCCTTCGACCACTGCCTCTGGGCCAGTTGGCATCAGCTTCTAAAATACCAGGAGGTTTTAATCACTTTTTCCCCTTTTTCTGTTCGTCGGAGTTTTTCATCCATGAAAAAGAGTACTTATTGGCAACTGTTACGTGCTTACATGGATCGCAGCTGTGGGATACCTCCGCCTTCAGGACTATATCCTGCCTTGAATGACAGGTCTTTCTGATCTTGGGGCAAATTGTGCTCCATACATCTCTGTACGAAGAAACACCTTCAAGGTCTTTCTGCGGGGTCAGGTATATTTATGGGCTATGAGAAATGATGATAGGAATTGCTTGACCGTGCATATTGGTCTCTGATTTTCGTAAGTAGATACAGTATTTATATCATTATGTCATATGGGCGTGGCTAGTAAAATCTTCCCTTTGATCTTTTAGGTATCTGATAAGGCTTCCTAGCATTCCCTAGAAAGAACCTCAGGATGGCTCCAAAGATGATTTGATATAATGCAAGTCTTAGAGAAATGGGTATAAATATAGGTAAGAACCTTATAGACCTATTGAGGTATCCCGTAATCCAGTCTGTTTTGCAAGTTCCGGTTTTCGCTGATTACCGACGTTATATGGTGATAGACCCGTGACCCGTAACCCAGAATTAATGCAGTTTAACGGCTTTCAGAAATCCATGAATTGAAATTCTGATGCCAGAAATGGAAATTTCAGCTATTTCTACATAGAAATCCGAAATTATATTCAGTTTCTCCAGTTATAAACCAGAAAACTGTGGTTCATGTTGTTGTAGTGTGCCAAGTCTATCGGGAGCGGAACTTTGCTTTACCCGGGCGATAATCGGGAGTTTAGTAACCTCTGGAGGCTCTATTGAAAATAGCAAAACAAGTACTATAACCCATATCTTTCAGCCCTTATGCGTAGGCTAGTGTACAGCACATTTAGGCCTACTATATATTTTTTCAGAATTAGAAGGGTACACACCATATTCTGTGCAACGGTGGAATTGGATTCGATGTGCTGGTTATGTTGTGCTGTGGCTTCCCAAGATCACCTTTGTTTATTCACCAAAACGCCACCGACGCACTACGACTCGCCGACGCACAACTTAGGCCCGGCGTCCACCTACTGCTATAAAAATTGAAGACGGCGTTAAATTTAGAATCAGTATCTAGGCCTGTCTCTTATTTACGCTTCGGTCTTGGTGGGGGCGGGCCCAAAAAGAAATTTTCAACTATCTGCTGTATCAGCTGAAGAGAATACGATATAATGACTATATTTTTGATACCGTTTTATGAAATTCTATCAATCATTATACAATGATTATGCGATTGCCAGGCTGAAACTGATAAACAAATTCATATCAGCAAGATGCTGTTTATCGATATCATATGCTCGTTGCAAGAAATTATGTTTTTACGCACCAACTCTATAATGCACAGAACTGGCGGCTTGATAATCTTATGGATTAGCTTCAGCATTTGTATCATTATGAAGATTAAAAGGAATATATATATATATATATTATATATATATATATATATATATATGTACGTATTACCTTTCCTGTCTGATACCTAGCCGCTATACTTTCGCTAGGGGTATTTGTATTAAGGAAGGTTATAAATTCAGTTATCAAGTCCTACCTCACTGTTGTCTTCTCACATGCGCTATGCTGTATTTTCTGATACTTACCTCCTATAAGTAATAAGGCGAGAAGTAATAAGACTCATGAAGAATTTCCGCAATCCAGTGGCTTCAGTACACAATCTACCGCAAGGGATAATTTCTTTTCTCACCCACTCTAAGTCATGAATGGTAAGAATTTATACATCTAATAGATCGGAATATTGGCAGTCCCTCCCCCTCACCAGGAAATGCCTTCAAGATAGGGAGTTGTGTGAATGGAAAAATAACCAAGGGATTTTTCTTTGACTTGTATTAGGACTACGTGTAATAATAGTAGGTAATTATACATTTCCAACGACTACACATCACAAATACTGCCTCGTGCGTATAATAGTGCAGATAGACTATCGTTTGCATTTATAGAAATTAGACTCGTGTTACTCCTACGCACAATAAGATTAATGTCATGACACGTTAGTGGCGCCAGTATGTCTTCTTTATGCCTCCTCAAGGCATCCCTAACGGTAGGTCAGGGGGGATAGAAAGAACTATATATAACAAAGCATACCAAAGTCAAAAAGTGAAAAAGAATGATATGGTGTAAAACAAAGTTGTTCCACCCGAATTAACCTTGCTCACGGTATGTTCATCCCTAGATGTTTCAAGTGCCAAATGTAGGCATCGCCCCATGGCTGACACAGTAGACATTTACCAAAGACGGAAGTAAAGGGATAGATATGCTTCTGTCATAGAAGCTATTATTTAGGAAAAAGAGGTGATAAAAAGATATGTTCTGCTTATGAGACAACTGCCATATCCGATACGAAATTGCGTTACATATCCGCGGTATACTGACAGGAATGAAAACACTCCTATCTCCAACAGTTTATTGACCATTTTTTGGAGATGGTTTGCCAGCATTGTCGTCTCTAGCCTTACCAAGTTTATTGAGATAACCTTTTGCTTTACCAAGAATTAGCAAGACAGAGCAACATTGCAATATTTCCTTCATACAGACGTGCACCTGATATTATTTCAACAAATTTGAATATAACTTATTTGATCTATGATTCCCTTTCCAGATGGTCTCTGACTTGATGTAGTTTCATGCCAATATGACACTCTCATTGATCAGGGAAACAAAACAGGATGCAATTTAAGAAAAAGCTGAACTCCACCTCAGTTCATTCAGCTTTTCATTGTGATCAGGTCATGGATGCACTATTTTAGAAAGATATGTTATCCAATGATAATGGATTAAACAAAGAATGGTATGTACACAAATCTGTAGTTGTTCTTAAGGCCCTTGGTTTAATCACTTCAAAACTACTTGTCTTGCTGAAGGCCCTTGGCTCAGACAAAAATAAATATCATTTTCTCATAAACTACATAACATTTAACGTTAAAAAACTGCAGTTTGATACGATAGAAGCTAGAGGTGATGTTTTTTTTCACACACCAGAGTGTTTCTGCTACTGTCAACTTCTCCATCATAGGCATGGGAGACAGCATTAACGGTGCCAGACCCTCGTGGGAAAGATTACGTGTTACGCATGGATGAATCTTATACCTGAATGTCAGAACCAGCCAGAAATCCTACCCATCAAGACTAGAACCTCGTCCACTTATAATCGATGAGTAATCTCTCCTGAACAGCCACTCTGAAGGGATTTGGCTATATCCTGCATTGCAACAGGTTGACACGAAAAGGAATACAATTGTACAGCACCAAGACTTAGGCTAGGAAGAAAGCAAAACAACTTAAAAATACTTTCCAAATGAGAAACATAGTCCATGATAGTAGGTATTGTTTCTTGGTTATTTCTTGTTGTTGAACATGTTTTTCTTTTATATTTCAGAGAATTGTCCGCGGGATATAAGTTAATCTTACTGTAGATACTAGCGCATTATATTTTATCATGAGCTCTCTTTATAATCATCAATTCACTATAATCTAGAGTTTGACAGATGCTCCATCCTGATTGAAAAGTGATTATCCATCGATGACAAGGATATATAACGACCAGCGCTCCTCAGTGTTTATAAACATTTTTCACCATTTAAAGGAGTTAAATTTACACACTGCATCCATTTTATTGCTCTGTAATTCACGACGACAAAAAACGATGAAGGTTCAATCTGGAATTCACAGGGGCACCCTATATAAGCGCATATCCCTGTTCTTGTCCTTGCGATACAATTCGACCTTTTCACAAACTACAAGCCGTGCATACAGATTCTAAATGCCCCCATGGGACAACCTAGTCAACGGACCTGACAATAGGATGGCTACTTTGGTTTTGTGGGTGGAATACGGACACCAATTCATCCTCCTGGAGGGACCCCTCACGTCCCTGCTGACCCATTGCCAGGTGTCTCAGCGACACAATACATCTTATTTGTTTATTCAGCAGTATACAATCTTAAAGCGACCATTTTTATTTCCCCCCCCCTTGGAAGTGAGATATTCAGCACTGGCCCCAAGGCCATCATCGGTAGCTAGAGTGCATAGATCCCTCCCAGTTGAAGTGACAAACTATAAATAACAGTTTGTTTGAAATGGGCGTGCGGTAACCTCTATGTATTGGGTGCATTACCATCAGCATCACCTTTCCTTAACACATCGTAGTTAAAGGCAAGGCACGAAGACGTCTGAGTGCATTCTGTTGTACGGGTTGGAAAACCGCTTACAATAAAAGTATTGCAGTCAAGACAATAAAGGATTTCTTCACCAACTTTCCTTTCTTCTAAGGTTCCAGGGTTCACATCAAGAGCCGGCAAGTATTGAAACATTGGACAATTCTCGAGGAGATAAAGCCTGAGGAAAAGTATCACCTCGAAATGAACAAAAGGTTGATCCAGGGCTACTGTGCGATGACTCATTTAAAAGGGCTCGATTCACACTTATATGTAGGTCTATGGTTTATCATACATCTTTGCATATTGGAAACTACTTTGTCCTTAAATAGGAACTTATCATATATCTAGTATTCTTCCAATGTGTGACTTTTGATTTAGATTGAATTATATTTGGTTATTTTGCCGAAAGATTTCTTCTTTTTCCGCAACGTATGCTTTCTGAACCAATATTGCTAAGTGAATATTTTACGTAAGAGATATTCCTATTCTGTTTGTACCTAACATCCCTTATTTGATGTTCATCCAGTTGATAGCCTGGGGCGACCAGTAATTCACCATTCTTGAGGTGTGTCGACGGTCTCTGGCTGTTGGTATAATGATTAGTACAGCTATTTAGCATGCGTTGGTGCGTCCTGTTTTAATACCTTCCTTAAGTAAAGATTTGCTCGACGAACTACAACATCAGACGGCTTCTACCGGGGCGTCGTTTGAAAGGAGATTAGGACAGATCGCCTTCCTTGAGGCAATCCAAGGTCTAAGGTCAGAAACACCTGAAGTCAGCCATGATCAGAGGTCACTCAGATTGTCTATCGTGTTTCTCAAATTTGTTAATTTCAGGACTTATGATGAATCTATATATCTTAGATATGTCTAAAGGCGTAAAAGATATCAATTATGCATAGTTGTCTTGAAACGCAAAGGTCTTAGGAGGTCAGGACCAGTTTATTGTTAAGAAAATGCAAATACCAGCAATGTAACCCAAGCAGATTGTATAAGGGTTTTGCATAATTTGGAGGGTAGCAATAGAGCATAGCACATTTATTAAGTTCTCACCTATTCTGTTTTGTTTTCAAGACATTAAATTCTATTGCTGCATGCTCTATTTCTCGCTACATCTTAACTATGTATCCAGCTACTGTACTATGGGAGCATTGACTGAAAAACACCATTTAGAAATGCTGTTAGTGGTTTTTGAGCGTGAGCCTCACGCTCTTGTACCCTGCTTAAAGGTTGGAGTGGTTACATAGATTTTGAGCTTGCTGCAAAAACCTATCCTTTCATTATCTGCATCAGAGCTATGTGACACCAAAAAAGATGCTGAGTGCCAGTGTCTCAGGGTGTTAGAGGTATGCCCAGCTGACCATGACCAATCATTAGGGAGTTAGATACCTTATTGAACTCCTGGTGCTTGATACATTTGGATTCTAGACAGTGGGTTACAGAAAACAACCCATAGATTGAGTAAACCCAAAACTTTTTTAATACATATTCATATATATTTCCACACTCATTTATCAATGATGAACACAGATTACATCAATAAGTGTAATGCCAAGTTATATCAACAGCACAAACAAAGTAATGAGAAACGACAAGACACATCAAGAACACAAAATTGATTGACAACCTCGGTATCAAACCCATGATATTCATTTTACCTTTTTATTTTCAGGAAATTCTACAACAATCGGTGTTCATCCAACTGTCGTGGTGATCTTCGCCACTGAAGTAACATACAGGGATGACAATACAGATGCCACTGTATACATAAAACATACATTTTGTTGTTGTTGACACGTTTTATTACCCACCTGATACGGAGTCTCTATATTAAGCCTATGGAGATTACAGATCGCTACTGAGGAGAATACGGAGCTCCGTACCCTACTAGGAGGATACGGATTTTTTAGATGAAAGTAGTCCCAAACATAAATTCTTAATTACGTTGAAAAGTTTTCTAACGATCATATTTATTGCTTAAATCTAAAAATAAGTGAGTAATAAATACACAACATTACCATAATTTCGATCTGTGTGGCCGTATTCTCCTTGTAGTTGACGCTACGCAATACTCCTCGCTACCGCTCGGAGTATTACTACGCGTCAACTACGCGGAGAATACGGCCACTCAGATCAAAATCATGGTAATATTGTGTATTTATTCGGGTTAAAGATACATCATTTATCAGAGCTCGGCTGGGCCGTTCTTCCGCTCTGTCCCGCTGTATTTGCCAAAATATGTATACAAGAATCAGGCGTGTACAGTAACCATATAATAGTAACTTTAGGCTGATGATATTCAGGACTTATGATTAATCTATATTGTTTCGGATACTCTTCATTGTTGGATATTTATTATTAATCTCTGAAGTTCTTGGTTCTGCTTTACAGTTCATCATGGTCGTCAGCATTCAGGACGATGGGTAATTTTTCTTTCAACGGATTTTATCTCCTTGTGGTAAACTGGCATCTCAACTGACAACCTGTCCCGGTATTCACCCCAATATCTAGTGGGGAACCCTTTTTTTTTTTTTTTACATTTGATCTTCAAAACTGTTATTTGATTTCCTTTATACTGCCTGTTCAGATCTTCTCTTTTGAAAATATGGTTATTATCCTGAGTCCGCCATTTTATAAGGCTCACCTTGCCTTCGTATATATAGCGGTTTTATCTTGCACTTGGCCAATGGTTCATCGTTGAACATGTATATCTACTGCTTTTCTTATCTTTAATGCAATTCTTAATGTATGTTTACTAATATCTGTTTAATGTTTGTCTAACAATGCTTTCTTGTCTTTGCTCTAGTCATTAAATATTCACCTATTCGAAATCTTCGTGATATGCGGGAAAAATTGAAAGGGTTACATCTCTGGTTTCACTATATGCATGTACCATTGCAACTCACGCAATGAACTAGCTCACGAGCTACTATGAGTTATGAATAGTTGGTGATATGGCATCATCCGACAACATTATCGTTTTAAAATGGATACAAGAGAGGGAATTGTTGGATTATTCAGTGTTACAAAAGTCCCATATAACCTCACAAGACGACAATACTAACACACACAATTGTCTTCAGTCTCTTAGTGCTAGCGTCTATGGGTCAGTTTTCTGAAGTGATAAAGTTACCTTATCATTTGGTTGATATGATTGCCATCAGAATGCATTGTTCTTGGCATCATTCCAGATGAAAGTCTTCATTTAGCATGCATATCATAAACAAATATTACAACCGATGACATCTCTCTTCTTTATTAATCTATATTAGATGTATTTTCCTATCAAAATTATCTAAAATATGTTCTCACTTCCTTCAGTGATAAATCAATATGGAGGGACTGAAAGGAAGGGAGCCACGAACCATTCAGTCCCTGCTATTGTATTGTCACATATAAGAGGCTACTGGAGAGGGAGAAAAATAGGGACAGGGCGATAGAGACCGAGTTCGCAATGAGAATATGTAGTCACACAGCATTCTCTCTATATGTATGTAGTCTGGGGGGAGTCATTAATATGGGAGTACTATTTAGCCTTCTTCTTGTCATCTGCACGGTGAATTACGAGACGACAGCTGTATACATACATTGGCCGCCACATAGTGAGGTCGTCATTCAGAGATGTGACTTGCATGACGACGGCGCAAGGTGCACACTGAGGGACAGGGAATACAGATAGGTGACGGAAGGGGCGGGGTAGTTGGGGGATGGGTGGACGGTATAGCGTGCCGTCCACGAGGTGGGCTCACAGCCAGGTGTACGTCGCCATGGAGCAGTAACAGCTCCATGGCTTGAGGCGGTTTTAACTGCACCACCACACCGTCTGTTTCAGTGTACTCTCACCATTGTGTCCCTGGTCCCCCACGGCCTTTTTTTGTGGTCAGTCCGTGTTTACTATACGTCCATGACGGGCCATTATCTAGCTAGTAATGGGAATCGTGCTGTATTTCGAATTGAAAATAGAAGAAAACATGGAATAATAATGGACATGTGGATGGTTACACTCTTTCCGTCCCCCTTTTGGAAGATTGAGCTCATAGCGTGAAGACTCACTTCTCGTTTTTCTGTGAGGCACGGTAAACCGGCCACTCATTCGCATGTAGACTCTTCTGTGTTCCGCGTCTTCTTCGCCAAGAGGGAATCCTGTCTACACGGACTTTGGATTACTGCAACAAAATACCAGCCACTGTCTGCAGGGAGAAAAAAACGCAACGACTGCCTTCAACCGGTGTAAGGGCTTAAAGAAGGTGTCCAACAGGTGCGACCACTCCCACGTGGCAACGACGCAGTCGTCCCTTTGATTCGCAGCCTTCGCTAATTCAGGTAAGTCCTTCTTTGATAAAATGAAGAGACCCCCTGCCGAAGAAAGTTCTCAGTTCTCATTTGGGAAAGTGCATTTGATTCCGGTAGATGTGAATTGTAATTCGACAACGCTGTCGCCTTCCGCATCGCATTACGGACTCCCTTGACCTGGGAGGAGGAGATTGGATGAACTGAGGGATGGGGCGGATTCCTTGGCGGAACAAACGTAGTGTGAATAGTTGCGTATTTTTTTCTTCAAATCAACACATCTTGCAGTGTGACTCAGAGGAGACTTTGGGCTTTTAAAGTTGTATTTTGACAATGCTATCCTATTTAAGTTTCAGCATGTCAAAGATTGAAGGGTCCTTCAACCTCAGATGCCGATATTAAAACAGGCGTGTTCATTTGGCGTTATTTATGATAGATCAAACGGATTTAATACCGTGAGCGCACACTTAAGGAATCCTTGGAAAGTATCTATTTCTTTATACGGCACGTTTTATACGTGAATAAAACACGCATAACATGTAGGTAAAAATAATTGAAGACGTACCAATTTGACTAACTCTTTTACAAAGAACGAAATATGACAAATTTACGCCCTGAACAGATAAGAGATTTTTAAAGGATCACCCTTGTAGCCATCTATTAAGGTAAATGACGACTGACGACCATAGATCGTCAGATTACGCAATATGTCACCACCTGCCGATTATGCTAGTTTAAACTAGACGATTCTGGCCGGCGATTCTGGCATTTTGCACCTCATGAAGACTTTCAGCTAGAAATCGTCTAGTGTAAACGCCAAGCGCGTGGCGACCGTAGATCGTCTAATTATATAAAGTGGGATTCACACGATGGGATTCATGTACCTCACAGGGTGTTTTTTTTAGACAAATCCTGCTTAGATTCTGTACTCGAACACAGTTTTTCGTCTAAATTATAGGGATTTATTTCCCTGAGACATGTCTTCCTCCCTGCAATGGTTAAAGACATTTCCCCCTAAAAAGGAACAAAATCGCATGAGGTTTTGAGCCCTGAGAGGTACATGAATCCTATCGTGTGAATCCCACTTTACATTACACAATTCGACACCACATCAAGACTATTGGACACACTCTGATGCTCGCGACTATTTCAAGCAGGTTTGAATTACTCGTCTTCACTGTCGGCGATTCTATGAAAACTCGTAGTCGTCAGTATAAACACTCGGGTATATTCTGAGGTTGACAACTTTTGCGGTGGACATTGCCACCGCCTGACGACTATTGGCTGACGATCTACAGCTGCAACATATTTAGTCGTCTTGTGTAAACTCTGGGTGGGGCCGACAACTATCTCAAAGCCGCTTGAATAAATCGAGACACCAAAGCTAAATCTTAACACCATTGCCTTTGAGCAACTATATATGCCTTTAGATATCGAATAAACGGGACTCATTTCGACCATTTTAAATCGTCCAGTGTAACTCTTGAAGCATTTCCTGGGTCGGCGATTCTTGGTGATGAATCTTTTCCTGCGGGGCACCACCTGACGACTATTTTCTAGAAGATCTACAGTCGTCACGTTTTCAGTCGTCTAGATTACATGCAGGGTAGTCGCACAAGCCATGCGAACTCTTGAGGACAGCTTACACTGCATTAGTCACGATGCAAAACGCAAGTGAACAATACAGTCTGTTACACTTTTTGCCAGGTGAATTGCATCAAAACCCATGTGTTTGATGAAGTAAATTATAATTAAAGCAATGGACACTGTAATATTTTTTATATTCATATCTTCACATATCATTTTTGCTGTCTTCTGAGTAGTAAAAAGATAGTTTGCTGCACTGGTCTGTTCTTTCTAATATACTCTTGAAAGATAGGGAATATGTATCATTGTTGACAAAACAGGTGTTTATAAAGAGGTATAATTGAATAGATTAATACACATCTTACGTCTCAGATAGGATTGATTGAGGGTTTGAGGGATATTACGCCATGACATTCCCGGACACTTTACGAGCTAAAGGACATTTGGCAGTCGATCTTCCCTCGCTAATACATTAACACCGCAGTCTATCCAAGATATCCTGACGGGAGTCGATGGCACTATATAAGCCATTTCCCACTGGGCGACGAAAACAACACCGATTAATTGAGTTCTCGTAAAAGTGGATTGGTGGTGGCTAATGATTGCACGTTGTTATCTAAAATTCGGTGAGGGCACTGTGTATGTTTGTGTATGCCGTATTTGAAAATCCATACCGACAAAAATGTCCTCAAAACAGTCGGTGGTGGCCTCATTGCATAATCTATGCACAATTAGTTGGTGAACACTTGTCAGCATGCCTGTTTCTACTCACCGATCGGACATCGGTGGTTCCCGACTGCAGATCGGTGGCGAATAGTCGGTCAATGGAAAAGGGGTTTAAGGTCACCAGTCCTAGGTGAAGTACCGCTGACGCTTTAGCAATAACTCGTTAATGATGTAACAGGTTTATCTGAAAAGGCGATGATTCCTCAAAAAGTCCCTGTCTTGAGAAAACTTTATAAGTTTTTCTCTCATTAAACGGCACATATGTATACATAAGATAAAAATAGAACAAATCCGTATCAAAAGTAAAAGGGTGTTCATGCAGGAGGTCAATGTTCCTTGTTCGACAGATTTTGTTTACCGGGTTTGTAATATATATATTATCTATCTATCTATCTATCTATATATTTACAATATAAGTGATATACTCAACGCATGTCACTCGTTAATTCTGCTATAGAGTCTATGCAATTCTAAAACGACATTTCACTCAATACAGCTCCTGGAACAATACCCTCCAGCCTGACGTTTACTGGAGGAGTAATCAGAACTCTTGCCGAATTATTAACAATTGTTGCATTAGCAAGTGTCATGTATTGTACTTTTTATAACACAGAGAAAGTTTGCACCAGTTGAATGTAATAAATCAAATATAGAAGCATTCATTTTCAAATCACTTTGAAAGACTACATATCTCATATTATGACAGAAGCCTGAAGTTAAAACGGGTCCAAGTATGGGCATCCCCGTGTATCTTGATATCGGGGTTTCCTTGACGACAGATCAGCTTTGTCAATGATTTAGGGAGCGTTCTGAGGAGCATGACCATTTACGGTCAGATCAGAATGCTCACCAGATAATTTGATCTCGACTATTAAATCAAGAATTAAAGAAAAGGCGGATTTCCGCAGCGCCATAATGTATAGTTTTTCCATGGTACATTTCTGCAAGTAGACATAGAATCAGCTATTACAAGGTAAATGGTAAGTTATATTGGAAGGTTTACGCTTGTTGCGAAGAATGTTGGGACATTCAGTTTGTGTTTGCCTCAGGTGAAGTGGGAACAACGACGGACCATACCAGGGTGCCACTTGGTTCAAGTACATGTCATCATGCGATGACCGGGGGGGGGGGGGGGGGGGGGGGGGCGCGGTCCTAAATCATTTGTTTCTCTGGCTTACCTGCATAGCATTTTGATTTAGGAGTACTCACGGTGCGACTTCCTGAATGCCACCTCGTTAATGTTATGTCACAAGGAAATGATTTCTTTAGGAATTATGCCATAGGGCATAGTGTGGTACACAAAACCATTACTTTTCGATGTTAAGAAGGTGAACTTGCTACCCGAGGACCTCCATGACTTTGACATTACCGTATGATTCACTAGGGGTCAGAGGTCATGCATTGTCACGTGTTTTAGTATATTGTATCTAAGTTATCTAACTTTTAAATTGCTTGTGATACAAACAATAGAAATTCAGTGCAATAGATATATTTTGGGCAAGAGCTATTTTTTCTCAAAGGCTTACACAATTCCCACAACCAAATTAAAGGATACTTTGAGCATGTCAAAACGTCTGTCATTGGAATTTACTCGGGATGCCAGAGGGTTATATTTAATTAATTCTAAATCTTGAATTCGAGTAGGAAAACATTGTAAATAAAAGCTGAGTGTTTGATGACGGTCGTCTAGCTTTGAGCGCACGCGGGCAGTTCTAAGCAAGCATATTCAAATTGAAAAATGTAAAAGCAAACTATCTAAAATCACAAGGGACTGGTTAGTCTACTCAAATGACACAACGAATGGCTTTGCTTTCTTCTTTCCCAAATCTACTCAGAACTTTGAGGTTTTACGCGTTTAAGGCAGTGGTTCGAATATCACCATGAAGATTGGCGTTTTCCCATTTATTCGTGACTAATGCATACTTCTGAACCTACGAGGTATTTAAATTCACATAATCATGACATACCGATATACCTAATCAGCACAATGACGTAAATAGCCAGATGTTACACGCGACTCGAGTAATGCTTATATAAGGGGATAGACAATGCAAACAATCAATGAATCATTCCTACCTACCAGACACACATATCTAAAAGAAATTCATTTTGACAAAACAAACATAAACGGCATATCCCGTGTGAACCTGCCACTCTCTGTTTCATACTCTGGACCCAGGGGGCACCGGTTTGGCAGAGTCGTGCTAGGTGACCTACACTGGAGAGTATAAAAGCCGTGGCTCCCTGCCAGCTCAGTTCTGTTCACTTGTTTGACAGTATCTCAGGGCTACACCCAAAGACTCCTTCATACACCTATTTATGGCCAACTTCCCCGAAGGGGCTGTGGGCCTTAAATGGCATTGCGCGAGCTGCACTTAATGTGTGCAGCCTTTCTAAGGCAAGGTTGCAGATTGAAATGATTTCTTCACTTGTTATCTCACACTGCTCACGTTTGGTGAAGATACTAGGTCATGTGACCCTATTGAAGTACAGGCACAATATACAGCACGATGAAACACGAATCGGCGAATATCAAAATGGTTTACTAGTTCATTTCAGGGAAATGGTAACTTTTTAAAGGAATCTGGAATGACACTTTTATAGCCAAGAACTAGATCATGTCAAAATAGGTGTGCTGAAATTGCGTTCAGTCACGACTTCTATTCAACCACGAAAGAAAGTATAGAAATTCTTTTTTTCTGACAGGGGCGATAAGGATTTTGTGGAAGTCAACTATGTACCTATTTTGGAAATCCCGTATATTCACATAAAATCTCTAACAACTGATGTGAATAAAGGATTATATAGAACCGTGCTAAAAGAATTAAAGAAAGGGTCACATGAGCTCACATCAGGAAAGGTATCCGTTGCTGCTACGGAAATGTGCTTATGAACAGCATTTATAGATGTATCATAATTCATAAACATATAAACGAATATCTAACTGTAAGTAGACGTACGATATTTCCAGTTTTTAACCCAGAACTTTATTGTCGCATCTTGAAGATATTTACAATGCAGCAGTATGAAGAACGGGAGCTTTGGTGGAGGCTTGTTGTTTTAGTAAAGGCCTACATCCACCAAAGTTGATAAATCCGTCCGTCAAAAAAAGTCGACTAAAGTTGACGGATTTCAGTATCCGTCAGCAGTGGAAGAGTAATTCTCCGTCGACGTTTCACTATTCCGTCGGGTAAACTTGTACGGATCCTTCATTCTCTCTTCCACCTAGCCAAAAAGTCTGCAATCCGTCAGCCTTTGTATATAATTAGCTGTACGGATTTTGGTGGAAGTCATTTTTTCCGTTCACCGTCCCTGTTTAGTCTGTGAAATACCAACGGAATACCCACAAATTTTAAATTCCAACGGACGGATCCAATATCAAACCATGTTTGATATTTTTCCCCGTCAATGGATACCTACTCCGTCCGTCCAAAAATGCTATCTGCCCTCCCTGCCTGGGGGTCGTTGCATAAACAGGCCCGGTTTGGTCACGGGCCCGGTTTGATCCCGGGCTCGGTTTGGCCCGGGCCCGGCCGCACCGGCGCCCGGTTTGATCCCGGGCTGGTTTTGGCATTGGCCCGGTTTGATCCCGGCCCGGTTTGATCCCGGCCCGGTTTGATCCCGGCCCGGTTTGATCCCGGTTTGATCCCGGGTGCGGCCGGACCGGTTTGATCCCGGGCCCGGCTTGGTCACGGGCCCATTTTGGTCACGGGCCCGTTTTGGTCACGGGCACGGTTTGGTCACGGGCCCGGTTTGGTAACGGGCCCGGTTTGGTAACGGGCCCGGTTTGATCCCGCACCCGGGCCCGGTTTGATCCCGCACCCGGGCCCGGTTTGATCCCGGCCCATTTTGATCCCGGGCCCGGTTTGATCCCGGCCCGGTTTGATCCCGGCCCGGTTTGATCCCGGCCCGGTTTGATCCCGGGTTTGATCCCGGGCCGGGTTTGGTCCCGGGCCGGGTTTGGTCCCGGGCCGGGTTTGGTCCCGGGCCGGGTTTGGTCCCGGGCCGGGTTTGGTCCCGGGCCGGGTTTGGTCCCGGGCCGGGTTTGGTCCCGGGCCGGGTTTGGTCCCGGGCCGGGTTTGGTCCCGGGCCGGGTTTGGTCCCGGGCCGGGTTTGGTCCCGGGCCGGGTTTGGGCCCGGGCCCGGTTTGGTCCCGGGCCCGGCTTGGTCACGGGCCCGGCTTGGTCACGGGCCCGGCTTTTTAAATTCCAACGGACGGATCCAATATCAAACCATGTTTGATATTTTTCCCCGTCAATGGATACCTACTCCGTCCGTCCAAAAATGCTATCTGCCCTCCCTGCCTGGGGGTCGTTGCATAAACAGGCCCGGTTTGGTCACGGGCCCGGTTTGATCCCGGGCTCGGTTTGGCCCGGGCCCGGCCGCACCGGCGCCCGGTTTGATCCCGGGCTGGTTTTGGCATTGGCCCGGTTTGATCCCGGCCCGGTTTGATCCCGGCCCGGTTTGATCCCGGCCCGGTTTGATCCCGGTTTGATCCCGGGTGCGGCCGGACCGGTTTGATCCCGGGCCCGGCTTGGTCACGGGCCCATTTTGGTCACGGGCCCGTTTTGGTCACGGGCACGGTTTGGTCACGGGCCCGGTTTGGTAACGGGCCCGGTTTGGTAACGGGCCCGGTTTGATCCCGCACCCGGGCCCGGTTTGATCCCGCACCCGGGCCCGGTTTGATCCCGGCCCATTTTGATCCCGGGCCCGGTTTGATCCCGGCCCGGTTTGATCCCGGCCCGGTTTGATCCCGGCCCGGTTTGATCCCGGGTTTGATCCCGGGCCGGGTTTGGTCCCGGGCCGGGTTTGGTCCCGGGCCGGGTTTGGTCCCGGGCCGGGTTTGGTCCCGGGCCGGGTTTGGTCCCGGGCCGGGTTTGGTCCCGGGCCGGGTTTGGTCCCGGGCCGGGTTTGGTCCCGGGCCGGGTTTGGTCCCGGGCCGGGTTTGGTCCCGGGCCGGGTTTGGTCCCGGGCCGGGTTTGGGCCCGGGCCCGGTTTGGTCCCGGGCCCGGCTTGGTCACGGGCCCGGCTTGGTCACGGGCCCGGCTTGGTCACGGGCCCGGCTTGGTCACGGGCCCATTTTGGTCACGGGCCCGTTTTGGTCACGGGCACGGTTTGGTCACGGGCCCGGTTTGGTAACGGGCCCGGTTTGATCCCGCACCCGGGCCCGGTTTGATCCCGCACCCGGGCCCGGTTTGATCCCGCACCCGGGCCCGGTTTGATCCCGGCCCATTTTGATCCCGGGCCCGGTTTGATCCCGGCCCGGTTTGATCCCGGCCCGGTTTGATCCCGGCCCGGTTTGATCCCGGGTTTGGTCCCGGGCCGGGTTTGGTCCCGGGCCGGGTTTGGTCCCGGGCCGGGTTTGGTCCCGGGCCGGGTTTGATCCAGGGCACCCGGGCCCGGTTTGATCCCGCACCCGGGCCCGGTTTGATCCCGGCCCAGTTTGATCCCGGGCCCGGTTTGATCCCGGCCCGGTTTGATCCCGGCCCGGTTTGATCCCGGCCCGGTTTGATCCCGGGTGCTGCCGGACCGGTTTGATCCCGGTCCGGTTTGATCCCGGTCCGGTTTGATCCCGGTCCGGTTTGGTCCCGGGCCGGGTTTGGTCCCGGGCCGGGTTTGGTCCCGGGCCGGGTTTGGTCCCGGGCCGGGTTTGGTCCCGGGCCCGGTTTGATCCCGGCCCGGTTTGATCCCGGCCCGGTTTGATCCCGGCCCGGTTTGATCCCGGCCCGGTTTGATCCCGGGTGCGGCCGGACCGGTTTGATCCAGGTCCGGTTTGATCCCGGCCCGGTTTGATCCCGGCCCGGTTTGATCCCGGCCCGGTTTGATCCCGGGCCGGGTTTGGTCCCGGGCCGGGTTTGGTCCCGGGCCCGGTTTGATCCCGGGCCCGGTTTGATCCCGGCCCGGCCGCACCCGGCCCGGCCGCACCCGGCCGGCTGCGGTTGGTTGATTGCAGGGTGGTCAGGTGGGTAGGTCAGCGGATGGGTCAGTTAACGGGTCGGTTAACGGGTCGATCCCCGGGCCCGGTTGGATCCCCGGGCCCGGTTGGATCCCCGGGCCCGGTTGGATCCCCGGGCCCGGTTGGATCCCCGGGCCCGGTTCGATCACCGTGCCCGGGTTCGATCCCTTCCAAGAGGCAGACAGGAAGACATGGAGTCAGGCATGGAGGCAGGCAGGCAGGCCGGCAGGCAGGCAGACAGGGCGGCAGGGAGGCAGTCAGGCAGGCATGCAGGCATGCAGGCAGGCAGGCAGGCAGGGTGGCAGTCAGGTAGGCATGCAGGCAGGCAGGGAGGCAGGTAGGCATGCATGCAGGCAGGCAGGCAGGGTGGCAGTCAGGTAGGCATGCAGGCAGGCAGGCAGGCAGGGTGGCAGTCAGGTAGGCATGCTGGCAGGCAGGGAGGCAGGTAGGCATGCATGCAGGCAGGCAGGCAGGCAGGCAGGCAGGCAGGGTGGCAGTCAGGTAGGCATGCAGGCAGGCAGGCAGGCAGGCAGGTTGGCAGTCAGTTAGGTATGAAGGCAGGCAGGGAGGCATGCAGGAAGGCAGGCAGGCAGGCAGCCCGGCAGGCAGGCAGGCAGGGTGGCAGGGTGGCAGTAAGGTAGGCATGCAGGCAGGCAGGCAGGGTGGCAGTCAGGTAGGCATGCAGGCAGGCAGGGAGGCAGGTAGGCAAGCAGGCAGGCAGGCAGGTAGGGTGGCAGTCAGGTAGGCATGCAGGCAGGCAGGCAGGCAGGCAGGGTGGCAGTCAGGTAGGCATGCAGGCAGGCAGGCAGGGTGGCAGTCAGGTAGGCATGCAGGCAGGCAGGCAGGGTGGCAGTCAGGTAGGCATGCAGGCAGGCAGGCAGGCAGGCAGGCAGGGTGGCAGTCAGGTAGGCATGCAGGGATGCAGGGAGGCAGGGTGGCAGTCAGGTAGGCATGCAGGCAGGCAGGCAGGCAGGGTGGCAGTCAGGTAGGCATGCAGGGAGGCAGGCAGGCAGGGTGGCAGTCAGGTAGGCATGCAGGCATGCAGGCAGGCAGGCAGGGTGGCAGTCAGGTAGGCATGCAGGCAGGCAGGCAGGCAGGGTGGCAGTCAGGTAGGCATGCAGGCAGGCAGGCAGGCAGGCAGGGTGGCAGTCAGGTAGGCATGCAGGCAGGCAGGCAGGCAGGCAGGGTGGCAGTCAGGTAGGCATGCAGGCATGCAGGCAGGCAGGCAGGCAGGCACGCTGCCTCCTTCCCTCTAAGAGGCAGAAAGAGAGACATGGAGTCAGCTCTCCCTGCCTAGGGGGCGTTGCTCAAACCGGGCCGGGTGCGGCTGGGCCGGGGCTCAAACCGGGCAAGGCCGGGCCGGGCCGGGGCTCAAACCTGGCCTGGCCGGGTGCGGCCGGGCCTGGGGTCAAATAGGGTTGGGATCAAACCGGGCCGGGTCCGGTGTGGCCGGGCCGGCGCTCAAACCGGGCCGGGCCGGGTGCGGCTGGGCTGGGCCGGGGCTCAAACCGGGCCGGGCCGGGCCGGGGGTCAAACCGGGCCGGGCATCAAACCGGGCCAGGCGTCAAACCGGGCCGGGCCGGGTGCGGCCGGGCCGGGTGCGGCCGGGCCGGGTGATCAAAACCGGGGATCAAACCAGGGATCAAACCGCTCAAACCGGGCCGGGCCGGGTGCGACTGGGCCGGGGCTTAAACCGGGCCGGGCCGGGTGCGGCCGGGCCGGGCCAGCGCTCAAACCGGGCCGGACCGGGCCCGGGATCAAACCGGGCCCGGGATCAAACCGGGCCCGGGATCAAACCGGGCCCGGGATCAAACCGGGCCCGGGATCAAACCGGGCCCGGGATCAAACCGGGCCCGGGATCAAACCGGGCCCGGGATTAAACCGGGCCGTGTCGGGTGCGGCCGGGCCGGGCCGTGTCGGGTGCGGCCGGGCCGGGTCGGGTGCGGCCGGGCCGGGTCGGGTGCGGCCGGGTCGGGCCGAGATCGAAGCGGGCCGAGATCGAAGCGGGCCTGGGGTCGAACCGGGCCTGGGATCGGACCGGGCCCGGGATCAAACTGGGACCGGGTTGATCCCGGGATCAAACCGGGCCCGGGATCAAACGGGATCAGTCAATCAGTCGATCGATTGGTCATTGGGAAGGTTGATGGGTCAATCTATCAGTGGGTCAATTGGTGGGTGGGTCAATCAGTCAGTGGGTCGATCGGTCAGTGGGTCAATCGGTCATTGGGAAGGTTGGTCAGTCGCTCAGTGGATAGGTCAGTGGGTTGATTGGTCAGTGGGTCGATCGGTTGATGGGTTAGTCAGTCAGTGGGTGAATCAAGCAGTGGGTTAATTGGTCAGTGGGATGATCGGTCGCTTGGTCAATCAGTCAATGAGTCGAATGATCATTTGGTGGGTCAGTCGGTGGGTAAATCAATCTATGGGACGATCTGTCGTTGGGATGATTTGTTGGTGGCACAATCAGTCAGTTGGTCGAACAGTCAGTCAGTCCATCCATTAGTTATTGGTTGGGTCAGTGGATCGATCAGTCGATTGGTTGGTGGGTCATTGTGTTGGTGGGTTGATTTGTGGGTAGGCCAATTGGTCTGTGGGTCAATAGGTCAGTGGGTACAATCAGTCGGTGGGACAATCGGTCGGTTGGTCAATCTGTCAATAAGTCGATAAATGGGTTGGTTGGTTGGTCGATGGGTCGAATGGTCAGTGGGTCGATCGGTTGATTGGTTGGTGGGTTGATCTGTCGGTGGGTCAATCAGTTGGTGGGTCAATCAGTCGGTGGGACAATCAGTCTATGGGAAGATCAGTCAAATAGTCGATCGATTGGTCATTGGGAAGGTCGGTGGGTCAATCTGTCAATGGGTCGATTGGTGGGTTGGTCAATCAGTCAGTGGGTTGATCGGTATGTGGGTCGATCTGTCATTGGGAAGGTTGGTCAGTAGATGAGTTGATCAGTCAGTGGGTCTATGAGTCGGTGGGTCAATCGGTTGGTGGGTAAATCAGTCAGTGGGTCAATCGATCGGTGGGTCAATTGGTCAGTGGGACAATCTGTCGGTTGGTTAATCAGTCAATGAGTCGATTGATTATTTGGTGGGTCAGTCGGTGGGTCAATCAGTCAATGGGATGATCGGTCAATAGGACGATCTGTCGGTGGGACGATCTGTCTGTGGGACGATCTGTCTGTGGGACGATCTGTCGGTGGGACGATCTGTCGGTGGGACGATCTGTCGGTGGGACGATCTGTCGGTGGGACGATCTGTCGGTGGGACGATCTGTCGGTGGGACGATCTGTCGGTGGGACGATCTGTCGGTGGGACGATCTGTCGATGGGACGATCGGTCAGTGGGACGATCGGTCAGTGGGGCGATTGGTTGGTGGCACAATCAGTCAGTTGGTCGATCCATCATTTATTGGTTGGGTCAGTGGGTTGATTAGTTGGTAGCAGGGTCAATCTGTAGGTGGGTCGATTAGTGGGTAGGCCGAGCGGTCGGTTGGTCAATAGGTCAGTGGGTCAATCAATAGGTGGTACAATCAGTCGGTAGGATGATCGGTAGGTTGGTCAATCGGTCAAAGCGTCAATGGTGGGTTGGTAAGTTGGTGGTTCGGTAGGTAAGTGGGTCGGTTTGTTGGTTGGTTGGTTTGAGGATGTGTGGGTGGATAGGTCGGGGGATGGGTCGGTGGGTGGGTCGGTAGGTCGGTGGATCGGATGTTTGGTGGCAGGGAGGCAGGGAGGCAGGAAGGGAGGGGGGAGGCAGGGAGGCAGGCAGACGGGCAGGGAGGCAGGGAGGGAGGCAGGCAGGCAGGGGGACAGGGGGGAAGGAGGCAGGCAGGTAGGCAGGGAGGTGGGCAGGCAGGCAGGTAGGCAGGTAGGCAGGCAGGGAGACAGGGGTTCCTTTCCGCCTAAAATCCGTCACTGACGACGGACGGGCTTCAATAATTTGACGGACGGATGGTTGGTGGAAGCTGGTTTAGCCGTCCGTAGGGTAACCGTCGACAAACATTCAGCCAATCCGTCGAATTTTGCGACGGACGGATTGATAATAGGCCGGACGGATTCATAACCAACTTTGGTGGATGTGGGGCTTAAGATAACGAAAGCTACCATAGCGTGATCTGTCGTATATTATCATTTGTCAGCATAATTATTGCTATTACTACCCTGGTCATTTGACAGGGTGTATTTCTTAAATTTTCTTTTGAGCATTAGTTTTGGAATTACATTTTGCAGAGATTCAGGTAAGTGGTTCCAAAGCATGGCACCGATATATATAGAGGACCTCTCATACAATTGAGCTTTGCGCTACCATTTTCCATGGCTAGATCTTTGGAAAGAGGGAAGTGAGAAACACCCTTAAGGGCCGGTTTCTCAACAGGTTGCATGTCAAGACAGCCCTGCATATGCGTCAGCGCCAGTTTACGGCAACCAAGCATAAAGCCCGTAAGCCACACTGAAGGGTGCGCCACTGTACATCGGCCAGTGGTGGCGCTGCATGTCCTCCGGGAGTCTGAGCCACCTGGCGTCAACGGCGACCCCTTGTGGCCATTCTGGCAACAGAACGACATTCCTTGGCCACGAAGTTAGCGGTTTTACATGTTTAGGGGAGCGACAATGGCTGAGCATCCGCCGGTGAGCAGTAAGAACAATACAGCTGCTTATTACGTCGGTTATACTGTGTGCTGCCCGACGTGTAAAAAGTGTACTCATGATATAACTATTACGGAGTTCGGATTCGTTCGTCACCTGATACTACGAGCTCGTACAAATGCCCACTGTCACAAAAAGACGACGATACAATCGCGTGTTAAAGGAGATTCAAACATAAAAATACTACTGGACAAAACCCAGGAATAAGATTGTAGTGGTAGAAAAAGGCGTTTGGTCTTGGCGCCGTTTAGTTTTACAAAACAACTCACTTTAGGGAAACAAAATTCGCTGGTGTATGGTTTCAGAATGAGCACTATGATAATTTTAGACCATTACACTTAAATGCATGTTGAGAAACTTTTGATAGATGACTCAATCGCTCAGTTTTTATAGATCCAAGGAGTGGCAGCAGAAAAGAATGAAGAAGTTTTTCTTCTAAAAAGTTTGGGAAAGGGCATTAGACCCGGAAGACAAGAATATTGCCAAACGACTCATACGTTGGTGAATTCATCTAGCCAACAAAATTCAATCTTTTCCGATTTTACATTT
This sequence comes from Alentia gelatinosa, assembly GCA_950022655.1. NCBI lineage: Eukaryota > Metazoa > Annelida > Polychaeta > Phyllodocida > Polynoidae > Alentia > Alentia gelatinosa. The sequence goes on from OX465586.1 coordinate 45,473,214, forward strand.
ATCTAAATTTTGATTGTGCGACTGCTCAAATTTCAAGATTGACAGTGAGAAGCTTGGTGCCAGCATTGATGATAGAGCACCATAAGGCCCGGCGTCCACCTAATACGATATGGCTCCAATATGGTCTACGATGCACCTCCCGATACAAAATCAAAATCGTGTCGGAAGGTCACCTAATATCGGGGCAGTTGACCATGTTTCTGCGATTAGACACCGATAAAAAACCAATGCAATGCGTGGTGGATTGGCATGTCCAGATATATGTCTACGATTTTGCACCTTCCCGATATGTCATCGATATTTGCTTTTTGTATCGGTGCCATATCGGGAGGTCTAAATTTCTATTGTAGTAGGTAGACGCCAGGCCCAATACGAATCGCAGAGATACATAGATCCGTAAGTTCGAATCTTGGTTGTTCCACTGGGTCACATTATTTCCCTTTTGGCTCATATAATAGATTCAATCGTGGCATGATAAAGCGCTAACAGTTGCTCTGGGTTAACCCTCACTCTCCTCAAACCATGGCGATCATCTTGGCCCCTATAACGGGTGGTGACGACACCGCAGGGGGTGGCACCTCTTCACATGGAGTACCCGTGTCGGGAATAGATCGACGTCAACTCTCATCTACCCAGCACTCACATGCCTTGCTCCCGCCAGACGGGGCGGCGGTGTAGAACTATAGCGCGGGTGGGCAGGGCACTGTGTATGTCGACAGGCATAGTGATTGTCTCTGAGTGACCAGCAACATGATCAGACTTTCCGTGTCTGAGACGGCGCGGGGTGTCACCCCCTGCCTTCCCGTGCACGTCACACGACCCGTCGACACGAATGTCCGGCTGGCCAGCACCGGAGGGCTGCCAGCGGCCGCCGGGATAAATAACCAGACGGACGTCGGCAATGACGCATTGTCTCGCTGCTTTCTGACTGCGCTTTGACACCTGGGCCGGTGGCGGGGCAGGAAACGTGGAGAGGGCGGGGCAGGGGCAGTGAGCGGCCCCGCGAGCTACTGTAAGGGCTGATACACGGAAAGGGCGGGAAAGGTTAATACTTTGTCTCCAGAGGCCTATGTCGGCCAACTGTGGTTATAGTGTTGTTGGGGGGACAGGGTAACGACGACACATTGGTAGGAGGTAGGCCCACACGTATAGCGACTCAATAGGTCCTTGTCCAGTGCACCACCCTGTCCGACTCTTGCCCTCAGAGAACAGGATATTTTGCTATAGAGCTTTGGTAAAGTTGGATTTCGTGGATTTAAAATTGTATTGAATGCTAGTATCATAAGACGGCGAGATCAAACTTAAATGGGATGAGAATGAGAAACGGTGGAATCTGTATGACCTCGAATCCACAACTCCAGTATCTGAGAGCAAGGTGCTATTGCCCGAGTCAGCCTGTCCAAAATACCGTCGTGAGTTTCCATTTACCGTCACCAAGTCCCAACGGCTGTGGTTAAAATTATGTACCCAAATTCAACCATAATGCCTATATTCAACTTTCAATCTAATCAAAAGTATCATTTGAGATAGCTGCAGTGATGTCTTATATTTTGCTGCACTTATTGTGGCGCTGCCTTCAGGGAAAGGTATGGCGTGTGAAAACAAGTGAAAAAAAATCCTGACGAATAAGGGGTGGGGGTTATAGCTGGGAAATCAAAAGTCTGTATATTAAACTCGGGAAAAAGGAGAATACTTAAACCATGATTTGGCAGGGATTGAACATTAAGTAGAATGCAGATCACCCAGTATTTAATTCCCATTGACAGAGGATCTCTCAATCTGCTCATAATTAAAATGAACTTTCCAGGAGATTAAGGGGCAGAGACAGGACGAAAGTTTGGAAGAAAAGTAGAACGAAGGAGATATCAGAAAGTTAGTGATGAAAAATCGATTGTATATCTATATTGATATTAGGATGGGGCAGGTGAAATAATAAGAGATGAATGGATATAATGAGATTCGATTGTGCATCCAGACATTCAACTATGTCTGAGTTTTACTGGCTCTGCCCAGCAGGTGGTGCCTCTCACTAACGACCTACCGCATCGTCGTGCCATTACACGGCTCAGACATCGACCTCTAACCAACCGTCTGACCCCTGGCCCTCGTCCCAACCAGTCCCCGGGGTTGGAGGCCAGTGGTCATTAAACTGCCTAATTACTCCATCATTTACCATTACCATGGAAAATCCCGAGCACCGGAGGCAATCTGGTACCAATCTGGGAATCTTTCCGTCGGAATAGCTCCGTCTGTCATCACTGAAGCGTGACTCAAAAGGGAAGGTCTTCTACTCGAGGGTGATACGTCAAATATGAATATTCATAGAATCGTAAAAATAATACCAGGCAATAAACCAGATTGCTATTTGGAAGACCGTGAAGACCTTCGTGTCTTATTGTGTTCCTAACAACGAACCAGTGGAGATATTTATGAAGGATTCATTATTTAAAGCAAGGACAATAAAGTGTGGACTCTTTGTAGGGCTCCGGATAACTTTTTATGGCATGTCCCCATTTTGATCACAACACGATAGTCCTCGTCCAACTCTCATGTTGCAAGTCATAACTTTCAGTGTTCTTCGAGCTACATCATGTTATAAGTTTCTCGTCTTCACCGCCATCGCATTTATTAAAGTAATATATTTCAAAATTCTCATGATCTTATAACGATTTATTTTATGCCAAAAACAGAGAGGCCGATGTGATTTTACTCACATGAATACATCTCTTCTCTGTTTGGTGGAGCTCTTCAAGCCGACCTGGCTAAACTACACCGAATACAAAATCGAGCATTTATCAGATGTGTACTTCACTGGAAGCTCTGTATTACAATAGGGAATAAACTCTTTTTAAGAGAAAAAAAAAACAGAAATAAGAGGGTGCTATACTCTGACAATTCATTATAGCTATTGTATAAATGTGCAGATACGATCGCTATGTTAAGTAGCTCTTTAATGTTATGTCATGTTGGTTCCTGTGAATTGTACCCCACACTCTTGCCATACTATTTATATTATACTTATCTGTTCTCTTATCGCTCCAATTGGACACTAGATAGGATGTAGAAACGACTAGAATACTCAAGATTCACAATATTCTGAATCCTGGTGGCATATCCTGAATTCTCATGCTCGTTTTCGTATTGACTAGAATACATTTATACAAAACTTTACTTATTGCAGCCTATGGAGGAAGATTGCTGATAAAGCATGCATTAGTGCACTGTAAAGTTTTTTTTCTCGAATCTAATATAGACGCTTCAGAGATTAAATAGATGTCCCTTTAGGTATGACAAAATGATTTTCTCATGGGTCGTGGCCAGACCTCATTTAGAGAATATACGTGCAGAAAGGACTAAGCCTGTTGATAGAGAGTGGCCAGTCACTGGGCCGGATGCTGTGTGGAGGTCATAAGACATACATGCCATGCTAATGACAGTGGTTCACGCCCGGGGGCACTGCGTGTCGGCGCGCTCTCCGGGCTGTCACGGCCAGGTTGATACTCGCCCACCACCTCATTGCGGTGTTTAATCTATTAGATGGTTCTAGCATAATTCAGCATATGAACCACGTCATAAACACGACAGCGTCTATGTGATGTACGTCATTTCGTTTGGTGAGCTCTCTGTCCAGCATCTACTGCATGATTAGATTAGATCCAAACACCTGGTTGAGGTAGTCCCAGATTTATCAATCGTAGTAAGTTATTGCCCGGTGAAGTTGAATGAAAACACAAACCTTTAAAACAACATCGAACGGTATTATTAGGAAACGTCCTTACTGTGGACGAAACGGTTCCTGTTCGAGGTCAGTCTCCAATTTCATTCTGCCTGACGCCATAGGCGGAAGGCAGTATGAAATCGAAGACTGACCGAGATCGAGAAGCGTTTCGTCCACAGTGAGGACGTTTGCTTATTATTATATACCTTCAATTGATGAAAAAACGACATTTTGATGACTTAGGCCCGGCGTCCACCTACTACGATATGGCACCGATATGCCCTACGATGCACCTCCCGATAAAAAATCAAAATCGCGTCGGAAGGTCCCCTAATATCGGGGCAGTTGACCACGTTTCTGCGATTAGACACCGATAAAACCCCCATACAATGCGTGGTGGATTGGCATGTCTAGACATATGTCTACGATTTTGCACCTTCCCGATATGGCACCGATTTTGACATTTTGTATCGGTGCCATATCGGGAGGTCTACGATTCTATCGTAGTAGGTGGACGCCGGGCCTTACTAAATCAATCTCACAGCGGGCACGACATACACACACATATATAAATATATTATATATATTATATATATTATATGTGTATATATATATATATATATATATATATATATATATATATATATATATATATATATATATATATGTATATATATACTTGTATGTGTGTCTTTGTGTATACACCATCCTATTTGTTTTTCCTTTAGTAATTAGAATTAAGGAATTTCAAAGAACATATATTCGCATTGTTAGTTGTTCTCATCAGATTCCTCACTAAAGATACTTCAATTTGGAACCGATATATATATGTACTATGTTCGGACAGTGTATAGTTATATTGTTCGCCTATAAAGACGATTTTTCCTAGCATGGAAAATTGACATTTGAGAAAAAAAACAACTTTCAGTTATACGATGGATATAAATACAAAGCTTTCCTTTTAATGTTTTTGAATGTTCATTAAACGAACCCTTGCAAGTTGATGATATACTAAGGGCGTTGAAGTCTGTATTGCATCTACTTCAACATAAGCATTTCTGTAAGCATGTTTATTTGCTAACTGACATGATTCCATCCACATCCTTTCCGTTTTTATTGTTCATGCTTGCATGTACTTGCGAGAACACAGATTCTGCAAAATATATTCACACCAGATATTTAATTTGTCTTTTTTTGTTGGGATTTCTAATTAGATTGTAAAGCAGTTGCATGCAACCAACGCCAATTGCCAGCTTTCTATTAATGGATTGCACTCCATCATGAATATACCCTTGCTCTCCAGCGATGAGATGCATACAGGCACCACCTGTTGGAACGCTACAACAATTATGTAAGCTTAAAAACAGGCCGGGCGTAGAAATAGATTCTGTGGAATTCGTCGACGTAGGTGTTTTTAATAGAATTTGTTCGAGGTGCCTCGCAGTATTTCCGTCAACTTTTGTTGGCGCAGATAGCAGAGATAACACAAAAACCTCGAACAGACAAAAACATATCGACTGTCATTTACCTCCACTCGTCTGGCTCATATATCAGCCTGAAAATGGGCTGCACTGCTCCCTATCTCCCTACACCCTACAACATTTACAAAGCACGTACCTTAATCTACAACTGCTCTTTTTGAATAAACATTTCGAGACTTACAGGTACGGTAATATCAATGGAGAGATCAGCCTGAAATCACATGGGAATTTATACATACCTACACCTTATAAATGTTTTGTTCCAGTTCGTTCTACGCATTGTACAATATGGTGAATATATGACATATAATACTCGTATCCGTGTGAAGAGACAAATCATACATATAGACCGTATTTATTAGTCACAAAAATGACCGAATAGAAACAGTCACCATTTTGTAGCAGCTCCCTCCTCTCGTAATGTGTAAAAGTATGGCAGCCATGTAGTGAATGGCATAGTTACCCTCCTTTTCACTCACTACAGTTCCTGGACTGCCCACATGGGGGCAGGGCACTCTAGCAATGACACTCTGAGTTGTTAGTGTTATGAGCGGCCTCCCTCGCATACAACAGACCGTAACAAGATTTGTCATTTCTCATTGGCTGTTGGTTTAACGGCCAATCACAGTAAAGAGCGTGCAAGCTCAACCTGTAACAAAATTCTTCTTGTGGCATGTATGTAAGATCCTCCTGATGTGATTAAAATCAGCCTTCTCTTGACTAGTTGTACCCTGTACTTCTGTGTTCGAGGTCTGACTCCCTACAACTTCTTAAAGTCTGTACCTAGCTAGACTGGGCCTCTAGACTTTGCACTCTGATAGATTAACCATACAGCACTAGATAATCTGACAGCAGCAACGTCATTATGTTGCAAATGACCCAAAATATCATAGTTAACTTCCCTTACCTGTTCGGTTTTTTTGTTCTAGAAAATTAAGGCCCAATGGCGACGGATATACTATAATCATATATGTGCACAGACACCATTTGCCTCCACCCCATTACAGGCATATCTTATGAAAACCATATTTACCTAGTCGTACATGTTTAGCTATTTTGGTTTACAAGACAAATGCAGATATGAAAGGATATGACTTTGTGTCTCTTGAAGCATATGGGTATAGCTCGCATACAGTAATCTTATTCACAGATGAGTTACGGGAGAAATCTAGATTAGTCCTTGGTGAAGCAAGTCAATGAAGCATGCAAAAAGTAGTTTTTAAAGGATTCAATTAAAGCAAATGCAAAGGCGTATGCAAAAGGATCTGGTAACCATAAAGTATCTTACAACTGTTATTTATCGTATTGTATTGGTGGCAATACGGAATGTGGCATGGTATATTCAATGATCCATAACTCCCAATTGGCGATTCACATTATACAGTGGCGCAGAACGAAAGATATCTCAGGTGCATCTGGGTAGAAAAGCTCCAGCAGCTCTAGAGACTACTGTATGGTATATCGGCAGCGTTTCCCTTTAGAACACTAGGAGAGATGCCCAGAGGCATTTCCATAACGGCGCGTTTATTTCAATATCAAAACCACCATCCCTACTCTTTATGCATTGAGCTCTCAGTGTGAATCGACCCTTATTGTATTTCAATCAGTGCCAATGTCGGAGTGAGGGCGGTCCAACTTGTCTGTCAGCGCTGCGAGTCGAGGATCGATGCTAGAGCGGATACACCAAACAAAATGTGTCAGAAATCACAGTCTCCTTACCCTAGCACGGCCTCAAGATGCGTTGTATATGCGAGTCCTTCTTTGTTATCGATCCCACACTAGCGCTGACTGGGTCACGATCGATTAGCATTGATGAGCAGCTCAAGTTGAGAAGAAATGAGGTTGCGGATTTAAATGCGTCTACATGAAACGGCTGTAACCGTCCGCCATAACGATTGTCTCGAGAGAGTCGTTGCGCAAAACATGATTTTGCTATATCTGTTTTCTTGCTGATCAGACCATTTGAGTTTGTATAGGAATAAATGCTTCATCCATTAATCAGGGTTATTTCAAAGCCGGTATACTCATCTCATAATTGGCCGCATCTATCCAATAGTCATTTGTCATCAAAGCTCCCATCATTGGTTAAACACCGCTTTTATGATATCTTTTCTATAAAGATCTCCTCCCCAAATCATGTATTTCCTTATGACTAAGACTTAGGATATAAAATGTAAAGAGTCCCCGTAATTTCCCCCAAATGCACAGCAAATTTTTTACCTTGCGTATATATTGCAGTACATAATGGATTGGCTCATTATTCTGACAATTGCGAAGGCAATTGATATACCAATCTGGACAAAATCTCCATGCCCTTTGCCTAGTAATAAGGTAATAATATCTTTAATGCGGACATAATAGAATGAATGAAGGCTAGAAGGGCTGCAGTACTCATTATTTCACATCTATACCCATGTAGCACCTCGCATTGCTTAATCCATTCAAAACCTTGTGATTGACTCCTCATTGTATGATAACTCACTTCCCCTTCAGAAATCTGAAAAAAATGGTGAGGCATGATAAGGGTACACAACCATTCTCAACACTTTACCAAAGAACACATTTACCTGAAATTGCTGTCACTATCTGCTTTTTTACACAGACTTTAAGATCAAATTGCATGGTGATATTTTGTCCCTTGGGATGAAATAGTTGAACATTGAATTCCGATAGGAAGTAGGTATGCTTGTCCAAATATAATAGATATTTAATGACAATAATACTAGTCTGAGACAAACGAAGCCTTTGCTAGAGATATTGTATTCAATATGCCACTGTGGCTCAGAGAAAATGTGAGAATAATTATTTACAGAAATGAAGCTCATCATTCATACATACAACCTACCTTATTCGTATCAAATCGTTCTGAACTATCAATTCCTCATAATTCTAAATCCATTTCTATTAAATTCTGATCTTTCCTTGGACTTCTTACATCCGGTTCGGATTATCTGTTTTCCTGGTTCAAATCGGAGTGACATCGCGTCCAGAATTGAAGACTCTGCAAATATTTGTTCAGCAAATAAAATTCAGGGAGTGCTACTGTCATGGCTCTGTAAAATCTGCTGTGCTTTGTGTGAATAACGACTCTTCTAGACTAGATTTCTAACAAGGTAGAACATCTTGGACCCAATTCTGAAAAAAGGAAATCGATTACCCATACACTTAAAGATCAGCTCCTGAATAATTGACCTAAGTCTGAAAGATGTTCAAAGCCAGCCTTCCCCAGCCAGCCTCAATTACTATGCTGTTTCCCTCTCGGCGGCAAGTTATTCTCGACCTAGTCAAATCATGTTGCTTTTTTAACGTTATGTATAGCAAGCTATTCTCTCCAGAGTCAAAGGTGGCTATCTCTCATCTGAATTGTAATCGATCTTTAGTTTTAGTTGTTGTTCAGCAAACAGTTGATAACATCAGTCTTTTGGTGATAGTTTCTTTATTGATGTCATGTAACCATATATTTCTATATGATACGAAGTATGATGAGCATCGATCTTTATCGTATACTGCGCTCTAAGTGGTATAAGCAACAATGGGAGTTTCGCTAGCATGATAGTCAACTGACAAAAAGTAAGGCAGTCAGAATAAATCCCAGGATGGATTCGTTTTCTATGTATGTCTTTTGTAGAAGGCCCTGGTAAATCGATTCTTTATAATCAATATCCATGTAAAAATTTGTAAGAGTTGAATACTAAATATCCGATTTGGGTACAAGATGTTTTACCTTGAGGTTTCTATCATGATTGAATTAACGCTATTGTTTATTCTTGCACCCGGGTATCCTTTTCAACTGGCTCTCCCATATTTTAATGGCCCGGGCCTCTTGCATACACAGTGAAGATTCTTTCTTGATTTTTATGCGTAGACTAAATTAGTGATTACTTTTGTCAGTGAGACGAGTAACTGTTGCAAAAAATGTTAGTTCGTATTTATACCATTTATGTCTACTTGATGTTAAGGAGAATTCTCAAATTTAAATATTTCTATGACTGGTGGCGGATTTGACCACCTAGCCATGAAGAGTGTAGTACATCTGCTTATATGAAATGTGAACAAGTTCATAAAAAGGTTTATCCAAGTGTTTTAGCCTAAATCAAGATATGATCTAGAAACACAGCCTTAACGTGTATTACGATTTGTTGGCAACCGAAAAGATATAGAATAAACTGGAGGTACGGAGTTAAGAAAATCATGAGTTCCCTTTTCTATTCTTGTGAATTCACTTCTCACCAATAACTAATTGCCACTAAACCCAAGGGCACTTTTATCTCTCACTACTCAATGACAGGAAGCCAATCACCTGTCATGTGGGAAGGGACAAAAGCAGGCTCCATTTTTCGTTTACAAACTACGGTCTGTCATCAATGGTGTTGGGGTTGCGTCGTCGGAACACTTGGCACAAGCGTCGATCTCGCGTTTGTCCAACTCCGATTGCAAACTAACGCTGATCCTTTAGAGCAGCTCTTTCATTGAGCAACCCGCCTGGCTCCTACTACATAATGAAACTATCAGGGCCTAATCAGTCACCACCGGCCGGCGTGAACACAACCTGCTCAGTGAGGACAGGGTGGAGTCTGACGTCGGACACCGAACCTCAACATAGTAATCCCCTTGATCAATTGTTCTTAGGATCCCAGCAGAGGTCCGGTCGTGAAATGCAGGGGATATGGTTTCTTCTCTGTGTCCAGCCGAGCCTTGAAGTGCGGCTTGGTCCGCCATTTTGTCTCTGTTCTCATATTTCCGGGGGTGAGAGAGAGAGAGAGGCGGATCTCACTGTGTCCCCGTGTGGCGCGCCCACGGGCGGCGCATGCGCTGTGAGGACATCTGGCGACGTCGCCGGCGGTGCGGCCAACACGGAAACGCCATTAGACAAGTGCAGTGATAAAGTAATACTGTATTGAGTGGGCCGTGCTGCGTTTTCGGTGTTATAATGAGGCAGATAAGATGCGCGTACAGTGGCCCTAATGACGAAAAGGAGGCAATAAGGAATGCGCCGCAAGCCGATAGCGGAATTCTAAAGTGATGGGCACCCTCTAGGCTCGGGGAGTAGGGGAGAAGCTGTGAGGCTGGTGTGGGAAACTTCTTATGAAGATGGAGTAAGACTATACCCACCTGCTTAACACCATGAACCTCGAGCTCCTCCATTAAGTCACAAAAACACATGGTTGCATAATCACGGAATAGACCTCACATACGTCTGCAGCTGTTATAAAAACATGACCTCCATTCTGCTGACATGTGATGTCTCATTTCTTGTCACACTCACATCGGGGAATGAATTTCGCTGTGGTATTACCCTGACTGTTGCTAACACACACCTAGCGATATCTACAGTTGCAACAAGGCTAGTCTACATCGCACATCGCGGGTAACACGATTGGCGCCGACATATTTGTCTCAAGTGTGCATAATGGGGGGAGGGGCACTTCTCACCGGGAAACTCCATACACACCTACCAATACATTTCTTGCCATATACCGTGTACTTCACTCGGTTCGCATGGTATCATTAGGAGCAGAGGTCACTAAAATGCGAAGCAAAATAAATGGAGGAAAGTTAGTGGGACGAATCTTGGGAAGATACATTTGGATAGAGATGAGGAGCAAAGCTGTCACATTATTAATACATTTTCAGTGAACTGTTCCTATCGATAGAGATTGAAAATGCATGACACAGTGGATTTTATAGAATGTCATAGGGTAGAAAAGATTTGATTAAGTTACAGAAAGGTATGGCAATGTTTTCAGAAGTGATCTCTGGGGTTAGCAGGTCGGTCCCTCCCCCCCCCCCCCCCCCCCGTCTGTGCGGTCGATTCAGGTAATGGTGCACGAGGTCAATCTGAGTAGTTTGTTCTCCCACATCAGTCTAAGAGCAACGATTAGATATGGCCTATTGAAGATGGACTCTCAATTATGGAAGAGGTATTATATATATATATATATATATATATATATATATATATATATATATATATAATATATATATATATATATATATATATATATATATATATATATATATATATATATATATAATACATTATATGATTACATGTAATAAATTTCTGAGAGCTAAACGAATTGTTCAAACATCTCAATTTCATTACTGTCTGTTCCATTTCTTGTTAAAGTGTCAGGAGGTAGAATAGTTTTCGGAGAAGGCTAACAACTGATAGAAATATATAATACAGGAATCTCGATGTTTAATCTGAAGCATGCGGATGAATAATTAGGTCTAACCCTTTAGCTACGCTATGATGCCTGGAGGCATTTCCGTGCGTTGTACGCCATCACAGGCATCATTTCCAAAATTTAAGTAATTGCTGTTTTTTTTTATTGAAACAATGCGATTATTTTGATAATGTATGTACAACCTGAGCAAAACTATATCACAGTTAATATAATTACTATTATATAATATCTTAATTATTTTAGAATACCATGGAGGTATGATATAATGTCGTCACTATGGATATTGAGAAAAGTGCCAGTGTACCACAGGGGTGAAAATGGTACTGCAGCGGTGTATTTCAGGGTGTGTATTTGGTGCTATACAGCGTAGTGAAAGGGTTAACAGAACTATCAATTTTCCGATGATACACAAGAAAGCATATATTCATAGGCATTCTTCTGGGGGAAACAAGCTAGACCACTTGTTATTGCTTACAGAACTCAAACAGAAAATATTACTGGAAAGGAAGGTCGTAGAACTAGAAATGGGCTTTACATGTTCATTACAAAAGTGATAACAAAGAAGATGTAATAGTTCAGGTATTCATGTTCCCACTATCACTATGGGGCTCATAATGATAACCGCAATATTCTCCTTGTCTTTTCCTTACATATTTGAGTCTAATTTGTGCTTTTGTTAGTATTACTTTATCAAAATACATCCAAAGAAGTGCTCTTTTATTAGCAGTAACATTGTTTTTGAGAAGGATTTTTTTCCCCAAATTACTGATATTTCAGGTATGTGTTGACTTAAATTGCAACTGTCACTTGAACACATTCATTAGAGAAGGTATAATGTAAGAAGCTTTGGGATTTTCAGCGGTTATCAGCGAGAGCTCATGATATCTTAGATTATGACTTAGGATTACATATTACACGAAATTCTTGAAAGATGATAGTTATTCCATTGTGTCATGGATAAGTTTGGTTTACAAAAGGTTGATAGTGATAACTCAGTGATGTATCCCTAGCTTCTTTATTCTGAATAATTTGGGCGCGATTGTAGGATATCATACACTGCCTTGTGGGGAAAGAAAGTAGTAGGACTAGACATTGGTCTTCGAGAAGATTAAGGGTGGTACTCCTATGGCCTCAGAGAAGTCGGCACATCTCCGGTACAAAGCAATAACTTCCTGGTAATACCACCTGATCTGTTTACAGCAAAGGCAACCACGACACCTGACCAGTGGAACAGGATTTCTGCAGGCTTCAGGAGTCCCATAGGATTCCTTGTCAGTCAACGCAAACACGTGAAACAGGGCTTTGTTCTGAAATACACTGTATTGTCGCAGTGAAAGACAGCATTATAATACACCTTGGAATAGTTTTATGTGAAAATTACCTTTGAAGCGTAGAACAAAGCCATGCGTGCATCTCGTCATTCAGAGTAGCGTTGGAAATCTATAGAATACTGGGAACCTGTCAGGTGCGAACTGCATTGATAAAATGACCGTTATAAGACCATTAGAAAACCAGATTCCTCTGAATCCAAAACCTTTTATGGAATTCTTCTTCATTGATTTCGAGTAATATGGCTGTAACCAGGGAGGTAAACACCGACAGAACACTCCTGAGATGTCCAACAGACTCTGGCAATATGCAAATAGAAAGAAATCAATCAACCAAAGTTTTATCTAAGGACCGAGGAAACCAACAAGGTTAAATGTTGAATCAACAAGAACATGTCTAAGAACCACCAACCTCTCGATTCAAGTCGGATGCAATTGCAAAAAAATCTCATGTTTGGGAATTGGAATGGCTCAAAGCTGTTTCAACCTACAACTGGTTCTTCATCCCACTGAAAAGGGAAATTGTAGATTAAAACACGTCAACCACACAATGATTACTCCTATCATTACGCTATAGCCAACCTTGACCTTCAAAATAATCATCACTCAGTTGGAGTTTGCCATTTTACAGGCCATACCTTTCATCTTACTTTTCGCACCCACAGCAATAAATGGAAAGAGAGAAGGTCATAGAATATTGTAAAATCAGCAATGTCAAGGCAAAATTTGGACTCATAAATATGCTGCGTAAGATTCCTTCTTTAAGATGCTGCATACCCCTGAAGTCGTTTAATAAGCCCATTGGGTAGTATTAAGCTCAACAGACAGTAAACTGTCCTGGGGAACTTGTAATTGTCTCGCCTACCACTTAAGGAAGATTGAATGCTTGTCACCCGTTTATCACAGATCTGACTGATATAGATCCCTTGATGGCCCAGATAATGTCGTCAGGTAGGTTAAGTACACCTTGGATCTAATGGCACAAGCCAGACTACCCTTACCTCTCAACCGGAACGAACCCACTCTCTCAAAAAAGATACATCGTGCTGTTTCATTCAAGAATGGCCCCATTAAGCTGTTGTTTTTTTAATTTCATTTCTCTTATGGTGAATAATATCATGTATGGTAAAAAATTCTTTCGTTCTCTTGCGGTGACCCGCATTCGTTGGAAAAAATTGGGGTAGTTCATATGCCGCGTTTTTCACATTGAATAATATCATGTATATTTACCGAGAAAATTGAACTATGCTGTAATAAAGGTCAATTCGTTTATTTTGCATTACGAATCAATAGTTACAGATCAATGACAGATGAGTGCTATAGAATAGTATTGAACCTTTAAGGAATATGAAGTATATTCTGGAAAAAATGCAGATTTAGCATACTGGACGTCGTACGTGTCAGTCGAATATTTGGTAACATGTTAACTAAATATTCATTAATCACTGCTGAGCTAGGGACAGAGAAGATGACGAGGCAAACTTGGGAATAAATAATTTATTATTATTGTAAGATGATAAATGATTGATTATATAAATAAAATGAATTAATACATAAATAATACATTGTTTATGCAATGTGTGAATTGGTAATAAATAGTAGGTGAAGTATAAGAGTTGGTTGAGTTAATACATTTGATAAGAGTGGATATAAGTTGTATTTGAGTTGAAGTACAACGAGTATTTATGATAAAAGAGTTAATAACATAAATATTTGTATAAAATATGATGATATTAATACATGTAATATTTGTAAGAAATATATAACGGCCTACTAGTGTAGGAATATATATAAAATAGGTTGTGGGTGGGTGGGAAATGAAACGATGTGTGTGGTGAGAGGTTTGGTGAAGATATGGGGCGCAGGCGGTCTGTGTGCGCCAGATGAGGTGTGAGGTGAGGTTGGTGTGAGATCTGTCCACCAGACGTCAGCAGTGACCAGTCCCACCCAACCGGTGGGACCACACCATGCGAGAACTTCATAAAGTAAATCCAATAAAAACACGTTATTATAGGCCTCGCAAACATATTGGGGACTGAAAACCAGTTATTTTTAGCTTAATACACAAGGATTCTCATAACATTGGCTGTAAAAATAAATGCAGATTTACAAAGGGTACCATATTAAAGCAAATATTATGGGGTTTATTGTCATATATATTTTGAATTCAATGAGGAAATTAATCTGTTTTTACCTTTGATGTATTTTCTCAGAAATCATGTTAAAAGTTAGACAAAATGTTTGACTTCTAGAATATGAGTGAAGATTCCATATGGAAGCAAAGTCAAAGCCCAGTTTAATCAAAGAGAGATTACTTTGAGTATCATTTTGATATCTTAACTTTTATTGAGTCTAAATTGACTCTTTTGTTATCAAAATGGAAAAGTACCAAAAAGCCCCTTTTTGTGAAATCTGCCATATGTCAAAGCATTGTCGCGGTAGGCAGAAAATGGAGAGGAAAGGCTAGGTTGGAAATGATGCAATATTTTTATATTATAATTTCAGAGAATAATTTACCTTTAGTTATTATTTACAAAGGAATCCTTCTTCAAACTAATTATATATGCAGCACATATCAATCTATAAGATATTTTTAGGGAATCCGGATCACACCATAGTCCCTAATATGATTTCCTGGCCTGTAGTTTGTTTAGGTAGGACTGAAAATCTACGAATCATAAAGTGCAGCAAAATATGATCGTTGAAGAGATCCAGATAGTTACATTCGACACCAGAGTCCGCCCTTTACGCATATACGTTATCTGCGATATTAGGGGCGATGCGCATGTATCTTCATAAAGTTCCCCCAGCCATTACAAAACAGTCTGACTGGCGCCAATGTAGTGGGCCACACACTCACACATGCCGGCGCCTAAAGCCAGATCAAGCCTTGGAATTCGGTTACCGATAAATTTACTTTAGTGGGACATTTGAGGAGGACAGGCTTTCTTTGGCTTATCCAGTTACAGACTTCACTGATTTCGATTTTAAGAACCAGACCAACTGCTTGAGAGTGAATTACATTTTAAACCGATCTCGATGCGCACAATTTAAACCATAGGCCGCAGTCGGGTTTATCATTGGACTTTAGGGACATGTTTTGGGCACTTTTTTTAAAGAGATTAGTTTATCACTACAAATCTTCATTCGAGAGCCATGCTCTCTCTATTAAAACAGCTAATCCCTTCTCTTTTAATGAAAAACGTGAACATTGCTAATAGTCAAGTATGAAAACGATGAGCAATGCAAGATGATCTTCTAGAATTATAGTGGAACACAAGAAATCTGAGTAAAATGACTAACAAGTGGAACTGGATTGGCGGCAACAACCAGACCACACTTTTGGCCTTATCTAAATAGGGTGCAATAAACTTCGACAATTGAAGCACAGTCTTTGTTAAAGAAGCTGTCTTCTAAAAACACGATTTTAACCATGAAGAATAGTAATATAATTTTCTCTCAATTGAATACTTATGGCCGTGTCATCTTTCAGAATATACCTCCTATGCACAGTCCCCTATACTTTATAGGCATTATAGGAATTGGAACATCATCTGTACTGAGCGTCTAAGAAAATAAGTTATCAATTGAATCATAATTATAACTAGTGGACCGACGTTCTCATTCAGGGCAGCCTGTTTTAGATATGATAATAATCACGACTTTTGTATACTCTATATTGCCACTGTACAATTGCCCTTCTCATTGCTTTATGAGCTTGATTCATTCCAAGATTCTAAATCTCTTTATCGTCATAGATAAGAACATATAATAACGTTCTGTAAAGAGATAAGGTTCCCGACTTTAACGGAGCAGAGTGACGTCTGATGTTTAACATCCCTGCCCTTGACTTCTGAATCATGAGTGGAGCAGCTCATCAATCATCCAATCCAAAACCTTAGAGAGCAATACATAATTGGTCATCGATCTGTCTCGTCGTAGGTGCAGCTCCTTCAGAGAAGGACGAGGCTGTCCAACCCATCCCCATTGACTAGACATTGAATATCAATGCCTTGCTGTACGCTGGGACAAGTGATGGTCACCGTAGCTGAGAGGGTCGCATGCCGACCTTCATTGTGGCATTGACCTTCCTCGTGCGGATATTGTTTTGACCTTGTGTTGACCCTGTGACATTATGCTAACATCATCTTGATCTTGCGCCTGTCCTAGGCTGATCGTTCGGTAAATATTCAGGGACCTTTAGATAGTGTTGTCCTTGTAATTATTGGCCTGACCTTCATGTAGCAAGGTTAAATACGCCCTAGGCAATCAGGATTAAGTTCTATTTCAGGATATCTGGATAGAAAGGATAATCTACCGAGGACGTACTCAGCAGAGGATAAACATTGGTATGTTGCTCCTCTTTCTGACTCCTAGAGCTTCAATGGTTCAGGTTGCAGCTTAGAAAACATACTTATGTATAACCTTATCGACCCAACAGTACCGAGTGAAAGACCTATGTTAACTCCTTTAAATAACTGCCAAGGGAGAATGAAGAGG
This sequence comes from Alentia gelatinosa, assembly GCA_950022655.1. Taxonomy (NCBI): domain Eukaryota; kingdom Metazoa; phylum Annelida; class Polychaeta; order Phyllodocida; family Polynoidae; genus Alentia; species Alentia gelatinosa. The sequence continues at coordinate 45,490,432 of OX465586.1, forward strand.
TACTGTTGTGCACATGGATGCAGTTTGGACCTCTAAATAGTACCTTCTGATCACTCGTGATCTGACGTTCACATAGAATGTAGCAAATTAACTTTGAAATGATGATTTTTTAAAAGCACAAGCAAAGCAGATTACATATATCTATCATAACACCCTCTAATAAGATCTCACTCTATAAGTGGTATTCTGTACAAAGTTCTCACTTCGCTCTATGGGGGAAGAATTCTTTATGAACAAGGCTTAGAGTCTTGAGAATCCATTGGCCTGCCTCCCGTGCTAAAGACGTACATCAATTCAACCAAAAGAATCCTATAATCTCAATGATGCCACCTAGTGGGAATACTGTGTACTTGGCGCCCTAGTGGCTTTATTTGGACTGGAATACAGAATACCACTTAGAGAGTGTGAGATCTTATGAGAGAGGTGCACCTAGATGATATACAAACTTCCCATCTGTATGCCATTCGTGCCTGAATCATAAGAACCCCGCAAAATGTATGGCAATCTATTTCTCACGGATCTTTCTTGCACACCCTACTTCTAATTTTACACTTGTATACCTCACTGATCAATATTTCCTGGGGATAAATACAAGTATAATCCATATTTTTCATATGTTTATGACGTAATACTATTGGCTATCCCGGTGTACATGTAACCTCATGCAGGCGCGTATAAATAAAGGACGATATTAGCAATTATTTGAAATAGAAAATAGAGGAGTCTCCATGTCATCCGGTTATTTTCAAATTTATTAAAGGAACTTGATTAGTCCCCTGGCTAGAAAAAAAGCCAAGAGAAACAATCACGTATAAAACCCACGTGCACTATGTAGAGATAAAGGCTGCGCTGCGAGGTACCCATGCCGTGTTCCCAGGCATAACGATGGCACGGATCTCCCAACTTGACACAGTCTTTCAGGTTCTACGACACCCGGCGTCACACGTTGCTGCTCTAGACATCATAGCTAATTAATTTTGATATTCAATTTTCTGAGTCAGTGATTTCTTAAGGAACGGCATTAGTCAACTTAGCGCCCTTGTCAGCGAGTGGAGGTTGGGGACATATTATTAGGAGTAACCGTGAAGTAGGGGCTGGCAGACCTTTCCTGCCTGCAGACCAGCCCTGTCACTGGGACTCCATAATGCATCCATGCTCCGAGACAAAACCGTCAGGGAAATCTGGCCCAATCCAATCTCGTGAATACAACGCCCGAGAGGTAAAAACACACTGTAAAAAAACCACTACATCACTGTTTCGTGCCGAATCAACAACTCGGCAATAGATTTAACACTCCTATAATTTACCATCGATCAAAACCTCTGTTAGCCTAATAAATAGAATAACTGTTTTTCATAATAACATCGTGTTATGGTTATTCTTTCTTTTATCATTTCCGGGTTCTATATAAGAACACATAGAAATAACAATGGTAGTAGAAAACATATCCATATAGATGACAAGTATATAGAAATGAAAAAAGGCAGGCTGTGCAGAAACAGGTTATGAGGGAGATCCACGAGGAAATACGTCATTGGATATTAGATATGATACTCAAGAACACTTACCAAGGCCCAAGGGACTATGTATTGAAGAAATAATCCATTCAAGTCAACATTCAAAATAATTTCATCTATGTCAAGTACAATTTCATTATACTCGCCAGATCTGCCCCGAGCGGTGTGTGTGTGTGTGGGGGGGGGGGGGGGGGAGGGGAGGAGGTTTTTTTTTTACATGGATATGGATAATATTTTTAGATGCAACTAGAAGTGGAAATCTATTTATAATCTGCCATGTGAACTGTGGTCGCAGAACCCGGACACGGTGGGTTGATAAATGAGTGGTCAGGAGGGTGTTGTGTGCCACGTCACCCCATCCTGGGATGGTAGGTGAGAGGGGCATTAGAAGGCTGGGGCGCGCGACCGTTCCTGAGTAGAGGGCATAAAAAGAGACTTGTGCGCGCTGCACCCTGCGATGTCTGAGGTCGATGCGCGGCACCGAATCGCACCACGCCCAGATTTCGGGGCGTTTATGGCAGCTATGTAAATATGGGACGACAATGCCAACGGCTCTCTGATCACATCAGCGCCCACCACCGGGCGGTGTCCCATTCATACCCCCGGTCGTTGAGGCACAAAGGTGGGCGAAATTTACTGGCGCCTGAGCCACGGCCAGGCCACTTTTTCCGCGGACATGGGAGAAGTAAGTCGGGTTATAGTGAACTATAAGGCGAGCAAAAACTGGCCGACCTCTGCCCGCCCGCCCGGCCCGCATGTGAGGCGGCCACCAATAAAAACGACATCGTATGTGCGCTGTCAACATTTGCCGTTACTGTTGATAGCGGTCACATTGAAGGGGCTCGCCCCGCCCCTTGGAAGGCCCCCGGGGTCTCCCCACAGAACATCCTGCCCCGCCCCAGTCCCGCCCCACGAGCATAAAAACAGATCACACTTCATCAGAATTCTACAATCGATTTTATCAGCCGGTATAGAGGCAGTGCAGAGTCTGTCTGTCACCCGTAGGGTCTCGGGGATCCTCGTGAAAATACCTAGCACCAAGACCGATCTCTTTTATAGGTCCAGGGAATTCATACGTGTATACGTAGTGCTCTCTAACAGACTGTATGTGGTGGTCTTACACAGACCATGTCAAACATTGTGTAGCATGCTTACTAAAGGTTGTTTTCTCTGGTATTCTCCCATTTATTGCAATGTCTTACATGTATCCATATTTATTACCCACCTGATACGGAGTCTCCATACTAAGTCTATGGAGATTACAGATCGCTACTGAGGAGGATACGGAGCTCCGTACCCTCCTAGGAGGATACGGATTTTTGAGATGAAAGTAGTCCCAAACATAACTTCTTAATTACGTTGAAAAGTTTTCTAACGATCATATTTATTGCTTAAATCTAAAAATAAGTGAGTAATAAATACAACATTACCATAATTTCGATCTGTGTGGCCGTATTCTCCTTATAGTTGACGCTACGAAATACTCGTCAACTACGCGGAGAATACGGCCACTCCGATCGAAATCATGGTAATATTGTGTATATATCCCATACCTATACTGAAGAATAATATTTCCTTCAATACAGGTATGTAACCCTAGACAGCGCTCCATGCCGAAATAACTCCGTAGATTCGGGCTTAGGTACACAAATCTTGTGGGAAGATATTCAATTGCGTTAGAATAAACACTTTTGTACATGTTTTGGTGATAATTTGCACAAATTTTAGGTTCAGAGATAACATACATTTTTAGCGTCTAAAAAGTACGCAAATTACGAGTTACAGTCCACAATATCTGCTTATGAATAGTGGTGTTTCATGCACTGTTGATCCAAAGACGTCGGAAGGTTAAAGGTGAGGTAAAACAATGTCTCTCCCTTCAAGAGCCCATCCCGCACATTCCCAGAGCACGTACAAGTACAAGCCCAGCGGTCATTTCATACCTGGGAAGTGTATGTTGAACTTTCAGGTGGATCTGAACTTTGCTGTGTGTACACGCTCGTCCACCTGTGTGGAGCTGGCCAGTTCTGCGACATCTATAGAATATTGTATTTGTGACACTATGATTGAGACACCATCAGAGTAGTGTACCTTTGTCTATGAGAACCTAAAGTGGCTGTTCAGAATCTTCCAAGAGAACTGAAGTACAAATGTATCGAAGCATATAGAAATCTTTTTCTCAGAGGATCGTATATATAAACTAAGCGGGAACACCAGTTGTAAGCTACGAGGGTAAATCAGATTGAGTGTCATATTGAAAAAATGGGAAAATACTGAGAATAAAGAATCAGACTGACATCATGAAGAATAGTGGCTGTTCATCGTGTAGTATACATGCCCAATATCATACAAACCCAATATCATATACATCAAATGAATGCTTACATATTCTATTTCTTATAGCTATGTACACGCCTAATTCGGTAAATTTTGTTTCTGGAAAATAAATTCAAAATCAGGAAACTAAATTCAACTTTAATAAGCGAGGAGAATTAATCTATTTTCTATGGTATTTCCAATATGAATAGGATATTTTCTAGGAGTCTCCGCAGTCATTTTCGATTCTACTAGCAGGCTCCTTTTACAGTATAGGATTTATACGGATATTTTGCTAAGACATTGCTATTTCAGGATCGTCTGTTTCTTGGTGCCAGCAATGATGACGATGTAGCATTAACCTTTCGAACCGATAAAGATATCATAATCCGCTATTTGTTTGAAAGAGCTGTATTTGATGAGCTACGTGCAAGGAAATCCCTAATGAGACGAATGGAACAGGCGAGCAAAGACTGAATATTACCACAGGATCGTATAACAACAGCCAAGAAGAGGCAGGCAATTGCAAATGTTGCCCATATGAATGGTGGGAAGCGAGCAGATGAGTCCAGAGGTCCATATATTTTCTGGCCGTTGGCAGTGTCCTTGTCTGCTGCTGCTGTGTTTCTAGTGTGAAAACACCTTATGATTTCTCATCGATAAGAATAGAAAACCAATCAGTGTCCTAGACTACCGTGTTATAACAATACAAAATATTATTTCCCCCTTGGGCCTGGAGAAGATCAAGGCACAGCTCGGAGTACTAAATCACTGAACATGACCCCCACTGTTAAAAGAACGCCATACTCGAATATAAAAAGACCATCCCCACCGTTTCTCAAACACAGACAGCGGTGTGGATACAGGTTTGTAGCGTACAGCTCGTATATTCTGTACTCCAGTGCCACTCCCCTCTCGCCACGTCCTAACCTCTCTGAACACAGGGATTAAAGCCTCCCTCTATAGCAGGAAAGAAATGTTCTCTCTGTTACCCTCGTGGCCTCTTTGTAAGCGGATCTCTCATTGGTTGGAACAGTGGGAACAAGGGAGTCGGGTGAGTCATCGGTAGCCTTAGATGCCCGGGGGACACAGGGTTCAATTGGATCATGTGTGAAACCTTATTTTTCAAGGAGGCGTCACCTTGAGATCCATTTTTGTGTATGTTCAAGTGTGAAGGTGGCAAGACTGGCAACACATGTTTATTTGATCTGCATTATATCACATGGTGAATCCGTTTGAATTGCTTTTCAGAGTTACTCAAGCAGTTGTATTTATTAAATGTTTCCCCCCTTTTCGAATCCACAAATTGCAATACAGAAACAGGGCCGTAAACGCATCCTACTGTTCCTTTATTGATCAGGAACTTTGCTCTCACAGGAGAGCCTAGTCATTATCACTCTTTCCATGGAATTTCATAGAAGCTTAAAACCATCATTGTAATATTGATCTATATGTTGCTCCTTGTATTCGGTATTCGCCCCCTCCCATCTAGTACTTTGGTAATGGATAAACACTTTATTACACACCTAATACAGAGCCTCCATGCTAAGCCTATTGAACCTACAGATCGCTACTGAGTAGAATACGGACCTCCGGAATCTCTTAGGAGAATACAGCTTTTTTGGGCCACTTGACGGGTATTATAGGAACTAATTTATATAAAAAATGCACGTCGCTTGGGTCGAATTTCTAACTATTTACAAGATTCTTTCCCTAATAATTACTCCAAAGGTGAGTAATAAATACAAGATTTCCATGATTCCAATCTGAGTGGCCGTATTCTCCTTATAGTTGACACTATGTAATACTCCTCGCTATCGCTCAAAGTTTTACTAAGCATCAACTACGCGGAGAATACTGCCACTCAGATCGAAATCATGGTAATATTGTCTATATATTCCTTGGCATTTGACGATGAAGGTGCAGTTCTCAGCTGGGATATAATGGAAAGAATTGCCATTTGCATCCTTCATTGGGCATCACAAAACCAGCAGCAAGAATAACAACAATGACTATAGCAGGAAAAAACACGAGAGAAACAACTGATATGAAAAATAAACATTTAATTATCAAGAAGGCAGACAGTGAGTACGTCATCATGTTCCACACAAATAGTTCATGCACGAATCCCGTATGAGCTGAGAGAAATTCGAAGGTGATCCAGTATTTTATGTATCTATACGTATACATTCAATGCAGTAAAGAGGATGATGTTATATAAATATAAGTAAGGGAAGTGTTCAATAGAAGTTCGTCGCACACTCCATGTTGAAGAATACATATGTAAGTTAGAAAAGAAACCTGAGAAATTCAGAGATCGGAACAAACTGTTGAAATGGATGTAATCTGAGTGGGTCGCCCTCCCCCCTCTTTTGTTTTTAAGTGTTTACGCTTCCCCTCTTACCTCTCTTTCCCCCATGTCTGTTTTTGATTGGTTGAGAACAGACTTCTCCCCTATCGTCTCCCGTATATCTTGTCCCCCCTGTGTGTCTGTCCTATAAGATATCCTTTAGAATAATACCTGAAATAAAGTAATTCTGTAGCACCAATGTTTATACTGTATTGTGTCTGGTGAAGGATCTAATGTCCATCAAAAATAAGCAGCAATAATTTCATCATTGTATTACTCTTTATTGTTTGAACTGTTATGTGGTAGGTGTTATTAACTGTTCTTCCTTTCACATCTTGCTGAAATTTTTTCATTATATCTCATTGTACTTGGATTTTCTTGATGTCAATAAATGCTGCTATTCAATGAAAAAATGTAAGGGAAGGGAATCGTGAGGAATGTAGCAGCATCAGATACCAGACCAGGACATCCACTTTTATGTACATGTATAAAGCTTGTGGCATGAGTCGTCCGCAAAGTCCTGTGGTAAAAACCAAAAGCAGTGCAGAAGCAGGGAAATAAGATTAAGCTGCTGCGAACTGGGGTATTAATCTTTTGTTACCATGGTTTGGACATCACTTCTCTCATTCCTTTCAGGAACCCTCTCTAAAAAGTTCTTCCTCTTTCTCTCCATCTGCGTCACTTATTTATTCATAAGGGCGGAGGTGCCTGTAGACCTGTGGCAGGCTTGCCGTTAACGAAGGAACTACCCTTCAACCAAACTGCCATGAGTCCTTGCCAAATTACCATACCACTACATTGAGGAAACTACTTTAATTGATAGCAAACGAAGGCAACACACTTATTCAAACAGAAATGTAAAGTTTTGTTATCTGTGAAGCCTAATCTATGTTTCTCAGTGCCCTTATTTACATCGGTCTACATGAGTTTCCGGTCTCATCTTGCATTGTTTGTTTCTAGGCAAAGTGCGACTGAAAAGAATTTGAATATTTAAAGTAACCTACTAGTAGCGGCATCCTTATCTTTTTGGGGAGTATATAAAGCATGCGAATAATTAATTTTGTGTATGAGTTGCAGATATATAAAATGACGTTGTGACATGGTGAATTAATAATTAGATCTATCAAGATTGATTTAAACCAGAGAAATGATGTAGTTGATTGATACCATCATTCACTCTTGACTACATTTTAGCAAAGTGTCAATGGTTGTATAAAAGACAAGGGTTCTGTTTTAAGAAATGCCGACCAGAAGAATTGATCCACAGGTGCTACACCTCCAAGATGGCTCACGGCATGGGGATTGGTATCAAACTACATTCAATTTACAAGACGATATGAGTATTGACGAAGTATTGACTAGGTAAGACATTCAATAATTATTAGGGTTTAGTCTTCAAAGGCTTATACCAGTGAATTAGCGGAGAAGTGACAGTTTGTGAATCATAGTTTGCTTGTCTGTATTATGTTTATAGTATAAATCAAGACCACTACAGCAGACATTCTACAAGAGGACACCTTTTATCGTAACGGATCCCTCTATTACATGTTTATCTTAAAGCCTATATAAAACAATTAAGCTCTGTTAATTGATCCTAAAAGGTAAGCCCCATCCACACAGCCGTTAGGCATGTGTAGAACAGGGCTTACAGGTGCATAACTCGGGTGAGGTGTAGGGTCTGCGTCGCGACCACCTATAAAACCCCTCTGAGCACTGTGTATGCTTCACTGACTCTCTGAGTCTCACTGTAAACGCATGTGTCACGTACAGTAGCTAAGACCTAATCTTATAGACCGGCTAACCTAGTGACAAGAAAAGAGAATTCAGAATATCTTCTATACTAAATGTACACATGAAATCTGGATAATGGGTGACATTAACCTGAACGCACGGGATCTAAGGGATGCAAGGAATAAGACTCTAATGAACACTTTACGGGATTTTGGTATCAAGCGTATCATAAATGATATTACCCACCCCAATATTGGGAATAGTACAAGTTTAGACACCATATTGACCAATGCTAACTTTATTAATTCAAGTGGTGTACTTGACGTTATGTTAAGTGATCATTTTGTGGTATTTGCCGTGAAGAAAAAGATACGTAATGAATACAAAACAAAAACCATTGTTAGTCGTAGTTATAAAAATGTTTTACAGGAAGAAATAGATGTTAAGGTGAATGATCGTGTGAATGCAATATCCGAATCTAGCAGGTATAATGGTTGTATAATGTGGAATTATTTTCAAGAATCAATTGTTAATTATCTTGACTTACATGCACCATATAGATCGATGACAATGAAGTTTCATGATGTATTTTGGATGAGCGTGGCTTTGAAAAGGAAAATTATATTGAAAAAGAGTAAAATTCAAGCATTTTATAAGTTGAATAGTGTGACTCAATTAGATACCGGAAAGATCAATGAAATAGTTAGCGAACTAAGACTGTTGAAAAAGGACATCTCAAATCTTTTTGTCACGGATAGAAGAGATTATATATTGAGTCAGCTAGAAAAACATCACCATCACCCGAGATTATATTGGAAAGAAATTAATTACGTTATTAAACCAAAGGAAGATATAACTACCATAAATGTTAATGACAGTAATGGTGTCTTGTTATCAACAGTTGATAGTGTGGAATACATGAATTACTTTTTTTGTACCATCGGAGAAAAATTGAATGAAAGTAGAGATAAAGGTATCATGTTAAACTATGTTCAGAGAAAAAACGTAAATGGATTCGAATTAAATATTATGAAGGTTAATGAAACTGAAGTTATGAAAATTATTACAAATGATATTAAGGTACACAAATCCTCAGGTATAAACGGGATAAAAAGTAGTGTCCTAAAATCCTGTCTTATGGGCAATCTGAAACTCTTTGTACAAATTTTATCTAGTCTCCTAGTTCAGACCAGCTTTCCTATGGAATGGAAGAGTGGTAGAATCTCACCCCTGCCCAAGTCTGATGACTTGAACGAAGCAGGGAATTGGCATCCTGTTTGCGTATTACCTACTCCTGGCAAAGTATTGGAAAGGATAGTACATACACAAGTTTATAAATTTCTTGAAAATAGTAGTTTTTTTTACATTAATCAATTTGGTTTTAGAAAAATGCGTAGTACGGAAGGGGCAGTGTTTAAATTGACAAAAATCTTAAATGAATCACTTAATGCTGGCGAGGTAGCCATTGCTCTTTACGTTGATATTAAAAAGGCTTTTGATTGCGTCAATCATGAGATTCTCCTCTTCAAGCTAGCGGAGGCTGGTGTTGGTCCAATACTTTTAAAATGGTTTGAATCTTATTTGAGCGGTAGGAAATGTTTTACAGAGTTGGGAGGTCATAAGTCAGGGGTAATGGGGGTTAATGTAGGAGTACCACAAGGTTCGATTTTAGGTCCCTTATTGTTTTTAATTTACGTTAACGATCTAGGAGACTGGATTAGGCATTTTAAAAATGTATCATATCTAATGTACGCTGACGATTTGGTGGTGATAACCACAGGTGGAGATTGTAATGAGGCTGAAACAAGCATGCAAACCTGTATTTATAAACTGGAGAATTGGTACCATGCCAACAGACTATCTATAAATGCCAAAAAAACTAGAGTGGTGTATCATGGAACTGTAGTAAAATTGAAGAAATCGAGAAAACAGGATTTATTCATAGATGGTGAGGTAATCACTACAGCAAAGCAAATGAACTACTTAGGTGCAGTAATAGACGAACATCTTGATTATAAAAAGCATGCAGAAAATATTGTAAAAAAGATGAATAGCAAAATGTTCATTTTTAGGAAAGTTCGAAAATTATTAGATAAGGAAGCTGCGTTGAAAACCGCTAGAGTATGTTTACTACCCATAGCTGACCATTGTTCTTTTTTATTAGAAGGTTCATCAGTAAAGACACAACAATCTGTTAATAAATGTATTTTTAGAAGTCTACGAATCGCAATAGGGAGAGATTCATATGTCAATGGACGTTGTATCAGTAACGAAGATCTTTTGATCAGGGGAGGGGTAATGCATCCGGGAGAGAGAAGGTTAATGTTATTATTGGGAGTTATTAGAAGCTTATGTAATATTGACATGTTAGAAGTAAAAAAGGATACCAGAGTAACAAGGACTTCAAACAAGGCTAATTTATGTCAACACTTTCCAGTGTGTGAAAAATTCAGAAGGTCTCCCAGTTATGTGGGTATGAGTATTTGGAACCTACTATCCAGGGAAGCACAAACTGCCTCAAATGATATAACAAAAAGGTCATTCAGGAAAGAATCTTTACAAAGGATAAGAGAGTATTGCAGAGGCAAACAATAACCTTTTATAATTTATAATGATCGGACATGACTTATTTACAATTGTTGACCATATATTTCACATGTTTATCTGTATGTATTGTTAATTTTCGAACCATTGTGTATCTAACCTCATCAACTATATATCCAGATTGATTTACTGTTATGTTGCGAATGTTATCTAATGTTCAACAAATACTCCCGTTTGTATGGAAGAATGATGTGTAATCGAATACTTACGTATAAATAAAAAAAAAAAAAAAAAAAAATGAAGAAGACAGATAACCATACACAGATATGTATTGATAACATATATTATAACAAAGTATACAGTTACATTTCGATTCTCATCAACATACAAAATCATATACACTTCTGTAGTGTTCATATAATATAAGTCCTCTTGGTCAAAGCAGTACTCACAGTCTATCACTCTCAGTTATTGTTCAATGTCTCCTTGACTTGTGGATATAGATGATCCAAATTAGTGGTAGCAGTCATCAGTGTCTTTTCCTCCAGTGCTGGGGTGATAGTAGCTAATGGAGAAGCCCAATCCTCAGTAAAGGCCTCTGTATCATAGAGTCCTATGGTGTTTCAAGCCTGACACTGCAGTGGTGGTAATGCTGAGCAGCATGGAGATGTTGACGCCACAGTGTCTGGGTTCCAAGTGAGCTGTGAGTTGAAATCTGCTTCCTTATATACCCTATCGGGTGGTCAGTCCAAACGAAGACAGGGGACGGTTCAAACGCTGGGGGTGGCAGTCCAAACGGTTAGGCCTTGACCACTATCTAGAGCGAGGACCTGTTAGGAAGCACCCTGTGATATTCTTAATACATACATCACACATGAACCCGGCTGCAATTAGTAGGGTACGACTGGGATACACAACCACACAACATGGCATATTGTTAGAGTGAGTATGATAAGGAATACATTATAAGTTATAGATTGAGTGTGGACCATTATACTATATAACTCTGTGTATGTGTGGTTTTATCTGAAGCATGCCTGTGTGTTTGGTTGTAGTTATGGCTCTGTGAGCACATGTGTGCCTGTTACATACAGTGTCAACCTGTGTGATTCTATGTGTGTATACTGTATCTGTATGTCTGAGTATCTGCCTATCTGTGTTTGTGTATCTGTGTCTATCTGTATATCATTCTGGTCATGTCCTACCACTAGCTCTTTACAATATGTGAAACAGCTGCACTCACAGAGGATCCATGCTCTCTCAGAGTTACCTGTCCATCGATCCCTACCTAGAAGTGGCATGTAGACCCCCTCCCACCTGGCTCATATACACCCCTGATTGGCCCTGCTGCCCGCCTGACTGGTCGCGACCGCTGCGGATGCCTACACGCACAAAATTACCATCAGGACTAACTTATGTATCTCAGCTTTAACCCCTTGTAGCGGGTACTTTGGTCCGGAACAAAGGCTGTTCGCGCGGGGTTCTACTGTACTAGGAATTTACTTTTTACCATGCTTGTAGAAAGGCTGGTGAAACAGACATAAATAACATGCTTAGGCCTCTGCCATGACAACACAAGTACCACACAAAAACGTTGATTATTCGTAAGATACTTTATGAAACATGTCTATAATGTATCTGTAATAGAATTTGGTGGTAGGCATTATGTGATTTTGCGTTCATGTTATTAATAATTTTTTAAAAACAAACTATTTTGGCCTGGAAAACAGGGCTGCACTGACGATTAGATTTAATTCACAGAGAATCGACAGTTACTGGAGATGTTAGAAAAAGTTACATCATAGACAACTCATATTTCTATCTTAATCATTCCTTGCCATGGGTTTCAATGGATTCAAAGACTGCAGGAAAGGAAGGTTATGAAGGTTTAGGTGAATATTGTATATAATGGAAAGGAATAAGTTGGAACTGATGGACATATCCTATTGATGTCACTGCATGTCATTTATATTTCCTGAGGTGGTTTGATGGACCTAGTCGGGTTAGAAAATTTGATTACAAGATGATATAGAGAAACGGGGTTAACATTTATGCATCAAAGGACTACCTATCACGGAAGTGCATTAAATCAGAATCCTTTGCTTTTGCCACACGTTTAACATGTACAACCCCCAATGCAGAACCCCAATGATTTTTCATGATTAATATTAGCTTCTATTACATACTGCAAAAAACAAGGAGACATAAGAATTACCTTTAGGTGCAGCATCTTTAGCATAAATTCATACACAAAGACAGCCACAATTTATTTTATTGCTTTCTCACAGCGCAGCTCATCTCAACTAATTTAACTGCAATCCCTTTGCTTCAAATAACCGCTGTAATATATAGACATGTTGAACACTATACTCCCATTATATAGCTTTTTTTGTTGTGGCCCGATATCTGTATTTCATTTCTCACCGTTTTATGTGCCGGGTGCAAATGAGCGGCGTATATCAAACACAGTCGTCTCAGTGCCCGTAAGAAAAACAAGGAGAACGAGTCAACCATTACTGTTGATGTTCCCTATCCGATTCCTTCCTTTAAGCTGAGTCATTAATTGAATATCATCAGCTTTGGTCTTTGGTTGGTTCATAAAAAATAAAGTTAAAACAAAAATTCCTAGTACTCGCCGATATTGAGTTTCGAGTTGAAATCTCTGAGGGCTTTCAAAAATAGATATGCCGCTTTAATCCTTCCTTGTGTTTTTTATTGGGTAGAAGTCGACATTTCTTTGTATGGAAAGCATCATCAATCAAGGTCTTATCCCTAATTTACAGAATCCTCTCCGTTGTGTTTTTCAGAGTTACCCCTTTCCTCTTTCTCATATTGTTATAATCGGTAGGGAATGTTTGATTCAGCCACTAAGTATGGGTCTCTTAACAATCTCTGTACACCGTAAGCTTATCATGCGGTTGTCATTGAACATGTTACTCGCGGAGCTGGGGTTCTCTGGTACAATACATGAATATGTATTTAACTATGGCCCATTTTCATGCAGAAGTTCTGAATGACAAAGTTGTGTTTACTTTGAAGTATACGCTTAATTCCACTCGGTAATGTTTCACTTGAAGTTAACTCATTAAGAAACACCGAAATACTGCATCAAGGAACTACCTATCACGGAAGTGCATTAAATCATTAATCAGTCACAAGAAAGATATTTCTTGTCGAGGAAGGTAGCATTGAGCTATGAGAATAAAATGTTTATTTCACTCTCCCAGACTATTTTTCACATGATGGGCTTTCTCCCAACGAATTCCTATGAAATAATTTCCTCGTTTTATTTTTATGAGATGTGTACATTGTTCTGTCTGACATCCTGGTTGTAGGAGAATTATTTGCAACAGTTTTCGACGTTTATATTGCTGGGGGATGTGCGGCAGACATTCAATAAAGCAGTCGCCGAAAAGATCTCATTTCGTGAAGTTACTTTCTTAAGGTCATCGTTTTACCGTGGCAATATCATGCTGTCTTCATTACCATGGCTTTCTGCCCAGGCCTGATATAGGCCGGTGTATACTTTTGTATCTACAATTCCTCAATTGGTTAAAGGAATTGTTGCTTGACTTACTATGTTATTCATGGATCGATATATATATCTCACGCTAAGCTTCCTCCTCTACCTCACATTTGCTGTAAAATAATGAGATAAAATGTATATATCTTATTGGTACTCAAGTACTGCGTTTCTTTGCTCGTGGAATATTTTTATCCAAAGAAACAAGGTCCGTAAGTACGTTCCAAGATCGTAATACATTTTACTTTTATCATATACCTTCAAATATAAGTATTTGATGAAATATTTACGAAAATATCTGAGCTGGATTCAAAGTGTGCTGGTAGTTATGTGAACATCTTACCGGAAGTGACGATCTAATTAGACAGCGTTAACCATGTGCACATAACTTTCGTGTATAAAATTCAAAATGGTTAAAACAAATTCTTTCCTATAGAAATTACTTTCAAGTATCATTTGTTATTTTGTCGAGTATTTCATTTGAACTCGATAGCTAAGTTGACGGTTATTCCCTCTTTACATTGCTGTTGCTATATAACTATATGAAAATTATTCGAATCGTATTCAAGGCAGGGTGGTACATTATTTCATACTACCATACGCTGCTGGTATATATTTATTACCAATACCCTAGCATGGGCTGGTATTTGTGTAACATACTGGCACAGATATATAATAGGGTAGGACCCCTACCATGTACATACCTTTTTATGGGATGGGTAAATACCTTGCTGTATGCAAGTCTCTTCATACTGCAGAGGGACAGGACAGCTTAATCTTACATTTAATCGTCTTCGAGCGTTCGTTTGGCACCTCTTTAATGCAAGATTACTTTATTGCATTACGCAGTAGAGAGGGCATTGGACATAAAAACATGTGTTACAGTCCTTCATGTCATACTAGTCATAACTGTTCCTGTGGGAAACTTGGAATATTTTCTATCTAAATTATACATAATTATGCATGCCCTTCAGTTAGAATCACATACATAATTTACCATCTATTCTCTGATAAAACTCCATATCACAGATACGAAATTGTATCTCCTGGAATTACTGTTCATTATCAAAAATAGTACTATACAAAAATCCTCTTTAGAATATACTAACTAAGTTAAAATCATGGTTATTGTTGTTTTATCTTGAGGTGGACCACCACATTACATATTCAACTACTATGTACTGCATGTATATCAAAAGGCTTGATATAGGGCATGTTCTAATTTGTTCAAATTGACAAAGTATTGCACTTTGCTACTGATTGTAACAACATGGCAGAATACATCGATTTTATGAAAGCTTTCGACACAGTCAATATAAAAACTCTATCAAATAAACTAGAAAATTATGAGATAAAAGATAGATTACTAAATTGGTTTACAAATTATCTTCAGAAAAGCCAATGATGCGTTAAAGCTAATGATGTGGTATCGGAAGTAAAAATTATCAAACATGGGGCTTAGGGTCCCTGCTTTTTCTTAATATATATCAACGATATAATCAGTATTTTTAAGAAAACATCTGGAATGCTATATGCTGACGATACGATCTTACATGTCCATGGCAAATATTCACATCTTATGTATAATACCGTACAGAAGGATCGAGATACATTGCATACCTGGTGCATTCAAAACAAGCTATCCATGGCATCATTTTCCATTTTTTGTTAAAATGTCATTTATCTCAGCTGATTCAAAATTATGGAGCTCCATAAAGTTTTCAAGTTATAAAGTTATGTTTGCATTAGGAGCTTGATGACGTTTTAGGGACTGTTTTCCCAGTAAACTATTTTCATGAGCAGGAGATTACGGGCCTCCGTAATCTCCTACTTGCAAATCACACACACCCAATGCATTTTCTATGTAGACTCTCTATTCGGTGGTTAATGCTATAGAGCTAGAAATAGTCCCGTGTTAACGGTGAAAAAGAGAAAGCATACAGGGTCTAGATGCAGGCTAAGACGAAACCAGCGTTCAGATGCAAATATCAGAGAGGAGCTCACCCTGAAACCCCTTTACTGTATTACCGGATCAATGAAGCACAATATATTTATAAATATATTTTTCAAACCACCCTTATATTGAAAAAAAAATCTATTGAATGTGCATTCATATACACAGTCAATGATAGCTATGGGTTGAATTTTATGATGAATAAAACGACTCCATATGCTCACACTGACAATTAATGACTAACACAGAAGATTATAAAACGGATAAATTTATTGAGTGAAATTACGGGAATTAATTGACGAGAGAAAGGTACTGGAGTAATAAGGAGGTAATCAAGTAATTAGTAATGAGCTATTGAAATAGCCCAACAGAATAGAATCTGATATAGTGAGTTCAGGGTTTCTTGTAGGGTGGGTTGGTGGTATCTGAAAAAGCCTGTGGTTCGGGAGAGAGTGGCAGGGGATAGGAGGGCCGGTTTGAATTCCGCGTTACCACGTGACCGATGCGCGCACGTGACCGGTGCGGGTCATGTGACCGGAGCGTCCTTAGAACTTTACTGACCACTCTTCAGTTTCGCATAATCGGCCTGGTTAGCCCTTAATTTGTTGAGACATCATATTGAGAAATTCAAGATAAACTGCTATGTAAAAAAAAATTCGACAATATTTCCGGAACCTTGTTATAAGATAACGATAAGTATTATAACATACATAATAATAGAAAGCCAAATTCTGAATTGATTATGAATAAATATCCACAGGGGAAGATGGGGTTGCAAAGAGTTTTCTGGTGCTCAACTTCCCATGTCGTCGTACTTCATCAATGGAGATGCTGCTCTTGACTGCTTGAGTGCTAACCTGGTGGAGTGAACGGATTGAACATAGTGAGGGGTTTGGAACCCAAACCTGACCAAGAGTAAGCGTAGGAGAGACATATTAAATATGCGGATGAAAAGGGAGTCCCAGGGTCTCTGAAGATCTGACGGTAATGAGAAGATAGTGGGCCCCTCGTGTGATGGCGTGGGGGACTTGAGGAGAAGGTAGGGTTCACACGAATAAGTTGATGGCGTGTAGTAGAGATGTGAAGGCGATCAACACCACCACTCTGAGGAGGATACCAACCATAAGATGGCGTGTGATGTCACATAGACGAACAAATAGTTGAAGCGTCATTGGAGTCGGCAAGTGTAAGAGATGCTCGGCTTGTATTGACATAAGTTTAATGAATGCTTGAGGTGGGGGACAGTGTTTTAAGGATGCCACCACAGTGGCACCAGGCGAAGTTAGATAGACAGCCAAGGCCTGGATGAACATGCTGGAATCGTCTGACGAAGGCGAAAGAGGTCCTTATCCCTTGTTGTGCTGGGTGGCATGCAATAATAGCATCATCCGTGTGTGTAGGTACCTGTAGGTCCGTCCTGGCAGAGAGCCGCACATCAACCGTTAATAGTTCATTATCAGATGGGCGTGGCGTGGCATCCTATCCTGCATCATCTGCAACAGCATGAATCAAGTCAAAGTCCCTGGAAGCGAGTATGAACAACACTTGGCTGGTCAGTGATGTACGACTACAACTCGCCCACGAGAAGTGGCACGAGCCATTACGGAACAGCATATGGTTGAGGTTCCATCTACACGTCGCCATGATGACCATATCCATCTCCAATGAAAACCCCATTGGCTTCCTTGTGCACACCTCCCATTGTGTCAACCATGCAAAGGGGAATTTATGACTAGACTCTTTGCGTCCCACTGAACAACCCCCATAGCGGGGTGCTTGCTTTTGACCCCTTGGTGAAAATGAATTTAGTGAAAATTCATTTTCACTAAATTCACTATTTTTAGCCCTTAGTGAAAATAAATCTAGCCTGGTTCTATACATACGCTGAAGCCTCCAACAGTTGACACATCTTCAAAGTCTCTGGGTCATCAGCCAGCCTCATGGTCATCGCCTGCACCCAGGGTGTGGTCGCCTGGCCCCGGGCCTCATCAGGTACAAATACTGCGCTTGCCAGGTCTGATATGTGTCGCCTTGCGGGATTGCAAAGTGATCATGGTGGACGATATTGGAAGACCCCGAACTCGAAGTTCTGGCCCCATTCCCATCACTACATATAACGAGTAGTTGCAGTTCCTGTGTCTCGCCTGCACCAACGCATGTTGCTGTTGTTCAAATATCACGGCAGGCCCATCCACCTCCTGGAATAAGGAATTCAGAGTTGTCCCCTGTGTTTGGTTTGACGTCCGTCTCACATGGGACCCTCTATGCCCCATCGTGTTTGAGGCCTGCCTCTTTAGACTGGCTCTGGCCGGCACTCTCAAATTACCAGAGGAAATCTGGAACTATATATCAGGAGCCAAGGAGTGGTTGTCAAATTATGCCTCGCCAGCATGGTCTCAACACACTCTCAGCCAAGGGGATGCTTTGCTCGGCAAGGATATTCTTCTTCTTAAGGTGTGCTCTGCTGTGAACAACCGGGTTTCGTCTACGTTTACTGTGATCACTTTCTGGGCTAACCCACTTGGGCCCCGTTGCTCCTGTTTTTGTGGTATCGCTAGCTATAATCGGATTGCAATTTTATTTTTACGATTACTTTAACGATCCGACTAAAAAAGCGTATCGCTATATTTCCGCGGTATCACTAATTTTTACGATGCGATTATGATACAACAATTCAGGGGCACATATTGAAAGAGACAGGGGAAGATTAATTAGTTCTTTAATTAAATACAGATAGCACCGTAGTTAAGCTGATCTGACACCTGGTGGTGTGGATCGCTATTTCCTATAAGTAAAAGAACAAGGGTTGGTGGTGTCACCATGGATCGTTATTTGAAATATCAGACAAGGCAGTATTTAACCTACAGCGATACGATCCGCAGTGCTGTGAAGGTAAAAAGTATCGCTGAAAGCCGTATTTTGCGCGGCGATGCGCCTATGCGATTGCGACACGATCTGCAAAATTTCAGGAGCAACGATTTGGCCCTCGGATCGCTGTTCTGCGATCCGTAGCTCTGTCGTAATCCTGGAGCAACGGGGCCCTGGGGATCTTAAGTAGTGGCTGTTCCCTTGGTTGCAGGCATGACTCTATATCTTCCATAGTAGTGTCAGATTTTCAAGTTTGCCGAATTTGTCACACAAAAAATCCTGCCCCTGTTCAAAATCTTTATGATCTGAAATACATCCTCCCATTTCACCTCCACTTCCTGTGTATGTCTGGAACTAATAAGGAACACATGCCACCTTTGTTCATATAGATATATACCGCCTTAAATCTATCTCAATCTATATCATTGGGGCTGAATCGATCACGAATGTACTTCAAGAAGGCAAGAGGGGTTCAATCAAAGGGGCACTTTTCACAGTTACTACTAGGAAGAACAAATTGTATTTTGTTTATTTCACTGTTTCCACCTTTGGTTAAACTGCCGTATTCACATTGGTATGGCAGCACAGAAGAGTCCTGGTCTATAACTCAAATGGATAATGGCCAAAGCCACCCCCTTGACAAGTATAGGCAAACTAATGTTTGATTTACTTTTCTGCAGTTGCTGTCATAGCTAGGATCCTTTGAGATATGCTGTACACCAGACATGGCATACATGTCTACGATGGTAATCTTTGGTAAATAAGCAATACCCGTTTTATTCGATATCTATTTAATATACATGCTCATTAACCAACCTGTTGATTTTTGCCTTAAATGTGATCTTTTCATAACAAGAATGCTAGTCTCATTTGAACATTAGATACAATACAGCATATGCATTACACAATCCTTGGTTCATTTAATTTGTGCTTTATGGATCCGGGAATACAGTAACACGAACAGGTTTGATTATATGAGTGGTATCATATGAATGATGCTAGATTGTGCTAGACATTGAAAAGTAGAGCGGGCGACTGTGAGAGTTTATGCGCGCCTTATCTAGTGTCAACCGTCAGCTCTCTAGTATGGTAAAATAGCGACATATTTATGGCTCGCCCATTATTGATGTGGTCTGTACACTTCCTTGTTGCTTTACTGGGAAAAAGGAACAGAGAGTAAGATGAGCTTATGTGTAAACTAAATTAATCATTGGATAGTGTCAAGATGTAACTACAGTTTACATTTACTGCTCTCTTAGACAATTTAGTTGTCAGACATAGGAAACCACAGAGTTTCAGAGTGTCAGAGCTTCACACGGTTAGATATAAGTCTCTGTTCAGACATAGGACGTTTATATGGACATCATAGAGTTGGCTCCATAAAGAAGGGGGAACCGGTCTTGGCCACAGCATGACTGAGACACAAGTTGCTGAGAATCTCTTATTTATCAGGTGATTAGGAGTGGATCCCCTGGGGAGTGACCGCCACCAACGAATCACTGAATCACGTCGACGCTTGCGCTACATCTCCGCATCTCCCCAAACAAGCAGTCCCTGAAGGGTACCTCGGAAGACACAGCGTTGACATGTTGTTTTCTGATATGAAAATTGAATATGTCTCCTCAAGTCCCACCGCCTTAGGTGGCGCCCCGCGTTGGTAGTATGCGCACAACGGGGTGCAGATAAGCAAGCATGCAGCATGGATTGGCACCAGCAACAGAAGCAGTAAAGCAGGAGGTTTTTCCTCCCTGTGCTAAGTCCCGGGATTTATGGCTCCTTGACAGAACTGAAGCCCATTACCTAAAGAATCCCGATTCAAAGAGACCTGATTTAGTAAGAATTCTTCTGATGTCTCAGCCAACGCCCATGCCTTGCTGGAGACAGGTCGAATTGTAGGCAGCCATTGTGCCTTTCCTCACAGATACAGGCAGACTTATTAGTTTCGGGAATGGGAGAAAGGGAGATTGGATACTCATAGATTGCTGTTTTTCGAAATCGAAGCGGATTTTATCGACCTTGCATCTTGTATCCGGAAGGTTTTTCTCGCACACAAGACAAATGGGACTAGCCAGATGCGAAGCACATGCTGCAGTTGTTTATCACGCTAGCAAGGGATAAAAACAATGGTTTTAATGAGGTAAATGGTAATTTATGGAATCATCGAACCAATATTCCAGCTGTTAATGTTCCTCAGCTTATATATGTAATCATCTCATTGTGTACGTCGTGATTGACCTTCGCTGGAATTAAATTCCTTGGTTAGTAAAACGAACAAGCAAGTCATTTTAAACGTTATTGTTAAATAACTAAACTAGCCTGTATGGAAAAAAGATAAGTAGAGCCTATCCTTGTGTGGAATTCATTTGTTGCCTCGCGTTTTACACTCTACCATTTTCAAGCTAATGTAAAGCTACTTATCGCATTAGGTAAACCATATAGATAACAGGTTTAGAATGTGAAAAACCGCCGCGTAAACGTGATGCCCGTATGAAAAAGAGGAGTGGCGAATTGGACGCTCTAGTTCATAACCTCTCGAGACTAGAGGTCGGTCGCATTATACACGCCAGCTTAATGTCTGTTGCACGTGTTGTCCATAAAATGGAAATTCATCTACAGAAAGTCGGCGGATTGAGTTTTTTCTCATCCCCTCACCACACACCCAATACATCCTCTTACGTACTAGATGGAACCGAATCCGTAGCTCCATTCATCGCGGAAACGGTGCGGTTAAAGACAAGACCTAGATCGATAGAGTGAGTCGATATTCCCGTGACAGATGCAATCTTTGATGTCTGTAAAACTATTCCCAGGCATTGATCTGGAAATCGATTATCTGCTACTGATTCCAATACAATGGCACATTCTCATCGGCGGTTCCGGTACGCTTTATGAGTATGCTTGATCGTTTCATGCATAGGAAACCCACTCGTGCCAGACCATGCCGCCGCCTATAACAGTGCCAGACCTGCCTACCCTATTACGCAGGGCTACGCAGGATGCCTACAGCTTAGGACACTGCCTGCTAAAGGCTGCTCGTGTTGGATTCTCATGAATACTAAATATGCGGATGAAACGAGACTTAAGTTAACTGCTGTCTGCCCTACAACGCAAGTGTGAGAACACGGATTATGAAGGTCCACGTATGTGGCCCGGATGTCATAACTTACAGAGAAATAAGAGCAAGACCATTGTGTGTGGTGCAACCAGAGTACATTATATTACAATACTCCCTTTTACTGTGTAGAAAATGACAATTATCTTGGCATGGGTGGCTTTCATTATTGAGGAAAGTCACTGATCTATGCGCCTCGATGGATTGCAATAAATGGAGTCATATATAATTTCTCAGCACCGATTTTACTTAGATTACCATTCAGAACCAGCATTTAAGCTCTTTCCTCAAAGGACGTTTTGCCAACGCCACATTCCATTCCTCGACGGATGAAAAAACAGCCAGGAAAACCGCCATCTCGCCCTCTGCGAGTCCTTCCGATTTCCATGTTCACCAATAAGAAACCCAAGAGTGAAAGGCGCACAATTAACGGGCAAAGGGTGTTTTAATCACAATGGATATGCTTTCAGGGAACGATTACAGAGGACAGGTAATTTAGTTCAAAGCGGGTGCCGGGCAGCATCGGTGTCAGTATCAAAGATTCACCCTCGACGCACGAGAAAGAATATCTACAGCTAAAATCAGCGCATCTGTCAAACGACACAATCCCCTAGAGTAGGGGGTAGGGTGGGGACGGAGCGCGCCTCCTTTCATCGCGCCAACATCAGCTGTGGGGAATCAGCTTGGGAAGTGCTGTATGTAAATGCCGCCCGTGTCTGTTATCTCTGAGGATGAGGCCTTATCGTTATCTGCACCGTCTCCTTATCTCACCCGCCGCGTCCTTCCTGCGGCTTGCCGGCGCCCGGGCGCGGCCAGGCCGGGTCCTCAGGCGGCGCCCTCCAGGCTAGGCGCCAGGCGCGCTTTGTTGCTGTGATTGCAGGATGAAGCGACTTGTTGTCTTTTCGGATATGATCAGTCGAGGGGATCAGCCCACGAAAACGAGGTGCTAAGCACAGCGACGGAGTGTGCCTGCGCCGAAGGTATTTAGTGGTGCTCTGTGAGTCCGTCATCGGCGGAGGTGGAGGCTGACTGAGGTGCTAGTGGCGAATAGCGGTAGTGGTTAGGTAAGCAGGTTTGGGAGAGGATAAGGAAGGAATGTGAAGGTAGCGGGTTCGGCATCCGTGGGAGAGCTGGGGGTCGTAGTGCCTCCCTCTATTAGCAACTCGAGCGAACAACCACGTATGTATACGCATCTAGCATAGTCGGTTACCATACCCTGAGAACGGGTCTGTATCTGGAGAGTAGAACGTGAAGCATTTGCAAGCCTTCGGCGGAGGTGGAGGCCGACTGAGGTGCTAGTGGCGAATAGCGGTAGTGGTTAGGTAAGCAGGTTTGGGAGAGGATAAGGAAGGAATGGGAAGGTAGCGGGTTCGGCATCCGTGGGAGAGCTGGGGGTCGCAGTGCCTCCCTCTATTAGCAACTCGAGCGAACAACCACGTATACGTATCTAGCATAGTCAGTTACCACACCATGAGAACGGGTCTGTATCTGGAGACTAGACCGTGAAGCATTTGCAAGCCTAGGTGCAGGTCCAGCCTCAGGCTCAGACGAAGGCCAGCTTGCCGAGTGTGTAATGGCATTAAGCCCACACAGGCCCCGCAACACAATGAGCCAATTGACAAGTGAATCCATGCTGAGATCACAGATATCACGGCCGTTCGCGGTCACCGACACATACGCCCGTGGGATGAGGCGCATACGTGAGCATGTCACGATGAGTTGCTCAACCTTACTGCTCCCATCAGCTCACGTGTGCAAAGCGACATCGGTCAGAAGGCAGGCGTGGTCAAACAGGCAGCCAGGGAAGGGGGGTAAGCCTCCACTGTCGCCAATAATGGACTGTGAGCTGTCAAACCCTGTGGAAACGGGGATTATTGGCCAATTGACGGTCTATAAGGCCGACAACAGGCATTATGAGTACAGCCCCGCTCACATAGCCAGGTTAATGCAATATCGTTGAGTGGTATTACCGCAGTAGTAGCCATGGTAACACATTGATATCAGCCATATCCACATCTAGCATTATGGAATTTACGGTTTACTCCATCTATCGCAGATGATCATGTATATGTACATTTCGCACATATATACTATCTAGAGTCTAACTCTGTAAGACTGGCCCCCTAAGTGGGTTGGAAGTTTTAAAAGTGGAAGAGTACGGTCTAGATACAAAATATGTCGTTTATATTTAACGTATATGAAGCAAACTCTTTACTCGATAAATAGTGCTAAGAAGTATCGATAGAATATATTGCATAAACATCAGACTTCCGCATTTATCATTCATGAAGTCTAAAGTCCCATACCTCACTACGAAAATAGCTAGGGCGATTCTTCCGCTGCCTTGATTTACTAGTAGCAGTCACACGAATAAAGCTAGTTGGTGTTAGTTTATCAACTGAGAAGACGTCGGGTAATTAACAACGGGCTTTTGACTCCTCAGTGTGTCTTTATTCTCTAAGAGACACGGAGGTCGTTGTTTGACAGAGAGAACACTCCTGGCGGCTGACGAGAGAACTAATCACTTTAGATTAGTTTTCTCTCTTCGTCGCTCTCATAATCCTCTAGTAAATCCTCTGAGGGGTGGGTCTCTCTCAGATCTCCGACAATCCATTTCAAACATTTCCACGGTCATTGAGGCGCTGTGTCTCGAACGCGTCCATTATCACCCGCTCCGTCTAAACATTATCTGTCTTGAAGGTAGTTTTCATGGCTAGCAGTGCGAGCCTCTGTGTGATGGACTCGGCGAAAAAGTCCACTAACCTAATTCAGGATGAGTGATGGGCGACCCCCGAGACGCAACAGAACGGCAAAGAGCCGAGAAGAAAGGTAAATATAAGGGCGGAGCATTGCATGCCTGTCGGACTTAACTGGCTGGCAATCGGTTATGATGTGACAATGATAAATGCCTTTAATTAACCCGATAGACCGGTGTTTATTAAAGGCCAGATGGAATACAGACAGAGGCTAT
Organism: Alentia gelatinosa; assembly: GCA_950022655.1. Lineage (NCBI taxonomy): Eukaryota > Metazoa > Annelida > Polychaeta > Phyllodocida > Polynoidae > Alentia > Alentia gelatinosa. The sequence goes on from OX465586.1 coordinate 45,515,318, forward strand.
TGTTAAAACGAGAATGCTTATAATACACGCCTATCCTTCCGGTGATGCTGGCAATGGGGGAAGGTGTCTGCTTGGTTGACATATTTTAATTACAGTTCTGACGGGAGGATTGTGAAAAGGGGTGTCGTCGTAGACAATGGTGACGGCGTCCATTTCACACCTCCAGTTTCTGATAGACTCCCCATCAAAATGCTCCGAGTTGCACGCACAGAACTCTCGGTGTACTTTCGTCTTGGTTCGCTCTATAAAAATAGGGACTACAGAAAAACAAGGGAACCTGAGCTTTCCCGCCCTCCACGTGGCAACAGCCCCCGTGGTGCGCAGGCGCGTGCATGCTGAGCAGACGACAATCGGCGGATCGTTCACAGCCTCTCATGACGTTCCATGGCCATGACGTGCAGTACTGATAGCAATCATTAGTAATTGTTGGCGCGGCGATGGCGGCGAGCGGCGAGCGCGGCATGCGAACCCGTTACAAAACCACGCCATTTGCCGGCCGCCGATCGCTCTGTAATCACGAGAAAACCGTTAAAGAGACCCTTTGATCCTGGCAGGGATTATGGTTCGCGATCGAGAAGGATCCAGGCGTCCCCCGAGTGAGGCCTAGTTTTCTCTGCCTGTAGCCATACGGGAACTGCGAAAAAAATATCGGATTACCCATGGTGGATTAGGGGGAGGACGGAAGGGTGGATAATGTTGGAGAGGGGGGCGGGGGGCGGTTCCACAGGCACAGAATAATGTATCTCTCCATGTCTGCCTGTATTCTTTCCCCCTGTATGTTTCAATCTATTTCTCTCTGTGTATGTGTCGTGATATGCAGAGTTGGGTTGTGGGGTGCTGAGTGGCCAACTGTGGTTTGAGCTGTTGGCGATGGGAGGCTGAGGTCCCTGGGGGTTAGGTAGGCGGTGGGTTTCAGAGGGTTTCAGCAGCGGGCCTGCAGAGTGCATACACGTCAACGTCACAGCACCGACACGCCATTGGTGTCGGGGGCGAGAGTGAGGGCTTCTATACCCCACTTCCTCCCCTCTACCCCCACCCTACCGTCAGCAGATCAGTGGCGCACTCTAGTGGCCACCGCCGCTACTACTGACACTGCCCGCGGGCAAGCCGGTCGTGCATATTGCTGCGTGTGAGTGCCTGCGAACAGTCGGACCAGCCACCGCTAGGCTTTCCGGTATTCTTGCCATTGATCCGGGGGCCTCCCTTCCACAAGTGCTTAGCTTCCGCGTCAGGACTCGACGTTACCGAGTGTGGAGGCACCACCACCGTCCTCCGGCGTAGACGGAGACTGCGTAGGGAGAGCAGGAGCCGAGCCAGTAGGGAGAGAGAGGGGGAGGGGAGACGGCAGGGGCACATAAATGAGAAGTTATCAACACCCCACGCCGACAGAATATCCCCCGCAATTTGTCAGTGATATCGAGGCCCCGGGGGCCGGCGACGTCGGTGGGGGGAGAGTGACAGCGCGCTCCCCCATCTCGCGAGTGGCGTTTTCACCGGCGATTTTCTTTTGTCCCACCTTACAAAAGCGTTAAGGCAACGTTGGCCGGCGCGCGCCCGTGTTGCCGGGCCCGTAATCAGGTTGGTGGGGCTGCCAATGGGCCCCTAATTGGATTCTGGACCAATTGTCCCTGGATCAGGATGGACAGTGATTTGATCAGAAGCAAAAAACACGGCTGGAAGTGACCTGAAATGTCAGGACTACCTGATCCATGTCGGCTGTCAGGGCCGGCGGTAGGGAGGCCCGCTACGTCCGCCGTTCGCCCGGGGGCTCGACTGCCCTCTTGGACCCTGATACCAAGCGACTGTCGGACCCCCTCTGCCCCGCCACCCCTGCCTCTGCATACCCGCCGCAGGTAAGCAGAACGGCAATCCATATACCTACTGCCACTCTCACTCCCTCAAACAACACCATTTCCACCTCCTCTCCCACGACTCTATATACCAGTGGTCGTAAAAAAATGACAACACACGTTGTATTGAGATCACAACTTCCCTCAGACTATACAATCAGCACCGCCCAATGGTATCTGGGTCAATCATTACCTACCTTATAAGAGACATGTACTATACCTTCATCAAAGCCAAGAAATAACCTCAAACAAATCAATACCCTCCAGTGTCTGACATTTTATACCTTCATAGAAAAATAAGGTCATACAAAAGGTTATTCCTTTGTAAAAACGCATGAACTGTAGATTACATGTTGTGACATTATTTTTTTCATTCAGTACAGACATCGTTTTATGTTTGTTGACTGTTTAACACTGTTCTTTTGCTTATACAATGTATCATATGAGTAATGATGATAAAAGAAATCTTCAATTACGGTCAATAGATTGGAATGCACGCAGTTTGGACAACTTGCTGAAATATATTGATCGAGACAATAAAACACATCTACACATTAATAAATATGTAAGTCATTTCTCAAAAATAACTGCTTTGAATCACTTACCTACAATTGTCCCCCTTTCCTGCCACACAATAACATGACTGCCTCTATATATAGACCGTGGTGTAACAAATACATGCTTGTGTTCGTAATTTGAGATGGACTGACAACGCGTCACGTCTTTGCGCTAGAACAACAGACTGGTCCAACAGTTGACTCTTGGCTTGGCTTTCCTCTTAGTGCAAAGTGTTACCACAAAGATTCTGCATATTATTCCAAGTGCCGCCATGTTCGCGAGGAGACGCCAAACATTACATAACTCTCCAGACACTGTTTGAGGCCCATGCGCCGAGGCTACATAGACGCACGTGGTGTTGATCAATAAGGAATACACACACTATATCACTGAGCGCCGAGGGCGATGACGAACATGAATGGAGCTACAGATTGAAACGCCATTTTTTGTTTTCTTCTCTGAAGCCGAGCGTCTGTGTCTGTCATTATTTCTGCTCGTTTCATTTATCACTTCCATATAGGCCCATTGTCTACAATATCCCTGATTCCTGCGTATCGCTTCCTCATTTCTCCACATATTCTATGTGTATTTCAGCTGTGATTATCGATTTGCATATATGCTGCTACCTATGTCATTATATCTTTCCTCCCTGCGGACCTTTTACTTAATGCTTTACCTTTCAAGGCGAATTGTTCGGATTTTGAAATAGATCTTTCCATCTCACGCACACCAGTGTGTAAACTCTGGTTCTTTCTACACTTCTCATACTAGACAGCTCTCGTTGTGTATCCCTGTGTTCTTTCTACTGTTCCCCATTGCCTTGTGCGTTTTCTAGATCTCACCGGCGGTGGTGTCCCGAAAGCCCGTCCCCGGACACGCACAGGCTATCAGCGTGGGCATTCTGTTGTCGGGTCTGTCTAGGTCAGGCATTATGAGAAAGGTATGAGGAGTTGGCATGTCGGAATCGGACGTGTAAATCCGGGAAGGATAGAGCACCAGGAAGAAAACACATAAAAAAGAGTGCTGCCACAACCCTGCTAGACATGCCATACTTCCATATATGGCACTGCTACTTTCACCCGCCTACCGCTCCCCGACAGTTCCCAGGGAGAATTAACAATTGGATGACGGCAGGAAATACAGCTCGGGATCACAACAAAATCCAATATTATAAATTCAATTATACACATCCCTCTCTCCCTACCTCAACCACCCAGCAATTTGCCTTTCGAGTTCGCGGAAGCACTCTGGGTTTTAAATGGGTCTTTGGAATATTATTCATCGATATTTCCCCTCCCTGGAGTTAAGGAATAACGCCTTGGCGGGCTAGCGCCCGCCACTTTTGTTCAGCCCTTTATGGCGGCCGCCACGGTGGGTCTGGAGGGCGCCATGGGCGATGGATTATATAGATTACCTCACGCGTGATTTATACCAGCGGGTCAAATAGCGAGGCCTGTGAAATCGTTTCCCTCCTTTTCCATAAGGTCCTGGTGAGTAAATCACGCCAATGGCGACAGTCTCCGTGCTTCCTAATTCCCGCTTTATTACGCTCGCCCTACTCAAGGCACAGACCCAGCTATGTCCATGCGCCAGGCTAGGACCCCATTCGTCATACTGGAATTGGGTGTGGGTGATGTACCCTAACATCCCAGGGACAACACAAATTAAAACATGAGTAAATACATGCCGCTTTTGGACGTCTAGTGCGGCAAGGACGGGTTCAATGCTGATACACATGTACATTGATATGGATGGTTTTCTATATTACCACATATCAAATGCCCCTCTGGATACCTAAACGCTATGGCAGGATCAAAGAAAACCGCGATTTCTGTTATTTCCCATATTAAACATTTCTAATGTGGTCCTGCGCCCACAAATGAACCATAGTCAGAATGGCTGAGATAGTGCAAATGTTGTCAGTCAGGAAGATACTTGTCGAGACAATTCATGCTTTAAGTAACATTTACGCCCTCGGATATATGATGAGAAGATATGTCCCATTTCTATCTGGGATTAATATGATGAATACCACGAGTTTAAGACACGGTGGTGACCTCAAAGGCTTCTCGCCTGCTAAAGCGGACTTTGTGATGTATTTCAATGACAAACTCTCCACATGTAATCTTCAAGGACAGGGTCTAGTTACGTCTTCTTATGAGTTTCCAGTAGTGGAGATTTCTGACACGATAATTGATTTTGACCATTGTCCCTTTAAGAAAATAAAGTAATAAAATAAATCAGTGATAACTGAGCAAGCTCAGTAGTCTACATGAGGTCACTTTTTTTTACACCGCATGAGGCCTCCCGATAACGAATCAGAATCAAGTCGGAAGGTCATCTATAATTGATCATCCCTTTGCGAGTAGGCTCTGATGCAAAACGGGCATCTACAATTTGGTCCCTATGAAAAATCTGTATTGCAGGGTCTTTATGACATTAAATCATCATTAAAAGTCGGTGGCTGACTTGAAGCATCATAGAGTATTTTGCCGGTCAAATTACTCACATGTGGGATACTCAACAGAAAATTATGAAATCTTGAAATTAGGTAGGGCCTAGCATATAGGCCCTCATGCCCTACAAGTATGGGGATTTTTGATAAATCTAAGTGTCTGAAATAAATAATCTCATAATTTGACTTGGAACAGAGGTATTAGTACCTGAAAAAATATATTGTTGTTCTATGTGTACTGGTAAACATATCGATAAAATATTTCCTGAATTATAGTGTATCATATATTCAAAAATAAAAATAACACCTCAAGATACGCTTTTGTGCCCTGGTTGTATCGTTGGGTATATCGGGAAAGTGCACCTTCTTTCATGCAGGAGAACCAATTACAATGCGTGGTGAACTGGCTTGTCTAGACATTTGTCTGCGATATTGTCCTTCCCGATTAGTTTAAAACTTTGACATTTTGTATCGGAGCAATAAAGGGAGCTCTAATTTCTTTTATCGTAGTAGGTGGACATAGGGACTTACACAAGTCATATAAACCTACGTTCTTTATAGAATTGGGAGTATTTTGACAGTTGCACTAGAATGTGAATTCCGTTTTAAGAAATGGATGTTTGGAATTTCCAAGACCATGAGTAAGTAGTATATGGAATTGTAGCCATAGCTGTGGCCACAATCCATTATACTACTTACAAACAGTGCTCTCCCTTCAATGTATAAAAACCCACGACATGTATGCCTGCATAGACTTGCATGCAGCTTCAAGCCATGGTAATGATAACTGTTATCATACATAAAACGTACCACTTACCCTTCTAATGTTTCTAAATTTCTAGGTGACTGGTCATGGATAGATATCTATTTCCAGGTCCTCTAAAAATTCGTTTTTAATTTTTATTTATTCTTCTAATACTACTCACAAAACATCATGACCTTCCTCAAAGAATGCACGTTGTAATAGTCTTGGCAGACTAAATGGCTACTAGAGTAGGTCATTTATCATTATGTAACTCGTCAGAGCATCAAAGACCAGCACTTTCTACAAACCCATACACTAAACCTAACCTCGATCCTTTAACCGTCTCCCACCTGCAACCTCATCCTCACTTATGACTTTCTTCATTGTCATACCATTATATACAATTCTATGTATCTACATATATTTTCTTTTGTCATACCATTATATACAATTCTATGTACCTACATATATTTCATCTTACAGCAAAATATGGAATAATTCATTTCTATGAGGGTGGGAGGTAATATAGTATTGTGTCTTCGGGAATTTTGGAAATGTGTAACGGTGTTTTTCCAGTCTCTCAACTGTAACGACTATAGTAATGCCTTTGCAGCTAGAAAATGATTTTTTAATACATGTTTCCCACAGGGAACCTTTTTCCTGTACTGCATCATTAGAGAGAGAGAAGGTCAACTTATCTATGAACAACTGTGACATTCATATATCTCTTATAGAAACGATTATAATTGTTCACCAAGAAAGGGAGACTGTAGACTTGTGTCTTTCTTGAAAGTAAATATCAGCTACGACAAGGGAGTGGCAAATGTCAGTTTTATAAGTGGCAAACTAATCAGCAATACGATTCATATTTACTGTCTAAGCGTGAAATACTTCTTATGGGCCCAGGTCTTGTTGAGTATAAGATGGGGACGAGCCTAACAGTCATGAATACCGTAACATCTTGTTATCGAGGAAACCGTGGGGTATAATGATGACAATAAATACAACAATATAAAGTAGACTCGAGATAATGGTCAACAGTCACAATTATATCAGAATACAGTGTATAATAGATAGGTCGGTGTACTCGTTAAACTATAATTCTGAATAAAAACCGATGTTATGCGTTATCAAGCAAGGAATAACAAATATACACTGGCTACCGCTACGTGATAACCCCTCGTAGTTTACGATCGCCTGGCCTCAAAACTATCGTTTGTTGTTTTTATTATCCGTCTTCACGAACAGATTAAAAGCAGTATTTGGTATCAGTAGTGACTAATTTTTGCAGTCCATGTGCAAGGCTCTGCAAAGCTGTTTAGGAGTGTTTCCCATAATTAATGGATTCGGGGCCAGTGATCAATTCATTTCAAATATGTAATCAATGGTTATGGCTTATGATAGCCTAGAACAGTGGTTAGTGATTTACTATGATCCCATACATTCTCAATGGGGACTTCGTAATAAATGGATGATAAATTAGAACAACCAATAGCCGGAATATCAAGCGACACGTAACACCATGGTTACTATCCCTATTAACTGGGGCTATTGGCTGAGTTAGGGACTATTCCTTTGCACTCCATACACAGAGTGACGACAGGTCTCTTTCTTATCTCAAAATAAATAGATTTGAGGGCCGTAATCAATAGATTCAAATTGGTAATCAAAGGTTATGTGTTGTGACATCTGACCGTCGAAAAAAGGATGACTTTTTAAATTTTTTTTTTACATGTATCACAAATATGACTGTATTTTCAACTAGCGAACTCAATCAATTAGACCCTGTGGGAAAGTAGAAACATACAGGAGGTCTGTTTATGTTATTAGATTATCCTTCTGATTTCTTAGCAATAGCTGCATTCACCTTGCCCTCATACGAAGAGAACTCGATGATTTCAGCTTGGTTTACATTGTTGAAATCCAGCTTCCTATTAGACTTCTACTCGATTGCTCTATCATATTCTACCTAAGCCTCTGCAGATTAAGCTTTCTCGCCGATCAGATAAACATACCTAAGAAGGCCAGAAGGTTCCAATATCCTGACATTAGCGAGAATTTGATTCTGATATGTACTCATTTTCACATCAAGAAGATATTGTTTAGGATCAATAATGTGTTTTCTATTTCTCTTCCTTCTTGATTAACTTCGTTTTTGTTAATAAGAGCCGTCTTTATTCAACTTTAATTAAATCCAGACATATCAGTAACAGTATAGAGCTCAGTTAATCATATAATGTTTTCAGATTAATTCATTCATTGTGGTTCGTTATCAAGCTCCCTTTTTTCTTTTTGAGTTGATTGAAATCTACCCTTTTCACGTCCATCCATTGCAAGGTACCTGGTTTTCATCAATACTTAGAGGTAATTTTCATCTAGTCCATTCATCTCAAGATGCTGGAAGGAACCAAATGGTGTAGACAATATAATAGAATGATATAAAATAAGCAAATAAACATACAGGTGGTAATTATATTAAGAAAATTATAAAGACTCAACAGGACTCAGACAACTGAGAAATAATATTGCAAGGCATAAGGCGAGATTCTCCTAGCTGATTCTGTGCTTATTTGTTTCAAATATCTGTTGTTAAAGGTTATGTTTGTGCATCTCACGGAGGAACTGCGTAAAATTTTGATTATTTGAGTGAAACAGTTATTGCCTATGGATAAAAATGTTCGCATGCAATATGATATAATTCACAAGATTGCTCTCCCTTTCCAGCTTGCGATCGTATTCCCCAAATGTTCATTTTTATGACTGCCATTGTATCTTTATCTCAAGATTACGGCAACCGATTTTCCGAGAGAGAATTATTTCACCTTTATACATTCTATCAGGAAGTGAGCTAGGGTATCCTCCTTATGAGAAAAGCTACACTTCGATGAACCAATATTTCATCTATTTTCCAGATATGTTTTACAAGTAATTGTATAATTCATAATCATGATATTATACTGAAATGATTGTACTTTGGAGAACTTATATGGTAGAGCACATATCTTTTCTCAAAGTTAAGAGTCAAAAGACAATTCTGGCGAACGAGAAGAAAGAGTAATCAGAGTTCTCACCAGCAGGTAATGCTAGGATCTGACATTTGTGCTTACTTACCCTTCACCGTGATGTTTTTTTTGTTCAATCAAAGTTTTACCGACAATTTCATGAAGACAAGACAGAACGACACTACAACAGACAAGTATATCCCATACTTGACAGGGTCTAATTCTGTTCATTGTACTCTCTTGATCAATTCTTCTGAATCTCTTCAGCCACCAGTCTTTTGTCTCATTTTACATATCACTCAGGTCAATGTTTTCTTTCATACTGCTTTTGAAGTTATCTTCTCTCGGGAATTGCTGTATTTAAAAAGCTAAACTACTCCATATTGTTTCACTAATATATAGGGGGGAGCGTCGATATTTTGAACATGAGAGTCTGATTCCTTCCGATTTCCGACCCTGGACCTTGCACTTGCACTAGACATATCACCTGTGGGTAAGACTGGTCTTAATATTATCGCTTCTGAGATCACTGCCAACGTTTTGATAGTAGTACCTAGCATGATTTCCAACTTGTCGATCGAAGATCTCTTTCGCGCTGGTCAGGTCGACTGAGTCTTTCTCGTTCATCTGCCGCTTTTGCTCTACGGCAATACGGCGGACTGTCGCTGGCGTATTCGACGGTTGGACAGCTTGAGTTCCCTCCCTCAATTCTCGGGTATTGTCATTGTCGCACAAAACGCACCTGCTGGGGCCTCAGACCCCCTTTTTCCTATTTTCAAAATGTTGCTTCGGTATTGGACAAAACGTCAGGTATTGTTGAGTATCAGGTGACAGGTAGCCTTACGGTTACAGTTACAGTCTTTTATCATGGCAATGCTTGTTATTATTTACGTATTTTTATAACATAGATATTAGACTAAATATCTGGCGATAATAGTCAATACGACTATAATACTAAAATGAAAATGGTAAAAGGTCAAAATATATGATTAATATTTTTCTGAAATACCTTCTACTGAATACCTTATCTTGAGGTTGAAAAGGGATATTGGGAAATGCACCTGTCTTGAATTGTCTCACAGCTCGAATGATTGCCTCCAATGGATAATAACGGAAACAGACTTTTGCAATCAAACACAACAAGGATGTTTATTGTTTTTACTTGAACTCGAGCAGATTCTGACCAGAAACAACGCGAAACAATCTCCAAGAAGTAAATTTCAGTTATGCACTAGGGCACAGAGTTATGGCCAACGCCCAGGTGAATGCCACCTTGGGTATTATATATAAATCTGGGTCAGCAGTGGGAATCTCCGTGAGGGATAATCCGGCGGAAACAACCCCTGACTGTAGCTCGGGTGACCACTGGCGAACGGAGATTTACACCCTCTTCCAACTCTGCCTACACCCTTCAGGCGGCTAGCTGTGGAGAGATGGCCAGGCTTGGGGGAGGGTTATACCCTACTCGGTATTCCCCATGCGAACATGTCTTGTGCTTATAAATTTGTCTGCTTTTCGTGACACTGTCTCACTGCTGACCGTGACTGCTTGTTTCTGACTGCCGGAATCTTCAGGCTATTCCTACGCGGCTATTTGTCTTAATGTGCAGGTTGTCCGTGCGATGATGGACTGACTATACCCGACCATACATCGGCCCACGGCCCTCCTCTAGCGTGGGAAATACATATTTGTCCAGGGTCATTACAGACTGTAAGCTGTATGTATTACCGGGCTCTCGACGTGAGGCCCACCCCACCTCACCTCACACACCCCCTCCAGAGCGCCCGTTCGGGGCATATTACCTCCCCTACCTCCTATTTACTCACCGCACCCCAATATCCCAAGCAAATTGCTCCTCTCCCCGATTTTGGCATAACAACCCTCACAGTGCCGACCTCCTTGACAAGTGGTGGCCGTGTTGTGAGGACAGAAAATGACGGATACTTTTAATTCGTTTCTCTGGTCATCCGCCGACTTGCTCGTGTGTTGATCTATGGTCTGTATCAAGCAGTGCGGACATCGGGAGGGCTCCACTCGCCCCCGGCAGCCGGCAGGGCGACGACATCTTCAGATTCAATTTCGGGGCGTTAATTCAGCCGCGGTGGGTAGTGGGCATGGGAGGGTGATACTTTACGAGGGGTGATGGCTGTGTCCGAAGTTTGGAGGAGGTGCCTAGGTACACCAGAGCTGACGGGCCTATCGCCGTCCGGCTATCCTGCAATTGCTTCTCACTCTAAAAAACCTTCTAGTCCTGGGTTTCTGGTTCTCAATGGTGAACTCTTTGTTTCTTCAGGTCTTCAGAGGACAAGCTACGTATCTTTTGTTGCATTAGTTTCTTGCAATGAGATGAGATAAAATTCTTCCTTAAATTGAATTGCAATGAGTGCACTATCTCGGTAAGCTTACTTCTATCATTACCTTTCTTCATAAGTCCCCAGGCGCTTCTGTGACTGAAAACAAAAAAAAGGCCCTCAGACAATAAGATAAGCCTTCTCCCTTTGAACTGCAACTAGGGCTGATATAAAGACCAGAGAAGTACGCTGCGACACAAATTTCCCACAGTCAGCGTAATATTGTACTTTGTTAACGCGAGTGACAAAGTCCCTCCATATAGGTTTTATGTTTAAGTGTCCAAGTATATTGAAGTTAATGTAGTTCTTCTGTGTGAGCATGAAGTTCTACTTTCTACATCAAATTCTTAATAAAACATATGTATCTTCTCAGAAATGAATATGTTGATAAACACCTTTTATCAAACGGACTTAATTATGTAAGTGTTGATTTTTTATCATACACTTTAAGTCAAATTATAAAAAGATGGAATTACAATGGTAAATAGAGTATAGTCACGTCTACATTATTTAACATTCAATCTTCAGGCTATCTACAATACATAGATGGGATATTGTATCTAACTGTATTGTAGTACTATCAGCCTATGTGGAAGAAAATCGGGGAACAACATCTAGGACCTGGGCGCAGTGCTTCAAAGCAACAGGAGGGCAATGACTAATACGCGTAGGCAATCCGCCGCGTTGCCTTGTGGGAGGGCGTGCGGGCGCGCCGAGCAAGCAGGGAGGCCGGGTGGCGGGCGTTGACGGAAGGTCTAATCCAAGGCGCCGGGAGGAAATCACACCAATGTAGCGAGGCGGGTGTGGGGTACGGCGCCGGGCGCACAGGCCGGGGCACAATTTGCCATAACTAATCCGCATCCACGCCTCCAGTGTGCGCCCAGGCCGTCAGAGGGCGTCTGCGTCCACTGAGCTGCTCCCGAGCATCTTCCCGAAGGCTCCCGAGCGACTCGCCTGCGACTCGGCGTATGCGTGATTGCTACGGAGTGAGGAGGGGCGGACCATATTCCCAAGAAAATCAGTTCAGCCGGTGAATACACGCTTTAGATTTTAAAGAAATATGAGACATTTGATATAAATAACGTATACAAGACCTTGTCGGTACATCGCTATGAAAGAGATGTCTTCAGAGACTGACTTCTAAGTGTCTGTAGGCATCATTGGTGTAGATTCCCAATTACCAAGCCTGTCCCAGTAGAGTATGTACCAAGTCCTAATATATGTAACACTTTGGTAGGTGCATATCTGCAGACAGACACTATCAGAGTAAATAGTGGTGTTGAGGTGAAATCATGAATACGGTTTTTGATCCGCTGTGAACGAAAATGTACCAGAGACCTTGAAGCACTTGTCTCCCTATCCTATCAATTTACCCAATATATGTAGCTTATAGGGATCGTAACCCATCTTCCAGTAAATTACTATTTTCAGACGCTTTATTCATTAGAACATATGTCCAGGTGATTTCTAACATAGGTCGCTATGTCTTGTATTATAATCTATGACTTATGCGACAAGTCTTCGGCACTTGACCCATACCTCTTTATATTAATATCAATTTGATATGTGCCTTATGATGACACGGCCATGAAGATTTTTGTTGATAAAAACTCTCAATTGGGGTAATGCTGCACTCCGTCATACATAGATTCCATTCCCTGTACCCTACTAGAGACACGCGCTTAGAAAATGCAATCACAAACGACGACGGCGAGGAACAGAAGCGAAAGCCTCTGATGATACCATAATGAGAGAGCGACTCCCGAAATCTAATTATAATGGGCAAATGTGGAATTTTAAATTTAATGGATAAGCAGTGCTATTGTTTCAACTAGGCTTTGTGAATAGGCTCGTTCTCTGTAATCTAGCAAGGTTACAAAGCCCGTCAAAACGCAATACATGATTTCCATCGTTTTTTCACTTTGATATCATTAACACCGCAGCGGGTTTATGTAATTTCACAAGCCATTAAATTGATAAAAGAGATTGTGTAATCTATTTAATGGGAGGAAGAGCGCGACATTAATTTGCATTAGAGCTCCGGTTATTGCAGAGTTGTAATTGTGTCTGCATGCAGTCAACGGTGCGTATATAAACATTCATCTTCTCAGTACTTTACGCTCTCAAAGTCAAAACACATCCACGAATACAATGCCAAAAATCAATGTTAGCGAATTTTAGATTAGGGAGGGCCTAGTTTTCTGTGAAAGTTTGTTTCACGTTTGCTTTGTTTAAACCTCAAATGAGGCCATGCAGGAAAGCAACGTCGGGATTTGAACAAATTTGTGACAATAACTCGCCTCCTATTTGCAATCAAACGATGTTGATTTATTATTGTTCAGAAGGCACCCTCTCAACATGATTCTCTCAAGGATTTTATTAGCTCCCAGAGTGTTAGGCTCTTTTTTACCCAGCGCCATTCAATATTCCAAATTGTCTGTGTTTAATTGGTGGCTCACACATCCAGTAGGATTCGGAATTAATGATAATGGGTCGCTTAACTTCTTGGAGTGTTTGGGAACTGATAAACACCTTGTCCGAAGAAACGTCCCACGATTTTCAATAAATTCCTCTTTTGGCACCTAATTCCGCCTACAAATACACCATCTTACCGAGCAGCTCTAGCACATTTAATTCACCTAACTCTCTGCTTCGCTGTTTTGTCAAGGCGGTGTTTTCACCATGAAATCTGTTAGACACTCTATTACAGGTCGCCCGCTTTTTTCCCGTTATCAATTAACAGAAATCACATAAAATACGTCCCCCATGTAAAATGCCTCACCCTGGAATGGTTTTCCTAATGACTCACCGACGTCTTTTTATATTTCACTTACGTCGGCAACAACTTTCTCGTTTAAAAGCATCCCCAGTGGTACGTGGAGGCAAAGTGAGAAAATTCTCTTGTAGCGAGTGACCAGTAAGCCGGGTGCACGCCTCCCCACTCCCAACCCCCACCCACTCCGCGAACAAGGCAGAGTGTGTCTATCAATGGCGTGATGGGGGCCAATGTAACGATTATTCCGGTAATACCCGCCTGTAGAGACGGGGTTTTGTTGCTGTATTACATCCTTGTCGTGGCCGTGAACGGACCGGACAAATCTTGGGGTCAATCTAGGGCCGGCCTTATGTGAGCAGCTCAGTCGTATTAAGCCAAAGTAGGTTATCTCATTAAGGTCCGCTAATAGCTTCGCAACGCAACAGCTGCTGCTGATAGGTACATCAAGCGGGGGACCGCAGCTTTCCAGCAATATGGACCTGCGCCCTCTCCCCTCCTCCCTGCCTTTACTTTCCCCTTCCCCTCCCTACAACTTGCTTCACCCTTGCCCTGTGCGCACCCCAGCCGCCTACAGCGCCTGTCAACGCGGGCACCATATCGTTTCCATGACAATGACAGAAGTCCGGTTCTTGGCGTACATGTCATTCAGGGAGGCGACCCCCTCAAACGGGCAGTCTTTCATCGGCCACCCAGGCCGGGCCGACCTTACCCCGATGCGGATCAAACTCCCGAAAGCCTGATGTGCCATAGTCGGCTTCTGTCCGTGTCAGCAATTATCGTGCCATGAAAGAAGCCCAATGTCCCCACGTTATGCCTGCTGTCCAAAATAATGAACGCTTTAAAAGATTTCGAGCGTGTTTGATCTTGATGCTCAATCTGCTCATAGCATGTTCAGTACATGTTCACTGCATGCTCCTGAGCTGCTCACTGGATTTTCTCATTAGGCTCTTCATTGTGTTACTAATGGGCTAATCACTGTATGTTCCAATAGGCTACACACGACACTGTATGTTCGCAATAGTTGTTCAGTTTATCCTGCCAATGCTGTGGTCAATTGGCAATGCAGTCCTGGAAACATTACAGTCATGCCCATACCGAGGAAATAGGAACTCTTTTCGTGGAGTATTAGTACATCTGTGAGGGGGCACCACAGTGTGTGAGCGTAATATTAAGCTTTGCTTTATCTTGTTATGAAGATTCACCGCAGAAGTTACGGACCTAACCTCGACCTCTGGAGGCCCCGGGGCTATTTAGCCTTGCTGTACCAATGCCTCAACCCCTCCATGGCTCGGAGGTTGAATATCGGGACAGAATGGCCAGAATAGTGCCGTGGATTGAAGACGTTGGAGAAGGAAGAGGAGGAGGGGGGAGGGGCTGTTAGCTGGGGGTGTTTCTTGCAGGACCTTTCCAGGCCACCCCTCCCCAGTCTCGACTCCAGGCACTGACAGTAAAGGCAATGGTGGTAGTATAAAATCAAATATTTTATTGGGGAGATATTCAGTGGGTGGTGGGCGCCGACTCTTAAGAGCTGCCTACTTCGAGCAGGGGGTGGGGGCCCTGTGCATGGCACTTCTCCACAGTTGGCCGGTAGCTATTCATCTCAAGGCGCCAGCACTCACCAGTAACCCCATCGCGGCTACCACGGGGCAGAATTTGTCCACCTACAAACATCCAAAAATGTCTTTGGAGAGCGCTTCGCCGCCTACCGCCTACTGACTGTCAACCGCAGTCTCTATACAGAGGCGTGGCTTGGGAGAGGGGCCGGCTCCAAGGGACAGTAAGTGGCTGATTCCATCGGGCCTGCTAATCATTGAGATTGGATTATTCCCTATTTACTTCTGATATGGCGCATGGCAGAGGAGAGTGATGGCGCCCGAGCGTGCCTCAGATTCCGTCAAATTCGGCTCAAGTATCCGAGGTATTTTGGACCAGAAATTGGAAATGTAATTACAAATTAATTTGTCCCTTGGGTGGAGATTGGCTGGGAAAGAATTCCATGTATGAGAATTACCCGTGGCGTTGACGTCGCCCACAACCACGTGACTGGGCGATTGACGTAATTCATACGGGCCTGTCAGTCGGCCACGTCCCGCCGGCTTTTTACAATTAACAAATCAATAAGGCCTGAGCAGTATCTGTAAATTTACCTCCGCGTCAAACGGTTTTTGCGTTACCGTCCCCTGTCATGGCAGAGGGGCCCAGAACGCAGCCATATAAAGGGACATTAAGAATCGTGAATATAAACCTCTTAGTTCCCCATGTGCGGGAGACAACGCACAACTTTCCCTCACTCATACTTCGACCCATGTGAAGCACACACCAGTCTTTTGTATCCGAAATATTAGCGCCACGCATACAAAAATAGGAATTTCAACTGAAATTTAACTGAATCAGCTCCCTGCCGAACATTGTCAGAATAATCAATCATCTTTGGAGTCCGTCAGTGATTTTGCCACACTACCCGTGGCATTGTGGACCGTTTGATAATGCGCACAGGCGTGACTGCAGAAGATGCAAATTATGTTGTTGAGGCTGATCGAAAAGTGTTTATCCAATCACGATGCACCGGATGCGACTAAATGTCGCTTCTCTATAGACGATCTGTAGTGTTGAGGTGGGATTTAGGGGCAGGCACCTGATTTCAATAAAGCATGGGCATGAGATAGCATTATGCAGGAAAGGAGGCGGGGGAATAGTAAATGCGATGGTTTTCCGTAGCCGAGGTCTAAGGTTCGGATTCTACCTGGAGAGAGATGGATTAACTACTCTAATTCTGCTAATACTACAATCAGAAATTTTCTATAAGCTATGTGTGATTTGAACTATTAGAGCCATGACAGTTAAGGCAGACATATCTAATTCAGTTCCATAGCCTTTGCTAATTCATATATTTGTCCAGTCAGTGGCGGATAAAAACAGCGATAGAGTTACGCCTGGAGTTTCACCGTGAGCAGTAATAGGGAACTTAAAACGAAGAATATTTTGAGGAAACTCTGTGAGAGGAATTAGAGGCCTACATTCTCTTTTAATAATTTCTTAAAATTCAATGATAATCTAATTACATACAGGTATCACATACAATAAACTCAAATCATGAAACAAGACACAAACACAGACATCTGAAACCTGACAGCCATTATTGTACAACTGTATTATAATACCCTGGTCAGCTGAATCTTTTTCATACAGGTCTTATGAGCTCTTTTTCATTGATCTTATGATTTTTGAATCATTTGTTTTCACCAGCTAAATGGTCAGATTCAGGAAATCTACCGATATTAGGTCTTCCTTGCAATTTCAAACCTTTTTAGCCTTGATTTACCTCAGTCAGCCCACTATTCTATTACTAGCATGAAATGAGATGCTCTCGTGTCATCTAAAGACCTAAATTTACTTTGTTCGAATAATTCATCAATCGGTTCTCTCTGTGATTTCTTTACTTTCATAGTTATACGTAAGCTTTGGTTTACCTTAACCTGAAATTTTCTTCTATATTTCCTACTGGCCAAGTAGCATACAAAATCACAATATTCCAACACGGGGATAATCACATGCTTAACTTAACAATGCATCATCCGTCAGGTAATACCGCCTTTTTTATATAGTTTAAACAAGTTATTGGGAACAGTTTTTTCAACTTAATCAAATTACATATCAATACTTAATCTGGAGTCTATAATGACACTTAACTATTTATAACTTTCAACTAGTTTTTCGGCCTCAACACTCTTAACGATTTTACATTTATCCAGTTTTCATAAGTTGCCCACCCACATGACCTTTGATTTGTTTTATTATCGATTGCTAACTTATAAGTCGTTACCCATGAACTAATAATCTGCAGATAATTTTCCATACGAAATATTATTCCATCCTGATTAATTCCATTGGCAATTGAGACTGAGCAGTCACCATATAGGTATCCCGGAAAGGATTCTGAGGTATCTATTACATCATTTATAAATATCAAAAACAATGCTTGGCCCAATACTGAGCCTGTTGGTACCCCACAACTTCTTCTTCTTCTTCTTCTTCTTCTTCTTCTTCTTCTTCTTCTTCTTCTTCTTCTTCTTCTTCTTCTTCCTCTTCTTTTTCTTCTTTTGAATTTTAGATGATACTGCTTTTTATATTAGTTCGTATCAGGTTAAAGGACTAGTGGGTATTCGAATTTATGTATGTGTACTTCGCATAGTCTGAATAGAAAATTTCTATCCACATCGGGCAAAAATGCTAGGCAACTGTCTAACGGTATGCGCCAGGTGTATTCAACAAGATTATTAAGAAGGTTCTCAGGAGCTTCATTGTATCGGAGCGTGAAAGCTGATCCGTGTGTATTTCCACTACCAAAGAACTGTAGTATTGCCCACAATTCCTAGTTCCACATCTTTCTCGCATTGATATTTAAATACCTTATGCCAGCCAAAGTATCAATTTTGTGTAAATATGTTCAACAATCGAGACACGTTGTACCGCTACAGTAAATGATATTTCCTAAGAATATGTTTCCGCTTGCATTTCATGGATGGTTTTATTTACAAGAACATTTTCAATTTCATTACATTCTCACGATATTGTGACATAAACAAATTGAAGATTCTTCTGTATGATAAAAATATATTCGTTAGGTACAACAGAAGATTATAGTATTTCTCTTTGAAAAGAAGCTCGGTCGAAGAAACCTTAAGCTTAGTCTCTTAGCCCTCAAAGAGAGGAAACAGAGACGGAAATGGCAGAGGCGAAGCAGAACCTTAGATGTGCGCTCTTAGATATAAAAAGGAAACCTCTACAGCTCGAATATTAAAAGACAAGAGCATTTGTCTGTTTCCTGTCTATATCACCTTGCCTTAATCGATTTCCTTAGTAACCGTGTGTGCCTGCGCTGTGTCAGTGGGTCAGGATGGGTGCATACACGTGCTTGGCGGGTTTGAGTAAGGCTTACTAAAGTGGATTAATCAAGGCTTCTTGTACTAATTTCAGAAGCACTTCAGTCCACAAACACCCTCGTGGTCACTTACATTGGACCGAACGGAGTGCTCCAGATCCTCAGAGGTCGCAGCTACCTTCGAATGTACTTGGAGGAATTGCCTTTAATGGAGGACAATTGAATAGGACCAGAGACGGCTCCATGCATCGATCCGTGCCCCGGTCAGTGTCTGACCCCTCTGACCCCGGAGTCCAGCCGGCCGGCTCCCCACGGGCCCAAAGCGAATACCAAACCTACACGTTTATCTAACACGAATCGTATCGCAAACTTCATTCCCCGTTCTCGGCGGCCGACTGGGTTTTTTGTTCGCCTCTATCGGCTGGAGTATACGTGAGAGTAGACGAGGTGGTGCTGGGGAGGTCTATGAAATGTGACAGCTTCAACGAGCAGTGGTGTAAGCCAAGCCCAACTCTCCACCCTTACAGACTGGAAGGGGCATTGATTGCCCACCACGTCTTGCCCACCCACCTCCCCCTCAATACACACACCAACAGCTCCCCACAATAAAAGCCCTGCTTACTGTCCGAAAGACTTTGAAAGCAATGTGCCCCTTGGTACGGAAGCAACCATAAGAACCACTGCCCAAGATTTGCATGAAGTATTAGCCGTCGCTATGGTATTATAAATTTCATTCATTTCAATTTTTTCACTACTCTCCCTCTCGTTTTTACAGTCAAAAGGACCACTCTGTTCTTATTTTTGTGTGTCTGAAGGAATTCAAACGCAAAAGAGCTCTTTTTGTGTGAAAGAACTCAAAGTGTCAACACAGCAGGTTCACATCGATAGCGGAACGCCGCCAAGGTTCAATGATATTTCCATTAAGGGAGGTGTGAACTGCGGCCTTGATTTCCATGTAATCCCACGAATCAAAGCGGGAATATTCAACCCTTGTGGGTTATCTTTGCGTCCACAACCATGTGTTGCGCTTGGGTTTGATGATTCAGCTTTTATCATGGTCTTCTAGGGTCAGTCCTGACGCCACCAACGGACGTGCTGGCCTTATGGCGTGATTTGTATGCAGGGCTTTGCCTTAGTCATAATCGGCCCTCTAGAATATTTCAGCAGCCCGCGCCCATAATACAGGGACCATGAAATTGAAGGCGTCCCTCCCGGGAGCAACTCCACAGATTGACAGGTTGCGTGCACTAGCTCACGAGTCCTGCTCCCCACCAAAAAAGATAACCATTATAACAAATTTAGGTCAATGAGAGCAATTGCCTGTTCTTCATTGTCGTCATGGTTTCCCAGTTTTCAGGGCATTTCCTTGAATTTCGCAAGAATCTGAGCACCAAGGGTCGTGGCAGGGGCCTCTTAATTCACCAACCGATTCATTTGAGCCATTTGGCATTACTTGTATCTACCATGGTTCATTTAACACATTACCATTCCCCATATCAATATCAACCGTTGCAAAGCTTGGCATTCTTCCATAAGGGAGCCTCTCCATTAATTAGCGTACTGGAAACTCAGATGACCTTGGGATCTGTCTATAAAAGCCCCTATATGCTCACACAGAGCTGGTGCAAGTTTAATGGCATTTTCGGAATCTAATGAGACACCGGAAAATCCCCATTATATTAATGACATCCTTGCTCCTATCGTTAAACATAATACAAGGTATTTCTCATTAGGTTCTGGAATTTTCTATTCAGCCTTCAGCTGTAGCGCGGATGGACGCCCAAGTGCAAACTTGTGTTTTCCACTTCCAAGAACTCTGAGTTCTGTCATCATTCAGTCGGCACCAAACCAAAAACTGCACGCGTCCTAATTGGGAACCCAAGCGGGCTGCCTTCACATATTTCATTCAATACAGACCGAGCTAAAAGTCAAGTGCCTCAAGAAAAGTTCAGTTTTATTAATCTAGTCAGCAGTGCAACAATGGGTGCAGTTGAAGCTCAGATTAATCACGATCCTCCTCTGTTCGTGGGTATAAGCACCCGTCGCATCCTCTGAGGTGGAATTAGAACCAGGAGAAAGGAAACTCACCATTAAGGAACAATATCAACAGCCGCTCCCTTCCGCCGACCCACCTCTAGACGAATGCATTGGGGATGAAGAATTAGCATCACTAGACTAATAATACTGGGCTTGTAGCAGAAAACGTTTTCATTCCGTGATAGCATCACGTGATTCTTACCTTCTAATGAAGATCTCCTCATTGACTATTTTATATTGACGTAAAACTAATACATAGTCATCGGAGCAATTACCTCCATATGCGCACGTGGGTGTATCTTGCATGTGGGTCTACTGTAGAAATGAAAACCTTGGGGCGTTAATTCAAGCGGTCAGACGCATGCGATTGCTTGCGATAACAGCGTAGTTCACCCACTTACTTGGACGTCCCTCTGAACTTTGCCTTCCCGACACGACACTCGCCGCTGATCGTTCACATTCAGAGGGGCTGAGAGCAGCTCCGATGACCTCGCCAGACCCTCGAGGCGCGTTAATTTGAGGCGTACCGGTCCTTGGCTTGTGTCAGTATCGATCGCTTATAATGAAAGAAATATGGGCCCTGTTTTATGGTCATGGCTATAAAGGCTCCCTATCATGTACCAAGATAGGTAACCTAGCTGACTCAGCCAATAATCAATATAACCGGACTCCTTATCTCGTTGCCTGAGGAATCTGGAGAGAAGCCATGTGAGACTTGTTTGTGGTCGATACAGGTGCAAATTGGGATAATTGTGGTCAGATCACAGGTGGGAAAGTGTTGGGAGGTGGTCAATCATCAGAGGGTCATCACACACAACATTAGGTTGCTGGAACCTTCTGACGCCCTGGCGTTCAGCACCCACAGAGGTTCCGATTCCAATATGCCGACGGTAGAAAACAGTAAGTTACAATATGTTGTTCATTCTGAGGCATCAGTCATACTTTCTCCGGGTTCCAGTCTGAAGTTTTAAGTCATCGCGTCCGAAACTTCAAGCTCGGAGCATGAGAGACATTATATATCCGTTTACTAATTTAGCATCAGAGGATTAACTCATACTTGAAAGGTTCGTCATGGGATTATCCCATCAAAATAAAGTATGGCGATGTGATATATAACCTACACATTACATGTGTAAGTCTATTCAAGTTAATACAGGCAAATTTCTATAGTATCCAGGACAGCCTGATTGTTATTTGTGTTATCAAACGGCCGACATTTCAGAATTCCCTGAAGACAAAGATTCGCTATGTTCTACAGGAACTGGGGGATGTAAATCTTGAACTACAGGTGGTAACATACTTTGATCGAGATCGTACACCATCCTTAATATAGGACTACAAATCCGACAAATTATTCTGCATGAAATAATACTGGTCCACAATTCTTCAGGTCCTAGGCTCTTGATTCCGGTGCTTCAGAGACCTTACCATGGTATACTAGCCACATGGACCCCACCTCCCACGCCATGCATTCCAGGAACCAGGAGCCACGACCTCTTCTCATTGGCCATTTGAACCTCGTTTATCGTAGGTGCCATTCCCAAGGTGCATATCCTATATAGTATTGCGCCTGTCCTCACCCCATTTACCGCATCTTTGTGTCGCCGCGCCCCCTTTTCCCGTACCCTGAAACCCTGAACCCGGCATGAGGCTGTCATGAATGGGGGCGTCATGATTGCACGACCTGAGCTCGGAGCCGAATAATAATGCCCGCGGTAGGCCTGGTCCACGGAGCACGGGCCTCAGCGCCGACTGCCAAATACGGAGCCGGCAATAACGTCGGGACCCCTAGCCCGGGGGCCGGTCAGCTTCTCTGTCAACTTACACAAACACTTCATTATGTGGTCGGGGCCCCAGCGCCTGGCCATCGTGAGAAGTATAGGCAAAACGCCCTTATCTACGCCTCGGGTCTGGCCACTCCATGACCTATGGTCGGTACCTTAGTGTCTGCAGCACCTCATATCCAGCTGCTGTGACTCCTGGTTTTGGAAGATGTTTTAGAGATTGGTCAGGAGTTCACATCAAAAAAAGACCAAATCGACTACTCTGAACACATCATTATCTCATTGTCATTCGGTGTCTATTTGGCAATAAATCAGTATTCGTTTGTTCTGATTCAGTCCTTAACCCTTTCCCTACAGCACCCAGTTCCCCTACTGACCATTACATGGCAGGCATTGCCTGCATAAACGACCCTACTACGACAGGCACCTTTTTTGAAAATAGCAATGTCACATCACTATCATGTGAATTGAGTAATTTACCTTGGTAGCTGATGATATTTTGTTATACCAAATAAAAGGTCAATATGGCGTTTTAACAATGTCAACATTTCTTTAAATTCAAACAATTATTTTTTTATTTATTGAATTTTGTATATAAGTATCAATGATGCCTCTATGATGTCTGGAGGCATCATGCTGCTGTAGCCAGGGGAATGCCTGGAGGCATCATGCTGCTGTAGCCAGGGGAATACCTGGAGGCATCATGCTGCAGTTAAAGGGTTAATGATGTACTTATTGATAAAAGTAGTAGGCTATATAACTATGATTTGTCGATATTCGTCCTATATATATCATCATGGGAATGCCTTCTTAGTCGGATCCATGTACCAGGTGAAGCGTGGGATGAGCTAACATTACAGAATTAACTCATATAGGCAACACAGTGACGTCATCGTGAGTAGACAGAGAGAGAGAGAGAGAGAGCTGTTATGGGAGCTGCTCCAATCAGTAGTCTGGTCGTTATAGTATTCGGGGGCATTTGGCAGCCTTCCTCTGAAGTGCCACTGCGGCCGCCGTCACACTGGTATGTACACTCAGTGGGTATGTGTGCGGGCGAGAGGAGGTTTACCCCAACCACTATGTCTATTTTACTTCCCTGACGAGGCCTTGTACAGGCCCAGTTCCATTGATTGACCCCAGGCAGGCTGGAGGCGGACGTATCATTCCTGAAGCACTCATATGAAACAGACTGAACTAGTGTTGGTTGAAACACAGGCGACAATAAATAATATTAACCATTGTCCATGGCGTTATTTTCTCTCATTCTTCGATGGGAAATCCCTCCTTTGAACGTTGTATAACGACACCTCCCCATGAATATTGAACTTAGGACAGATTAGGACAGCTGCAACTACTATCACAATCATTAGCATTCGGGTGGAAGGTTCATATTTTAGTCTTAAGGTGCTAATATCGTAATAGATCGTTCTACTCTGATGACGTGTTTAATTCTATTACTGTTCTCGATGTTGGTCACAAATAGATCAATGGAAATGCAATTATTGATAGATAATTTTGTATCCACCTAATACAAAGTGTCCATAGAAAACGCATGGGTAGTGTGTATCACCATACACGGAGCATATAGCTATGTTGTATGCTCCAGGTTCCAATATTACTACGTGTCAACTCCTCTGAGCATTCTATAGCTTGTATCTGAAACCACTCAATATTATGTATATGCGCAACTCAAAGTTCTAATCAGAATTTGAATTTAATAATACATCAAGAGAATCGAGCTCCAACGTTATATCATATCCTGCACAATAGCGCCATGGTAGTTTCTTATTCTTTGTTTATTGTAAAGATGATTACGCAATATAACAATTTAGCCGAGGTTACTCTCTATCTCCAAATATCCCACAATTCTGGCCCTCTATGAGAAACCGCCAGCCATAACGATGATACAAGTACAAGAAATGTCCATTGCTTGGGTGAAAAATGATCTCGTATATCAGTTACAAATATGACAATAGAAAGAATGCATCTTTCCTGTTGGCATGTTTGCTACTAATCTGGTATTGGACAGATTGTTGACGTTCACAAACTGAGAGCACTAATAAGACGATTGACAAAAGGTTAATCACTCTCATCTCCTTTCCCATTTGTTCATTTATGATGCATATTTTGCACCTCAACGCTTGGGGGATAGACCCATTGCTGTAATTCATTGTTGAATGTGTTAAATCACTGCTCAATGTAAACTTACAAACATAAATCCCCTACATTTTACAAATTTTATTCGCGATTGCAGGTGAGTCCGTTAACAGCCATACCACCCTTTATCGGAGAATTACTTCACAAGGCCGAGGCAGAATTGACTGTGAAGGTCAGTATATTCGATACAATCTACTTCCTAAAGGAAGCTGCCCGAACTTGGCGTAGTATCATTATCACTCCATATGAATATCTGAACTGACTACACCTTCTTGTAAGCGTACCTTGATTGTCTCTGAAATCCGTAGTATGTGAAAAAGATCAGGACGTATATATATTTAGATAAGGCCCGTTTCCATTGGCCGATCTCCCTTCACTGATCTACAGTCAGGAACCATCGACGGACATTTGGCCTTGCTGACCCAAAATCGGTCAATGGAAACGACCCAGCTCGTGAAATGACCCACGACTTTTTCTGCTTAGATTATGCAATGTGGCACCACTCACCACTGAGTGAAAGGTTGGTGGCTGAGTGAAGTCTACTACCCTTCTAAATAGACACACAGTGAGTGGCACCACCGACAGACTTTCTGGGTAACTCAAAAGATCTACACCCTTTTCGTCGGCCAATGGAAATAGGCCTATAGAGTACACATCTTGTATATCAATTCGAATGGTCAAACCTCTTTCAAAAACGATATGATCATTAACAAATGATGACATTTGGTATACATGTATGACATACATATAACATTCTTTGTTCAAAATATCTTTTGATTTGAATAAGATTTAGTGCATGAAAAATGAATGTGACGTGGGTTAGAGGTGTCTTCCTGGACCACAAATGGACGACATTTATAAAATGCTTGCACCAGCTACGACCCTTAAGGTTCTCGATTTGTTAAAAGCTCCTAATGTTGAGGCTATGCCATTCCTCTACCTAGTGTTTTATTTTTTGATGGAAAATATTTGCTTTTATTTACTATGAGTCCTCAGAGTTGAATTGATTCCTGAGATTAATATCTATATCATTGCCTATTGACATCTAGAAACATAACATTCCAGTATTCAGATTAAAGTGTTGACCTGGTATACTCACATAGCTGCTTGGAAATATTTTAATGCAGATGAATGTACATGTGGAAAAACTACGACGCAGACCAGTAGATAAAAGAAAAAAAACGGGCCATTGGTATATTTATACGTGTTAAGTCTTTTCTTATTACGTCATTAAAATCAGAAATGTTTAGAAACTGGTGTTTACAGCCTTCAAACTGGCCTAACCAATTTACCTTTGTGCTACTATTTACCTCATTGCAAGCAGGTTTTTCTCAGCCACGCACTGTCAAATACAATTCTCCCTAAAAACCTCAAAGAACCTTGTGAAAAACACCAAAATTGACGGACCGTTACAAAATAAAAGAAACAACTGAGAAACACTGGTGGTTGGCCACAGACTGGGACAGGGCTTTTGGTCACCGCTCTGTAGCCTGCGCGACATGATGGTACCAGACAATGGCGAAAACCGGCAGCAAAGGATCCTATTTGTTATGCGGATTCTCAAAGTACTCCTATTTCCAAATAATAGAAAAAATTAGGAAGATGGGGATTAGTAGTTTTGCCTGGTAACGAATTGTCCAACCGGACGACAGCTGCGTCGGTCATTAACAGCCAACCACAGAAACCTGCTGGGAGAGTGTTGGCAGCAAGCCGTCATTGCAGGTAAGCTTACTTGGCTCCCCAGCATTATTGGCGGAATGTATAGAAAACCGTTTTTCACTTTGTTCCTTACAATGCCACAGATGCTTTAACAAACTCCGTATAAAGACTCCTACCTCTCAGGATGTGCAAAAGAAGACGAGCTTGGGCTTTCTTTGTAATTCCTCGGGTGTTAGCGCACTGCAGTATTGCAGTCGGAAGGCAGAAACAATTGAAGTCCGGTAGGTCCTCGCCTGCCCCGAATTATATCTGCATACTCTCTATGAAATTAAGAGGAATATGTCCATCGCCTAGAGGATAAGTGGTTTTAGGTGTCGCGAGTGATGGTTTCGGGGCTAAAACATCCTGTAAAGTGATATTGCTCATTGGTGTTAGGCGGTGATGTGAGCTGTATACGTGATCAGTCTACCCCCCTACTGATAGCAGGAATTAGTACACTTAATATCAATTACTCGTATTAAAAACGTCAACTCTGGTAACCGCATCAGGTTACCGGGTTACCTAGAAAAATATCTGTGACGCCAACAAACAAGTAGGTACCGCAGTGAATAATACTGTAGCACGTATTGGTTGATAATTTATATTTATATAATCAGAGTTATACAATATATATATATATATCGATCATTTATATTCTAATTCTTTCATACAAACCAGAACCATAATAAGGCAGCTCACTTAGCAGTGGATGGGTAAATGACACCACGTGTGGCTGATTACAAGTAGACACCTGATTTAACCCCTTCAATGCCCCCTGTGTGTGTCACTAAGCGTTCAGTATTAGGACACTTCACATCTTGTATGGCATTACGTGCGGCACAACAGGGGGATTAGTATACAGGCGGTACTGGTGCAGGTCGCACGGCTCAGTGGACGTTTTGAACACTCATCCTGGGAGAAGAAACAGCAGGGTACTAGGTGACAGGTGACCTGGAATGGATCCGATTACCCCCGGCAGCGCCACGCATGTGCCATGAAGGGAATTGGCGGCGATGCCACTCAATCTGCCTGTTGCCAGATTACGCAGGTGACAAGTGGAGTCCCTGACAGCACGGCCGATTATGAGCAGATCGGGAGCATCTTGTTCAGATGGCGACTGACCTGCTTGATAGGGAGCAGGTCTTTAATGGTGGCACACTGAGACCGAGCAGATCGACCTTCGTATCGCCATTGTGCTACGCCGCACTCACTTGAGCCTGACATCTAGGAGGGGATGGCCGGTGTTGAAACGGCCCGCCCTCTCTGCCCAGGCCCATCAAACGATGCATGGAATATATTAACATGTATGAACCCCAGTCCTCTCTAGTCACGTGGCCTTGCGCACGGTGGCGCCGCCTGCAGTCCTTAGTGACAAGCATTGGTTCAGTGTCGAAGCGAAGTGTTCAGTGATGGGTTTCGGTCGTTCATAGACGTTCAGAGGCACATACTCTAACTTAAATCGAATATTACAACTGATCAGTATTGGACTATAACAGTAGGTAACGTAAACCATATCATACCATAAACAATGCAAAAGCTGCACTTATTTCCGAATGTACTTTTCTTGTTTATTATTACTCTACTATTGCTCTTAGAAAAAGATTTGTATCGTGCTACAATGCAACAGGTCGATATGGTATATTACCGATCTCGATCCCAAGGCTGCAGGCCAACAGCACTTTGAACATGGTGACCCAAAATCACAGCAGACACTGTGACGGTTCACACTCACTCAGAGGCGGTGAGGATGGAGTGTGAGCCCCTCGGATACACGCTCTCCCTGCCCTCATCTGACCCCTGCTTGACGGGGTATCGGTCACGGGCAGTGGGCTCCGGGGACCAGTGTACAGCTGACCTGCTCATGACCTCCATCTGACCTGCTCATAACCTGCTCGAATAGGGAGGCGTGCCTTGACCTCCCTCTAAAGGCAACATTGAGCACAACCATGACATGCAGGCAGGCGTTATGTTTGCTTATCCATGTGCATGTGAGAGTCCATAATTCGATATGATTATACACATTTTATATGCTCTCTAATTCTCACCCCACCTTCTTTACTTCCATTGAATAATCGCAAATGGAGGGATAGTATCAAATTATATTTCTGTTTTGGTCGGTAAGAGTTAAACGCTCCGATAGTCCAGAGCATTCCTCTTTTCTATTGTATTCTATTTTTAGATTTGCATATTTTAACTGTTGCCGATTGCAATCTAGCTTATTACTTTATCCACTATACTTCATATCTCCTTGTTTTAAAGGTGTGTTCTAAGGTGCCAATTTGATTTTCAATATTGACTAATACTGATTACAAGTGGTTGTTGACTGAACACCAGATGTTATGGTTCCAATGAGCATGAACATTTGGGGGTCCATTGGTCACTCTGTTACCAGATCTCATGTAAACAACTAAGACTGAAAATCGTGTAGTCAATTACACAATATCGGCTGCAACAGTCATCCACCAAAGAATTCCCTCAAATATTTACACTAGAATATTTTTTATAGAAATGCAGAGTTGCACGACTGAGTTTTAACAAAACCACCAGCTGTTTAGAAGACTAATTCAAGCCTTCCTGAAATAATCATCGGCTGTCAAGTGGTCTACCTAATCGCCAGATGGTGCCAAATTGCCTAATCTGACGTAATCAGACGATCTGCAGTCGCCACACACTTGATGTTTCCGATAGACAATTTCTAGTCTTTTACGGCTGAACGTCGTCAGGTGCTGCTTAATTCATGAATCGTCGCCTATAATCGTCTAGTATCAAACGCCGGGTTAGTTTGCCATGTGATCCGTCGGAACGGACTTAATGCACTTCTAGAATGATTTAAGCATATTCTACTGAAACGCAGTACTATGTTCGGTATGCCTCTCGGATGTATATGTTTCACGCTCCCATTCGTGCAGGAAGATCCATACAATATTGTACTAATACTTTCAGGAGAAATTATCCAAAAAGATTGAAACCGATTCATCCTCTTTGGGGATACATCTACCGCTTAAAGTGAATATCCCTCCAAACAGGCAGCACAAAGAACATGTCAATGACATGGGATGTGACATGAAGTGCGTGCCAAGCAACGCAACACAGTGCCACTGTCTGGCTGCAGTCCTGAAGACCTTTGGCAGATGTTTCTTCAATTTGGCACATCCCCCAATTGTACCTGACACACAAGAACACAGTCTCATTTTGAGACTCGTAAAAGAATCAAAGGCAGACGATTGGTGTTTTAAACAGCGGAAACAGGCAGTATGAGCGTGCAGGTATTTGGAGGAGGGCATCGCGAGCCACTCACGTGCGGCATTGAGCGACTCATCTGCTGCACTGACAGCGGATCCTGAGCTGTATTCGGGGATAAAGCGGTGGCCACACAAAACAGGAGACTGTTCGCCTTCACTCCCAGGACAGTTGATGGTTACTGTAGACCACAGACGAACACCACCTGTCGACGCCCACTGTTCACCGTTGCCTGTCCTAAGGGGTCGACCAGCCAGTTATTCACCTTTTTGTGTTGCATACCAGGTATAATTCTTGATTATGGGAATTAAGATACAACTCAGGAAGTGAAGTGCTAGAGTACGAAGACAGATTGATTCATTGATGGACTTTTAGACCGTCACTAATTTCGTAATATCTAAAATTCAAATGTATATTATCATCATTACCATATAGAGTGTTTGTGCCATAAAATTGTATATGCTATTTTGTTTGATATATATCTTAATATCGTGATAACTTACAACTCGTGTGGTGCTGCAGCTTGTTTTGTAATGTTTTCGGAATAAATCAATTGAAGACAATGAAACATTTATGATAAAGTTTATATATATTTCAGGAGTGCAGCCCAAGGCGACCTATGAAGTTAGTCTTTTTCACAAGGTGTTGGTGGGTGTTTCCTCAACTTTCCCAAAGTATTTCCCGAGTTCTCGGCCCGAAAATAGCACTGGTATTCCTGCCTCCAGGGCTGGAATGTGTTGCTCAGTGCTGGTCCTACCTACGGGCTGCTACTAATGGCAATTTTAATTGCCTTCACTATTAGTCTTTTGAACACGGAGGCCGTAATGTGATATCAAACGTTTACTATTATCTGGTGTTCCGGCTACGAGCAGACAGTAGTTATAACCAACGTTTGCTCGTGAAACACCATAAGAACTATGACAGACCCTAATTTGCATACATAATTTTGCTGATCCACATTGTTAACATGCATTTATGAGTATGTCCCATCCCATTCCCTCAAAAGGAGAATCTGAGGTTTTTGGATTTTACCAAATTTGAGAATGATACTTCCCAGACTGTTTTCGTCACCATGTCACCTAGTCCTCAGAACAGTGTAGGTCTTTCCCCAGAGATATTATATTGAATGCTAGTTTGCTGTTCGCAAGATAGAACAATTGGGTGCCTCACCAGTAGTCTGCACTATATAGAGAATCAAATTGTTGGCAACATACTTCACACGTGAGGTAAATATTTCCCAAATCAGTCAGCTCTCCTTTAAGAGACCCACACCACCGATGTACCACCGTCTCATCGTATAGTCAAGTGCGGGGTTCTTAATCCCACCAACATTTTTCATACTGCTCTACGCTCGTGTGTAGGGATGTGAAAAGAAAAGAAAAACCTCTACAGGGTAGTATATAGTTGGTTGCCTGTCACCTTGAAAAGATATTCATATATGTTCATATAAGGAAATATGCGTGTGCATATGGATTTGTTTTCTAGACCTAACAAATTTTGAAAAATGCAAAAGAAACTATACAGACTTGATTAAACTGATATTATTGACATCTTCCTGTAGTCAATCCTTTTGTTGTTAGAAGATATATAGTCTAAGCAGTTGCATTGTTATTTGAGGACATGCATTGATTTTACGAAATGAATGAGTTTCCTCGTCCATTAAGAATAAAACGAATGACATGACTCAACTGTTGATAGAACTTTGTAAATTGAAATTCTTGTTCATATTAACAAACTTTTGAAAAAGCTACAATAACCTTTGACGATCATAACTATACTAGATATAATTTCCAGTGAGGTTCTGTCCATGTGGTTTCTTCTGGAATTTATGACATGGTAGGCCTACAATTATAATAAATTCTATTGATCACACTAGGTACAACATTGGTTACATTGTACTGATGTTCTTTGAAAATTCACCTTATAATCATATATCAGCGACATGAAAAAAAACTTCTCTATACAATCACTGAATTTTACAAGCGCACTAATGCACGCTTCAAATCCCTCAGTGAAAAAGGATTAGGGACAATCCTGGGTCATAATATTACTTTGAAACAACTCTAGCATTACAGAGTAGAATTAGAGTTGAATTCTGTCCTGTTTAAGTTGCAAGGATCGTATATCATTTCACTTGATAAGAAATATATTATTAATTAGGAAAACCCACGATGAATAGTTCATTAACAGACGGTCGGACAAAACGTACATTTAAATCAAGCAACATAGGGGAAACCATTTCATAGTTGAAGGCAAATTTAGGCTGATGTTTCAGGCCCTTGGGAAGGTAAAACAGGCTTTTGATAGAGTGCTTGTCATGACCGCGTAGTGCTTAGGGAAAGAGTATCAAGGTAGATCTAGGTAATGGCTGTATTCAGTCTTGCTACCATGTGATTTTAGTCATCATTTGTTGAGAAAGAAAAAAGTGGTTAGATTTGTTGTTTGCACGGAAATTCTTAGCGTGTGGTCTCAGGTATGTATTTGTTTGAGTTTAATTTCAAACTGAAACAGCCTCAACATCCTTCCAATGTCTCCTTCTTGCACAATCTGGAAAGTCTAATTTAATTGTTTTATGTGATGGCCAAAATATATTGTCAAGCTGTTGTATTACTTCTAAACGTAAATTGCTCAATGTTATTGCTGGTTAGTCCTCTGGCCCTTTTCCAATACACCCAATACTTCTTAAAATTGAATTTTATATACCGGAATGTCATGACACTGTGCTGAAATGTACTCCTACTTGAAACACGCTCTGGGCGTACTGTACCGTTTCATGTATGAATTATTGTGTTTAAAGCTCTTGTTGGTCTCATTGATGGAGCCGCGGGTAGAGCTTAATTCAAAGGTAATCGCTTGCCTGTGGAGCTGGCCCACTTACTAGCGCTGCATAAAGTGGTATTCAGACGGCGGGATTCATTTAATCAACGGTGTATATTTGGCTGATGTTCCAGTACGGAATATCAGCAGGATTTGTCTCCTCTTCTGAATGGTAGGGTTATATGTCCCTGAGACAAGTAATTTTTTCCTGCAATGTTCTACGACGATTACCCCTAACGAAGTACAGAATCCCATGAATTTAAATTTTATTAAAAATCTATAGGGACATTTCGGTGAGACAAAAGGACCCACGGCTGGGTCACCAACTAGGTATACAACCTAGTCAATAGGAAGCCAGAAAGTAGAATCACATGTTCTTCACACCCCTCACCTCAAGGCTACTTGAGTCCCAAGGAGAGTGTTCACTGGGACTATGTCTGAGACTATATGTACCAGTTCTGAGTGTCCCTCCATGTGAATCCAATCGCATTTCTTCCTTGAGACTGGCAAAAGAAACAATTAGCATCTTCCCAATTTTGTGCAAAGGAGAATTGTCTGAGACAAACACTGCCCCATATTTTAGATTTACTTGTGTTTCAGCCACCCTCTTACGCATGCAAATATGTTGCATGTGGCGTCTACATGCTGGTTCCACTTGCTTTATCTTTGTGCCCGTGTCTGCCGTCGTCTCTAAATGCATTTGGTTGCGGTTGCATTTGCTTGCAGATGGAGTTGCATATTTACGCAAAATTTTCTCTGCACCTCCTGTATCATATGGAAAATTAAATCTTGTATTAGCAATTTTGATTATAAAAGATTTCTAGCTCAGGTGGTGTCTTTGTGTGTGCGTCTGTATTTATAAGCATACGGGTGGGGGGGGGGGGGGTGGGGGGGGGGGTGGGGTGGGGCACATGCCTGTCCTTGTGCCCGGCTGCAATCAAAGCAATTACGCCGACATCAACTGGCGTCAACGAATATGAATGTGCGCGTACGCCGAAAACATACATACACGCACTGGCACGAAATGGCACACATAGACAACTTTTGCATGAGCTTCTGACATGGTGAAATTGCTAGTAAACTAAAGAGCTCGTCCTATGAAAGAGAACATTTCCCAAGCCCGGGGTCTTTTATCATCAGTATTCCAAATATAGCAATGAATTACGTACAGAGTGATTATGTGTTAATAATAGAAATTGCTCGTATACAAAAATCTGGTAAGTACCACAATGGTACCCAAGTAAAGCACAATACATAATCCCACTTAGGGGACACGCTCTCCTCGGAGTTCAGTAGAATGACTACATGAACAACCTGAAATCTATATGATAAAAGCCAGCATTATTTACCAATGCCAAAAAGAACCAGTACATACCAACCTCTGCCATTGAAGGGGTAATTGACACGCACCAGCATATGCCAGTATGGCAACATACCACCATACTTTTAATATGATTAGTTGCACGTAACGCGGAATAAGTAAATGAAAAAATATTTGAATAGATACCATTCACACTAGAGATTCATAACGAAAATGTAAAAATAACATTGTGATTATGAATAACGCAAAGAAAATAGTTTTAAAAGCATTTATTTTGTTTATGAAAATTCGGTTGGGAACAGCGCCGAGTGACGTCAGTGCTTGCGTGTAGTGAATAGCAGAAAGTCACTTCCCCCCGCCAAACACACTTTGAAGAGCAGTTCGATGTAATCAAGTTCTAATAAATATCTAGATATTTATCAATATTTATAGGTATATAATACAAGTAAAATGAGTTAACTTTTTTTGGGTCGTAGACCTTGTGGGATACTTCAATCCCGATGGAATATTGATTATTGAATATACCACAAGAAACTTGTGGGATATCGGTATTCCAGATTATAAGAACCCTTCCCTCCAAATATTTCTGAATTTGAATAAGTTTTAGCATCTGAAAAAATAAATTACATCCACCCAGTAGACCTGTGTGACAAGCATTGTGACCGTTTAGGTGATCGTTTCACCTACGAACCTTAGCGATCGTCACAGCTGAAAAATACCCAAATCTAGCAAAACGGTAGCATCTCAAGACGTGGCTGAGATCCCTAAAGATCATCACATGTGAAAAACCCTTTTCCCTTCAAATGGTTTGCTACTAACGATCGTCAATACTGAAAACACCCTATTGGTTTCAAGCACTGCCCACAGGCTGTGCACTCGTTAAGTTACCGCACATTTATTAACTTGTACCAACACTTTTTCACTGTTTCTTCCCTCTCGAGTTGTTGTTCAGCTGATACATTGCCTTTCATCACCTCTTGAGCAGTTACTCCATTTACGCTCTATCATTTTAAAAGCATTTCCATTTCTTTTTGAAAATGTGGTTGTAAATGATGCGCTGATTGACATCCGAGCATGGACGTAGTGAATAGCAGACAGTCATGTCATTGTCATGTATTATTCGTTGTTACTTTGTCGCCATATTAGCATGTAAAAACGCCCCACTGGGTGAATGTTGTCTTGATATTGAATAAAAAAAAAGAAGAAGAAAAAATCATTTTCGCCCACCCAGCACACTTTGAAGAGCGGTTCTATGGTGTCAAGTTTCAGTAGATATTTGAAATATATCGATATTCATGGGTATATAATACAAGTAAAACATATAAACCTTATTGGGACGACCTCCTAAACATAGTTTTTAACGAAAGAAACGCGGTACGAGATGTCGTCCCAATAAGGTAAACTCATTTCACTAATGTACTGTCCAAAATGTCCACTTTTCTTGTATTTTTTTCCCTCTGTACATTCGGGTTCCTTTTTTTTTACTTCATAACCTTATTTTATAATAGTATAAGAATGTAACTAAAACGATCAGACTGCCCAAAAGGGGAGGGACGTAGTGTGCCCGCTACTGCTAGAATAAGCAAAGAACACAGAGGTCAGCTCATCGACATGCGTTACCTTCACGTTAGTAGAGTATTGTGTCGGGCCTGGAATCTATGTAGGGAAAATGAATATGGATACTCACGTTTGATGCGGCTACACGTACACAGGACTGACTAGCAGGTTCCCACTTTCCGTAGTGATGGTTAGAGATGAGGAGAAGATTATCAGGGAATTTGGCCACAGCCCCAGACTGGGCTGTATGTATTTAGGAGGTCCTGGATAGTCTTTACCAATAGTCTGAATAATGTTCAGGTACCGATACGTTTGTTTGCGTCCTACAAATTGCTTACATATCTCCAGTAGGTTAGGCGACAAACAATCAAAGGTGTGTTTCTAGTTACCTGGCCCAAAAGCCTATGTAGGGAGTTGGGGATTTAAATAAAAAGTGATATCCCTTCCTTCAGTCAGCATCAACACTGAAGAGATAAATAACGTAAAACAATCTTTTAATCGCGTTTATCTCTCTTCAAATATTAGAAAATAACTCAGTATAATCAAGGGAAATTAGTATATATGTGAATACACATGTTGTTATCTGATGCACATCAGGCAGCCACTTTCCAATTTATGGTATCAACTTTTAATGAATGACTCCTTCTTACGCTCGAATTGTTCTATGGGAGCTATCGATCGAAGTAAACATACCTATTGAGAAAACACATTTGTTGGAAACATGTTTGCAAACTGAATCCCCGAATTATAGAAGACATCATGGGACTGTTACGGTTTTATTTAATTTCGTATGAATAATCGATATATGCTCGTGACTTGAAGAACAATAAAGGTGCGTGATAGGCTCAAAGATTAAAAGACAAATGAATATGGGTTGACAACATTTGCGTGTGGTATACATCTGTTCTTATTATGCCTCCTCCACTTGACACCGTGGTTCTTGTAACAAACAGAACCCAAGCATCCGGCTCTAAAACACATGCCTATAGTCGTTTCATGTGATATTTCCCAATAATCCTTTTTATCCAACTCCCATTTAATGGTACAGATTGCGGATGTAAATGGGCTTTGGAAGTCAGCATTTAGGATTAGCTTTGATCGTTGGTTTTCTGGAACTTATTTTAGAAACCGGCCCCGATTAGTGTGAATTACACTCCACCGCTTACTGGATGAATCTGTGGCGCTTCCCTTAAAGAGCATATGCTATTCCACAAGGCACTTGTACCATTTCATATATGCATGTCTGTCTCTCATATCAACAATAGTTGATGACTCTGTCAGTATATCCGTATGGCGATGCCAGTATCTGAGGAGGAAGATGCGAATATCTTCTCATACCTTTGTTCACACATATAGATCATAGGTAAGCAGACGTTGAATAGAAATTGGAGATTTTAAATCCTAATACAATGGTCCAGTATAGAGAATTGGGGAAACCAAGTACTGCGCTTCAATTATATACCTCGGTTATCATACGACCGTTAGAGGCTGAAAATGTTTTCTTATGTATTCATCGTGATATATCTCGTCGGCGATATTAATTCGGACGTAAACTACATATTTTTTACCATTCAGGGCTGCATCCAGACACAAACAGATGGGCGTACTCTCCCTTCCTATTGCTAGACATATTCCTTCTTGATAAATTCTATTTTCTACATAGCATCGCTAAAACTGCTGTGGGAAGCCATACTCGTATAGCAGCCTTTACTCCTACAGCTCCAAAAAGCCTGTTCATAGGTGCCATACATGCAGGACATAAAGCCTATTTGTGTTAAGTGGAATTAGGGTGATTTGAAGGGGAAAGCGGAGGGGGCTAAACTAGGTGAGAATTGGGAAGCTGGGGGCATGTGATCGACTCTGTAGTGACCGGGGACCGTATATGTAGACAGGGTGTAGCGGCGCACAGGTCACCGCTCACAAGAGGGATCACGTCGTGTCAGTGAAGGCCAACCTAAGCCGGCTTTTTACACGTACCCCCGTAAGATGGAAAACAGTATTCGCCGTAGAAGCACTCCTTAAAAGCGCAGCGTGGGTCGCCTTCCGCCGGCGCTGCCTCCTCCGTGCCCGCTTTATTCGGCGATAAATCGAGTTTACGCGCCGATCTCATGTCACCCAGGTGTAATACTTAATACCTACCGTAGAAGACAATTAGTAATCTTTAGTCTAGACGACGAGACGTGTTCCCTATGCTAATGACCGTCCCTCGTTTGGTGTACGTTCACCGATGAATTAAAGCGGGGCCCCATCTATCCCCTTGCTCTTGCTGGCCCTCCCCCTCCTCCTGGCC
Source organism: Alentia gelatinosa (assembly GCA_950022655.1). NCBI lineage: Eukaryota > Metazoa > Annelida > Polychaeta > Phyllodocida > Polynoidae > Alentia > Alentia gelatinosa. Next base: position 45,552,838 of record OX465586.1, read on the forward strand.
GCGACTTTACTGTGCTCTTTAGGGCGGTCAATGGGGGAATGCCCGAGGGGAAGCTGCCTGGTTTACGGAGCAGCCACCAGGGGACGCTCACGTCGATGGATCAAGATGGCCGCACTTCCGGGGAGTTCTCCCTCGTCTGACGTTATCTCCGACTCACTGAGCTCCGGAGAGAGGCTAGCTCCCCACCCATCTATAGACTTTATAATTGGTTGAATAGGACACCGCGCCTTGGTCCTCATCTTTTAATTCAGACGGAGGCGTCAGAGGGATCTATATGAATAGGATACGTGTGTGTTTTCTTTCTCATACAAACCACGTATTCCCCCTTTTAATGGAAAAAAGAAAACTTCACATTTACCGAATTGTGATACATAACCCCTGATTAGCTTTGATGGTCTTCTGGGAATACTATAGGGAAGCAGTCCTGAATATAATGAAGAATTCTGGGTGAGGGTTTATCTAGAATTTGCGTTTAGGCAGCAGATAAGTACATCATGAAGTTAGACAATATTCTAACATATTCCTCAAAATTTCTTCCTCACACTTCAATTTCAATAGATTATTATATCGGGAATCACCCCTTGTAAAGTAACACAAGCATTTGAAGACAATTCGAAATTTGCATTGGAAGTATAAATAAGATTCGGCAACCTTCATGATTCTCGACTATTTAGATCTTCCAAAGTTATCATAAAATATACCTGCCTTTCCAATGGCCTCAATTCACTGTCAGTTAAGGTGGTTGTAAAAAGGGGGTTCACAGGGCGGTGTTCAAGATCAGCGAAATGGTTGAGCACTTGAATTCTGTGTGAGCGGCAGAAGCTCTGGTTTCACATCGGGCAAGAATGCAAGAGGCTCAGAGACTATAAACATTATAAGTTCAGAATTACGGTTTCCACCATTAAAGAATACTGCACGAAAATATTGACTTAAAGTTAGATATAAATCGATACTTGAGATTTGGTATTTACAAGCACAGCCCATTTCTGGTGCGTTTCAGCTTGAACACAGGAAACTCATGGTATTGACTCCATACCATATGACTATCAACTATCAAAGTATATTTATATGGCAATGTTCATATGTGTCTTTGACGTGGGGAGAGGAGGTTTATATTCCTGAAGGTCTCCTCCCAATGGAGCCGTCAGCAGTGAGGTCTGATTCAGGCTGGGGGCGGCCTATCTCGGCCATTCGGGAGGTAGGTTCCTGTTGGCAGACCCCGCGGTATCTTCCATGGCCGCTTATCACTGGGCCCGGGAGACGAGCGGGAGCCCGGCCCTGAGTTACGGAGGCGACTTCTGATGGAGGCCAGTATTAAGGGCCAGACACTGGGCATTACGCCAGGCACCCAGTGAGACAAGGACACCTCGCCGCCAGCAGGCACCTTAACAGGAGAAGGGTATATAGGGGAGGGTCGCGAGGGATGGATGGGGGTGGGGAGCTCTATGAAAGATGCATGAGGTGGACCTAACAGTGTATGGGACTAGGACGACTTAGCAGACAAATACGTTATCGGGCTAAAACGCCGTAAGGGCCTGTATTGTGCTCGGCTCTATTTCTGGCTGGATATATCTGCTCTTTTAGCTTTTGATGGGGGCTCGCATGGACGCCACCACTGCCCCCCCCCTGTGTTCTGTGCCACAGCCAGGGATGGTGCGGCATAAGAAACCACTGCAGTTTTGAATGCTACCTGGATAGATGTAGAGATGGAGATGACCACCCCAACCCCCGCCCCTCCTCCTGAGCTTTATGCCTGACCCTGGAGCAATAGCAAGAGAAGGTCCATGACTGGATGTGGATAGGCACAGACAGAGTATAAACACGCCTGGAATGAAGAGCTCCACTGATGGGGTGTTTAGTGAAGATTGTATCTAGAGGAGGTGTAGCAAGAGGTGGCATAGACTCGCTAAGCCTGTGTATAGAACGGACAGGTTACTGCGCAGACTCGCGACAAATGGGTCACGTCTCGTCAAATCACGCGAGGTCCACACGTCACAGGACGTTTTTCTAGCATTTGTCCATTGATGGCATCCATCACGCATCTATTCAGTCGACTGGCATATTTGCAAGTTTATTTTGGACGGAACAATTGACGATGGATCTCGTTTGGATCTCGTATACCCTCGAAGTTCACGAGAAAAAGCAACACAAAGAAACTAACGTTTATCAGAATAAAGTACATCCCTTGCACATATATGTCCATACCTTGTTCTGGTACCACTATCACAAAGTTTTAAGTTACATTATCACATTGTTTCCTCAAGTGAAGTGGGAGTAGGACACACAATATTATACCATTTACCTTGTAATTCATTTATACATGACTGGTATTTAATTTTTTTTCTTTATTTAGTTTATTGACAACATCTGATGTACATCACTTGTTCCTTTTGGTAGCCGTCTTGGTACATTTGAAGCCTCTTATTAGACCTAACAATATTTGATGGAATGAGATGTGAATGTGTAGGACTTTAAGCACAATAGTTCCCTGAGTTTATGACAATATACATGAGCCAATCGAGTTATGGTACTTCATTATACATGATTATCCGGATGGTATAAATACATAGACAGCGGGTTACATAGCCCTTCCCGTTAAAATGTCCAAACAACTGTCTTTGGTTATATTAGCAAATGCCATCCCTAACTCACAGGGAGTCTTGTTAAGTATTTTACTTACTCCTTGCCCCATGACTACTTTTTTCTGCTGTCTACATTTATTTTAGTCTAGTTTGCCACCCTAACCTCTCGGCATTGGGCACACCATCGCTAATCTAGATATCATATACAAGCATGTACATGCAACTAAACGAGATGGGGAATGACGTATCTTTTAGGGAACTCGGCTAAAGGCTTCGTTCTGTGAATAACATCAATTTCCAATGAGTTTTCTAACATGATGAGTTGTTCTATATTTATTATATAGTCGATTTGATAAATCTCACCATACATAGAATACATGTCGAAGTGAAAGTCTACACACTGCCGTACATCGGTGTACTGCACAGGGAGCAGTACCGAAATATTCGGTATAGGGAGCAGCAATACGTATTTGTCATATTGGCACTAGTTTTATACTAGCGCACAAAACAGGCAGCAGAACTGTCAATAATAATGTTCCGTGTTATTGTTTTATACTTACTTTCCTGCAGTAAATCATATTCAGAACCTATCCATGAATACGGTCCTACGGCAAATCAAAGGTTTCCGCGAAGTGTACTCAACATGTCGAGGAGGGAGAAAAACAGAATGAGATAGAAAGACAAAGAGAAAGATTGCATGAAAGAGCAAATATAGAGAAAGATACAAAGAGGAAAGAGAAGATAAAAACTGCTTTACTACATATATGCGCAAGAATAAGTGATCGCGTGAATGCAACAATATTATAGTGCATAAAGCAATGGAAAGGTTAGGGCAGAGGATCGGGCCCCAGAAAGAGTAAAGAGCAGATGAAACTGGCGACCTATTCCAGGGAGCCGCCCTGTAGCCTCAGCACGACACAAGGTTTGGATACCTAACTGGCCATCAAGGCACCCCTCCCACAGACTAATACCAGCTTAATTGCCCCCGGGCTCCGGCAACACCCCTCTGTGGTCAGTCCCCTTTCACGACAACAAATTCACTTCTGTGAGATTTTATACGTTCATTTCATGGCCCATTTGCTGTGGGCAGATTTCACGGGTGGGTGGGCCTTTGAGAAAGGGGTGTGTTAAGGTGTTTTCGTCGGGGGGGGGGGGGGGAGAGGGAAGGCACCCCCTTGGAGATCAGCTTGATCCCCCGAGGGAACAGTCAGTTATTATCGTAACTGGTTTACGCCGGTGTAAACGTCAAATTATGGACGGCTTAACTGTTGACCGGGCGCCATATAGACATTAACAATGTCGTAATATCGCTCCGCCGACTGAAGCAGACAGCGTCAACTTGCACTCCATTTTGCTTGTTTGGAGAGTCATTTGAGCTTTGTAATCGACCTTTAAATGCAGGAGACCGGTAGAATTCGAGACAGGACTCGTTCATTTACAGTTGTCTCATAAGTATAATAATTTGGTACACTGTATTGCAATTTCCTGGGTAAACCTGAGGCCATGATGGATCTTAACTGCAATATAAATCCTACACCATCCATCTGGTTTTGCTGGTTGCAGGATACCCTTTGGTCAGACGCTTAATTCAGAAACTGACTATCCGTGTGAAGTGTGCCTGGCATATTTAACATAAACCACATTAATTGCATCTGTCACAGATGTGGCACTGGGAGGCCACCCAAGGTGTCAGAAGGTCAGGGTTCAGAGGTCACCCATCGCATTCATTGAACCTAATGACCGTGATAATCTGATAACCATCCCGTCACCACCCGACCGCGACCACCCATAGCCCGCATAATGATCATCATTAAATTGGAATCTAATAAGATTAACCGGGCTTGGAAATACTTAGTCTGCATCTAGGCAATGTCCGGCGGGATGTGGAAGATGGATGTGGACCCCTCACCGTTAATTCTAATCTGGTAATCCTTTGAAAGTCCCACAGGGTGGGGCCGCAGGGGGTCGCGAATCAATGGGTTCCCGTCTGGCTTCATTTGCTGTGTCCATAACCTTGTGTTAATATTACTCAGCATACACCTTTGTGTATAAACATAGACGGTCAGGCCAAACTAAAGCCAGATGGAATGTATGCGAGGCGTGCTAGCCGGACAGTGTGGTAAGGTGAGTGTTAGCCCCTTCATACAACAGTGCCTCTCTCCGGTTAAAATGATTTATTTCAGTTGTATTTCTAGCTTAGATCCATCCGCTATAGAAGCATCCATTAGGGTGTCTCGTACATCCTTCATGTCGTATTGATTGCGAAGGTGGAGGATTTTAGCGTGGACCCATAGAGTCACTGAGACTGTTATATGTCCAGAAGGCGCACCTATGTGCCCCCAATAGCCCCGCATACGGGAAGCACAGGAGACATAAAGGCGAAGTGCTGTGGGTCGCCTGGCAAATTGTATGAAATGTGTATGTATGCGGTATATAACTTGAACGTAAAGCAGAAATGTCTGCTTAAACATTGATGTGAATACTGCACGTAAACTCGGTTATGAGACTACTTGGTGCAGACGGCCGCGCAGGGTGTTGAGGGTGCTTCATGTTCCTATGTAACGACTCAATGTTAACACCTCGAAATAGAGCCAGTATAGATCCCTAAAGCGGTACCGCAAGGGGTTGGTGCCTTCATGGAAGGGTGCGAAAATGGGGGTTAGAATCCGAGGGCAATCAGGTATGCCACAATCAGGTGTACCGGGCGACATACCCCTTTGTATCATTGCACCCCATGTTCTTCATACTCTACGTCTATGGCGCACCGTTCGCACCCTCCCCTTACCTCACGCCCAATAGTCATTTCGCGTGCAATCCGCGTGTAAACGTGTGCTCCGCCGGCCATGTTCTCTGAAGCCAAAGGCGAGGTATACACACTTAATCAGATGGACCGCCGCCTCATCAGGTTTCACGGGGGACGGAAAACTGGCATGAGGATAAAAACAAGCAACACATGAGACAGCATCCAGTGCAAATGTTTGAAACGGATTTGTGCAAAAAATATTTAGTCGGCTCGGTGCTTTGTTATTGTGTGCCTCGCGAGCTTCCTGCAGCATCTCTTGTAATGATTCCGTAATCTCAAGTAGCATTCCACGGAGAATTTGATGAACCAGAATAAACATCGCAAGGATTCATGATAATCGTGTTTCTACTTTTTACACAAAGGCAAATAGGCAATGCTGAGGTGTCATAGCTTAACGCAAACAATCAAGCAGTTTAACAGGAGGTGCAGCTAATTACCTGCCTTTATTTTATTAGTCTTCGTTAGGAAAGGAAAGAATAGAGAGATAAAACAATCATCGGATTAAAGCTGTAATCTGTTTAAGTCTAGAAAGGACTTAAATGGGATCGTGGGAATCAATTGCGGAGTAATCGATACCTCTTTAGCTTGAGGCATACAGTCTGGAAGGAGTAGGATTTCACTCTCTTGGGATCCTTATGCCGCATGTCAGCAGAATTTTCTACGAAGCTATTGCCACGGAATAGGCAGATAATTTCTCGGCATAGGCGCAAGTAAAAGGGGAAGAAATGTAAAAACAATGGACGTAGAGTATTTTTGGCTATACATTACAGGTATCTTACATTGGAGAAATATAAGTCAAACACTGTACATACAAATATATGCATTTACGGTAACGGAAATTTATTGCCATGTATTTCCTCCATGGTAGAAGAACCTATATGCAAGAAACTATAAGATCCTTCATTGACCAGTTATAGAATGCTTGTTTCGTTTAATTTGTAATAGACATCAATGTTCAGCAATAGGGAGGATCGTCATCTGTGCATACCATTGCATATTTCCTCGCAAGGCACATGCAAAACCTGTCCCGAAAATATGAACTCTTTTATCATGGGCCAAGGCAGGTCCCTTTATGAACACTACAACTCCCTTTGTTATATTACCCAACTCCTCAAAAGACAATTCTAGACCGAATCACATCGATGTAAATGTCACTTATGGCTTAGGCTTTTGCAGTGTAGGACGAAAATGATTGAGAGTTAGATTTGTCAGTGAATCACTGGGAAACGCATCATAGTAGTACATAATACACCATAGGGATTCCATGCCCATTTCCGGTTAATAATGCATGGAGGAGTTGGGTTGACAATTTAGGCGCCTTCCATGTAACGCACATGGGTGACATTTGTAATAGATAACGTCCTCATATAATTACCACCTGCGTACCCCTTGCTGACCCACTGAGCGACTACTGATACGTAGCTCCAGATAAATACATGTGTCATCTCGGAAATTAGTATCTCTAACAATGAAAACATATATGTATAGAACCGATGGGTTGTACTGCTAATGTATATACCATACCTGCCTTTCTACTGAACAACGTTGTGTTTTATCATGATTGTTTTGAAAGTGATCCACTGTACAGTAGATATGGTTTCACGATACTTTTCCATGCGATCTATCCATGTGCACTTTCGACTGCTGACACTGCCTGCATATATTGAATTTCCCCAGACTCGCCCTTTGACAGGTCGACTCGTGTGGCAACCTAACATTATTGCGAAACTAAGAGGAAGCATGGATTTACAAAACTGACAGATTCTACGGAGCTGAACCGAGCTGCTCTGACAGATTCTGCAGAGCTGAAACGAGCCGCTCTCCAAAAACAAGTGCCGGATTAAATATGTTGGTGGGTGACCGGGGAAAATCGCTCCAGGCCCTTTTACATCACATTATTCACGACAGCCTAAAATGAAATCGACCCATTTTGCCTGGGAGGGCTTCTTTCCGTCGTACTGCCCCCTCCTCTCTCCCCGGAGTTTTATTACCACCAGGGGACGCCCTTGCATTAGGCCACATGTTGATAGCTCGCTAGCCATGATGATTCTGTCTCTGTGTACGACTATCGAACACTCTGACACTCTTAGAACTATTTCACATTAAGGCCACGCTCAAACAATAGGTTAGATGGCCAGTAGGTGGTAGGGGTCTGATTAAAGTTTGAAGATACCTCGAATCACAATATGCTGAGAAGGAGCCTCATGAAATCTCAGTCATCTGGACTCCCAGGAAAATGATCAGAAAACTTTTTTGAAATCTTATTGTTATTACACGATAGACTGCTCCAGACGGACCACGAGTATGCAATCGTAATAAATATTCTTGTTTGTTATTTCATCTTTCAAAGCTTCCTATTAGGACATGTTTGGGAGGAAATGCGATACAATACCCTATGTAATATACTATTAAGAGCATGAAGACCTTCGAGGGCTAAATCATTTCTATGGTGCCAACATGGGCTTTCGATGTATGCTTATTATGTAGTAGCGTAGGTTGCCACCGGTCACAATAGGCCTAGCGACAATAGCCTAGGCCATATGTCCATCCCACCAGACGCCCTCATTCACCCCCATCCCCCATTTTCCACCAGTGTATATGGCGGGGGAAATCGGGCGGTCAAGCCTTTCCCCACATGGCTTTTAACCTGGGCGGGCGGCCGTACCCCCGGGCGAGGAGGTAATTAGGATGCGACGTGTTTCCGATATGGATGTATTAGGGCGGGTGAAATGGGCGAGACCGGCCCGGCTAATTCTGCCTGGACAATGCCGAGTCATGGGCGCGCGCTGGCGACAGTGGTGCCCTCCAATGTGGAGGCCGCCCCCGACCGCACCCGAGAGCACCCTCCCCCCGCCGTGGTCATTGATTTATCCGGCCCCCGGCCTCCTCGTCCGCGCTGTCGGCGTGGTCGTGACGCGACTAATATCGCCTTCAATTGGCTATCAGGTGCTGTTGTGTCGGAGGATTTGGGGACCATTTTGGAGTGTTGCTCACGGCTAAGTGTGCCAATTCGGCTTCAGCTGCACTTTAGCGCTGCTTGGCTCTGAGGGTGAGGGTGAGGGTGAGGGTTGGGGGAGGACTGGGGCTGGTTGATGTGTGTTGGTGGGTGGGCTGTTGATGGGGGTGGGGGAGAGTGACGAGGAGGGGTGTTGGTCAGTGCTTGCCCGTAGCAAGCCGGATGCGGGGCGGCTTGGACCTGTCCACCCCCGGTAGGTGACCTGGCGCCCGCCCCTTTTCACGACACATGACGGACACCTTGTGGTCAGCGGTCAGCACACCTCCATCACACCCCCCCCCCACTCGCATCCCTGGGTAAAGTGACCGCTCGGCGACGCCCGCCTCCCATACGCACAGCTCACTGCCAGCATCGCCACCACAGCCTCTACGTCCACCACGTCCCCGGCCCACACTTAACATGTACCCGTACACGGCCACGCCCTGCAGTAGTACACACGTCGCACGCGCTCAGCACGTACATACATACCACTAGCCATCTAATCCCGCCGAGGCCGGACCCCCTTTTCCGGCACGTCGTCGATATTAAAAGCCCGGGCAGGCGGGGGGAGACAATGAGGTAATCTGCGGGGCAGGGGCGCCAACATCCACTCGGTGAGTGATAGGTCTGTCTGACTGGAATAAGGCAACCACCGCCCCACGCTCAGACAACGGGGCCCCGGAGGACGCGGCGGAGATGGCGCTGAAGATAATGGCGACACCACGTCTGTCTCCAGATAAGGAGGACGCGGCAGGCGGAAGGCGGCATTGGCACCTACATGGAAAAAGTTTCAGGTAACTCATCAAGGATCGATACAGTTCAAAGCCCACTGTCGTACGCGAGTAAGATAAGCTTGCCCCCAAGCACCCGCGGTCAAAAAGTTGGTTTGCTGATTAGGATTTGCTGCTGGCATCTATGAATATTTTCAGATCTGCAGCTCTTGATATTTTTTTTACGCTTGGTTCGTATCGGTGAGGACCCTTGATCGTCTACAACATCGAATGGTGCTGATTAGAAACGGACGTTCAGGAAACTCCTCCAGAAAGCTTGTCTTAATATGGGTTTGGTGGAATTTCCTGCAAAATTACGATAAAAACGTCATAGCCAAATGAGGCAATAAAAACCCTCTTAAATGGACCTGGGTAATGTCAAAATTGGTTGAATTAGTGCTGGGACTTTAAAGACAATAATTTGGCAAGAATTGTCAGAATTCGTCCAGGCTGATTGAGTGACAATGCAGGTCAATGGGTAGTGTCAGAGATTACTTCAAATTGAAAACAATTGAAAAGATGTCGCCCCACCAAGTGACGTCATAAAGGCCTCCATTACCCAGTTACAGAGGCGGGGCTGAGGCAGTGAAATTATTGTTTTAATGCATCTGACTTTTGACACCCGAGGCCAGATAACTAAAATATATTCATAAACGATTTTTGTTAAGCAATCAAGACAGATAATTGTACGAACCCTTTTTTTTAAGATAAGATTTTTGTAGGAAATATGCCAGCTATCAGAAAATGCGTCCAGGGGCTACTCTAATTTCGGGCTTTGTAGGGGATGACAGATCCGACGAAGCAGACCTCTACGGATGACATATTCGGCCGTCAGTCGCGTTTAATAACCCCTATTATCCATAGGTGGAGAAACCCTCGCTCATTTTCTCGTTCGAGTGACCCCGATCGTTTGTCAGGACAAAATATGCGTGTTTGACAGCTTGGGGGACACTTGAACGAGGATTTCTATATAGTGGTATCTTTGGGAACATTTTTTCGTCATTTATAATCATAAATGAAAGTGACTAAGTATTTGAGACTTGGGAAATTTGTATTTGAGTCCATAACAAACATGTATGCTGGTCTAAATCGATAAAAAAATTTGCTCTTGTTGATTTATTTCTCCCACGATACCCCAAGGAGTGTCGCCCACTAAGAGAGGCGAAGGAGACTATGGACGATGTAGGCCGACCCCAAAATACATTATCACAGATCTGCTATTCATATGGGGTCAACTTCGTCAAGTGGTCGTTTGCCACGTGAAGCCTGTGGAATGTCAAAACTAATTTATTGATTAGTTTAAAGGAAAAACTGACTATTAGTTAATTCCATACCTGTAGAATCCAAATGCTAATTCATGTTCAACCATCAACCCGTTCCTAATTACTTCCTCATACCAACGAACAGTCGCAACCACATAATATATGTCGTATCTCGTAAGTTGGAGTACAAGGGTATGGTGGTCAGGGATTGGGACGACCCCCCGCCCTTGTCATTGTTCCAGAGGTACTAGACAGCCTTCTGCACTTGTATAAATGTTTTTGTTTGTTGATTTTCGGTTCAAATCCTTATTATCATTATAAGAAGGGACTCAATGATGCGGAAATTAGGAAGTCTATACCTGATAGCAAGCAGAATCGTCACTTACAATGCAGCATGATGTAAGAGCGAGGTATACATGTAATACGAATCAATGCCAAATAAAAAAACAAGTATCTCGACTCTTAAAATCTCTATTTCCTATACTATTTCTCTTTGAGATCCCTATTTAGTATACTACTCTATTTTTGAGATCCTATTTCCTATACTACTCTACCATTGAGATATCTAGTTCCCATACTACTCTCTTTGAGATCCCTAGATCCTATCCTACTCTATCTTTGATATCCCTATTTCCTATACTACTCTCTATGAGATCCCTGGTTCCTATACTTCTCTATCTTTGTGATACTATTTCCTATATTACTCTCTCTTTAAGATCCCTACTTTCTATACTACTCTATCTTGAAGAACCCTTTTTCCTATACTACTCTCTCTCTGTGGTCCCTATTTCCTATACTACTCTCTCTATAAGGCCCCTATTTCCTATACTACTCTCTCTTTCTCCGGTCCCTATTTCCTATACTGTTCCTTCTTTGAGATCTCTATTTCCTATACTACTCTCTCTCTCTGAGATCCCTATTTCCTATACTACTCTATAAATACCATATAGAACTTGACACCGACAGAATGTCCCGATTTCCGGGACGACCGACGCGCAAACGTGTTCCTATATTACAGTATATGATAATGGAGTGTTAGTCCATCCGTTTGGTGTGCTATCACAATATTGCCACCTAAATTCTCTGTACAACCCATCGTCAAATCCGATCCTTTCAATAGGGGTAAATTACATATAACAGTACGGGAAAGAAACACTCCCAGGGAATGAAATGGGAGAAAACATCAGCAAGGTAATCCAGTGTCAAACCTTTTCTAGTCAGATCTGTACCTCTCTTGTAGGGATATTGCCTGACAACGTACGGCATGGACGGTGAATCAATACCCAACAACTCTCTTGGTATCTTAAAGACAAAAAAACCTGCCTCTTAAACTGCCAGTGGGTCAGGCACGGAACAGATTGATTCCCATCAAACACAAGTCACTCAGCATTTGCCTGACAATACAATCTTTTTGTATCGATAATTCTTTTACGGTTGTAACACAGGAACTTTTGTCTTTCAGAAATACGGACTAAAAGATGTATCCATTAATATGAATGACCCATACACATGACATATCTGCTCTCGGTATCATGTTAGCTGTGATATACGATATCCTCAACGTCTTAAGAGTACCCAAAGGATAGAGTAATTATCCCGTGGTGATTCTCCAGTAGTTGATATTCAAGTAGACCAATACTGTTCACCTTGGCAATAATGTTGAAGATGGTCTCCTATATCAGATCTCATCTCCCAGTGTAAGCTATCACCCAGTGTTGAACCCGAATGTCACACACTGGTATGGGCTGTTTGAGGGAAGATATCAAGGATGATGTAGATAAGCATGGGCTCTTTCGGTAGTACAACCGTTGTTCTTTCTTCTTTGTTTGGCGGCAGCTGGGAACTACATGCGCCCCGCATTTTGCTGTGGTGTGCTTTTTTCAATTGAAACCTTTCTTTTGCCCCCTGCGTTTAAAACCCTCTTTTATCTGTGAGAAATCTCAACAAACTTACACAAACATTTTCTTCCCAGACCTTCCCGTACCACGTCACGTGAGACATCACGCCGTTCTTCCCGACCACAAAAACAAGGCTGTAGATATTTTTACACACCTTCGTGCCACCTGTGGTGTACCAAAGACAGCCTAAATTCGGAAGAACCGCAAATTGTGCTGAAAATACCTATGCTCGGACAGTACAATGGATTCTAGTTGTATTATAGTGGCTAGAAAGGTCTGTTGTTTTGAGTAGGATTCATGAATGTTTTAGTCGAAAATATTAAACTGTGTTTTATTAGACAAGGAAAATACATAATCCCAACTCGATATTGAATTCCGAATAACGTAACGCAAACATGCTCCTCATAACACTTTATGATCTGGACGAGTTTATTGCTGCATATCAGGTTTAGGCCAGAGTCAGTGCTGTCCGCCTGTTAACCAGAGGCATCGATCATGTATCAGACCCTATTTATCTTTAAAGCCAGACAATATCCTTCCCAACAAGCCAGGGACAATTGAGCCGAACATGTAATCCCTTGTGTATTCTTTTGCTTCAGTATCATTATGTAATATTGAAAAAGCACGAAAAATAAAATCTAGCAATATTCGTACAGTTAGGGCAGATCCTTCAACTCACCCTCCGCCCAGCTTGCGGCGACCAAAGACCACAGAAAATGCAGTTTTACTCTGAGCTCTAGATGCTGAAGTCTAAGCAGATGCACGCAAGGCGATAACCTTGACCTGTCCTCCCGAGGTAGCCTCGCAGGGCCCTGATCCTCGCCAGACACCTGGCGCACGGCGGGAGCAGCTCAAACAAAGGGTACACCGGGAGGCGAGCAGCTCGCCCCTAGATACGTTTACCCCGTGTCGACTGGTACTCTCACCGACATCTGTCTTTCTTCTCTGGTGATAACCACAAGTGATAAGTTACTCCACAAAGGGCTCTGGAGTATGTCTTGGGTTGTTCTTTCTTAAAGGAGCAAAGGGCACTTGTCGTCTACTTGTGGAATATCATATCGAGGTAGGGGTTCAAACCTCTTACTAGGAGCAGCTGCCAGAATAAACTTAACGGTTCGTATTACATAGCCGCTATAGTTCCTTTTTGATTCTTCGAAACCCTCGGTGATTCCTCATCATCAGGATACTGTCTAATTTCGGGCATGCTGTGTTTAATCAAGAGGAACAATAGTTGACCATTAGGCCGACGGCTCCAGTTAATGGATCTACATTACAGCGGAGGAGATCACATCTTTTTATCAGCGCTTATTCGTAATTTCACCTGGTCACCTTGTCCGTCCCTGCAGTAACATCAACGCGCCAAGCGCAATAATGATAAAATAAAAAGAAAAAGAGAAAAAAAGCCTTATCAGAGCGGCAACGCGATATAAAAGCATGCCTTGATTTAGCGGCAAAATGAATACACGAACGTGTCGTGCGGGCCTGGGGCGGCCTGGGGCGGACCCCGTATTGGTATTCTGGCGGGACCCGGCCACCTCCCCTACCTGAGCCGAAAGCTAAGCCGACCCTCCCAGGTGTCGAGTTCCAATCAATGCCCCGCTCGGCGGCGTACGCCACGCGCTGTGTCGCCACCTGGCGGCCCCGGCCCCCGCGCCCCGATGTATTAATCAGGGCCTGGAGGAGGCCGGGAGGACGCCGGGAGGAGGCCGGGGCGCGCCCGGAGAATTAGAGCGCGAGTGGGTGGGACGGGGGATGTGATAGGAGGAGGAGGCCGTTCTGGGAAGAGTGGGAGAAGAGCGCTATGGAATGGAGGATCGAGGTGAGGGAGGCGGGGCCTATAGGGGCTACCGGAGACCGACCAAGGATAAACACAGGAGGCCAGGATGGCCCTAAAGAATAGCAGGAGGTATTTCCGCAGGGAGAGTTCCAAGGAAAGACCCCAGTGGCGATCGACCATGGCCATGAGGTATTTCTCCACGGAGAAAGTGCAGGGAGGGCAAAGGAGTTGACAAAGTAGGAGGACCAGGATAAGGGAAAACCATACTATTTAGGGGTTTATGTGAGAAAGGGCAAAGGAGATGTGAGATCAAGAACATTATCTAGAAAGAACCTGCACAGAGGAAGTGGTTCGACAAGAGAGTAAAGCTGTAACATATGATTAGGGAATAAGGTATGAGAGAGATGACTTCTGCAGGAATATGAGAGTGATAACGAAAGGAAGTGGCAAGAGGGCATGGCGTGATGCAAAAGGGAAAAACGAATAATTTAAGTAAGGGAAGAGAGTGGTTTAGAGGACATGCATGGAGAGACAGGGAAGAGAAAGAAGAGATTTGGAGAGAAATGGAAGATGGAGAATGGGAGTGGAAAAAGTCAAGAATCAGGATTGACGGAAGAGAAAGGGAGAGAGAAAGGGAGAAAAAAACGGAACATGGGAAGGACGAGAGAGAATAAACAGTGGGACAAGATGATGGTAAATAGGAAGTGTGGAGGAAAAGGTAAGACGCAGAGAGTGCAGTAGAAAAGTTGAGTGAGTTGAGAAAAAGATGGGCGTGACAAAGAAATAGAGCAACGGGAGGAGGTAGTGTAGGGAGGTGAGGAAAGGTTATACAAGTACAGTATACAGTGTTGATGAGGCCCGGGCCAGCAGGGGGCGTTGGTTTCACTCGTAAGAGGATAGAAAGGGAGAAGATGAAGTCCTGGGAGTAAGGCGCCGACACGGGCTGCATGCCAGAGGGCGCCTTGTGAAGTGGTTACGGTCCGGGGGTTTACCCAGTCCAAGTGGGGTGGATGAGGGGCCAGAGGCCAGGCGCTGCGGGGGACGTGGCACAAGCCGGGGTGGAAAGCGAGGGATGTAGCTGGAGGCAGAGGCTTGGAAGACTGCAGTGGGGATCTAGGGTAGAGGGGATGAGTGGAAAGAAGGGCACGGGATAGAACCCCTGTCTGTATGAATAAAGAAGCCAGTACAGTAATGCCGAAAGCTGGCCATCACCCGCAGATGTGTTGTCATGGACGCCGATGTTCTAAAGCGGTCTGTCAAAGTATTCTATTTTGGGGTGCATGCCCATGTTATAAGGAAAGAACTACTATTAGACTCAATATAAATAAAGGCACATCCTACAATACACAGTCGCGCCACTTCGTGATTTTCAAATACTGGCAATTATCAATTCAATCCGGATGCTTTAACCTATTCTAATACATATTCAATTCTCTCCAAAACAATGGTTATCTATTAGTTCATGTGAAAGTCTAAAGAAAATGACATTGGTTTTGCTATATAAGAACTATCCTTTTAGAACTTCGGCATATTCCATCATAATATCATAATAATATCAATCTCTAAATCAAAAACTGGCACGGTGGTCCCAGTTTTTCAAATTAGCTATGTGTTTCACAACACTTCGAGATCATCATATTCAACTTTCAGGAAAACGATATGGGTTTTAATTTTCAAGACAACTTTTCTAATGTGCCTTTTAAGGCACCAGATGTGTCATTGATGAGCTTATCAACAGCATTATATTAGCCTCCCGTTGAGGCAGGCAGGTATAAGGGAGAAATTCTAGAAATATTTAAGGAGGTTGCCTCATAAAATATTATGCTGCCATCAATCAGCCTTAGATCGAGCATCTATAAATGATATCTGGGTCAGCACCCAGCAACTCCCCCGACAAATTCCTCACCTTCCCTCCCAGCTGCCCGACCATACAGCTACACTTTACCATGATAAACAACAACCCTTTCCCGTTGCCTGTGTGTCAAATGGCCTCTTCCTAGAGCCCTTTAGTCGTGCGCGTGCGTTTCCTTATTGTAACGTTAAGATACGCACAGAATCTGTAAAAGACGGTTGTTCGGCGATGTTGTAACCCGTCTTCGGGGCACCACATACAAACGTCATTGGGTCACTCTCTCTGACCGGAAGTAGACATTGAGACCTGACGTCGATTGGCGCCGCACACACGGGGGCGCTGCGAGGTCGTGGCCGGATTTCCGGGCGGACGTCGGCTACCCGACGTTAGCCGGAAGTAGAATGGTGGCACCGAGGGATGTTGGGTGAAAGGTCTGCATGGCCTTAATGCTGAGTCATACCTCTCGTGTAGGGGAAGGCGGTTGGTGGGTGGTGGTTATAGGATAGCAGGTAAAGGACGGTAGGTATAAACCATTCTATAGGGTTTTAGGGCGCCATTTTTGATATCGAAATGAGACAGGGCCATAATCGATAAAACTGAGTCAGGCATTGGAGTGGAACCTAAATGGTTAAAGTATACAGATGGGACTATATTATGTTCTAGGGAAATATTATTTGAGGGGTACCCCAAACATACGTTGTAAATATGGTGAGGAAAGACTCGGACATGGCACACGCGTGCGTTCCGGTTGGATGAACGCGAAAATATTGCTAATTCACCGCACATGCCGTCAAACCAACCTAATAGATATAATCTATCTATTCAACTTACATGGTTTGTCTTTTTGTCCGACAAATCGGAATGTCTCTGACATGGTATGTCAGCTGAAGTTAGCCAAGCCACAGGCTATATTTATCAAAATGAATATAACTGCAAATGCGAGGCCATTCTATACATTTGTATCCGTTTGTTTCACCGCGGCTGTTCTGATATGTTCGGATAGGCCAATACTGCGGCCTCGGGTGACTCGGCGATATCTATACCGTGGACTCGAGTAACTCGGAGAGGCCTATACTGCGGTCTCGAGTGCCTCACTGGATCCAACCCCCGAGTCGCCCATCTCATTCCAGGATCTATGGTTTCATATAAGAGTGCACAAACCTTAGGCTAGGCCGCAGGCTACTTGAATTGTTCCATATCTCCCAGCGGCGTTCATCCCTGGCGCGAGCGTCCCATTACCCTGACAGGTGCTGAAGGAGGCAGGGCATGCCCCACAGTGGGTACGTATGACGGGGAGAGGGGCCAGCCGCCGCTTCACAGTACGTTGTTGACGGCAGGCTAGGGGAGTCAATGGGGTCTCTCGAGAACTCTCTGTTTTAAAGGATCCCCTTAAGTGGGTCCTTAAAGCTTCTAAATTAGGTGATAGACTCTTATGTGTAGGGTGGACGGGGAACACGGATACTCAGTAATCGTGATGGGATCTGTGGATGCCTTAGACATCCTCTTTGAAAATCTTTAAGAACGGGGACACAACTACAAGATTATGCACATATATTTTGATAGGTTGACAGTTACAATACATAAAATCTCGGGGGAATGTTACGAACCTATAGCATTTTGAAATTAGTCTTTAGAACCTAGTCTCCCAACGTAATATATACCAGTATATGGTGATAATAATGATGATTGAAGATCATAAAAGCTCCTAGTTACACGTCCTGTACATCAAGGATAGGGTTAATGACGCTACAAGGTAGCTTGTAATATATGTCAGCTGTGCTGCTTATACTACAATTAAGGCTAGTATGACTCAACGACATGGTTGTCAGTAGCCTACAACAGGACAAACACACGACAAGATAGCTTTCAGATACTTAACACTCAGGAGTGCTAATGGCAGACCTCAAGATGAACTTTACCCTTGGAATGAACTGACTAAAGGTTGAGGCGGCTTTGAATTGCATGGCCTTAGTTTTATTATTCTTTCATGCCCTACGCTGTCTAGTTTTTTGTCATACTATAGGGTCGAAACATTCAAAGCCGAGTGGCATTGTAAACCAAAACGAATAGTGTATTTTCATCGGCTATGGATCGAGTGCAGTTCCGATTTTGTCTCACCTCTATCACTGACTGACTTAATATTTGTGATGTCATCGGCCATTGCGTATATTTCTTTTACAATACTCCATTGGCATTGAGAACGAGATACCAATGTTAAGTCCATGGGAACCCTCATTCATACTGAAAAAACACACTCAGCTCGAAAGCTGGTTTCAATGTGGGCCAAGCATTAGCTTTGTTTTCATGAGTTTATATGTCACAGACAATGTCGCAAAAAGATTGACAAACATATTTACACCAAATCAAAATGGTAATCACCAAGAGGGTGACAACTACCTGATAAGGTATAAGGGAATTCTACCCTCAATTATAATTGCGAAATATTTGACTCAGTACCATAATGAAATAGAGTGAAATGGAAATTTTATATTGCAGGTTTGGTTCACGGAATTAAAGCTCCTAAAATTTCTTTTTTGTATTCTCTTTAAGGTTTGATTAGAGTCAATGTTAGTGAGGTCTGCAGTGTAGTCATAACCTCCAACCATTGCCCTCATGGTTATAAAGTATTCAAGAATTTAGCGATGCTCCTATATGTAGGTGTAGTAGTACTATACAGTAGCCTTGGGTGTTGCTTGGGTGTGGCCAGACATAATCCCAAACTCTGATACAGATGAGTAGGAGGGCCATGAAGGGCTGCACCAGGGGGACGCCAGCTGGAGGCTGCACCACGCGGTCCGCAGCTATAAGACAGTGTCTGAGCCTCAGAGTAGACATCAGGGTGATCACCTGATCCAGTTCCTGATCCTAAGTCCTGTCTGCATCGGTCTTACACGCATAATGCTCACCTCCTCCGGGGCCCTCCCATGTTAATATGGTCCAATGTATCTTGGGGTTCTATCTGTTTCCTTGGTGATAATTTTTTCCGTGCGATATGGGGTTATTCCCTTCAACTCTTTGCGAGTTTATTTGGGGAGGCGTCATTTTCTTTGGGAAAAAATCTTCTATCTGTTTCCTCCTGGTGATTATTATTGCCACAGATTATGGCATTTAACATCGCTAACCGATTATTTGACACTTTTAGTCATGGTATAGGCAAGTGGAAACAGATATGGTCAGAGATTTTGTCTCCAACATTACCCAAGATAGTACGATCGACTGACATTTAGTACCACAGACGAAATGTCTATGCCGAATTAATGGGTCGCAGAATGGAATTGAAGACAAAAGATCGGTTGGTCAGCGCCTCCATTTCCCATGAAAAGATTGGCCTTCCTGTTAAAAAGACGATTTGTATCTTAACCCTAGTTGCATTTGTGGGAACCCCACCATTTTGTTTATTAGAAATCTAGAAATTCTCTCTGATTTAGGAAGCTTTAATCTTTAGGCTTGTGAAGTTCTATATATATTTATAAAATGAAAGCTGCATATGGTACAAATAATCGGTCGTCAGGTGGAAACAGAGTGCATGGTTCAGGATCAACGATTTTTGGCGAGGACAAATTCTCAACCAGAATCACCAGCTCACTTCTATAAAGGATGCACATAATTCGTGCCCATTTCTACAGCAGGTGGAAACGCGGGATAGCAAAAGGGCACTCCAGGAGATATAAGACTGCAGTGCAATTTTGGCGATGGCAATAGTCATACATATATTTGTGTATACTAAACTGCGAAAAATATGACAGAAAATGATGTTGCTATACAATCGTTGAAGTTCCCTATTCTTTGTGGACTCTGATTATCGTGCATGTGTACTTTCATTCGAGTAGGATTTCAACATTATCTTGTTTACACTTCTTGAGATATTCAAGGTTGGGTGCGCCACGTATACACGTAATTTTTGAAAATGAGTTTATCCCGTTACAAGATCGATATATCTGAATCAGATATCACTTTGAGAAAGCACCGAGTTCAAGGACATAGCAGAAGAGAAGGTGTTGATGAAAACCCTCGATACCGTCCTACGTTATCAGGTAGCACCACAAAGAGAAGCATATCAGAGTAGGCAGAGCAATATGGGCCTGATGGGAAGAAAAACAGATAGTTTCTAAACCATCGCTAGTCGTTCATACTCTACACAATGCTGAGAATTCTGTTGCGTAAAATCACATTCCTCTGAAACAATATCGAATCGGTTATAAATTTTGTTCATTCAACAAATATCTTTAAATTCAACCCGCTTAGTACATCCCATTTCGTGTAATCTACATATATTCTGGATAATATCAGATGCAAAGAAGCTTTTTGTTATGTGAACAGATGATTATTGTCTTTACGGGCAGGCCTAGGAACATCTTAAGTGGTTAATGGGTTAAACGCAAGCCTAAGAAGCATGTAGTCTTTCTCCATGTATATATACTTCGTGTCATATGTCCCTTGCTTTGTGCCTTGTTTTCCTGAGGCGCATTAATAAGGCGTCAGGTAATACATCATGATGTCATCAACTTTCACACTTGTTGTTTATCCTCTGATGTAGCGATCGGCTTTCCAGGTAGTCGACAGTGTCCTGTTTACCACCCCTGACCGGATGTGGCTTTGTAGGATGTGGCTGTAGCAGAGACGAAAGAGTGAGTGAGAGCGGCAGAAAAAAAAACCAGAGAGACAGAGAGAGGGAAAGAGAGGGAGAGTTCTTTTTCAACTACACGAGTCTCTGACTTTGAGGCAGCTACAGAGCATGCTAGCATCGCCCATTTTATAGAATTCGGTGGCCAGCTTTTGTGATACGAGTTCACAATGTACGTCCTTTTCCTGGCCCGATTCTCCTGTAGTCGCCAGCTTGACGTCCTGAGCTCCTAGCTCCAGTCGTTCTGTCCTCTCTCCCAGCCGACATTCAGTATCTGAGTCGACATTCTGACAACGCACTGCCTTTGTGAAATTTCAAAGCATCATTCTCTAGCTAACTACATGTACTTCTAAGCATATTTTGAGCTAGACAATCTACAGTGTATCATATTTCACTCTACTGTCAGGAATAATCGATCTATATGCTGAATATTCACATTTATTCAACAATTACCTTCTTAGTTATGTCATTTCCCATGGTGTGTACTCTTCCTTCTTTCGCTTTGAGCCCTAGTTTACTGACTGTCTTTTCGATCTTAAATGCTTACCTCGACTAATCAGCATTACATTTCCCAAGCCGTACATCCATTGTATTTCTTTAGTGTTTAAATGGCAACTGTAGACAACATGTCCTTCTCTGTTAAATGATTTCCGGAAATATGTAAGCGTATTGATATTTCACATTTCCAGTGCCATAGATTATTATGGAACATTGGTCGTCCACATGCCCCATTCCTCATACTATTGCTCAAGTATGTTTTGCCATGTTGATATGGCATAATATTCTAAGAACGCAGATGTAGTCTCGAAAAGAAAGGTGGGATAATGAAGGGGTCCACTCACGACCACAGTAACAAAGAGGCATGGGCATGTAACATTGCACTTGGTGGTTCCCTTCCTGTCATGATAATGATCGATTGGTGTAATATAGAACCAAAACAACTGCTCTGAAAAGTCTAGCATAGCAATATATGAATCCACCGGCTGTTACCCCGATTATGATATTTCATTATAAAAAGAATTTCCCAACAAAACATTTATCATCTAGGACTTATATGAAAAACATATCGCTTTTCAAGAACAGCAGACGATACATTTGGCAATCTTGTTGGTCATCATTTTGGGGCCTATTATATCATGTGATAATAGACATACCTGATCCAGTAGTCCGCAAACTTGGGAAATATGTTTCCCATTAGCAGATGCTGAATAGAAAGACGAAAGTAAAACGACTTCGACGAATAGGGATATTTTGGTCGAAGTGAAATTCCTTTTGGTCAAAGATAATTCAGACTTAGGGTATGCTACAGAAATTCTGTCGGTCAGGTAGTTCTAGATAGGCAAAACCTGACATCTATGACATACAGTATTCTCAATTTTCCAAAGAGGCGATGCATTTCGCTCATATAGTTTTCCCTAAAGGTTATGTTTAGGTCGAATTCAGCACCCAAAGAGTGTTTTGAATATCTCATTCACACAGTTCCTGCAGCTATAGTATCAAGACCCATGTCTTTGATAAATCCGAGAGACTTATCAATGAGGCCGACACGAAGCGTGCTCTGATATTTGGTAAATCAAGAAAAGAAGCTTTAGGAAAAGCATCTGAGAAGTGCTACAGAAGATCTCTGTCACAGAGGACCGTGCAGCAAACACAGAATTTGGATATAGACAAGGGCGGAATATACTGAAGAAGACGGCATACAAATAGTCGCCTTTGTCTGGCTTTGGCATTTCTTCTCGAGAATGATAATCCCGTCTGTAGGCAGGCGGACCTTTACCTAAAACATCAAATCCAAGGACCAGTGGTGAATCAAAGGAACATCGTTGTTTAAGAATAATCTATTTCTGCTTTTGGGGTGAGCAGGTTGTGGGAATTAATTAGTGAGTTTCACAAATTGAAGTTTCATGTGCAAACGTAATTACCTATATGTCACTATCTTACCAGCCAGGGAGTAATGTATAATTCATCTATTGTAGCTTATGGCTACATGCAGACATAAATAAGACGTCGTGCCTTACAATTAGAATTTGAAACGTAGGGATAGCCTTATTGCATGCGTAGGACCAATGTTTTTAGGTCTACGGTCCTAGAGACTGGCCTAAGGGATAGCAGGCAGGGCTCTTTGTCGTTTAACATGGGAATAAATGCAGCATAAGCCGAGACCTGCTCTGAGCAACTCACCTAGTGGACTCACCCGCCTGTATCAAGCCTAATCATTATTTCATGTGGGGCCGGCGGCGGTGGGTGGCGGCTCTGGGCGGGCCGGTGATGAAGGGCCTGCCTCACCCGCCACGCGGCAATGATAATTCGAGATTGTCATTGATGCGCTAAGCCGAGAGTGGGGCATCGGGCGCGGGATGCCATTACCGCACGACGAAACTGTCAGCAGCCGGCGTCGCCTCTGATCCGCTCCGTCGCCGCTGCCGAAGCCGCCGCTGCCGACCCCGCCTTAGCACAGGCCCAGGCCGCCACCATTCGTCGACCCATTCGCAGCCCACAGCTCGTCCACAACCCCCTCCGCCAAAAGCATCGGCCTCCAAGCGTGCCCCATCCTCGTACCCCTGTCTAGCCCCTCAACCGACACCCCTACCACGCTCCGCTAGCCCTCTTCCCACCTCCTTAGCACCGCACCTTTCTTACCCGTCCCACCACCCCCTGTGAACCCTTTTACTATCCAATAGACCCCCGTCCCCTTCCCTCCCCCCTCACACAGCCCCATGCTTGCACGAAACGAAACTCTATCCTCTTCCTGCCCACCATTCTCCCACATCACCATCGTGCGCTTCCTTCCGTCCGCCACCCAGCGCGCCCTCCACAAACCTAGAGATTATTGTGCTAAAGCTTTACAATTAATGAAATATCGACTCTCGGGGCTGTGGGGGCCTAAAGCGCATTTGCTGGCCGAGTGGCGTGGGGCTGAGTAAAGGCAATCAAAGAGGAATCAATCAGTGGAGACAGAGGGCGAGTTGCCACCCGCCACCCTGCCGGTATCCCCCAGCCCTACCCACCCGATGACAGCCGGCTTTATTCTGGACTCATTGAAATCGTATGCTAATGAAGTCGGTGGATCTAGTTTCGATTTTGTCGCTCAGGCTGGAGTCGCTCGTGAGCTACTCGCATCGCGTCTGTCAAGCCAGCCACCTACGAGAGGGGAGAGAAATGGCCCAGTCCTGTTATCGACGTACGCAACGCCGAGCGGAGGTGTGGAATCTCTGCTGCGAGGACCTCGTTTACGCCAAAGTTCATTCTCTAACCACATTTTGTTAATTTACGTTGGAAATCGATGCAGTTGTTTGTCTTTAGACACACCAGGGGGAGTATATGCAGCTTATGAAGTTCATACCTTTCCGCAACTTTCCGATATGTTTTAATATGAGTTTTAGATATTCATCTATGCGTCTCAGTAAATATTTTTCTTCGACATAAAATGGAGATGCCTTTTTATGTTGACAAGCATTGTAGACAGTATAACTCGACAACAATCAAATTATTTTAGAAGGCGTTTATTATAGAACCGACGTTTCGACAGCAAGTTGGTCTTTATCAATGCATTTTTATGTTTCGGGCAGTTGAGAACCTGTTTTCTATGAACTTCTCTTTCAGGGAAAAAAAATTGCCACCTGGCAACCTTTGGTAGGCTGGTGTTGTCTACAGGTGTGCATTAAATGGTCTGCACGGACACAGCATAAAAAGCCTGCACCTGATTGCCCTCGCCTCTGGTCGTGTTTCCCTGTGTGACAGAAGCACTATGTTATTGACTCAGTAGAAATGCCGGTCTCTTTGAAGGCTTCCAGGTGAGGAGTTCTAACACACACTTGTTGACGATCCCCACTTAATTTTCCACAGTGCCAACTCAGGATATGGAGGATCGCTTGTGACTGGCATTCAATTATTCCAATCTAGACTGGCTAAACGAGACGTGACAAACACGAATGGAATTATCTCCTTTGTCTGCCTGCATCCTGGCGTTGTAGGCCATAGCTGGGGAGAGGACAGCCAGTCCTTGTGCCCACCTCCTCCTTCTTAGCCCCCTCCTCCACGTGCGAAGCTAATTAAGGCCTGTAACACCTCCAATAACGTACTAATCAACTGCGCCAACACCCTGCGCGGCCTCCTAACCCTCCACGCCTCCATAAATACAATTTATTATGCATTACAAATAGAAATTGACTTGGAGCTTGAACCTTTGCTTCATTAGATACCTATAAAACTAATCAGATGAAAGAAGGAAGAATCTCTTAGATATTTGCCTGACAAAAATAGGTTTTACACAAGAGTGGCAATGCGGGAAAAGGGGCGCCTTAGAACTGCCTTAGAACTGGGTGGACAGGAGGGGTGCTACAGGAAAGGAGACCTGATAGAGAAGAAGTCTTCTACACGTCACCAAATAGCCTAAGCCGCATGTGTGTGTGAAAATCTCACCCCAAATCCAAATTCAATCTCTGCCATTTGATGGCGTTGGCCGCTCTCTGTCAGCTTCTGGTCACCGACTTGGCACACCAGGCGCTGTCTATTGGTGATAGCAGATAGAAGTCGCAGGGTCCAGTGTTTAGTCAAATACCCAGCCATCTAATCCGAAGCCAGTGCCCAAAGGCGAGGGGAAGGGGGGTCTGAGACTCACTGAAAGGGCCCCCTGTGCCTCGGTTTACACAGCTGGTCCCGCGTAGATTGGCAACCGCGATGATGTACCAATGAAGGCCTAACACCCAGAAATGATACAAATGAGCGGGCCAGAATTGTATTTGTGCTCATTGTCCGCCAATGCGCCGGGTGCACTGCGCTTGCGCTAGATGAGGTCAGCCAATCGGCGAGCGAGGCTCTCTGTCGTCCGCGTCCACTGAAAGCGACCACTGGTGGAGATGATGGTGTGTGGGGTGGGGGTAAATGCAGGCCTCGTATAAATAAGTTCCGATTCGCAGAGACGTTAACTTACTTACGGGCAGCGTTGATAATATACGGACGGATAAACCCGGCCTCAGCCCACGCCCACCCTTGTCCCCCCCCTCCCCCACCCCGAACCACCGTCCCTGCTTGCTGGGGCTGCTGGACCATGCACGAGTCCACCCGACCGGCCAATATGGGATACTGGGGACGAATCTGCTCGCCCACCCTGGCAGTAATGGACTACACGTGCGGCCCAGGGCTTCAGTTTTCATAACCTTTGTCGGGACGTTCGTCTGGGTCAATTGCGTTGCTGTACTCTCAAAGTGCCCAATATACGTGCGTCCTAAGGCTTAGTTTATTACACATAAAACGTAGAGTGCCCGCCCAAGAGACTCGTCTGGTTTTCCGAACTGTTTGTGCTCCGCCCACAAGAGGGGCCATATCCTGATCACAATGCGGCCATAGTGACCCCGAGTGCTCATTCCTTGCATTACCCTAATACGATTCTTTGCAACTGTCTTATCTTAGTAAATTTGACCACCGACCGTACTGAATCTTTTATCCCTGCCTCCCCTGCCTCTCCTCACAAACGGGCCTTGATGGCGCGAGGCACACACACGCACACACATATATATATGATAAATATATTCCGGTGAAGTGGGTCCCCCCTGCTTTTATCCTCGTCTCCCGACACACAGTTTTATCAGGTGGCTGGTCACCGGAGTCGAAACATCACACCGACTTCCCGCTACATCCTCCCTGACTTATCTCGCACATAGGTCCCCCTGGGGAGACAGTACTAGTGTATGTATGCGGAATTTATTAACATTTAAATGGAAACGTGCGGCGCGGCGGCGGAGAGGAGTCTGTGTTCATTAGCCACTGGTGAGCTATGATTAATATAGGCGCCTATTCAGATGGACGCTATACACACCGCATGCCTGCTCTATGCCGGTCCCTCAGGGCCACTTGTGGGGGGTCCTCCTGTGTGGGCAGCCGCCCCTGGCGAGGGGCTCTGATGACCACGACCCTGAAGGTCCATCAATCTCACACAAACTCGCGTGTATACAGATAAGACTGAATGAGCTGCTCAAAGTTTGGTTATTAGCGTCATATGTTAGCAAGCCCTCTATATATTAGTCACTCAACCTATCGTATATATCGGAGAACAGCGTTGATTTGGTATAGAATAATTGATATAAAAACAATTCATACTTAGATTGTCTATTTGTCTTCTATGTCTTCGCAAAGAGAGCCGTCCAAACAATCACCCTCCAAATTTTCTGTAATATAATGCCGGTTATCTATTCGAAGTAAAACCCTATAGGTTCTCCTCAAAACATACACTTTATCCCACTGGAGGTGCATTACGGAATTCCGATATGGATCATTCTGCAAAGTAATGAATTCTATGTGACAGCTAATGAAATATATTGGCATCACCTGTAATCATGATCTGTGTGAATGGTATATATGACAATACAGATTTCCTTTCCAGAACAAAGACACACAGTATGCAACTTCATCATTGAGTGCATAACCCTGACTTTCTACAGCAATAACCAACATAGTAGCTCAATAACCAACTTGTGCTATTGCGAAATGCTATCACCTGGTCTTGATACAACCCCAGGTAGTTCATCAGTCTCAGCTTTGACTGCAGCAATATGATCTTCAAACCATATTGTCACATATGCCATTCCCATACGGCACAAGAGGGAGCCATGATCACATAATCACACATGTTTTGAATTTCATAATGCAAATGTATTCTAACACTGTAATACAATACCAATTATAACTATATCAGCAATGATAATAATTCCTTATCAATGATAATACCAACACAGGCTGTCTAATTGCCTAATTCACAAGTGAATGTGACTAAGGAAGAAAAAGTCATAACATTTTACAACGGGGAGACCTATTATCATATGTGCCGTCCAAGTAGCAGTTGCAATTCAAATCAAATTGTTTTGTATTTCACATTTTTTTTTTCTATTGGATAGTAAAAGAGCCTGAATGAATTAACAGAAATCGGCAAAGTAGTAGCTCAAGCGACGTTATTAATAACAATGAAGTGAAGATAATCTTCTGGATATTCCATGACATAGTGAAAAAAAGTTAACGAGAGAGAATAACATTTTGTTTCACCAATGCAAAGGGGTATATCCGAAAGTCTGGAGTATAATCCTATATAGAATATTTTTCGGATCACATGTGTACTGCCGATAGGTGAATCTCAAGTTTCTTATTCTTTTCCATGCTAACATGTATTTAAGGACTGATATAACCTTGTCAGGAGGTGATGGTCTCAGATGCAATACCGTTCGAAATCAAAAAGACCCAAAACGATTGGATGCTTCGAGACTTCAACAAGCAACGTGTACTTGTAACATTCAGACAGAAGAGACGTTACTATTCGTGTTTGTCGCTGCGCACGATGTTTCTACATGTTAGATGTAGACGTTGAGGGCAGGCATAACTCGTTCGGCGAGATGGCCTGGGCCGCCTGGCACAACCCATACTTGTAGGACAGCCTTTTTCACAATCCAAATGACTGTTTCACTCTGTAAAATACGTGCAATTTCTTATAAAAGACTGCGGGGAGGTCATTCGGGTGTGATGAGAGGTTTGTAAACGAAAGACACCGGCCTGTCACAGGTTGCGACGAGACAGCAGTCAAGAACACAATAAAGATAGTTTAATAGGCAGGTATCGTAATGCATAATAGGATGACATTTAGCAAAAGGTGAAGGGCCGTTGAGTATATGTTTCAGTTGGATGAATATATCCGTACTTAACATTCCTTTCAAAATCAAACAGATCTTGTTCGCATTGCCACTTGCCTTTTTCTGTATTATAAAGGTAATATCGACATATAGCATGAACTATACCCACTGAAACCCCTATTCTACCTGTCAAGTGCGGCATTTGGGGGGAGGGATGTTCACGTGGCATTTGGAATGTGAGAGACATTGCATCTGGGAAGGTGGTTGGAGAATAGAACTCTCACGTGCATTACAGGCAACATGTTGGTCGCAATGACCAAAGCAAAGAGATTGTTGAGAAATATTTTAGGTTTATTGAAAATATTGTAGAAATAGATTACAAGTGAAGTAGGTTGAAGGAGTAATCCATTTTCCGTGGAGTTCTCAGTAATTACACCAAAGGTGTGGGCAATTGCAAACTTTCGGGAGGGGTTGGCCGGGATGTAGGACGAAGTGATTGCATGTACGCCCAGGGAAGTGCGGGAGCGGTTGAAAGAGCTGTGTAGTGCAGGGGCTCCGCGATGTTGTCGGCCTCGTGGAGTGCTGCCATGGGAAGGTGAGGCTCTAAGGGGCGTCAGCTTGGTGAAGTGTTGGAGGTGGTGAGACCTTGGCGTCCTCTTGTCTGAGGCCATGAAGCCCTGGTCTGCCTGGGCCTTTCACAGGTGCCATGTTGAAGGCCTGGAGCATGGAGAGGAGCTGAGAGGGAGTGTCGATCACAGGCAAGGCACAAGCGTCCGCCCGTGTAGGTAGGTGTGTGGAAGAGACATGGGCGACAGGAGGTTGCGTGAAGGAGAAGGAATAGTGAGAAGGAGTGGCCAGTCTGCGCGACTGTGGCCCCGGAGGCAGCGATGGCTGTGGAGACTTGACTGTGGTCACATAAAACGTGCCTGTTTGTCAATATGTAATATGATCGAGGACATGTTC
This sequence comes from Alentia gelatinosa, assembly GCA_950022655.1. Taxonomy (NCBI): domain Eukaryota; kingdom Metazoa; phylum Annelida; class Polychaeta; order Phyllodocida; family Polynoidae; genus Alentia; species Alentia gelatinosa. The sequence goes on from OX465586.1 coordinate 45,581,980, forward strand.
GGGCGGCAAACTTGCATGCTGTTCCAAGGGGTTCTGAGGTTGGTGCCTGGTCACCCTGTACATGGCTAGAGGCTTTGTCTATCAGGGCCTTGACCACAGGGCAGAGCTTAGCAGCCTGTTAGCCTAAAGGGTGTGCTCTACCAGGCCGATTTCTCACCCGATCAATTGTTCCTGGGCCCTGTAGAGGAAGCTAACGTATTGTAATTTATTTAATTATGATAATGATAGTTTGATAAATGACCACTTTCAAAGATTTGAGAAATTCTAGGGTATCCGATAATGATCGGCGATTGTGTTGCTACAAAATCGGCTACCGTTGGTCCAGTGGAACACCCCCTTTAGATAGGCCTTACAGCAGGCGCAGCAAGTGAAAGATGGGGAGACATGAAGGGCGCCCCCTGCCCAATGCGTAGACAACAGAGCCCAGGGCGAAGTTATGGAGGGGATACGTGCAACGATACGTACAGAACACCCATGGCCCGATGTGGAGAGAGCAGGGACCAGAGTGGTGTAGTCAATGTGAGATGAGTAGAGACAAGTGAAGAGACCCTCGGCCAGCCATGCAGACAGCGGAGCTCAGGGCGGAGTTGTTGAGGAGGTATATGCAGAGACACATGCAGAATGCCCCAAGTCTGATGTGGAGTGAGCGGCATCTGAGGCAGAGTAGTCAGTTTGAGACGTATAGAGACATGTGAAGAGTCCCCCCCACCTACACACAAGCCCGACATTGAGACAGTGTGCCCAGGATGGGGTTGTCCGGAAGATACGTAGGGAAACATATGCAGAACTCCCCCGGTCCGACGTGGAGAAAGCCTGCATCCTCTTTGGGGGGTCTTGTGGTGTCGTGGTCAACCCGGTTCGGGGAGACGTTGAACTTGGCGCAGCGGGTGTGAGCCCCTCCACATTTTGTTGGTGGTAGCTCTGTGGTGTAGTGCACCACAGAGATGCACCAGGATGTGATCATGTGGGTTGGTGTGCGCAGCGATTAGCAGCATGGGGTGGTCACGTTACTATTTCACCCAGTATATAGTTCAGGGGGGTCACGGCATGGTGCTGTACCGTCACCAGCCACATGACCTCCAACAGACAAAATGTTTTAGCTACAGTCCTCATGGTTTGGGCATAGATTGATGTTAAGTTTAGGGAATAAATGGGAGGTTCGGGAAGCTCCGGGTAAATGGTTTTATCCCATCCGGTAGTTCGTTGAAAGTGGATGTAGGGTGATGGTCATGTACGTTGTATCTGGGGAGGGGGTCTGAGAGTAAAACCCTCTCCCGCACAAATTACAGCCAACAAGTTGGCCACAATGTGGCTTTTCCACCTGACGACAAAAAAACCTACCAATTTTGTGCACCCTGTACATAAATCAGTCGCTGGTCCTCATTGAGAATTTATCCCTGCTAATAATCTTTGACCACAAAGCACACACTCTGTTTTCACCTGACTACCGATTCTGTGTTCCATGTGCACTGATTGTTCTATATTTATATGTCCTGATAAGCTTGAAGAGTAGGTCAATGTAAGGTTAATATAGAAATCGGTGGCCCCGAAAAAAACCATCGTTTTTTTTATGAGAATGGAGATGGTCACTGACCGGTTATTGGTTATCGCCACTGGCTATTTCGACATAATCGGGCGGTCACATAATCGGTCGGTAGTGGAGTATTCTCCAATATATCCTTCTCTAGATTAGCTTTCATTGATGTTTTGGATGGCGAATATATCTTTTAAATGTGAAGATATCATGATACTTTGACAGAGCCACCACTCCTCTTCACAAATAGACCATATAACCGCCCCCCCCCACTCCACCAGAAAAAAAAAGAAAATCCGACCAGAGACAAACTTAAATCGCCAGTATTCAGGATAGATGAGACGCAATAAGACGCACAACGCAGACTTGAAATTGAAACGAGAATGAGGTATTGAATGCATCAAACTGTCCGTTTTATATATCCCCGGCTGTTATCCATTGGAAATATTTTCCCCAGACCTTGGGTATCGACAAACAAGTCTCCTTAAGGGAATTTCGTAGATTAGACAGTCATGACCTGGGTGCCTTAAGGCAAGAGCGGCGAAATATCCTATCATATCTGCTTTTCCATTTTAGTATCAGATGTATCTGTTATAAGTGGATGCTTGTGTTTTGACAAAGCGCTTCGGGGACTTCGAATTGGAGAAGAGCAAAAATAACCTGTTATAAACTGTGGAATATATAAGTTTCATTCATTGAGCATCCTCGTTAAGACCCTGAGGCACCACACTGAATCGCATAATGGGGAAACTAGTCTGGGAATGCCCACAGCCGTCTTGGCTGATGAATGGATTAACACATTAGCTGTCACGTTGCGTTGGAAATACGTCTTTGACGTGTCACTGCCAGGCATTGCCGTACGGAGGAGCTGCGCTACTCCATGCATGACTTAGTCATGTGGCGTGTGCAATCTCAGCCCACAGCTCCGCCCTCCACCTATTCTGTTTCCGTAGGAAGTAGTCATATGCAGCTTGAACACCAGTTATTCACATAGGCTTCTATAACGTGTGCTGTTACCCGGGTCCTGAGTCCTAGACTCTAGAGGGGTTGATTGCCATGTGTGTGATTTCACAAATTACACTCAACTATAAATGCAGGACGTTTATTATTGCTTGGCATTTAGTGAACGATTTTGGGAAAAGATAAAAGTCAATATTTAGCATACTCATTGGGATCATTTTGCACTGAAATTAAGGCTGGAGTTCAAACAGAACTGTTCCCAAGGGACTCTTTGCAACTGGTTCCAGTGCTGCTGCTAATCATCATAGCAAATGCGTGTCGGATTCAGTAGCGTATTTATTCCTTTATGATTATTACACAGTCATTAATAGTACAGAGCACGATCAAGATAATCAAGACATCATTGAGTATTGTTACAGAAATGAAATAATATTGCCATAGCGCCATAGAAGGCAAGAGGGTAAGGGGTGTGGGGATCTTTTATATTTTGCTTCTTGTGTGTCTCGTTGTATGTTTCACATTAACAACGTTCTTTGTTCTGCTGTATATAGTAGTTTACAGACCATAGGATAATATTGGATTCAGCTGGAACTAATCAATAATAACGGACAGTGCGAAGTATCCAAGTAGATGGTAGATAATCCAAGTATTTCATCCAAAGCATTTACCCAACTTAGAATATTTCTTAGTCCTTTCCTTATAATCAGTCACTATTAATATTATAACGCAATCTTCATTTCATCTGGAGACAGAACTCAGACTTCAAGAGAAATAACAGCTATTAGAGCAAACTATAGAGTCAGTCATCTGGTACAAATTCTTTTTGTGCGCAATGAATGGTTCGTGCCAGGTTCTACATTTCCGTACACAACGTCCCAGGTGGAGCACAACACAATTGTTCCTGTGCTGTTGGGGAGTAGAAATGAAACTAGGCGACCTAACCCGGCGTGACAGTCACCTACCTGTATCACATGTGACAGTGCTGACAGTAACTGCAGACAAGGGGTAACCCACACTGTCACTTGCTGTTACTCCTTTAGTGAGAGCATGGATAACATATCCCACTGCCAGGACACGTCGACCTGAACGTTTGTGATAGGGACATGGCCGACCGTCTCTTTTCACCTGTTGAGCTCACAACAACGTTAGTGCTCTAGTGTTTTTCCAGATCTGCATTTCCACTTTGAAAGTATCGACATTCAGTGGAATCGGAGAGTTTTTATTTTGTGGGAATCTAAATGGAGGGAAATACATTTTACCATAGTATGTTGATTGTGGGAGAGTAATAGCATAAAATATCCTTTCCATTCTAGAAGAATTGATAGATTTAAAAATCGTCTCCAGTCATCAGAACGCACAACACAGAAATACAAATGTCTGAAATGAATCACATCTAGCTCATTCACAAACGTCATCTAAATCAGAAAATCAGAAATTTAACAGGTCATGTACCAAAGGAGGCTTCTCTAGCAGGATATATATATATATGTATATCTATATATATCTATATATCTATATATATATATATATATATATATATATATATATATATATATATATCTATATCTATATATATATATATATCTATATATATATATATATATATATATATATATATATATATATATATATTTATATATATATATATACCATTCGTTTATGACTTGATTCATCATGTGGACTCCAGTGGAATTCAGACTATATTGGCGAAATGATCAGATGTAATCACCCGCGCACCCACCCACAGATATGTAAATGTTAAGTTCATGGTAATCTCGAAAAGTCAGACACAGTAAATTCTTTTGAAGCTGTAGTAGTAGTAACCAAGGTCACAATGGTGGGTGGACTAATCAGATTATCAATAGGATCAGGACCGACGCTTCGTGCTATTTCATAGCATTTCTTCATATATAACTAGCTGTATAGTTAGGAATCTATATTAGTTAGGAATCTATCACAAAACTTATCACACTGACGTACAAATAACCAATATAATATATAAGAGAAACATTTCTGGGGGCCTCATTTTGTATTTACTATGAGTGTCTAGGTAGAAACGCCACCTATCTTTCCGTCGTTCACCTCAGCCACTATTCATAGTACATGCATCCCACACAATATTTCTTGAAATCGAACTTCAAAGACACATTTAAAACATCACTGTGGGGAAGTAAACCCCCATACCGGACCCCATACATGTACCCACTTGCTTGTTCGTGCAAAGAACATGGTTGTTTTTCTGTTTGAAGTATTCACTGGTCTTGAATAACCTCTTCTGTAGTGAGGCCTCAAGTACGCCTGGTGCATAACATTTGACATTGGCAATACAACTAATCAGGCACAACGACATGTTAGTAAATTTCGCTCGGGCAACTATCTGCATTTCTTTTGAGAGACATTACTGTGACTTTAATGTCCTAGTATTGGCACTTCAAGGGGAGATATTATTTGAACTCTGAAAGTACCTCTAAAATGGGATTCACACGGTGGGATTCACGTACCTCATAGGCCGTTTGTCAGAGACAAATCCCGTTGAGATTCGGTACTGGACCACAATCTCCTCGTGTAAATGACAGGGTTCCTTTTTGCTGAGACAATTGTTCTCTCTTGCAATTGTCGGCTACAATCACCTCTAACAAGGAACATAATCTCCTGAGATTTTGACTTTAAACAGGTTTAAAATTTAGAGGGACATTTTGGTGAGACAAATGTATTTCACATGTTCTTCCCCAATCGGTAAGTCTCAGTGGTCTCAAATAGCACCTATTCACACGGTGAAGTACCCTGAGTCGGCGACTGTGAACCTTGTGTACCCTGTGTACCCTGTGTAGGGGTGTAGGGGTGAGATTATGTACCTGTTAGGTCTTCCCATGTGAATTGTATCCGCCATGTAACCCTGAGACTGTAGGACACCCCAATCTGTGAGACTTTGTACTCAGCTGGAAATAGTAGCCGACTGGTGCAAAGGTGTGAAGTACACCAGTCTCAGGTCCATCTGTCCCATCCGGTGAATCTCACTTTAGGGAACGGGTGATGCCTGGTAGCATTGCTTGAGATCACCGCTCTCCTCGTATTTGATTTTGCTGATTAATTTAGGTCATCAGATCACCAGATCATAAGAATACAAAGAAAAGGTATAATTATGGTACTAGAACTTCAAATAGAATTATTCTCCAATAAAACAGACCTGAGAAAGAGAGGTATTATTTTGAACTGAACTACTGGAATATATTAAAAAAGAAATGCTGATAACTGAGACCTTTTTAAGTATATATTCAAAAGTAACTTGCTGGAAATTCTCACAAACGAGGACATAGATAACTTTGACTAAGCGTAGTACTTGGATGCTTCATCAGTTGATAATTGTCATGAATTACTAAAAAAAAGCGATTGACATGGTATATATTGCCCTTAGTGATCCTTTGCAAGAGGAATTGTCATCAGACCCATTGTTATGCTTTCATCAAAGCTGTATATAATTTTAAGAACATACGTTAAATTTTGCAGATATACCTGTCTTGATTGTAAATATCCACCCTCCATCAAGGATACTATTACTTTGGTACTTGTATACGTGTAGTTCAAAATCTGGTGTAATTTATATCACCCGTTCACTGAGGGTTGAATATAGACCCGCCGGGTTGCATCGCATGTGGGACAGAAGCCCATAATAAGTGAACGTGTAGGAGAACCCGTCTCCTGAACCAGGATTCCTTTCCCCTTCCCTCCCCAGATTCACCCTTACGTGCCCTTCAGTCAGCTTAAAGCTTTCAGTTTGAATAATGGCTCTCATGTTGGCCGGCATTATGACAGGCCCACGGAAAGATTCTGGATAAAGAGGACACTGGTAGAGGGCAATTTGCCTGGTAGTAGGAGTGAAGGGCGCCGAGGGTGAAGAGCCTACAATTTCATGCTTGAGAGCGTCCGATGAGGCACTCTGCCCCGGCCGGGAGCCGTACATGGGCGGCCGCGTCTCGCCGGCTGGCGGGCGGGGCTGAGGGCATTATGATAGAGACAGGGCCCGGGTCTATAAGGCTGGTGGTGTCCGCCGACTTCCCCACCCTCTTCCCGGCCGGTCCCCCTGCCTGGGCTGATTGCCGGCGGCGGTCTGTAATATTCCCGCCTGCCTTGTATTGCCTAATGAGCCATTCAAGTACATACCCCAATCCTGGCCCCAACATGTCCAGCACTTAGCGGCGTTGCGGTCAGCAGGGCTGTGGCCTAAATGTTGTAAATAGCCTGACGTCAAAGCCGGCCTGGACTCGCGCTCTCCCTACCTCACTCCCTCCCAACCCCCTCCTGACGTAGCATCGGTCCTGGCTGGTCGCGCAGTCATGCCGAGGTTGTGGATTAGAGAGCCTTAGTGCCCCGCCTTTACGTGTCTCAACGATACCAAAAGGGGCTTAAGCCGTAATGGTGAGGGGAAGGCGCCTGCAGATCACCGTGTTTACATCTTGATATGAGACGGGATTAAACCTGTCCAGTTCCCCACCAGTGATCCCTGTCCTTGTCGGCACACACTTGCCGAGGATTATCCCGACGTTTTAATTATCACAACTCCAGTAGAAGTTCTCACAAAATATTCTATATTCATGATAGAATCTTGTTATTTTTGCCATGTTGCAATTAACCAAAAGGAAAGGAACCACATGTCTTGCAATCGAGCTTAGAGTTTTTGCGTGCATATTCCAACCTGACATCAATCTAAATATAATTCTCACTTTTTGTGAGCTTGTCGCTACGTCTCGTACCAACCAATTTTGCATTTACTTTATTTCTGAAACAAGGACCCTCATCAATAACCACGATTCCAACAAAGTACTTGTAAATCTTGTATTCAATATAGAATCTAAATTAGAAAAACCCTGCTGCCTGAGTGTATGTATACGTTTAATTACCAAGTCCTTGATAAATATCTCTAGGGATCAGCTTACAATTAGCATCCTTTCAAGTCGGAAGTAAAAAGGAATTATAGAAAATCCTAACTTCATTACAAAAAGTAGCTTTTTCGTCTCTTGGTACTTGGTCAAAGAAAGCCATTTTATCACGGTTTAAATGCAACCATTCGATACAAGCTAAGACCGTATTCAGTGCAAGATTACACATCCAATAATGTGGATCTTGGAGATGGTTTTCACTTGATGAGAGCTTGTCTTCAATATTCTCTGACTCTAACACTCTACGGAAATACCATCCGTCTTTGCATTGATTTATTTCTGAAACAAGGACACTCATCAGATACCAAGTCATCAATAACCATGATTCCAACATAGTGCAGCGTGTAAAAAGTAAAGCCTTGCCGTCTGGGCGCCACTTGTATAGTGAAAGGGGTGCAACCTAACCTCTCCATCAGTATGCAGAGCTGGCCTGGGGTTTAAAGCTCTAGCCGTAAGAAAATGCTGACTGGAGCCCTGGTGTATAGGATGATTCCTTCATCGCCATTCGACGACACTGAATAACAATAGGCGAAGAGAGGGGAACACAAAGACAGTCTGTGAGAGGCTTGACATCCCTAGCAGAGGTCTCCAAAGATGAGTATATCCCCGCCATGGATTGATGCAGCTTTTGTACCTGTCTCCGCCTCCGGTATTATCAAGCCCAGAGCCGGCACTCTGCATACAAATTACCATCTTACCCAAAAACCAATTATTGTAATCAACTGCTGCAATTGCTCAGAGAAATTTCCCTGGCGCAGCAAGCCTGAGGCGCATACCTGAGTGGAGAGGGGGCCTTGGTGTCGGGATATGTAGCATATGTGTCTGTATGCGCCGACAGCGGCTGTCGCGCCGTGCAAATGAACTTGCCTTTGAAGAGTGGTAAACAAATAAGGCTTTGATCACCTCTTCCCTAGTTAGTCTTATTCAGGTGGCTACTGGAGGAGGTCTCCCCACTCCTCCACCACTCCGCCGACACTTCCGTCCCTTTGACCGGCAAGTCCCTGCCTCTAGCTCAACACTATCGCCTCTAGTCGAGGCCTTGTGGAGTATAGTGTACAAAGTATACAGAAGAAGCATTGATAAGGAGAAACAGGACTGACCTAATTGCGAGTTTGTCATGGTTACGAGCAGGGAAATGATAAATAAATAAATATATAAATACATATATATATATATATATATATATATATATATATATATATATATATATATATATATATGTATATATATTTATTTATATATGTATCATATAAATCAAAGAACTAGCTACAATGTCATGTTCTGGCCCCCAGATAAGTAATAAAGACCCAATATTTTGCTTGTAGAGGGTATAGTGGCACGTGGATACAGAAACACCCTTATATATTCACTAATGCATCGGAAAAAAATTCAATAATTTCAAATGCTTACAATATCAAATGTGCGAAACTACGGTTTTACAGTACTCAAGGCAAATGAAAAACAAGAACTAATTGAGCGCACCTGTATATCAAGTGTCACTAAATCCTCCCATTTCCGCCCTTACCTTCTACAGAAAGTCTAACCATTAACCACCACACTGGCGCACTCAACATGTAGGCCTAAATAACAGGTGTTGTTTGTTCTAACCAGACAGCGTGGTTGCAAGCTCTGGTGAGAAGCGGATTTGTACAAATTAGGCGCACAAGGCCCGTTTCCGGTTCTCCAGGGGTGTTGGACACACACATACATCCTGCTCGTGCTAAGGTTGTGCCTCGACGGCTTTCCCTACCCGTGACCTAAACGTCCAACCAGTTTCAACGTCCCACTGTGAGCTGTTCCCTTAGGAGTTAGATCCCTTCCGTGCGATTAGGAGAACTGGCCGAACAATTTAGTCCGTGGATTTATCCGTCATAGTGCTAGTAATCACACCAATTTCATTTATGTTACCATCAATGTTTCCTCATGTTCGAGACATGATAAGCCAAAAGCTGCTGCCCCCTAATTCTTTGTAATAGTAGAATGTGAGTCACGCCCATTCTCAATTATCGTCTTACAGAGTGCAATGGGTGTATGGACCCTATCCTTTCACAACCTACATCAAGGAAACATTTGGAAGCCAGGGTTGATATTATTTGTTGTAAGCGTTAAATTAAAATGAATGTACATATTCATCTTCTTCCATATATCACGCAAGCATAAAAAGAGAACAAGAAACCGAACTAAAAAAAAATCAGTATAGAATAGGAAAACCTGGACAGAAGGCATTGCAAGAGATCGGACACTGCTGGGTAACTTTTATTGCTTTAAGGAAGAAACATAATTAAGTCTTGATGATAAGAAATGTGCAATGTCCTGACGAAAATCACACACACAGGGCTTGCAGAGTGTTAAGCTCAGGCTCCAGGCACAGGTGCAGTCAACATGAACAGTGCACATACAAAGCGATCGAACTGGTCCATACCACCCGAATACTCAGAGTAAAGTGTGACATTTGACAAAATAAGAATATTACCAGGTGAAACAATCTATGCTTAAAATCACCGAAGAAATATTTCTATGGGACCTTTTCAGGCTTCTTCTACATTACATCAATTGGATTTCGCCATTCTCACTCTCTACTGAGTTATCCTGCTGTCAAATAGAGTTTGAAAATTACATGATTCTAGAGAATCCCAGAAAGAAAAGTGTTGGGCTTCCCGGACCATATCCGTTTGTATTTATAGCGATCATCTATACTTATCCTGTACGTTCATGTACTGATCCTGGGGGACAATGGCTTAATGTTTATGCAATAATTAGGCAGCACTGTGGGGAAATCCTTGCCAATCATTGTCCTTAAGTACCCTGGATTTGAGCGGAATATGGTAGAAATACTTTCGTTTGATGTGAGAACAGTCACACAGGGAGCTTGCACCGACCGACCTATCAAACGGGTAGCTTCAAGCATCCACTTGTCGCGGCTTATTACATGTGAGAAAGTAGACCAGGTAGGCAATGGTTCAGTATTATAGGCAACCATAGACAGCGTTAATCCACCATGAGATTTACAGGATTTTTATGTACTAATTATTCATTTTTGTAATTGCTTTATTTAAAAAATGGCAGCTACAATCAAAATAACTAAAAACTTAATTGAACTGAACTGTTTTATGAAGACATCAAAGGATCTCCTATATAACTTGTTTTACAATGATTTTAATTGCTTTAGCAAAAAGCTGTGAATTTCGAAATAGCTGGATCCAAAGGTATTGAGTTGACTTTTCTGCAACAGTGTCTTAGTTGGTTGAGGAAATAATGCAAACCCAGAGAGGTCATCTTCACCAATATTACCCCTTGTAGATGTATGGCTTCGAACAAATAAACTCCTTAGAGAAAGAAATTACCCCTTGTAAGCATACATCCGAACTGCTTCTAACCGCTACCTGATACCTACCATATCTACCGGTGGCAGCCACTGAAACAAAGCTTCGGGGGAGAACATACCGAAGTCTCTGTAGTCTTTTTCCTGTAAGGTCCTTCGTTATTGGCTCTAACCAAACGGTAGGGGAGTATTGATATTACAATACCCTATGCTAAAACAGATGTTAGGACTACCTTTCACCAAATGAACCTACTTGTAAGAACAGAACAAGCGGCAGTTCTTTGTTCGCTGCAAGACTAGACGGCCAACAAGGGAACGTTATTCCAGCCGAACGGAGTCTGTTTGTTTTGTGGAGGCATTAAATTACAAGTCGTGTGCTAAAAGCCCAACCTCTGTGGATTCCTGTGGGAACACCTCATATTGTGCTGGGAGGTAATAGGTCCGGTATACCTCTGTTAATATCAGGGGTTCTGTATGGTAAAGGAGAAGCATTTGATACCAGCATTAATCCTATGAGAAAGGATATCCATGTGAACAATCAGACCCCTCTCATTCTATCTGAAGGTTCTATACGAATAAATCTATTAAGATGAAATGGTATTTTTGTAGTTTGACAGTGCATATTAATCTTTAGATTGACATAGAAATATTGAAGTATGAAAATACTTCTATTGTTTTAGGAATGACAGGGATTTTCAATTCGTCCAACTTTTCTCATAAATGATGACTTATTTGTAAATGTCATGTGCGAGGGCAGATGAACTATGCAGGTGAACACCCTTTTAGGGAATAGCCATGTCATCCATCCATAAAAACACCTTCAACATTTTCAGACGATGGAAAAGTCAAAATGGTTTTGAATATTACTGAAGTTGATCATATCATGTGATATCTATCAATCATGCTTCTATTTGCATGCCATACGATAATATCATTTCGATGATCACAAGCAGGTTATATGGTAGTTTTATGTATGCAACATTGTACTAAAACAAGAAACGTAACTTTTTAAAACTTGTATATAGCCTTGAGCTTATGAAGCAGCCTACGGGACCTCAATTTCTAATTTTGTTTAATATGTTTAAACCAATACTCGCTATGATCGTTCATCTCAATGTTAATACTCAATTTCAATGCTTCATCAGATCATTTGGGACTCACGGACTCAAAAGCAAATATAGTGTTTTCCTCGAAAGTAAACAAACTGGGGCAAGTTCATTTAAGTACGTCTTCAGCAGATTATCACACAATTACCAGCTTGTCCCTCAAATGCACTTGACTTTTCTAATCGTGTTGGGGCCTGGGGATTTCCACTGGGTATGCACCTGCATGACCTCATATAACCAAGTACTCTTCCGGGACAACATATCATCATACGCTACTACTACTACTCAGCTATTACATTTCGTTCGCAGTGTAATTCCAGTCCAACGATGTGCGTAACATAAACGCCCACCGAACTACTCCCCAGCAACGTCTCTTCATCGGTTAGACTTCCATAAGATGTAGAACAATTCCTACTGTCTACACTAAAGTAATTAAATTCAACATCAATGCTTTTGAACCTATCAGAAGTATGTTATTTTATCTTTTTTACACAATCATCACGGATATATTTCAGTACAAACCCATATCGGCTGACAGGGTACTGTCATATATCTAATCATGAATTGATGTAGGATGCTTGACGCATCTTATGTAAATTTAGTTTTATGGAGGTGTCATATCCCATTTCAATTCATACTTATCATCGTCTTTATCTAAAAAGCCCTTGCCTGAAATCCTGGATGGCATACATGCATATGTTTCAAGCATATAAGAATGGAGATTATCATACTGACATTCACAAAATGCACCTTTAGTACATATTCTAAAGGCCTCATAACGTCTCTTGAAAAGGCATCGTATTCAATAGTGTTTAGTGAGATATTAGTACTGTCCCATGACTAATATGACCGTAAAGGTTTCCAGTGAACAATCATGAAGGAATCGGTTTAATTGCTTTCTTGTATCAAAGCCATAGAACAATAGATTGAACGTGTACTTAGCTCCCTACTTGTCAGTACACGGATGTTAAGGTACCTTAGATAATCATTAACACGTAACACCCTGAGAAAATGGGCCTTTTTCTTTATGTTGGGATCATTTCGCACGAATCTTTCCCTCGGTTATGTCAAATCCTTCTGACATAATGCTGTTCTTTATCTCTACTAGCGACAATTTCCCCTTGATTTATGGAAATAATACGGAGATTAATCGCACGGAGCCAATGCTCATAAAGTGGGCAGCGTGGACCGGAGAGCGTGTCAAGTGTTGCCTGCTCTAAATCACCACATTGCTGTACTACTTGGTGTTGGGACCGTGTGCAGCCAGCTCAGGCCCCTCAGATAACCACACCGGCCATAGCTACGCGAGCCACCACACACCACCAGAGATATCCAGTGATATCCCCCTCCACACGGTGTCTATATCAATGTCGTAAATCTTTGAACCGACCCTTAGCTTGGCACCAGCTTCCTTCCAGCTAAGATATCCCCATGGCAACGAGACCGCGTGACCTGTTTGGGCCCCAGTGGCAGGATGTTGTTTTTTTCCGCCTGTTCTACCCATGTCGGCAGGAAAAGGGTAAGGGAAGGGTTTGGGATAAGAAGTAAAAGATCTAAGTACACGATTTTGTGTGGCTAGTCCATGCTTTCAGAGTGATGTATAAACCGTACAAGGTTTTCCCAACCACACGAACCAGCGCTAATTTCATTCTCTTTCAACACGTCGAGAGTTCAGGAACCCTTGGCAGATCTCGGTGAGACAGGTTCATCAAACTTACATCCGTAGACAGTTTTCATACTGATAGAAATGCAAGTAGACATTCTCAATGCATTTAGTATACTGTACAAAGTGTAGCTACGAAGTAAAGCACCATCATCACATAGCTTCAACATACAAATTATAACCATGCAATCTTGCGTATTTTCTCTGAAAACACTTATCTTGACACTCTTCCTTTCTACTTTGTTATTGTGGGAATACCAATAACCTTCTCATGTACTCTCTAAGTCTACCTTGCTCTTCTTTTTGTATTTTCGTGCATATATTGGTATACACCAAAGACATGTATATCGTATAATTCTTCAGAGGTTATCCTTTCAGCCATCAGTAGCTTACAATAGCTCTTTCTTACAACATCTTCAACACACCATTATTTTATTTGAGTATTGAAAAACTTTTTCTACATTGTACAAATCTAGTTACTGATTTCAAAATACTGTAATCAATACGTATCTTTCCCCCCTTGACTGCCGTAGAAACCTTTACCATTGCGAACTTCATCACAGCAATAACAGGCCTGACCTGGAGTATTCACATGACAGGTCATTTCAAAATCAGATAAGATATCAAAGGACAGGACATTACAGGACAATACCAATGGGTGTCTCAAGGAACTCTCTCATTAAACGATGGTTTATTTTCCTTGAAACGTGCTGGGGTTTTAGTTCAATCAGTATTTTGCAATCAGGAAAAGCATTTCCTTCTAGGGTATCAATGTTATGGGATCAAACACAAGTGAAACGTTCCTTCTTTCCAGTATTACTGTTATTGGTTTTATCTCCCATTGAACACATTTCACTGATGTCTCTCTTTATATTACACCTGAAATTATTACTGATATAATGCTAGTTACATGCATACATAGTATGTAGTCCAATAGAAGCCCTTTGGTTAAAACAAGCTTCTTTAGTTTACTTCAGCGACGCTATGCATAGAGACGTATCCATGTAACGCTTTGATGTATGCAGGCGCATGGTGAATTTCTCTGGTGTAACGCGAGTAAACTTTTTTTGAATTACTATTCTTTTTATCCCATCTGCAAATGTATGAGAGCGGATTAGAATTTACGTATCATATCTATACAAGAGAGGAACCCCAATAATTTCAAAGTATACATGTGCATGCTTAGTCTGCATCCGATTCACTGTATCTCATCCAAAGTCTACTTTGACGACGGCGGGCTAAGGGGAATGGTAATCTCAACCCTGTCATGACTTGAGAGTGAAGAGGGATGAGTAGAAATAGCAATTCAGAGACGCATCCCGTATTGAAACAGGCCGCACGCCGCTTTAGACACAGACACATGAAATCCTATCTTTCTCTACCTCAAAGAACTGTGCAATGTGCAATGGAATTAAATCTTCTCAAAAGACTGGTGGGCTCCCGCCGACCAGAAGAGCTCCGTATTTCAGAGACTATTTGCCAGGCACTCTACAACTTCCTTCAAGACGCCGGCATAAATGTGCTCCCTTACAAAGAGAACACTTGATACTCGCCTTGAAAAAGAGTCCTCTTTTTGGTCAAGTCTTATCATCAAATATGCATTTCAGCATTCACCACGACAGCTCTCATTAATTTAGGTCTGCCCCAAAGAAACGCCCACAGACAGGTCCGTCAGAGGACTGGTATCGACTTTATTCTCACATTTCATGGCCTCTGGTTTGGTGGCGTTTAGATGGTGTAGAAGCCAGCCTGGAAGGTGATTCTGCACCGAAGGCATTACTCGCCGCAATTTTGGCTTCTCGGGAAGCCATCGCGCAGACTGCACTGTTTGTCAGTTGAACCGCCTCTCCAAGTAATTACACTGCCCGGAGAGCTGACCCGGCATAGCGAGGGCGTCTTCAGTGAAACCCCAGTCCTCACTTAGTATGTGATTCCCTGTCTGGTCTTGAAACTCGGTGAAATTATTATATTTTTTCCCCTATCTTTAAATTTCATTTTCCTAGATCTATACTTGTAAATTATATACACACAGGCCCTTCCCGGTAATGACTTTTCCCTGTTTGTAGCTGTTTGCTCTTGCTCTGTATCGCGATGTAATATTTCAGATCTTTTATGTTCTCAGTAAAAGAAATGTCTCACATGAAAAATGCCAATTACTCAAATTTGAAAGGGGAATAAATATATATATATATATATATATATATATATATATATATATATATATATATATATATATATTCATATATCTATATTTATTTATGTATAGAGTAAAGAAACAACAAGAAAATTAAAATGCACAAGCGTAAATCAGCGGGCAACCTAGAGCATTCATTGCAGTTATCATAAGTTACTAAGTTATTATCTGGACAGATGTCCCTGACCGGGATCAAAGCTCGCCTAGCATCAAACCCACGCATGATCCGCGGGGCATGAGACTTGATGACAGTCTCAGGCCCGGCGTCCACCTACTACGATAGAAATTCAGACCTACCAATATGGCTCCGATACAAAAAGTAAAAATCAGAGACTTATCGTAGAGAAATGTCTGGACATGCCACTCAACCACGCAACGTAGTGGGTTCTCCTGACAAAAAATAACCACGGTCCCTATATGCCACATGAGACAACCAGGGCCCTGTTTTTCAGTCACGATATCCTCTTTGTAAGATATCTTACAGCTGTCAGTGTACTATAGATAAGACATCTTTGGGGATCGGCCAACGATTGTCCGTCAAGAGCACTTAGACTGCAGCCAGGTGTACTATAGATAAGACATCTTTAGGGTCACGTGGTTCCAAATGTCTTCCAAAGTGTCTTAGACCTAAGACATCTATGGACATGTCGTACAGAATGCGCAACTTCACTTCCCGTAAGAATTAAGCAATGCAATTTTAACACCAGTAAGGTATACATATAACCTATAATCGTACCAAATATGAGGAAAATCGGTCCCACCGTTCCGAAGTTATCGGCGTTTTAATTTCGTCATAGCAATCATCTGGTCTGGTGGCCAGTGTATTTTTTCCGACACCTCCGCTAATTTATGCAGCGACCTTGACATTGACTGCGTATCCGGAGGTGGGAGGGTGACTGGCCACCAGAGCAGACGATTGCTATTACGAAATTAAAACGCCGATAACTTCAGAACGAAGAAGCCGATTTTCTTCATATTTGGTACGGTTATAGGTCAAATGTATCCCCTACTCGTTTTAAAATTTCAATTCTAAAGTCATATGGGAAGCACGGGAAATCCTCTATATACACACAGTGAGCTTTGATAGAGCCTGAGACAGTTCTAGACTTGAGACACTTTTAGCGGCGATCGAGCGCGCCGCACTGAGACCGTGTCTATAGCACACCCGCCATTTTGTGTCTTGCAAATTGTCTTCCAATCGTGGAGACATCTTAGGGTATCGTTGGGCGATTATGTCTTGACTGAAAAACAGGGCCCAGGACACAAGTGCATATCTCGGTTATTTCATTTTAAGATATACGATACACTATAATTCAGGAGATATCGCATCGATAATGTTTACCAGAACACAAAGAACAACAATACATTTTTGTCAGCCATTAAAAGTGGACATATGTATCTTCTATTGAATTTTAAAATTTCATAATGTTCTTATTAGTATTCCAAACGTGAGACTGATTCTCCCGCCAGAATACTCTGCGATGCTCCCGATTAGCCACTGCAATTTCAACATATTGAAATATCTTAGAGACCGTAGTATACCCTATTTTTAATCTAAGCCTAATCGCAGAAACGTGGTCAACTGCCCCGATGAGAGGTCACCTCCAGACACGATTTCATTTCTTATCGGAAGGTGCATCATAGGGCATATCAGCGTGTATCTGGAGCTCAGTGGATACCGGCCCCAACCCGGCGTTTACACTAGACGATTCTGGCCAGCGATTCTGGCATTTTGCACAGCCTGACGACTTTCATCGGTAAAATCTTCTAATGTAAACGTCAAGCACGTGGCTACTGCAGATCGTCTGATTACATCAGATTCTACAATAAGGCACCACCTAACGACTATTGGTCACGTTCTGACCCCGCGAATATTTCAAGCGACCTTGAATTAGTCGTCTACATAGGGGGCGATTCTGTGAAAACTTAAAGTCGTAATTCTGAGGTCGACGAAATTTTAGGTGGACACTACCACCACTGGCTTGATGATTTACAGTCGCCACGTATTTTGTCGTCTAATGTAAACGCCGGGTAAGTTGTCCGAATCCGGTGTTCCCCCGGGTTAAACTCCATACTCGCCAAAATATGTTTATATATATGTATATATATATATATATATATATATATATATATATATATATATATATATATTATATATACACGCAAATGGATACAATCAACATATGAATCCTGACGGAAAATATAATATGTGTATTCGCCTAACAGTGTCATCACTCATTGGTTTATCAATTAAGGTACTAGCGATATCATTTTGGAGAAATAACGATATGCAGCATTTCCCATATTTTCTTTTGGATGGTCTCTATCTTCAATACACTTATTTTCAATTATAAAACCTATGTTGTACCCTGCGAACATGTCAAGCTTAAATCAAAATCATGACAGGCTAACCTTGCCATCAGTAAACCACAGAACCTTACCAATAAAACCCAAAGTGCAGAATTGAGTCCGATTTATCCGGCACTTAGGTGTGTGAATGGACTCGCCAACGGTTAAGTCTTAGGAGACAATCTCGTGGCTGCATACTGAGCCCAGGGCTTGTGCATGTCTAATTAGAGTACCTAGTCAGAGATGTGGGACGTGTTCCAAGCACACATCCCGCTCTAAAACTCTTCATACAAATAATGTATGAAAGACAATTTCTATTCTGATGGATTCCTGATAAGCTGTCAACATATTTCTTCTCCAGCGAGCTACGCAATGCGGGTGCTGTCGCCTTCTAGCAGTCACATACCGCACGCTTATTTACCGGTACATCTTTGCCCTCAGATCCACAGGCATGCTTTACCTCTATAGATGCATAATCTGAGTGAAGGGAGTCAACATGGAAACTGCTTTAGGCCGCGGCCTGCGGATTTATGTGTCAGGTAGGCGTGGGGATAAGAACATGAGCAAGGTAATCAGCCTGCCGCTGCCTTGTGAAGTACCTACTCTGATGCATGCTACCGCCTGCCTGTATCCTCCGCCGAATAGAATCAGTTAGGGGGTGAATCAGAGGGGCACCGTCTCCTCCAGATGGATATGGCAGATGCCCAGAAGGTCGACAACGATACATTCCTCTGCGTTATATCTCCACTACACATGTTCCGGCACATTGTTTTGGTTTTGGTCTGTGTTTATTTTCTTTTTTACAGATACGGGAATATTATACAACACCATGGACTTAATAGATTCTGGTTGTCAAAAGAATTTACAAAACAATGTACAAAACATGACTGTAGACATATGTGTGCCCTTACAGTTACCAAAATTACCTTGTCTCACATCGAATCAACAGTATCCCAGTACATAACTACTGGATGAGTAAAATAATACACCAATTTAGTCTGGACGGGAGAGCGACCAAATTAACTACACCATAATCAGACGACAAGCTAGAAACAAAACACCGAGACAATACCCAGTGAGTCATCTAGACACCAAACTGTGACTACCTCAGTTACATGTATCGGGAACATCAAGGGTTGATCGCTGATGCGGCCATGTCACACCATACCTGTGGAATTTATTTTTCGACAACCTGTTGGAGTTTATCACCCGTGCTCTGAAATGTCATAACAGAGGAGTCATGATCTGGATAGAATACCATCGAGAAGTTCCCAGATCTAAAATGGGCGATAACAGAATGGTGTTCACGGTA
Organism: Alentia gelatinosa; assembly: GCA_950022655.1. Taxonomy (NCBI): domain Eukaryota; kingdom Metazoa; phylum Annelida; class Polychaeta; order Phyllodocida; family Polynoidae; genus Alentia; species Alentia gelatinosa. The sequence continues at coordinate 45,601,357 of OX465586.1, forward strand.
GTGTGTGTGTGTAGGGGGAGGGGGCGGCTCTGTGCGGGCAATGGGGGAGGGGTGTGAGTGTGAGTGTGTGTGTGTGTAGGGGCTCTCCATCACGCTTGCGCAGAGCGCAGGCGCCCTATGTCATCCCCAATTTTTACTATCTGTGGTCCCCTGAGGCCACCGGGGGGCGCCAATGCTTCGGGCGTGGGGGTGCCACAGCCTAACCCTGTCAGTGGAGGAGAGAGGGATAGGCGGAGGGCGTGGTCATGTGACAAAAGTAGGCTCCGGCCGCGGTGTTATTGTCAGGATGGGCAGCCCACCGAGAGATGTGGCTTCCGGCCGACGGGACGGCACGTCCGGGCCGGGGCGGGACGCGCGGGGCCCGGCCCGGGGCCCCCGCCTGACGCTGATCGATGCGACGACCGCCACAAGATGCAAACAATCCGAGGGGGTTCGGGGAGGTTGGCCGCTGGATGGCCGTGCTGGTCGGGGTGGCCGGGGACCGCCTGGCCCTCCATGCTACCGGCCCAGCGCGTGAGGAAGGGCGGTCTGTCCTAACTGGAGGAGGGTCCTCCGGGAGGGGACGTAAAATCACCCCCTCACCTGAGTCAGACAGGGAGGGAGGGAGAAGACGGGGGCGGCGCACAGTGACAGAATACACACGAGGAGACGTCAGGCGCGGAAACATCACAGTAACTGGAGGAACAGTGACAGGTGGTGAAGAAGCCGGCAGGGGCGGGGGTGCATGGTGATGGGTGCTACATTGACAGTCAGACCACTGATAAGCGGCGCTGAGACAGCAACCACAGTAAGACGAGCAGGGGATAAGACGGTGAAAAGACAGGTGGCTCGGTGATAGATGCTACATTAACAGGAGCTTCAATGTTAGATGGAGCAGTTTACAAAACAACCATACTGATGAATACCGCATTGGCATGGGACAGAGAGACAGGAGGTGTTTAAGCATCAGGCTCAATGCTAGATAGAGCAGTTCACACAAAGGGCCATATCGATGTAAGCCTTGCTGGAATAGGGAAGGGGAATGAAGGTACCAAAACAGAGAAATTACAAAAATAGATGACACAGTATCTATCTAATAGACAACAGAATAAAGAGCACGCTGCCGTTTATGAGGTAGAGTCGATTGACAGGAGGTTATTTAACATAAGATATACCGATGAATGACATTAAAAACCATCATACTGATATCAGCACAGTGGGGATACTTCAATTTTAGAGAGGGAAGGATGGAAAAAGCCACTTCGGCAATAGAGACCGTGATATATAATGTAGTTATAGCACAATCATAATGTCTAGCACCACCATGATAGATAGCACACGAAATATCATACAAATATTGATCACAGAATGAGAAATACTGAATGGATATGATGTAAAGAAGAGGGACAGGAGGCACATCGATAGAAAGCGTAATTCACACTAACAGTCATACTGAAAAAGGTCACACAGATTAGTGGCGTACGAACTAAACATAACACATGAAATGATACATAGGGACGGTGATAGGGATAGGGCAAACCCTGATATATCATCTTTAGGGTAAGGGGCTCCTCGAGAGGATTAGTCACCGGTTGAAATTATAGGTGTTTTATTTGAGGACATATCAAGAACTGAAGTTAATCATACAAAGTACCTGGGCTTTTGGTTCACACCAGGGCGAAATGATTGTTTCTGTATACTACTCAGGACACTTGTGTGCAAAGATCAAAATTATAGCATATAGAAGAAAGACCATAATAAATATATTATTTGTAAAGCTATACAAAGCATATCGGATATGCTACATTTTGTACCCTGTCACTGAGCTTTCCCTCGTTCGTGAAGGTCCTAAAATATCCCCGAATCCCCCCTTCCCTTGGCGGAATCTTTTTAGTTCACCCTTAAAGGTGTGCTTCCCAGAAGAGGTATGCAGGCTTACGAGATCAAATAATAAACGATGAAATTTAAAGTGTTTATGTCTAATCTTGCTTTTCAGGGTAAATCAAACCCTCCCTTGGGAGCTGCAGGCATCAAAGCTCTAAGAAACGCAGCCGCATGTGTTAAATGCCACTTTAAAGAGGTAGGTTCCATGAAGGAATGTCAATGAAGGGATCAGTCTAAGTCTTTAAAAGAAGCGTATTAAACGGGAACCTAGTCAAGCGTAGTCAATCACTGAGATAGAAACACGCCCAACTTGGCGATGCCTCCTATCTGAAGGCTCAACTAATGCGTGCTGTGTGGTTATATATCTGCGAGGTGTGATGGACTAAGGATGTCAGTGAGGTGTTGTATTTGGAAAAAATATGTAAGACGAGGTTCTATGCTAAACGATGTCACGACTGAGATGGGTGAAAGCACACACGATGGGCGTAGCTAGCTGGTTTAAAATGGAGGCAGGGATAAGCGACGAACAGAAAGTGGACCTGACCATTTCGCCTTAAAAGGCTTGACCTTTTTAAGGTCCCGCAAAAAGTGGAGGGGATCAGTCGGTCTTGCCGCTCCCCCACCCCTGGGCTGATATGCACCTGTCGGGCATGATGCTGTGCATGCACCGTGTGTGAAAAAGGCTTCTGTGAAGGGACGGCCCATGGAGAATGAAACATATGAATCTGTATCTAGGTTAGATATTCTTACAGGCTATAAACTTGTTTATACATATTTCGGTGAACTTCTGACACAGATTATATAGACACTTCGGATAAGGGGTGTCTGATGGTACGATCAACGCACAGCTGTGTTTAGGCGTTTCGGATCTAAACTTCATAATCCTCATCATAACCATATAATGGCGAGCCTAATGACTTTCATAAAATGTTGGAATGAAGATGATAGGACCATCATTTAACAGTGGATACACATAAATTGCAGTGGAATAATCAGAAATTAGATAAAGGTGAAACACTGGTGAAAGAGGAAACTATAACCTTTTATAATCAAACGGGGGATCTTGAATTGCAGAATTCCTAAGAGCGTTATGAGATATTACATTGAAGTTCAAAATACAAATACTCTTTCTTGACTTGTACTGTCCTAGCTGTCATGAGTAACGCTGATAGGCAGTAACATTTATTTATATTTCAATTTTCATTCCATTAGAAGACAAAAAAAACCGTAGATGTACATCATATAGTGGATTCGGCAGGAGTTGATCCATTGATACGGTACCTAATCTGGGAGTCGCTCAAATAGTGTTCTCGATGGTGCCATCTCAAGTCACCCCCATGTTTATGTTCTGGAACGAGACCAATGCCCCGGATTTTCCCTTAATCACGCCACTTGGGCGATATAAGGTTGTACATGTGCAGGGTGCAGTGTAAGCTTTTAGATTGGGGTTGAAAAACGCGGGTAGCACATGGGACGAGAATTATGACAGGACCTCCTCGTGTACGTTCTGCTAATTGCTCGTGCCCGACCTAGACATTCAAGCCGGGGGCTATCAATTTTGATTACCCAACCCTATAGGCGCACAGTGTAACTCTTCATCGCTGTCAGCGTGGCGGGTAGCGGGCCAGCGGGCGGGCGGGGCGGCCGCCATGCTGCACCGGGGCTGATGACGTTGTCGACCGTTCTCCGGGCCAGTCGTCGGGTACTTTGTATTCGCACGGCGTCGGCTTGATGACTGCCTGAATAGACCCTAAATGACATGGACCTTTTACTGCTGCGCCTCTCCCTCTGTCCGCCACGGCGCCGATGATTTGGGGCTGTTCTACAACTGTTATGGGGCCCATGACTGGCCAGCTCTCTCCGACTCGTTCGCTTCAGACGAGCAGGTCACAGAATTTAAGTATCTCCCTGTCCCTGTTGCTCGCGCGTTCGCCTTTAACCTGGCCTGAATTCCTATATACGTCGAGGCGTGTTGAATGCAGTCATCTGGTGTCTCATTGAGTCCACCATGGAGCACAACCCATGGATGCTATTTCTCCTTTTTAGGTGATATCGATTCAATCAGTAGGCCTCGCGAATGTCATGAACAAAAAAGAGAACGACACCACGGAGATGGCATGTGAAGTTCATCTTGGAAAAGGGGACCGGGGATATGCTCCTCGTCTGTGGCCTGACATAAACCAGCTAGAGGCAGTGACTCCGATTTAGGTAGAGACCTTGCTGCAGTGTTCATCAAAGGGCCAAGGCGTGAGGCCATATAGAGAACATCACGAGACGATGAGGTACCTGTTTGGCACGTTTCTCATTGAGCCGCGATCATCATGTTTTAGTGTGACCATCTATCTCACCAAGCCCCTCTTATATGATAATTTTTTTATAGTGCCGACTCCTGGGACGAACTACTCTTGCCTTGTCGCAGTGAATAGTGGTGGTACAACGGGGTGGCCGGGGTGAAGGTGGCAGGGTGCGGATTGCGCTTGAAGAGTGGGTAAGATCAACTCTCCCCTTCCCCTTTACCACTCACTATCCCCAGTACCACACCGCCAGGGACCATTGGAGGGGGTGGGTGGAGGTGAGGATAGCTTTACAGCCAAGGGAGGATCAAGAGAGGATCACAACATTGGCCGACGTTTATGGCCGCCGTAAAAACGGACCAAACCGAAAGGTACTGAGTGTACCTTACCTCTGAATTACCAGAGGGTTCGAGTATTTATGCCCCTGTCACATCAATGGATTTGGCCTATAATGCTGGCAGTGGCCCCAGTGGTCGGCATCGCGGACACGGTTATAACTGGGAGATGGAGACACACTGATATTTGACACTGTGCCTTATGGAGACCCGGGCATATTTTATTGGTGCGCCCTGCCCCCGGTCGGGCCTAATGGTCTTCATTAGGCGAATGTCCACAATGCCAACTGACCCTGGGTCCGTCACAACCCACCACAACAGGACTTGCCATCGTGCTTTATGGGGTCCCGATGGCCAAGCTATGATACCTGTCCCCCAATAAAGGGCCCGGCCCCGCATATCTATAGGCTGTTTGACAGAAGAATTATTATTCCGGCCTAATAACATGTTTGTCCTGAATTCCCGCTTTTGAATTTTGAAGCCTGTTTTCTGACACTCAGATGCATCGGTAAGTTCATAAGACGATCATTCAGTTAGGATTATTCCATGTTAAACAGTCATAATGGGTCGTTTATAACAACAAGTGCCATTATATTACTTTTATGTGTTCACCCGACTGACAGAAGATGCAAAATGTTCTGAACAAAATGCGGGAGAGTTATATTCAACACGTATACTTTCAGATTAGGTATAAATACATAATCCCACTTGATGGAAGAGCCCGGGAGCGTTGCCTTTGTACGGTTTGAGATCAGAAAAATGTGTAGGAAAGGCATAAAACATGGACTCTGTGACAGAATACTCTCGTTCCTACAATGCCTCATTCACATGAAACCTAAGTCTTAGATCAAGAGAATTATTATCACACCGATTATCATTTTTGAGAACACAAATTTAGGCAACATTTAATACCTCAATTACACTCAATCCATTTTCATATAAGCATCGACACTGTATATTCCCGAACGACTATGACTTACCCCGCAACATCTGATACGTCGCATAGAGGAAAGTCCTTATGAAATCAAAATTCCAACATAATCGCTTTGCTCATATTGAGAATACGAGGGTCCGATAGTGTACTTATGTCAAGGAATCATTCGAAATGGTATAAAAAAATGCAATTAACATAAGGGTAGAGGTTATGATGCTGATCGGTTTAGGGACAAGACCCATTGATGTTTCATAGTATTCCATTTTGAGAATGTACTAGAGAATGCTTGCAGGGTAGTGAGCAAAATCTTATCTCCCATTACACAACTAAACATACATCTTTTGCATGTCATGGCAACACCTGATCAGAGGGTTATACAATCTAGGCCAGATACAACGACACAAACCAATAGAGTGTGTGCCAAATATTACAGCCTCGTAACCCCCACCCACAACCTTTGCCTCTCTTGATATTCACCCCCTGATGGATCATAGGCGGCGGTCGGCCTACCAGATAAGTGCATACAAGAGTCAATCAATGCTTCCTGCTGCCAGCCCCTGAACGGAATCATGTAAAGCAGTTACAGCGGGCTGTCTACTGGCGCTTATTATGCAGGCACTGACCCGCCATACTTCCCGACAAGCACCGCGCTGGGCCGTCCCAGCTTACACCGCGCGCGGCCAACCTTTTAGGCAGCAACACCGTTGCCACCTGGTGGACAGCAGTCACATGACCTGCTGAATACGTGACCGTGGCGACAGGTGGCTCCCCCACCAGCGTTGGCATTTAGCATAACTAAGACAAACTACAATTCTTCATTTAAACCCAGTAATAGTCTCTGAGTATGTGTACGCACAAAACACAGCTCCCTGGTAGTAAAGGCCTCAATTAGAATGATGTCCGATAGTATGATTTCCATCGACACAGTTGTTTCGGGGTTTGGCCCATCGGACGATTGTTCCTCGGGCTTTTGTCCCCTTGGACAATATCTAACTATAGGAATATCAACTTGTCTATCAACCCCGGGATATCTATGGGATACTCGGTCACTGGGCCCTTTTACCAAAAGTTCTAGTCAGTTCTACTTGAATGAATTATATGATTTGATGAATACTTGAAGTTTGGCTGAGCAGGGTTCTATAACTAGATAGATGAGCAGGACGGTAAGTTGGTGGGTAGGATAGAACCTAGGTCTTAATGTTGACCGTAAGCCCATCTTTTTGGAAATGTCATTGTTTGTTTCCTGACACACAGGTACAACTGTCAGAGATTTAGTAAGACGGCCGTCCATTTGAGATTATTCCATTTTAAGCAATCATACCGGTTGTTTCTTACAGTTTTTACTTCCGATCGACTTGCATAAGTACCATTATATCACGTCCTTAAATCTATTGGTTCAAGTAGGAAAGTTGGTAGGTAGAAGGATAGTTGGGTAAGGAGTCGAAAAGCCAGCGAGTGTGTCGGTGATAGGCAGGTGAATAAATATTGAAGACTGGTTCCTAGGATACCACTAAGAGATGGGTCGTGGTTCGGGTGGGGGTAGCATTGGTAGTTGCCTGTGAAATCAGGTGCGAGGATGGTAATGAAGTTGATTTAAGGAAGGAGATGGGAACAGCGAGGAGAAAACGCAATAACCAACCATAATTGATAGCTTTTCCTACCCACAGTGTACCTGTCCGCTACTTGGACGTTCATATACAGGAATAACACGAGGAATATATTTCAGAAAGTTCTTAGGGAACTATTCCCGAAATCCATGATTGTGCACATGCCACAATATATTTTACCTAGAGAGAAAGGATTGTAGGTAACCTTTGTCTTTCTCAAGTTCCTCTTTCACTTAGAACCAACAAGTGCGTCTTTGTTAGGGACCTTTATTGCGTGCAGATGTTGCGAGCAGTTGAAGAGTTAGCTTTTTATACGTGTCTCCTGTGACGAGGCTGTTGTGTGCCCGTCTTGTGTACGGTCTGGAGCATGATATTGATTAGGATGACAGTAACAGATGAGGCGGTATACTCCAGTCTTATGCTGGCCAAGAAGCCAGGAAGCACGCGATGGCCAACCCTCTGTTTGCCCTACATAATGGGTGCCACCTCACAGGGCCTTCCGACAGCACCAGTATTATTGTTCAATTAATTATACCACGTCCCTAGAATCCCTGCTCTTTGTGTGTCTTCAACCTCTACGCAACCATAACCTCTTCATGGTCGCGTGATAATTCCGTAGGCATGTCACAGTTAGTGCTTCTTGATATGGATATTTCACCATAAGGAGATCTTATCAAACATTCTGTTATTCATAGGTACTGCTGCAGACTTCTCCTAAGGCAACCACTTAAGGCTCCGATATCATATGGACGTTTTAGCGGATCGGTCATATTCATTGTCGTATATTTTTTATCAGGAAGAACAATTGAACGCAAGTTTTTTTTAAAGGTCATAATCACAGATTGCCCACTTGAATAAGCGTTAATTGAAAGAGTACTTTAATACTCTTTCATCTATATCACATATGGCAATCCCGAGGCATATATCAATTACAGATGACTTAAATATGAACTTATTTTGCCTTATTCGTTTCATTTTTTTATTCATTGTATACACCGTCCATGCGTTTATCAATAAGAATTGGATATGAGAAATGTTATGAGATTGGGCTACCAATATGCATGGCCAAATTACTTTTCAAATCGAAACATATAATTTACAACGAAGCAGCCCTCAAATGACACGCGTCCAATTTCCTCACATGTATACACCCTGGCTAAAACATTAGATAGGATTGATAAAGGAAATGAAATTCAGGTAATGACATTTCTTTGTTGAGAGAAAATATATTCTGTAAAGAAAAATCTCACGGCCTCCTTTTTCCGTGTGATCTTCAACTCGCAATTGTGTTTGAAGGACAATTAGAATTTTGTGACCGAAGTTTTGTTACTGCACTTCCTTTTGGGCGCAAAGAGGCTGCTAGGCGGTGCTGTCACCTGGCGAGCAGTGCTATGATGTAGTACTCGGAGGTCGGCCCGCATGGTGCCTCATTCATCGAGGCTGCTTTCAAATTCTCATTGCTTGGGAAGCAGTCGGAGGAGAAGCAGTTTCTCTGGAGGGGCAATCCATAATGGCTGTCAGCATGGCTCAGACACAGACCACAAACAGAAAATCACCACAAATGATTGAAGTGACCCCGAAGGTCTGCCCTTGTGTATTATCAGAGATAAATTAGAGTCGAGGTCAAGGAAAGCAGACAAGTCTTATGTTTTTACCACAGGCGGGGCTCTCCTACGGGATTTGTATGCGGTCAGTTAGTCCGAACTGGGACCCACTGACACATATCTATTCATGCTCTACAGGGGCAATGAACGGTGCAGTCTACAGTGTATATGTAATCACATCAATCGATATGAGGTTGGAGTGGAGAGGTATCTCTTTTGACTTGATGATATTGATGAGTCATTAACACAAATTTGCGAACAAAGAAACAACGTCTATGAACTACATTGAACGACTGTAAACCGACTGATATCATTTATTGATGATTATATCTATTGTGGATAAATGCAGGAGGCCACATGACGTGTTTATTGTGGTACGTTTATTTATTGCTCTCAATTCCGTACCAGAACGTGACTGCCATGTATATCATGCCTCATACACCATATATCATTGACAGGTGCATAGAAAGGCTGCCAAGTCCTAATGACTTACTTCCATTAGCCGCTATATAGACACCAGTTCAGCTCTGAATGACTCTTTTCTAAACTTGAACCCATTTCCGATGACTTTTCGCCTAATGTCAATTTCATCTCATATAAATGTATATTTTCTGCATAAGGCTTTTGTATTCGGGGCAGTGCCTCTAATAAAGAGCATTGATACAGAGGCATACCTCTGGAATAGCGTAAGTGTGCAAAAGGCATACTATATATATCCTTGTTGTAGAATAGTATGAAATAAAATATCATCATACTGAAAAAGACATTTATTTAGTTGCCAAAATTGAGAGAGACATTAGAACGGTTTTTGATAGATGAAAAACACGTTTTCTCCAAACTAGAGTAAATCCACCGAACCTTAAATGCAGTCTGTACTTTCACTTTGAATGCATATCTTTAAGGCCAAATATAAACATCTAATCAGTGGCACTTCCTAAACTCAAACTAGAAGTACTTCGTTAGCGATCCGAGTTAAATGTTTGAAAGGAAATCTCGTTTGAGATTGAGGTCTTCCAACAGAAATTCTAGGGACGGGCTCTAGATTATTATAGTGATTGTCTGGATGAGTCAGAAGGTAACCGACCGCTATAAAGTGAAGTCCTATTACTGCATAGATTTATCTATATACCATTGTACCCACTAATCCATAAGCTTTTGGGCATCAGATAGACTGCACATATCCGTCTTGTGAAATAATTTGATATGTATATTCCAAGTCTCTCACATTATCTGTATGAATTGTCTCTAGAAGCTTAGGCTTTGAATGTGACAGTTACTGATTTTCTATAGACAACCATAGCAGACAAATCCTCTACAAATAGCTTACACCCACCAGTTAGGCTTAATATCATTGATCACTTGATGAAGTGCTTTGAACTTGCACGAAACGTCGTGATCTATGCTTGACATTGCTGACACCAACTTCATTGTCATCTTGGTCAATACACATACAAAAAACTTAAATGAAATCAACTATTTCTGTATTTTTTTTGCTGACCTTTACTTTAGTTAATATCATTGTGCTGCTCCGCTTGTCTGTCATCCGCTAGACTCAAATCCGTCTTCATATATTGATCAACAATCTTCCTGCAATATGTAAAAGTGGAATAAACCCAATCCCGATAGTTGTCTTAAAATAACGACATCCCCTCAGCTGTACTCATCGACCTATGGGCTGAACAGCACGTCTATAGTCGAAGGTGGAGGTAGGCAGGGGTGTTGTCTCAATAACTTGTTGGTTTGAGAGGTGATTACGTTATCACTACCTCGGCGTGACGTTGCCAGTGATACAGCATCCTAAACACACGGACACATATCACGTCATAGCTTGGCAGGCAGGCCTCTCGGCTCAAATTGTATTTTTAATCATACTGGTATTGATCTATGGCGGCTCATGTGGCTAGACGTCGGTGTAATATTCGTAATCTTAACACGCTCTGTTCTATTACCTATATCCATGTGATCCTACACGTCCCTGTTTTTTTCTTGTAGGTGCAATATTCGTAGCTGCGCATGGCTGATACCTACAGCGACACATAACATTGGATAATACAAGGTAAGATGCGTACCTAAACGATTGAATATAGTTTTGTATGATGATGTAAGCATACATGATTATTGGGTCGGCCTCCATTATATCATAAATGTGTGGTACCCGTTGGATTGACCTGGAATAACTCTAGCTTTACAACCGAGCACAGCATCATTCTCAACAATTCTTGGCCAAGAGGTGACTAACCTTACGGCTGCTCCTATACAGCTGTGGGCAGCATTTAATGATCATTGTTCAATTGTGATTATAATGCATGGGCTCCTGGCAATTAAAATTGTAAACCAAGACAGATACGGTGGCCGGTCTGGCTACGGGTGATCCCCAACCCTTGTCGTAGGCTGTTTACAGCAATCACCTTTAGAGGTCATTAACAGTTGATTTACTGACGCCATCCATCACAGGAGGGCGGATTTATCAGGATCGGCGATCCTTGCTTGAGCTTCCGCACACAAATGAGGACAAATTGGCAGACACCTCCCATCAAAACGCTGCTTTTTCACTTAGTGCCGTCTTGAAAATGGGCGTTTAAGTCAGCCAAGTATCGCGGGGCACACCCCGGTGCAGCCACCGTCGAGAGATGGATGCTTGATTGGAGTGGGCCTGTCATAGAATGCGTTTAGTGGCCGCTGATATTTGGCCGCCTGCTCCGTGCTGCTCCGAGCTGCTCCAGAGCAAAAGGTCAGGAGCGGCCCGGCGGCTCGGGTTCGGGAGTCACAGTGCAGCGCCGTGGAGGGAGATGCATTAAGGCAGGCAGTCAAGGTCCCCGGCCTTGGGCACGAGGCGGGGCGGTGGAGGTAGTCGCTAGTCGGACCAGTCTTTGCCCTCTGTCACCCCGATCCTCTACCTCTCCTCCGTCCATGCCCCTGAGCCGTCTGCCCTCAGCCCCTCAGAGAAATGCCCCCTGTGCCTTCTCCCCACCTCCTCGACGCACCCAAATAAAACGGATGCCTCGGCCTGACCCTGACACCTAATTAAATGAAAGCACCAAGAGACCTCATCCCGAGCGTCTGGCGTGCGTGCAAGGTGGCAGCGACAGACCGCGTTTCTTTAGAGTTACTGGTTAGAATTACCTGAACGCAGTGGTTTGTTACCATCTCTCCAGGCTTAATGTCTCCCGTCCTGTGATGAAATCGGCTTGTTGTCATCTTATTCCAAAAAGGATACCATGAGACAGATCGTCTCTAGGGGTAAAAACAGAAATATTCTTATTCTGCCATGAGTCGTGGTTTGATGAAAATGACTTTCAAGAAAGTACAATTAAGACGTAATGATCACTTTTCTTTAGAAATTCTGGAAGGCGACCAATCATATTATTGGATAAAGATATGACATAACCAATACATTTAACCCTGGTATTATGATGCTTCCAATGCCCCCGCGATGAATATGTGTATTGTGTATCTCCCTAGTTCAAGTAATCAAATAAATAATGTTACCTAGAATATGATAAAAATAATTGTATATCCATATAAAATACAAAGCGAAAATTGTAAAATGAACGTAAAAAATATAATAGTGTTTCAGTATGAATTTGTAAATGAATATCAGTTTTCAAACAGGTATACACGCTACTTAGTGTGTATAGTTTTATTCTTTTTGTGTCAATATAAATATCTGCCATGTTTATCTTCGAAGAGAGATATATACACAATATTACCATGATTTCGATCTGAGTGGCCGTGGCCGTATTCTCCGCATGGTTGACGCGTAGTAATACTCCGAGCGATAGCGAGGAATATTGCGTAGCGTCAACTACAAGGAGAATACAGCCACACAGATCGAAATCATGGTAATGTTGTATTTATTACTCACTTATTTTTAGATTTAAGCAATAAATATCCGTATCCTCCTCAGTAGCGATCTGTAATCTCCATAGACTTAGTATGGAGACTCCGTATCAGGTGGGTAATAAAACCCTTGTTCTTTAAGAAGAACACTGTAGTTATTTTGGACATTCAGACGTTCACTTTTGCGCAGGGCCAGCTCATCTTACAGTGCCGGAGGGCTTGTGGAAAGAGAGCTGCTCGGGGTGAAGAGGTCAGCTTGGGCAGCAATAAAACATAGGCCAACGTATGTGTTCATCGCCCAAGTTACTGTACTGCAAGGGCCACAAATATATCTACATCACATTTACTCATCGTGTTTACAATAAACCTATAGGTAGAGAATTTGATCGATGCAGATAAATTTCCATGTCTTTATGTAAAAATAATTCTTATAAATTGGTCCCCATCTGAATTCTCTATTATTAACTTTATTAGCCCAAATAATGTCTGGAGGCATTCAAACACGTCACCGGATAATGTCTCCAGGCATTCCAACAGAGACCGAATAATGCCTTGAGGTATATTTTTTCCGAGATTTATAAAATAATTACTTTTACCAAATATGATAGGAAATAATAGAACGTTGAACATTCAGAATGCGTGCATAACACTATATTCAAGAATTAAAAAAAGTGAATAAAATATGAGATACAAGATGGATATCGTAACTTCATAGGATGACAAACATATCTAGTTACTGAATAAAGAAAGAGTGTGCTCGAATTTGAAAAAGCAGCACGTGTTATATCATGTGGTGAAGTAATCAAACCATTATAAGCAGCCTCGCGCCCTAGCAATATACATGTATGTACAGGACGTGAGGACTCGGCCTCAAATGCAAGCTTCTCACTCTGCCGCTGGTGCCAATTGTGATACCCGGCGTCATTAACACTTGACATTCGTCATACGAATTCTATCATTCGGTAATTTATCCTGTTCTTCGCAAGCGTTTTAGATGTACTTTAAATATTGTCCAGCTTTCCCCAGTCTAACATACAATTTGATTATTACAAGTAAAGTGAACATCCTTTCTGGAGATGGCTGGTATCATGCCGTTCTTCGCTATTGTATGTAAATATTACTCGAATGTGAAATATACCATGTCCGCTGTAATGTCTTTAACTGAAGAAGTAGTTACTGATCGTTGTATTTTAAGCAGGTCCATATAACCTTTAGTGGCATACATTCCAGCTGCCTTACATCACAATTAAGCCCAAGTGAACCGTTATGGTATAGAATACGCGGACATGGAATTATAGAGTGTGGCCTCAAAGCTGGGTGATAATGAATGCCCTTATTCATCCTCTTAGCACCAAGCCAAAGAGAACTAGAGAGCTAGAAGACCGATAACTATCGCTAGGTATCTTGAAGGCCCGACACATGGAGTGCCACACAGTACGTTAAAGGCCCTGCAGCTAAACAACATATTTAACTCACGACTGGCGGCACCCCTTCCATTTAGAGGCTCTCTGTTGGCGGGACAATACGGACCTCTGTCTCCAGCATTCCTCCACGGCCCGTATCGTTTGGCCATCACGTCCCGTCCTATTAGTGCCTATTGCGGCCTCCCTACCGGAGAAGCCAGTCCCGCCCTGGAGCATCAATATGCCCCACCCCCCTTCTGTGTGATAGGAATACCCAAGACTATGTCAATACCCAAGCACCAGGGGAGCGACCTTCCAATTTAGCGGGTCACCTTGTCCCCATAGTAACTCAGACCCAGTCTCACGAGGGCGGCCCGCCGGGGCTGGCACAGTGTGTATTTTTTTCTCTTCATCCCTGCTAGGACGTTGCCTGGAAAGACACAGGGGACACTGGAGACTAAAGCTGGAGGGAAATTTGTATCCTGTGGACTATAACGCGGCTGTAGAACCGGGCTAAAAGGTCTAGAGGTCTAGGTCGCAGCAGTATGGCCAACAGAGTGAAAGAGAGAGAGAGAGAGAGAGAGAGAGAGAGAGAGAGAGAGAGAGAGAGACAGAGACAGACACAGACAGAAACAGAGACAGAGACATGGAAAGAATGAGGGAGAGAGAGGGGAGGAGGACGAGTTGGAAAATGCAATATGCTGCTATCCTTTGCTTCATTCGTAGTCTGGCAAATCATATTCATTATATCGACTCGTGAAAAAGAGACATAAGATAAACCACAAGATATATGCTGCTACTGTCTTTTATTTATCAAAGGCTCCTCGGTAGTATTCATAGAGAGATATAACGCGTCCACATAGAGGCTTTTGCCTACATGTAGAAGCGCCCCACCGGTAGCAATTTATTAGCCTTCAGAATCCGCCATCACAAACAATGAACCAGAATAAATAATGAGAAATCAAAGAAAAAAGAATTGTCCAATGGCTGATCTCTATAGTCTATAAATAGAGTCTACCTTGGTGGTCTCCTCAATGGATTTGTTGCAGGTTTTGATATCGTGGCCATTAATGTAATTGGTATAGCAAGGATAGACAACTATGTTCTACATACAGGTCTACCGGTTGTCCTGTGACCTTTTCCTCCTGTCTCATATCCTCTACATGTCGGTGGCACATAGGCATTCCCTGCCCTAATTATTTACCCGACCCTATAACCTTACTGTGCCCTCGCTTGATGTGACCTTTATATGCAATCCCGAGGTCTACAGCTGGGTCTTCGCCTGACTTTCGGTGGTGCCCTCGCGTGGGTATAGTTGATTCCCCGGATTTATTTACCTTTACTACGGCAAGTTTCCCCTGTAAACAGTCTCCCGACAGCAATCTCCGATAGACTAGAACTTTGGAAACTAATTAGGAGAGAAGATATGGTTTCATAGCCATATCATGTTACTAGAGTTCATTGCGAAGATCACTAATATAAAATATGGTCCTCTTAAAATACTTCTTCAAGCTTGAAAACTAATTACGTAAATTTTGATACACATTCCATACTGTTAGGTTCCTACTCGTGTATACATGCAGAAAGATGTCTGATAAACCAGCCTATTCGGTTTAATTAGATCCAGTCTTTGAAGTATGAATAAATGAGATATCTAGAAATTAGGAAATCTAATCATATGGACTTGATGAAGAATTCCCCTTTTTTTTCTCTCTTTTTCTAGACAAAAAAAAGCAGGAACTCCTTCAATAAAAAGGCATATATTAACTTCTGGGAGGGAGTCCAAAGTGACAGTAACGCTGATTGACAACATGATAAGGAAATTGATGAAGCTATATATTTGCTGGAAATCTGCTCCATATCCTCGGTTTCTGTGCAAATATGTTATCCATTACTTCACAGTATCCCTCCCGCAACCTATAGAGTAATGTTCACCTGCTGGTTTACCTGATGCATATCCTATCATATATGTATGTAAAACAAAGCCATATCAAAGGTATATGATGCATATCCTATCATATATGTATATAAAACAAAGCCAAATCAAAGGTATATAGATAGAACCAAAAGCTACACTACTGTCTATAGGAGTCTGATCTAGATTGTATTGTATAGTCGGGGCTTTAACACAGCCTTAAGCTACACATAGAGAGGTCGGGTGATATGCAGGTCTGGGGTATAATACGCCGGGATAAACTCCAGTTATCTCGGACTCCAAGGCATACGGCCTACGCTTGGTCGCGGTCTGCAATACCTGACTGAGCCGGCCGTTCCGGTAGCAAACGTCCGGAAATGTCCCGTGGGACGATAATAGATCTAGCATCGATTACAGTCGACGATTCAATCCACCAGTGGCGCTCCTGTGGAGATAGCAAAGTTAGACCCTCTTTCCCGTCTGAAAAAAGGCCACAGCGGGTGGGCACGCGTCAACCATTTCGTCTGAAGGTTTTCTTCGCGAGGGGACCGCGTCGGCTATTGACGACGGCTCCCGCAAGGGGGCGTTGGAGTCGCGGGGCGCATGCGTCGTGTTGTCGTAATGAAGCCGTCAGAGACGCCTAGATTATGGGGAAATAATGCACGCTGACTGACAGATGGATAAACCGACGGCACGGTGTGAGGAACGCCGGGCTTTCCGAGCGGCGCGCCCGCAAAGCTTGCGGCCCCGGTGCATTGACAAGAATGGAAAGGGAAGTGAGCCCAGCACTGCGGCTACTGTTTCAAAAAGATGGGCGCTTAATCCGCGGGCGTTGAGGCCGCCCGACCTCTCGAGTGTTTCCGGATAGCGTGGAGAGGGCTGATAATGCTCAACAAGGTATTTCCACACGGCAGGGGGACCGGCTAGGCTTTATGTCTGTTCGGCCCGCGGCCCCCGGCGCCTATGATGTATGGGTTATAGAGAAAGTCCCATGTGGTCAGAGGCAGGACCAGGCCCGCCAGATAGACACTGCCGAGACGAACGACCGCCAGATGGATGGTCGGTGGGCACGGAAAAGGAGCGCGGGCCAACAATTGTTTTTGTATCCAGAAGCCGAGAGAACTCATCTGTGTCGACGCGCTGATCGATAGGAATCGGGTCACGCCGGCTCAGGGCATATTTAAGAGTCCCAAATGGAAGTGCAGCGTGGAAGACCCCCCAAGCTGCATCTCTGCCCTCCTACTCGTTCTCTGCCGATCTCCCTCTCTTTCACCCTCCAATGCATCTCTCCTGCTTAATGCTCTTACTTACCAATAATGTGCAGTAGACCCAGGCTCTGTTTACAAAAGATTACGATAAACACCAAATGACGTTCTAGCTTTACGACCAGTGTGTTTCCCCAAGGCATATTTCATAGACATTTGGCCAGCAGTTATGAATCGGAGTAAATAAAGAGAACCACAGCTCCGTATACGTAAAAAGAAAGAGACGGTAAAATCTCAGCTGATCCACTAGGGACCATTTCTTATGGGCATGTGACGGGTCTGGTAAACGAAGCGTAAAGGGAATACGAACTATAGATCTTTGACAGATATTTCAATCGGAGGGTTTCTTCAGATTGACATGAGATTATTTGGAGACACCTCTAAAAATGAAGTTTGTTCGACATGTTCATTTCAAAGAAGCTTAAAACATCGTATTACAAACTAAATAGGAAAAGGAAATAAAATGAGCAGATGTTGTTATTCCAGAAACTTTTACGGGAACGTGCCAGTTGTAACAATGCCTGAAACGGCTTTGTATTTTATACTGAGCACACTGAACATTTCCACAACTTTAACAAGCATATTTATAAAACGGAACTGCGTAGACAGATATACATCAAATAACAGAATATCTTACACACTTTCTAAACTATATTCATATCTTCTTAATTAGACGTCATAGCTGTCTGGTAAAGGGCATTGTTATGCAAAGTCTGTCTCCTGTATAGATTCACTGATATTTCGCGAAATATCAGAAATCAGATAACTATACCTGTACATCTTGTCGTTTCTCCATGAAGAATTACACCAAGACAAGGGAAGTTGAAATTTCTATATACCTGGTCATAAGTAAGTTGCTCTACAAAACCTCCTCAGCTGAACAAACAATGATATAATGACCAAATGATACTAGCAAATACTCATTGAAGACTACCTATGACTATTATATGTCTCCGCCCCATTAGACTACTCTACATCAACTGATATTTAAAATGTTACAATTGTCAAATCCATATCATATGATCATTTTAGTATCACTCAAAGGTAAAAGATTATATAATATGGATCTGACAAGGCACTATAATGAAAAAGAAGATAAACAGGAAAATTTCGGCCAGTAGAACTAGTGTCCGAGTTGTACTCTTTGATAAAATGAACCAGGATGGGTAGAACGATATTGTTAATATTTATAGGGACTAACAAATAAGGTATTGGTTTTTAGTCAAGGTATTGTTTCTTAACCTCTCAGCAATATTAGGAAAGGTTTTCGATTTTCTTTTTCATACTAAGGTAGGAAAATGTGACAAAAAGATGCCAGTGTTTATTACTCATTTTATTGAAAGAAATACTAATATCAGATGATGTATACGGCCCGGCGATCACCAACACAGATACACGCCGATAGACCTCCCGATACACACCGATAAAAAATGACCAAATCGTAGCCTATCTGGATATCCACATCGTAGCATCGCCCTTATTTGCACCCTCCAAACACATTAAGACGCACACCGATACGCGATGATACGCTACGATATGGATCTTGTGATGGATCGATCGATTTGAGACCATTATCTATTGCTAAATTTCACAAATTTGCAGGGCAGAATTGCCCTTATATCTACACTAGGTATTTACGAAATTTCATATTCATTTTTGTGTATCGGTGTATAATGCGTCGCCGATATACACCATTACACTCCGACCGGCTATGGCACTCGACACTTGTTTCGATTGTCATAGACACCATATGATACATGTTTTTTTCTATCAACAGCAGTATCTGTGTGCATTGGTAAGACAATATACAGTTACGAAAACGCGAAGAAAGTAATGTGCTACATTAAGCAAAAACGTGTAGAAATTCTGCATAATGAACTGACATTTATATAAAAGCTGCAACTAAGAAAAAGTTTTTCGGCAGTCAAGAGTTGAACACCTGGGACCTGTTTCAGTAGTTTCGTGACATGTCTATATGGCGTCTGTGACACCATACGGACAGATCAACACAAGTTGCGGCACTTAGGACAAGACAGACCCCAAACATGGTGTGTCTGGTTTCAAAAGTATTAGACAATTTCACTCACTCCCCGTAGGAATTAAGCAATGAAATACACGAGTAAGGGATACATATAGCCTATAATCGTTACAGATATGAAGAAAATTGGACGCTCCGATCCGCTGATATTTGACATTAACCATGACATGCGTTTTGAAACCTGACAAAAAATATTCCGCTGTTGCTTGCACTGTTGGTCTCGCTGTTGATGTCTGTCTAGGCGTAATGTCACGAAACTACTGAAACAGGTCCCAGGTGCAATACCCATTATGTGAATGCTCTGTCAGACCCAGGTCAGTTACCTAGCGTAGGGGAGCTAAAAAAGAGAAGCATATAATCGCACAGTGTGGCTTGATGCCTGGGTCATTACGAATCTGAAAGTTTAACAACAATAAGCCATCCCTCCCCATGATGAAATAAATAACTAACAACAGGACTAAACACCAGGATGTACTCGCATTCCTCAGATGACAACCATTATTAAGCCAAACTGACATATTTGACATGACATGAAAAAACACCGGACCCTCCTTATATCGAGACATTCTTGCAGAACATAGGTGGCATATTTGCCAAGTGTACACCCCCCACCCTTTAGAAACTGCAAAGGCAAGGATAGAGGGGCGGCAACTCTCGTAAGGGAGGCAGAGGGGAGGACCGCCAATCAGTAAGCCTCCCATATCCCTAGCCCGAGGTGTCTCGCTAAGCTGAAGACACTTGTAGAAGATCTCACGTTTTTTCTAAGAGGATTTTCTTGTCACGAGGAAGCGTAAGAAAAGAGTCATGCGATCGATGGAATTATTAAAAAGCGCAGGGAAATAATGCGAAACGAAATGAAACGGGATTACGGAGAGATAGACCTGGGGAGGGAAGGGGGTCCCGTATGACAGATATTTGTCATAGCCACATGCCCATTATAGGGCCTTGTGTCAAAGCTTTGATATTTTAAACACGTGCACAATTGTTGGAGACTTTCTTGTGTGAAATTTCCTATCCACTTAATCATACTGCGCTTTGTTTCAGTGCCGAGGAGAAGTGGCTGTATACGGACTAGAAGGCAATCTGTAATTCCATGACAAAACATATATTGGATTAAATCAAACACTACAGGCGTAGAAGGTTGTTCACAATCTGTAAATCGACTTTTCATTTGTACTTCCTGTGAGGAAACAGCAGGACATTCAATTTGCATGTTGGATTGCAAACTCCGAAGTCTGTATTTCAGTGTGCAAAATTGTTTTCTCATTTGAGATTTCTTTTTCTGAATAGGTATTACAGTACAATTATAGTTGGTGAAGGGTGTTTTACATATTCACATATATATATAAATATTCAGTCTTCATTGTGTGTAAAACTCATCATACTTCAGGGAAACATATGGCAGCTTCATTTGAAATGTGGCGTGCCAACGAAGATACTCGTTAACATTGAGATTACAACTGCATTAGGCTTACCTCTTGTTGCATATGGTTGGTGTTTCGTGGCTGGGCAAAATAAAAAAAACATATGGTGTGATTAAGTGAGGGTCAAGCTTGGGAGGTCAGTAAATCGGTGTGAGCTCATAGAGTCAGACATTTGATGGTTTAGATGGTCACGGTGGAGAGGCAGTCCCATTCTGTTCATGCCTGAGTGATGCCCGGAGACCACTTGGCACTAGTCTCCGCGCAACACCTACTGCTAACATGCTGATCTGCCGGCGATGTGGTAGACATGGCTAATGACTGACACAGAAAAGTTTACTATGCATAAATGTATTGAGTTACCGTTTTACTGTAAAAACATATAGAAATTCAGGAGTAATTATAAATGAGGAATAATTGTCATGAGCTATTGAAATATCCCTACAGAGTATAGTATATAATGTGAGATTTAAAGAAAAGTTCTTGTAGGGTAGTTGGGTGGTATCTGAATTGGTTGGCGATCTTGGAGAGAATGGCCGAGTGTAGGGAGGCCGGTTTGAAAGTGCGTGCCCACGTGACTGGTGTGTGCATATGGCCAGTGCAGCTACATTTATAAGCAGGGCGTCCTTGATTACGGGGTCCTCTTCCGTCCCATATCACCGCCAACCTCCTGATAGCCCTAATGATGACATCTTGGAAAAGGCCTCGACCTTTGACTTTCCTTAGCCATCCAAGGCCCAGAATTTCAGTAGGAAAATGACGGGAGCCATGGTGGAGGATTCTGTGGACCTGGATGGACTATGAGGGCACTGTAGCCACTTAAAATGAGGCACTTCAGTTTTAGTTGCAGAGTTATTTCACGAGGCAGAGCTGAGTGAGGTTATATAGCAAATCAAAATGGATCGCGTATTCTCAGTGGCTATGGATCAAGTATGGTTCAGGTTTTATCTGATCCGTATCACTGACTAATTAACTGACATTTGTGACATCATCCCCCACTGGCTTTTTATACAATACTGCATGGGCATTTAGTACGAATTCCAAATGCTAAGTCGATGGGGAAAATATATATGGGGTGAGATAATACGTCTCATGCCCACTAAAGATGTAGAGGCTTCAAAATTCAAACTGGACAATTACTTAAGTTAGGGCAGGTGCTGGGGATAAATGGAAACCCATGTTACAGGGGGCTTGCTCGCACCAGAGAAATTACTAAGAAGGTGAAGGAGACAAAAGAGACAAAAAAAGCCGGCATCCACGTACGACCTGCCGGCCTTTCTTACCATTAAGGACTATACTAAAATGTGTCACAGGTGGTGGATGATATGCCGGATTTGGTTAAACTAAGGGAACTGGTGGAGAACGGGGATATATATAGTTGTGATTCTGGC
The DNA here is from genome assembly GCA_950022655.1 of Alentia gelatinosa. Classification (NCBI taxonomy): domain Eukaryota; kingdom Metazoa; phylum Annelida; class Polychaeta; order Phyllodocida; family Polynoidae; genus Alentia; species Alentia gelatinosa. Next base: position 45,623,267 of record OX465586.1, read on the forward strand.
CGGATGACAACACCCTCGAGTATAACCCACACATGCAGAGTGGGCTTCAACCAACCTCTTACTCGTCTATATACTCTTATATAATGGAGAGCTATGCAAAGATAGGATTTACGACTATACAACCAACACTGTGTACAACATCAGGATACGACTGGCAGTCTATACTTAACAAGGTCTCGTCAGTTATAAGCACAGGATCAACTACCGACGTGCTCTCATTGCCACTCAAACGGGTCTTACCACACACAGCAGGAAGTTAAAAAGCGGGGGCCATGAACAAGAAGGCAGAGACAAACGAACCAGAGAAGCTTTGTCACCTGTTTGCAAACACCAGTGGGTGTCCCTATGGCGAAATGTGCCGCTCAATCATTAGATTGTGTAGGCAACTGGCCCCTCCCCCTTCCGGGCATGGACAGATGCTCTAAACCTAGAGGCCTGCGCCCGCAACCTACCGCCGGAAAACCCCGAGGTGGGATATATTAATAATAGAAAAGATGCATCGTACAGAACTGAACGCACGAAAAAATGCTTCACTAGATCACCAGAGAGTGGAAGGCTGTCACGGCTCAATACAAGAGAGAAAAACTAGAGGAAAAGGCAACTTAATCCGTCCCGTTACGCCAAATGACAACGGGAGATGCCCACAAGCCACTAGGATGCTCTATCACTCTTTACCCCATGAGACCTAAAGGCACACCCAAATCTACACACTCTAGGGAAACCCTGAAAAGAAGCCTCAGAAAACACAACAAAGATTGGTCATAGGATGATATGATAAACCGTCCGTTTAAAGACAAACAAAACCAGCAATCATCCAATTACATCTGCACAAACGGTAGATACAAATGATCTACATGGAAACAGAAAAGATACAAAACACTGATACCATATACAACATAGCTCTTCAGCGTTCTGAACTCCAATGCCAGTTGCACAAAACAAAATTATACATTAAGTGTAAAAGTGTGTGTTTCCTTCCTCTCTTTCCTCCCTCACTTTTATAATTGATGAATCAATGGCGTAATTCTCATACAGCAGTCGAACGACCTGTGTCGATTTCGTGCTTGTTGTATATATTTTCTTTATGTTTTGTGCACTTAATATTTAAAAGCTGCCATCATGTGGTGATTTGCTAGTTTGATCTATTGCTCGCGAATTCTGTTATACGTATATGAAAATATTTCCCTATCCTATGACTAATGCACTAGCTCTACTGTATTAGAATTAGTGATAAGCTAACTTTTTCTACTTTATCATTGGCCGATTGAAATCGTCACATCCTTTATCAGCTTTCCAGAGCTCAGTCAGAAAGCACATGTCATGGACGGTAACACTGGGCCTTATAATAGTTTATTCATAAAGCAATTACTTTGATTAACTCAGGCCATGTCACTGCAAGACTTCCGTCATGAAGGCAGCTACTTCCCTCCTGTCTGCATACACAATGTAGCTGCTTAGGTGGACCCAATGCGACATCACTGTTTGACATTGCGGAAGCCATAAGAGAGCATGTCAAGATTGGAAGAATTATAATGTGACTATTAGACTAACCTGGAATAACAGTATTTTCACAATGTTAACAGTGTTTATTCTGAGGAATTATTATACAGATAGGCACATAGTATTCCAAATCTATCATCCATATAACCTACTTACTTGAAGAAATCTTACAACTCAAGATGAGTAACGGATATTACAAATAATGAACAATCGTTTGTTAAATGGTGTTTGAGAAAAACATAGAGAATAATACTATCACGCTTTAAAACTATTCATTTCAGATGCATTTAGTCAGGTCTATTGATGAGAAAAATCTGCACTATACTTTGCCAGGACAGCAAACAACAAGTGTTAACAAATTCCTTTTACTCGAAAAGTTGAGAGATATTTTGGGTATCATTGACATTTGAGGATGCGAAACAGATCAATCGACCTCTTGGAAGCAGTTATTTCATTTACTAAATATGGATGATACACTTTATAGTATTGCACATTTATGTCATATGATAGTCATACATACCTGCCAATCTCAGAGTTTTGCACATTTTACGATGCATTACAGTACAAACGTTGCATCACGACAAAGTCCGTATGACAATGATTTTGGCACATAAAAAGATACTGAACATAAATTGTTGCAGCTAATTCTATTACCTATATTGAAGCAAGTTTAGTCATGACCTCTCTTAGAATCGTATATTTACCTCAAATAATAACGCATCAGGCAATATCGCTTGTGGTTTTCCATGTTCACATTGATTGTCCTTTCTGGAGCCGGTTTGTTAACGTACTACACAGCTAAATATGCAGGCAAACTGTACCGTTAGACCCTCATCAGTAGTATGATACACCATAATACATTACGTGATGTAAGTGATGGATGGCTATCGGTGAGAGGCACGTAGTGTCTCTACGTCAGTCCTCGGTTGGATAACGTATTAGGTGCTAATAAGCAACCTGTAATGTTGATGAATCGTTTGTGTTCAGGTTTAATATGTTTAGAGACGATGAGTGCTGTCCTGAGACTTGCTGCTGGTAAGGGTTTGAGAAAATGGGCTCATGTCATTACTAACAGCTCCACAAACATCACTTTTGAGACCACTGCTAAAGACATTTGTGCTATAACTATACCTTTAGATTTATGTTCACTATCACAACACTCCTTAGTTGTGTTTCCGACCCGTAGAGCCTCTCGGTTATGACCCCTGCTCCGATTGGACGCTGTTACTGAGGAGTGTAACAGAGTCGGTCTCTGATTGGTTAAAATCGTTCGAAGTCGCACAACTTTGCTGTACACTACACCCGAGTGTGTGTATAGACGTGTACACTATTCGCATGTGAGTTAGACTTTCGTCGCGCTCCCTGCAGTATCTTTATAGGCCTGTTTCCTTTGGCCGTCGAAACGTGTGCAGATTTTGTTAGTTACAAAGAAAGTCTGTCGGTGGTGCCACTGACTATGCGTAAGTAAAGAAACATTGGTGCGGGTTGTAGGTTTCAATCAGTGAAGAAGCTTTCACTCAGTGGTGGGTGGTGACACATTGCATAATTTAAGCAGAAAAAGTCGTGGGTCATTTCACAACCTGGGTCGTTTCCATTGATCGATTTTGGGCCAGCAGTGTCAAAAGTCCGTCGGTGGTTCCTCTCTGTTGGTGACGTCAAATCGGCCAATGGAAACAGGCCTTATAAATAAGCCCGTTTCCATTGGCCGACTATTCAGCACCGATCTGCAGTCAGCCACCACCAATAGATTTTTTAGGGACACTGACGGCAGATCAGTGAATTGAAACGCGAACTGCAGAGAATGCTCACCGATTGACTTGGTATAGATTATCTAACAAGGCCACCACCGACGGATTTTCTCTCAGAAAATCTGTGTGTACCACGGAAATACAACAGAAACACTGCATACACAGCACCCTCGCTGACAAATTGATACTGACAGACAGACGGTGACACCACCGAGAGATTTTTAGTGGCCCTCAAAAAATCTCTGCCTTTTTCGACGGCCAGTGGATACGGGCTTTATGGGGGCCTGACCATTTGTTGTCCATCGGGTGGGACGTTGAGGTGATCACATGGTGGGTGTTTTATTGTAAGAACATCAAAGTAGCGGACGATTAAGAGGTACCAGTGTTCATAGGATCACTTGCGAATTATTGGCTTAAGATTCTCTTCAGGCACTAGTCTCTTTACTTTTCAACGTGTCTGTCGTGTCTTTAACAAAAAAAATTATCTGATGGGGGGGGGGGGGGGGACCAAACAGCGGAGAAAAACACCCTGTTGGGAATTCGTTGAGATAGGGTCAAAGGTGATATAAGATCGAGTAATACATTGGTTCCAGATCGCTTCCCTTTGGAATGGTAAAACGATTTCCACCAAGACAATTTTTTGATGTGGCATTATTGCATTATTCCAACAGTTCCGATTATCCAGAGTGTTCATGCCACAAGGGGCTTGCCTCTTTAGGCGGTGGATCTAGTCGAACTATTTTTTCGTCCGTAGGATCTTTACCCTGTAACCCTGTGGGCGACTGTAAATAAAATCCAGCACATGTACTTGAACACCCTCCACTCCATGGTGATACATGCCATTAAATTGTGTCGAAACATCATTCTGGGATGTGTTCCTATCTAAGTTCTGCAAATGTTTATAGATCGTCTCTAAGATCATTCTTTTCATCTGGCCAACATATTTCATGTTGCACTCTTTGCATTCCAGGCATTATACATTAGGGCAATTATAGATGACATTCCATTTAGTTTGGAAAGTCTTTCCTGTGGTCTTCGAGGTGATTCCCGCTTTTTTATTTTCATTAGTTTGCAATATATTTGCAATCCTTTCGTTTTCACAGGTTGTTATCTTTTTTCTTTTGTTCAGCCTTTCCAGGGTTCCTAGACTATTCTTGCCCGTACCAGGTGGTGTCGGAGATTTTTGGTTTCCTATTCCATTTCACAAGTCTTCGTTTATGGATCTCCTTAGTCGTTATCGAACGGCCTAGAATGTCCCAGTTATTTCATACTATTTCGCCCAACCTGTTGTTGTTGGGTCTGTTGGTCGTGAAATAGAAAGAATTTGGAATCAACACGTTAATGTACAATATAAGTATGAATGGGAATTGAGATATATTTGAAAGCTAAACGCTATTTCGGAGGGTGCGGTGTTACAATAAGGAAGTGTCATGTAGTCAGTTTCAATGGTAACAGGCGACGAGGTATTCTGATAGCCAAAGTCCAATATAAGATGGCATCTGCCAACATCATCTCAATGTATGACAGGCTCAGAGTTAAAAAATGGTCTATTTATATATATATATATATATATATATATATATATATATATATATATATATATATATATATTTACACACACACATATTATTTGTACATGAAGGTTATAAAAGTCTCTCATATATAGAAGAGCTTATATAATCCTAGGGACATATTCCACATGTACTAATATAATCTTGGTTTATCTCACATCAACTTCCATATACTTTAATTCAAATCAATTAAGCCCGCTAATGTTCTTCTAGCTATTACCTTACTATGACGCCATATGGCTATTCACAGACAAACATAGACGAACTACATCAATATGACATGTAACAATAACAGCCAGCCCTGTCAGACAGGAGAAGGCACACATACCGTTATAGCCTGAACGGGAATAAACGGAGACATAATTCACAGACCCTAGAACAATGTTGGTTAGATACGTAACATTACAATGGTCTTTTCCGAGTGCGGCTCCAGGGCTATTATAGAGCCTGATGACAGAGGGTATTTACGACTGAAACAATCAATATGATGTAATAACATTGGAGGCATGGCGGCCGGCCTCCATATGGCTTTAATGGACTGGCATAGCGGTGCGCCGCGGTGGTCATGATAATGTCCGTGCGTGGCCGACCCCGTCCTGCTGCCGGCCTGTCCTACCTGATAACCTGGTCATAGCGTGGTGCCTACAGCCTGGAGAACCTTCAGTGTGTGTCTGTGTGTGTTTGTGTGGCTGGGGGAGGGAAGTATGTGATGGGGCGGAGAAAAGATAGGCCACAAAGGAGTCTAGAGTGATTACCAAATAGGTCCTTATATTTTCGACATATTTTCGGAGATATATAATATATAGAGAGGGATGAGAGTTATGGCTTCAGTCACACTAGTCTACCTGGGGATGGGGGTGGGGGGGGGGAGTACACTCTCCACTTGGTCATTGCCATGGGTCAACCCTGACACGACACTCATCTGCACCTAACTGAGCGCACAGGGTGCCTTAGACTGGCTCCATTCCATGTATCCTATGGCTACCCTCCTTGCTGGGTTTCATGGGCCAGTCAGAGAAGGATACATAGTGTAATGAACTTCATTCTGATTGTGATTTATCATTTAATGAATTTTTATAATCAAAGACTTGAGCGAGTCTATGGGTGCCTATACTCAGTACCAGATTGAAGGAGAAATCCAGCGATGAGGTATATGACCTTACCCCCATCTGAGGATTACACTGACTATGAAGGTGTTTTTTTTCAAATAGCAGCATTTATTGACATCAAGAAAATCCAATTACCATGAGATATCAGACTTCGAAGTATTGATGATCATGACATTGGATGATGTCCGCAAATTAAATATCCCTCATGGCCAAGTCAGGTGCTTACAGCAAGGACTTGCCAAGCTTGAAAACCCAAACTTTGCAGATACCGCTGGGGAGCGGGAAGGAAGCTGAGGAAGCCATGAGGAGGAAGAATCCAAACAAGATGACAATGATGCAGCTCTATTGAATGCGGCCACCGCATGGGAAAAGGTTACGGCAAATATATGTACAAAATAAAGCATTATAATAAACAACTTTATCTCTCTAATCATGAACTGGGTTTTGCTTGGGGTGTTGGAGCGCGCCAAATTTGAATTTGAAGCCTTGGGCTAAATCTGCTCAGAGAAGCACTGGATGATGAGATGGTCATTCTGGGGGAAACTCTGGAGTGCATGCAGTCAGAAAACTGTTGACCTGCACGAGCGAGGTGTCGTACCTAGAGCTGTCATCGTGTTGAGGAGTGGACAGTTATAGAGTGAGGAAAGTGTGATAGAGAGGGCGAGGCAGGGACCCGCGCGTGCCCAGCTAAGTGGGTGAGAGAGTGGAGCGCTGAATCACCGGACCCTCAGCTGGAAGAAGATTTGGAGATGACCTATCAGCAGTAGGCGACCTGACCACCACATGGCGTCACCGTACTGGCACCCGGTACCAGGCGTCAGGCCGACACGGCGGTGACACCCTCCCAGACGGGTGTGAGTCGCCGGCTGGTGGCCCCGCCCTACCGGCCGGCTCCTTGTCCGGACACAGGGCAAGAGAGGCCTGTGTGTCTACCCCAACCCCTCCTCCTCGCCTCCAAACACAATTTTGTCAATTGACAGGCGCGGGCAAACTTGGCGGCGCGGCCCGGAGGACAGCCGGGCGTCAGGGCGTCGGGCCCGCGCACCGAGATGGGAATTACCGAGAAGGCCATCTAGAGAGGCCTCAAAAGGGTGAAAAAGGCCGAGGCCGAGCTGAGTGGAATCCACAATAGAGGGGCGCGACGGTCGTCAAGCAGGCCGCCATTGGCACGCGGGGCACGACCGCCCAATGCCCGCTGATATACTTATGTTTATCAAAATTACATCGGATTCGCTGGAACGCTCCTGCGGCGAGTGAGCACGGAGGGCGGGGCGCTGCTGATAGGTGCTGACGAGTGGCGACAGCAAACTGCATTAAGGAGCGGGTGGTCTGAACCTGTCACCCTCGTCCTCGGTCCTGCTCCAGTGTCCGCATGCTGTGGTCAGCAGGCGCCGTCCAAACTAAACGTCCTAGGTCCGCTCCCAGCTGAGAACTCCCCTCAGAGTAGGGACAGGGCATAGAGCTAGGCGTAGGGGTAGGGGTAGGTGTCAGGGGCGGGGTATGAGGATGGGGGTCGGGTAGGAGGCCAGGGAAGCGGGAGGCCATTGCGACGTGACCATCACAGCACCAGCCCTCTGACTCTCGTGGATGGACCAGAGACGACGTGACATACAGCATATTCCATTAGGCTCGTCAAACAAGCCAGCAAAACAGGTTCTAACTATGGTTTGGTGTCTCATAGAATATTCGTACCGGGCACAGACTGTCTCACACTAAAAGGTCATTAGAATTTCTAACACTTCATCTCAACGCATCCATGTTGCTTTACCTCGTGACGATTTTTGGGCAGTTGTATATGTGGGTTCCATAATCTTCAGTGCATTGTCTTGAGGATCCACCAAAGGCGAGACTGCCAAGCACACTGCTGTACACCTTTCTCCCTCTGAAATAAAAAAAATAAAAATAAAAATGTTACACAACATCTGCCAGAACAGTTTTAGGCCCGGCCTACACTGAGTTTTCGCTATACTACGATAGACCTTAAAGTACAATGCGTGTGTCGGTGTGCATCCCAGGGTGCATCGCCTCCGATTAAAGCTGACATCACAACGCGATATCGATTTTGTGTCGGGATATACATCCTAAGGCCTATCGTAGTGCATCGGGAGCTCAGTGGACGCCTCGCCTGACCTCCATTATATACTGACATGGAAAAGCTTTGTGATTCATAGTTAATTGTGATTCTATAAATTTGTACTTCAGGTGACACTGTATAAAAAACTGACCAAACACCTATATTCATAAGTCCAAATATGAAAATAGATAACCTACATTAGACATGATAGAATATAAAACAATTGAGTAGGGTATATGTATATGTACAACGTTTAAAATTAGGTTTTCTGTAGTCAATAAACTCATCAAGCTGGTGCAGGATTCTTCTTTACTCCTTCCTTCCCCAGCACCTGTCCTCCTTTCTAAATATATGCACAGTACTTAAATCAATACACCTTGCCTATAAACGCATATCCATCTGATGCGTGCACCAGATGAGAGTAGACGGACGGATGTATAATATTGATAAGATAATATTGTCTGAGTGGTGTAAAGCTGGTCATAGTGGGGCGCATACAGCCTGGTGAACCTCTAGTGCTTGTCTGTGTGTGGATGGGAGAGGAGGGGGGTGGGAGGTAGGGAATGGGGTGCTGGGGGCGGGAAAGAGAAGCCTAGAGTGATTACCAAAGGGGTCCTTATGTTTCGACACATCTTTAGAGGTATTTAGTATATGTTTAAATGAGAGACGAGAGTTGGTGCTCCAGTCACACCAGTCTACCAGAGGATAGCACATTCCCCTCGGTCACTGACATGGTCAACCGAGATGGATGGATAACAGTTGGGAAGATACATACTGTTTGAGTAGTATTTAAAAGGTAATAAGACTTAGGCCTGGCGTCGGCTGAGCTCCCGATAAACTATGATAGATCTAACGATGCGAGCGTCGGTGTGAATCTTCGGGTGCATCGGTTCCTATTAAAGATGACTTTCCAACGCGATTTCGTGTTGGGTGGTGCATCGTAATGCCCCTCGTAGTGCAATGGGAGCTCACTAGAAGCCGTGTCAATACACGGGGTTTCGTAAAGTGGGTTTGAATTTAGAACCAAGCCTGCCAGTTCTTTGATGGATGGACTATTCAACTTTTCCTTTTCATGGTCTGAAGATCTGATGTGAGGTATAGTTGGGTTGAACTCTGTTTGTTTTGTGTGTGCTTGTTAAAGCGTGCTCCAACGATCTATATACGGTGCATAGTCTTGCTTCCAAAAAGCAACCCTGTGTTTAACTTTACAATGGTTTATCATGGATGGCGCAGATGGCCAGCGTCACTGGTCCACCGCCGGCTTCATCACTTAAATCATAGACTATATCAAAGTCCGTGTTTGAATAAAGAGTCCAAAGTATGGCGAATGAACTTGAAAGCTCTCTACTTTCATTGAGGCCGCCCGCCCGTCCGCCAGTCGCACATGACACATAAAGGTGTGGTCTTAATTCGAGCTGCTCGCCCACCCAGGTGCTAGGTGCCAAGTGGCGCGGGTCTGGGGCCCGGCAGGTGACGATGGGTGGCACGGGGCGGCCGCGAGCAGCTCAGGCCGGTCATCCCTCAGCTGGCTCCGGTTCGAGTCACTCACCATCAGCTCACGGCCGCCGCCGGGGGTGGCGCCACCTGGACGTTTGATCGCGTCTGTGGGGACGGGGATTGACAGATGAGGAGCGACTCCCGGAGCTGCTCATCCGCCAGACATTCCCACATTTTAGAGGGCGCTGCACAAAGAGTGATATGAAATCTGAATGAAAGGTATCATCTAACAGAAGAAACAATGCGAGGATCTGTTGGTGATATTCTCTTGTTTCACATACATTGGCACGTGTTTGCTTAGCCAAGAAGGAGGTTGATTTACAATGCCGTCCTTGTTCTCGTAAAAACAGTGTCATGGCCAGGTAACATATTGTACAGCAGATTTGAATCTTGTATGTCGGAATGTGAATAAGTGATGATTATACAGATTTAAAATGCCATTCCCACCGGCCGACGAAAGAGGAACCGATTAATTGAGTTCTCTTAAAAGTCGGTCCACGCTGGAATCTAAAAATCGGTGAAGGTACTGTATATGCCTTGCTTCTACCGCATTTGACAGGTCAAAACCGACCGAACTGTTCTCCAAACACAATGACCATCTCAGACGATTTCAAACCCCTTTGAGAGTCTGTTTGTCATTGACCAAGTCAGTCCGTGGTAGCCTCACTGCATAATCTATTCACAATTGATCGGTGAACACTTCTCTGCATACCTGTTTCCATTCACCAATCTGGTGTCAGTATACCCTAAAAAACTCATTTCATTGGTCGACGAAAACGTCAGAGACTTTTTGAGGTACCCTAAAAGTCTGTCAGTGGTGCCATCGATTGTGTGTTGATATCAATTCATCGGTGAGGGTGCATTATATACACCGTTTCTACTGTATATTCAAGGTACACAGAGATATACCAATAAAAGCTATCTATGGCTCCCAACAGCAGATCGGTGCCAAATAGTCGGCCAATGGAAACGAGATTTATAATCGATCGTTGGTCCCGACTGCAGATCGGAGGCGAATAGTCGGCCAGTGGACACTGGCTTACAGGTAGATATTTTATGTTCTGTCAATGGCCAAAGCACTTGAAGGTAACTGTGTCATGAGCCCCATGCTCTCCAGTTTATTGGTTCTATAATAAATCAAACGCAGACATATTCCTCGAAATGAAATTTTTACGCTCTCAAAACAAAATACCTTAGCAGTTCTAGGTCCTCAATAAAAACTAGTATCCAATTCCAGCGAGGATTTATTGAGTAGCAAGAAAAGTACATGTCCACTAACCGGTGATACATGGAAACAAACTCGATACGGGCAGAAAGTCATCAGGACTTTTAAACCTTTCGCATAAAAGTAGTGATCTCACATCTCATTTCACCCTTCATCATCTTTCTCCTGAAATATACTGTCATTTACGCTTAAGACTTCATTTACTACCAATTTCTTTTATCTATATCAAAACCAGAACTGACTGTGTACTGCATGCGTACCACTATCAAATGTTATCAAACATATTGTATCAGAATAACTTGTGTTACAATGTTGATAAAAAAATCAAATAGACTGGAAGTAAATAACTTCAAAACAGATCGCGATTGATCGCAGTTAAATGAACTACGTCGCGCATTAATGTTCAAGTGCTGTGATAATACTATAAAAGTTAGATATGCAGTTAATATGCATGAAACAATGCTGATATTTTCTAATACAACACTTTGTTTTAATTTCCATGGAGTTACCGAGGGTATTTTCATCTACTAGAAAGCTAGTATCCCATATATTGAATTTTCTAACTATCCTGTGTGTGAATAGCTTTCAATTTCTCACTGAGATCTAATATATCCAATTAGTGAGGGTATCTTATTTTGTGTTTGGGGATTGCCTCTCATTCTGCTTATTTAGACATCCGAGCTGAGCGTTTGTGTATTCCACATCTTCCTAAGCACTGGTGATTAGTTCTGGGAACAAGAAAAAGGGTCAGGACAGATCTACTTCTAACTCTTCAGACAGATGAGAATATGATTATTATTTTGATAATTCAACGATACATGCAATGCATTTCGACTCTGTTCACCGTTTACATATGGATCTAACTGACATTATGGCCGCCACTATATAGAGTCCCATGTTAAGATGGGATACCGTGTTTAATCTGGTTATCATCATAAGACCTTTTACTCTGAACCCTCGACTATAAACCTTCACCCAGCATCAACACAATGTCTCATCTTCCCCATTGGGTGCCTGCCAGCGTTGTTGTGCCTGGAAATAATGGAGAGGCTCCTCATGGGGCAATCAATCCCAAACACGGACAATCCGACCACCCATAAATAGCTGGCCTCCCTAAGCCGCCCTGCCGCCCTCCACTAAGTTCAACTTCTTTTATTTGTCGTCTTGCATCTAATCAGGCGTGGGCGTGCTTGGCCGCCAATCGCACACCTTAATGATGCTCAGCAGTGGATCCTACAGTTCACTCTTGTCTTCACCTTATACAATGCCTGTGCTGGGGGGAAGGGGTGGAGGGGTGTAGGTTAGGAGGTGCGGATATCTCCGCTCCACAAAAGGGATCTTTGATTTCTATTGATGAACTGCTGGCCTAGAAAGAATACATGCTTCTAAACCTCGAGTTAAATTGGTAGGTACACGAGGCCGGCTGGTCGTTGTTGTGGCGCTGATATGGATTTAAGTGCATTTAGATATGGGTAGGGTTTGTTAGTGTGGTTATAGGTTTTGGCCCAGGTATGACGGAAATAGGGTGCTGTCCATGGACACGGCAGATATATTTATTTGGTGTTTCCTTTAGTAAAGACTTCAATATATTAAAATGGCCACACCTATTGTAACTAAGATGAGTCTGACAATAATCATATATGCCAATGTAATGTGGCTGTGGACGTGGCCTGAGTATATTTAGACTCTGGATGTAAATATAAGTGATTTGGCTGTTTGTAGTTGCTTTCGACCCAGGTATATTCTGCCTGTTACAAAGCTCTGAATATGATACATACGTGGTGAAGCTCTGAATACGATATATATGTGACTATCGGCATTGCTTTAATGTTAGGTATGTTTTGATTACCAACGTAATTACTAGTATATTGTTGGTCACAATTAGTCATAGCTGTGACTATTATATATGTGGCTACGGGCTTGGCTTTATAGTTAGGTATGTGTGGCTGCAGATATAAGCGTGGGCGTTCAATTAATATGACTACGGAAAACTAACCAGACTCTTAGATCGTATGATGTTAGACACGGGCATATCGCTGTGGGTAGGGTTGTAGATGTGGTCGATAGGTGGCGATCGTGTGGTACCTCATGGGCTGTATCTACACACACACGTACAAGCGCACATACACCAGGGGCAACTTCCTGTCCTTATTAGTCCGAGCGGATAGGGGATTTCTGACGAATCATACAGCGAGCCGGAAATTCAACAGGGCCACCACAGATACAGCCTCCCAAGCTACGCGGTGTAGCTGCCTTTAGCCCACCTCTCCAATATCACCAAGTTCTCACCAGCTACATCACACCGTAATGGGCTAATTCCTCTCACACAGAGATAAAAGTGAAATGCATCGGTCTACCTCGTCTATGATCCGCGCCATCTCACCCATCGAGAGGGAAATGAGTTTTTTCTTGCTTTGCTGCTACCCCACGCTCGTCTCCATGCCAGTTACAGCTTCCAAGCACGTGCCAGAGCTAGTCACGAACCCCCTTCAGCTATAGGTCGTCGTAGACCCACACTGTTCATCATATACTACTTTGGATTGCATTTAATTATTGATTTGTGCTCTGGTCTGATAATTAGAACTCCAGATATCAAAATGTTTACACAATAGAGCCATCGTTCAATATCTGTGTACAATAATGCAATAATGATAACTCTCACTATATAATCACAAACACCTGCACACAAATACTCATTTCAATCTTAATGGTGATAATTTCCTGAACAACGATTTCATTCTTATTTTGCATCTCTGACTTCACAGAGCTATTATAATTAGGTCAATCTGGGTGATATGTAATGCATATTTGAATGCACAGTGCAATTAGGCCCATCTGGATGATATATGATATATAATGGCCACCGAGTACTTGATATATGGAATCTCAGACCAATTTGACATTTGTCTTCCCCTATCTTGAAGATTCAGATCTGTTACAAACAGCACTTTATTTAAATTGATTGTAGATGGCAAATTTCCGAACTTAAAGATTATATTTCTATGAACTATGATAATATTTGATGTAAGATTACACGACTTCAAATGGATTTACTCATTTAAGCATTTTATATCAATGACTTACCTAGTGTAACCGGAAATGATCGTAACTGTACTAATATGAGGGGATATGCCCCATCCCAACATAATCTGGAAAGAAGAGGTTGTTCTGGTCAATAATATAGGACGCAATTTAATCCTCTTATGGCTAGTGAATCTAACCTGGACCAGCTTAATTAATGATCATACTAGGCACAGTGTTTTTTTGAATATTAATACTGGTGAATATATGTAACAGACCTTCTCTTTGTAGCACTTTCCTACATAGTAAGTCTTTTTTACTAGTGGAACAGAGCTAGTATGAGTTGCAGGCATAATGAGTGTGGCAGGACCTGTTTTGTAGTGCACGTATCTAATATGACACTAATGACTTATGAGGTGTATATCTGTAGTCTCCGTCTTGAAGCTGTCGTGCCGCCAATGTATAATGGGCACCGGCTGATCAGATAAGCACCTGCTACGTCAGAAGGAAAGCGTGTATTATCAGTGTCATGGTGATAACAGGTACATTATGTAAGATATTCCCTTGCGGTAACCGCTTGGAACGAAAGGTCCCTTTTGATTTTCATAAAGTTGAAAGTATACGATTTGCAGGTAACATTTGAAAATGTACAGTGTAAATTTTGTTCTTCGAGCTGGGCTTTCTCCCGTCAACTCTCTGCGAGTTTAATTGGAGAGACGTCATTCTCTCAAAAATCTTTTTTTGGAAATGTAGCTTTAATGTCTCAAGAGGCAACAGCAGAATGACCATTTGTAGATCTAGGAGCGAGATATTTAGGTTAAACATGTCTTTTTGCCCTCCAGAAATGAATGGCCAGTTGCACAACACTCTCCAGCGTCATCCACCTGGTGATTACTATTGGCAGGCTGATTATCGTCCACCCCTATCTACAGTCGGACCACAATTAAGCGTCAATGGCATAAGTGGACGCTGGATCATTAGGCCCGTTAAGATACACTAAGGGTGCCCTCTTAATTGGCAGATCCGACAGGGACAAAGGATGCAATCTGTAAGTGTTTGTTGCCAAGGTTACACCAGAATCCTTTCCGATGAGTGCCAATTAGAGGTGTAACGGCGGCAGGCTATGAAGAGGCGCCCAGTCACCTGGCTGATTGTAATTGTAGCACTGCACCGGTGTACTTAATTGGACAAGATACCCAGCCAACAGTTGCGACGGGTATCCCAGTAACAATTAATGAGCTGTCTACAGAGCTGCTTCTTCTACCAACCCAAGTCCGTCCTCACACTGCATTGCTCCCCAATCGCCAACAACACCAGCCCCCAATCCTCAACCCCCATACTCCTCCGATTCTTCACTGAAGCATAAATACCCGTGGGTAAAGGCAGCCACTGAGTGCGCTCAGGGTTTGATTACCTTCCGTAGGATCCTCCTGCTCCCGATGTGTCCCTAACCTGAAGCAGAATAATAGCCTCCCTCCCACCCGCCAATACCCAGTGAGACTGTCCTCCCTGCCCTAACACATTAAGATATCAATTGTCACACAACGACCTTAAGTAATATAACCCAACCAGGAAGGATGGGTGGGGGTGGCGCCCCTGACCCCCTCCCCTCTCTAATCCCCTCTTCTCTCCTTTACGCCAGAGCAGAGATTCACGGAAATCATTATTTCGCCATTCATTCTGCGTATGCTGATTCAATAATAGGAGTCTTTTTTTTGTAGGATATAAATACACCCCTCCCCTTCAACCGGCATAATATGACCCCCTCCTGCCTTTTTCACTCACCCCTTGCCGCAGCGAGGTGGTGGAGATTCACATCGTATAGAGATGCCTGGTGTGGCGTTTCCACTTGCCGACAAAAAATCCACCGATTATCTGCACCCTGTGCAGAAGTCGGTTGGTGACAGAATTTTGTCTCTGCTAAAAATCGTTGATCCGAAAGTACACACTCAAATTTCCACCAGGCGACAGAATTTGTGTTCCATGTGCACAGATTATTCAATATTTATTCGACATGGCCAGCCTAATGATTAACCCTCCCTAAACTAACATATAGAGACCGGTGACAAAGAGGATGAACGGCTGTGTTTAGATGAAAATGAAGGTGGTCTTTGACCGATTTCTAGGCACTGCAACCGATGAATTCAACCTGGTTTGATTTCCGTAGTGGTCTCTCGGCGGTGCCATATTGAGTAATGTCGGAGAGAAAAATCGTTGATCCTTTTCGTGTCTACCTGATAATTATTTCACTAAAAGTACCACATAATCGGTCGGCGGTGCTACATGCTGTGATCGGTGGTTATAATCCTCAGGTTGAAACGCCACACAATTATTTGGCCTGCCGGTTGTATGTAGAAACTGCTTTAAACAGGATACAATGTTCACTACCATGTAGAACGTATTAATCTGCGAGTGTAATATTAGAAGGACCTCGCGGTAAACGATTACGTGCTCACTTAATGATCATACGTGGATGTTAGTAGCATGGCTTGCTTTCGTTTGCTCTACAAGGAGAGTGTTTGAAAGTAGGCGTCGCTGAACACAGGGGGAAATTGATGGGAGTCGAGGAAAGTTTCGATGAGAAACTGTCAAGTGGCATCGTAGGTCCCCAGGGACTGGTCCGTCTCAGGAAGACTGGGAAGCCATGTCATGCATATACTCAATCAGCGCGTCGATACTTTGTTCTGGCGAATCTAGATAACGTCTTCTTGGCCGAGGCATTCCCCTATGAGATAGCTTCCCCAGGGTACGAACGGATGTAGTGCACAAGGCGGTAGATGTGAAAAATGAAATGATTTCCTGAAAATACAACCTCAGGTAATAAGAATCATGTCTTCGTGACAATTTTATATTTTAATGGTTCTCGCTAGGCGTTAATACTCAAAAGACACGGCTATGAATGGTTTTTAGTCAATCTAGATTGCATCGTCTGTCAAAAGTAAAAGGCTCCGGTATGTAGTGTTGTCAGGCAGTTGATGTCATAGACAGGAGAAAACTGTTTATGTATCTCCAGGAGAATATCCGAAATGGTCTCTATTGAATAATAACATTGTATGAGAATGTACAAAAGAGATAGTTATCTATTGTTCTGCGACTTGACCATTTTATACATCTATGTACATGCTTTACTGTCAACTAACACACTAAAATGACTGTGGCGGAAACATTAAGCTCTCTGTTCTGATATGTGCCCTTTTTCTGAAGAGACCCCGCTCTATAATCTTCTTAATTCTGTTCCGCAATGTGTAACTGAGACTGCCAGACAAACATGAAAGAAAAGACATGGCTTTAAAGCAAAGATTCAGTTCCTGATACCGAATCAGATGCATGTGGAATTAACTATGGGGGAAACATGAGGCCCTTTAAGCGGCCTTGGCAGGCAAGGCAATACATTCACGGGTCGACACTTCCGTTTTCTGAACACGTCAAAGGAAGAAGAAAATCCTGGAAGATGGCATTGACTAATGCCTGCTCATATGATATCTAATCACCGCAAACACCCCAGACACGCGAACAGGCCATTTCCTTGTAAAATAATCATTGCCTAGACAAGTAACGTTAAGGGATAAAAGTGTGAAAATATCCCAAACAGATTTACCTCTAGTAATGATTGAACGTTCAGCAATATGCCTACTCTAATTGAAGCTGGTATATTTTTGATGTTATGCTCTGGTGTGAGGCAGACCTTTCGCCTGGATGCCTCGAGGATAATCAGGAAAGTTAACCCACCAAATCCCCAGAGGATAACATTCTTATGAAATATTTTCATCAGACCTTTCAGTCGTCAATCAAAGTGATTTGAATATTTAACGCAAGGAACCTTTTAATAAGATCATTCTAATATTGAATCTCCATCCATTTGGAAGTATGGGGATAAAGTCGTGAATTCCAAATGAACAGTTGTAAAACTATCTTTTAAAGGAGTTCTCCCTTAAGAGTTATAAGCAAACAACTCAAATGTCACACTCTATGTTAGAGAGAACATATCCAGAAATAGTAACTGTAATGCCATATGTGCGAACTCAAAGGCTCTCTGTGCTCATGCGGTGAGTATAAAAACCCTTATGTAATTACACGTGACAGATCTCGCTGCTTCCTACATCTTTACTTACGAGGATTGATATGATTTGCTTGTAGCATTTGTAACACCATACCAGAGACGACACGCTAGAAGCAACATTTTCTGCCTAGACATTCAATTAACGTGTGTTGTAGGCTATCCAAGATAGCTAACATTAGCGTCGTTTGCAGCTTGGAGCAACCATTAAGCAGGCCTAACTCTTTCGATTGAGTTTTTCAAGCTGTAACTGAAGTTCTCATAGTCTAGCACTATGTAGGAAACGCATATAAGTTGGAAAGTAAACAGTATTCCCATGGCCGTACACTCTATGCTTACACCACGTTCTGGGGGGTGGAGTAACTTATTTATTACCCACCCAATACGGAGTCTCCATACTAAGCCTATGGAGCCTCCTGATCGCTACTGAGTAGAAAACGGAAAGCCGTATTCTACTAGGAGAATACGTCTTTTTTGGCCACCTGACGGGCATTATAGGAACTATTCATATAAATTTCTAATTATTTACAAGATTGTTTTCCTAATAATCAGTCGATTTCGATCTGTGTGGCCGTGTACTCCTTGTATTGACGCTACGCAATACTCCTCGCTATCGCTCGTAGTTTTATTACGCGTCAACCACGCGGAGAATACGGCCACTCAGATCAAAGTCATGGTAATATTGTGTTTGTATACTACCCAAGGCTGTCGTATACTACCCAAGGTTGCCCTATATTACCCAAGGTTGACATTCAGACCAATGAGATCGTGTCTTACAAAATTCACATGAAAAGCACAGTGGGAAGAAAACATAGAGTGTTAAGTTACTCGATATGGTTGGATCTGGCTTCAGGTTTGATGGTGGGTGAGCATATAACGCTAATTATCGTTATCAAACCATATTTGAAGGTATATAGGAATAGGGAAGCCAAGATTCTGGAGAGAGAAAGTCAAAGTTACTCGGTAAGGCTTAGGAAAATTACTGCACGCGGCCAAGGCCTTGGGCAGTAATTTTTCCGAGCCTTACCTCATAACTTTGACTTTCTCTCACCGGAACATAGTTTCCCTCTAATCCTAATAACAGCCCATTTGGTTTGCATAATACAGAACAAACTTGCCCACCAACGGTGGAATATAGATTGCGGAAGTGCTATGCGTCAGAATGCTAATGCCTATATTCTATTTGATTATTTTCAAATCTGCTTTGGACTCTTTGGTAGTGTCACACCTCTGAGTACAGTAACGGTTGGAGAATAGGGGAGAAGGACCGCTGAAGATCCCAGATTGGCGCCAACTCCAATACTAAGAGCACCCTGTGAGAAAAACCTCAAAGCGGCACAAAAGAAACCCGGAGATTAACACTCTCCCAGCGCATCCTCCATGTATGCACTGCTCTAGAGCAACCATTAAATTGTGGATATTTCGAGTAGGAAATGTAACGCATTTCTACGTAGAGAGACATGATCCATGACAAAATACGGAGGTCTCAGAGTTAAGTGTCCGCTATCATTTGTAGCAGAGCGCCCACAAGTGGGTCCAGGCCGGGCTACCCTTCGGTTCAACTAGATTTGGAATCGGGGTATCATGCAATGTAGCAATCTGTCTGCAGGTGTCGGCCATTGGCTATTTGGTTATTACACGCGCGGCCCGGGGCTGTAGTGCGGTGACGGACATAAACCCGAGTTAATCGTCATGAAGACTGGAGAACACGAGGGTTATTTCTATCTTGGGCCGTAAGTCTATGATGTTTATGGCATCTTAGGATTAGAATTGCCATGCCAAATAGAGACGGAATCTGTGTTTTTATTAAAGAAGCCTCGGTAAAAGTGGCTATGTGTTGAAACCCTGAATTGCACATGGGATGTTGGATCGATGACCAGATGGACTTGGGGAAGAAAGATTATCCATTGAATGATCCCATAACTATTGCCCATCAAGTGAGACAAGAATTCTGCAGTGGATCATAGGGAAAAGTAGATTATTTGAAAAAAGAAGTAGGTATTTTCTAAAATGTATGAAGACAGAAGCTCCTTTAAATCGTATCTTTATAGGACACAGTGCAGCTAACTTGGCTATGTATGTGTGTTAGACATATGCCATTTGAACGGCTAATTGAAATCTATTACAGCGGTTCGGACGGGCTCAAATTAATTTGAAACTAATTCATCAGGCTATTATTCTATACCGGGGTGCAATCTGAATGCTGTTGGGTGTAATGTCTATGCTATGCCCTCTAATGTTTCTATAGAATATATCCGCCATGCCTCCGGGCGCTTATCCTCGACATAACGCAGCATACACGATAGCTGTGGTTCAGGTTAGAGCGCACTAATGGACTTGTTAATGATTGTTGTGTTTTGGCGGAAGCTGACTGTGTATTGTGCGGTGGAGAGTGTTCTAGGAGGCTAATATCTGCAACTCGAGTGGCTTCCCTCCAACAATTCTATGGGTCCTATGCATTGAACAGGTACCAGGAAAGGGTTAATTGAATAACTAAACACGGCACGATTTCATGGCAAAACACATACGTAACTCTACGTGGGCTGATAGGCGCGGGCGATATCACGTATTACTCTACGTGCATTATTTATACCGCTATGGGTGTTTGAACATTTATTGCGCAATTGCAGGGATAGGGCGTGTTGTTTCAGCCCGATTTCAATTGATTCCATCACTAGGCTAGGGCGAAATATATACACAACAAAAAAGCACTGATGACATGTGTGTGAATTAAAGATAAATGCAGGCTGGTAGATACAGCAAATAGGGGACGAACATAAATGTTTGTAATGCCACCAATAGTATTCCAAAGCTTCAATTTTCCACCATTTATTGAAAAGATACACATGTGACGATCTTATGGCGATGATGAGCAAACTGTTTAATATAGGACCGGTTAGTAAAATGATAGGGACGTATTTCTTTAACACATCCATGCAACGGATGTCCTTTTGGGGATTTTCTGTTACAACATTTCACTCAAAAAGAAATATATCACAGGGAAGTCTTTTTACTAAATGAGCTTGCCTCATTTACTTCCTTATTGTACAGAGTTCAATCCCAGGCTGATTTACAGTATCTGTATCATTATGAAGCGCGGTAATAATATACAGCTATTGAAACTAATATCCATATCGATACTTTGTAATTGTTGTAACTCAAATAGAGGTATGAATCCCTGTAGTTTTAAAGTTGGATGCAATGGCAAGGGACCCTACATTAGACGCCCACAATAAAGAAGCATGTCATACTTATGAGCCTCAGTTTGAATATATTATGATTATTAAACCTATGTTTAATATATAAGTAAATTTACCATCTTTGTATACATTTATTAAGTGCAGAAACGCCATGGTTGTGCACAATATTCTAGATTTAGGTTTCAAACAAAGAACAGAGTATTGAGTGACTACTGAGAAATAGATACAGTAAGGTAGTCTGATGCATTTCCTTTATCACTGGAAATACACATAGGTGTTTCATGGATATATCAGAATCATCGGAATCTACATTTTGCCATATTATCTTCGTTAGCAATCAAAGAAAACGCTGTCGTTCGGTCTGCAATGAGCAGCGGGCAGGTTACCACATGACTGAAGAAGGTAGGCTGCTATAAAAAGCAAGCAGGCAGGGAGCAGGTTATAGTCAGCAGGCAGACTGCAGACAGATTACCGACCACAGATATTCAGTTGCTCTTGGAGGTTGTCATGAGCTGCTCTGACACGGAATCACTCACAGTCCGCCCCAGCTAATTAACTCTCCATATAAATTATTCACACCTTCCCGAGTCTTTTGTTACTGACGTGAGTATGTAACCAAGTAGCACACGCAGCAGTGTCTCGCCACATTAATGTTTCTGTGTCTGTGAGAATTGCCAGCTCTCTCTCTTTCTAACTCACACCCCTCTCTCCTACATTTGTAAACTGACCACTGATTGCCTCATATACGGCGGAATAGAAAAATACAAGTAGATCAATTAATTAATCAAAGTGAAATAAAAAAATCAATACCATATATCGCATCCCTTCCTTTCCATCAGCGGAATATATACGAATGGGTTATATCGATCTAAACACTTAGGTTTTTATCTGTTTCTGGCAGAATATACATCAGACAGAGCTAGAAAACGATCATTATACATCACTTAATAGGATTAATGCAATATCAGGCTTCACGCACTGCTTCACCGCAGTGCGCCGTGTTATTGAATCTGTATGATCTAATTCCTTCTAGAAGTCTCGATATTGAGAAAAAAAGACCAACTCTATGGACAATATACACACCACCTTATTAGCCATGCATAACGAACTCCTATTCCAATGTTTACAAACACTATATATCGTCCACACATAAAACACGATTACACCGAACCTCGGATCATAAACTCTCCATCGATAGCATTTAATCATTTATAGGCCTCTAGATGGCGTTCATGACACCCGATATGGCGCCGACTTAAGTGGGCGGAAAAGGCATGATTCGGCGGCGGTTGGTGTTGGCCAGGTAGGGAAATACCGGCACGATCGGCGGGCAGAGAGGCGAGGGCGGAGAGCAGTAAAATTACCCGGCAAACATCGGAGGCGTGAGAGTGACGGCGGGCCGGCGGCAGGGGGAGGCACCGGCGCCGGACCGAGCAGCTCAAGGTTTGCTCGCCGCATGCTCAGCCCTGCTTACACAGATCACGCTGCTCGTGTGCACCCAGTTGCGGCCGCCGCTCAAAGATCAACAACAGACAGAGGGCGCTTGCCCATCCCCACGACCCCCAGTGCCCCCTGGTGGCAGCGGTAGACAGCCGGCTCTCAGGTTGACGTGCTCGTGAGTCCAGTCTCCATGAGCTGCTCATCAGAGTGCTGTCTGTATTGCATCCACATTGGGAGATAAGTATGGAGGAATAGAGGTAATCGAGGGGACAACATGGTTTTTCAATATAAGTATGCCAATCACTCGTCCCTGCGGTTTTGAATATAAACAGCTTTTATTGATCGGTAGCCAATGTTTATTACCAGAACTAACATGATTAGAGTATCAGATAATATACCAAGCTTTTTTATTGCTCATTTAAGAGAGACGGCAACTCGTATGTAAACCTGGACGTTTAAGCCTTTATATTCATAAACCATGGTAGACTATCCAGTATGCCTTGATTGTGTGATATGAATAAATACACCATACCTCAATAGAATAAAGTTCGGTTATCGATATATTCATTCATTGTTTAATGGTGATTTATCTAAAGTGTGTCAACTGTTTATATCAAGCAACTCAACTCAACATACTTCACATGTTCGTATGATGGAATAAATATTCCATCAGTGGGGAGAAATTTGGTAGCATCGGGCAAGCATCCCGTGATCGCTAACGGCATCAAACTCATATATCACCGGGATTAAAACTTATCAATAAGTTTTCTATAGTTTTTTAAACATAGGATTTATTCCATGTCTTCTAAATTCTGCCCAGTCAGACTACTTAGCCAAACCTGTCGTACCTTCCGTATGATTCCCCCTCTAAAACCTGAGCGTCACTAGCCCCAGGCATCCCTGCACGACTTTTCAATCGGATTAACCTCGAGATGTCGGGCGAACGGCACGCACATGATCGCCAAAGCCATCAGAGACATGCCTCGTGCACCAGTGTGTCCTCAGTTTCAGGAGTTTATTTTCTTCAGACTTCCGTGGCATGGCATTGCGTTGACCTTTTACATTAGACCGTCCCGCCTTGGGCAAACTCGGTCGGAGGAAATGGTGATTACCCATGCGTAGTATGCACACCGGAGAGGTTATCTTTGAAGTCGACTGGGTCTGGGCACTGAAAGCGCATGATGAATTTACGGGATTCTATTAACTGTGCCTTCAAAGTCAGAGGACTCAAAAGGGAAAAAAACCGCGGCGTCGTCAGACTTGCTCTGTGGATCCGTTGATTGACAATGGTCTGACGCGTGTATCGCCCAAGGGGTAGCTGGACCTGGAACCGATACAGAGGGATCGGAAAGACAGCCTCACTAATGGGCGCTACACGAGGGGTATAGAAAAACCAGCCGTGACGTGACCCGATGCCTGCCCGCGCGACCCAATGCCACCCGACGCCTCCAGGTTCAATCTGTTTTCACTGGTGCAAAAAGAAGTTGATGAAACAGGTGGATATTGAAATCTGCTCTGATTAAAAGGACAACGCGTCAAATCCTTTAGGCACCATAGATTATGAACCTGTGAGGGTGCCATAACATCGGGTGGATGGTAGATTGGAAAGTAGGCAGGTTGACAAATTGTAAAGTTTTGGTCTCTGTATCTCTATCGTGACCAATTATATTGGTTTCTATGCGAAGAGATTAGTCATCTAAATTGCTCTCATTTATTAGTTCCAAAATGACTACATTAAGACAGTCACTATTTTGTAAGCAGCTCCACCCTGTCTTGATGTTTACTGTATGACTGCCATGTAGTGATTGGCAAGTTAACCCTCATTATTACATTCTTTAGTTCTGGGTCTGCCCACATGAGGGTAGGGCATGCTGACATGACACCTGAGTTGTCAGTGACAGTGACCAGGTAAATCCTCATTGGCTATTAGTTCAACAGCTAATCACAGCACAGCTTTCATACTCAACCTGCAGTAAGGCGTCAACTTCTGTTTTGTATAAGCTGTCAAACAACCTGCTATTAATATCAGTTAAGTTTCTTGACTCATAGTAGTACATAGTACGTCTGTGTTCGAGCTCTTACTCTCTTACTTTTAAGGTCTACATATAACTAGTTTAGGCCCCTAGACTTCACAAAATGATTCAGCCCGACGGGTATCTAATTCGAGGGAATTATGCTTTTGCTGCTCTTCCGATAAAGTGTCCAGTGTCTAAAATTAAATTCCAGTGCCTCTTTAGCTTTGTCTCTTTGGGTTCATCTATAAATCCTAAACAATAGGATAAGCAATTGGGGGAAAAGATCACTCGCTAATGTCATCTAGTAGTTATTGTTCTGCAGATTTTCCAATTCGGAAAAATGATTTTGTATGAAGCCTGCCCGGTTGAATTGTATCATCTGAGCCAAGGGGAAGGTTGCTGATCCATATGTATATATATATATATATATATATATATATATATATATATATATATATATATATATATATATATATATATATACACAGACATACATATGTATATACATATAGGGAAATATTAACAGAGATATCTTCATAGAATTCACGTACATTTCAAGACTTTTGAGTCCATGAATGTGTAAATTCCTGAATCACTTAGGAGTACCGTCACGTTACATGCCGTTTTATCCGCGTCGCACTGCGTCCTCTTCAAATCTTTCCAGACAAACCTGATTATCTGCAATCCTCGCTTTCAGAAGCAAGGGACCCCGAATGTTGCAATAGTCTTTCTCGGTATTGACCCCGAAACCATTAATAGGCTGACAAACAAGTTTTTCCTTTGTCTTGAAGATGTAGTATGTCTATATGAATATATTCCCCTCATATACTATCTGTATGTACATACAAATACATCATCAGCGATATCCTGTATCTGTTAGAAGTAAGTCGACCAGCATATAAAACTATATAGAATATGGTCGGCCTTCCCTGTGAGCTATATGCTGGTAGATACGTCATAAGGTAATTCTGTACGCCTCAGTTAAGATGTAAGACCTGGGCGTGGTCTGCAGGTCTCCAACTGACGTGGTACTACAGATAAGCTAACAGACCACACTACCTAAATTGATATCACTCACCAGGGTCTCTATGGCCTCACGACATTTAGGAAACTGCCCCAGTTTAGGCGACTCCCAAGCGATAAACGTTCAAAGGTGCGTGCCAGTCACGTGTAGGTTTAGGTATCACTAGCCTGTATTCCCCTGAGAGGTCCCCTGCATCGACCCCAACCTGATTAACGGTTACACCTCTGGAAGGGCTAGATTGCATCCTCCCTAGTGATCTCTCAGGTTTTCTTTAGTATTTGGTAGGTTTACCTATATTTTGAATATGTTGCCATGAAGATACTCAGTCCTTCTTTATAAAATGAGAAGATGTATCAATTTTCATGTACAGTTCCTATGAACATTGCTCAATCTCAGTATACTGGGCAAATTGTGCAAGGACGCGCAAGCAGAATAAAAATGTCAAACACATTAAGAAATAGGTCTTTGAATGCTTAACCTGAGCATCTCAGTCTGTTTGAGCTTCACTGCAATTGGTCGGAGGATCTTTAGGAGGTCACTCTGACGCATTATATGTACCCCGGATGTCTTGTTTATTGTAGGCGTTGGTTTTCCCAAGACAAGTGATTCATTCTGTGATACATACTTGACACATCAATTAACATCAATAGTATAACTTTAATAAAAACAGATATACAAACCCCATGAAACAGCTAGATCCATGGAAACCATTCTATCTAGTTAAAATCTTTCAATTGATTACGTAAGCATCCGTTCAGGAAAAAACCCCTTACCTAGGAGAATGCTGAGACAACCATCTATCAGATGTAAAATAATATAAGATACCAATTCAGGGCTTTAGCTCCCTAACCACATTATCACGCTTGATGAACGCTTCTTAGCTTGGCTAATTAGGCATTATCTATGTCTCTTGTGACTGAGACACCCTCGGAATATGCTTGATACTAGTGATATCAAGCAGCCCTAGTGGCGTCGCAACTCTAGGTTTTATTATGTTTGTTTATGCCTTTTTCTATTCCTTTTACAGTAGTTGTAGGGCCTGGCTCAGCTACTGAATAGGAAATCCAAGGACACACTGAATGTCCAAATTAGAAGGGAAACAGTTATGAATTTTGGTGTTATCTTACTAGATTTTGGTATTATCCTACAAGATACTGACCTTTGTTTGTCAATATATCAACCACAATCACACCTCATCAATCATTCAGGAGGGCAGTCTCGCGGGACCACCTTTACGCTAAATTTCAATCAAGGAAGAGAGGCAACATCAAATTAAAAAAGGGGAGAAAATGAAAGTAGGAGAGACTGGTTGAAGCCCTAGTCCCTGTATGGTAATGGGTACCGTCAGTGCATGCTGCTGTCACGCGTGCCATACGCCTAAAGTGCCGCCTCTTGGATCATGCCCATTGAGTGATGTGTAGGCTACGTAGAACTACGCTAATGCACCCCCTGATGCTAGCCTGCCTGCAATATGTTGGGGGTTAACTTATAAACCAGGGTCGGGGTTTTGTTATTGAGCTAGCAGAAATGGATATATGTGCGCCTGAAGGGTGGATGGGCAACGTGGCGCTGTGATACGGGGTGTTTGCCCCTCTGATTGATCTGGGCTGGCGGGTTAGAGGCTGATTGTCGGGTAGGCAACGAGAGTGGACGTGGGGCATATTTACCCGTCACGAAGGGGAGTCGCCCAACACACAACTGGCACACCAAGCCCCATCTCACCCGCCCCCAACACAGCCACCCCAAAACACACACACACGGCAACACCAACCCACCCAACCAGGACTTTTCAGGGGAACCTCAGAAGCCCATATCGCATCACCCAACCTTCCAAACTCTTACACCTCATCCACGCTTCATTCCCTATCCGTTATACAAGCCCCTACGCACCTCTGGGGCACAGGTCCAGTGGAAGAACGCCTCAGTATGAGCCTCCAGTATCTGTGGCTCCATAGTATTTGTACAGTTATGTCAACTCAATGCTCCTACCGTTCCCCTCCATCGATGTATGTCGCAGTGTCTGTGTCAGTGCCAAATGTGGGTGAGGAATCCAATGCTTCTGCAGATGCTTGATACACTATTGCCTTGTAGATGACAGCAGGGCCTGCCTTAACGGCATTCTGACTGGTCGTTAAGAAGTAAGAACTAACGATACATTCTGTGTCAGCAGTTTCTGGGAGTAGGAGATTGTAGCTGTACCACATGTCCTTGATTGTCACCTCATATTACAGCTTAAACGTGACAGGAGGTACAAATACATCCTACAAAGTGATCAACACGTGGATGTCATGTTGAATCTATAAAGGACAGGTACAACCTGTTACTATTAACCCTAAGTCGTAGTACAATTAATAAACATTCATATAGACTATTAAAGCAACTTCAAGACATTCGTTCCAAGATTTCGAAATATCGAAATACGATTGTGTAATTGTTTAGGATTGTGAGTGATTAGACTATATTTCTATATGGTTTACTACATCTTAATCTCCATAGGAATAGCTTGTTTATTCAATTCAGTTATCCAAGCAGAAACAGTGACAAGACACACGGGTATCATAATTGTCTCGGTAGCGTCTGCAGCAGCGTTAAATTTGGCAAAGTAAATCGATATTTGTTCTACATCATTAGCAGGTGTCAAGTGATAGAGGAATCTCTTCCTTACAAATGTTCCTACTTTCAAAGAAATGAAATTGTCATATTTCTGCAAAAGAGGGATTTATGAAACTTAATTTATATAACGGCCAAATTTGTTCTTTAAGCTCTTTCTCAATATAATCTTTATGATCGGTCAAATGTAGGAATGCTCAGACAAAAATGCCCATTGTGTTACGTCCTTTAAACGAGTGATTCTGGTTCCTCACATCCTAATTAATGGGTCTATCGGTTCACATGCCAGTTATGTGAACTTTACTCGCTGTTCAGAATCGAGTAGTTTCTCTAACGAGACTCACGATAATGTGCATCTTTGTCGACTCGTTAAGCTCGATATGATTAGAAGTAACAGTTCTTGTAGATTGATTCCCACCTTTTTTCAATCAGTAGGTGAGTAAACAGTTGCACCTGTTTTAAGCCTTCAGGTTCTTTGAGTGGTTTTAAAAGCAAATACATCGACCAAAACATTATATGTTTAAGTCTGACATCTATCGTTATGATATACTTCAAGACACTTAAAGTACAACAAATTTAATATGGCAATTACTTAAAAGTGAAAAGGCATTGGTTCTGATATAAACACAAACCAACCGCATCATATACAACAAGAGATACAACAAATACTGAGCTCCTCATATATCAAAATGTTTGCAAAGATTTTCTTACAACACAAGGGAGAGAACTATGAAATCAAGAGACAAGATGAAATAGAGTTATCTGATGAATCGAATGAAGAATAAGCAAGGAAAGGGTGTGGGAATAAATGATAACATGGGGGGGGGGAATAAACATCGAAAACAATAGAAAGAGTTTTAAGGCTTGTTCAGATAAGTAATCAATTGATTAACAGCTTTTGAAACTGACCACGGGAAATGAGTGAAATGGAATTATGAGAATTATCTGATATAGATCTGGAAAGGAACAAATATGAAATGTATATGTCTGGAAACGACGAATAAAAAAAAGGACAAACTTTTTGTGGTTTAATATTTGTCTTCAATCCTAATTGCTTTGCATCTGGCCACCCGTCCTCCTTCCCCGCCCCAAACTCCCCAGTCCACTTGCCTTGTTAGTGTCTCTTGTTATGTTGATGTCCTCTGTATATCCCGTCCTCTTTACACATACTTCGTCCTTGATTCATCATCTGTAAAAGCGTTGTTCCATTGGACTACATTTAAAAAAACGCCGACCAGGGTGAACTGTACGTCTTGTTTATTGAATAAAAATGTCCCCAACCTGTAATTTCCCTAGTCCATCCACCCTGCTGGAAGTTCAGCATTTGTGCATGACGAAACTCACTAACTTGTCCACATCATTATACAAACACATTAATCATTGGCATCGCCATTTTATCCTGTTGCAGACAGACTGTATTCAACAGTACTTACACTTCCCATGCTAGCTAATGGCAGTTGAAACAATGCCAACCCTAGCTCGTAATATTGACTTGACCATTTATTATTTCAATTCAAAAGCCGATCGGTGGTTCTTTGTTTCTAAGCCAGGCGGCATGGGTGAGGCGGGGTTGGAAACGAGTCATACTTGGACAAACACAATTAAGGGGCCTCTCTGTTTGGGACTTATATCTCGTGTTATAAGTTTTGGTATCCAATACGCAGTTTGTTATCAGATACTCATCCATAGGCTTTTGAAAAGTACTATGAATTCGAGAAGCGAAAACACACAAAGCGAGTGGAGGTAGCGATTTCCTGAGTGGCCAAGAACATCTGGGGAGAGTGCGATCGAGGTTCAATGGATGCAGCAATAGAAAGTAGAGCAGTACAAGTTGCTCTATTCCCCAAAATACTGATATTAATAAGTGC
The DNA here is from genome assembly GCA_950022655.1 of Alentia gelatinosa. Classification (NCBI taxonomy): domain Eukaryota; kingdom Metazoa; phylum Annelida; class Polychaeta; order Phyllodocida; family Polynoidae; genus Alentia; species Alentia gelatinosa. Next base: position 45,653,226 of record OX465586.1, read on the forward strand.
ATATATAAACATTATTGACTGAGGAACATTTAACGAGGCTTCCGTTAGTCTATAATGTAATCGTTACCTGTAGTCAACGCTGGCGAGGCTATTGCCTTGAAGATGTTCTTACACAGTTTTTTTAGCAGTGGGTAAAAATCCGTAAATAAAAGAGGCATTTAGCAGAAGGCCGAGCTCTAAATTACTAGCAAGCAAGCGATCAATCTACGTGTCTGGCTGTTTGTCAGTTGCCATGGCGATGCAAAATTTCCGGATGGAGCTGCCAATATAAAAGCGGAACGGGAGACAAGATATATGACGACAGGCGTATGTCAACTGCTGCCACCAGGGGAATCCTGTTTACACAGGTATTGTACTCATTAGCATAAACCGGAAAATCATGTTTAAGTCCCACTGTTATGAATGCTGTATTTTCCCTGGCATGATGCCGGTGTTGTGCACTGTAGTATGCCTATGTTGAATATTTCAAATGATCATATGGTATAACACATAGATCTGAACTGAAATCAAGAATGCCACTAGCAATCACGCATCCCTAAATGTAAGGCTTTATGAACTGGTTTCTGGTTTCAAGCCAACCTTTAACCGACTCTGTCCGAGAAACGGGTTCCATTAGTTTACTGTGGATGCCAAAAGGATCATGACTCGGCAACCAGTGGTAGAAGTGAGTAGATAGGAAGGGCTCTATCCACATCCATGAAATAAAGATTAATCAGGGAATACCATCTCTGGATTCAGAGCCCAATGTTGACACAAGGCTTTGTCCTCGCTAGGCCGAGCTTTGCATTGTAGTCGGTCAAAACCAGTTTTCGCGAAGCGTGCCCTGACATAAGTACCATTGAGCACGGGCTCCAACATCTACGGCAATGTATAACTCTCCTCTAATATGAAAATTAATTCGCACAGTATGAGCATGATACTGCATATACGAGTCGTTCTGTTTCCGATAGAGGCCCCGTTATTCCCCAAGTTTGAACTACCATTTCGCAGCTGGCACCCAGGGAGATATTTGAAATTCTTTGTGATGCGAAATAAAATAGATTTTACTTGCATTTGGCGGAATGACAAATACATATTTCTAGTCCATCTATTTTTGAAATGATACGAGTTATACATTTGTTGTGCAACCTCGAACACCGCTATTGAGCTGGATATATGCCAAGGTTTCAAGGAGATCCCCACACTATGCCTATATGCTAGAGAGTGTAAACTGGTGTTTATACACAGTCATTGTTTGTGATGAGCCAGCATAATAGTGGTATTCATATACGTAAAGGATGGGAAAGATGGTCAGAAATGGTATCATCCAGCGCTAGATAAAAAGGATTTCTGAAATTATTCAAGACAATTTACACATTCCTCAAAATGTTGTTTCTTGTGACGGTCTTAAAATGCTTGGCAGCATGGAACGATATGCATGTTAACTGTTTTAAGGCCATGTAGATGGTAACATATATAATACAGAAAACAATAAGTAGTTAATGCGAGAATAAATAGTGAATGCTAGAAACCGAAAGCTCTTAAAGAATAAACCAGTATGTTATGATATAATGTTTTGATTAATGGGTTTCAAGAATAGGTGCACCAACTTAACTGTGAATATATATATGAGGAATACGAAGGTTTCCAATACAGACCGAGAATAAACATCGCCATTTCAAGCTCTCACAATATGTCCTTGTATGGATGTTTCAAGTAGGGGCATAACCTTGCCACGCCTGCGTAGCGTTAGCGAAGGGAAGGCCGATTAAACAGAATGCTTTATAAATAGTTTGATGCCAACCTTCTTTCCAAACAGGCTGCAGATCGTTGATTTTCTCACCTTGCACTATTTGAGAACAGATTAACATTTGACATGGTTTTAGTGTGTCAACTTGACCACAACCATGGTAATGCAATAACGTAAAAGTGATATTTCCTTTTGCATATGAATTCGATTCATTTCAGGACTTTAAGTATCACTCTATTGTCGCCCACCACCTCTACCCAGGAATTTATGTGCTATAGATCATACCTAAGTGAGACAATCATGTTTATCGTAACATCAAGCTATACAATGCTGTTTTCATTTGGTATTGCATGTCCAATTCTATTTTCAGTTTTCCTCCCCACTTCTGATCCATTATTTTTCAGAAACCTTTGGTTTTCCATAGGCAGCACTGGGGAAATTACCAGGCTTGGTCTTTGTCTGAAGACTGTTCTGTACGAATACGCTGGGCGCCCGGCATGGTAATAGCTTTATCGCACGAAGTTTTCACATTTATACAATATTTTTGTTTCTAGCGTAGAATGATAAAAACTAATTTTTTGAATTACATCTTTTCTCATGAAATGATTACTGCTCTTCATTGAGGGGTCAATGTGTCTACCATGGAGACGGAGGTCTTTTTTTTACCTGCTCTCAAGAGTATCATACACGAATATAAGTGTGGTAACGACAGATAAAAAGATGTATTTGGGTAGAAATACCACAACGGATACGCTTCCGGTTCCATCTTCACATTGCATACTTAAATACATCATCATAAATATCGACGGAGCTGAAGTCTATACATGCTAAGAAAATGAATTATTCCATATTGGCAAGCGCAGGACGCCGGTCTTGTTCAACCATGAGGGGTCCCGTGCGAGATCCAAAGTCCCTGGTTCCCCGTACATCTTAGTCCCCCGTCGGCACCTTCCCACCGCCCCTACTCCACCCTGCCCCGCCCGCCCGCCCCCGACTCCCCTTTCCCCCCTACCGCGGCACGTCCCACCACGCAGACCCTCCAGCACATCTTTTAAACTGTGACTTATGTCTCCCCTTTTTATTTATAGTTTCGCATTTCTGGGGTGGAAACATGAGTTCTTTATCAGAACTCAATTTTCTTGTCTCCATTGATAGAAACAGACGGGGACACATAGACAAGAGTGACAGAGTTATGAGGATCTATATCACTGACCCTAAATGTAATAAAACAGTATCAGTATCGACTATGTATGTAGTCAGAAGAATGGTTGTCACCTACTCAACTTATTCTCGAATTTGTGTACACAATATTCATAGTTCCTGTTTATTGAAAATAAAAGAGACTCATAATTGGTTGGCCATACTGATTTAAATGTCGCCTGTTTCTTTAAAAAAGTATTTGGTAGCTATTGTTTTTGAGAAATAGTCCATGTGCGATTAGGAAACAAGACACAGTCAAAACAAAATCAGCTTATGTCTTAAATTGAATCTTGATCACTAAAATACAATTAGCCATATCAACAAAGGTTGAACAAGATCAGTGCATATTGAATTAGTGCGATCAGTCTTGACGCTAGGAACCATTCTTTAATTTCTGCTAATTTAGTAACACTTCAGTTATAGTGTGATTTACGCCATCCAATAGTAAGGGGCCAGAAAGGATATTGCCAGCAATGCCTGAATACATATTCACTTATTCAATTTGCCAGAGTAAGACGTGGATCTCATTAACGCGGTGGAAAGTGAAAAAGAATCCACAGCAATCGATAACAAACATTATCATAACTGAGTATGATTGTAGTATAAACATAACGAACAGGCCAATTTGACCTAGTTGTTATCCCATTAGTATCTGCTTTTCAATAGGATCTAGAAGGATACGTTTTTGAATGGATGGGAGGTAAAGGCTGAAGGAAAGCCAGTCTGGAACAGGGTTGTAACTCATAAAATAATTGATACAGAGCGCGGGTGGTATTCATAGGACAAGTGATAATGAATTGACCCAATTAGTGTTGCCTGGAAACAGTTTGAGTAATTGGCGAGATAATCGAAGGAAATTAGGAGTTCAAAGCCGACGGCGGCAATGCCTGAATATGGGTACGTACTCTATCTTGTGTTGGCACTGAATAATCAAACACTTAGAAGCCGCAGTGAAATTCTTTTGTAATTAGTGAGCTCGGAAGTCGTTATTGGCCGCCTCACGTGGTGCAGGTTTTATGGAACACATTTAATAAACACTCGTTTTTAGTGTGATTTAATCTATTGACGGTACAATGAATCACACACGTCTACCCACGTCCTATCACAGAAAACATTCACAGTTATATCGCTGAAAACATGTATACATCGTTGGGAGCCCACTGGTAACCGTTCAAACCACTACTGTCCACCTAATGTCATTTCATGCTAATTCCTTCAGTATTTCACTATCGTTACTTCTATTCCGCATAGAATCTCCTTAAGGGTTAATCATTTGATCATTTATCTTACACAAACGTGTTTCATCTCGCCGGCAATCATCTATGCGGCCTGTGTCAACCTCCCATTTCCATATACTACCTTCAACAAGAGCAACTTCCCATATACTACTTGTATCTGACGCAGTGGCTGGTTCAATATAGTTGGAGTTTTTAGAACAGTTTGAACTTTGCAGGTATAAGAAGCAAAATTACTAAAACTATATTTGCAATTCAAATTGCGTGGCTCGTGAAATAAGTTCTTTGTTGATGTCTACATACATGTATGATGGAGACAATATCCGACAACCTACATTATTATCAACATCATCATTTTTATCAACATCATTATTGTTGTTGTTGGTGTTGCTGTTATTTCTATTTCATTATTATCACTATTATCACTACCATCAATATTTTCATGAATAACATTATGACTATCATCATCATTATATGAAAGCTATTTCATCACCAACCTGTAAATAAACATTGAATCGACCGTGACCTTTTTAAAGTCAAGCCTTCCATGTGGGTGAGAGAGAGAGGGCTACAAAAGTGGTACTTCTCGAGTAGCGATTTATTTCCTATAATCTATCTAGAATGCTTCCACAACCTGTATAAGAACCCAACTTTAGGCTTAAACAGAACAAAATCCTATAATAAAAAGGCAAGTCGAGATTTTGAGCAGAGTCTCCTCCCGATCTCATGTAAAGTTTCACCACCCTCGACTTGCACCCTTTCTACGGACTCTACCCAATAGGACACACGCCCCAGGCAATACAGGTGGGGCCCTTTGTTCGTGGCGATTGATCCCTCAAAGCCCCAACCCCTCTCTGTTTTATACTGTGGAGAATGACACTTACAGGTGCGTCCCTAAGTGCCAGGCCTTTGTCTGCGAACCCTGAGCACTGTGATGTGACTTCTGAAGCCGACTTCGTCTGCATCAGGACTGTTTCTTACCTATTGCTCCCTGCTCACCTGTGTGTTAGGCACCGGCATGTGTTGTCCATGCCTTCTCATCATACCTCATTCTGGTCGAATGATATTCACCTGAAATACACAGCTTGAGCCGTTCCTGAGATATTACCTCCTTCCATGCCCTGCCTTCCACCCTGATCCCATCCGTTAATCTTTCACTTCGATGTCTGCCGCTCGCCTTTGCTATCTCAGAGCCATCGTTTCGTTCTACTTCTTGATCACCCGTCTGGATTTAAGTATTCCAGTTTATACTAAGTATATGCCAATGTATGTTACTTCCAATAAACATACACGTGCACTAATCGCCATAATCAGGCAACCAGACTACGCCTTTCAGCGATGGTACTGTGGTCTGCCTAGGACAATTAAAATATAAATAATTGTCACAGACAATAACGTCAGTTTTCGCCATTGGATGGAATTACTGCCAAAATAACAGTAATTGACCACCTTGTTGCCTCATTATGGCCTTTAATTATCAAAGGAAATTTTAAGAGTGGGCCCATAAATGAATTGCCCGGAGAAAAGGGTCAGGTCTGAACTCCTCCAAATAAAGAAAATTGGCATGTTTAGATGCAATTACGATTCAAGTGGAGAAGGATTATCAATGCATACTATTATCTGTATACTTTATTAAGCAGCTGTTAGTAATGCATGTTACATGTAAATCATATTCTGAACAAAATTAGCTTTTCCATATGCCATACTAAGGGAAAAGGATTTTGATCTATTATTCAGATTTTATCGTAAAACTGGATGAGTTTTAATCTTGGCCACCGTATGCCATGACTGGAGTTTGGCATAGTGATTTCATGAGGCAAAGCCGAGTGAAGTCCGGAACCCAAACTCCAGGAGTGGCATGCAATGGCCAAGATTAAAACGAATCAGGTTTTGAATTTATCCTACCCCAACTCCTCAATTTTGGAATATTACGTGATAACAATTTTATATGCCAGTAGTGGCATATAAAACTCCGTATGCCAGTCAGCGTGGCATACGGAAACTCAATGTTAACCCTATGGGATTTTATATTAGGGGTAGGATAAGTTGATATCCCTGCATGAGTTGTATCTCAGGATTATTACAATAAATCCGGGCTTCTTCCTAAACAGTAAGAATAAACGTTAAATAACTTCGGCTTAAGATAACTTAGTCAAAGGAGTTTGATTGCAGTAGACCGCAAGTGGCCAGTGTCCATTCAATTAATCATGTTTTACATGGCACTCCACCGCAGGACACATTAATGAATTATGGTAATAGTAGGGATACCCCATCCCCTCTGGCCATCTCAAGTAATTCCAATCAAATATGATAGGATTAGGTTGGAAAGCCGCAAAGTTGAGAGCATGGCGGAAAGAAGATGGGACGCAGGAGTGGGACAATTACCAGATGGAGGAAGCAGGAGGAGGGAGCTTAGTTTTATTGGACAGAGAATGGTGGAGGCACCGATAGCATGAGGAGAGAGGGCCCCGCTCCACACCCACACTACCCCAACACAAAGGTCTGGAGCCCTCTTTTATCTACAGTGACTGTGAGGGGACTGACGTCAACCAGGTCTCCCGGTGCCTCTAGTTATTGAAACCTACCTGTTTCTTGCTGGATATCACCAGCCGAAATGACAAATCTACTTAAATTCTAAAAGTTGTGGAGTTGCAAATATTCAATCTGTTCATCGATGACTACTGGTCCACTGAGATGTAATCAAAATTAATTTTGGCAGATCAGTGTTCTTTGCAATGGAAGGAAAGGAATTGGATCCATGCACTTAAACTAACCAGTGCCTCAGTTTTTTACATCATGGGTTACATGTCGTGGGTGGAATCTGGTTAAGTAGCCTAAACCCAAAGCATTTGGAATCCTCGAAGAGGGAAACAAGACTATTTGAAGTACTTTATTTCAAATCTAGTGAAACACAACGGGGTTAGCTCCTTACACTTTAGTATCAATCATCAGTTATTGAATCACGTTCAAACACCACATGAATGTGGTCTAGCCTTCATGAGGTAGGCTAAGCTTTATTGGGTCAGATTGTGAACAAGAGTGAAGCCAGAAATAAATTATATGCCAATTACTACAATGTTTTGACATACCACTTAACTCATGGTAAGTCTGATTTAAAGACACTTTATTAAGGAATGATAAATTGCAAAATACAGGACGATTGCGCTTATTTCCTTGCGTCGTTTATTAGGAAACGATGAAAGATTCACCATAATGCAGATGCGCAGTGCTGGAGGGTAGGAATTCGAGCTCATTTATCTTTTACACAATAGATATAAGGTTTCACAGTCTTCATAGGCTTAATTAAGTAAGAGATGAATAAGCATAACTGAAATGATATTATCTAATCCGCTTTTCTCTGGCGAAACGAGACCTGCAATGAAAAATATTGGCTGTGGACCTGAGGTTGCACTTTTCAATCATATATAAAGTATCATATAAACAACGACAGCCGAGAAATGAACGGTAGGCCACGCGCGCTATAGTTAATCTGCTTAGCAATTGTAATTATCATAACGATCAGCACCAAATGATTAATTTGGAATAGCGGAGTTGTTTATTAGGCAATAATTCTAAGGAATATTCTTAATGGAAATGTTAACATTTACCAAAGCTTCCTTATTGTTATACCTGTGTGCGAATGTCTATCAAATACGACCTTCTCACTAGGGTGTAGTATATATTAAATACGGCCCACTATGAGGTGCTTAGTCGCACTAACGAAACTTAACGTTATCGGGACTAGAGTAATGAGAGCAATGTCATCGCAGAAAATTTAAACAAGGCTTACGCCAGCACTTCGCGATTGCGAAGACATCTTTCAAACTCCCATAATGAATAAGATTGTGTAATGACTAGAATTCAAGGTGTTTAGCATTTAGCATTCACGTTATTCAGTTTAAATAGCTGAAATATGTGAATTCAATCGAAACTAACAAGTTCACTTGCCGGGTTCCACCCCTTCGAACTAAATATTAAGGCGGGCGTCCACCAACCACGACAAGGCTACGACAAGAGCCGACAAGAAAGTTCCTATCGGCACCTTATCGCAGCCTTGTCTTGAGAAGGGGGGCTTTACGACAGCGTTGTCGGGTGTGTCGGGAAGTGCGCGCTGCACTAACTATCGTAGACCTCTGCGACAAGCTCCCAACACGCCATGACACTCCACGACAAAGGTCCAGTCGTAGGACAATCGAACATGTTCGATTTTGTCGTAACCTTTTCGGAAGGCTCCCGACAAGCTTCCAGTGCAGCCTGCCGTGGCCTTGTCGTAGACTCTTGTCAGGAAACCGGGGTCCACCAACCACGACAAGGCTAGGACAAGTCCTCCAATCGTAGGGTTGTTGTGGACCTTGTCGGAATGCCATTGTCGTAGCCTTGTCGTGGTTGGTGGACGCCCGCCTTTATGCTGACTACAGTGTGTCTGTGTGTCGCCCGCCGTGGAACTCGAGTGAACTTGTTGTATCAGGTGGTTGCCCCACATTAGATTCCTTGATATTTGGCCATTACTTAGACTTGTAGTTGTTACATGGAGGTTGAAACACGTCTTAGAACTGGTGAAGCAGTGAAAGAAAACCTGGAATCCAACATGCTGGATGTGAGCACTGCGCATGCGTAAAAGAATGTTAGTTAACATCACTCTCTCAATGGTAGTCACTTGCCACATTCTACATTCTAAAGATTTGCCTACACACTCATCTACCGGTCTTCAATCGTATCTTCTTTTAACCGCACATTTACCGAATAGCAGCCAAAGATCAGCTAAGCCAGTTCAAAGTGTATCAACATATTTTTGTTCATGCACAGTAATCACATCTGGCATGGACTTCCGGGTTTGTCTGCAAAGCAGACAGTGTCAATATGGAGGGCTTGTGGGAGGTGAATTGATGACTTCATAAGTATTCAAGATAGTGTATTTTCATCGAATTGAGGTATATGATAATAAGAAAACAAGCTGACTGTTGGCAAAACCCGGCTTAGTTCTCGAATTAAGCCAGGTTCACCCACTGTCAGGTCGTTTACTCTCAGTATCAATATTGGTTAACCGTAATTAAGAGTTGCCAGCTGTTAATAATTCATATAAATACAACTGTGTCATAGCCGGATATGTATTTGCAGATAAATAGGAGCTGAAATAACTAGCTTCCAGGTACACATTGGCCATCTGATCACCCCTCCCATAAGATCTCACACTCTCTAGGTGGTATTCTGTACAAGGTTCTCACTATGCTCTATGGGAGAAGGATTCATAACGAACTAGGCTTAAAGCCTTGAGAATCCACTGGCACACAGTATTCCCGCTTGGTGGCATCATTGAGATTATAGGAATCTTTGGGTTGCATTGATGTACGTCTTTAGCAAGGGAGGCAGGCCAGTGGATTCTCAAGGCTCTAAGCCTAGTGCATTAAGTAGAGCGTAGTGAGAGTACAGAATACCACTTAGAGAGTGTGAGATCATATGAGAGGGGTGCACCGATAGCTTAACACTTTAGTATTGACTGAGTGCATTAAACTAAATTCGGCGGCCATCAAGGCCATTCGTGGCCTCGCAGGATGAAGGACTAGCAAGTATTTAGTGAAAAGGCCAACATAAAAGGATGTTTCATATCTCTTTAGGCTAAAAATCTGAAAAATGCCTCATAATCTTAGAGAGGAGAGCTTACCAGCTGATAATTGCGGGGAATCCCTCGGGGATGATTTTCTATCTGGTAAAACCCCGAGTACTCTGCAGCTTAACCGGAGAAGGAGGAATTAGAGCACCAGTGTTATGTAAAATGATACGTCTTAAAACAAATGCTCCGCTCGGAGGCGGGGGATGAGTGTGGTCCAGGGCTCAATACAGACCCGGGGAGGCAGTGTAATGATGGGGCATGTGTTTTCAGGCAAACTAAAGTAACGTGTACTTAATGCATGAATTGTGCACGTGGGTAGTGAGTGGTGGCCGAGGCGGTCCGATGGCCGTGGTAATCTGGCCATTATCAGCGTCACTCCTGGCCATCAAACATTCACCCAGGTCAAGGTGGGTATAGAGGCTGGCCGTGAAATATGTACACGCTACCCGCCCGTGCAAGGCGCCCCGAGGGGCTGGGTGGGCGGGCCGCAGTCCCGCTGTCCATGCACTAAGACAATCAATAATTAACAAGGACTAGACTGTCGTCTACATAGTCAAACCCCGTCCCCTTACCACTCCCCACTTTTCCCTCTTTCTTACCGCTTACTTCCGTGGTCGTTGATATTGTATAAATTATTGTTATATTTCCTTTTAGATGGCAGTAACTATCATCATTATTAGCTATTTGATTTTGATTATAGGCCTAGGAGGGTTACTGTGGCCGTGGATTATTAGTAATTTCCTTCTTCCGTTGTGACGATATTGTCCGTTATAATGTTCTAGAGGTTTAATATAGTATCAGGCACAGACAATGAAAAACTACTTTGATCTCAAGGTCCATGACCCGGTTAAAATGAATTATAATCAAATATCAGATGATGCTGCAGTACTAATTTGATGATACTTAATAAGTATATAACAGGTTATTAGTCTTTTTATACCGAAGTGTAATCCATGTTTACACCGCTTATGAATAATTTCTCCATCGTTCATAATGCCAGAATGTGTTCTCATTGAACAAGGATGTTTAATAGAACTCACCATGGTGAATGTCACTTCAGATGAATCGGGGAATTTGCTCTGGAAATGTTGCCCTTCTCATTCAGGCCTTGGGAAACCGTAATAAGAAAATTGAGCACTAGTTCACAGAGTTCAGAATATTGTTCTGACGGCCATCAACTAGGTATGGGAAGGTTCCTTATGCCGGAGACACATCAAACCAGAAACGCAGCGATTTCCGGAATCGTCAACACAAAATGGCATGTTTTCAGCTATTATTTCATATTTCACCTGGTCATTGCTTCTGAGACTTTCGATAATCGGTGGGAGATATTACCATGAAAAAATATTTGGCATACACGCTATTTTGTGCTGACGATTCCAGAAATCGCTGCGTTTCTCGCTTAGTGTGTCCCCGGCTTAAGAAACATTGTATGAATAATAGACCTTTTAAAGTATCTAAACATCGCATTAACAGTTATCATCATGACAAAATAAGATATCTCCTATCATAGTTCTCGGATGAAGCATAGGTTCGAGGCTTTACATTCTCCACGAATATTGTAGTTGTTCCAAGCTAGGAAATCTAGCGGCAAATATCGCATTTTAGTACCTCCGTCATAGATTAGGAACAATTGCTATATGTGTAGTATGACTGACTTTCTATGCTATTGAAAAGCAGTGGGTTAGAGAATGTGAAGGTTTCTACGTCCTGACATACTCATGTAGGCTCAAGAAACAGTGGTGGAGGGTGGAGAAATGGGGGTCAGCTTTAGCCATCATAGGAGCTGGAAAATCTGCGCTGATCTCTCATCAATTGACACATGGGAGTCGTAGATCGTTGCCGACCACTTCTGGCCGGCTTCCCGCAATGCCGCTCCCGACTTATACCTCAGGGACCTGCTCCGAGCAGCTCTGAGCAGCTCCCCGCTCGCAGCCACGGATGCTGGCTGGCCAACCGTTATGTTCCCCAGACGACAGCAGCAATTCTATGTCCTCTGCTCCAACCCACCCCCTCCCCCTACCCTTACCACCAGTCCCAACCCCACCATCACCAACACACCCCAACCCCATTCACAACCCCCTCCTTCTGCAGGCCGAACTGTCAAGGCACGGCTACCAACCCCTCAGATTTAGAAATCAATCGCCAGTGGTGGGCCGGGCTTTGTTGGCTCTTTGCAGTGTTGTGTTGATTGTTTTTGGTTTGTTTGTGGCTTTTGGTTGGAGGCTCTTTGGTCTGGTCTTGCTGCATGGCGATAACTGAACTGTCGACCTTCATGACGGCAGCATCGGGTATCGTTTGTCCCGTTCACAAACGTCTACTTTGTCTGAGCTAGCAATCTCAAGCACTAAGCAACAACGGGTCCAGGCTCAGTGATACAATTCTAATGCGATATAAGTACACATAAACAATATGGATTGAGCACTATGCATGCGTTGGTATGAGTAGCTCAGATAAGGATTTATTTCACCTGTAATGTCGTGACCCTTTTCGGTGAACATTACTCCAACCTTGTGTTATCTTATGTTACCCCATCTTGTCTTACTTTAAGATATGCACCTCTGCCTCCTATCTGAAAGGTGTGTTAGGTGCGGGGAGATTACGTCTACCCATGATAAACTGTAAAAGAAAGTCTTGACAGGTGTGTGATAGGGGTTGATAGTTGATCATCAGGTATACAAGTTAACACACCTTATCTGACTCCGTGTATGATAAACCGCATTTCTCTGGTTGTCTCGTGCGGAGTGGAGATGATCAATTCTGGAAGCATGCATCAGCGCACCTACGGTGGCCCGCCTGCCCGCCCGCCTGCCTGCCTGCACGGCGCCCACTCCTACAACTAACACCGCCGCCGCCCCTCCACCAGCATACGCGGCCGCGCCGTTGTCTGTGGCGCGCCGGCAACGGACAACGTGGATCACCGGACACAGGACGCGGCGGGCGGTCAGATGTCCTGGTGGCTGGCCACGGTTCTAGAGTCTCACCCCTGGAGGGTTGTTGAACCCGTCCTACCTACCCGCACACTTACACCCAGCCCCCACTCCAGTCCCGCACCACACATCCGTTAGAGAGCGAGGACACCGTCCATAGGAGGATGCTACCCGGCGCTCTGTCTCCTACCCTACCGCCGGGTCGCTGTTTCACCCCACCACCATCGCCGCCGCCAACACCACCACCACCAACACGCCACCAGACGTACTACTACACTACGGGAGGAGGCAGAGGGGCAGCGGGAGAAGGCGGAGGGACTCCGGTGGCTGCGCCCCATCTCGCAGCGCACACGTGTGCCGCCCGACGCTTCATCTTCACCAGTAAAACCCACAGCAGAAGTGTGTCCGCACCCTAGAAGAGTGGAGGGCCGGTAGGCAGGTAGGGAGAAGCCTGTCTAGTGCTCCACCAGCGCTTTGATCAGTGGTAGCCGGAGGAGAGGCGGCAGGAGGAGGAGGAGTTAAAACGCTTGGTCACCCCAGGCCGTCTGAACACCGGGCGGTGGCTCAACGATCATCAGGATGCTAGTGACGTGCGGAGGCTCGGAGACCGTGGCCGAGTCGTGCGGGGATTAATTACCCGTGTTGGAGGAGGGACTGGCCGCCGCCTGCCCCCACCCCACCACACCATACCGCCCGCCCACCCACCTCTCCAGTGTCTGCAAGAGGTGTCACTGTGGGGGATGGCTGGGGGCATCTAGGACACAAGCGACACCCTATAGACCTCACACCCACCACCACCATCACCACCACCCCCATTCCATCAATTCACCAACCCTCACCCTTGCCATCTTTGACAACCCTGAGAAGATTATGTCCGTCATTGCCGGGAAGACGGATACGCTTAACGTTAATGTCCACCGACTCCAACCACCTGACATCCAATAGGATCAGGTAGCCTGCCGGCAGAGTGGGCGATAAAGGGACCTATTTGCGCTACTCCACCAAGAACATTCCCGTCCACTGAACCTCCCCCCTATCCCCTACTCCTAAACCCTTGTCAGCCGATGCTGGAGTCACATGCTGGCACAATACTAGAGTGCTGACAACGGCAAACACGCGGACATGCGATCAGGCTGTTTGTAGCTCGTTGTTCACTGGATTACATCAAGAGGCACACCTGCTGCGATCTCCGCCCAGTTTGGTCGTCGGCGGCTCAATGGTAAGTGAGGTCCTGGCCCAGCATGGCCCGCCCTGGTCACAGACCTACCTTTGTTAATGCACCGTTGGCGTGCTATTGATTTCACAGGGGGTAGGGGGGAGCTATGTATTCAGGTCAGCTCCGGTTTAACCGTTACCGTTGGGCAAACTAGTAATATGTAGTCATTTGATTGATTCTGATCGATAACAACTACTTTCCGACGGGGACCTGTATGGGTCTCCGCAGTTGGCATCATAAATGCTGCTCTCGCAATGCCAGAGCAGGCTGCAACCCCCCCCCCCCGCTCCAACAAAATATGTATCAAGGCCCAGCACCATTCTCTGAAGTCAGTGCTGTGGAATAATGGCTTTTACGAGGTCTCCACAGTGCGTTGTCATGATAAATTGTAATGGATCCAATCACGAACAAACAGACGTTCCAAGACTGAGGTTTTCCTTTGACGCACGCATAAACCGTCTGTCTCCAGGCAGCAGTCGACCGACATCTCTACCCCGCCCTGGAAATGGCTCATATTAGGGGGTCTTCTATCAGCTGCGAGGGGTGAGCGATAGGTCAGCAACATAAGAGAAAAAAAAGACAAGACTAATGTAAAGGGTAGGGTGGAGCCTCCGGGCCCGTCACCAGGTTAGCTAGAAAGTGGCTGGAAAGTGTTTACATCTCGGGGCGAAGATGGCTGATGCATGGATATCGTGAAACGTAATTAAATTCACCCCGATCAGATGGGGCCCCGGCAGAGTTAACACCTCAGCCCCGGCCCTGCCATGCGTGAGAGACCCAACACGCTACGTAGCGGGGTGTTGCCGAGCTCAGGGGCGGGGAGAGGGGGCGAGGAGAGAGGAGGGGTGTAGGAGGTACAGGAGGTACGCCCGCTCGTGGCGCCGTTTTATGCTAAAATGTGTTCTTGAAGCACTTTATACAAGCCCTATATATATATATATATAGCAGGCAATAACCGCGTATGCCAGGCGTAGGAAGGTAACCCCAGACTAGCACGAACACATACAGGCGTAATACAGTTTTCATGGTAGTGTGGCTTTCATGATCAACAGGCCGTGTTGAGGGAGGGTGTTGGAGGAGGAGTAGGGAGGGCGGACCTCCCACCCTGCACCCACAGCGTACCGTCCATGCCTACCAGGCCACTCCACCGCATCATCTATGATTCATGTTCAGGTGTTGGCAGCGGCGGCGCCTCTAGTCTCACCCCCCATCCACCTCTCGTTAGGACACTACCCCCTCAGCTACATGGCCACTCCCGGCGAGCAAGTAGGGGGGGCTTCACTTTAAAATGTGACACGAATAATGTAGGTGACTGTAGAGGGGTCACTTGGCGAAAAGCATTCGCCGTGCGATCAACAAAAAAAAAACCATACAGAGCATTGCCTACCCTGAAAGCTGCTTAAGAGTTAGACGCAATGGACAACACTTGACATAGATAAATATTCAAAACTTACCCCTCTGCAGATACAATAAAAGCTAGTGAGATTGCATTCGCCAATTGTCGCTTGTTTGCCCATCTTTCATTTTTATACCCTTTTCTCATATTTTCTCATTTGTATTGGGACTTATGAATGAGAGTTCACTCAATTAAGGCCAGTATTTTGGTGCATTGAGCTTTGCCAACCTTTCATACGACATAAATAGATCATGTCATGAAACCAATGGGGCGCTTAACTTTGAATATGGCAATTAACTATTGTCACATCACATGCTTTCAATTGTTTCTATCATATGAACAATTACAGAATTGAATTGAGGCCCAGCGCCTAAATCTCTGTATTGAAACCTCATTTCCATTGGCCGACGCAAACAGCGGAGAATTTTTGAGTTACCGTCAAAGTCGGGATCAATTTATCAGTGAGGGTGCATTACATGCATTGTTTCTACTGTATTTCCAGATGTATGATTTAATGTTCACATTAAAATCTTAAGAATCGCCAATGAAATCAATGCGTTTATTTAAGTGAGTGTCTTAGATAATCCATTGGTGTTGGCCTTTTTGCATAATCTATATCAGATTAATCTCATAGCATTCCATGCAAGTCTTGTTTCCATTAACCGACCTGGCATCGGTACACCAACAAATCTATTGGTGAATCCCGACTACAGATCGGTGCCTAATAATCAGCCAATGGAAATGGGCTCAAAATAATCCCTGAATACGTATGCATCCTAAGTTACAAACATTGAAGAGCTCTCGGAGTATTTCCTAACTTACATTGCCCCCTGATCCCCTGATCAACATTTGCTAACAAATGCTATACGTAAAAATAGATTTCCCATCAGTGTGTCTGCTTACGCCTAACATGGCCATTACAGATATAAAATGTTTGCCATAAACTATGTTTACATTTTCAGCCGCGATTATTAATAAAGATCAATGAATATATCAGTGGTATTGAGCAAAGCAAAAAAGATTGACATGCCAACTCTGTTTGTTTTTAACGGTGAACACCAATCCTGCTTACATATGCTACCTTCTTGTTATGGTGCCACCCACGACTAAGGGAAAAAATCCCGTTGCAGAGATTTTTAATTTCTCCCCAATTAAAAACAACAAAAACAGGTTAGTACTCCAGTTCCCCGATCATGTATCGCAGTTCCCATCTTAGGTGTTTTTGAGTGCTCTGCATATGCAATGAGGCCTGCCTGCTTGGGTTGGGGGATAATCTCCCATAATAACATTAGTTAATGATAATCCATGGCGTGTGTAGTGAGTCAGTAGATGATGGTCCCTTGTTGTGACTACACATCATTACAGCGTGTACTACTAGAGGATTACCTCGCCGCCTCCGTTGGCCATACCTTAATGTATTTCCACCTAGATGTATTCTACTGATCTCCTCCCCAAATCCCTTGACGTGCTATGTAATTAGAGGGAAACAATGAGTATGAACATCAAATAATGAGCTCATGCGGTGCAAGGGGCAGAACCGGCAATGCCAATCTTGAAAAGCCTCAGCATAGTGTCAAAGCGGCATTACATATTCTGTTAGTTATATACCATTGACAGCCCCGCTGCACATTCCTTAATAATTCACGTCCAATGGCCATTAAAGAATGGAACACAATTTGAATTTTTTACAGCTTTAGCACTATCTGTAATCATAAATGTTTGTGGATCATTAAAGATGCATGGTTAAAACGAGGCGTGCGCCATGGAGGTTATCCCTTTATAAGTCAGCCTGTTCTAGTGTAAAGCATGTTTACAGAGCCACACAACACCTTGCTTACTGCATTATACATTCCCTTCAATAGTCTCAGTCTATTGATACCATTTGATAAAGGCATAGCTTTAAAAGATAAAATCTAAAATCAGCAATGGCATGTGAGCAGGATGAAGATACATTGTACCATTCAGCATACAAGCTGACACCTAATCGAGCATCCATTCAATATCGTTGTTGTTTAAGAGATTCAAACCCACCCGCTTATTGTCCTCGAGCACAATACAAATGCTTTATTTATTGTCATCACTCAGTCCCCACTGTCTGCATATAAAATAGATGTATGATGTATATCTCAGAGAGACCAGGTTACAGCTCTAGACTTCCAGACGGCGTTTATATTTCATTAAGTCACAGCTTACCCAGGGATTACAGTAAATGTAGTTTCAAATCAATCAGTAGCTTATGAATTATTCTTGTATGAACTATGACTAATGTCTCCGACAATAACCTTTCCCGCCAAGAACGTTTAATGCTATTGGATCAGCATTTTTTATACCTTCACCAATTGATTATTTGCAAATCATATAGAGCTGCCTATCCAATCTCAGTACTACAACGAGATGGCTCTATAGTAATGTGTACATCGTGGCCGCTGCCTCACGGCAAAAAAGGCCGCAGACGATGATTGAAATACATGTCGGAGGGATAATACGTTATTCTTCCAACACCTTTCCTCTTCTTAAATACACTAGGCTTCCTTCACATTAAGGTTTACAAAGAAAACAGTATTTAAATGAACCACTGTTGTTTCTATAAACAAGCTCCCATCAGGAGGCATTATCGCCGCTGTTTCCAAGGATGAATAGTAGATGCTGGGCTATTAGCACAATCTTTTGTCGTGACAAGGCAACAGTATTTCTGTCTGGCTTGCTGTCACCGTCGGAAACATGGACTTGATGGAGGGCTATGACATGTTGGGGGTGTGAATGGGTACGTGTAGCCTGACAGTTACAGGTTAATCCTGACTTATACTTGGTGCTGTTCGATAAGCAGTGGTGCAGTAGTGTTGCAGGTGTCCGAGGCCTTCATTGATCCAGGCGACTAGTAATAGGCCCAGGCCGTGCCCTGAGGCTCTGCCATGTCACCATACCATCAATACCCTCCCTGCCCCATGGAGCCTGGTCGCACCCGGGGTCATACAAGACCAAGTAAATTATGAATATTCGTGTATTTGTCCAGAGAATGTTGGATACAGCCTCGGTGGGTAGATATAGTTGATAAATTTTTTCTTATCCCTGATATTACCGCAAGCATACATATACATACATATCTCTCTATATATATATCTTTATATATAAATATATACATAAATATATACACACACATATATATGTACATACATATATATATATATATATATATATATATATATATATATAGAGAGAGAGAGAGAGAGAGAGAGAGAGAGAGAGAGAGAGAGAGAGAGATGAGCAAACTTATAGATATGTACTTGCCAAACACATTTTGTGCTATCTGTATTTCCATATTTTGTGTCCGAAATGCACAATACATAACAGTAAGCCCCTCCGAGCAAAGATATGCATTATTTGATGTAAATGTTACCAGATATATTTACATCCTTGGCAACCTTCAGATGCTCCACCGGCTAGGCATAGCGGATACCAATCTACTGAATATTCACTGGCTTCCCCTCTCACCTGTCAGAAATGGTCTTTGATAAGAAACCGAAAATCATGTGCTCAACTTACTTTGTGAGGAATCATAGTGGTAGTATCTTACAGGCGTAGCAGAATGTGTACTCATGAATCTCCACAAACGGTCAATTTCACAACCAGAAATACCAACTATATAGGTCGACCACCTGTAAAAAACGTGCCAAATATCCTGCTCCAGTACTGGGGCATCACCACCTACTCTCTGGAAAATTATCTACATAAAGGTGCATCATCCTGAGGATCGCCATAGAATTCATATTAAAACCATTCTTTCAGGTTCCTCTTCAAAATGTCAGGATGTCTTATTTGATGATCTTAAGTAGGTCATTTCAGCAGCCTCACTATAGATTGCTTTAACATTGGACCAACATGGCTCTGACAATCTTCGGTCATTATTGGCGTACCGGAAGCCCATTTAAATAACCAATTAAAATTCTCCTCCTTCCGCCCAGTCCCCCCCCCCCGTACCTCCATTCAATCCCTGTTTCTGCCTCGAGCCTTACCTCGCGAAATCCCTCTGAAATCCAATTATGTAGTCATCAAACAAACCTTAGAAAGTCACATGTACAATATCAAAATAGTCCTTCTTGAAATTAATTAAGCATTCCATGTTAGGAGTTGGCGTTATTTCCTTTCTGATTCACACAAATTATGTATTCACAATAATACACAACGCTGACCCTTGGATAATATTTGGTCAAAATTGTTTGTTGGATTCCAAGGAGGATTCTCAGCACGCATATTACAGAGAATGTTGCCAAATCACGTCATTTAATCTCCACAAACATTTCTTGTTACCTATCTTTTTGCGGCCTTGTTCATCTTGTGTTGCCTCCATCTTGTTGCTGGCCGCATTCCCATGCTGAAGAAAACGTTAATTTCAAAATATTTGTCAGCTCCAAAAAAGATGAATAATATTAAACTAAAGAAAGAGGTTTCTTGAATTGAGATCATCAAGTAATTCTATTTATTTGTGCAGGGCGACGAAATACACGGATTGAATTATCATCACAGTTTCACGTACATAACACTCTGCAGTGTTTTAAGGGTACTTTTAATTACTCCTTCAGAATCAGACATATAATCTAATAATAAAGTGTCTCTAATTATAGAGAAGAACGTACATATGGTTTCCGAGAATAAGATACTGTTCAGATTATGAAGTCTTTGCTCCTCGGACAAAAATAGGTTGAGCAACAACATCACTGAGATGCTCCCCTGTTTATGGCGGAAGGAGTACGTCGTATTAGGTGAGGGGCGGGTCGTGAGCTGCTCAGAGCGGTGCTGAGCTGTGACGAACAGCTCGCTCTATAGTCTGAGCCCTCTCTCCATAGACCCGGCTGTTGTGAAGGAAATCGCGAAGCCCGCAATGTGAAGAAGGTTGATGTGGGTGTGTGCTGCGACTGGCAGTCCCACATTCCCCCTTCCCACCCATGTCAAGTGCCTCAAGGACGCGCAGGAATCTCCGCCCAGTGGAAGCCACACTGGAAGCCACAGTGGAAGCCAGGCTCGATGCGGCCCTGAAATGAAATTGACTTCAGCGAAGCCAGTCGCCGACAGAGCCTCGGTGCTTACTACTGCGATGTGTTTGCCATGTGTTTGGCGTCGAGTTAGTATGCAAAGTGGGACCCGCTCTCTCTGATCTGCTCCCCGCGCAGGAGTTAACAGCCATGGCTGGTTTTGAAGAGCAGCTCGGGATGGGAAGATAGTGAGAGGATAGAGGCAGGGTAAGGTCGGATAGTAGCGAAATAAAAGTAGAAAAAATGGACGAGTTAGAATAAATCTATATAGAGGGTGACACAGTACAGGAAAATATCCGGAGCCGCAGTGATGTAACGACAAATGATAGGTAAAAATTTCAAATAACTTTTCAGAAATGAATAATGGCACAGAATAAGTGAGAGTGATGGCAGTTTAGATTTACGGACGGCTATAAATGAATGGCTTTTTGTGTGAAGGCGGGATATACCCAGTCTAGGAAAGACTGACGGATAACAGTCAGGAGGAGTACAATGGTTAGGACGAATTAGGCCCCGCGGCCACCTACTTAAGATAAACATTTAAGACCGCCCGATGCACTAGAAAACACAATAGGGCACATCTTTATCTTACACAAACGCCTAAACTAGGAACATTGGAGTGCATCGTAATCGGCTTCCAGGGACATTGTATGGCCTATCGTAGGCAATCTGGAACTCAGTGAACGCCGGGCCTTAGAAAAGCTAACCCGAAGATGTAAGACTATGAATGGTCAAAGTAAGATTTAATGAGGCATCTCAAAGATTGCTGAAGTCTAAAATTGTCTATCGAGGGCTTGGAATAGGATGCGACCTACAGAACAAGCTATGAGAGAAACACATTCCCCAAAATAGGCTAATGTGAAGTGCTACAGTCCAGGGGCCCGTTTAATAATCTAGGATCCTACATGTATACCATTTTCTGTATGCAATAGAGACTCAGGTGCGATGTGGGCCAACGTTATTCAACACTTATAGACGACCTTATGAACAGTTGATACTGTCTTAGCAAGCAGACTTAAATATCATTAAACGATAAACCTCTTACGAGGTACAGAAAAGGGTCTACATGTACGATCCTAAATTATTAAACGGGCCCCTGGAGATGGAATTGTTGTGGGATAAGACAGGACAGCATTTCAATGTAAGCTAACGTATGCAACAATGTTTATGACCTGGGACACTAGAGAGAGCAATGGACGAATTAAATGTACTTTCATCATTACCGAGAATTGCAAAGCAAGAAACCCTGTACATATAAGCGAGAACCTGGTTAAACCGGCCTTGTCCTGGTCAGTCGAGCTGGCCCAGGGGACGGGGAGGCTCCCAGAGAACGGACAGATGGGTCTAGGGTGGTGGACAAGGCAATTGATCGAAGTTCTACGTAAAGGATGACTGAGATTTGGCTAGGCGTAGCCGCTGGACGGAAGAGGGCGGGCAGCTGGTGATGGTAGGAGAGCCGGTGAGGTCGAGCAACCATGAGTTGGACTTTGTACGTTGGCCAGGAGAACCTAATTGGGGCGTGTTAAAGCAGCATGAGCTACTCATGGGTAACTCTCCCGGGGAAGGGCGACGACTGAATCTGGTTCGTGTCTAAAGATATCATGGTAGATTACATGGTCGCCCGCGACATGCCACACGCTTAAGAAAGCCAAGAGCCCCATCTTGACTCAACTGCTCGTTTCCTATTTTATCGACACCACAGAAAGAAGAAACTCTACGCTTGGGGGCTGATATTCGACACCGCTCGCGCGAGAACTACTACATTTCATGGGCCTCTTGAAACCCAAGACTGACAGCTGTAAATCAGAATTTGCATTTCTAGAGGCGCCGTTAGTCAGTAGGGGGCATTGACTCTGCATTCTATAATAGAAAAGATGTTTATGGGAGGAGGGCAGAGGACTCTGAATCTTCTAGTTTACTCAGCCTCAACCAAGAAGTGCTAGTCTTGGCGAATCTGCGAAGTACTCGCACTGGCCCGGTCCAGTGTCAGTATTCTACGGACAGCACAGTCACAGATACAATTACTGTGTTCTTTCCATGGACTCCATAAATATTGCCATCACTTCCGGGGTGGGGGCTGTGATGGAGGTAGCTGGGAAAGGAAGACGCGGCAAATGTTTTCTATGTCCAATCCGGCACAAGCGCTCAGCAGACCGACTCCTCCCCGCGGAAGTGAGCTTTTGTAAAATTAGAACCAATTGTGCGTGAACTGCTCTTGCCTGGAAGAGCAGCTCAGGGCCGGATGTGCACGTGTGCCCATTAGGAGGTATTCAGCACAGGTCGGCAGACGTCCGGAGGTGTGGGGTGAGAGAGGGGGCGGGGAAGGGAGGAGGGGGGGGGGGGGGTAGCTGGGCGGCTGCACTCATGACTCCCGCTCACACCTACCCAAAGGTACGACCGTCTCTGTTTGGACACTCTGGTAATTCTGTTTTTGTGAGTGTGTGTCCAAATTGGCAGATGGAATTGGCGTGTGGGCGCGCGGGGAGCAGGGAAGTGTGTGTAATTGTGGTAGCGGCCGGGTTTACCATGGGCAGAGGCCCCATATGTGTAAGAGGGGCTCGCCGCTCTGCTTGCCGTGCGTGCGTCTGTGCGTACGTGAAGCTGGGTACGCGTGGGGACATGTGTGCGTGCGTGGAGGGGTTTGCTGACCTGCCTGGGTAGTAGAGGGCGATCGGGAGCTTTCCGGGCGGTTCTCAGCCCACCACGGGGATGCCCAGTGGTGATCCCACCGGCCTGTCCCACGGGGGTCAGCACTTGAGGCCGGAGGCTGCGGAGAGGGCGCGGTGGCGGGGAGCGGGCAGGGGGCGGCGGGTAGGGCTGAACGGTGCGCAGGTAACGGCGCGCCGGACCATGTTGACTCTGGCATTCATCACAGCGGACAGGACACGGCCCCTTATCCCTGCTACACTGGCCACAGCACCCGGGCGTCAGAAGCCATCCCGTCACCCGTCAAACGTGTATGGCCCCGCCTGGACTGCTACCAAATGCCTCTGTAATACGACCAGCACGGCTTTTTCTTCTTCCCCTTTTTTTCTTCTCAGACCAGCGCACTACTCCTCTCCTTCCATTGAAGCTTAAAATGTCACACCACACCCGATACTTTGATTGACTGCTCGCATGTGTAAGCGTCGTAGTCTGTCTACACGAACCCCTCCAGCGTGGGTCTAGGAGAAAAACTCTTAGAGCTTAGTGGGTGGGATTTCTTGGGGGGCGTGCATTATTTAGTGACTGTGTCTATGGTGTGTGTAGATGGGTCAGGGGATGGACGTGTGGTCGTGTGTGTCATGCAACCACATGCAGACGGGGTTGGGGGGTGGGCCTTCATCAATTTAAAAGCACATCAGAGCTAGACAGCCAGCTGGAAGGGGCCCAGCCCTCGCCGGGTGATGCCAGTGGCGTGTAACGCCCCATCGGCCGCCCGCGAAAAGGCCCCAGAGCCGATTTCATGGCCCAAGACAAACATGGCCTATTTCACTTGGTGCAGTCTGGTCGGAATGTAAAGGGTATACTGCCAATGTCTGCTAGATTATTCAGACCAATCGGATGTTACCCGGAAACGTGGCGAATATGGAACTTTAATAATAAATCAGCCACTTCTGACCCACTCCCAGGCATAACATGGAACTTCCATTGCAATGCGCATGTACTTACACGCCAACGTTCTAGGTAGGTCCGCTGCAGAACGAACCTACCATGACGATACTAATGAACGCGAATAAGAAACCCCTTAAAATTAATGAATAAAAGTGACATAATTCTAGTTAAAGAGTAGTTTTATCTCCGACGAGGCAAACCGGGACATCTAAAGCTCTTTTCCATCTCTAGGTAATTTACTTCTATGAAGACAGACTACTGCGGATTAACGAGTTTGAAGGGGCATATTTAGATAGCTTACCACCCCATTTGCAATTGGAGAAGCGCTAAGCCGTTTCTACACCTTCTGCCAATGCCAGCCTTCACCATGAGATCTGCGCTAACTAGTTTTGCCTTCGCGGAGTACGAGAGGGAATTAAAGAGGTCACGTGACGGCGTTACGGGCGCTGGTTGCTGCAGGTACACGGGTGTCTTTTTTTCCTACCTTCCTGTGATCCCGCATCTACTATGTGAGAAATCTAATTAACTTGTAGGCGCGGGGCCCCAGTGACGCCATCACTACTCCGGCAAGTTATCTCTCCTCGCTCTTTGAAGTCTCCTCCGACTTCCACATGATTCTCTCTGCCTCCAACACCTGTTAAATCTGCATGTATAGGCGTAGCTCAACGGCAGACATGGATATAAATAATAAACTTCCACTTCTACATCGCAGCTCATCTTTCCCGGTGCTCTCACGACATTCAACTTTCCCCAACTATTACTCGATGTATATTGTCCTAAATAACTTCCTGGTTAGGAGGAAGGTATCATTATTGTAATGAATAGATATGTTTTGAGGCTCGACATTGGCGTGCAAGCTTTACCATGGATCGTGCGTGTCCGTTCCGAGAGAATCCGTGTTTGTCTTGTTACTGTGCAGCTTACTTGTTTTTCAGTCCGGTCCTCATGAGTAACTCGGAGAAAGGCGACCAACCGGTAACCCTACCCGAATGTGGTCGATATAGGTGCAATATGCAAGTACGACAGTGTATGTCTGGAAGGTTTTGACTTCTGAAGTTATCCGATTATCATCTCTGTGAATCAGTCGTCACGCATTGTGCCTTACAAGGTCTTTTGGTCACTACACTGATCAAACGCGCGTACATGAATGTCAGCACAAAAAATAACACTGTATGATTTCATTGTCTATGAGCGAGAATCTGTAAAAGGATTTTTGACAGAGCGTGCTATATTTTCCCTGCCCTACTGCATACAGACTTGAGCATATGCGTGTATTCCATCCACGCTGGTAATGACAAGATCATTTACAACAAATACTGTAGGGTCTACATCTCAATTATGATATTGATCGGATAATGTCCAATATACTTGTGCTACTACGTTACCATTAGATTTATTAGAATCTTATTTCTCATAGCCCATGACAATGATACATAGATTGCATCAAAGAGAGTGAGAGGTGAAAGGTCCCTAGTCTCCCATATGCTCAAATGACTAGCGTATCGCCCGCAGCCACTTTCTTTTCCTGAGATGATATTTTACGTTTGAATTTGGCAGTGGTTCTCCAGACATGTGTCCACAATACAAAGCAATATATTCGTGCAAATACTTCAGGTCAATCAGAAATATTTTTCAGAGGGTATTGAGAGGATTAGTCATATTTTACCATTGCCTAACAAGAAAACCCATTGCCAGACGGGTGAAATGATACCACGTATAGTAGCTGAATGACACATCAGACATGGATGAGTGGGTTTACCGACCATACGCTAACAAGGAAGATATGGTATGTTCCGTTTTGATGAATGAGTGTGGTTAAATAACAAAGGTGAACAATTAAATTGTTTAGGTATCAATTTTTTCTTTCAGAAGGGTATTGCTGAAACTCAGGCGGTACACAGCCAACAAGTTCTACACCTGCCTTTGTAAGGCCCAAATGTGTCGAGCACCAGTAGGTCAATGGGGTACTTCAATCATAGTGATAGTTTATAGTGAAGGGCTAGAGTAAACAGCATGTTGCCAGTCCATATAACCTCTCCATAAATTATACCTCGCATATGAGCATGTCCACGCTCAAATAGAAGACATCACAGGTGTGCTTAAGCTTTTCGAAGTGTCTTGGCTCAGCAACGAGCGGTCAATTGGACTACTTTGAACTTTGGGCCATCGGTTGACACACTGTTGCGTATATGTAAAAGGATCTGTCACACTGCAAAGAGGCTTTCATCGATAATCAATACGAGAAATAGGGACGAGAACATAATGCGCACTTGCACGGTTTCATCCGAGATACTGAATTCATTACCAGGTTGTATATATGTAAGCCATTGCTGCATTTCCGTCGGCATTTCCCTTTACCGAATATGGCAAACCATGAAACTGGTTGGGAATTTGACCTACAATGGAAACACCCACTCAGCCAAAGGGTTAATAACGGTCCTACATATCGGTACTGGCCTACCAGAATTCTCAGAAAATAACTGCATATTCCGTCCTATCCATTGACAAAATGATTTTAAACCTTACCTTAATCGGCCATTTAAATAAGACATGACTGTTTTTCATACCCCATCATCAACATATTGGTAAGATAAGAGATCCTTCAATATCCGAAATGACAAAAAGACAAAGATGACCTCCGTCGTACCTCGGGTTCTGTCGAAGTAACAGGCTGGACTGACCACTGACCTTTTCATGGCGTCTCCTTGCGAGCAAAAAAAGGGCGATGGATGACAGATACTCCTTCATGTTCAATCACCCCTGTGACAGCATACAGCATCTCCGACAGATGGATGGTTATGTCATGGGGTTTTAACATCTTGTCAAGTTGAAGGTAAAATCCCCGGAGTATATCCTAAATAATACAATAGGACATTTGTTAGGGATTCCCAGAGGTATATCGCGGATTTAAGTATTAGCAAACAATGTTAACCATTGGAAAGTCGGAAAGTTTGCTTTACGTTTTTTATGCTTTTACTGCGCAGACCAAATCTTACTATACACATTTACAGAGTAAAATAGTGGTAATGGTGTAATTACTTGAATGTTTAATTTGATATCACTATGCTAACTACAATATTGCGTTTAGATATTTAATAACGGTATACGAAATATACATTTCCGGAAGGATAAGAAGACTGCACTTCCTTAAATAACCTATGCTTTTTCTGCTTATCCTAATAATGATACGAATTATCCTACTCTTACATAAGAATGTAGTTAAAAGCAAGCCGGGAGAACAATATATTTATACCTTTAAGACGGTTATCATATACATTGTTTCAACGCGCTAAAGGATGCCTAAAATATAGACACGGCGGTATAGTTCCCCATAAAGCAGTCGGTTAGTTCATAGACATTATCCTACCCCTAATAAAAAACTCCATAGGCTTAATATTGGGTCACTGTATTCGGTCTGGTGTTCAGAAAAATGAAAAATATTGCTCTAGAGGGATACACTTGACAAATGATGTCATTTGTTAATATAGAAGTAATTTAGACGGGTGAGGTAGGATAAATTCTAAACCAAACTCGAGTTAGTCATGTCATTGCTCATCGCACTCCGGCAAGATCGCGTATTACTGCTCTCGGCTTCGCCTCGCACAGTAATATGCGATCTTACCGTCGTGCGATAAACAACAACACGACTAACACTTGTTTGGTTTCTCCATAATAATTGATGGTTTTGTGGATAGGCGGCCGTAAACCATGAGAGGTTGACGACGTCAACCTCGAGTGGTTTACAGAGCCGCCTATTCACAAAATCCTCGTTTGTTGTATTTATTATCCATTATTTCGAATAAATTAAACCCAGTAATTGTTATATTAAAGGGTACAATGATAGGGACTATTTCTTTGCTCTATAGCACAAAGGGACTATTTTCCCTGTATACCATGATTCTGAGGCCGTATACCACAGGTTTGAATCCGTATACCACAGTTATGGTATCTGACAGGTTTTATACAATGGGTCGTGGTTTACTGATTCCCCATACATTTTCAATGGGGACTTTGTATACAATGGATAATAAAGTATTGATCCAGGCCTATATAAGACAATCCAAGGGACCAAATCCATATCAAATAGGTACTTTTTGGTTATATTCAAGATAAACTTCTAGCAGCACACATCCTGGCTGCACCCCGCTCTCTATGCTCTGTGTGCACACGTCTGTAAACACGCACCTCTATCTATCATTCATGACACTCCTGTCAGACACTGAGTTGCTCACACGGTGTTGGCCAGATTCAATCCCAACCCTAACACGTTGTCAACCCCAGATTTCTGTCCTTTTGAAGCACATGAGGTTTCGACTGAGTACATTGTTATTTTGATGTCCGAGTGTAGTTATAGCTATTGGCATGATTTCATTGATGGCCATTCTTGCCGTCAGATCCTGAATTCACTGTGCTCTGTGCGTTGTGTGGGAGCTTGTCGCACGCTTCATTTCGCCACTGTGCCATAGAAGATTGACCCCCCTGGTTCACAATCCTCTAGCTTGCATAATATCACAATGGCCAACATTATTGCGCAAGCTAAGCGGATGCTCCAGATGTATCAATTATAGTCTCAATAACTAGCATTCATATGGATGCATATCGTGTGGCCTACCTTAATACTCTCGCACCCTGATGAATGTACATGTGTACTAGGATTTCACTAATGGCGATCAAGTAAAGTATATTGCCAAAAATATTATAATTTGATAAATACTTATCGGAACATTTTAGTGCAGGCGTCATATAGAATGGTTGTTTTGTTTCAAGAGGAATACCTTGTAATCCATCTCAATTAATCAGTCGGGATGTCTATACTATCTGATTTACAGAAATGATCCTCAGTTCCATCATTTAACGAGGGGATTCGGAATATGATTAGAGCAAGCTTAGTGGATTTCAGAATGATATATACGTATAATGATCATTGGGCGCCATGAATATAATGAATAAATGAAGGTTAAATGAAAGTAGCGCGCCTACGGTGTCTCACAATAGTGGGAAGAGGGAGAGAAAAAAAACCTCATTCTCCTTTCATCAATTCCATTGTAGTGCGTATCAGGCAGACGTTAGGAGGGCGGATTTTTACCTAGTGCCAACATCTGAGAGGAGGGAAGCAGAGTGAATAAAATTACATTTCACGAGGGCTAATTGGCGGAGCGGCGGCAGCTACCGGCCCGCACAGCTAACGGCGATAAGAACGCGTGAGGAGGGATCATCCCTCCCCAGCCCGCCCTGGAGGGGTGGAGGGATGTTCGGAGGGGTTGTGCCGGGGTGGGGTAGAACAGCGGGGGGTTGCATGTCACACCTACATGAGTAGTGGGTAATCAGATGAGGAGGAGTCATGGCCGAGGAACATGACTGCTGCATCTCTAAGGGCCACCAGGCATGTGATGGGTGCAGGGTGCAGGTCGGCCTATCTCCCGCTATCACAAAGAGGAGGAGCCGGTGGAGGGCTGAGAGGACCATGCGGTGGAGGGGCTTAAAGGTAGGAAATGACCAGGTGATTCCCAGTCATCGGACATCAACTGGACGCCCTACGCCCTCCCTTACATAATGGGTATTGACGGAGCAGCTCGCTGACGGCAGCATCGCTTTGATAGGGTGCCCCAATTGCTATCCGTGTCAAAATAGCCGAGCGGGTCATTGGAGGTAGTATACATAGTTGGGCGTGCGCGGCAGGCGATGCGTCCGGCCCTGCCAATGCCCGATTGCTGTATTGCATGTCCTGGCGCAAGCCGTCTTCCCCCGCCGGCCACCGACCATCGGCCGCCATGTAGGGATGCAGCGGACCGTCCGCAGCCTTAAAAATACACGCGGGGGTTATATAACAGGCAAATTGTAGTGGTCTAATGAAGTCGACCGACACAGAGGGGTATTTGGGTCAATGGCTTAGATTGATAACAAATCACGCGACTGTCTCCAATGTCCCCGATTTCTCCTGGGATCAACTTTGGCACAATGGGCGATAATAGGGTTACCTGAGACCAATTTTATTGTTTTGTTAAACATGACCGTCCCTGCTACATAGCTCGAAAAGGGCCCCAATTAAAGGAAACGGTTTATGTTAAGCGGTAAACAGCACAGTCAATTTACAGTAATAGGTAGCCTTATTGAAATCGTTTTCTCTTTCACATGTATAACATCTCTTACATTATTTGGTGGTTTATGACCATCCTTTATTCCCGGTTCTCGCAGTTCACCTACCACACGTCATTTGGAGTGCTGCTACACATTCATTTTAAGCACAATCTGTAAGCCTGAAATAAAAAGAAAATTGTGAATCATGAACTCAGAAAGAATTTATCAAATCCATATGCAAACGGTTAACTGTATTCATATCTTTCTTTTCCTCTCAAGTGCAAACGTCCGATACAGGAATACTTTGTGGCGTTTTCTAGACAAATGACCAGGCATGATATGCTCAATAATATCACAATAGTTAAAACAATATACGTGTTTGTATGGTAAGGTAAGCCCTCAGAAGGAACATATAGCTCGTAAAATTCCTCAGTGCGTATGGTTTTTTTTGGAAGCTTTTAAACAACAAGAAGAGACATACACAGGGTAATAAGAAGGAACTGCATCGAGATCCATAGCCACTATGAATATTCCATGGGTTTTCATTGCATTGTAATCTCATGAGGCAAAGCCAAGTGAGATTATGTAGCAAAGTAAAATGAATGGCATATTTTCAGTAGCAATGGGTCAATTGAGGTTCAGATTTTTCTCACCTCTATCACTTACTGATTGGTTAATATTTTATGACATCATGACCTATTGAGTATTTCTCTACAAAACTCCATGGACGTTGAGTTAAATCTATGGGAAAAAATACCAGGGCTGAAATAAAATGTAGATCAGCACCATATATCGTATGGCAACTGATCGAATCACAAAAAAATTCAGTAAGACGTGATTCTAAACCAGACATCCAGACATGTACTAATTGTCTTCTCGTGCGTGCACTGTCACCTAATTTATTTAGATCATGTGCAATTGCAACATCATTGATCCCCTTAAGAATACAAGGAATGCCTGCAAAAACAATGATCTACATGGAATCCTCGGGGGCACGCCAACATGAGGATTGGGGAGCACTGCAATCTCGATGATAGCTTCAGTGTGCACACCTTTGCCAGCTTGTATCAAATACATACTTATCATTATACATTTATATAACCACGATATTGTGAGCGCAATCTAAATACAGCATTGTGAACCCTACTTTTTTTATTGTTAGGCCCGGCGTCCAACTACTACGATAGAAATTTAGACCTCCCGATATGACTCCGATACAAAAAGTCAATATCGGAGACATATCGGGAAGGTGCAAAATCGTAGACATATGTCTCGATATGCCAATCCATAACGCATTTACATTGGTGTCCATTCGCAGAAACATGGTCAACTGCCCCGATATTAGGTGACCTTCCGACGCGATTTTGAATTTTTTATCGGGAGTTGCATCGTAGACCATATCGGAGCCATATCGTAGTAGGTGGACGCCAGACCTTATCGTCCTTGAAATCATATAAGCATCATATAAATAAATAAAAGGTATATATGTCTGATGCAACATAGGCATAAACTGCTATCTGCTCACCACGCGACAGTTCCCTTTAGGCCCGGCGTCCACGTACAACGATATGGCTCCAATATGGTCTACGATGCACCTCCCGATAAAAAACCAAAATCACGTCGGGAGGTCCCCTAATATCGGCATATCGAGATTTTGCACCTTCCTGATATGTCTCTGATATTTGCTTTTTGAATCGGTGCCATATCGGTAGCTCTAAATTTCTATCGAAGTACTTAGGTGGACGCCAGGCCTTACTGTGCCACGTAGACGACAGATAAGTGTACGTGATCCGCATCACATTACGGGAATAAAGGATCGTGTAGCCCCCATTGATAAAATGCTCTATTGTCTCCTCCATATCTATTACAACCCTTGAATGTAGCCGACCGGTCCTAACAACTGGCAAAAATTCGATTCATGTATTGTATGCAGACACATAGAATTTATACAAATTCAAACTACCGTGTGTCACATGGAAGTGAGCTCAAATTCCTTCGGGTAGTTTTTCTGGTGGGTTGAAATATCTCCCAAGATCTTACGTTATTGAAGTCCTTTTATAGGATGGGAGGGCTTTAGCATTCCCATTCAGTCAGGATTACAGGCATTTTCCACCCTCTTCACGTTAGATGACACAGTATAATCTCTTGTGGCTGCTCTCTTTTCATTTGCCTGACTAACAAAGCCCATGTTAGCATAACATGGTTGGCGATGGGTGTGCGTCGATTTTTATGGATCTTTCACGTTTCAACTAAGACGTAGCTTTTTCACAGAATACCCACAAGGACAGGCGCGCAACACGCGCTTGTCATTTCGGGAATTCATTGAACACTGTCCGCTGGTTAATAACAGGAGCTTGGGGCAGGTTTTGCACAGAACTAACGTGTTTGTAAGAATCCCCTCACGCTTCCCACTTTGCGAAACCGCTGGGGAAAGATAAACATTTGTTTCATTTCAACTCGTGTATTGCCATTTTGTAGCGTGGCCCCTTTCTACCTTTGGCTATTGCGGTTTCAGTCATGCCATGCTGTCAAGGGCCCTTGAAGAACAAGTCAATCAGTGAAATTTATCTGCCCAATAAGACTGTCATTAAATCGCAGGGCGCTTTCTGATACACCCTGATTCATCCTAAAGGCCAAAAACAGAAACATTTTGGTTTTCTGGGTGGCACACATGCACAGCTTAAATCAGACTTGCCAAATTAATGCCAAACGGCTCTTTATTCTCAATCGTTTTTCATCAATCAATAAAGAAACTAAAAAAAGTAATTAGACTTTACCATCAGGCCTTTCAGCAAATTGCTTTGAACATCTTATTTCTTTTCTTACCAAAAGAAAACGAACAGCCACTTCTCATACAAGGTTTCTTAGCTGGCACTAAGTGCAAGCGGTGGAGAGAGAATTGTGGCGGCGCTGAGGTCGGATTCTTCCATCTGCGTAGTCTGTGATTACCAGATGATGTGCCAATGTTTGAACCCAGCACCGCCGGCCCCTCGGGTTCACCTGAAGCTGTGCCACTCCCGTCTAAATGACATTTCACACCCTTGGGAACCTACAAACAGTAGAACACCTGTTCCCTTTTTGCGGCGTCCAATGAAAAGAAGCGACGGGATGGCACCGACACCAATATAGACATGTATTGATGATGAAGCCTATCCTTACTTACGCGCTGAGTCTCCACTTTAAAATGAGCAACTCTCTACACTTGCCAAATATGTGGAAAAGTCGCTCTCTGTGAATAGGCGTCATAATCTGGTTGCTATTTCCAGTTGCGGTTAACATTTCTGTTTGATCGTCTTTGGGGAATTGACAACTTAGAAGATGTATTTGGCCATTAACGACCCATCTTATTATCATGACTTCTATAATTGAAGCATCCGTCGATCCTGTCTGGACGATTAAACAAACATTGATAACTTGTAAATTTAAATATCAGTTTTGCGTCAAGTTCCATCTGTTGTAAAGGAATATTGACAGTTGCTAATGCTATTTAGTCCCTCCTTGGACGAATACATGAAGCGCCAGAGATACATATTTTTCAAGTACAGATACGCTCACACAAACATATTCACGTAGCCCTCGTGAAAATTCTTTTAGAGCAGTTGACAATATCAGCTATTTAGAATTGATGATAACATTCTCTACTTCTAAACATGTCTACATTCTACGAGATATGGCCATGTGTACGTTCCCCATAGTTCCCCCAAATCATTTTCCTGTTCGGAATAATTGTAACCGATTGTTAGAGAGTCGAGTAAATCCGCAGAAGATAGAAAAAACACACACAGGGAGAAAATATACACACCGTTTCCCATAGTGAACATCCCCCAGGATCTTCTCATGCAATGATGGGAAAGTCAGGGCGAGACCAAAAGTTCAGGAACATTTTACTTAAAACACGAGTGACGGACATTGACAAATGTCACTACTTTGCGGGGTCATTAAGCTGCATGCCCAGGTCAATGTTAACTCGATTCATCAGGTTAACAGCTCCCCATAACTTCTGTGTGCCTCGAGATTTTCGAATTCAACGATTTATGCACCGAGGGACGCATTTGGCCGGAAACAAATCAAGGAAACATGGTTAAAGAAATGAATGAGAACCATGAGTGTTAAAAAAAATCAAATCATTCAGATTCCTTACGTAATTCTGTTATCATTCGTAAAACCGGTGTCAGCAGATAAACTGTGCGTTGTTGTGACACATGTACATCTCAGCATAAGTGCGTCCATCTTTGGATCTGATCAGTTGTTGATATGCTCCAAACATAGGAAGCTGGCATTCGGTGAAAGGAATCAAAGCCTTTACTCTAATCATACTAAGCCCAGTACAGCTCCTGGTAATACTTTGTTGATACATCTAAACTTATCGGCAAGCTGCCAAATTCAATATGTACAGTAACAATAAAGTCTGTCCTAACATGATTTCTTAATCATTTTATCGATATCAAAACCAAACCGATGCAGACGGGCTTGAGCACATTCAAAGTAATGAATACTAGGCGATGAGCACTCCACAATTAGGCAAGTTAAGAATCTGCTCGCATCACTTCATCATCGTCCCACCTGACTCAACAACACAATCACGTGGAGAATGCTACCGGAAAGAAGGACGATGGATGCATCAACTCTCAATAATTTTCCCAAATGGCCCCAACCTATTAGATTAATTGTAGACTGTTCCCTCTCGATCATTCTACGTGCTCACTCGCATTTCTCAGTAATGGATTATTGTGAAACTGACTTTTGAGGAAGGCTATTTTCAGTCCATCCTTGTTGGCACTTACTCTCCCGAGGTTTCGTGAGCGTTATTGCTGAGCCCAATTTCCTAATGAAAAGAGGAAAATTCCCTTGTCCACCGCCCTGCAAATACAAGGCTGCAAAAAAGCAAAAATTTAACTTTATCGTGAACTGAGATCTCTAGGACAAACCTAAGTTTCGCTTTGAACTATATTGTACCTGTAAAATATCACGAACCAGTTATACAGAAGAAAAACAGTATTATGCTTCTGATATATTGTCTTGAAATATATCTGTCATGGTTCCACATTCACAGGCGTCCTCTATAATCTGATTAGTCTCTTTTCAACTGTATCTTGGAAATGGATATCTTAGTTTACTACGCAATGTCTGGTTAAGTGCAAACGTATCAGTTCTCAAAGTATAACTAGATTACAAAGCTATATTTAACTGATAGGGACCGGGGAGTCCATTGACACAACGGTTCAGTACAAACTTATTATATTGTGAGGCATGGAAATTATTGATGCGAATTATTGCAGGTAAAACAGTATAAAAGGTAATACAGCACAACCACAATAATCAATTGAGTCATTGGATTTAATCATTTCAGGTTAAGTACAAAATGAGTCGTAAAATATAGTTAGGGTATTGTAGATGGTTTGTAAATGGTAATAGTTGTATAATGTGGTGTTGTAGGGTAGTCCACAGGGATAGTCTTGTTTTTATCGTTGTGTTGCCATGAGACTCACACTATTAGACTATATACATCCTTAACTCCTTTAGATTTCTTAGTAGTCTTCTGACATCTATGAAGGTGACACCTGCATGTATACAGTGAGGATCGGTCGATAGATACACTCCCTCTATCCTCAAATCCCTGAGAGAAGAACATTTCAGACATTTTTCCCAGTTTCGATCATTATTACAACCGATTAACTTCCTTTTTATTCCCTTTGTGGTTAAAGATTTCAATTGTTTGCTTTTTAGAGCGTGCTTGCACGGCCTATATACGTTGCCTATAAAAGGTTAGAATGGTCACATACACTTTCAGCGTGCTGAGAAAAATCTATCCCATCACTATCTGCGTGCTATTCGCTGTGCTATTCGATAAGGAGCAAGGTCCCAGTGTCTGAGTGTGTTAGAGGTGTGCTCAGCTGACCATGACCAATCACTCAAGACCGAAATACCTCATTGACCCACTGTTGCTTGAAATGTTTGATCCTAGACTCAGGCAGTCAGAGAAATGGCAAGTTGACTGGGTGCAAGTGGGTTACAGAAAACGATCCATAGACTAAATGTAACCCATAACTTTTAATAGCTATTCATTTATAGTTGCACGCTTATTCATCAATGATGAACATTCTGTTTGCTTCTAGTTCCTCTAGTACTTCACTGACACAAAATATGAAGATTTGATTTCTGTAGAAATACGTATTATGTTTATAAAGGATATCAGGACTGGTAAAGCCATGTTCGAGGACTGTTGTCTGACAATACCTTGTTATGCAGGGGAAGCTCGGCCTTTAAGAGGGGAAATGACAGACGAAGTTTCGCGGTCAATTTAGACAGGCCATTCTTTATAAGTTTCATCGAAAGTGATGCAACGAGACGGGAATATTAGAAAGTCTGACCATCAAGAACGAAGGTGATACGATACTCAGGGGTCGGGTTTCCTACAACTGTGTAGAGAGAAGGACGTATATATGAAACTGTCACATCCATGTGCAGTCTATAAGCACAGGGGGAAGTAAAGGCATGTATCAAGTATCAGATATCGGTAAATATAGCGAATTTAAGACGGAAATAACCATCCGCCTTTATTTTCTCATAATCTAGCTTTTTACTACTAAAGATGAGCATGTGAGGAGCAGTTCAGTGGACAGCCTGTAATCTAGGACAGACTCAAAGCGACGCCGACTGGAATCACTCGCCATCACCTTAATCCAGAGAGGCCATGCTCTTTCTTTTAATGTGCCAAGATGTAGCGCCGTGAGAATTACTGTGGAAATTAGCCCTTTCATTTACTTTGTAAGACAGGCAATCATGGTGAGTTAATGAAAGAAGGGAGGCACTGTTTTTACAAGGGTCCTTGGGGTAGTCAGTTAGAGCGGGCATAGTTTAGGCATTAACCGGTCGAGGCGGAGCGATGTTGCCTTTTAATTTTGGTTGATGGCCTTGTTAGGGAGGGCTAAGGCGCGGTGCACTGTTTATGGAGTCGACTGTTACATAGCCGTTCATCAGGCTGGGAGCGATGTAATGACGACACTAAGTGACACGAAGATTGCTCGATGGCTATTGTCCTGGGTGACATTAATTTGCGTGCGAGGAGGAAGTGGTGGCTATAGACGACAGCTTATGTTGTACAGGCTGGCACTGATTCGGGACTCGCTGCATACCGATACGGCACGCCCAACTCCCTTGGCATGGCCAATGGGTATGTTTACCGCCTCAGCGTATACCATAGGTTACGTGGCCTGCCACCTAGTGGCCCGCGTACGCCGCACCACAACATGCGCGGGAGCGGTTCAAATGAGCAGCTCACTAGGTCGAAAGCCAACACAGAGCGCATTATCAATCACTCATTGTGTTACAATGACATCAACATCGATTTTCCCAGCTATTCGCCGACCAAGTATAAAAACCGTTCTCAATAGCTTATTTAAATCTAGCTCCCGGCCACATTCAACGTCTACTTTGTAGGTAATTGTGATTAATTGGACGTTGGGTGGTATTCGGTAAGGTCCCACCAAGAAAGGGTGGAAATTGTTCACCTTGATATATTTGGTTATTGATCTATGGCGATGGAATATGAAAACGAGTGCGATATTTTGCTCTATTCATAAAGGGTTAACTAACCCATTTTTCTCTGAAGCTAAAAAGCAGTTATTGCCTGAGCAGGTAAAACTGCCATCAAGGACGAAACATAATCTGCACCAGGCTAGTAACATATCAGCGAGCCAAATATTCTCAGAAAATAGTGTACTTAACTCTGCAGAAAAGTTGGAGCACGTCATTCAGTGGCAACGTTCCATGCGATGATTTCATGCTACCAGTTCATGCCACGTGATTTCGTGTGGATTATGTTTTTCAAATCATTCATTTCAGCAATCCAAATCATAAATCATGTAACGATATACAATTACACAGCCCGTTTTATATTTATTCATGTCGTTCTGGCGAGCAACAGATATAATTAAATTCTCGTTTACTGAAACGAATTACATATTCTGGTACATATGTTCATAATATTTAGTCGATTAAAAAGCACTCGGAATATTGTTACCTAACAACGATGACCCCGAATAATTGGCCTCGCGTACACTCAAAAACAGTATGGCTTTCTGTTGGGGTCACCTTATCTAGGAACCTCAGAGGGCACCTACTGCTTGCAACACACTGCGACTCGGCTACGACATGGCTAGGAATCCAAATTGCCATATCATAACCTTGTCGGAAGGTTGAAAAATTCGCTGTCATAGAGTGTGAGTATGCAAAACTAAATTACCGCATCGTACTTGTGTTGGAAGGTTGAACATTTCTGTGTCGTAGTGTGTCGGAACGCTTGTCGTATTGTGTCGGAAGCTCATTGGGTTCCAGGCCTTTAGCAACCTCAAGCAAGGTACCTATTTAGATGTAGACAGTTTGTGAATTACCAGTATACTCCAGTGTGTCAGGCACAGTGCAATTATTGTGGCACCCTGTCCTTATTTCCCTTTAGTCTGTTGATTAATGTATCGCCATTATGCCGCAAAAGACCCCAAAGGCACTCTAAATTTGGCCAACTAAATTAAACTTGTACGACAGGGGAAGCTGCAGCGTCTAATACTTTTACTACGTACAGTTCTGAGACGGATATCAGGAACCAGTTGATTCCGCCAAAAGCCGTTTGGTACTCTATTGGGTGGGATCTAACGTGAACACGTTTTCCCGTCATATTACAGCATATAATTGAAATCGACTCGAATTGCTACGACTAATTTCACATCCAATCAACATCAGTCGCAAAACTTTTCCCGTGCCAAACGATGTGAGGGTTGTCTTGTAATTACATGAAAATCGACGCACTAGGCGGTCTTAAGACAAAGGAAAGCTGGAGTGACCCTGTAAAATGCATATGTTTAATAAATTAACATATTTATCATAATTGATTATATTTCTAGATCTCTCAAATACTCCCATGACATCACCATGAACACACAGAACTTATTATTGGCTCACAGCACCATAGACATAGTGGAAATAGTAGCACCATGGAAAAGACAACCGAGTAGGGACCTGGAGAATATTTTGAGTGAAGAGCAGTCCTGAGGACAACAGAAGTAAGAAAAAGATTGACGAGTGTTTGGTCTGTATCCCCGTTGGCCATCGAATTTTGAGTGCACAGTAATATGAGCGAGGTGATAGCGAGTTAATTTATCGAAGCACTCCAAACAAAATGGCAAACGGGGATTCAGACCAAGTACAAATATGTTTCTGATTTTATCTTAGCCTTCAAATATGTATGTGTTTATCACCCATTGAGCAGGAATTATCGTACTTGCAAGCTTGTTGAATACGAGTTCCAATTGTTAAGCCTATGGACGTTTATAGCCAGCTAAGATAGTTGGAATGAAACTCATGAGATGAAAATGGATTGTTTCGTACTCCACTGAGTTTGACCGCAGATTTGCTATGTGAATTAGGATACCGAAATATTTTCATCGAGTGGGTTTCTGATTTTGTCTCACCCCATACACATAATCAGAAATATCATTAGTGATCAACAAAATAACTCATCCAATTAGCCATTGGGTATTGGACACAATTCCTCCAAGTCCATGAAGTATTGGTTCCTAGCCTACGAAGAAAAATACCGGGATAAGATAATAAAGACTGTCTAACTAGGTCGATACACTGGGTCAACTTGAGCAGCTCAAAGATAGGACAGCTGGGGTTTGTGAATAGGAAACCGTATATTGTACCTGTAATCAACAGGGAAGGAACATTTCTGGCATACGCCCAGATTGCTTTGTGGAATGGAAATGGCAGTCCCTGTCGTATAAGGTGGTAGGTCTAGCACAGGAATAGGCACCACCCGCAGAGACTCCCATTTAGGCATTAGGGTTTAGGGCGGTTGAGGAAGCTGCACTCTCTGCCAGAGACAGTTTATTTACAGCCACCCAAAGACAAAACGAGACATCCTAAGCTTTGCCTGGGCGCAGCGGGTTGACATGATGGTGGTATCAGGTAGTCCGATAGATTATATAGATTATTTCGCCATTAAGAGGCAGGGTCGTATGGAATAGGGATCAGGCAAAGGAGCAGCAGCTACTCTAAGATAGAACATCTCTTAGGCACTGGAGAAATCCCACAGCTGTCACACGATGTAGCCTCAACGCGACATACTTGTTCACCACACCAGATCCTGTAAGTCAGTCCGAAACTACCAGGCTCTTTCCATGAGTTTTTAAATACCTATGAGCAAACAGTTATGTAGATATCTGTTTCCCGTAAAACAATTTTTTCGGTAGCTTATTACTATGCTTCTTTCATAATGGATATACATTCAACGTAATGGGATTTCCATCTTGGATTAGGGCCATAGAATGCGTTCTTCAGGATCGTTCCTTTGATATCTGGGTTTATTTGCTGAATGTCCCTTTTAAGAAAATACTATAATACATCTAATTGGTAGAGGGGATACCTGTATATATATATATATATATATATATATATATATATATATATATATATATATATCTAAAGTAGATGATATGGAATACCAAACTTTAAGCCTGCCTTCATCCCCTGAGGGGTATTCCAGTCCTAAACAGAGCTGTAAGTAGATAGAAGGACAAATCTGAAACTGTCAGTAGCTCAAGCAAATAGGTCAGTCTAGCAAGAGAGCTGTGTCAGCGTTATACAATGCCAAGCAGCACTGAACCCTCCCATGAATAGAGATGATACTATATACCTTATACAAAAATATATCGGATGCGTCTTCATAAGCATTAGCTGTCAATTTTCGAAGTTAAATCATTTTGAAATCTGTAGGTCCAAGGGTAGGGAGCACATGGCATGAAGCACTGATATCGTGCGGTAGGGAAGCTTCTGTGGTTTGTGGTACAAGCCAATGTAGCCTTTGATTCCTGGCCCAGGGAAGTTGTGACAGGTGTTCAGTAGGGTGCAGGTAAGTTTATTATCTCTTTTATGACTTATCACAGTTGGCTAGATGCAAAGGCGGCTCATAAAAGGTGCGTCGCACCTGCCCGATCATCACAGAAAGAGAAGCCACCGCAACCAGGAGAAACCGTAGCTGTTAAGCCAGATATTCACCCCCTAGAAAGGGGTGTGCCATTTATCTTTTACTCTGATATTATCTATTCTACAGATACACCTTATAATCTAATGACGCGACATTACTTTTGTATTAAGGATTAGAATAGAATTATGATTACTTGTAGGAAAGGATGCCACACTGGCTCAACACCCCCAAGAGGTTATATCTGAATTGCATTTTTTCCCCATCACTTGTCACGTGGAATTAGAACGGGAATCTATGTAAGAGAGAGGTACTCAAGCATATAACGTAAATAGCCGTTCGAGAACGAGCATCATCAAGTGATTTGTATTATTTTTCTATCAATTATTCTAACCATTGCTTATCATAGAGTTTCAATATATTTTAATTAGGAGAACATACATATCATGTAGTACGTTGCACGAGCTATTTATACTAATACTGTCTTTAAACCAATTATGTACTAATCATACTGTCTTCGCTAGGAAATATCACTGAATAGTGGTTGATACACAGGTCTTTGCTCATATAGCTGTTCTTATTCACATTCCTGATAATGCGTTGAAGTAGGAAAAGTAATGAAACAATATCTGCACAATTGTTTGAATGTGTATCATTACATTGAGGAAGGAAGTTCCACTAAATGAAACAGAGGAAGCCCAAATTTGACAAGTGACTCAAATTACAGATCTCTGTGGAACGCTTCTGCGTCATAATACACGCTGAAAACACCCTGGCTTTGTCTGTCACGAAGCTGGCGTTTTCCTATCATGTATTTGTAATTATGTGTAAAACGAGCCATATTTATTAAAGCTGCCCCAAACCAAATGCGCCTGACACAGCCAGGGTATGGGTCTCACGGAGTAACCTTCTCCAGGGCTCCTTTGAAGGATTACGCGCGCTACCCAGGATGGGTTAGCGGGGGAAGGGTGGGGTGATGACCTTCAGGCTGTTTTCAGGATCTACCTTATAGAACACTCTATCAAGGTTTTGCGTCTTAGGCCCATTCACACGAATGACATTAATAAGGAAAATAACATATCATAAGAAGGACGGTTGAATTTGTTCAGCAACAGTGTCAGACATTACCGACCCCCATTCAGGTGCCATTGTATATTGGCCGCCTCTGAAGGCGGAATCCTAAATATATACAAATATATAAGAAAGGAGAAATACTCTATCTGCAAAGTAAAAAGTCAAAGGGTACAGCGGTACGTTTGTGTCATAAACCAAAGTATACCTGTAAAATTGTATAAATGTGTACCATATAGTCGGATGGGAACACCCAAAAATCAATCACATATAACATGATTTCCTGTGAGTATGCTGGTGGAAATATTCTAGAGAAGACAAACTACAATTCGACAGCAGTATAATCCCAAAGTATCATAAGAATCACAGTGTATATAATTCCTGAATTAATCATGAACATTCTAACATAAGCTATTTGCTAGTTCTAATAATCATCTCATACTGTGTCAATTGGGGTTGCATCTTAGTTGGAAGCTTATACATTGTTAAGTGGGATTCACACGGAGGGAAAGATGGACCTGAGACTGGTGTACATCACACCCTTTCACCAGTCGCCCACTAGTTCCCGCTTGGTACAAAGTTTCACAGAGTGCACAGGGAACACAGGGTGCACATTCGCCGACTCAGGGCACTTTCCAAGGTGAATAGGTGTAATTTGGGACCACGGGGACTCATGGACTTGGGGAGAATATGTGAAGTACATTTGTCTCACTAAAATGCCCCTCTAAATTTTAAACCTGTTTAAAATCAAAATCTCACGAGAATCTGTTCCTTGTTAGGGGTGATTGTTGCCGAAAATTTCAAGGAAAAACTTAGAATGCGACACTTGCTTAAGGTTCTCGTATCGTCAAAAGCTCGTTCGCCTACGACATATCTTTTTGTATGCTAGGTTATGGCACCAACGAGACTCTTACGATACCTTTTTAATTGTAGAATCACTATTCAGCGGATCCCTGGTCGATGAACGTCCTTCGTCTCAAAACGAGAATCATTAAATTGTCAGACAGAAGTTTTTTTTTATATTCTGTCTTGCGCTGAAAGTGAATGATAGATGCTTAACTGTCTCTCTTGTTGAAATCAAAGCGGCCACCTGTCAGGTGAGATCAGGTGAGAGCCACGTTTCCAACTACCATTGATTTGCCGCTTATTGGAGCGTATAGCAGCTCGGAGCCGCTCTGCTTACTGAGGCAGAGATCTGTTTCTCATATAACAACCGACACTCAGATGATAGTACATGATGTGTTCTACAACAATAGCGTACCAAGATTTCACACTCAAAACTATCGATTCTACATAGAAACATGACGCATGTGTTGGTGTTAGGCAAGATCATTGATTTCCTCTATTTTCCCTGCGTGGCAAGATGTAATAAGGATGGCAAATCATCACATATCTTCTAATCCTCCTCTGCCCATATATCATATGACCCCAGCCATCCTCTTCACCTCACAGGACATGTCCCTCTCAACTGGTCCCCACCAGTTCTTCGTACATTACACATCACACTTAGAGGCTTTTAGTCATCAAGGGTTTAGAGGTCTGCACTTCCACCACATCGAACCATGACCTATGAATAATTTACGCTCAACTTTGTGGACTTAAACATAAGCCACTAACCTGAATCTTTCCGTTAACAAAAAGGAATAAGTCGTGAAATCCAGCGGCATTTGGCACTAACTGATGTTGATGCACTTCATTCGTGACTGTAATTCACTGTGGCCTTGGCACTATACATGCAGGCCAAGGACCCACAGTCACATGCCACGTCGCTTTCTACACGACACACGCTATTGCCTTTTTTGCTAAACAAAAGGTAGATATCGAGGGGAACATGAGCCGTAGAAAAACTAATATAAACGCGCCGCAATTTGCCAAGTGCCTTATGTTCTGCAGACGTGTATCTCATGTGAACATTTATTTTGTACTAATTGGTACATTGCATTTCAGTCCGTACTACGCTGTGTAGGTAGAATCTATACGATGGTCGCGCCTATGCTTTCACCAACGACGTTGCGGATTTTACAGGAGAATAACTAGAGCTCAGGTGGGTTGTAAATGGGTTGCACTGAAGCGGAGGCTGCGCGACACAGCATGGCATCCATCCACCTCGGCCTTGGTCCGAGCTACTAGGTATTAGGTCTCTAGGGTGCCGCATCACAGAACGTATTAACGCCACCTCGCCTTGTGCTTTAGATTCCGATCGTCCCGATTAGGCTCCTAGCGACGGGTTTGTGAATACTGAAGCACCCCTTCCTGTCTCCTCGGTGCCCCGGCTCTAGAAGCCTTAAAAGCATTTCTAGGTGGTGCTCCGGAAAGAATTCCGCTGGGATTGCATTGGGAAATAAGTTCGCACCCGCCACTAAAAAAGTAGAAAACGGATCGTGAGAAGCATCTTTCTAGACACATCCAGCGTTCTAACCCAGAAATTGCAGCACGCACTTCATTCTGATAGTAAAAGCATTTCAGACAGTGGATTGATTTTTAAATGCAATTCCTCGTCTTAACTACGCCGAAGCTATCTGGAGTGAGGAATTCATTTTCAG
Organism: Alentia gelatinosa; assembly: GCA_950022655.1. Lineage (NCBI taxonomy): Eukaryota > Metazoa > Annelida > Polychaeta > Phyllodocida > Polynoidae > Alentia > Alentia gelatinosa. The sequence continues at coordinate 45,697,840 of OX465586.1, forward strand.
TGATTGAATGTCGATATGGTGCAGGAGTTTGGGACTTAACATAACATAGAGGTTACAGTGGATAAGGTCCGGGCCATAGCCTAATGACGGTGCATGTATTTTTGTAAAGCAAAGAGAGCAAAGGTGGGGGTCTAAATACATACTACCTAGTCTACTATTGGCCGCATTTGGTCACATTTTATTAACCTGAACGCTTACCCGGCGTTTACACTATACGATTATAGGCGGCGATTCTTGAATTTTGCACCACCTGACGACTTTCAGCTATCGATGGCTAGACATCGATACATATAAAAAGTGATATTCTTGGGTTGATGGCTATTGCGCCCGATATTGCGTAATCAAGCACCACCTGACGACTATTGGCTATTGGTCTGCAGTAATCACGTTTTAGTCGGCTGATATCGGCGTCGCCTGTTCTTACTTCTGCCCTTCTTATCACCATTTCTCACTTCACCTTCTTACACTACATATACCAATTTTTTCTATGATTCCTTTATTGGTCTATTGTAACATACATCTTCCTTTAGTTTTGTCAAACATATATCATACCAATAAAAACTGCATGTCGTCAGCCCTTGGTCGCTGGTTTTCGTCGGCATCCGTCTACTCACTCACCTACAACCATTTCCGATAAGATACCGAGATTCAATAAAGTTTACCTCATAAAATTAAACTATTTTTAGGATGATGAATCATATTGTTCTCTAACATTTCTGCTGTCTTTTGTATTTCACCTATAAAAACCAAATTCACTCCTCGTAAACTATATCAGTCCCATCCAATATTGTCTTATTAGGGCAACCTGATAAAAACATCCCTATTCAGTTTTGACTTAATATTACCGTTGCATAATTTGGTGTATGTGTACTCATACATATCGCCACTTTGACCCAACGTTTGCTTTTCTGGCCAAATGTCCAATCTGAAATCGTTCAAAATCTTTCCATACTGCTTTCGTATCTGCTTTTTCAACTTGTCTATCCTCTCTAAAAAAACAGAACGAATCATATTACAAAATATATCCTCCACTTTTCAAATGCTGACAGTGTGCGTATGTCTCTCATCCGGTATTCATGCAATCACAACACATATTGGAATACCAGGTGTACTCCCTATCCTTAATTTTCCCTCAAAACCTGTCTTACCCATCCTACTCCCCCTCCTATTTCCCTTTCTCATATGAATATACTAGGTACTTAATAAATATTTACACAGACTTGGAAAGCTGCATTGCATGCGATTTCAAATAAGAGAAATCCCTTGATTACGAACAGACTCATTTCCGGCAGTACATCCGATCCCCCACCTACTCAACCAACTTCACATTACTTTTGCTGGAGATTGCAATATCACCGTGTGTTCGTATTCTCCACTTTCTTATTAACTTAATATTTTCTGTCATTACATACCCAGCATCTTTTAAACTCACTCTTTCACCCACCATAATCTTCATAATACAAGTCACCCACAATATTTGATCTTAGCGTTGATTTGGCCATATTTAGTTATATAGTTTGGTTTGTTTTTCTTTTATCAAACTTTCCTCAAAGTATTATCATTGTTGCCGTTACTTTTTCCATACTCATGTTAATCATCCTTAGTCAATAAGAACTATCCATACCTTTCAACTTCCTATTGCCTGACACCAGATATTCAAAAATCAAATTCAATTCAGGGGGAAAACTGTTTCAATAGCTGTTCATTGGTAGCTCATATGAGTTCCTAGTGTGGTTGTTTTTATCAAAATAAAGTCTATCCTTGGATAGGAGATCAACAAGGATGGATGATTTATAAAACAGCCATTGCTTTGCCAGAGTATATAATGAAGACGGAAAAATTGATGGCGATTTTGTATCTATCATGCCCTTCTTTCACTTGAATAAAAAAGAAAAACTCTCAAGCTGTCGATGAATATGTTGTTTTTCTTCTCCTACATTGAAACAAGGACCTTGGAAATTGTCTTTCTTTGCGAGACTCCATCGGCCGTTGTGACAGGACTGGTAGCCTAATAACACCTTTGATGATCAATTAATATTCCCAAGTGTTCCAAATGAGACGGCGAACGGGTAAAACACGATTATGTTTCTGATTTAATTTTAGTCTTGGTAAGTTTATGTTTATCGCCCCTTGAGTATAAGTTACCATAATCGCAAGCCTGTTGGGTGCGAGTTCCTAATGTTAAGCCTTTTGGCCTTTTTACCAGGCTAAGATAAAAGCTGAGGATATATATTTCCTTATTAGAGCAGGCTAGAATATCGATAGACCTATTACCCAATCCTGCTAACCAGTTTGTATCATCTACGCTATTTTCCAAACCATCCTTCCTTTCTATTATCCATACATATATGCATTCTAAAACAAATCAAATGATCTAAACTAACGAAGTAGTTTACAAACTGGCATGCTTACCCCCATTCCATTTTGGCTATACTAGAAATCCACATCTAAGCAAAGTCCCTCTCATATTGGTTACACTATAAATGGTAACATGATGCCTCTGCATTCACTCAATAGGAATACAACCATCTTTCTTAAAAAACCATTACTCTGACAATTTCTACTTGGATAGTGTCTTCTACTTTCACGATTACATATACTACTTACGCATACTGACGCCTTTTTACAGTCAAAGTCTCACATCCAATGCTACATAATATTCTTTATACCATATAACATTCATACTGTTTCTTGCTGTTTCTCAAAACTTGTCTCACTCCTAGTATTTTTGCATCATAGACCTAAAATTGGGTATCCAACGGTATAAAACTCGTATCCAACGCCCATGAGATATTTAGGAAAAATATCCAATTGGGGATCATGTCACAAATGTTAGCCCATTAGTTTATGTAAAGGATGAAATAAATTCAGAAGCCTATTCAAATTTAGAGTCAGAGTTCGATCCAATCTCGTTTAAATCGCTACAAAATTCACGCGGCTTCGCCTTGTGAATTACCAAGCGAATCAAACTCGATGGGATACGAGCTCTGACCCTAAACTTTCATAGGTTTCCTCTATAGTCTCATGCTACCATCATACATTGTACCCATATAACATTATCTCCAGTTTCGAGTATCACCAACAGCTACTTCGTACTTCCTAAGCCCCACTACCATCCGTATTACTGATATTACTGCAGCAGTCGCTGCACCATCCATCTAGTCAATCCATACTCCAGTCTGTGCTCCATTCGGCTGTCTCTTTACCACACATGCCTCCCATATCTCCACCCTACTCTCATCAACTGCCACCTTAGCTCATACAGACCGCATTCCAATTTTCCCACTCAGCGCCCCTCTAGTGTATAATGCCTGGAACCCATATCCCCACCCTCCCTCCATCACCCAATCTACATCCACGTACCCCATTTCACATTTCCCGGCCCTCCTCTCGTCGCCCGCCGCCACCGCCCCGTTCACAAGACCGTATCCCAGCCAACGGCACCCGGCCCTGCTGGTCCTGCCGTGTCCGAGTGATGTAATGATTGTTGAGGCGGAGCTGGAATAGCCCGTGATCGTCGACGGTCATGCCATGGTGGTAGCGTAAAGACGGCCCGCGGCAGCAATCTGCTGCACCCACCTGTCCCCCGGGCCCACTATCCACCGTGCGGCCTCCCATCAGCGCCTCCCAGGGCCATACTCAATGACAGTCGGTGTGGGCGAACTAGCTTTATAACAGCGGTCGCCGCCCATATTACCATCGCCGCATAGGAGTCACTGCCTATACCTGTTGTTATGGCTGTGTCAGGCCACTTTGACACTTAGAAGCGTTTTCATGAAATGAGACGTGAGAACCATCACCGTTTAGACTGAACGTTGTATTCTGATGGTTGATGCTTCTTCTGAAGCTCGGTTATTAAACTCTAGAAACGATATTTAATTATTCTCTGGGCTTGATTTACTTCTTGACACCGCTTTTATAGAGTTTTTGGTTTAGATTTTCTATATACCTCCGTATGGTAACCTGCACTATAATATTCACGCACAGACTTAGCCTGCTTTCCATCAGCCTATAAAACCTCCGGAAGCTGTGTAGAAGCAGGAATCAAAGCCGTAGAGACCGCCAATTAGGCCGGGAATTAGGCCTCAAAGACTCCTTCTGATGTTCATCGGAAAATTGGGAAAGGAATGGTTTTAGTTCTGAGTGGCACTGCTTTCAACTCCCCCCATGTTAACTAGGCACAAGGTTTCTTTAGCGGAAATATCAAATGTGTTCTTGTCTGAATGCAATTTGAATTCCATTCTTTAGGATGTTTTGCTGTTGCCTTCGCTCTGATTAATACTTCGCGCGCCTCAACCTCTCTGGGAGGTACTGTTTTGTAGGGGACAACTTTTTTAATACCTGTGCTCTTGGATTATGTGCATCCCCTCTCTGAAGTTAATGAATTTAGGAAGAAACCAGTAGAAGGTCAGTTATTTATTAGACACGATAGCCCCCCCTAGTGGGAAAGGATATCATGACAGTCGCATAACGAGGTAAAGGTACCCGAGTTCCCCGAATGTTTTCTATCGGGAGCATCCTAAACGAGCAGAAGTCTCTCGTCGTTCATTTAAACCTTTAAATATTACTATATTCCTCCCAAATTGTATTACCGCATGGGGACGTTTTGGACAAGCAAACTACGCGAAAGATTCACTAATCTAGATATTGTATAAATATGGTATAGATATTGGTATTCATGATATGATTATGTGCATTTATTATGCACCTAATACTTCAGAGCCTACAGATCCATGCTTACTAGAATACGGAAAGCCGTATACTACTCAATGGAATACGGGGAGAAAGTCCCTGACATGCAAAGTAGTCCTTGAGAATATCAGCGGCGATTCTGCGTTTTTTATTTGATAACTTGTATTGGGAATGCTGGGTGATAAATACATTACCATGATTTTGATATGCATTGTCATCTTCTCCTTGTAGTTGACACTAAGCAATATCCTCGCATTCGATCGATATTACTACACATCAACTACTCGGAGAATACAACCATGCAGATACAAATCATGGTAATATTGTGTACTTTATAAAGTCTCAATATAGTGCAATAATATTTTGAAAATATCCTTATAAAGTCTACATCTTTGTCCCTAAATAAAGTTTAATAATGAATAAAGCTTACTAAAATATCAAATGCTAGGAGGCATTGGTCCCATGATGGTTGTACCAATCTCTGGCAGTGCATCGCTGGACCTCCGGGAATGTGATACATACAATGGGTTTCACTGGGAACAGAGTTCTGTCCAGCCAGCTTTAATAGCTCAGCCGTCCAGCAGGAAGTAATGCGCAAGATACCAGGTCCCCCAACTACACGACTATGGCATTCATTACCGTTCCATATAACCCACAAGAAAAAAAATTAAACGGCTTTATCTCCATGGAGACGTGGGCCTCGCTGGCCCACGTGTATATGTTACCCTGCTAATCGGACCCTGGAGGGCGCGGGCTGGGGCATTAAACAAAGACCGCGGATGTGAGGATATGTACCGCACTGAACGGGCCCACTCCATCGTCCCTCAATCCATCACAGCCTTAACCCGCCCGCAGCCCGCCAGGACCACCGTCGTCTCATACTGAACCGCTCAGCTTCTTACATTCGCCATATTCTCGCTGTAACTGTAATCCCTCCGAGATTTCTGTCTCTTCACAAAATATTGGAAATCGTATGCCCAACTAATAGAAGTGGGAAAGGTCCAGACCAGAATGATCAGTTGTGATATTGCGTCGTGTAAGATGACCTCACATCAGGGATGTCGCCCTTGGCAGACAGCGAACACTTTGTATTGTTCGGTCTGGGATTTCTACTAATTTTGAATAAATTGTAAAAGATTCTTTTAAAACAATATCAAATGTGAATTCTGCTTCTGCTGGTACGAGAGTTACAAAGTGTCTGGAGGTCGGTGAACAGTGAATAGGATTGTGTGTCGTTCACTAAGTTAGGCATATTTTTTTGCTTACTTGAAATCAGAGTCTACAGACATAGAGAAATGTCTCAGATTCATACTCTCTGCGCATAGTTGTTCCACTTTGTACCTGACTGGTTACGATTGCCTTCTAATGAAGGATCCGAGTGTGTCGATTTTCACCACGCCTAAAGAATGTCATTGCCTTCCCGTCTTGAACAGTATTTACACGTCTCTTTGTCGTATGGAAAGGATACACAATAACTCTGATCGAAGGCTATCATGTCCGAAAATTCATGGCTAGCTCCAACGAACCCTAGGAATATGAGTGTAGACGAGCTGTGTAATGACTGTAGGATTAGAAAGTTATCTTTACGTAGGGCATCACACTTGATCCCGATTATAAAGTGGTGGAGTGAGAACGTGGACAATTGTCTACAAAACAACTACAATATTACACGGAATGCGGTTAAAATAAGACTGAAAATCAAAAAACCTAATGGTAATAAATATTTAAAATCACCACTCTTTGTAGGGAACAAAATGCGGGAGCAATTAGATAGTTCCATCCAGACACTGCCCAGGGGAGATCTTTTTAAAGCAAAAATCAAGGAAGAACTACTTAGGATAAATATTAACTGATTTTGTTCTTGTATAGCTTAAGGATGGCCTACTATAGCGGACACACACATGATCATAAGATCATATAGTATCTATAGGTTAATATATGAATTACTCTATGGAAATAAATGTTATACATAAATCACTTAGTAGTATTAACAAGGTGCATGTGGTCATTGTTTGTATCACGTTATGACCTGTCTTGTCTATTGTTGTATTATGTGACTGTCTCTGTCAGATGTTGCGGCACTTGTATGGAAAACGCCAATAGGCGATTACATTTGTCTACATGTTTATTGAATAAAAAAAAACACACAAAAAAAACAACGAAGCGACGCGATGATAGCAAGGTGAAAAAAGCCTGGCAAGGGTGAAACAGCAGCGTCTATCGCATTGTACCCAATCGCACCGGGTGGTGTGTGTGTGTGTGTGTGTGTGTGTGTGTGTGTGTGTGTGTGTGTGTGTGTGTGTTGGTGGGTGGGGGGGGGGGGGGTGCTGCTGTTTTTGTGATAGCATTGGCTACAATCGCATCGCAAATCTATTTTTACGATTACTTTAATGATCAGGCTGGAAAAGCGTTGCTGCTGTAATATCGGATCATACGTCTTTATTCACACTGTATTCCTACTTTTTACGATGTGATAGCGATACAGCACTTTCAGGGGCATATATTGAATGAACGAATTGGACAAAATGAATAGGAATCCTGAAATAAGATTCATATAGAATGACGTTCGTCGCAGTGATATATCTTCCTGTCTATCGTCACCTCCCTAGGCCTGTGAAACATCAACAAGCGTACAAGCACTATTTCTGTTTATTCTTCCACATAATGTCCCGTATCCAAGCAACCCTTGCCCTTTAACTGCGGCAATTTCGTAATATACACTTGCCAAAGCAAATTATATCGAGTGAGATCTACCACATCGGCACTATATATCTGAGGTCCTTTTTGTAGAACTCCACAGTACATATACATGGCATCTGCTTGGGTAAAAAACATTGAGAGGTAGTTCTGGCCGGGGACACTAAGGTCACACTCATCCCATAGGGAGACTGACATGAAACCAAAACAAGGCGAATGGAAATCACATTACCTCTACCACACCATTCCTTGCTGACTTGGCGTTTCCTACATAATGCAGAGCGTACATATTATATCATAGCAACAGAGGTGGAAATGGCAGAGGGGTGTACGCACGCGGGCCTATGATTCGTATAGTCACACGTGGGGCTGAATGGAAGCATACATATGTTACACCACTTGGGAAATCAGACTACCTGGTAGCCCGACCTATAATAGTGAGCTACGCTTGCATATAGGATACACTGCCTATGGCGCCTTGGGCCTTACCAGTTGTACAGGACGGGAAACAAAGGTAAATTCGCCTCGGTGGCAGCTGGTAAATTCACAAACAGGCGAAATCTAATATAACATGGCAAGAGACGAGTGTCCATATCGAGCTTTCCTAAGCAGACAGGTACTGGAATCAGTAAAGAAGGTGAAGACAGAGGTGAAGATAGGATTTAGCCTGATATGTGTACATCATAACTTAGCCTATTTCCAGCTTTACATTTACATTCAGCCTGTCAATCCAGGGTACCACATCTAGAATGAGACATATTGATTACAGAATTAAACCTAAAAATAAGTTGAAAAGCGAAAATTAAGATAAGAAGGTCTTATATTGGTAAGGAGTTATTCTTTACAATACAGGTAAGGTCTATACTACTATTTCTTTAACATTATCATGTTTGTTAAAGCCTGCCCCCACCTACCACCATTCTGGTCCCGATTGGCCTTACGACGGCCTTCCCGACACCATTCCGATTGTAGCGTGAGGTCTGGCAAAATCGTGGTAGGTGGGACAGGTTTCTGTGATTCCGTCTACGACAGCCCACGATAGGCTGCGATGAAATCGCCAATCGTAGAGGTCCCGATAATTTCCAACATGTTGGAAATTTCGTAGCCTGTCGTAGGGTATCGTAGCAGCCGCTAGTTTCGTCGTGGAGCTATCGTGACCATAGTTTATGTTATTGGTCCTCCCAAGGCGTTGCCACGCTCTACGATTTCAAACTATTGGACCTATCAGGGACCTCCCGATAGGTCACGATTTCCGCATTTCAAATCGTAGCGATCGGGAAGCATGTCATGGCCTATCGTGGTAGGTGGGGGTCCCCTCTTACTACATCGTCAATTCGCACTAACAAACTAATCATCACAATTCACCACTTTCATACCAATACGTTGTTGCTCTCTACAGAATTAAATAGATAAAGAACTCTATAGAACCTTTGTAGACCGCTTTAGTCTTATACCACACCCTATAGTTCCCCTCTACAACGTGCTTTTCTGGTGGCAAACAAACCCGAAACCTCAGCCTTTCTCTATGCACATTCAGACACCATTCGGTATTTTGCCATATTTATTTGTAAAATTTACATTTAAAAAAAACCCTCAGAATCCTTAATGGAATCAGGATGACCCTAAAGACACTTCTCAAGTGTATTACCACCCTTCCTGCCTTAGTATAATGAGTCAAACCACGAAGGACCAGAACAGATATCAGGGGCCAGGCCAGGACTGATCGGGTGAGCACACACTATACTGAGGTCACCGCACCCACTGCCACACGACCGTTAGGAGGGCGCGGGAGGGGCCGGACACACACCCAACTCACCAAAACAAAAGGTCCCCTAGATTGGTTATTAAAAGAAACAAAATATGACAACTCTAACAAATACCATCAGTAGCAAGTTTAGATATTATTGTAGGGGAACGTACAGTTTTGTATTCAACAATTCACAAAAGTAAGATAAATTCTACGCTATTCACCATCGTCCCTGGTCTACAGGAGAGATGGCTGTGGGTGTTTGTCCCCACTGGACCGTGGAAGACACGTCTGGGCGGCTAGAATGACGTCACATTAATGCCGTCTATGTGGCATAATGTCAAATATCACACAAGACAGAATATATAATACCTGAGGTGTAGGTGTGGTGAACGTGATGCTTCAGATCCACCCAGAGAATCCCACGCCCTCGCACTACTCCTAATCAATTCACCCTCTATGGATATAAAGCATAAGTGGACATATTATTTCTCTATATGAAGAAGAAGAAGAAGAAGAAGAAGAAGAAGAAGCAGAAGAAGACGAAGAAGAAAAAGAAGAAGAAGAAGAAGAAGAAGGCCGTCTTTTTCTGTTGGGCGCCAGAGGCACCTGAGCAGATATGTTTTTAGAGGAGTGGGCGTACGTGAGGAGTCATGTGATCCGCCAACACGGTCAATAAACGTGACAGACTAAGGCATGATCTGTCATAGAGACACATACTCAGATCAGTGTACCTGTGCCACTTAGTCTCCAGCTATAGGTGATGCCTCACAGATAGTTGGCACAGTATATTCGTATGATCAGTGGGTGTGTGGGGGTGTGGGAGGTGGGGTACAGCTTTAAAAGTGGGCATGTTTTTAGGTAACCGTTTGGTTTATAGGATGTGTCAGAGATGTATGAGATACCCCGTCAAAGCTGAACTAGTCCAGTCTTGACTGAAAACAGAAAGTCTAGCACTTACGCCATAGGAAATATTTCATCTGTAGAAATCGTATGTCAACTGTAAAATCGATCTTCAATGTCAACACTTTGTGCCTTTGTTCTCAGATCAGGGCCTTGATCTCTAAAGGGATTGAAGTTCAAACTGGGGCACCAGCAGGAATGAAATCAAAGCGATATAGTTTCAGATGTGGAAATACAGAAGGGCAACGCTATCATAACCTATCATAGTCATTTTAAATCAATCCATCTCCAATCTACAAGAAGCCAAAGATACCTATGCTCTGAAAGATATTCTTGTTCGCATGTTATCTTAACTGTAGCGTACCAATAAATAACTTGAGCAGATACTTCAGTATTTCAAAAGCCCAAGCAAATCTAGACTTTGTGATATCTGAAAAAGCTATATATTCTTTAAATCTATGATTTACTAGAGAACTGTGCAGAAGAATATTTCCATTTTGTAGTCCTTTAACTTTATAAATATCAAGTTGAAGGATAATCCACACAAAAAATTACAGACGAAGTGATTTTAAAATGAGTGGTTTTCTTGGCAGTTGATGTGAATCGAAATAGAAGGGGGGCTAATAAAAAATCTTGGTTGCAATGTTTCGTCAGAATTCATCATCTTGACTTCTTCAGGCAGTGTCTTCTAAACAACTTAATAAATAGACATTTTGTACCTTAGAGGTGCCTACACTTCATTGCCAGATATTCGTGGAGGGCTTTGCTTTAACCGCCCTGCCCTAGAACGTATATTCCATAGTCTCAGAAGATCAAGATCATAGTTCTCATATATCACATGAAATTCCCCCTATATTTACATGCTAGATCCACTTCGGCTGCTGTTCAGTCTGATGGATGAAGGTATAAATCGCTTAGTAAAATCCCCCTAGACAGGAAGTGTGATAATGTAAACGCTCAATACCTGAACGCTCTAACGATATTCTTTTAGCAGAATAAGACAGATCTGATCGCAGACTTCCCTTGGCATCTGAGCTTCTTATTTCACACTGTCTTATGTCAGCAATGTGTTCACCTTTCTCTCCAGAGGGCGTGGCGGGCTAACCGCAACATTAAGTGGCATACGCATGCGCAGACAGGTTGGCGGGTCCCAGTGGTTCAAATGGTTTAAGCGGCACCAGACACCACACCATATGGTGAAGTACCGGGACCCCAGCTGGAGAAGGTGGCGGGGGAGTTGTCTGCTGTTTGGTGTAGTCAGAGAGATGGGGCATCGGGGGTTAACTGAAGGCGTTTCCCACAAGCTCAGAGCAGCTCAATGCTCCGCTCACATCCCACAGGCCCACCGATCGAAGGCTACATAGCATTTGATGTAGTCTCTTATCCATCAACACTACTGGTTTGCCAATAATTTCCTTTATTCTATTCCCAAGTGTAAATTCCGCTCTGTGTTTCCGAATTTGTTTTTATGCTAACAACTAACATGATATATATGTTGTTAGTCCGTGAGGTTCTTTTATCCATGACACATTGATTTCAAACTATATGAAGGGACATTATAAACGAATCACTTCAATTGGTGTTGTATCACATTTCCATATAATTTAAATCAGAACTGCACATCACTCAGAACATACAGACAGCGTGTAAGTGTTAAAGACTATTGGTTTGGGATTACACTGCGAAGGGATGGTGGAAAAAGAGAGCTTTGATACTGACTTTGAGTACATCGTAAAAGGCGTTTAAATGTTTTGTGTGGAATAACCGAACTACCAATAGTATTTACATACAAAGGTGACTCAAGTGTAACATGGATGTCGGCGACACCCCGACATAGATTTAACTGATATCAATTGACAAGCTATATATTTCCACTTAAATACATTCTTCTCGATCCCATGTCACTACATGTTTATTTGAAATATCAAGCTACATCTTTTTAAAGAGTTATCAGAAGTAGTGGAATGAAAAGAGAAAAAAAGACAGTAATTACTGGTCACTTGATATCCCTTTAAAGCTTATAAAGTCCATGTACATGCTCATTAAACAAATGTAATGCTCATACTGATGGGACTCCGACATGGAATGATAAAGACGTATCACATATTGATATTGACGTGATGATATGTATGCACTATCTGCCATCGGACAGTATACTGTCGGAGAGTATACCGCTGCAACACACTTAACAAATCAGAAACATATTCAGCTGCATATAGGTGCCTTTTCGTAAACATAGCCTTTCATAATATGAAGGCGCCTTGCTCTGATCCCTACAGCAATCAATTTCTCAATGGACCTGACAGAGTACAGTATGATCAGAATCAGCGGTGAATGGGCCTGTAGTGGCCCCTGCTAGAGAGGCACTGGCCCCTGCCAGCTTGTATATTGATATTGTATTTAGGCCAGGAAACATCAATTCTTCATTTCCGGGCGTACATACGAGCGACGCGGTACTCATTGGAGGGTCCTGTGTACATTGTCCACGCCTAGTACGCGTGCGCCGCACGCCGTCAATACCAAACCAGGCAAAACATCCCAGTGCAACGCCACTCGTCTTCCTTCGGTGTGATTGCCCCTAAGTGTCTCGGGCCGTCCCTTGGAGTCGCCTGGAGCTTGAGGGGAAATGCTCAGCGCTATTTTGAGCCACAAAGAGCTGCTCAGAGATGCTCAGAGCTATTTGGCTCTAGCCAGAGGTAGGCCGGCGAGTTTGACGCCGGTCGTAATCGGTTGCAGGTTATAGGCGGGTAGGTGGGAGCAGGACCTGGAATGAGTAGATGATGGGAGTTGCTGTCGTCGGAGCTACTCAAGGCTCTCTTAAGCCAGTAGGGAAGATTGCTGGAGCTGAACAAATGCAGTCAAACAGAATTTAAGACGGATGGAAATTATTTGACATTTTTTTACCCCATCAAAAGCTACGGTTAAACGACAATGAGATTGAATTGTTTCTCAGAACCTGCCATAGATGTTAACAAACCGTCCAGGTTCCCTGTAACTTCAAGCCCTCCGCAGAATCTGCTCGGAGGTGCTCAGTACCGAGTGGGGAGCTGCTCACATTCCAATAGTCATGCATACAATCGGTACATTCCTGACTGCCTTTCCGGAAGTACTCGAGCAGTGCTATGCTTAGAAACGCGACGCATACCGACGACGCAGTGGGCGCTGCTGCAGCATTCCCCGCCGTCTCGTGGAATCTCGCGGTATCTCGCGGTATCTCGCGGGAACCCGTCGCCGGTTATTATCGCCTCATGGGCGGTGCCACTTGATTGGTCCGGTCTTGTGCGGCGGCGGAGGTCGCGACCTCGGCGGGGAGTCAGCGGGCGCGCGGCGCTCCATCAGCGGGCGTCGACATCAGAGACGTGGACGGTGACACAATGCTGATGTATAGTGACCCGCGGGCCGACGGGAGGTGCGTCGTTGGTTCTCCCCGCAAACAAATAGCCATACATCCTGCGGGCCAGCGCCCGCTTTTAGCATCCCGTGCGCTCCGTGTGTTTTAGTGGAGTTGCCGAGATACTTGGGCCCCGCGATCATCGATCACCTGGATGAGGGGTCATAGTTCAGAGAATCGCTCTGTGCGGGTCTCATGGTTCCGCCCACCCCTCCCGCTGACTGGGCCCGTAACAGGGGGCCCGACCACCGTCTAACAAAACGAGTATGGCGCTCACCGCAAGCTCCTAAGATACATGTGAGCGCATTCTAGGGGTGCAGCAACGTCCCCTCAAGTGGTCGTTGTTAGAAGGGGGGTGGCGCAAGAAACGCGACGCTCAGGATTCGTTATCCATCTAAGAGGCAACATATTGCATCACTGTTTGACCTTGATGAACGTAATATACCAGAGGTATTTCTATCCGATTGCAGTTTAATTGAAAAGTATCTATCGTAAGTTTGTTCTTATTATGTAGTTTCTGAACCTTCAAAGTCGAATGGCCATGCTCCCTTTTCCCTACTTCTTCCATTAAGGGTCGACTAGATAGCTATCGGCATCATCATACCATAAGGCCTTAGTATAAGAACAACGGACGATAACCTAAGACTAAACAGACTAGTCATAGTCTCCTGGGGCGCATCACTGATGCCGAAATTTAGTAACATTATAGATTTTCTAGCTGCTCCTACATCAATCTTATTTTCCTGGAGTGGAAGAACTGCCCTGATGCAGAACTGGGTGTTTTTCTGAAATAAAAAGAAATCTCAAATATATGATGATTCTTTGGCCCTGTGTACTGAACGTGAAATTTAGGAAGGCTACATGTCGATGGTATAGCGGAAACTAAATTGACTATTCCATTGATCAGATTTTATTCTGGGCATGGAAGCATCGATCCAGAGACAGCAGGAAATCGTTATTATTTAGAAAATATCTTAGTGGAGAAGTTAGTATACAACTGGGGCAATACATTTCTAAGTTTATCTAATGAAGATAGGATGAGGTAAATCTACATTGTAATCAGACCATGAGTGCTATTAAATATATACAGAAAATTACCCTCAGGCTCTGCAATTAACTACTACATGAAATTTAGTGACCATCACTTGCCTTTTCTAGGGATGTTCGAGATTACAGACGCAATCTTTTATTAGATGGTTAATTGTTACCTTAAATTAAACATAGCGATTGTTGATAGGCAATAATACACCCATACGGATTTCCTGAACGATACACCCGTCCCGCACATACAGACAAAAAGAACAATCGTGGATATAGATTAGAATACGTCTCGCTGCCAGAGGGAATATAGCTCACAGAGGAAATAATGCTGAATGGGCAGACCGAGGTTGGCCCCCTCCCCCTGGGAACCTTGGGTAAGCGTCGACGCGTTCTCTGTGTTGGTTGGGGTGGTGGTCGGGTTCCGTTGGGCAGGGCTGTGGCTGTGTGAGTGTGAGGGGGGATGGGGTAGACAATCCTGCTGCAGCGAGGCAGCAATCAGTAGGGAGGGGTCAAGACGGGTCAGGGAGCTGCTCAGGTGCGAGAAGAAGCTATTGCCTTGGCCCGCGCGCTGTGGCGGTCAGTTGGTGTTGGACAAAATGGGAACACGCCCACCAATATCTCAGATCGGCCGCCGCCCACCTGGCTTAACCCTAGTCAGACCTTTTAGCTTCTAGAAGCATGACCCGGGGTCTATCAGCACTGTTATATTGCAATGGTAGTGTGCTTAGAAAAAGAGCAGTGTTTCAAAGGTACCGCGTTCTTTGTTATGAGCAATGTATGGGACTACTGCAGTACATATCTAGGTATACATTTTGACAGGTATTTGTAACTAGTCTTCACATTACGAATAAGCCCTCTATAAAACTGAGTTTCACCCCAATGAATGAATGAGTCCGTCTGTGCAGGCCAAACATAGTAGATATCTCAACATTTTGGAAATGTGGATGAGAGGGTGGGTTTATCATATTAACATCATTATTCTCATTGCTTAATAGCACCTATTCTATTTATATAAACTTCATATCAACTTGGCTAAAATGGAATATGTAGACCTTTACAGTCATGATCAAACAGGATATACACAATGGTAGAAATCGACCTTGTGGAGTATCAAAAAGACGATGCTGAACAACAATATGATCACAATATGATTAGAGACCTGCACTGGAGAATAATGACTTTGACTTTCTGCAGGAGTTCACTGATCTTGCTGTTTTATGCTACCAACTCAACCTTGCTTTATAACCATACGATATAAAGGTGTGTGTCATGCTTTACTGAATAGTATATGTTTTGTCCCTTTTCAGAGGCCTTTCCTTGCGGAACTGAACGCTTGACATCAAGGAATTGTAAGTATACATTACCTCAACCGGATTTCTATTATCATTAATGGCTAACCTTTATTCTAGATGTACTGAATGACAACTAGATATTTTTAGTAACGCACTATGAAAACAACATGTTTATTGAAGAAATATATATAGATACATGTATACGTGTGGTTGTTCAATAGAGTTACTGTGATATATATTGGCCAGTCTTCACTATTGTAGCCATTTGATACTATACAGAGAGAGGGAGCAGGAATCGATAGAATATTGATGTATAAAATTACCTAGATCTCGGAAAATCATGTGAAAGTCTATAATCTAGAATTGTACCCTGACAGGATGATTAACACATAATTTATAATATAAATAATCTGAACAAAGATGTATAAGATAGAAAAAATTGGAACATAATCGGATAGGGGAAATAGAAAAAGAACTAAGCCGGAGTTTACACCAAGCCTTTCCCAAGATTATTGCATCTAGCACCGCCGGCAAAGCATTTTGCGTTCTATATAAAGAATCAGGGCTAAGGTGCAAATAGAAAATTCTAAAAATTGCCCACAATTTCTGTCCCCAAACCTACACAATCTAGCACCACGTCACAATCTTTGTGGCTGCCGACAATGTCAAACAGGTTTTGAAATAATCGTGGACGGAATGCTTTTTACTTCAATGCAAACTTGTTGGCAATCAGAAATTGCCATGTGTAAAGACTTCAAGTACATCTTGGATAAAAGAATATTGATATCGGTATTTTGTCAGTAAGCACCACCTAGTGACGTATCTAAAACTGATAGAATATCGGTACGGCTTTCGTCAGCAGGTGTAAGTTTACGCTGCCTTTATTGACAAACGTGGTCAAATCCAACTGACATGGGAAATTGCATAAAGTAAGCGGTAAGAGGAAAGGATAGAAAGGAATCATTTTTACAAAGTCGGTAAAAGGAATAACATTTGTACAAAATCGCTCAGAACGCCCAGGGTCTAAGGTATCCGATGACAGGACGGGTTCTTCACCGTCACATGTTGTAAACACTTCAGACAATGGCTGTAGACTCTGAGATATGAAAATTCGGTTAAAGATCTTTATACTCTTCGTGCGGGTCACTTATCAAGTCCTCACATTTGCCATAAAGGTGAACAGTATCTATCATTGTAAATGTTTGTATCTTTTTTTTCATAATTAGAACATATCAGAAATGATTCAACAAAGATTCAAACAGGATGACCCTTTTAACCCAGTGCCTATTCTGGAAGGGTTAATACGTAAGCCAAAGCCTATAAGCCAGTACCCTGCCATGTTTCAGTCAACGAAGCATGTCAGAAGATTTATACTGCATACAGAGTAGCCGTCTTGAAATTAAAAGTCGGGAGGTTTGAAGACGAATAAGATATCAGTTTTATCAAATACAAGTCCTACGTACGTTTCCGTAAATAGATGCAAAACTTTTTAATATCCATAATGCTCAGTACGTACAACCAATATCACGCGTCAGTGAATGCCGATTTAGGACACAGTTGGTATAGGCCATGCCAACACTCCTTTTCAGGGCAAAAGCCTTTTCTATTCTTCACTTGAGTTTTATTGGATATGATCCATCACTCTAGTCAGGATCGACTTAAATCTAATGTGGAGAATGTAAAAAGGCCTGCCGTCCTGTCTGTAGCTTATAAACGCCATTTACATGTATATGTGTTGGGCTCATTTGCATGAGCCTGAACGACACGCATGCAACATTCACCAGGTGACGTGGGCGCCATTTTGTACTAACGGGCGACAAGTAATGCAATCACTTTCCTGCCGCCCTACGTGAGCGGGTCAGACAATATCCACTGCGCAATGTCATTTATTAATCACAACTCGGCTGAGCACCATTTGCTTCCCGGTGATTCCGGGAAAAGAGAAACTCGACCACAGTGATAGGCTTTGCCTTCCCCAAGTGGGTGACAGCTATTTCTCCCGTCGCCCGGTTTAGGGTGTCACAGGCACACGCGGGCCACATAATTAAGTGTATTCCTTCAGCTGTGTTTGAAGGAGCGCTAGCAGAAAGGTATTGTTCTCCACTCTCCACGGACGGGCTTTTATCGCTTGTCTTTTTATCACCAAAATCGCCAGTTGATTGTAGCAAGGCACTTCAATATTGGCCTAAATTAAATTGTTTTCCAAGCTTAGAATACCGAGCAAAAGCCAAATTCAATTGCCCAGTCGATATTGGAGTATTGCGATTTCTATGGCGTCCAATTTCCTGTCTTCCCACATATCCTATAGCAACTCAAAGTGGACGCAGACATTGGGAGGGGCCCCGGCGGGGGGGGGGGTGAGGGCGAGTTAATGCGATACAAAATTAAAGGTACGCTATGCCCGCGGGAAGCCATGGAAGAAGCCAGTTTGCCCGGCACACCCAACGACCAGCGCCACCTAGCGGTGGCTACTGGCCTTATAACTCGTACAGGGGCGCGTTGTGGCCATGTCGCTTTCACCATCTCCCTCTATTAAGGGGTCCACTTCCGGCTCGATTCTTACCCAGTGTCCGCACTTCCGCCGCCTTGTATAGCAGGGCAATGAATGTAGAGCTCTGTCTATCATATTCAGTTTCTGCAGTAATAGTACTCTGGAAGCGTGTCTCTGCCCGTGTTCCTAATGACCTGCATTCAGCATAGGTACTTGAGGGTTACTCTCTTTTTTTCTGATCATAAGAGATGGCCTTCTTGTTGTTATACATCCAGTATTTAAACCGGTGTTTTCGTTTACAAATTTGCATAAATCTATACGTGTATATGTGAACAAAAACTTCATATTTATAGAAAAACGTTCCATCCGAGTTCTATCTATCTATTCATCTATTTATGTATGTATGTATGTATGTATCTATCTATCTATCTACCTATATATCTCTGTCTGTCTCTCTGTCTGCCTGTCTGTGATCCAGGCTCCATGGGCTGGGGAATAACTTAGGCACTCTTCCAGACAGACCGGAAACGGAACTCCTTTTCCCTCAGATCACTTACCAGAGCCTCACCCGCTGTGCTTCCACGACCCCTAAAATCTTATATCACCAACAGCACAAGATGTAGACATATATGAAAACCTCCATTCGTCCATATACTGAAGGTAGTAAATAGCACCCTATCTTGAGCATGGTAACTCGTGGACGTTCCCATTCTAGGCTGAGGGGACACATTTTCTCTGTCAAAGCGTTATCATTTGTATTTCTTTTTTTTTTCAAAATGAGTAAAACACTTTTATTAATCAATCTTCAACTTCTTGAGTTTTTAACATGTGACCATCCAATGGCGGGCATGTGGATCATCTATCGTTGTTGATTTAGTATCGGGGTCTTAAGTAAATTCTACATAGAGCAGTTTTTGTCAGTTGTATTATATGGCACCAGGCGCTGCTAAAACCCCTCTTGCTCTCCAAGGACAAACATCATAGATAGTCAATGCTACGAGCATAGTGCGTCTACCAGGCAGCAACCAACTTTAATGAGGTTGGCACATTTAACTACAGGAGGGCTAGTATCCTTTTAGGCGTCTTGATTAAAGGACTTCTCAGATCCCTTGAGTTTTGAAAGTGTGCTGGATAGACTGGAATCCATGAATGAAGCGTAATGATTCAGTGATATATATAGTGCTTTGGTAAATGTATGAACTTCTTGTATATACTTTTCATGAGGTGAAATCGACTGTGCATATATTATCCCCTTATCCAACGTAATTCATGCGATTAACAGAGCGGGAAACATATACTCTATATCACCATAGCCCTTATGCTGCCATAGTAAGACATATATTCCAATTACTAGAGTCAATCTCCTCCATGTTGTGGCCTATTGTGTAATCCCCATATTCATATCTGTAGAGGAAGATGGATATTGCTTTGTTCTTGTGTGTGGCCCAGGCTGGGGATATGTGGTGGCCTCCGAGGAGGTGCCAGCGCAGTAATCCCTACTTACGGCGTCATAAAAACCAGTGGATTAGCTATCGTGTTCTACACGAGCCTTCAGTCTATCTCAACACACGTCATATACACCCATATTTACCCCCAAGACTATAACAGGATTGTCTACAAAGAACAGAACAGCTTCTGATAAGAAAGAAAATAAAGCTTTAGCATATTTACCTCCGGATTACGCCAGGATTGACCCTAAAAGGGTAATAAAAAGCTATGAAGGAATGATGCTTATTGTCGTCTCCAAATATGCAAGGAAGTTATCCAACAATGTTTGTTGATGAACGAATAACCGATAAGAACATTATCTTTATTAAGCATTTTATTGATTATGTAGGTATTGATATTTCTAACCGTCTGAGAGGGTTCTAATTAGCAAAGATTTATTTTGTTATCTGGTTATATTTGATAGGAAACTGTATGAAATGATTAAATTCATATAATACATCATGAACGGCAACAAAGAGAACGAGTGTTTATTTCATTAGATATTCATCTATGATAACGATTTTAACATACTGCTCCCATGCAATCGATTCTATGTTACATATTGTCTTCGAACAATGCATTCCAGACATCTAGTATCTATCAAATATGACGTCTCGAAAACAATAGAAAGAGGTGTGTCAGTAAATCAGAGCTGATGCCTTTGCTGACATTGGCCACAAGCTATTGCTCCGCAAATTTGTCTATTAATACTGATCGCTAACCTCGAAAGCATAGGCCTTGTCTGCAAGGCTAACAACTGTTGTAAATAATGAGCAGTAGTGGCAAGAAGGACTTGATCGTTAAACTCAGCTCTCTTTATGTGTATTTGGAAGGCCAAATCACACTCTGTCTTTCTTATGTTAAAGTGAAAACATCAGTCTCGGATTAACGATCGAAGAAAATCATATTCTCCGAACTTACGAACAGGTTATGGGTATATTGAACGTCCTCTGCTTGTCTTGAACCGTCTCGATCAGTGTGCTTTTATTGAGATACAACCACACTGCAATCTGTTGTGCAGGACTTAAGGCTGTACTGCTATGTTGGAAATCTCGGGCAGGAGAGTATTTGTATCGTTCGATGTCCTAGTAGGGTCGCATTGAATGCATATCAATAATTCGTTTTCATCTTACACTTTGGCAGAACAGTCGTATAGTTCAAAGTGGCAGCCTTATCATGAATTCTGTCCTTACCTGAATACTAGGAACAAAGCGTTTCATCCTCAATTGTAATAGAGTAAGGCCCGGCGTCCACCTACTACGATAGAATCATAGACCTCCCGATATGGCACCGATACAATATCTCAAAATCGGTGCCATATCGGGAAGGTGCAATATCGTAGACATACGTCTAGACAAGCCAATTCACCATGCATTGTATTGGGTTTTTATCGGTGTCTAATCGCAGAAATGTAGTCAACTGTCCCGACATTAGGTGACCTTCCGACGCGATTTTGATTTTGCATCGGGAGGTGCATCGTAGGGCATATCGGTGACATATCGTAGTAGGTGGACGCCGGGCCTAATGTGAGATCTTTAACAGAATTCTGCCAGTTTGATTTTCTATAGATATTTATAAGGGGATGATAGACGGATGGTTAAGGTTGCTCCACTTATGATTCTACTAACAGTGTTTCTATGATCGATAGGAGAAACCCAAATATATATATACATAATAGATAAACTTCATTGCTTCATGTCTTTATCTTATAAAGATATAATAATATATGATAAGACTGACACTCATGAAATGATATAGCCATAAAAATCTCTGCACATTGGAGAGTCTCGGCAGTAGTCCTAACTGATTGGAGAGGATGGTCAACGAAGGAGAAAACTGCGGCCATTTGCCTCTGCCGGGCCAAGTGACCTCGCTAACACCTAACCTTGACTTTATTACCGTGGACTGCGCATGCGGTTAAGATGTCCACTATCCTAGTGACCTTCCCTCATCATGCATGCTTAGACAGGTACGCGGTTCGCGGTGCATTGGAGATTGGAAACCCTTGCGCGCGTTACCGCTGGAGATGATAGAACCTTTAACAAGCATATCGCTGCTTACAGACGGAGGATGGTACATGTAAATTGTGAAGCACGATTACAAAGAAATCAATTGGATATTTCCACTTTTTGCTATTTAACTACAGTTAAGGATATGGGTCATCTAGATGCAGATGATACTCAAAATCCATTGAGATGATTAGATGGTTACAGGGATTTCATAGCAAACCACA
This sequence comes from Alentia gelatinosa, assembly GCA_950022655.1. Taxonomy (NCBI): domain Eukaryota; kingdom Metazoa; phylum Annelida; class Polychaeta; order Phyllodocida; family Polynoidae; genus Alentia; species Alentia gelatinosa. The sequence continues at coordinate 45,719,815 of OX465586.1, forward strand.
GGAGGCTTTATTCATTATTGATTTCATCATTTGTGGAGTAATAACAATAAATTATGCTATTCATGTAAATATATTTTAGAGACTTTATCGGGTATTCTGCTTCATTGGAGCTTTGTCAGGATCAGACATGTTCCATTTACAAAAACCGCCTTCTGAGAGAGTCATCTACTGAAGATGGCACATTAATCTTACCTCCAATGGTAGTGTCGAGCTCTGGCCGTGCTCTGAGGCATTGGCGTTTTGTAGGGAACACACTCTCTACAGACGGATCTGGTACAGATGCAAACATCACTCCTCGGTTAGGCCCCGCTGGGTAATCAGCCATCGACGGCCCTGCGGCCCCGGCCCCGGTCGCCACCTGATCACGGAGCCGGTCCCTCGCCGCCCCGCGCCCGGGCCCGCACGCCGGTGTGGTCACTTATTGTACCTTTTCATTAAGGAGGCTGTTCAATGATCACAGTCGATGTGGAGAGCCGAAACCCCACCATCAGCGGCCACTGACCACCGATCACCGAAAGCGGCCTGGACGCCCCGGGGCTTCACCATTCTAACCACCACACACTTACATGACATTTCGATTCAGATCTGCCCACACAGGTCCTGGACTTCTCTGCGACGACCACTAAAGAAGCCTAAGTGTAATTCGCGAAAATAGAAAAAAGAAAATGATACATATCCAGATGCTTTTACTGTAAAATTATAACACACTCAGGAAATGGTAAGCTATGAAGACCAGAATCCTGATGTCAATGCATTGTGAGAAGATCCAAGCAATAGGCTGAGAACTGCTCCCATTGATGCCTCAGTGAACATAGCATCGCGCGAAATAAGGCGGCAAGATGGCGCGCCCTCGTATAGAGATAAAACTCACATCTTTCAGCTCGACAGTACCATGCTATTGACCTCGCGTTAAACGCTGTGACTCCAGCGTGAATCACATCGTTCACTATGGCCGCCCAGAACTCCTCTCCCGCCGCCATCTCAACCCGAGACACACAGAAGCCGCGTGCGGGAAGCTTGCTCCTCCCCCAAGGGGTATTACATTGTAGAGATGATGGCGATGGCGGTCGTGGTAGAGACGGGGGAACGGGGGGTTTCAGCACGGTGGTAGTAGGAGGTAGGCTGATGCTCGGGGCCGAGCACGCCCTCCGCACGCCCTCCTCTCGTCCACCCGGGGGGTAGGGCATTAAAAGGTGCAGGCATTGATCGGAGTACACATGGCACACCTGAGGGAACCGCGTCTCAGGTGGAAACCACGACGGGCAAAACAAGATCCAACCAGGCGCGAGCAGAAAGGCCACGTGGCCAACCAGGCGTGCAGACTTCGCGCGCAGATTACGCGCGCCACGGAAGAAAATCGGCAAAAGCAGGCGAATGGGAAGAGGCTGAAGGAAGTATAGGGTGTACCCCTGTGAACCCAAGGAGTGGTAGTCATGCTGTAAGCTAAGGGGCAGCAGTATCATTGATCCCTGCATTGCATGTTGTATTTTTTCCTCCTACTGAGGCACCCCTGTTCACCCAACGACTGCTTTAATAGGGTAAGACAGTTAAGAACAATGCAAAGCTCAAAAGTACAAGGCACAAACGGATTCCAGAATACGATCATTCCTCAATAAGAGCTACACTCCACATACGCAGACAAAATGAACAAAAAGGTTGATGCGATGATAACCTCAACTGTATTGTAGCTGTTGCTTACTGTTAGTAGAGAACACCATCAATGCAGGTACTCTTTTGAGTGATATACTCCCGCTAAGAGTTATAAATGCAAAGATAATGGACAATTGACGATATTGGAAAATCACCGAAAGCCCCGAATTGATATGAAAGGATTTAGTATACTAACATTTAGATTGATCACTGCTGCTTAAAATGAACAGAAGTGAGAGGTGGTAGGGTAAGAGTCCCCCTCACGTCCTCCGCAGCGGCTATTAACGTAGGCAGGGAGCGGTTCCGGGTATGACAGAGGATATATGCAATAACACTATGCTCTGCGGGGCATGTTAGATCAGAGATTACGCGGTGGTCTTCGGTGGTCCGTTTTGGTCGAGACTTCAGTGGCGACCACTAACCGAAGATGGGGGGGGGGGGGGGGGGGGCTTCATGGGGTTGTTGGGGGCTACAAGTCAGGTCTTCTTGGTTAGAAAGCTTTGCTCTTTGTCAGGGTATTGCACCGCGCTACAGCGGATCTCAACCCAGCCAGTGTCACAGACCAGGCAAAGATGGAGAGTCAACATTTAAGAAAGTCCAACAACTCTGTGTTTTCATGGCTCTCCGGCATGAGGTATTCCCAGGCCTCGATGTTAAGATTAGACCTCAGGGACACTCTAGCTGCCAACGCATCGGGAAGCCAAGTGTCATGGACAGTCGTGTATACCTCTGATCGGTCCTCCCTTATGGTGCTCGGTTTCATGTGTGGCCACCAGTTTTGACTGTGTTCCCTGAATGCATAAGGGCTAATATCACAAATAGGGTTTACTTTATCTGATTGACACATATATTTGCTACTGAGTCTGGCATACCTGAGCGTGTGGGGTGGTTGGTGTGAGGGGCAAACATGGATGCATGCGGGGGGGGGGGGGGGGCGGCTGCCAAAGCAAGCATGCGAGGATCTTCCCGTTGTGTGTTCCTATGTTGTCTTCTGCTAATTACGGTGTGGCATGCTCTGGCTTGTGTCCGTGTATATAGGCGGGACATGCCATGCTTTTTTTTGACTGTTACATGTGTTGCCATTTTGTTTCCGGCCGCTAGAGCTGTTGCCCAGCATGACCAGCCAAGCAGGTGCCCGTGCTGGCCCGAGGTGATGAGGTTTGTGGACTTTTCAGTGTTTTATGGTGGCTGTGTTGGCTGTGGGACGTTCTGCTGTGTGTTGTTCCCTGTTCAAAACTGTGCCCTGGTGTTGTCCCCCACCCTGTGGTGACAGACCAATGCGCTATGTGTACAGTTGTGGTTTGTGGCTGACAGACAATAGCTGCAGTAGTGCAATCTTTGTTCCCCTCTGTCCGTGTGATAGGACTTGTGATGGCAGTGGGTGTCGTTGGAGTTGGTGTGTGTGGGCCTCAATCCTCACACTCTGTCTGACCACGGCAGACTGAGCAATAGCCATTAGCATCCTGGCGTTCTGTTTGTGATCTGATCAATGCAACTGGTGCTTCTCAACCATGTCCCAGATGTAGTTACACCACTTTCTCACATCATTCCAGGGGCACTCCATTGCGCCTTCTGAGATGTCATGCAGGTGGGAAATTATGTCAACAAGGTCTGTTGTGTCATATGCCCTCAGGCCTTCGAGCAGTGATAGGCACACCCTCATGTATTTTAGGGGGCCCATCTGTGCTTGTCGACCGGACCCTACACTTTAGCCCAGATATGCACCTGTCAGCCCCGTTCCGCGCTTGGCTGACGGCCGTGTGGGCGGGGCTTACTTTTTAGGATTAATTAACAGAGCTTAATTGCTTTATATAAGTTTTAAGGGTCTGACAAAAATCTCTGGAAGCGTACATGTACGGTTAAGGGAATAAACGGTCGGCAAACAAATCATTAGCGAAAGCCACTTTACAGAGTTCTGTAACTGAAGGGATAGCTGTTGATCTATGAAGTTGGCATGGTGCGCCAGCATTATGCTGGCCAGGCGTGGACGGAGGGGTCAACCTTGCTGCTGGAGGAGTTGACCTGCTGGCTTCACAGTTCATCTCCAAAATGAAAATACTTACCGTTGTTAAATCCTACTCTATTCCCTAAGTATAAAAGTATAAGTGGAAATGACACAATGTGGGTGTGCTGTGATAATACACAATATTAACTGGTTACAAATACAGCCAGCAATAATCTTCTGGGACTAGACTTATAGTGATATCGCAGCTAATGCGAGGATATTACGTAGGATCGAGTCCGAGGAGATTACGACCGCACGTATCTGAAACCAGTTTATATTACATTCAGTATTCACAATTGCATATAGAAGTTGTTGAAGACAAAACAAATTAACCGCCGATCCTCTTACGCACTTCTTTGCATACAAGAGACTTTTTCCGTAATCTCAGCTCTATGTAGGGCGGAGATTACGAGCATCGGTAATCTCCACCTGGTCAATCACACACTCCTTTTTAGGTTTAGTATGGAGACTCCGAATTCATCGGATAACAAAACCTTGTGACCACACTGCTATTGACCTGCTTTCTGGTTGAGATTTAATGGATATGATGAAGCTCCATTTCCAGACTTTGCATATAGGAAGATCAAGTTCCCAATATAAATTAATTTCGTATGATAGTCTCTCTTTTTAGAGTCTCATTAATCAAGAGATCTGTTTTTTGTACCTTTATCTACCCGGAATCAGCAGTGAGCTATGGAAATACGTGGTACACTGTAGGTAAAGGTGTTCTCTGGTAAGAGCAAAGGGTTATGTGGCCTGTTGCCTGAGGAGGCTATGTTAAAGGTTGGCAGTATCCTCCTACAGTCTTTCTCTGGCCAGCGCAGATGTCTCAGTACCTACCTGTCTCCAGTATAATGAGAAGAGAGAGCTGGGCTTCCAAAGAGGCTGTGGTCTTTTACTGATGCCGATGACAGGATCCGTCCCCTTACTTCACAGAGCCTCATCACCTACTTATGCCTGTTGATGTGGAGTAAGTTAGAGGGTATCTTCAGGGAGGGAACGCTATAGTATGGCCATTATACAGAGTAGTTAATTAACTATACCCCTTAGGCTGTCATAGGTATCTTTAATGACCTAAGCCGCCTATAGTCCGAGTTAATTATCCCACACTTCAATAGGTATTAAGAAAAAAACACTCTCAAAAGGGTAAAGGTGTTAGTGACAGTATGTGAATAGGTGTGGGCGGATACTACTGCACTTTACAAATGTTGGTGTTTCATAAGCAGCGCAACAGCGGGAGCTGGAGCAGGAACAACAGGAACTCGTATCCGAAGAGCAGAGTCTGTCAAGCGCCAGCGATGAACAATCGGGAAATCCACTGTTGCTAGGCAGCGGGAGGAAAGTTAAGCCCGGAACTGAGTCCACTCCCCCGGGCCCGGTCCAACAGCCAGAAGCAGGGCCTCATACATCAAAGATCTGACATAGCAGGGCCCCAAGCCTTTAACCAAAGGGGTATACGACATACACATGATCTCCTGCAATTGTCAGCAGAGAAAGGAGGGGGGGGGGGGGGGGAGGTCTAAAGGGAGGGTAGCGGGGGACCCTGGGGACGCAAGCCCTTGATAGCCCCTAGATGGAAGTACTATTAGAGAAAGTGACTTGGAGTGCGGCGGCCCAAGGCTGTGATCAGGCCTCGCCGATGAACCAAGATTGCTCCTGTGTAAAATAGCCGGAGAAAGAAGGAGAAAGGAGCGCTGTGAAGTGGTTTGACGGCCCACCGGGCGTTTAGAGACCGCTGCCCCGGGACAAGACGTTCCTCGGCTGACCGGCGGAGAAAAGGGTCGTGAGATCTCAACAGTCCAATGGTCTTAGATGGCTGTTCTACTGTCAGAGATCATCAAGGCTATGGGAGAAGGACATAAGTCAGAATGCACTTATCAAAAGCGAGGGAAGATGAGCGAGCTAATCTATAATGAAATGTTTAGAAAAAGAGGATGTATTGGTCTTTTATTTTGCGTTTCTTTCAAAAGAAAAAAATCGTACGATTATATCTTATAGTATGGAAATAAATCAGGACCTAATGGGGTGGGAGTCCATAATCGTGATTACAGTCAAGGTTGATGAGCACTGACAATTAGAATGGTGAGCGAATTGGGCGGGCGCAATGTAAAAGACTACATGAATCAAAATTGTCCCGTGGTTTTGTTATTTCCAAGGGACTCATCACCTTGATAAAACACGCGGCATAATTTAACCCAGACACATAAAATACTAAGCCTCCAACTCCAACACCATAGTACTCATTTTTTACGACCACCCTCCATTCCCATTGAAACATTAATTGCCTGCCATTGGTTGTCCAATCAGTGATGTTTAAGGGAGGTAGCGGTAGGGATTTGGGTGTTGGATAGCGGTTTCCGTCCACTGACCTAGGCCGGCGCCGATTGGATTAGGCGTCTAATCTATCAGCAGGAATATCTTACAGCGGGCGCCCTCGCCACCTTCGCCGCAAGGCGTCGTACTGGAGATTAGGCTGGGGCAGGCTGGGGTTTTCTGGGCGGAGTTTGTGCTACCCGATACCCGGGAGGGCGGGTAAGAGACCAAGCATCTACGGAGGGGCCGCGGGGTATTAGAGATGTGGCCAAATGACAGCCAATAGCCGGCCCATAACCGGAAAGCGATGCAAGATGGCGACGTAAGTGGCAGACCGCTCCTTTGGGGGTCATCCCATGACTTTATAGCGATCGTTGCGATTGGCGAGGACGGTGGTGGGCATGGGAGGGGGAGAAGGAGTTGTTCGGGGGTTGGACCTGCATCTGGAGATGGGTGTGTTAGGTGCCGGCAGGCGAAGGGTGGAGGAATGGGCGAGGTGGTGGGTGGGCGTGAGGGATGGCCGCCCGCCTTAAGGAACGGCGGGCTGGGTGGGCGGCGGAAGTCACCAGTACGAGACCACAGCTTTATGGTCATCTGCCTGCCAGCGGGCAAAGCTCTGGCTTAGGTCGGCGGAGGAGCGGCGGGTCGCCCCGGGGACCAGTCGAGGGCCGCGCCGCCAACTGACCGTTCTAGTCTCGGTCTCCGCCCCTGCCTCACCCCCCGGTCACGGTCTCTCTCAGGACCTCGGCCGTAAAGACCTAATTGATTCTGAGACCCGATACGCACTGGAGGAGATCACCGGACGGTGCCCGCTGGGCGCCCGCTGTCTCCCCCCGCCCTGCACCTTGGCCCCCGCCACTCTCATTGAGCCACAGCCTTAAAACCGCACGGAGGTTATTTTTACTGAAGGAGACTTTCATTGGGTTTATGTCCATCTAAAGGTTACGCACTGGGACTAGGAATCGAGCAGGGTTAATTTACTCACTCTAGAAGAGGTTACCACTGTTGGAGGCCCGTGTGATGTATCAGGAGAATCAGTGGAGCTTCTCGGAATTGCCGAGGGCGGTGGTCTGAGCACATTCTCTCACGTTGTTGTGATAATTCACTACCACGTGCCTGGGCCTTACTTTATGAACCTACGGACAGCATTAGGGCTGCAGCATAAAGGGACGGAAGCGCCTTGCTTCCCCCAATATATCTTATTAAATATACATCAACTTTACCTTCACCATGAGTAACATTTACGTCATCTTTATTTTAGCCAGTGGGAATACAAGTACAGGGTGAAATATAACGCTGAATTCATACCATCTAAACGCTTTGGTATTTATAACCTCTTTTATTATAAGACCAATTCAGAATATCATATTGGACTGCTGAGATTATTTTCATAATTGTGAACCCATAAAGATTACATTTGATATAATTCATTTATTTGCATACAGCGGTAACCTATCTCTGAAGATGCATCCCCTACATGTCTATTATACAAATGCTACTGTCTTAGTGTGACACTGATGGAACTAATGATTGAAGTCCCTATGGGCAGATGCGAGTCACTCACTAGACCACCTAACAACTGGCGCTGAGGGTGGCGTTTAGAGGTGTAAGTCAGACCTCGCGGTAGCGAAATGAATAGCTGTGCCCTTTGCAGCCGGTAGTCTTGGGACTGAACCCTTAGCGTTTGACCTCACCGTGGCTAACTAGGCTGCAGTCTAGACTCTGCTTCACTTCTATTGTTCTTGCTCGGTAGAGAAAGGCGCCTATAGTGAACAGAGTTGATAATAGACAGTGAAATATAATGTTGTGAGTGTTAAGGCGTAATACAAGGCGTTATACATAACAGATACCATAAGTATGAACAGCTCTTATCAGCTTTTTCGAAAGGATATAAAATGATTCTTCATCTTCCATGGTCTTGCTGTATTTTCTGCGTGCATATCTTAGGGATCGCCCCGTTCATATTACTGTGCGCTCAAAACTCGATGGGGAACGGGGACATATACCAAATACTCATCAGTTTCTTTCTTAGTACGTGCAAAGTTCCCAATTGGAGTGATAATAAAGACTGCATTGCTAATCACTTATTAGATTTTCTCAAGTCTTTGATTATGGACATATTTAAGAAATAAAACTATTTTGCAATATTTTGTCTTCCCCTAACACCTAACAGGCCCTGTATCCCAGTGAGGAGGAGTGGAGTAGGTGGAAGGGTTGGCATAGGAGACAGGGACTGAAGCCAGTGTAATCTCAGGTATGTTTTGTTGAAACACATTAGAAATGTTCGTAGAATGTGTATCTTTTTAGAATGTTGGGGTTAGTCATATATAGATCTAATCTATTCTGTATGGTCAGACCACTACGGGATTCCACCTCAGCATAGGGTACCACGTGCCCCCAAATCTCTGACCAGTTCCCATACGGTCTGCACGTAGGGGTCAGTGGGTCCGGCCAGAAGTCAAGGTCCGTTGTCAGCGGCATTCATCGACGGGCTGGTCGGCAAGGTGATCCCAGTCGGTGATCTGTCAGTACGACTGATGCCTGACGGACGTTCCCGCCACCCACGTGCACCACCACCACCACCGCCGCTGCCACCACCCCCACCTACACCACACCAACCCATCAGATGCCACCAGCGGAGGTCGTCTCCATAACGACCGCAGGGGGGAGAGTGAGTTCGGGTGGGTTTGACACGGGGCAGGAGTGGGGGCATAGAAGGGTGTCTGCATTGCAGGAGGGAGGAGATGGAGAGCTGAAAACAGGCAGAAGACTAGTTCGGGTGCCCTCAACTGAGGTCATATCTGCAGTATTCACCTCTTACCATTTGAAAGCTTCCTCTATCTGATTACCAGCCCAACAGAACTGCGTGTGAATATTTCCGGGAAGTGATTGCACCATCTCCTCAGATTGGCTCCTGCGGGGGTCTTTCCTGTACGGCCTTGATTTGTGTACCACACCCATGTACGTGTGTCTATTCACGTATGCCTACGTGAGCAATGATGCCCGGGTCTGCCACATCCCTGGACACCACCCATGGCACAGATCCCAGCTCCTATTTCTCCACGGAGCCGTTAGTATGAAACATTGATTTAGAAACCGCCCCCAGGCGTGTGGGCCGCTGTCCTTCCTGGTAGAAATGTGCTGGGATGGTTTGATTGAGACGGGGCTTCACGGGAGACACAGACCGGGCGGGCATATCAGTCAGCAGACAAACATATTGACATATGACACTTCCATAGGTCTTATTCGAGAATATTCCGCAATGTGTTGAACCTTTCCATTCGATTACCCTCGAGGTGTAGGAAATTCCATAGGGGTGTGGTTTGTCTACAACACAGAATGATCTTAGAATAGATACAAATACCAAGTACTGAATATAAATACGGTTGAAATACAATCGGGAATCATGCCATGTGCTAAGGAACTTGATATAAGTCTTTTTCATTGAGGCTTGACTGATAACAGAAGCATTGAATGAGCATTGAATCAGAAACTCTGTAAAATATAATTAGAACATTCAAAAACATACTAATGTGACGAGCCGAGGATGTAAATAATTGAGGGTCGTTGAGGAAGATGTGTTATACACATATCCTTAATTTAGATTAAGTGTACCCGTTGAATCATTCGTTTAATGGGCAGCTAGAGATCCCTCAAATGATGAAGCATCTCTCTATTAATAATTCTCTGTGGCTTCCCTTTTGTATCTTTACACCTCTCGAAGCCGATCTATTCTCAACATCTGCTTCCACAAACATGTACGAACGGAAATACTTACCCTTCAAGTAGAAGATCTTAGACAGCGCCTTCAGACTAATTAACTGGAATACAATCTTTCTATTCATTTGACCCTCATCCGTATCCTACCCTGTATTCTAGGTCCATTATAACAATATGATATAAAACCATGCTGCTGTAGGCATCTCACGCACGTTGATTGTGTTTACATGACGGTCCCGTTGTTCGGTTCTGTGTGGGGACTGCCCCCTTCCCCTGTCAGTGATATATTGTGAGCTATTTAGGCTCTAAGTGGGCCTTTCTAGTTCGCCGCCATGGGGACCAGACTATCACTAGTTGCCTTAGTATAGCCTAGACATAGCCAGTATAACGCCTCGTCTAGGTCTAGCCATTATAAATCTCAGGGATAAGCTGGTGCCATTACTCATGTTTATAATTATATGGAGCATGCGAAGTTTTATGGCCAACTACAATAATCTATAGACGTGGGGCGATCTCTCGGTACTTCTCTGCCAATTCTGCCCAGCATGGGGAATAGGAGGGTGTCGATAAAGTTTAAAAAGTATTGCGATTGATATTTTGCTCTGAGAATAACTATAATTAGTAAGGCTGACATATATATGTTACTATACTCCTGTCCTGTCCTGTACAAAATACTTTGTATGCATCCATGACTGTACAGCTAAATTGGTACGAAGTAATTAGGGGTGACAACCCTTTTTTATTCCACCATTTTAACTGTATGTTCATTGGCATAAAGCTGTGCAGATTGAAGTTACAGTACAAATCATGGTAAGACCCATTATCATTGTTCTATTCGATAAACCTTCGAGATAAGAAGGTATATACAAGATTATTATCCATAATAAAGTCATAGCTTGTAGAGTCCTCAAGTTGCTCTCCATTTCCGACTAGATTAATTTCGCCTTCCTTATTCGAACATCTTCATTTCACTATTCATACTGTTTTGCGTTTTGAAGGAGTATGCCCTTTGTGTTCAACAATAAACAGCCATACATAGTTCTGACATTTGATGAACATTATCTGTAAGGTTTAAATAGTAAAAAAAACCTACTAAATACAGTAAGTTTATTATCTAAATACGTTTGGTATGAAATTCAATTGGTAGATATTGTCCAATTTTAAAAGTGACCTAAATACCTTTGCAAAGGTTGTCAAGTTTGTCACTTTAACCGAAGTTAATTGACAAATCCTCTAAAAAGATGCACATTTACCACTTAAGGTAGGTAGGCCTATATTCAATGACGATAGCAAAAGAGAGTGTTTCTGTCAGAGACAGCTGTCTGAAGAACTGTCTGATGTATGCAGGTATGGCGATACATAAACGGTAAACCGCCAGGTCCAGTGTGTCACTTCTATATACTTCTCACGCCTGTGAGTAGTGTACGGAAACGGGACTGGCGTCAGGTTTCTACAACCCAGTGAGCACATCAGCATAGATAGCGGTCAGAACGGCGTGAGCCGTCCAATATTCTGTAAACAGCTACTGCTCAGGAGCTGCTCATTGTATTGTAGTTTTAACGTGTACTTTTTTGACAGGAGAGGACTCCTAGTTTAAAGCTGGTTGCATCTAGACATCTGTCCTGTCGGTTTATTGTAGATATCTGGACCGTCACCGTGTCCAAAAGGATGGATTGTTCTGAACAGCCCTTTCTAGCCTACTGCGATAGAAACGAGTCCTACGGTGTACCTAGCTCCAAATACATATAACACATTGCCTGCTCCACCACACACGTAAGGATTGAGATCCGATATAAGCATCGAAATCCCCACATACGGAGATAAATCACAAAAATGCTCTTTTGGAGACTTTTACGTAGCATATGCATATAAGCACAAGTTACACGATGCCACATGCGTTGAATAAAAGCTCATAATGTAATACTCGAGTATTAGAAATCGTTTGAAAAAAGACACATTCTACTCATGCCTCCTTCGAGGGATTATCCTGCGCCAGAACTACTTTTCTAGAATCGTATTCACACACGTACGCGGGGCGTCCCTGCCGTGTTGTAGTGTGCATGTGTGCAGAACGAGTTTGAGGCGCAATGGCGGTTTACCTCTGGTTAGCAGACACTACCGCCTTTCACACGGACCCGTTGCCACGCCCGCTAGCCATGAGCCGGTTTGGTGCGCACTGTCCGCCCCACGCGTGCGTTTGTTACCAGATCGCTCGCCGTCCGTGCCTGGGCTTTGAAGGCCGAGCCGTCTCTGACGCCTTCGGTTTCATAGGCGGCGACGGTAGCGCCTCCCTCGGGAACCGCGAAAACGATTCCAGGACGCCGCTGCAGACGAGTGCGGGTCGTAGGGGACCTGGCTGCGGAGTAGGGCCCGTCCCCGTGCCAAGTGATGACCTTTTCCCCCAGTGTCTCCCCCGGGATGGCCCCTCACCAGCCCGCCCGCTGTCACCCGCAACCTCTCGCAATGGCAGACGCTGGCTGCCCGCGTGCCTGTGCCCCACACCGAGGTCTGGCAAGGCAGACATGCCAGCAGCCTCTCGGACATTATGCCCCCTGCGCACCATCAGCGTATCACGGCATCTCGCGTCCCCAACAAGCAGAACGCCAGAGTTTCCCATTGTCAAACAAGCTGTCATCTTGGCCGACTTTGAAGCCTCAATTAAGCCCTATGGCAGTTTGACGTCGCCAATGGAGAGGTTTCAAGTCGTCCTCAGCAGGCGTCATAATCCGGCCAGTGTAAACACGTGACCACCTATTATGCAAATTGAGCTCTCTCCGGGCGACGCCCCCCAAACGTCGTTGACCCAAAATCGCAAACATCAAAGAGACTTGGCTTCCTGCCGTGTGCTGGCTCTGGGGGCGCCGATATTATATGTCGTTAGGTGGATGAGCATGCTGGAGCCATCCTAGTTATACACGCACCTTAGATGTTAACGCAAAGGACACAAGTATTGCTCATAAAAGCCTTATGCACATCATTCCAACTTCTCCAGAGACACAGTGCTTGCGGACGATAAATAACTATGTATCTATCTGTCATATCGAGGTGCCTCATAAATATATTGTCAACCTGATACAAAACGGCTGTATAATATTCACAATGAGCAATGAGTATTTAGGTGGAAGGACCTGAAGAAGCCAACTGGGCCGATTGCTTCGCCATCAAGTTTGGAGTGCGCAGTAATGTCAACCAGGCGTAGCCAAGTGAATATTCCGAAACATTCCAAAAATGAAGCCAAACAGGGGCTCGCACCAATTTCAATCAGATCTGGTTTTATTTTAGGCTGGACATATTTATATATTTATCGCCCATTGAGTGTTGATTACCGTACTAGCAAGCCTGTTGAGTACAAGTTCCTAATGCTAAGCCTATGGACGTTTATACCAGGCTAACATAAACTTCTGTTTAACATGTATAATGCCGTAATTGTATCAATATCAAGGAGACCATGGTGATATGCAATGAAATGATACGAGGATGTCATGAGTATAATACCCTTCTTCATATTATAATCTACACATTACTGCCAGAGGTACCCATCAAATTTACTTTCCTGCACTTTACCCTAATACTACATATATACTCCTGATAAATAGCCAACCGTTAATGGCGGTGTCTGTAACCCGGGGAGTAAGCTAGTCCGACGACACGTTTAATTGTAATTAGACTCAGGTGTATAGCAACTGACGGTCCAAGGGCACTGCTTCGGCTCAAGGTCACCCTGCCACAGGACTCAGCGGGTGAGGTGCTCAGTGTGCCAACTGCTCACCATGAGGAGTGAGCAGCTCAGCTGTAAAGTGAGGCGCCCGCCGGTTGTGCGCATAACACCATTAGGGCTGGCAGGGTATATGTGGTCATTCCTCTAATGGATATGCCCGATATGCGAGGACTCTTCGCTTTATAGTATAAAGCAAGACCACGCTGTAGTTCACATCTGAATGCTCGGACACCAACCACTACTGCTATAGTCCCAGTCATGCCGCAGTTCATCTTACAAAGCCATCGCCGCTGCGTATATATGACTAATATCCGCTGTACTGTGCTCTATAGGTGAATGCATCCAAGGCAAAGGTACCAGGAAGGGCAGATACTATAACCAGGTTCTACTGAAGTCTGACCTGATAATACTAGACTGACTACGTCTATTCTGACACATGCCATGTGCACGTACATTTCCTGTCTCTTTGTTCCTGTTTTTGAGGACCGTACCGCTCTCAGTACGCCCCGGGTAAAGGATCTCTTTCATGGCACGGGCGTGTAGTAGTAGTGGTTAGCGTAGTGTATAGAAGGGAGATAACCCACATTCGCCGCTCCATTACCTGACTGTTATCTGAAAGAAATCAGGCCTCATTTTATGCCCTGGAGGCCAACACCAGAAGCCTTAAGGCGAGCTATGGACCACTCCAGGAAGTCAGGTGGAACGGGTGATGGAGCGATAATATACTGCTAAAATTCCCAGAGGGACTCCATCCTGCCAAGTTACAAAACGGCAACATGCACACTATTTAAAAGCCGCATGTCTAAGGTCTTATTGCTGTATAGGTAGTAGGTGTGGTTAAATTCAGCTCATTTATGTTGCAATGATGACAAGTAGGCCTACCTAGAAGTCTGGTCTAGATATGTCTCTATCATACTTACTTTGTCTATGAGATGAGAGTATATGTATATATTTATTATCCACCTAATACATACACATGGGTAGTGTGTATCTACATACCCGAAGCATACATATATGCTCTATGCTCCGGGTTGTAAAATCCGGCGCATACGGAGAAATAGGGCGTATACATGAAAATAATAGTGCTTACCTAAATGAACCAATGTCAGTACCCAACCTGTAAGAAAAAGATGGATAATAAATACAATATAGACTGGTTTCAGATAAAAGTAGCAATACATACTTCTTGGAGTTGCCTCTACGCAATATCCTGGCATGCACTCGGATATTACTGCGCTTCAACCCCTCGGAGCATACGACCGCTTTTTTCTGAAACTAGTCAATATTGTGTATATATGTATATCTTAATGTGTATGTATGATACAAGGAGGAGAAAACTGGGAGAACCAAGGCCTAGAAAGGAATAGTGCAAAGAGACTAGACAGCACATTTTACCATAAAGTGTACTTCTAAGGTCCTCTTCATCTATATAGCACTCAGTCGTACCTACAAATACAGCCACACACGCCCAGTGATCCGAACTTGTGTATATACGCATCTCACTCCTTCCGGCGTTCTCATGCTTTCGTCTTGCTTCTTTTGTGGCTATTTTCTACTGCGCAACCAACCCGCCCCACCGTATACTAATCGCTCCCTAGGCACGTGACCTTCTACTGGCGATATGACTGCTTATGCAGAACCATACCCGCGGCAATTAATTGGAACAAATCATAGGTGGGCGCACCTGGCATGGGGTAAGTGTTGATCTTGGCTGCGATGGTTAGTACCCGCGGCTAGGGGCGGCCCACAAGCCCAGACCCGATGACAGATCAATGACCAATGCATTACCTGAGCCAATAGGCATGTTCCTCCTGCATCTGGTGCCACCCTCCGATCAATGGGTCTGTCAGATGGGGGTGGAGTTGGCCTGTTTGTATGTAGGTACACTGTGGGGTATATAACAGCAATCAATAGGATCAGGAGAAGCATACCCTCCACCACCCCTCCCTTTATGCCGTCCGCTAATCAAATAATATTGTTTTTACTGATGTGAGACCTCTATATATAGGGGTTGGACACATGACATGTCCGTTTAGGAGTGATCTGAGGTCTGTGTGGCTTTGCACGTGCTGAGTACGTTATAGATTGTATATCATCCAAACTCAATAATTGCTTTATGATTATTGCTACCCTACCCGGGTAGTCTTTTGGCCGGATATCGCATCCGCGGGAGACCTTTCACGGGGACGGTATGATGCGTTGACTGGTGACTGACAATCCTCGGTTCATTCAAGAGACCCCATCATATTTCAGCTCGTTAAAAACACAGCATTTACCTTGAAAGATACACAGTATTAAAAGCACATATAATGTCGAGGATAAATGTTACATATAAAAACAGATGGTGATGGATGGCCTGTCAGGATATCATGGGTATAGTTAAAGAAATAAACGTCAACCACTGAGAACATTTTACTGCAGCGTTTAAATGTTGGGTCAGCACTTGCCAAGACGAGATGATGGGTAGACCTAACAGCATGACACACATATACGGTACATTGCTACACGGTTACTGCACGCCTGACTAATAGATTTGTATTGACAACATAGATCGGGTAATTCATAGCTTAGAACCCTCAGATCATAAGTTTGCTTTATTTCCCAGCTGCATGTTCCACACGGCCACCCCTTTTTTTCTATATAATGCCACAGTCTCTAGCCCCAACCTGAGACAGGCTGTCGCAGCCAATCCAGACCAATCTACATCATGTAAGGGGTAGACGTCAGTGCCAGTAAGATAAAAAAAGACAGCATCGACCTGGTATTCAGGATATGAAGCATGACTAGCATTCTGCTCTGGCACATAACGACGGCTTCCTTCTCACACCATTTAAACGTTCCTGGCACAAAAACATGCAGCTTAATCCGTTGAGAATCCGCTGTAATATAATCAGAGTATAGTATTCATTTTTTTCCTCGGAGAAATACGTCAGCACCTCTCTGTCACTATGCGGGTTGTCTAGCTGCATAGCTCAGTCGGCGTCGAACTATAAATCTTTCTGCTGCATCTGGTGGATGAAGGCCTATTTCATGCATTAAGTACCCTTCCTTTCCCCTCTTCAGACATATAAACATTTGATAAAACCTGACAGATTATCCATGTCCAAATGTTGATATTGCAGACAATATATAATGATAATAAAACATCAACAGAGCAGGTTGTATAAAGCAACGGACGTCAGCGATGGCCTTATGGGGAGGCGAGGTTGCCCTCTCGCCCCTGATTCAAGCTCTCTGGAGATAAGGGTCTTTAGGGCTGTCTGTCACTCGCCTGCACCGGTCACTCGACATGATGGCAGGCCTGACACACGCACATGGTCGCAGTGGGCGGCAGACTTCTGCCAACCAATAGTTGACTGGACACTGCAATCCACCGAACACTGATGTCCACTTCCGACCCTGGCTCATGTGTGCAGTGTAAGGTGGCACGCTCGCCTCCACTTGGCTTCCCCACTAACTTAATGAGATTGCCTTACTCACTGCCTCTCAAAAGACAAATCGCCCCGGTGTTACTCAACGCTCCCTGAGACGTCGCTACACCTTCACACAAGGGGCCTTTTTAGTGCTATCAAAGTACGTAGTGCTGTGGTATTTTTATTCATACAATATTTATAGCTCAGCCTTCGTCATACCCCATAAAACTGCAATTTAGAATTGTCAACAAACCAATGCCTGTATCATGCTGTGGGACTGGGTCCAGTAATTCATGTTAAAAGTGTACAGGCATAATCAAACAAGGGAATCAGATGGGACTCACAATTGTTTCAGTTATTATGTCCCATAACATGTTTTACACCCTTATCGATCAATTTTAATTATCACATAGGATATTACTGGTAGACGAAAGCTAGGCTTGGGGCATGGCGATTCTTCCAATAATTAAGATGAACATGATCTCTGACTAAATATAGTAATCTGTTTAAAACATGATGACTACGTCATGATCATGAATACATCGATTTGCGTTCATAAGGTATCCAATAGCAGAAAATGTGATGCAGTTACTTGGATTGGCAGGTCGAGCGGACTCATCGATCTAATAGATCAATGCCAGTCTAGTCAGTGTACATAATAGCGCATACATGGCAAATAATCATTATTCAATAGTTCTTTTTTAATACTTCAACACATATTCACTACCTCAGAGGATACTAAGAAGAATACAGACCCCATATCATTATCCTATAGCTTAGTCCACGTAAAATTATCTACCTTTATCAAATTTCTCTCATCTAATGTGATCGGCTTCTTTATCAAAATGTAGTGGACCCTGCAATGAACATATTTAATTAGATCATTGCTGTAGAATAGCTTCAGTCCGTGTCCAGGTTATAAATGGCATACATTTAATGTTCTTGTGGTTATGTGTGCACCACTTTCAGTTTGGGATAACTTTACAAATGCAGGAGTAGCGCAAACAGTTTGAGACTACAAGAGGTAACTCTGATGCATAGTGGTCAGTATAGATTATTGCACTATCTTGTAATGAAGATCACAAAATAATTCGGCACTACGATACAATATATATGCGTCATACTTCGCAGGATCCTTCTATCTTTGATGTAGCTTCAGCTGGCAATATCTACGATTTCATGGTAGTATTGCGTGTTTACAATCCCTTTCTCTATCCACGGAAGCATAGCCATAGTACTACATAGGAGAAAAAAATAGATGCGATTGTAGTGTTTGTATATGTTATTTGTAGAATATACCGACGCATCTTTCTGTTTCCATGATACTATATGCCGATTTCTTCTGTATAGATACAGTTGAGTAATAATGGCAACTGATCAGCTAAATTCCAAAGAGTTCACCTTGACCATTTATTTAATTGTACCTTTTTATAGATTTTCTTAAATGAATTCTAAGTGACCAAAATTTATTGGTTGTATTACTAAATTAGCCAATATCAACCTAGCATTCATTGGATGGCTAATAGGTGCATTTCAAATGTTGTCGTAACACAGATAACATACTGATCATTGCTTTTTTTGTTAGGGTCGGTTGTTATACAGAACATCTTGCTTACTTCAGTTTATATCCTGCTTTGCATATCGATTATCTAACTTATCGACTAAAAATCTAAGTTTGATAAGCACGCGTTAGAAAATATTGTTGAAGGAAAACTAGATAATGAAGCCAACCCTTCTAGTCAGATTATGGAAATGGGAATCATGTGCTTGCTCCAGTTACGTTATCCACGATTGCACATAATCTTGATGAGGATACAATTGCACCCAAAACAGATATCACATATCATGTTTAATCATCGTACAACTCTTCTGCGTGCAGCCCTGATGTACCATTGATAGTGTCTAAATATATCCTGATAGTAATGGATACTACGTACTCAAACATGGCTTCTTTCTTTGCCATACATCCCTTTGGGTAGGGCTAGTGCCTGGTGTTATATTTTTTGCCACCTGCAGTGCTGTGTGCACCAGTATGTTCTCAGATTATTCTCCATGTGAATCCTCATCATCATAGTGTGAAGGTTTCTGTCAATGTCATATCCGTACTATAAAAATGTTAAGATATTTTGTTACAAGGTGGATAGATGATCTGCGTGTTACAAAGAGGACTCCAAAATCATTCTTTTTCATTTGAGAATGGCTAAAGATATCTACACTCGGATAGAGCCATTCATGATGACAATACATTGAAGATCACATTGCCTCTGAGGTTGCATTAGGACGAAGCATCTATAGGAGAAAAATCCCTAAATTTACACGCTTTTTACAATATTAGGAACCGTCCCTACCCTGGACGAAACGCCGTAGCATGACGGCCTTAAATGACCGGGAATGGGAAATGTATCGCCCACAGTTAGGATGTTTGCTTATTGTTATATCTTTTAAGTTAATGAAAGATTCCATTTTAGTTTGAGGGTCATGGCAGAATATGCAATGACTCTGATTGGAATCTACTTTTCATAAACGGCTTTAGTCAACTGTCATAATTAAACGCAGTTCATACTTCCTTCAGGTTTTGTGTTTGGATATTTGCTGATGACAGTTTAGTCGAGCTATGGTTATAATCTGTCACGTTCACGATACATATACTGCCGAGAGCAGTTGGCATTCAGCAGAACACATAAAGAAGACGAGACACCCTCAATATGATGTCATCGGAACCTTTCCAAGGGCAAATGTAGTCGCTCAGCCTTTGTGTCTGTATACGTTACCGTAGATAGAAACATTCATTGAATGTATTCTCCATTGTCCATATTAAAACTGGAAAACTGCTGTTTCCCAGCTAGCAACTGCCCAACCTATCTGTTCCATGGACTGAAATAATACTTCATGAATATCCATTTCTCTAAATAACGCATCTTTATGAACACATTACATTTGTTGCAATCTGTATAAATACGATTTACTCTAGTGCTTTAGGGGTGAACGCACCTCGGCATCGAAGAGCTAATATTAAACTGACATACGTGCGGATTATTGAGTTTTTAACACAAAATATATTGCTCATGTACTCTTTTCAGAGCGGGGATAGAGAAATGCCGTTAGTGTATACGCAAGCTGTAATCATACGGTAAAATGTACTCCCAGGATAGCACAAATAAAGTGATACAACTATTTATCAAATCTTAACGGAATATTCTAAAGATAAAAAGCAATTCCAGGCTTCCGCTGGCGAGGAACATGGCAAGCGGGAGACTTCACCAAACATAAAGAATGTTGGTACATTACAGGTTTTGTTTGCAATGATAACATTGTAAAAACATTCTGAGGTCTTCCCTCTTCATAATCCATGAGAAGGCATCGAGGCGAAGTAGAAGGGGCATCCAGAGGTCCCCTGACACCAATGACATGCCCTGCACTGAGCAGAGGAGGAGGGGGGGTCAGATGATGAGTGCACTAAGAGGCATTAGATCGTTGGACCGAGCAAGCTCAAAGCATCACTAGGTCGCAAATGGAACATGTGTGGCCAGCAGGGAAAACACAACATCCTCAAAAAAATAAATCAGACACGGGGATAAAGAAGAAAAAACATCCCTCATCGCCATAAGAAAACCAGTGGAACCACTACTCATAAACCAATTAAGGCAATCACGTTTCAGCTGGGCGGGTCGACCGGGAAAGCAATCAAGCCTACAGAGCAAGTGTCATTAATTAATGAAAAACATACTTTGACATTTAGTCCGACACGCCCAAGCAAAGTAGGTGTAGTTAACTCAGTGCCCGCCAGTCGGTGGTAACAGCCTCCACACGGTTGAGGTGAAGGCAGTGCTTTCCTTGCTTGACACCACATTTAGTCATTGTCTTACATTAGGCTAGAAGACCGCGGGTGGATGTCTGCTGTTCCGAGCGACTAAAGCCCTCAAAGGCCGACCCAAAAGCTTTCAGTTTGATGGCGTGATAGCCCCAGTTTTATGCTCGTTTTTGTCCACCACGCTCCCGAATTAGAACAAAGTTTTCACATGCCTACTCAGCGGAAAATCATTACCTTTGGCTGCAGCCCGCTCTACAGGATAAAATCGCGATTTCTTTTGTGTCCACTCCAAAAGGAATTGGACCGATAATTCCTCGTTAGTTTCAGCGAATTTCTTGCTGGTTTCTGTCTTATTTAAGAAAACGTCACCACTGCTTAGAGCCAACCCTGCCAATACAATGTTTGTCCATTGTTGAAGCTAGGCGGCACCAGGCGTTCGCTAGAAGAATGGTAGCAGTGGATCAAAATTAAATGGATCAATTGGTGAGGAAATGTTTCATTGATTATCCGACATTCAAAATTGTGTGCACACGTGGTCATCCTTGGATTGTCTTTCATTTGTCATTATGATTTGCAGCGTGATGCCCCATGCTGGTTTGTTGGACGAATTCATGTCAATAACTTCAGAAATTTCATTTTTCATACTTTGACACGCTTTTCTTCCGCACCAAAGTCCTCTCAGCGGAACGTGCGCCTCGTTTGCCATAAATATCCAACGGGAGGTTCACATGAACGATGATGGGTCTGGGCGCTATCACTTCTCACAGTCTCCTACCCACGTAATAACTCAACCACTCGCGGTAGCCAAGTACCCGACATAAAGATCAACCGTAGATCATCCAAAGCAATCGATATATATCCCTCAATCGCAACCCGGATTACCGATAATATTTAGCCGGATTACATTTTTCTTGTTGATGCGGTGTTGGCGAGGGGTATTGATGATGCCATGAGAGTCCTCCGGGTTAATACGCAGAGAGAGTGAGTCTCCAGGGGGGTTCCTCAAGGCCTGGGGGTGAAGGTGCCCCGCGGTAACATTAGGCGGGTAGACTTGACCCTAAGCAAGGGCGGTGCGGGTAGAAGCAACCCTGGGCCATAACTTTCCGCCAAACGAGGTGGGAACGGCGCTTCATATAAATCATAACTTGCTTAAATCTTGACGGGATCACCCCGCAATGGCCGCACCTGGGCGACCCGCAACGGCGGCAAAAGGCAATGAGAGCCATACATCGCCGGGCACGGACCGGCCCAAGGCTCAGCCCATAGCGAATCGGAGATCATTGACTTGCAGATGGATGGTAGTCTAATGGATAGCGCAGGTCGTCGTGGCGCCCATAATCCAGCAAGGGATTTCTCCGAGTGTTATCATAATCCGAACATTGATATCCCCTTGTTCCTCTTTTGAAGTTTGCCTTGATGCTTGGTCAGTAGCTGGGGGTCTGGAAGGAGGTAGAATACCCCCATGCGCCTTCGCACTTTTCCACCCCTCCTATAGGCTGGCTCCTACCACTACACCCCCACCTGGAGCGTATGACGGACGGCAGAGAGGATCGGAAGGCGGTGCATAAACCGTCTAGCTTCTGCTCGTCGTTCCGTGCTGTGATGGAGGGACCGCGAGCAGCTCATGACAGAAGACCGGCCACCACTGGGAGCAGCATAAGGAACAACCCACTCCACCCCCGCCCGAGCCACACCTTATAAGTCAGCGGTGAGGAATGGTGCCATCGTCGACTGGCCATAGACCACAGCTCAATTTGATCTATATTCGCCGCTGCCTCAGTAGGTGTCTATTCAGTGTATGAGATGTGAGACTATGGAAATGTGTTCTCCAGATAACGGTATGGAGGTATTTGGTAGTCAGCATGTAGGTTTAACCCATTTATTATGTAGAATTGCACTATTGTTTTGACAATATATAGCTTAATGGAATAAAGCCTAGGTGTATGAGACACGTTATCTATTAAGCTTTACAATATCATGGGTCAATAATGACATGGATGAGTGCAAGTTATCTAAATGTAAGAGGGACACCAGTGTGGGTTCATTGTCCACGAACCACTGATTCTTACTTTTTTAAAACATCATTACTTATTTATAGTATAATATAGGCCTCAAGGAACTAGTATCTTTGTGTACCAATGTTTTATCTTTAATATTTTCACCAGACATTCCAAGATTCGATAAAGGTTCTTTAAAGTAATATACATGTACCTACCGACGATGAATCTAATTATGCCTTCGTCCAGGCACAAGAAGGCAATCCGCATAAAGAAACTTCCTCTTGCAATGAATATGTGTGTAGCTCCGAAACATACTTTCTATACAAGCTATTATAGCGTCATACAATACATGGCAGGGCCATTTTAGATCAGGCTAGCGAAGGACGCAGCTGTAATAACGTGTTCCTTACGAAATGCGCATGGGCAATGAAGCCCGGATTATTGCGTCTCGTATCCGCAAGGTGGCGCAGCCAGCAGCTCTATTGTATATCGGTGATATAGTGTCAACATGGTTTAAGTTGAATTGAATAGGTATTTACGAAATGGAATAAGGTTCTACAATTCGGTCTTGGTGATTTCCACCTCAGTAGAAGATTAAAGGAATAAAGAAGATTTGGGGAATAGAGCCTAATTATATTATCATATTGAATACATATTCGAAAATATATGAAAATTAGCATACCACATAGTAGTACCTTAGGTTAGTTTTGACGTCAAATGTGCTTATGAATGTGATGAAGCTGGTTTACTGCAGAGGAATAGCTTTGGAATCTCTTCAAGGCTCCCCACTAACAAAGTAAAACATTCACAGTCATAATGAAGAATATATATCATTCAGTAAAGTAAGTGTGAGGAACAATACGAATTCACATTATCCACTCTAGGTCTAAATAGAATGAATGTTTTTCTAACCAGAGTGGAACCAATTATGTGTGTAATCAGGTATATTAGACGATATTGTTCATGCTCAAACTATTCTTGAATTACGAGTACATGTATTATAAAATCAACCCTAATCTTCCCCGTTCTATCACTACAATCGCCTGGTGATTACCTCTGAATTCCACCAGTATAAGTAAAGCCCATTTAAAAGCGAATCCTTGAGGAAATTGCGAAAATGAGAATATCGTGTTACAGGGTGTCAATTCGTGAGTGCCTTAAGTGATTCCTCGGTAAACAGAGAAACCATGATGTGTAAGTGTGAAATATGTTCAGTGAAATTCAATCTACCTACCTCGGAATTACACATAATGGGGATTGGGGCAAGGTTTAACGTGTTAGCTGACGGCAATCCTGTTTGAATACACTGAGTCGCCGTGATCCTCTTACTCAGTATGTGTTTATTCCATTTCATTTATTACGCACTTCCGCTTTGCACACTTCAAGAGTACAAGGGTTGATGAGTAAGTATTAAGTTGGCAAAGTAACCTAAAGCATCATCGTGAGTCCATAGGCAAATAAAGAACGTATTGAAAATTATGTGGATTTCAGAAGTGGAAACTTCATGAAGATGCCAGATGAGTTTTTATACAATCCTGTGAGCCTCTTGTGTAAGATCACACCTCTTACACGATCTGTGCACTATCGGCTCTGTCAGGTGCGGAGCTTTCAGAGAGGGTGTGGTGGCTAGAATATTCCTGTGGCCTATTGATGAAAACTTCTGTATAGCCGGCATTGGAGAAGCAGAATTACTTTCTCTATTTCATCCAGCATGCACAACCGGGAGAGGATTTATATAGAACTGCATCGAGATTCGCCTCGATGACGATGTAGGCACATCCAAACTCGTGGAGTATTGTCTATTTTACGATTCGAGTGCGGTTCTAGATTTATCTCACCCATTTCTATGATGTTAGATAGTATCAGAATATCAGAACAGCTCGAATATACCTAGCGAATCTATATGACGTCATCTTAAATTCACTACGCCACGGCCGTGGCGTAGTATCGTCACTTTACGGGGGTGATCGTTGAGTATTTTTTCCTAATGTTATTTCTATGGCGAAGCTTGTACCAGGGGTGAGATAAAATAGGCGCCGTAGTGGTTATAAACATACTTTACCCTTCCTTCGTTGGGCCTCGTCATTGACACAACTGGAGATTTGGTTAAATGCTGGACATAACAGATGGACTGAAATTCTCTTATACTTTCTGACCTGTTACGATTGTTGATGCTGGACTCGGTCTGCGTGAATTTGCGCCGTCGCAACTAAAGTCTATCTTAAGGCGGGCAAAGGCTACAAGGCAGAACGTATGCTTCAACCAATAGCGATGGAAAATCCTCGAAGATGCCAATTAGTATCACGCCCAAGTGCTTACGTGAAAAGAATCTATGATGTCCAAGCTAATTACAATAACTTTCTTGAGGACCCGGGCAAAATCGCTATTTTCAGAATCATATCAAAAGAATACCTTACAAAAATTAATCGTAGGTCAAAAGTATTCTCGTAAAACTTGGCGAGTTCTAATCTTGGCTGATGTATGCCACCAATGGCGTTTCAAAACATTAGGTACACTCGCTGTCCAACCTTTTGAAAATCCATTTGCTGCTTGTTTTTGGAGGAGTGAGTCGCAGTTCACGCCCCATGATACTTTGCCACTAAGTTATTTGGCTAGGCAGCATTTGTTTAGTCTGCTTTAGAAAGAATACGGTTCGTGATGGTTTTATTGCAGTTATTCAAATGTTAATAATTAAAAAGTGTGTGAGTAGCTTAATCGGTTTGATATAAACGTAAAGAAGACGATCAAAATCATGAATTCCGTTGTCACTCTTAGATTCCGACGTCGCGAAAATCATCAACAATCATGTTTCCATGGTAGCGTAAATAGGTCACGAATCTGACGTCATCCTCACTAAAAGTCATGACTTGGACAGACTCAATGGGGGAAGGAACTCGCATGCTGGATTATTCAATTTAAACCGCCACACTGATCTGATAACCTTACTCTCATTAGAAGGAGACAAACACACTGATCTGCGTGGACTATTCGGATTGCCATTAATATCGACCACCATGCGAATGGAAATGAACTCCCAGCCCTGCCTCTGAAAACAAGCTGGATTTTACCCGTGCGCCTGTCAGTGTCCATGTTATTTCTCAGCTTTCATCAGACTGGGACTCACATTGCCGCCCAGCAGGATATCGACACAGAGGCCTTACGTTTTGGATTTATATATTAGAAATAACAACGTCAAACTTGATACATGTACACTGATCTGTGTGAGCTTTTCTGATTGACATTAATATTAACTATCAAGAAAGTTAAATGGTATGAACCTGAAGCATAGTTAGTAGAGAGTCAAGCTTTGAACATCATCTTAGCTAGTCAATATAATACCAAAATTTAAAAAAACCATGGGAACGCGAACATAACCACCTGAAACACAATATCAGCAAATCATGTATGGAACTTTAAGGTATAACCAAAGGAAATGAACTGTTGTATTATACACATGGAAATATTGACTGCCAAGTCGAAGGGATTCAGTGGATTTAGATTTTACTGTCAGTTTTATTATAGTGGGGCACGGGTTGTCTTCTGCTCCGTTAAAAAAACAAGGAGAATAACACGATACACTGATCTTTGTTGACTATTTGGATTATTAAAATGAATTTCAATGTCAACCTCCATACACTATGCTAACTGTGGAGAACTGCTTTCATCCTGCTTTCATCCTGGTGGGAGCAAGCTGGATGTCATCGTCAGCCTGCCATCGTAGTGTGGGGATTGCTTCAGAGAATGTGATCGTGTTGGGAGGGTCGCCCAGCCCTAGGTTCTGACCGTTCATGATCATATTGGGATTTCGGTGACTTTACTCACATTTTGTAATATTCCAATGGCTTCTAATTTGATACACTGATCTGTTTGGACTTTTCTGCTTCACAACAAGCTGGATTATTCCAAGAAACCATCACGTCGAACTCCAGTATTATGTTCGCTGCGGAGACACCAAGATGGCACTGTGAATGACAAGTTCGAAATGGCAAAGAATATCAATATAACTCTACTTCTTTGAGTGTGTATTTATTGTCGATATTTAAATGATGTTTGAGGAGGGGCTGGCTTCATAGATTATTCGTAATATTCTGTATCATGTTAGCAAACATTTGAATGGGTGATTCTAGTGTAACCGGAACTTTTTTCGTAGTAGGTCAAGTTCCGCACTCTGATTGGTTGATTCATTGATCACATGTCCAACGTCTTGTATGGTCCTAGGAGCGAATTTTACTCTGTATGCAACACACCAATATATCAGACGTAAAGTCAATGTTAAGCCTATGGGATTTTATATTAGGGGTAGGATAAATCAACCCGCTCGGAAGGCCCTTCTTTTATAATGAATGTATAAAAGTAATACGGACAGAGGAATACATCACCTCTATCCCTTTTGGCATTGTGATCGTCCCAGTCCTCCTATAGCATATGTCAACCCTGAAGATCATGTTATGCATATGTGACACCTGATATGATATCTGATCGTTGATGTTAAAGGGGACTATCATCATATGCCAGCAGTGTGCTAGGGTTCACATTGAGACATCCGCCTTCACACATAATTGATCCAGATTTGCTAGCGTGTTCCGGAAAGCGTAAGTATAGGTACGAAGGGTGTTATCAGAAGGGGCCCGTCTCAGATGAGCTTTATCTGTTTGAAGTCTTTCACCGTGAACCTTTACATTATTTATGTTGGTACAATATGGGAACCGGCCCCTTTCCTAAATCACAGATGACTGCGTACATCTATTGAAAGGTACAAGATTAGGTCACCATTGATGGACTTCAATGAAAGATCAGGGTACAAGAATAACACTGGACACTAGTACCACTGTAAGACAGGATGATGCACACAAGATCACCAATGAACCTTTGATAAGTCGCTCCCTTTAGATTAAGTCAAATCTGTTGCAAACTAAACGAGCATGTGTGTCACTGATTTCTTATATTCCTCTCAATCATATTAATTGCAATCGAGAAAAAAAGAAATAGAAACTTATCGTTATAGAGGACACCGGTTTTCTGACATCAACTGCTTAGCCTTAGATGGCAGCCACATTGCACTGAACAGAATCCTATGAGTTGGAGTCCGAGGGAAAAAGGTCAAACTGTGAGTAAGACCCTGCAGCAGTGACCTCCAACTTGAGGCTTACGTTTGTCTACCCTCAAATCCTTCTCCACCCTAGGTTCAGTGGGTCGACGCGTTGGCCCGATGAACCCGGGGTCTCTGGTTCGACCCTTAGAGCACCGGGGATCAAGTACGGGATCAAACAGATTCCTATCCTCCAACACAATTTGTCAAAGGGCGGCAGGGGCCGACTTGGTTGTGCAGTCTTGTCCGCTCTGGTTTCCATATACGATACAGCTACATGCAGTTTGCCTCAATGGAACGCAGTAGATTTCATACTATAAAGTTAGGGAAATTGTTTTTATAAGAATGCATAAACTTTGGAATTTCTTTTCAATATAATTGATTTAATACGAAATATATATGATAAAGTTGATTTCTGAAAATGCCAGTAAACAATAGAAATTAATCGAAAGTTATTCTACTGTAATGAATTAACATTGATTAAATCTGAATCAATTCATCCATCTATATTCCGTAGGTTCTATAAACAGTTAAAGTATGCCCATGGCAGGCTAAATGCAACTCGCATTAGCACTAAAGATTTGAGCTTGATCCAGGAGCGTCATTTGTTAAAACGTTACACATACTGTTAGAGGCCAGCAAATTATTATAGCAAAAAATAAGGTATGAATGTTCTATGATAGTTGTTGCCTTTCATACCTTTCCTGCCTTGCATGGATGATTCAGTTCTATGCCCAGTGGAAAATATACTTCTAAATCAGTGAATCTCTTGTAACTGTAGAGGACTTACTATATCTTCTTGTGGCGTGTTATCTACCATGGACCTTATCGTTTGCTGTATCACATGTCCATACTGCACAACGCGGCGGTCTAATTATAGAGTAGACAGCCGCTCCCTTCTCCCACTCAAAACCATCTCTGGTTGATATTTGGATGTTGACACTTAAATGTTGTCCCATATTGAAACACCCTCGATTACATCCTCAATCAATTGTTAATACCTACCTGGTTTTCTAAACAATTTTGAAGTAGTTGGCTATATGACCATTGAGGAAATTGCGAAATATTGTTGACATGCGTTTATGAATAGGAAGACTGCTGAAAATTTCATTATTAAGGTTTACGTCCTGATGTGACAGGTCGAACCTAGAGTTAACAGAGAATGTAATGATATATAGACTTAAAACCCTTGCGGCAGTGAAAGTCAATTCCACCTGAATGGGGGATTTGGATTATATATATGGGTGTTTATGACCCCAAAGACATAGCTCTATGGAAGAATCTATGCCTAGTTATATACTCTACTGGAGTTTCTTTTTGATGATACCACACACCCCGACGATTGCAATGACTTTGATCGTGACATAGTTAAACTGCAGAGCACAAAAGCTTCAGAGGGGGTTTGGTTCAAAGCAGGTGACCTTCTATTCATTCCTCTTTCAACATCACAGAAACCTAACTCTCGTCAATTGCTATAGGCACTCTACTCCCACCCAAGATTAATAGAGAGACTGTACCGCGAATTAATAGTGTGAAGGTAATCGAAACAAATTCAGGTTTGTTTGGTTGTCGATGGTATAATCTTACTGGGCGTATGCTGGGGTTTCAGCCCGCACAAACCCTTTGTCACTGCACTATCTATGCAGGGAGTGCACCCTGTGGTTCCCAGTGAGTGATGTAGTGACGACCCCGAAGTACGCCAACCCCCAAGAGCATCCATCCTGTGTCTCTTGCCAGTCAGACGTAGCTGTGAACACCTTCCGGACAAGAGTCAGGCATTAGATGCACCCCGCATGGCTGGTCTTGACTGGAGCTATAAAAGGGTAGGATATTGAGGAACAGAACACCCTGGCATTGCACAACAGTGCATACAAAGGCAGGCAATGGCTGCCAGAAGCTCGGCCATTTTCTAGCATAAAAAGACTGATACCCATGCATCGTCCAATCAGATGCCTAAACTGTCCATATCTACCGACATATCTGTTTTTGAAGAAATATATATACACACACACACATATATATATATATATATATATATATATATATATATATATATATATATATATATATGTTTGTTTGATATATATGTTAATGTTTGATTGATATGCATTTCCCATATATTCAGTTATTGTGCATATACAATGCCACCTGATAGCTGTCTTTCCCATCGGCAAACGAATTGGTATCGGTTTACAAAGTGATTTTTTTTCCTTGGATGGAGGGCGATGTTTCCTGTAAGTCTACAGTCCTTCTCTTAGTGAAATATATAGGCTTCCTACCTAGGGTAACAATTTTATAGTGATTGCGGGATTAAAAAGACGTTAATCATTACGAGATTACTTCAAGAATTAACTCGAAATTAAAACAATAATAACAGTCAGGGTGTATATGAAACAAAACTAACACAATATATCGTGAGATATATCGTTCTTTTAAGATACGTTGATGAATGATGGGACCGGGGTAGCATGAGTTGATCTGCATTATAGCCGCCAGGTGGTTGGCATGAGCTGGGTCAGAGAGATAAATCACGAACCTTCCCCTAATTGGACAGCATGAAGTTCCACAGCACACAATCACCCTGTTTTTCTAAAGTTATAGAATAGTCTTTGGTAAATCCTTTGAAAACTATGAATTCACTTCGAAATATACATCTGACATATTCCACTGTATAGCAATACGTTTAAGAGCTAAAAGACACAGAGACAGAGGTGATATCGTTTTCCTACGAAAATATACAGCCTGCGCTGGAGCTTTATATGTTCTTCATCTATTCCTAGCCTATCACCTATAGGTATCCAGATATCATATATAGTCTTTGTATGAGGCAGTTTATTACAAGTTCAATATACATCAAGATTTCCTTATGCTTTTGTTGACACCTTTCCAATATAGCTCTATACTATATTCAAAGTTATTGCTACCTACCATACCACCGTGCACATACTTCTATCAGTTACTTCACGTTCTGCGACATGCATAAATTTTGTACTGCATCCGTGTGCAGTAATCATGGTGGACTGCAGAGTACTGACAGTTTGCTGCATGTCTTAGAATGGATATGTTAGCACTTCGACGGCCTTCTACGTCTATTTGCAGTAAAATATTTGTACTCTAAGGAGTATAATAAAGACAAGATAGATAAAGGCTGAACATACTGGTAACAGAACTCAATTCCCGACAGCCATGAGTACGTAACCGGCCCTACGGACCCGTTGCAAACTCATACCCCTCAGGATCTTTTATCTGCTAACATTATACACAACTTGAAGCATTCTTGTCACGATACGTATTACGTCACTAAGGCATACTCCTATACAATCTCACAACCAGAAGATAGCAAACGAAATGGAAATTCCCGTTTATATGTTCTCTCATCATCCATCTTGGTATGAGAGAGAATACCACTATACCTTATCCTGAGTACTGTCAGTCACCTCAGGGTAGCCCTTTTGGTGGACTTACAGTGTGGGCAAGGGCAGCTGTCACATCGTTACATGAATATATTATTAGATTTCTGCATCATTTAGGGACAGGTAGCCCCGGTCCAGTCAGGTTATGTGCGTCACATTGTAACCCTCTTAGCGCCCACCCTATCTAAGTGCATTATAGATCAATAGGGTGAAGCAATTTCATGACACTATGGTAGAATAATATTTGTGTGAAATATAGAATATCAGTTGGTAATCATGCATTTCCCATGTTTGTTTTTTATTTCTCTGAAAGCCAACAGGTGCTTTTGATAATTGAAAGATAACTGCTAAAATTTCAGTGAGTAACATATGTCAAATTGTGTAAGTTTAGAAAGACAGAATCACCTCGGCCACTCTAAAACCTGAATCTTATATTACACTGAAAACCTTTCAGTGTACAGACATTCTAATTATATTGTAGGTCACTGTTATTCGAAAGTTATTTTCGTACTCAAATATCGTAAACGTTTTCACGTAGTACACATTGTAAACACCTCTGAGATTCATTGAATAGGAAATGAACTGTGTGTGGTTTCTTACTGCAGCTCAGGTTTCGATTCCCCAGCTGTTATCGTACTAAACGACATCATCTGAATGCCGCTTGTGGGCGGACCCTCAATAAGTCAGCGGCTTACTGGTGTGTGAACGATACAGCGGGTCATATTTCACTCAATGCGTTCTTCCTATAATAACAGCCAGACAACATCTATATATATATGTGTGTGTAGATATGCATATATACACAGACACACAGCCACACAGACACACAGACACACACAGACACACACAGACACACACACACACACACACACACACACACACACACACACATATGTATATATATATATATATATATATATATATATATATATTCTAGTATGTTCTAGCTGTCAACAAACATCACAAATAGCGAATTCCTAAATGACAGATCTCGACATAGCAGTCAGTATTTGGAGGAGGTTTTGGGGCCAGAGCGGAGCTCAGATTGCGGGGAAAGGTCGAGAGGTAGGCCTGGAGAGTGGGGGTGGTTTTGTATGGGAAACTGGGCCAAAGTGTAACAGGTAACATTATCCCATAGGTTGCCTCGAGACAGGAAAAGATGGATTACTTTCGATGGTATGTCTATTTGGTTATTGTACGCCTTTTTTACCTGAAGAAAATGAGATAAAAACTGCGGCTGAGCTGCCTTTAATTGCCCTACTTTCATCGGCAAGCAGTGAGCCGAGCACATTATAGTTGATATCTAAATGACACCTAAGTAACGTTGTCCTGCTGTAACCAGGCCTTCAGTACAACTCAATTTCTCTTCACAACAACCACAATTATTGGGTTATGTAAAATTCCACCAAATTGAATTAAATGTACACATGTGTATATAACAAATGATTTATAGAGTAATACCTTACTTTTTACAATACTTTAGTTTTTGTTTGTTAAGGCCTGGCCTCCAACTACTACGATAGAATCGTAGACCTCCCGATATGGCACCGATACAAAATCTCAAAATCTGTGCCATATCGGGAAGGTGCAAAATCGTAGACATATGTATAGACATGCCAATCCACCACGCATTGTATGGGGGTTTTATCGGTGTCTAATCGCAGAAACGTGGTCAACTGTCCCGATATTAGGTAACCTTCCGACGTGATTTTGATTTTTTATCGGGAGGTGCATCGTAGGGCATATCGGTGCCATATCGTAGTAGGTGGACGCCGGGCCTTACTTCACACTAATAACGTGCATCGCCAGCGCTCACTAAGGCCCGGCATCCACCTACTACTATCTGGCTCCGATATGCTCTACGATGCACCTCCTGATACAAAATCTAAATCGCGTCGGAAGGTCACTTAATATCGGGGCAGTTGACCACGTTTCTGCGATTAGACACCTATAAAAACCCCTTACGATGCATGGTGGATTGGCATGTCTAGACATATGTCTACGATTTTGCACCTTCCCGATATGTCTCCGATATTTGCTTTTTGTATTGGTGCCATATCGGTAGGTCTAAAGTTCTATCGTAGTAGGCGGACGCCAGGCCTTAGAGTAATTCAGCCATTTCAGCCTGAACACAGGTGAACTCGTATCTTTCATGAATCATTTCACCAAGCCTGCTACGGCTGTCTGAAACAGGGCAAACACTCTACCCCGAGGACCCTTGTGTAATAAAACACTGTCCAAAATAATTGTTTCGCCCAATATTCTTCTCATTTTGAGTGAAAATAATTGTTTTTTCATACGCTCATCAAAATTAATTTGTATGAGTTAGTGCCAAAAGCCCCATGTACCAATTCCCTTTACTGGAAACCCATGTAAAAACCTCAAACTGGTTTTTGCAGCGGGTCGCCTGAATAAACAAAGAGAAAGAAAAGGGTTAAGAACCTTCGAGATTTATGGCTATGTGTGCTATGCTCGCTTCTTGATATATAAAACGTCAACGTTCATTCTGGATGATGTGTATTATGATAGCAGCCGCCTGAAGCCAAGCTAGAAGGTAGAACCTCCTGCCAAAACTGTTTGAATAGGGCATTTTTTAAGAACTGACGGATCTGTGCCTTTTCTACGAAACAAGGTCTAATGCACTAGATTCCGATGGAGCATATGCCCTTCCCTCGAGCACAGCATAGCTCTAGGAATAGAAATGCATTATTCTCAATCTTCTACCTCTCCCGTGGCCTTCTAGATGGTTTATCAGTCCTCCTTTCGCCAAAGGAGTTTTTACTGTCGTTAGCCCGCTCAAGTACAGTCTGGTGTGAGGGAAAGAGTCTCAAATTGCATAATCCGAGTATTTTCATTCCCTGTCTTCAATTTATTGACATACATGTCAACATGTAACGGACATATATGGAATGAATTCAAACGGATCCTTCTCCATTTTGTCACGGGTCTGTCGTTAGCAATCTGTACTTATGATGTACTGCTAGCATACATGTTCTGTTAAGTAGTACAATTAACTTGAACAGCACTTACTAACCAATCACCGAAACGCAGAGGAAACTATGATTGCTCCATTGCTTCCCTGATGCAGGTCTCCACGGGGCGGCCTTACCTATAGAGACCAGCTCACCGCCACAGTGGCCAAGTGAAAGAGTAGTAAATTGCCCCATTGGCTATTTGCATGGAGCGAGGTAATTGTGCTATCCGGCCATCTTGGCACAATCGGTATCACATCGACAGGTCTCTGCTTGCCGCGATAAAGCGGCCGCCTCCACGCACGATCACGGCCTGGCTCGCTGGGGTAACAGGGCCAGCGCCGCGGATAGCATCGCAGCACAAAAGGGGTGCCGCCACCGCCCATTATTCACTCGGGACACCGCAGAAGGTGCAAACATTTCTTGTTTTTTTAGCCTGGGAACAATTCTAATGCTTTAAGCACGGCTGCTGAAAGGAGCACTGTGCTTTTGTCGGGCTCTGAGCAGATTTTTTTTATGTTTTACATTTAGTGTGGTAGCACCGAAATGAAAATAAAAACGTTGCTAATCTTACTCCTGAAATCTCCAGGCACCAGACGATTTAGCGAGAAGAAACACGGCTGGTTCAAACCTGTAGGGGTATAATGTCTTGGGGTGGTGTACCACATGCGTTTAGACCTTGTTTATCAGTAAATGTTACCCACTTAATACCAGACATAAGAGCTCAGGGTGACCTCATGAGTAGAGATATTAGAATAGAGCCAGGTTCCAAAGAAAATCGCTTGCTGGTTCTCTTCCTGGCACTACACAAGGGACCAATAGAAGTGTAATGTCAAACCAGGGATTATTATTTCATGAATGATCCAACTGTTCAAACATGATCAAGGATCTGCACAATGTCCAGATGTTTTCAAATTCAACAAACTCCGATAAATTAACACAACTTCATGGTTCATAATCATATCGTTAGTAATACATGATCGATCAACGTCAGATCATAAGCCGGCGCAAATTCAAAAGAATAAACCCCAGTGTGCAAAGCCAACGTCGAAAGTTCACAGTTGTCCTATCATGGGTGCATTAGGCCCGGCGTCCACCTACTACGATAGAATCGTAGACCTCCCGATATGGCACCGATACAAAATGTCAAAATCTGTGCCATATCGGGAAGGTACAAAATCGTAGACATATGTCTAGACATGCCAATCCACCACGCATTGTATGGGGTTTTTATCGGTGTCTAATCTCAGAAACGTGGTCAACTGCCCCGATATTAAGTGACCTTCTGACGCGATTTTGATTTTGCATCGGGAGGTGCATCGTAGGGCATATCGGTGCCATATCGTAGTAGGTGGACGCCGGGCCTAAAGCTCTCTGAGTTGCTATCATTCATTGTTGTTCATGCCCATACCATTTGTTAAAATATTTCGATTACACCGAGTTTTTCAAGAACTGACTGGTGATTCTCAGAGCTCACACTGTAACCCGCAGTATCTGGAATTTTGTGATCATCACACTGACTGTGCTTAGTGCTGCTCATGCATCTATCTACAAGAGCCCAGAGCTCACTCTGTCTCCAACTTTCAACTTACTCTGGATCTCTCCAGAATTCTCGTTTTAACTCATATTGCAGCTACCGTTAGAATCTCACTTTACATTTACATTCAATCGAGACTTCTTCTGGTTATACCTATATTATCTTTTTATAAAAAAATGTGTGTCGTCTCCCCCCGTGGTTTCGGTAAAGAGGGCCGAGGTTAATGTTAGAAAATTATACCTCTTTTATCACTCGGATTTTACTTCCTAGTTCCTTCCACCTTTTTACATATATGCATTACACTGTTAGTGTGATGTTGCTCTTTTCGTTATCAGTATTAGAAACTTGTCTCATTTTTGACATGATTGGACAAAATATCTTTGGTTTTCATGATGGATTACCGGACACTGCGTTAGTAGAATTAATTCATGAATTTGAGCTCGATGTTAAGGCGAGATGTCGATATCATGTGATTAGCATGACGGATAGTGTGGACCTGGAATAAAATTACCTCTGATATTTTTATTTTCTAAGGGATATGCCTCACCAGTTCTTGTTGTTGGTAAAAGGTATTTCACCTAAAGTAGCAAAAGCTGTACCATCTAATATAAAGCCAGGTGCAAACTCGAGGGTATACTTACGTCTGGGCTGTAGTCACCACGTCAAGTCCAGTGTGGACGTGTTGATCTAAGCAGCTGACTTAACACTGTGGCTAAAGTGCACGTTACGCATCACCTCCCGCCATCTGACGCGAGCGTTTACCGCCGAACTCGTAGGGCACAGTGTCAACAAGGGATCGGGAATGACGACCTATCATTTACTAGCGAAAACAAACGAACCGCCGCAACCAACTAATGCCGAGGACACACTTCCATGAGCCGCTGCTTTCATGCAGGATAAACTAATAACATGGGGATTAACGGGGCCTTTATTTCACCGGAAGTTGGAGTCCAGTAAGTGTGTTGGTCTGTTTAAACTCTGCTGATCTCATGACACTATTTATGCACTTTTCCTTTCAAAGTCGTTGCAGTTTGTGGACTTTTGCCAATATCAACCTAGACGATAATACCTGGTGATATTACAACGTCTGGATCGATTGTTTTCTTGGGAATCCTGCATATTCTGAGTTAATACTCCGTGTGTTTTTGTCATTTGGATAATGTATTTACCAACAGGCAAATAGGGGCAGTGCCCTGAGAAGTAAACTAATTAAGACTATTACATAAGTGATTAAGAGTATGTTGTAAGTTCAACACAATCATTACGAGGTTAAATCACTCTATGATAATAGAGTTTGGGAGAGTGGGTAAAAAGTTTGCTGTATTATGGATCATGGCTTTATATGACGTTGTCCCATATGAATATGTAATAGATTATCATATTCAGTGAAGTTTTGTGTGTAACCCCCGCACCCACTGCCTCCGATTCACCGCGATAGACCTCTCGATACGCTACGATTTGAAATACCTAACACTATGGCCAATGAATCAAAGTTTAAATTCTAATCGGATGCCAATTGCAACCCTGTGTTTACACTAGATGACCAAAACGTGACGACTGTAGATCGTTTAACCTATAGTCGTCAGGTAGTGCCTGATAACGTAATATCTCCCGCAATGGTCATCAACCCACGAATTTCTTCAAGCGCTTACACTTTTTATATGTACCGATTTCTTGCCATTGACAGCTGTAAAGTCGTTAGGTAGAGCAACATTCAAGAATCGTCGCCTTTACTCGTCTAGTGTAAACGCCAGGATAGGCAAATCGGCGTGTATCAGGAGCCTCACACTGCCAAAGTATACCACAGAATGGAAGAAGGCGACAATATGACACCTTTAGTTGACCTTAACCTAGTATATGTGTATGGTGGAATATCGTTGATACAATCACGTCAAGTAGGACTTCAGTGAAACTGATATTGTATCAGGATGGCGCCCGTTTGCCCAAACTGAGCAATTTTTATAGTGTGCATCATTACCCTGTCTACAATTGGGACATTCAATAGAAGTATTCATACGATTGAGTATACATGTACTCTCTGACCGTGTGCGTGCCTAACATATATCCTGAATAGTGGAAGTGGAAACACGATCTGCATAATTTATAAGAGGTAGGGGTCAAAGAGTTACAGTATGATATGCTCCCTGACACACTTCATATACATTTTAAACATACATATGTACAGATCTTCTTCTCTTCATCCTGGCTGTTAAAATAGCCTCAGGTTTCCTGTGGTATCTCACAGTTTTAAAAAGGGGAGGGGGAAAGGATGAAGATGCTGATACCTTTGATACTTTAGAACTCCGATCGTTGATAGGCTTTTAGCTATTTAACGTTTCTATTGATTTGAATTTGATAATTCTATATCTATGATGATCCATTAGCATTCTTCATATACATCCCAGACCCTGTATACCACGATATACTATCTTAAACCTACAGGAAGCCAGGAAATTTGCCGCGCCTATTCATCTGAGAAAAATAATACCCTACACCAGGTCGCATTGTTATTTATAAAGACCGAGTATTTTGGCATGAGGTGGGAGGGGAGGGAGGCGGGGGGGGGGGGAGCGCGGCGTTGTCTGAGTGTCACGGAAGCTGCTTTCAGACGAGTGACATGTCTGTGAGGCAGGTTTTGTGGCGACATGGGTTAATGCGCTCATAGGACTAATCCGCTCGTTTGCCGGCAAGGCGAGCATAAATACGTTCTGTCGTTGAGCTAAGTACTTAACTTCACAAAGCTACGCACTTAATCAAAGGAGTGGGGATTAGCAGACGTCTGAACAGACGACTGTTTCATCCGGTTTCTTCCTCTGAAACGGATACCATTACACTAAGAGATTAAGGGTTGAACTTTAACCTAAGGGGCCTAAATACAAACAGGTATTTTTCAATCATTAAAACAATTGTGGTATAGTGGAATATAGATATCAGGTGTTTTGAGGTGGCAACGTATGGAGATGATTTAGGATTTATATACAGTAGAGCCCCGCCTAACGGACATATATATTTACACCTAGTTCTGCTTCCTATACACATCCTATGTCTCCAGGCCAAAAGGAATTTGAATTGTGATCTGTATAATCGTATCATGGCGCCATCGTGCGTGGTTTCATCGCGCCATCGTCTGAGAACTGTGTGTTGGATTATTGTTTCCATTTAGTGCAGTTACGAGAGTCAACTTGCACTTTTAGTTCGTGTTACAGCACTCAAGTCCTAAGGGATATGACCATGTTAGCATCCCGAGAACAAACCTTTCATGAAACATTGCTCCCAAACTTTGCTCGAAGTCGCGTCTTTAATGTTGAGTTAAGGGGTTAGTTGAGGGACTAATCATAGATATGTTAACATATTCTTTCGGTTGGTGGAGAACCCCGCTCTTGTCTTTAATGTTGAGTTAAGGGGCTACTTGAGGAACCCATCATAGATATTTTAACAAATTACTGATTATTACGTTGTAGACAAAATTGCTTTGATAAAAAATCGCTTTCAAGCTTACATTTGCTCTCATTCAAAATGCGTCATTACATATTTCTCATATACATGTATATAAGCATGACTAAAATAGACCTTTATTGAATAGGACTGAAATAGTTTATCACACTTTGTGCAACACATTTTCTAATATGTCACAAAGAATACGGTAAACGCTCATTTTCATGGCATTAGAGACTTTACAATAATGTCCAGGCTGACTGACGGCAATACCATCTTCTCGAAATACTCCCTAATTGATGGTGAAAATGACTATCAAACTAACTTGTACCTATGCATAGAGCAGGTGAATTGCCTCAAGACCTTGAAAACATTACCTCACCAGTTACAGACTGCCATGAACATCAGAAAACGGATTTCCCAAACAGGAGCATACCATCATTATAACGATTCCGACTATCATTTTAACCATTCCCAAGCCACCTCATTCACATTTACTCTACTAATATTAATAAGGAACCCCTTAATTATTGAACATTGTGATATGTAGATCTGCATTTAAAAATGATCATATCAAATCTGCGGTTTATGTATAGCGATGATATGGTATTGACGCCATTTGAAGCCTGTTAATAAGAGTTCAATCTAAGTGGATTATATATAATTGTTATTGGACATTCACTCTGGGCGTTTATATGGACTAAGCATTGACTGAAGGGAGTTAAATCGGCAGTATGCCACTTGGCTGCATCAGCATTCAACTGGCTATACCTTGTTCTTCAGGAATTCAAGCCAGGCACACGCCAAGCCCAATGCATTATAAAAATAGAATGCTCTTCCATAGACCCATGGAACACGGGTTGAATTGTTGTAGTGTCTATTGCCGCTCAGGAGCAGCTTTTTTACACATCATGACAATTCTCCCCACTCCTCACAACCGGCACTGGTAAGGGATCCCGG
Source organism: Alentia gelatinosa (assembly GCA_950022655.1). Taxonomy (NCBI): domain Eukaryota; kingdom Metazoa; phylum Annelida; class Polychaeta; order Phyllodocida; family Polynoidae; genus Alentia; species Alentia gelatinosa. The sequence goes on from OX465586.1 coordinate 45,759,851, forward strand.
TTGTCATCACTCAACATTTGCCAAGAATCCATCTCCAGATAGAAAGTTCTTTTTGATCGATGCGATCCGGGGGTCTTGCTGAGTAGTTCCTAGGCATTCCTTTTCGCATCAGCCTGAGGGTGTATCCCCTAGTCAAGGCCATCCTCGGATGTGTGACGTCTAATCTAGATGATGCCGCCAGCAGAAATGGTGATACAGATCACAATACAACTTGTGGGGAACACGACCTGGTTGATCCATCTGTATGATATGAGTCGGTGAGCAACAACTGGGACCTGCATCACACGGAAACCAGAACTTTAGCTTTAACGTCGCTCTGACATCTGGTACCATCTTCCTCAAACATAGTTCCTTTTCATCACATCTAAATATAAAGCCAAGTCTATGTGACTTCCTCATAGCATTATTGTATGTAAAGGTAGTAAGGAAAAGCTGAACTTATGAATCGATATGTGTATACATACATATATGTACATATCTATGTAGGATTATCTTTTTAGTTAATTTATTATTTGCTTGATAGAAAAAGTCCATTATATGTTTCTTCAATCAATAGGAAAATATACATTGAAATAAGAAAATGATTGGTTGCAAAATAAAGCACTTTGGCACTTAGACTGCAGCTAAACTCATGTGTATGATATACTTGCTATACATCTAAACTCGTTAGATCAACAGCTCAATGGTGGAAGATAAACGATTTTAAATTGCCACGTTCCTTCTCCATCCCAGGGGTATACTCATGTCCCCCAAATATCGCAAATCAGTCACTTTGTCACACTTATGTAGCATAGATCCTCCCTGATAATTAGTTTTCTCTTTTGCTGTATTGCTAGCATCCAAGCTCTTATTCTACTAGTCACACAAACTGCGCAGTTTTAGAGCAGGCTCACTTCAGCAGATTCCGCACGGTGATATATACGGCAGTGTAAGGATCATAATTCGCATGACATTTTACAGGCTGATATAGTCTTTTGTTTGTATATTTATACAGTATGACTGTTACATTTTTCCGAGAAACGATCAACTACAGGTGAATGAAGGCAGGAGAAATTGTAGAAGTGCCAATGTTGGAATCTTCGAATTGGAAACAATGATACGAATTATAATTATAATGTCGATGGGCCCAGAATGAAATGATGCCATTAGAAGAACTGCATATGTAGCTCAAAATGGATTTGCTCCGCCGAAAAATACAACAAACAACCAAGGTGATAATGCAACATGACGTAACCCTCTACCATACTTTATGATAGGAATATTGTACCAATTTCGTTATATTTAAAAATTCACCTATTGGGGCAACAGATTGGTAGTCATACATGTATATTGAACATCTGGTCCCATGGATGCCACGGGTATTATTGAAGGCTTAAACACGACTGTCTCCACGCAATTCATACAATTAATATATCAAATTCATAAATGTTCCTCATGCAGAAAACATTATTGAAAGGAACCCATATTACTAGTGCCAATACTTCTTCTGTTATAACCATGGATAGTCCAACATATATTGCCAAGTAGTCAGATTGTACTTTAGTCATCATAAGTTATCCAAAGGATAATCCAAAAACACGTGGCGGCCGTTAAAGAAGAACATCAGTCTACTCAGCAAAGACCTGCAAACAATAACAACAACGTTTGGCGTATCTGTATTCGCTGCACCGCCCCAGCCGCCGCACCGGGCGCATTGTGACTGGGCGCGTCAGAATGGAGCAGCTCAGGCAGGAGAATTAGATAGAGCTGCTCCATCTCCTGAGGCCAGCGGCTGCCTCCAGAGCCGTCCGGGTCGCGCTGACACGTGTCCACGTGGAGGGTGCCGGGCAATCAGTAGGGAGCACGCCCGCCAACACGCACGTGCGGACCGGATCAGCTGGGGCCGCGGACCCTCCCCCTCCCTCCGATACTCACTCCCACCCACACCCCTTCTATACCCAGGCAGAGGAGCACGTGTCCGGGATGACATAACACGCAACCTCGCCTCCCTCCCTCTCGTGTAGAACGTTGAAAGACCTTGTGGACGAAAGATACGGTTAGTGAAAAGACTTCAGGTATAGCATTATACAGCACAACTCAACCGGAGACGCTCTGATTGTATAGAACTCCATAAAGGGTTCTGATTAGAACATGACAGGTTTGGATCAGCTGGGCCTTAGGCTTTGTAAGAGGGGTTCCGTGAATGGTCTCTTTAAAACCCGTCTTCCCAAGCTGGCATATAGCAGACGTCGCTATGCCTCTGCGTCTCTCTTGCCTTCCATCTTCATCTCATAGATTTGATCTCGCAGTGATTTAACCCTGTCTGGTGCAGCAGTGTAGATAGACGTCAACTGATCATCTAACCAATACGTTTAGACACTTTTCATCATGACAGCAGCTATTGGTCGTCAGAAAAACTTTGAAGAATACTAAAGAACACTGGAGACTAGGACAGTAGACTGAGTTGGAGTGTAACACAGTATCAGTAAAATATTTATACATATACATGCTATATACATGTATCCTTATAAAACTGGAGCTGTACGTACATGTATATTGATTCAGCCATATAACCATATATAATGTGTTCAAGTCCTATTCAGGAAATGCATTTTGGGGCAATGCTCTTTGTATCCGTACTGCAAGATTTCCGGAGGATGTTGCAGGCCTCGGGTAACATGAGTAAAGTGATATGTGAAAAGGTTTTGGTCTCCCATTATGTCTTATCTATATGAGTGATAAATGTTCGTAATTATACTATCCTCTCAATTGATTACCAAATTAATGCAATACCTAAAGCCTCAAAATAAGGTATTATGTGAATAATTAGGAATCTTCTATATTTACGAAGGAGGGCTTTAATCCAGAAACATAAAGAAGTGATATCTTAAAAAGAAAAGGTTTCTTTACTTTTAAGATAGTTTTCCGGTTCTGGGGTCGCATTGACTTACTGGGTCAGGGATTTAGGGAAATGGGCTGGTTTCCAGAATCTCCTATACTCCGGCTGGGCGCGTTCCTCCGAAAGGAAATATCATCGCATAGTCATCCTCTTTGCAGGTGGTTCTGGAGGAACAAGATGCTGTACAATTCAATTGCCTTCGATATCAAACAACGCAATGTGGGTATAGATGTAATCACATCCTTGCTCAAGACTCGCTCAAGCCTATGTTGTGTTTTGGGGATGGGTCCCTGGGCGCCATGTGGGGCAATTTCCATACTTTACCTGGTCGTGCTATGGGAGGCGTCACTATTTTCCGGCATCCAGACGTCATATGATTATTTATATACCCCCCTATCAATACATCATTCGACATTCCCTACACAGAAGGATTTCCTACTTCCCGTTACTGAATCATTGACTTAAACCTCCTTCAGTTTCATTGTAAACCAAGCCTTGTGAGGTCCTTATTTCCTTTGATAAATCACCGTGATATATTTTAACTTCAAATACAAACACAGACAATGTGGTTGTTCACTGTTTGTATATAAAAAGGGGAGGATTGATGATCGCCGTTAGCATTTCACTACCATGATGAATGTGGCCGAGCCACGCCTCCCCGCGGGTATTATAACATCATATGAACAGTACGTGACACTTGGCAGAATAAGATAGAGTGAAATAAAGTGACTGCAACACCAGGGAAGTGGTAAGTCAGTATATTTCGCCTACTTCCCCTGTCTAAGCCTAGGAGGTATATTATCATTCATTCACTCTAATGTTAAAGTATGTTTTACATATATGAAATAAGGTCAGAGTAAGATGACATCTGACACTTCGACTCACATGGATGAGTAGATTTCATTGGCTTCTTCCATATATAATATGAACCATCTGAAAGGTAAATGACCAACCCATTAACTGTAATTCGTCCCATTTCATCCTCGTTTAGACCTACCAGTACATTGTTTCTAGAATGGGCTCAAAAGTGTGAAGGAATGTAGAAGTCGGGTTTCATATAACGTTTGTTTTTTCATGATGTCACGGTAAAGAACCCCTTCTATTCATGAATATTTATTTTACTCATGGTACATATGAATAGAACTTAATATCGGATGAACATAGAAGCCGAAATCCCTTTTCATGTAGGATATATAATATAAAGTGAATAAACATTCTCCCTAAATGCACAGACGGAATAGGCTGCCATTTAAAACATAAGAGTGTGGAATCCCAACCTCACAGGTCTAATGAAAGGAAACCTATGGTGTGAGAGTATGATGCATGACGTAAAGAGAAGTGACGCGCCCACTGATGAATGAACCTCTCTCCAAGCGGATGTCTAGTGGTGAGCCACATACCCAGAGGCAGTCCGCATTGTGATTGGTGTTGGGGTACATCTGACCGTGTTTCTGATGCTGTGATCTTGATACGTGGGACCGTCTACCGTGAAGGTAGAGACTGATCTGTGTTATGTTGGCGCTGAGTGTGGGAGCTGGAAGCAGTCTCAACTTACAACGTATATACTTCTTTTGCACCTGTATTTATCAGGGTCCACCCAAAACCCTCGACCCTTTGTGTACTTTTTATCGAATCCTATTTACCGTCTATCACGTATTCCTTACCTGACTTATATCCATCCGCGTGCACCCCATTGCTACTCTCATTCATCTTATTCATCCATGTTGACCCTGGCTCCTTGTTTTCTTTGTGTTAAAGCAATGTATCGAACTGTCTACATTTCCTCAGCCATGACTGCAGTATTGAACAATACAAACATTTAATATTCTTGTTAAAGGTCCACTACAGAAACCATGAATAATGGCCTAAAGCAGCGGAAAGAACGATGCCACCTGTCACACACATTGTAGGCCTTTAATTCACGTATATATGTCGGACATTCCCCTTTCGTCTGATTCAAATGATGTATGTTACATCCTATATATAACTATCCCCATGGCATCCTATCTATCTCCGCATGCATGTTATGGATATTAGGCAAAGCTATTGTTGAAAAATAATATTGGCCCAATTACAGAATGATATCAGTACAATGTGTAATTGGGCCCAATCTAGTGTTACCAAGCGACAACTCCCACGTCGATTCCTTCAGGCCAATACAGTTTGCGTTTCGGCGGAAAGTTGTACTAGAAATTTTCAATAATGATTTCCAGAAAGCAATTTAATAAGTTCATCTATTTGTGGAGACAAAATACAGCGTTGGCAAGCGTTTCGGATAGGAGCATGCTTAAATCGTAAAATCACTGTATGGCATACGCAATATTACATTCCACGTTATATAATACCCCGTCATCCTTCATGATTGTTAAACTTGTACTTATATCCCTTGTATGAGGAAGCGTCACCGAGTATCGTGGGCGGAGTAGAGAATACTGCCACACATATGTTATACTTTATCAGGAACTTAATACTAAAGAAGAAACCAACAAGTTTTGGTCAAAGTCGTCGTTCTCCATGAGTTTGATGTGGAGTGATATGAACGAGGCGACAGCCGAGTGAATATCACATAGCATTTAAACGAGTTGGAGAATGACGTCTTTGACCAAAACGAGTTGCTTTCTGTATTTATCTCACCCCTGCACACACTAAAAAAATGGACATCACACAGAATATAGACCATGGAGAACGGATTGCAATACTTGTAGGGGCATGGAGAACGAGTTCCCAATGTTAAGCATATGGACATTTATTCCAGGGGTGAGATAAATGTACGTTCAGCCTCTACGGCCAAATACTTGTTCAAAAGCCTGCGATAGGTTAGTTTAATCTAAATCCACGTAATCCACATACACTATCACCAAGAGTACATATACGCCCCGAGTTGTCAGAGAAAGTTTTGGTGAAATACTGCAGAATTACACATGTCCACCCTATCTGTTAACAGGAATACATGTCATCAAATCCTGTACTTAGGTAATAACTAATGTGGATAATTAAGCGCTTTGGAAATATTTCATATTCAAAATACCAATTTGTGAATTGATTACCCAATCAATGAGTAAGAGATACGAGACTATCTACTTGTAGTAACTTGAACAATTGAAGTAACATGAAATAATGACATATAGTGTAAGGGGAGGCACTTTTTGACTAGTCTGTAGAAAGATCTTAGTGAATCATGATGATCTGTTATTAGATGATGAGGCATCCACTGGCAGAGTGATCCTGTTTCTTGCCCACAGTACACATTTGATATAATCCTTATTCACATTTTATACCTTTTACTAGTAATGATGTTGTGCTGTCCCCAAAAGCCTGTTAAGACATTAACTTTCAAGTTGCATAGCATAGCTTTGGTATGATATTATAAAGATAGCATCCTCATGAACAGTGAGACAAGAATTAAACCTACTAACAGAAGTCTTGAGGTACTAAATTCAAATCTGTTTCTACATCTATAATGAATTGAATCAGAAAAAAAGGTCTATGAAACATTCTTTGGTAACGGTTCTAGTGTCACATCATATCTGAAGGAAGAGACAGACAACCATTTATACAGTCATGAATTCAGGTGACAATTCCTACATTGACCGTTTTTCTTGACTCATAGTGTTCATATGATCTTAAAGAGTCGGCGACACAACTACCGCTTGCTGATACCCACTTCCAGCAGACCGACTGTGAACTACGACTGTGACGCTAACTAAAAATACGTTTGAGTGAAATCCTAACTGAAAAAAGACAACGCATTTTCAACTAGGCCAAAATCAGGACAGCCCATGTAGTAACAAGGCTGGGGTCGGCAAGCTTGGTCAGTTCTTACTATCGTTGATTGGATTTCACAGAGGCTGTCCTGTCCAGCATTCATGCAGTCGCAAAGGAAGTGGTGAGACAGAATATAGTCGGTGTTGTTGCTGATGTCGTTTTGTTTTCAGACAAGACATCGGTCGCTCATACTTTGAAAAATCATTTTGAGTCATATAACCAAATTTAAATAAACTTCTTAATCGACTATGCTATGCATAGACTATTATCACCTACCTCATTCCTAAAGTAGTTCACCCTACAGGTATGAAGGTAGTTAACACTATATCCATAAAATGACTTAGGAAGGAGCACCAGACCCGTGAGGCAACATGCCTGCACTACCATGCACTTTTGTACGTGTGTGTGTTATGTATATTATGGTCGTGTCTATTATAATGTCCTGTCATTAATATGTTTGTTTCTGTCCGGGAGACCGCAAGGAAGAACGACCCATATAGGGTGATTATAACGTTCGTCTTTAAAAAGAAAAAAATCCTGGTAAACCTTTCTGGTGTCATATCAACAAGTCCAATGATTACCAGGATTGATATACTGTCCCAAATACGACGCTAAAACCGTCTGAAAGCCTGTAGGATTTACCTGACACATTACAGAACCGGCACCACTTCCATATCGAAACGACGATGTATTGTTTTGCCGTGTTTTAATTTCCTTCTGATACATAAATCGATCTCTGACTTGGAGCAAACCGAACGGCTTTTAGAAAGCATTTCAATGTATAGCTATTTGTTTGCATCTCCACTGGATTCATGTCAACCCTATTTTTCTGGCTGATAGGGTAGAAACAGCAAAATACCACCTCACTTGACATCATGCCATGCTGTTGTTAAATTAGATATGACTTAAACGTTTGCACGCGTGACCGCCATTATGGCCTAGGTACAGTTCACTCCCGCTATTCCAGCGGATCAGAATATTGTTAATGATACAGAGCACGTAGCGCAGGAGTGGGAGGTTTTTCTGTAACTGATTTCAATCTGACATACATGTATGCAGCTCATAGCTTGGTGTAGCCATTCATATACAATGAGGGATCATTAAACGTGAACATCAGCCTGTGCACTACATATGCCCCAGCACCGTTGAGGTTGATAAAACGTTGATCGGCAGTAGTCACTGGCAATGTCACCTGCTCTACATGGTAAAACACTTTTCACGTATATATATTTGTGTGCAAGTTGAGTTAGATACATGTACACGAGACTTGATCTGGTAAACAAATCTATCTAACGTATCTTAGAAATGAATTAGCTTCTTTGCATGAGCAATGGTTTCAGATGTCACTTGAAGACAACCTACATGTACATATTCTATAAAAGTACATGTGAAATAAATAGAAAACGGACTCTACATGTGGAATCAAATCAACTGGTAAACAGAATATTGAAATATTGAATTTAAAATTACTTGAAGCAAAGTACATTTCGATCAAATAGTGCCATGATTATGGGGAATAGCAACGTTTTAAAAAAACAACCATACATTTATAGAAAGATGGCAACCTGATAATAGCCACCGACAGAATGAAGGCTCAAGATAGACGAGGCACCAGAGATAGCAAATCAATTTTATCGGTACTACGAACCCGTTTTATCTCTATGAAAGATTCAGTTCCTGATGACAGACCCGAGAAGGGCCGTGAAACATGGATGGACTGCATTAGCACAACATTAGCACCACTCCACGCACGAGCGGGGGAGACTAAAACAGGACGATGTAATTACGGAACTACCGCTGTCTGCCGGCTAAAAACGGGCATTTGCGGTAGCTCCTCAAGAAGTGAAACTAACACCAGACACTGTCAAACATTCAATTCATTTTGCCTTTTTGACGGACGAAGGAGCGGGGCGTTGGTGTTTTTTTAGGCGGAAACGTTAGGCCTGGCTGCCCCCTAGGCATAGGTGGATTATTGTTGGGGGCTGTGCGAGTCTCATCCTGAATTTGCAGGGCTCAAGGCAATTAGAAGGAAGTAGATTTCCTAACAATCAAATCAAAGCTGCCTTCCGGACTGTGCTCCTTAATTCATTAAGTGAATTAGTATTTGTTGAATAAAGGCACTGGGTATTCTATTAAGATATCAAATGTCAGAAAACGGTGTAGGTGTGATGAAGAGCGCAATAACACTGAGTGATTAGTCCTCGCGGCACCAAGGCAGAAAAATCACTACGTCGAGTAGGCGTTCGAGGGAACTACTTCTCTTTTCATCAGATGAAAATGATTTACTGAGAACAATTGAGTCAAGCTAACGGCAATCGTTGCCGGGTCGAGGACGAGTAAGAATTAGTATCCAAATAGTATAGCTCTTTGCACTGTGCTTAGTCTATCTTTCTATATCGAATATAGTTCTAGGCGGTTTTGGTATGAGCATCTGCTCACTATAAACGGTGTACCCATCCGAAATACATGTAACATTCCTGCTGGAATTTTTAAGGTCATAAATATTAATTTCCTATGGTTTTATTTCATGTAGCCATTGCTCACATTACAACGTGGTATATCAAGACTAGTTCAAGATACACCGGTTTATTACAAAATGTGCTGTGCTGTTTACTCCAGCAATACATATAGAAATGTATTGCAAGTTAGTCAATTGGTCAGTGGTGGGCTCCAGAAAGAAATTTTGGCGTGTTTATTTACCGACCGAATATGGAGCCGTTAAATATTTCGCCAAAGATAAAATCGTCTCAGTTTGACTTTTTTGGCTGGTGTTGGTCAGTCAGTTGGGCCAAGTTTCTGCTTGACCCGAGTGCTGAAATTGGCTAGGATGCATGTTTAGTTTCCATTGCTCAATACTTCGGTTAAAATCCATCGGAATCGGCCGATGCTTAGCTGACTAATTGAACACCGGCTCTGAAATATAGCATCCGCGTCAGAATAGAGCCTGTGGTAGCCTTCTGGTGTTAATCACATAAAGGTCCTTCGCTGGACTGCACTATGAAGATGTATGTAATTATAGAGTAATAGATACCATGAGAAGAGCTCAACTTTGTGATTAGTACGGCTCTAGAATATAGAAAGAGCGAAGGTGGAGTTCATTAGCTCTCATTCAGCACTGAGACGTGGCTTGTTTGAGTTTCTGCTCGACACGGGGGCGTGCCTACTACATCTATCATCCTCCGTAGGCTCTACAAACAGTGCCGTGACTCTGCATGGAGGAGAAGCCGACGTTGCTAAAAACAAATGCATCACCTGCCACCGAGGGATCAAAAACCGCCCGACGAATCGGCATGCTGCCAAACTGGATCTTCATTTTCAATCAGAAAATGTTGTCTTCTTGACCAAATCAAGTTCGGTATTTTTCTCTTTTCTATGGATCAGCGTATTTATAGAATAAGGCAATTTCCTCCCAGAAGGCGAGTCTTTTGGGCATGCGCACAATGCCTATTTCCTGTTGGGAATCATTCCGGAATTAAGTCGGCATTGTTAGCCATAAGCCCCTCGAAGTAACTATGCGCCAAGTTTGCGACAAACAGACGACTTTACTGAGGAACAATGTGCAGGGACAGTATACTTCCGGTAGGACCTCCTGCTGATGTTCCCGGTCGGTGTCGGCTTTGTCATAGTGCGTCACGCCGGGTCTCGTCAGGCTGCGTCCCAGCCAGCTTACACGCAGGCGCAGAGCGTGCCCAAACGGCGCTCATTTCGTGGGGGCACATGGCAAATGGAAGACATCCTGGTAAGATCCTGGCGACCATTAGTGGGGGCCCATCGGCAGGTCGCCGTGGCCAGTTCTAGTCAGGTCACGATATTGGGCCCAGTCTAACTATGCTCAGATACACGTGTGCACACGAGGCAAATCGGCTTTAAGTCTCACACCTGCCGAGATCCAACCTACTTGGAGCCAGACTAAGACGTTGGAAGCTGCTCCGGGGCCCTGGGTGTCACTCAGGTGGATGGCGCCTTGCCCCGAACTTCCCAACCCTGTACTCTACCATAGGCCTTCCTATGGGCTCCCGGTGGCCCAGGGCCAAAAGTAGGAGTTAGGTTTAATCAAGCTGGCCAGGAAGAGGAAATTATTACAATAATAATCTCATATAACCTCTCCGGCATAATCCCAGAGCACTATATTTATGAGCCACCTGTGCATGATCATTTGATATAAAACTTTGTTATTTGTTTTCTGTCGGCAGCTCAAGACGCCAAATAAACGTACTACATTGTTCATAATCATTGATCAACAATGAATATTGGATTGCCACAGACCTGTAAATGGTTAGCAATCCATTGGATATGATCCCTGCCTACTTTTAGGGATTATACTTGAAAGTGGTTTCATGCGGCTTGGCAACTTTGGAATTAGACATAATGCTATAGGTACTTAAAGTGATTACCAATTATAGAACAATAACGTTCTTAATGTGATTTTCATGCTCCGATGAATTGGAAGAATCGATATTAGCTAATATATAATATCTTCCCTGTTGGAAATGCACATAAGTTCTGTGGAGTGAAGAGCTGCCTTTCAAATGAATTGCCAGAAATATGGACAGGTGCATATAGCTCAATAAATAGAAGAGGTAAATTGCAAAATATAAAATTATAATGTAATAAGAGCAAAGACATTTCGATTTCTGAATTGCTTTGCGTTTTTCGAAATCAGGACCAGATATCAAGTTTTCCCTTTTTATAATGTATGTAAACCATATTTGTAGAGGCATATCTTATTCACGCAGGATTATCCCTGGGTATAATATCTGAATATTTCAATTGTGACAATTGTTCTTCATTCGACAATTATGTCTGTGATCGACCTATGGCCTTTTAGTTTCATGTACATTGCCATTATTAAGGCCACTAATACCTTATTTTATGAAGAAGAGTCTTGGAATGGTTACAATTCTTGGCAGTAAAGTCTATTTCCTATTTCTAATTGTTTGTTCAAATTGATTCTTCGGTGTGTTCTATGACAATACCTTTGGACTGAAGCTAAATCAGTTGTTCTTTCTCATGTTGTTATGTATATAGAGACAAGAACCTTTCAATAAGGCCTGTGACACCAGATACTTCTAAAGGGCCTTAACAGCTAAGGTTGGGTGTTATTAGAGAAGCTTGGGCCACATAGCGGAACAAAGGTGTTCCCCCTGGGGCAGGGCGGCTAGAATATCCACTCTGTTTCTTCTGGCTTCGTGTCAGGCAGAGCTTTACAAATGATAATGTTTACTTGCACCTATCGGAAAAAGCACATCCATGGTTGCTCAAACGACCGCAATCATAGAGAAGAATGTCCTTTTAATCGCCGTTCTATTCTCATCAGATCCCACTTCCTTTAACGAGCGATAATATAGATAACGAATCCTCTTTATTGTCTGCAATTCATATCGATGGTGTGGGCCCTTAAAGCGGCCCTACTATACAGTTGGCTGGGCATTCGAGTGACTATAAAAGTACACACATGAATGTGAGTCCTATAATAAATCGGTTTCACTCTCAGGTGTCCCGATAACGTTAAATGCATGTATAGATATAGCGACCAAGTTGGACTGTTGAGGTGGTAGGGAACATTTGCACAGTATTTGTAGTATGTAAATAATCTCTGTAGGTGACCATTACCTGGCTGTAAAGTGGCTGAGGTATAGGCTCAGTAATTTCATCCTCCACTGAGTGAATGAGAGACGTTTGCCGGCCACTAAAGGTGTGCTCTTTGATCTGTCTTTTGTAGGCCGCAGCTATCACCTGACAGGAGGGAGGTGGAGCGCAACGCCCAGGGAAAGGTATGCAGAGTGAGGTGTGTGTGCGTGGAGCCCCCGCTGAGCCGCCCTACTGGAGTGTTCACCGCCCGTCTCACCGCGGCCGTGAGCCGCTGCCGCCCCCAGTCACCACCACACAACCAGGTTGGCCGAGTCTAGCCAAGCCCAACCATTCACCCATTGCCGCGCGGTGAGTCGACATCGCCAGCGCTGCTGCCTGCTGCTGTCGGGGGTTTACCTCCAGTCACGCCGTACAGCACCCTACCCCGCCATCACAGCCACTACCACCACTCCTACCTGAAGGAGTAATACCAGCACCCCACTGGAGGAGGCGCTGCAGGAGGGTGGGTGGCTCCGGGGGTCCGGGGTCTTGTGTTAGTGAGTGTGTTGAATAGTGTACCTATTGAGCTATACCTAGTGGCGGGAGGATAACTTGTCGCATTGTTGTGGCGATGTGGTGTGGCCGTGTGGGTGTTGCTGGTGGTGCACGAAGCGCCTCCGGACGGCGAGGCTGGTAGTAGTCTTCGTAGTACCCGACGGAGTGGGACGGAGCGGGCGCCGGACGGAGAAGTGGTGACTGATGTTAGGAGGCGCGGCGCGGCTGAGCTTTGTGAATCGGAGCGGGGACAGATCGGTCCGGAGAGTAGTACTAGGTGCAGCAGGAGAAGGAAGAGCAGGAGGAGGAGGAGGAGTAGGAGGCGAGCACGCGGCCCGTGGAGGTGGGGGCGGTACGCTACACCCATTGATCCTCCCGCCGCCGCCACCGCCGCCACCACCGCCGCAACGCCCGTCGGCCACAGCTGGAACCGCGCCGGTGATTGCGCCCGCAGCTCCCCGCTGCCGGAAATGTAGAAGTGATAGCCGTCGACTCTACCGCCCGCCGTCGCGTTCATGTTCTGCCCTAGAGGAGCCGCTGTCACAGTCGGCACTTGCCCCGCAGGAGCCTGACCACTACTACCACCACCACTACCATTACCAGCACCACATGGACCACACCTTCTCTTCGCCATGGATGTACAGCGCAGAGGTATAGCGGTGATTCCCGTGCTCCTCTTCCTCCTCCTGGTGCTGTTGTTGCTCCAGGTGACCACTGGAAGCAGGACTACACGGAGGAAGAGGCAGAGTGAGATCCTCCATTGTCAGATCCTGGAGGAACTCCCGGCCGGCACACCAGTGGGGAACATCATCACTGATGCCCGACTTAACCTCAAGTATAACGGATCGGAGTTGTCCAAACTCAGGTTTAGTTTCCTGACGCAGCCAGACTTGGATAGGGAGTACTTTGCTATAGAAACTGCCACCGGTATCATTACGACCACGGACCGCATAGACCGCGACAAGTTATGCCCGCAGACGTCGCAGTGCTTTGTGAAGTTCGACGTGGCCGTGCGCCCCGTGAAGAACTTCCAGATCATTAAAGTAACAGTGGAGATCCAGGACATGAACGACAACGCGCCTTACTTCCCTCAAAGCCGGATCCCACACCAGATCTCCGAGTCGACGTTACCGGGGACCAGTTTCAGTATACCCGCGGCCATGGATCCGGACAGTGCAGCCAACGGCGTGCAGCGCTACGAGCTCGTCTCTAGTTCGACCAAGTTCGAGCTGAAGGTTCGCGAGACGGCAGATGGCGCCACCGACCTTCGCCTTGTGCTAATGGCGGAGCTAGATAGAGAGCAGGAGGCCTTTTACCAGGTGAAGATCGTCGCCCACGATGGTGGAGAACCATCCAAATCAGGGTCCGTGCTCATAGACATCTCAGTATTAGACGCCAATGATAACGACCCCGTGTTCGAGAACGCCACCTATGAGGTGACGGTGAAGGAGAACATCCCAATCGGTACCACCATATTCCGGGTGCATGCAAAAGACCCGGACCAGGGATCAAACGGGGAGATCGTCTACCAGCTCTCACGGCATACACAGCAAAACTACGGGGACCTGTTTGATATAGACAGCACCACTGGGGAGATCTTCGTCAAGGGTCCGATGGATTACGAGAAGGGCGCCATCTACTTGCTCTCAGTGACGGCATTCGACAGTGGTCCAGACTCTCTGCCTGCCCATGCTACAGTTGTTGTGAGAGTCCAGGACATGAATGACAACGCTCCACAGATAACCGTGAACACTCTGACCACAAGTGGGGATGCCCAGGTAGCAGAGAACACACCCCCAGGTACCTTCGTCGCCCACATCTCCATCGTTGATGGGGATAGTGATAAGAACGGTAAATTCACTTGCTCGTTGAGTGACAGCCACTTCCACCTACAGAAACTCTACTTAACGGAGTATAAAATCGTCACGTCGGCGATATTCGACCGAGAACGGATGCCCTACTTTGACCTCAACCTGGAATGCCGCGACAAGGGAGTCCCGCCTCAGAAGTCCTTCGCCCACATCAGGGTGACCATTCTGGACGACAACGACCACACACCCGAGTTCTCCCAGCCCATGTACACGGCCACCATTGTAGAGAAAAACCTGATCGGGGAGTTTATCGTCGCCGTAACGGCTAGCGATCAGGACATCGATACAAACGGCCGTATCAAATACGAGCTGGACGAGGATGCTCGAGGTCTAGTCGCCATTGACGAGGACACAGGCAGCATCACCGCCAACGTCATCTTCGACCACGAGGACCTCTCGGAGCTACAATTCCACGTGATCGCCAAAGATCAGGGCACCATCCCGCGCTCGGCCACCGCTAAAGTGCTCATCAGCATCGTCGACATCGACGACGAGATCCCGCAGTTCCAGCAGGAGACGTACGCCTTCGGGACGTTCGAGAATCAGCCACTTAATACAGAAGTGGGCCAGGTGGTGGCCGAGGATCGGGACTCGGAGCCTTACAACCATTTCTCGTACTCGCTGGACCCGCATCGCAGTCCCATGGACGTGTTCCGGATCGACCCGAATACGGGGCAGATCACCACGCGACGGGTGCTGGATCGGGAAATGAAGCCCGTGTATTACATGGTGGTAGTGGCCGCCAGCGATGAAGACTACAGTCACAGCAGTACGGTCAGTGTTTCTGTCTATGTTGCTGACAAGAACGACAACTCGCCTGTCTTTGATTTCCCCAGTGCGAAGAACAACTCGCTGAGGATCTCTAATAAAGTGCCTGTAGGCCAAGTGATCACACGTCTACGGGCGCATGACACCGACTCGGGCAAGAACGCCCGCCTCAACTACTTAATAACCACGGGAAATAGTAACAATGCCTTCGCCATTGATCCCAGTACGGGGGCGATATCTGTGAATAAGGAGCTTGAGGCCAATGATGGTGACAGCTTCATGCTGCAGGTCATAGTGCAGGACCAAGGTGAGCCGCTCCTATCAGCTCTGGGCGAGCTCAACATATATGTGACTAAGGTTGCCGGGTATGCAAAGTCCAGGTCCATGAACCTATCCAAGGACAACTTAATCATAGTTATAGTTTTTGTGGTTGTCACAGCCATTATCTCTATGGTGATTATAGCCACGATCATCATAATTAAGCGAAGAGACACAGAGCAAAGACACAATCACGAAAACTCAAAAAAGGAGCTCCAGCGGATGCTCCCGCCCGCGGAGGACGTTAATGGGGCGCCTGGAAGTAAAGTGAAAGCGTCCAACGCCTATGTGACAGCTGTTGAGATGGACAACATAAAAAGTAAAAACCTCACGGGAGATGGCGGCGAAAATGGGAGTCCGAACAAAGGCGTCATTCCACCAGGTGTCAATAATAGACCGAGACAAGAAGAGGTAAGTTGGCATTAAGCACTTAAGAACATCTCACATGCACAATATATAAATGATACCTTTCATCACTACAGATTGAGTCAACGGTATCTTCTTTTTATTTCCTTTCACAAATGGTGATAATTGTGGTTACCATTATAAAGGGGGATTGCAGTAATATCAGTAATGCATGTATGACTTTTGGATTAAAGTGTCATTCGGGCTAACCTTCGTCCTTACAATCCAAGTATATCCGATAAAATATTGCCGTATGGTGTTTGAAGTACTTAAGTAATTATTCATACATGGTGCTTACCTTCATAAACCTGCCCGGAAAGATCAGATCTTGTCGGGGAAAACAGCAGATGGCTGAAAGCCAGGTTTAGATCCTGTTATGACAAATATCCGGATGATCCGTAAATTGAGGTTCTCTAGACAGACGGATAAATATCTCCTAATCCACATCTCTCACCGTGAAGGGATTTCATATGTTATGCGGCAGACTAATGCCATCGACGCCAAATATACATTGTAATCTTACTCTAATATCTATTAAATGAAATTACAAACGAAAGCAAAGATTACAAATTTGATGCTGCAAGGGATAGTTACATGACAGACTTATTAATATATATATACAAGGTATAAATATGCACTCATAATTCTTTTTTTATATAAAAGACGGTAAAATAGACAATTTCATATTGTTATGTATCCAGTTGTACTACGGCATGACACTACTTCTATTCTTTGATACTTTCAAATGCATTATGATTACAAATAAAAAGATTCAAGATAATTTTGCTTGTAGGATATAACATATGATCGTACGTCCAATATATATATAAATAAATATATATATATATAGAGATAATATATATATATATATATATATATATATATATATATATATATATATATATATATATATATATATATATATTCGTACGTGTATATAACTAAATAATTAGTAAATTATATTAGACAGTTAAAGCAATGGAATGTCTTAAAGGAAAGTGAAATCACGGCCACCATGTTCTATACCTCATTGAGTGTCAAGGAATTAACCAGAACGCCATACTTTGGTATTTCATGTAAACTGACGTCAATTCACAAGTGACACTGTGCGTGTCGGTAATGAATTCAAACCAGAGAATGAGACTGGGCGCAATCAGTGACTATCGTGATTTTCGCTAGGGCGTGCCACCAGCGCACACACGAGTCTGCTTTGGCTTCGTTGCTCATCTCATGCTGGCCGAAATGCGGCCGAGTGCCACCCAGTGCGCCTGCGCCAAAACTTCGCCCGTAGCCGGCGTGCAGGGTGTTTGTGTCTTTGGGGCTCGCTGGAATAACACGAGAGTCAGGGAGGACATTAAAAAGTGATCAGACCTCCGGAATCGATGCCTGTGGCTTGCCTTTCATGCCTGATTAATTGTACAGTGGACAATCTGTGATCAATAATGGATGATCGCAGGGGATCAATCAGAGATCCAATCATGATCTTCGCCCATCAAACGCTCGGCGTGCAGCGTCAGTTCGGGGGGTGGGATTGCGACCCCGCCTCTGACAGTGTCTGGAGCAGCCCCTACAGCGTACCCCTCCCCCTCTACACCCCCGACAAGATAACCTGTCAAATACACTCTCCACACATGGCGTTATGATCTCTCGCTACATACCAACACATACAAAAGAAACATATTCAATAGAACTCTGCTCATGGATTCGCCCGCTTTGCTTTCGCATGGCAGGCTGTAGAAGTTTCGCCTGGAGCAAGGGCTGTTTAATTAAAAGTCTAGTGTCTGCAAGTTGTTCGACGAGTGCAGGAATCTCTGAAGAGTCATTGTTACTTGCTTCCGTGTAGTCTGTGAACAGTCTTGCACGAATCTCGAAATTGGGAATAAATTGAATCACCAGGCAACAGTTTACATTCAATATTCTCATATTTCAACTCGTATGAACAATGTGAAGCATGCATGGGAACGTATTACGGAGTGTACGCTCAGTTGCAGGAGGGTACATGGGTGTTGCGTGTTCCTCTGCGTATGCAAGGCTGAATCACTATTCAAAGCAACGAGCAACAAGATAAATCACATCGGTATCTAGGTTCCAGTTTGAGGTCGGTTATTCCGGGGCTTATACCGAAAGGTTGCAATGAGAAACGCGTGCACTAACACCGCCCGGGGCCTCTGTGTGAATTTAATCGGTATGATCGCCGCAAGCCTCTCGTTAACAACTTGAGGTGGGTACCCCAGGCAGACCATACTCCCTCCGTATCTACGTTGACGAGCACAGAAACACCCACTTCTCAGCCTACCCTTTAAACACTTCCACCCACTGCCCCACCCACCGTATGAACGTCACCCGTAAACATATATACGTTGCCCTGCAATCTAGTTCCTTAACCCCAAAGAACGTCACCCCACGTTTAACCCAGACATTATCACTTCTCAACCCCTTGGTCATTGGGCACCTCAACCAACTGCAACCCCGTCACCCCCACCCCTGGGGCAATGGGGCGTAAATACCCAAGCTTGTTTGTCATCAAGGACGCATACCTGGGTACTGCCGTCCCCCACACGCTTTCAATACACCTGGGAGTCAAGGCAATTGATTTTCATGCATGGGTGAGCAGCTCCCCATTTCCCATCAAAAGTGCGGATTGTGTTATCGGGGTGTTGTGGTGGCGCCGCTGGTGGTGCTTAAGCTTATAAAAGGTCTCATAGCGACTGTTTTGTATTGGGTCAGACGCGGTCACGGGAACATGTCCTTGCTGTCTATGGATCCGTAACATCCAGAACTGTTGAAGAGAAAATGGAATGGAGAATCTGTCTATGAATAGAGTGAGGTCTGTGCTATGTGCAAACAGGTTCAGTTAAGCGGAACCGGAGCCCTGCTGTGTGCTTTGTTGGCACAGGTACAGTCACCAAGTGCACACCTGTCCAGTATATATATATATATTGCTGTAATGTATACAATATATATGCATAATATGCGTATATAATATCTATGTATGGGAATATATAAAGATAAAGATAAAAAAAGGTTATGAAAAAATAGACAAACAGAAAGACAGATGAGACAGATATGACAGGTACAAAATCATGCAGTTCTTACGGTATACACATATATATTTCACACACAAACACGCACACTTAAGAACCACTTACGAAGCTCTATGGTTTGTATGTATAATACACCCACGATCAAGATCAACCCACTAAAATCACAGAGTCCGATTCGGAGGTGCTGACTGTGCCAAAGATCCCATGAATTGGATTGTTCGCCAGTCAACAGTACACCACATCCATACCTCTGTATCCGTATATTGTGTGAGCTTTTACTTATCCCCATGAGATCATCTAGTATAAAGTGCAAGTGAGTGCATTCTCTCAGCTTTATTGGAAAATCTCATGACCGGGGCCTTTGAAAGAGCCATCTAGAACTTCACTTGTCGGACTAATCATGTTTGCCTTGCCTCTCCGTACGCGAAACCCGTTGCAACGAATCGTGCAATTATTTCTTCGTTCAGGAGCATGTTAATATGAACAGTGGGACCCTATATAAGCTCATGGCGGCTCAATATTTGCGCAGCTATCCCGTCGGCAGACAGTGGGAGTCGGAATCGTTTGGTATTGACTGGTCGTTTGATAAGGATTAAAACAGTTTAGCCGATAAACCCAAAGCTCACTGGATGCCGGAACCATGTGGTGCTAGGTTTATTAAGGGATAAATACCTGGCGGGTGGCTCAGCCACACGACGCTCCCTGCTCCGGGTTATTACTTAACGTTAGGCCACACATGCCACGTAATCCCCCTGATTTTTAAATCATTGCTCCATGCTGTGATTGAATTGAAATCATGAACAAAAGGAACAATGTAGAAAGTATGCACAACACCAAGACAATCCTTTATTTAAAACGTATTGCCGATGTGAGGCGATATGTGATCAGCTTATGTTTAAGTTTGAACATGTCCTCTGGAATAACATACCCTGTTCTATAGATGATGAATTTATAATTAAGATCAAACATGGTATGTTTAAGATCAAATAAGCTGCGTAGAATATAGGCAAGTGGTGTATGCGCTTATGTAGGCGGGATATTTTTTGGTCGGGAGTCACCCACCTGGTTCATTCAGTTACCATAAAGGGAGCAGGGATAGATTCGCCGCCTCACCTCATACCGGGAATCGGCATGAAGGCCGACAGACAGGTGTAAATATGGCCATCTCCGCTGCACACTCGGCCCTGTTTACACAGGCCTCTGACCCAACTTTTAAGTCAGCCCTAACAAAAGGCCAGCGTCTATTTTCTTCCTCCTCTCCGTGCTCAGTTTGATAGCGTAGTCACCCCCCTGGCGCCGGTACGCTACTTTGAAAAGGTACGCTGGAGAGGAAGCACCGGAGACTGAGGGGGCGGTGGTGCTTTTCATTGCAGGCCACTCCTCCAGGGCTTGATATTCACACGAATTCCCTACCGAGAGTCTGTGCCCTCCAGTGAAATAATGAAACTACAAAAAAACCAGGTCGTGTTCTCCGAGGGGAGCAAACGACCGTAATACTGGAGGAGTGTGCCGTGCGAGGACGGGCGGGGAGCGGAGGACCTGTGGCGGGTGGGTGTCACGACGGTGTGAGACCGGAGACAGGGTGCTAAGCAGTGGGTGTGTGTGGAAGGGGAGTCGGGAGACGGTTTGTACAGGCGTATTTGGCGAAGTGATCAAGCCTCAGCGCGTCGCCACCCAAAGAACGACGCCAGTCGATCCCGTATTTCTGCGGCTCAACGTTTACCAATTGGGAGAATGAACGTGATTAAAGACCTACATGAATACCCCCAGCCTCCCCCTCCGTCCTACCCCCTACTGCCACACACGACGGCTCGGTCTAAACCAACGCCAGGGCGCACTCCCAACCCAACCAATTCAATTGTTCTATCTCGACGGCGGTAATTCAACGCTCCCGTTCTTTGATGTAAAAGACAGCAGAAACAGCCGGCGACTCCCCCAGATCCACTTCACCACACCACACACACTCCACCCTCCATCTCTTTACACAACGGGGGACAATTGAAACCATCGGAATGCCGACACATGGAGAAATAAATGCGTGCTCTCTAAATGGAGGCGCGGCCAGGACTCTGTATTGATGGCTGGGGGAGTTTTATACTCAAAATCCTTTTGGTGCTCCGGGGATGAGTGGGTGCACCACGGCAGTGCCGCGCCGGAGTTCGCGGTACTCCCAGATTAAGCCCCGCAGTTGAGCCCCCCGTCTATGCCTTCCTTACACCCCTGCACTTACACACCTTGTCCGCTGGCTCCTCCAGGGGGCTCTCCAGCGTGGTGTCGAGCGCCGGGCGGCCAGCTATCCGAGCCCTAATTAGTGTAGGCGACAATCGGGCGGATTGATGCGGGCCGGATATGGTGGGGGACAGGCGGCAGCGACCTCCACGGCCCCATCCGCGCCCTTTGCCTGGACTCACCATAAGTTCCTCAAATGAGGGGAATAAATCTCCATCAGTGGTTTTCCTTCGATCTCAATCTCGGGTCCTCTGGTGCTAACACTTTAACATCCTTCTGCACTTCTTTTAAGCTTCGCCAGACATATACTCATTTACTATTAAGACCTGCATTAAATAGCAGCCATGATACTGCTCTGAGAAATTAAATGCTTTTTGTTCGAGCCTGTTGAGTAGTTCCATGGCCCCGCCTTGTAATCTACATATTTTTTTTGTTAATCTCAGGAAGAGGGACCCACTGTTGGCAAGGGCCTAAAAAAGATGCTTATCAGGGTAACCGATATAGTCAACGTAGTAATTCTTTCACATGTAAACCAGGCCCTGCATGTAAACCAACGTCTCGCAAGAGGGCCCTGACCTTTATCGGCAAGCAGTGTGAGTAGGAGTTCTGTCTGCACGCAATACCAGTTGTAAAGGGTAAATGTTGCCTCACGTAAGTCTGCACAGTGGGCGTGCTACGCATAATTCTATTTACACTACAGCTTCAGGCTTAAAGTAATTATGAACTGTTAATTGGTAGGATTTCCGTTACATGGAATATACAGATAAAATGAATGACATTGCTCTAGGTTCTGTGACCTGAAGGATAGTTACCTATTGGTTTTGTTTGATGAGACATTAAACTACCGTTGTTTGACCGGAAGATACCATCATAATAATCTGTAAGAACATGTTTGAAGGGATTTTATCGGGACCTCTACGATTGGTGTTTTCAAATGCAGGCTATCGTGTCTCCATTCCCCATCCCCATCAGTCTCCATTCCCCATCCTCTTCTTGTCTCTATTCAGAGTGTTGATTACGCATTGATACAAGAGAAATATCTCAAATTTCAAATTTCTGATCACCAGCTTTCAATATGAAGAAGGTTCCCCTTCATTCTTGTCGGCTGAGGTGTCACACAAAAATGGCCCTCGCTGCTCTATTCTGAGATGGGCGTTACAGCCCTCTTTGCTTTGTTCATTTTCTCGACCTCGGCCGCCGAGAAGAGCCCCATCTCATGGGACATCACCACCTTTGATGGGCTCGTGCTTCATTAGCCCTGATTTCGCTTAATTTTCTGATTACGAAGAAAGCAATCTTGGAAAAATCGTATTTGATCTAGGACTCCAATTTCGGGGCAGATGGAACGCCGTGTACGTATTTGCTGGACATTGGCACCAATTGAGAACTATTAGATTAGACCGACGAAAAGGGCAGTGCTCTGTACATAAAGCCTCGCTTTTCTTTGCCAGCCGCACGTCCATCTGTACAAATATACATTTCTATTTTCCACCCATACATAATGTCCAAGGAAAACACATGGGCAGCGAGAATCTACATAACCGGAACATACGGATATGTTGTATGCCCATGGTTGCAAGAGCTGGCCCATACAGAAATAATGCGTATATAAAAATAGTGCGTACCTAAATGAACTAATATCAGTTCCTCACTTTTCACTTGTCAGGAAAAGGTAGATAATAATACCATAGACAGATTTCAGATAAAAGCAGTTGTATATTCCTTAGAGTTGCCACGGCGCAATATCCTCGCATGGGCTCAGATATTAGTACGCGTCGTCTCCTCGGAGCGTACGACCGCCTGTATTTAAAACCAGTCAATATTGGATATGTATTGTATGTTGATGCATTTATATAGTGTGTTAAAATATTCCCTCAGCTGACTTCATCAACATGACCCAATCATCTTAACCAGCTGTAGCTATTTCTACAATCCTTAATACAAAACTTTGAATTATGCATGCATTTCTATGGGCTGATATGAACTATTCCTGGACTCTTTATATTAGTCAGTCGCCCGGTGTTTTCTCCAGGGATCTGTCCTGGTTCGTATCTCAACTAACTTCGGGAAGGTGAGATGAGACTTAGGCAAGCACTAATTGGACTGCCATAAAAATACCATGAATCTGAGAACAGCAATCCACTCTCCAACCGGATCCTAAAATCTGTGTAATTTATGAGTGGCAGTGGCTGAAATTCCATCCATCAGTTTGTATCAGTGGTGCTTCTCATACGAAATGTCTTTTCCCTTAGATTTTTGGAAATTTGTACATCCTTGGCTTTTAATCGAAGGTTACATTTGTGTGCTGAAGCAATTTTAACAAATTTCAATGTATGTTAGGTTGTATGTACATGCCTATACATAAGAGAAGAAACATGTAGAAAGGCCATAAAACCGAGACTGATAAATGCACAGAAAAGATGCACCGATCCATAGCTGTTTTTTGATAAATCCTGAGACTAGAAGACGGGGGGTATTGTTTCCGACTTGAAACGTCAAATTAAAATGGTTGTCATGGAGACGGCATATATCGGGGACATCTCAGGTGTTGAAAACCAGGATGGGGGTCCTCGCTTTTCGTCGACGGCTACAATTTATCATTATCACGACAATCCACCTAAAACTGTCGACGGGAACTATAGAATGAGGCCCCGGGCAGTGGGTAAACACGCGATAATGGATAGGTATGCTCACCACCGGACTCTATTTCACAGTAATAAGCCCCAGTCAATACGCAGCTACAGTTATAATTAAATCCGGAAACACGGCTAGAAAGCCAAGCCTACCCTGAGGCCCAGGCTGAGGGTTGAGGGTACGAAGGGGGAGGGGGGGGGGGGGCAGACAATGCGATAATCTCTTTAATCCGATTAAAGAACATGTCCGGACACTGATATCAATATTTCATTAATTGAGATGTGGCATCTGCGAAAAGTGCCGACTAGGGATTACGGCGTGTGTCCTGGCGTCGATGGCGCGTCGCCCGTGTTGGTGCCATGGTAACAGGGCGCCATGGTAACCGGGCCCCACGGGCACCGCCTTTGGTAGGAGAGGAGGGGCGGGGGGGGGGGGAGGGGGTCTCGCGGTACCCTGGAGGTGGACATGGACGAGCGGGAGCTGTATTGGAGCTGGACCGAGCAATAAGAGAAAACGCCGGGCATGGGGAGCGGCCGGCTGTTGAGTCGTCCACTGAGCACCCATTACCTCCCCGGTAGTAGTCCACAATAATGGCCCGACGCCGACATCTAGGGAGGCAGCCGGGCAAAAGAGGAAATACACGCAGATAAAGCTAGCCGTGAGCTTTCCGCCCGACCATGGAGAGATCCCGTACGGCCGCTTACGGTCCAGATAAAAGACCGTCGAGCGGGGTCGTAGATCGCGCATTACACGCGGGCACCACGGCAGCAAGAGACACGGAGACATGCCGTGGGTGGGAGGAATGGGTGGGAGGGGGTGGGCAAGCAAGGGGAAGGGATGCACAGGAGGGGGTCAAAAGATTGGTTGTCAGTAGGAGGGACCGCTCAATCCCGACAGAAAATGCCGTGCCATGCTCTTTGCCGAGCTTTGGACTGTTCCAATGTGAAGAGTGACACACGTGCAAGTTCACACGCACGTTCAACATATACATGTGCCATTTCCATAGTAAGAAGAGGGCTCCAAATCATGTGCACATCTACAAATCTAGTTCTACCGAGTATCTCCATTGTATTGAGGATTTAAAGTCTCAGACAGTTAAAAATGATATAAACTGACAAATTAATGACTTCACGCAGAATATCATAAGATGATTTGCACCGCGGAGATTCTACTTTTCCTATATTGCATGGACATATCTGATACAGCTGTTGGATCGTACAGAATCAGGTTTTTGCCATGAAATTGTAGTTGAAACAGATATATTCCATTCAAGGTTTTGTGACATCACATCCATCACTTCACAAGAAAGGATATGAAGGAGCATTTCCATGTGATAAATAAATATTCTATGATAAAGGAATCTGAACTCAGGGAGGCAAAGAGTATAATCTAGTCCCCTCTGGCTTTGTGAGTGGGATCCATTTGACAAAATATAAAGGGACTCCAGATCAAAGCTGCATGTTGCCTCGTCCGAGGACATCACATTGTGAGGGATCAGTTGGCTTCGGGCGCTTACCGGCCAGTGATGTTATAATGGGAGAACGATGTCCTCTCTTCTGTTAGGCACAGCTAATTACTTCACCCGCCCCGCTTTTATTCTCGTGTATTGACAGAACTACTAGCGACATGTTTCTGTTGCAAATACCCCCAATGTTGAGAGATTAGTCATTGGGTTGTTGGAATAATAATAATGTGAACAAAGTGGGCAGTTGCTGGCCCATGATGAACATTTCAATTTTGTTCACGTTCTGGTATTGGGAGTGCTCTTCCGTTGCTCTCTAGCCGTCATTGTCATTCATCAAGCGTCTGCATCGCATAATCGTTCACATTACTGCTCGGTCACTGCAGCTCTCGAATATAGACAATGATCCTCACCGATTCTTGTAGCTGCATACATTAAATTACCAAAGGGAAATGATGTAAGCTCATTTGAATTGATGCTTGACTGCTATTATGCAGACAACCTATTTTAGCTGAGGGAAAGATTGTATTAAAGAAGCGATAAACTATAATAAGCACTGGGGCCATTGTAAGCACAAATCTTGGTTTAAGATACAGTTGAGATCCTAAACTTAGCATTACTATGTTGCAATAGCGATAACGCTCATAATGAAAAGTAGAAAAGACAATCTCATACCATAAAGGCTATTTTGACCTTTATGGCTTTTTAGAGGTTCATTTCTACCAACCCATTGCAAGTTGAATACACACGACAGAAATAAGTCTTTCGAACATCCCGTTCGACATCTTATTACAACCTTTATAGGGTCAGATTTTTAAAACCTGCTAAATTGGCCAAAATAGGCTTATTTAAGGCTGATGTTGTATAAATGTATCTCATCAATGTAAAAATGACAGTTTTTGGTGCATCTTTTGATAGTCTTTCATTCCAACATGGGTTTTGTATAGCTCAGAGGTATTTTTCCTTCCGAAAATCAGCAAAAACTAGTGTTTTTCATGATTTCCACTTTTTTTTAAAATCTAAGAGGCACACTATTGGGCCAATTGTTTCTATTAACTTGTTTAAAGGATATGTCATGAGAAGTGTAGACAATATAGTTTTGAAAATTAGTTAAAGTATGAAAAAATATTAGAATTGTCAAAACTATCCAGGACCTTCAAATTTTCCAACATTAAGACCCATACAGCATGTTGTCTGACATCCCAATTTTCAGAGGACAAAACTAATGAAACATGTAGTGAGAAATTGATTTTTCTTTATTGTAAAATGTTGACCAAAGTTTTGACTGTAATACCTGAAATTTTCAACATAATCTGATTATCTATTCTGATATTTAAAGCATTCTAATTCCATGATGATAATTTTCCAAAAATTGGGGTGTTGGACAACACGCCTGTTAAAAGATGTCTAGAAGAAATAATTATCATAATAGGATAACAAATATCCCTGTATATGTTAAGTAT
Organism: Alentia gelatinosa; assembly: GCA_950022655.1. Taxonomy (NCBI): domain Eukaryota; kingdom Metazoa; phylum Annelida; class Polychaeta; order Phyllodocida; family Polynoidae; genus Alentia; species Alentia gelatinosa. Next base: position 45,786,814 of record OX465586.1, read on the forward strand.
CCCTACCACTTATAAATACCCAGGTTGGTTTTTTTCTAAATGAAAAACTATACTTTTTGTGATTCAAAAACTGAAAACGTGTTGTCCGACACCCCGGGGTGTCGGACAACACGCTCTGATATAAGTCATGATTTTGGGGTTGTTTCTTATCAGTAATTGAGTGGTTTGCTTTGAAAAACATAGCTTTTTATCATTTCAATAAGAATATAAAGGATTATTGTTACAGATATTATCTTATTCATTGTTCTGAGTAGTTTTAAAAACGTGTTGTCCGACACCCCGCATGTTGTCCGACACCCCTGCCTGGCCCAAACCCAAATGTGGCTCAGAGCTTTTGTTTAAAATCTAATATTTGATAAAGGTGTTTAGGGACAAATATAACATATGTCATCATTTGATAATAGTTTTTCTAAATTTTTAAGCTCTTAAAATGTTTCTTGAAATTTCAAATATGTTAGGGGGGTGTAGAACATGCAGTATTATACACAATTTCAATAGGCTCTCAAATCTAAACTATTTGTCTGATTTTGTTGGAATAAAGTTTTTCTGGAAGGTACTTGGTCGGTTACTGATGTAGGATATAAAAAGCAATATTATTCTAAAATTAATTTTTGGGTGTCTGACCCCAGACCGAGAGCGCAATTTAGCAGGTTTTGAAAATCCGACCCTATAGTATGCATTCGTAGGTTACAAAACCGTTTTACTGTGTTAACTATATTTTTCATTTATGTATATCTACCAAACTATTGGGACATGCACATCATCGTGTTTCAATTTAAATAGACAATGTACACAAAAGATCGATATAAATATATCATTTAAGAATGACTAGAACATAAGTGAATACAACTTGAATACGACCACCTAATGCATGCAAACATCTGTATCCAAATTTAGAAAAATATGTATGTGTATACATACAGTTCCTGGTTCAGAACGTACGTTTTAGCTGTGTTTGTGAAATACATGTCCGACTAAAGGGATCAAAGAAAAATTCCAGAAAATGTTTTACAATACCCTTTTTTGGTATGATCCATGAGATTCCAGAGGTTTATGTTCCTTCCAGCAACATAATTTCACTTTTTAAGGCCACAGCTTGGATTACTGTGGATACAGTTGATCGTTATTCCCCTTTGTATATTAAAGATTCTAGCACAAATAATCTAAATCGTAGACCAAAAAAGGCTGTTTGAGATTGGGGTTCGACTATGTAGCGTGACCTAGTATTATTCATGTTGTAAGGTCTCTGGGTCTTCAACAGACAAGGAACCGGCAAAAGGGAACTAGAGATTGTTTGCCGAATGAAACGGTCTTAAAGCCTACATTTCGATAATAACCCCATTCAGTCGTCCCCCATATTATAAAGCGTTCTCCAGAGAGGAAAAAGGCTGGGGCCAATCGAGCCGCATGTCTGATTGGAGGGCTACATTAGGGATGTTTATTGAGCAAATAACTGGCCCCGGTTAGCGTAGAAATGGAAACGCAGTGCTTGCATAAATCCATTTAGGCACTTGAATAGCAATAGGATACGCTTATTCTACTGGTAATTCGCCTGATTCCCTGAGCAATTATTTGGCCCTGATGAGCACAAAGCAATAATGATTGTGTTGTTTGATGCGACGGCATCGTTCCCTCTATTCCAATAGGACCATGTCGTAGTTATTTCCAATGTTGAATCCGATGTGAGTGGAATATGTAAATAGAAAGGGATTTCCAGATCAATTTCACGACATGATCATTTTGAAGATGTGAACATGGAGTCATAAAGAGTGGAAGAGACATTGGCCATATATATATATATATATATATATATATATATATATATATATATATATATATATATATATATACAAATATTCGTCGACACTATTTAGTCATGTTCAGTTCGTATTCTAAAGAGTCATTCTATTCACGCTGGCAATGGACGGAAGACCAAATATAGATCTGGTAAAACATTCTACAAATGAGACTGGAGTGCACCGCGGAATATTGAGAAGGGCTCTGCCTTTTTTATCCATCGGAATAATAGACCGTAGAAGCACTGCTTTGATTTGTACTCAATCCTTATTATTAGCAGGGGAAAGACGAAATACGATCTTTTTCAACCAAATATACCCGATGGCTACTGAATGAAAAAATATGACGACTCTATCCCTGTACAAATCAGGTATGAGTTTCTGGAAGCTGTGTGATATATATTGAATCACTAGGTCCCTATTGATACATACGTTTTAAAGTAACCTTCAGCATATTTTGTACCTCAAATCCTATCACTACAGAAGGTTACACAAAGCTATTTACTAGAGAGCGGCGACGGCATTCTGATGTTATTGGCATCTTCCCCTGAGAACCGACTTGATAATCAAGGATGGATCTGCTATAACAGTCTTAAATATGCGACTTTACAGAATAATAGCAATCGTGGCTTGTGCTAGCGAAGACGTCGTGAAGAAATAGTCGTTATAGTCTAGGATCTCTACTCAGTTACCACTAGGGAATAGGCGCGGTCGCCAAAGCAATTTACACATTACTCTGCTCGACGGTTTGTCCCCGTCTGTGACGATGTCACACCCCTCCCGAATGTAGATGTAAAGGGTCGACAACTTCAGTGTGTCGGAGTATAGAGGTACTACAAGGAAGGAACACGTCTTGGGACCGTTAGACTTGGGAGCCACCAAAAAGAGTGTATGATGGGGCTTGTATCTCCGTCAATAGCACCCTGTATTCCACAGGGCTGTTCCCCTTGCACTATCTGTAGGATGTCTAGGGAAAGGTGTCAACGTCATTCATTGAATGGAAAGAAACGTAAATGATTAATAGAAATCCGTAGAGCCATCATTCGGCTCCCTGCGTTGGGGTAGGTTGCTTCCCATATTGCCCTGAGCAACTCCTCCTGGTGATAGTAACTCAGTGAGAACCGTTATGCCTACTACTGACACTTTTACCTGTCTTACTCCTGACATCACACACAGCCTCTTCTCTGAGCCACTTGTAGTAAATGTAATATAATAATGGATATCAGCTAGTATGGATGTCATAGAATGGGAAGAATATATACACAATATTGACTGGTTTCCGATACTAGCGGCTGTATGCTTCGAGGAGATGACGCGTAGAACTTAATTTCCCGGCGTAGGCAAGGATATTGCGTAAAGTCAATTCCGAGGAGCATACAACCGCTTTCATCTCAAATTTGTTTACTTCAGCTGATTGTTTATGGTAAAACCTCCTTTACAAACATCGACTGCATACATGCAAACTATTTCGCCATTTAGCTTAGCACTTCATACGATGATTACTTACGCTTTAACAGGGTGCCTATACAAGGCCAAACTGTCTTGTCTCTATTTCTTCGTCATCTTCAACTAAAGCTGTGTTACAGATGACACCATCATTAGAATTCAATTCACCCTTGTGCCTATTTCTGACCGGCGTTCACAAAGGAAACGTGATGCTCTGGTGAATGATGTCCTGAGGTGAAGGGTACCATCACCGGAATTTACAAAGTACCAACCCACCACTGTTAACCCCAGCTTAAGCGAACATCTGAAATGCATATCAGACCCTTTTTGCCCACAAACCGCGCGATTGATCTCGTTTTTGTGAGACTGTGTTTTGCAAAGGAGAATGTGCAACAAACTCAGATGAGACTACGATTCATTAAAGTGTAAAAAGCGCAAAGAAAGGGGTGGTAAGGAAGGGGTTGAGTAAGAGGTGGGAGTCGGCCAGTCCAGCCAACTGATCATGTGGGAATGACACTCTGTTTCCTTGTCCTGCCTCATGGAGCAGCTGCTTACCTTGCTTCAGCAATGCATAAAGGGTGCCAAAAAGACCCCTAATTACCATGATTAATAATGGCGACTGTGAGTGTGTGGTCTCCCGTCCATAAACCCGCAGAGCACATGAAGAAATATGTGCAAAAACAACTGCTAGGCACTGAGAATCCAAGAGGGAAGGAGTTCTAATCAGGGCCGATCATAGACATAGAAAAGTCTGGGACGGTTGTCTCTCTCACACCCTGCAGGTAAAGTGAAGGGGAGGTAAGGCGGGGGTGAGAATTGGGATCAGAAACACTAGTGCAAGGTTGCGCGAACTTTTGATCACCAGGAGATAAAGGGGCCCTGTACCAAGGTGACATTTCAAGCCTGTTGGGTGTAAAGGACACCCGCCTGTTATCCCCAGTCCAAGGCGTAATGAACCTATTTGGAGCCTACCTTTAAAGCTTCGGTGATGAAGGCTATCAGACCCAGAGGGTGGGAGGTACGCGTACGTCGGGGGAGGAAAGGTTGTAGGGAGGACGGGGGATGGGGAGGGTGTCTATCGGACAACCACCCACCAGACGTCGGTAAAATCGCTCGGTGTAGGTGCGCCACTTCAAACGCCCCACCTGCCATCTCTTTTTCTTCCCACGTTGCAACCTTCCAGACCAACACCTCCCCACCACCTTCCCTCACACCTCACGTAGGGTATCTCAACTCGAGTATACGGCAGCTATGAGTGGCCCCTACCACGACCACTGATGCACCGACGAGGAACTTTCCGACTGACTTTCCAACGCGCATCGATTGTGCTGAACGTAAAGAGCTCAAAGCACTTGGCGAGAGCGTGTGGCAGAGGTAGGGATGTGGCTTCCTGCAGCAGGTGGGAATCAAAGGCCAGGACAGGTGAGGGCATCGCCAGACTGGGTACATGGCGTGTGCAGGCGCGGCTGGCGTGTAGCCTACAGTAATATTCCCAGTCGCTCGCGAGTCGGTCCGAGCAGTTTGTTTTAGGGGCCCGGCCTCAAAAGGGGAAGGCTGTCGGAATCGATGACGGCGCCTCGGCAAAGCTTTAGTCCCCAAGGATCATTTTAATTAAAGGTAATCAGGGTGGCGGACAAGGGCGTGGAATTAAAATCCGGAGAGGGGGGTCCCAAGGGCGCGCCTGCCGTCCCTTGCCGCCGCCGCCTCTCCGTCTTCGGCACCTCACCTGGGGAGGCCCGTCAGTGTCAGCCTGCGACGGCAAAAAGCGTCAAACCTCGACAGCCGACTGTCTGCTCTCTGTCTTACTAATTCTCCCAGCCACCGCCAATGGCGCTCTGCGCATGGAAACCATTGTCTGATCATTTCCCCAGTCGTTCAATTACAAACAACGTCAAAAGCACACGGTCTGACTGCTCGTCAAAGTTTACAAGGAAACTGGAAAAAAAGCAAAGCTCTCTGAATATCAGAGTACTTACGAGACTAGTGGCTGAGGTGGATGTTTTGAAACATTGATATGCACCGTCAGTGGTCTCAACTACTCGAAAGTCAGTGGAAAGTTTCCAAATAAAATATTGGAAAGCGTCAGGCTTCAGATGGATTCAGTGTAGAACTCCGCGAGTTTTCCACCTTACACTGTTCACAATGAGTAAGAATATAACAGCATCATGAATCCTTTTGTTGAACAAAGAAGGCTGAGCCTTAAAGTCGGCGACTTTAGAACAGATTACTCCCGCCTCTCGTAAAGTAAAGGGAGAAATAAATAATTCAGGTGGAAGGGAAACATGGCGCAGTAAGGACTGTCGTGCAAGGAGTGTGCAGAATCATTCCTAAATGTGCAACGGCCATTGCCATACTGAAATTGAAAGTTGATTTAGGACCCGATCCGGAACTGAAGTGAGATACGGCTGAAGGTGGTGCTGTTTTACGTCAACACCTCGCTCCTCCTGTGGTAATAAGCGTAACTACGATTAGATTTGTGCGGTTACAGATACTGCATATTGTACTTTAGCCTATTTGGTTAGCTGCGTGGTGGTTTGAGTGGGCGAGGTTCTATAGCAGATATTGGAGTGCACAGTAATCCCTTATGGGTGGAAAACCGCTCAGCCCACCTGGAATACAAAATTACTTTTCCCCTCCCGCCTTCTGGTGTAAATATTTAGGAGGTCATAGCACGCCACGCATCAAACGAAACGGAACTTTATTACCTTTATAATGTTCGTGTATAAATCCTAAAGGCAATAATTAGTTGTTGAAAATAACTCATAGCGACGATAGAACAGACTTACTTTTACTCCTGCTATGTCTAGCAGGCGCCTGGAGGCATTTAATAACCTAATGGTGTTGCAGGTTCTCCATGCTCGGAGAAGAATGTAGGCAAGCCGAGGGGGATGGAAGTTGACTCAGTTCAAGTCAAACAAGGACAATTACTTTGATTATGGTTATATTCGCGCAGACTGATAAATACCTTAACTCCGCCTCGGCGATGATTGTCTATGTGGATTCATATGATAAATATAACACTTATATAAAAACACAAAAAAAAGGTTTCCATCATGTTTCCGCTTTTTTTGTGCGGGAGAGGGAGTTACTTTATAACAGCATTGTAGGGCAGAGACATCACTCCAGACATTCGGATTTGACCTTCTACCCCGTCCCTTATATGCTAATCCCCTTTTTAAAACCAAGTATTTCTTTTCTTTGGCCAGTGATAATTCAGATACGGATATCAAGAAGTCCAAAATACATTACGATATCAGGGTTTATATATATCTTATATGGTTAGGCCCGGCTTCCACTGACCTCCAGATACACTTCGATAGGCATTATGATGCATCTCCAGAAACAATTTGAAATTTTGCTTTAATCCATAACGGATACACCCAGGGATGCAACCCGAGGCACGTATCATATACGTCAGGTCTATCGTAAGGTATGGGGAGCTCATTGAATGCGGGGCGTTACTCTCTACATTACGCATATGAGAATCTTCCCTTACTTCAACGAGGTACATAGAGTCAACCCCGTAGCTGCTATCGTAGATTCCTGGGAAGGACTAGTGTTGTGTATATCGACGCGTGCAGATCAATCGTAGAAGCCTCCACTATAGAGCGCACGTGCATTTTAACGTGATCAGCGCGTGCCCGACCGTGCGGCCTACTCGTCCCAGGGGAACGGCTCCATTCCTTCAGGAGGAAGCACCGCTCCGCCCCTCCTCCGGCCATCAATCTAATCAGCCCAGCTCCTGTCCTCCTCCTCGAGGGCAGAGGCCAGCGGCCCCTCCAACGCCCCTGCACCCCCTCCCACATACCCCCGGGCGCGGGTCTACACAGAGGGGCAGATTTAAACATAACATTCGCCCCACTCTGTGGGACTGTCACTTATCTTTCGGTGCCAACCATGTTAGCCCAAGTTCGATGAAAGACGGAGGGCAGCAGACGACGCCCCGCGCTACCCGTCCAGTTGCCCTTATCGGGCGTGGATCGAGCACTGGCCAAGATGGCCGTCAGACGGAGGACCCCTGCAGTCGGGCAGCCACTTTAGCAGGACGACAGTCAATGTGCCTGGTGCCGATTACTTCTGCCAGGCCTCTCAAAAGAGACCTATTTCCCAACGAAACGGGGCCATTTTTGTTTCCGAAGAGCTTAGTCGTTTTGTCAGCTCTACCGGTAAACGGTAACGCAACTGCCCGTCTATAATAAATCCCGAACTCTATCATGGTATCACTCCCTTTGCTAATGATATTGATAGTAAGGTTGTATTTTGTCAAAAAGATACATGAACAAATGTTGCGGTAAAGCCAACCTGCTGAGATACACATATAGAAAGATACGCACAGCCGTGTTATCATTTATGATCGTCCATAGGGTACATTAGATTTGAACAATAGGACTCTAGTTTGGGCATTGCTAGACATAGAGACAAACAATAAACGCAGTCACAGAACATATTCACTGCTTCTTTACTCTGCCCCTCTCTGCCTAACTCCCTTCCTCCTTCCTTCTCATCTTTCCCCATCCTTCATTGTCTCTCATCCTCTCCCCTGCCTAGCCTCCTTATCCCTCCCTCTATTGCCTAACTCTCTTATCCTTCCCTATATCCTACGTTTCTTTTTTTTTATCCCTTCAGCCCCCGCTGCCACCTCCACCACTTTACTCTTTACCTCTCTTCCCCATTCTCTCACTTTCTCCCTATATACCTACTTTCCCCTACCCTCCTACCACCCTCCACCACCCCTGCAACATTCATCAGCCCATCCCCTCGAAAGAGATCGATCCTCAGTTCTACCTCCCCTCTCTCCCCTCAGTCTCCCAACCTACCCAGCTACCTACACACATACGCAGGGTCCACACCAGACAGCTTAACGCCGGCTTGGCACGAAACGCCGCGTCATTGGGAGAACCATGATAAGGCCTGCGGGACGCAGGAGGGACAACGGAGGACCCCGTGGGCGCGCCTCCTCCAGGCTCGCGAAGACGGGGAGTGGGGGTGGTCTGGGGAGGACGGTAACGCCGGCTTGTCATTGTCGGTGGACAAAGTGTGCAATAATAGGAGCAACAACCATCTGAGGAATTCTCAGTGTCCGCATGCCAGCTCCGTCCATGGCCCGCACTGTGATTTGTACAGTTGGCGCTACCTAACGGCCGCCTCTAGTGACATTCACCTTTTCCCTTCTGATGTAGACGGATGCCTAGGAAGTGGGGATAGGAGGTGCTCGCAGAGGATACGGAGTATGGGGGGACGTAAGTGGGTGACCGGGAAGATGAGTGGCATAGTGCATCTCCGCCAGTTACAACCATCCATGCTTATACCTACTCCCCAATGTATTACTTACCTAAAACTGGATCACCAGAATTAATTTTATCTCTATCTGCATGAGGTATAAATCTTTTTCTTATTTTATCAGTTTTTATTCATCCTGGAGGATGCTGGGGAGCTAGTCCCTGTTTTTGGTAGGCTCCAATGCATGTAAATAATGCACCTGGCATTCTCTTCTTTTTAAAGATGTGACAAATAATCTTACTCCATTCGTTTAAGTCTGAAAGTAGAATTGGATTCCTTCCAGCTGCATTTGAAAAGACCTTGCTGTGCAAGACTCAAAGCACTACACACTTCTATAGGAATGCAACAACACCCTCCCCCTTCATAGCAGACCTGTCGACTATAATCCAGCGAGCTGCTGTCGTTGTTTTTTTTATCTCCCGAGAACACTGCAGTTTGTCCTCAGATATATACAAATAGTAGTAAGAGGAATTATACGCTTGGAGAACAACCTTAGTATGCTAGTGTGCTATTCCTAGAGCCGTATTGATTGGTTAATATTTCTATAGTATACCTAAGTGCAGTCGTGTACGCATAAGGAAGAGGATAAGTCAGCTATATACTTTCGGATGTAATTGATCTTATAAACCTCGGTCACCTCTCTGAGACTGTGTGCGGGTTGCGTTACTCATGAACGTCTATTCGCGCGGCCTTGGTCGTCCAATGATCAAAATGGTTATGTGCCCCAATCAGGGCTTGTTGCGCGCGCCTTGCCCGCATAAAACAGCTGCTCTGCCGTCACTTTAGCGCCGCTTTCCGGGATTCTCCGCCACTCTGCGCCGTCGCCGAGTCCCGAGTGCTGCCACTAAACCTCACTAATGAACGGTGATCGATGGCACGCCGGTGACGGGCCCTATGATCTAGGCCGACCTTAATGAATTATTATGGAGAGGCTGACTTTTGATCAGACCGTAGCTGACCTGCCATATGCCAGTGACCATTAGACGCGGCCGGACACCTCGGAACGCCCGCCGATGACAGCCATTAGAAAGTCCGGGACGTCGGCGCCGGTGGTGGCGCTGTTGACGCCGGAGGTGGCGTGAGTGACTCACTGACAGGTGGGAAGCTTATTAACTCACGAGCCACTCATACTGAACGATACGTATAGGAAGTCTTGCCGACGCAGCCGGACGGTGCCGAGGGATTTTCTTCTTTTTGTTTTCTTGCTGGACTGCGGTTTGATTGCGAGTGAGACAAAGTATGAACATGTTTGAAAAGATGGTTTTGACGCATGGTCATTTCCTGTGGGATTTATCATTTGCTCTGTGGTAATTAGCCGGCAGATGAGGCATCCACTCTTAACGAAGAACATTTTGTTGAGAGGAACACAGATTAATCAACCGGCCGTTTTTGCACTTTAATGTTTGAAATTAAATACACCTAGCAACACCGGCTGTGTTGTCTGATATTGTCGGTGATGTCTACTCCTCCCCACATGCCTCCCCAGAAACGTGACGAAACACGACAAAAACGACCAGGCTCGACCCAACAAGCGTATTAATCTGTCGCGAGCGGGTTCCGACCGCTCTCCGTGCGAGGCGCCCCTCAATGGGGCATATCAGTTTCACAGCAAGTAGTTAATTGCTTTCAAAAATTACCCGCCATGAGTTTGCGTTTGTTGCAAGGCTACCGCTCATCGACCATTGAATCGGTAATGGATGGCGTGGTACTGCTAGTTAGTTTCATCGCCGAGGCCTGTCGTTGGTGGAGGGTGGAGGGGGCGGACAATGCAGTCTGAATGCAGCCTGGGAGGAGATCGGGGTCGCGGTAGGTGTTAGTGGGGAGTGTCTGTCTGGCAGGGAAGGTGAGAGAGGTGGTGATAGCGCCAGGCTTCCGCTGTGTTATTATGGGATGTGGAGGGTTAGGGCCGTGAGACGCACGCGTTCCGTACACGGCGTCTGCTTGCACGCGTACACGGGAAGGTGGTCATAATAGGGCTGCACGTGCGCACGCCGGACACCAGTGGCGACACCATGTCACGCCACAATTGTACCTGAGGTGCTCGTCGCGCCACCTACCGGGCATGCGTGACTCTAGTGTGAAGCCGGAAGTACGTGTGTGGGTGAGAACACTGGAAGCTACACAGGAGGCATGCATGTTGACGGACGACTGCATGAGTCAGATTGCTGCAGGAGGGAGCTCTCCATACAAGGAGACAACAAAGCCGAGAACAGGTGACCTAGGTCTTTGTCCTGTCTTACTAGCTCATACTGGGAAAATGGCCGCCAGCCATGTCCTTACCCTGTTAAAAGACTTCTAATTGGATGTGTGGAAAACACGGGGGTTCGCCTTTTGAGAGCCCAGGCAATGCATGTGAAACAAAAGACGCCGTAACAGACCCACTCCATGAAAATAATGTTAAACAATGGTAAAGCCATGCTGCTGCACCTCACAACGTCCGAGTACCTGCTTAAATTCTTACTTATTTGTTAAAGAAGGATTCCGCTCGGGTTAGAAGTTCAGGAGGGAGTCTTGTGGTGTATAGACACCATGAAAAAATAATCAATCATCCATTGTGCACCGGTGGTGAGAAACATTAGTCCCTCGCGTGATGGCCCCATTAAAAGTACCCCGTGTATCGTGGTGATCTTGATATAGAGCAGGGGTGGGTCTGTCAGTATAGAGTTAAGCGTTTTATTGTTAAGCCTGGCAGACCTTGAAATACAGCTGAAGGTATCCCATCAGTCAGGGGCTAAATGAGCACACAACGGGCGGCTGGAAAGTGTTTAACTTCCGGCCAGCCTTAAACAACTTTGATCCGTCTTTTAATATGTAAAGAGTCCCGGCCCAGTCAGGCTTACCCTGCTGTAATTACCTTCTCACTGTTGTCACCAGTCCCCTTCTGCTGAATTTAAGGACCCTTGATGAGTTGTCCAAGGGGTGCCCGCATACCGTGTCGCATTCCTCCGCAAAGAATAGCCCCACCACCCACGTCGAGGGGCCCTGGTCACTTTCACACACAATGGTCAAGGGGTGATGTATTATGCAGCCCCGTGATGGTCTAGGGACTGACGCCAGGGGGTGCATGAGACAGGTGCAGGAAGGGGGCGCCGACCTATGCCACAAGCAATGTCCCACCGGGACCACCCCTCACCCTCTCAGCACCCCTCAGCCTTTGATGGTATACAGTGTAAACCACAGCTTGTATTCAAACACGTTGAACATACATCCCACCCACATCTATTCAAAACTAACAAAATAAGCCCGATTTAATAAGCGACTTATTTCCTACTTGAATAACCTTTACATCGTAGTCTCATTGTAATCCGCTACTTGTATACCAAATCCGAAGGGATCAACGTGCAGGAAATGCTCTCAGAGGATTACTGACAACCACTTCCTTGACGGATATAAATAATTAAACTATCGCCTTCTACAGATGTTTGATCCGTATACTACTGCATGTACACTGAGTGGAGAGACAACTATTCGTTAAGATAACCCGCCTTCCCACACGCAAGCCACAGGTAATTACGGTAATCGAGGCATCCAGCTTCATCAGAATATATATATTCTATCGGAGAAATTAGATTCATTAACTGGGGCCGTAAGTGGAGGCTTTTTGTAGCGGAGGCGGGGATTGTTTTGCTTCCCCCCTACCTACTAGGCGGTCATAAATGTTTTATCGCCCGATAAGGAAAGTAATGAAAGTCCGACTTAGTAGCGAATTATGTCGATTTACCCGCGTGCCGACAGAACTGGTATCAACGGATGACAGGAAGGTAATTTGATGCTGACCTAATTCTATAATGATGGTAATGGAAGCTGAAGGTGCGATTGATTTTGTCGCAGACTTCAATGAAATTTGCATGAGTGGCACCTCGTCGACATTAGGGGGTGGCCATAAAGGGGGAGACGGTGGGAGATGGTGGCCGGCGCACGTCGTCGCCAGCCACCATCGACCCCAGTCATGCCAATCCACGCCGGGTTTTTACAACGGACGTTGATGCATACAAGGTACGTCTGATGAATTTCATCAGCGCTAGAAATGGGTGGGATCAAAGGCAAAAAATATGCAAATGAACGGGGCTGTTCTTTCTTGTCGGTCACTGGGAAGAGGCGCCAACGCCATTCCTTGGTCATAGGCTGCGCTGTCATGGCGACCGTATTCACCGCAGTCTGGATTCCTACACCGAGAACGAATCATGGCAACCCTTAACCAAGGGACTCCCTGTTTGCTAATCCACCTATTCACCCACCCCCGCAAAATGTGCCATCAATGGCAGCATTCAATGGGAAACCCATATATTGTACACTCTGTTATTCGATAGACCCTCGGAATACAATGTGATGTACCCTGATACATCTATAATGCAGTTCTAACCATGTCGTTGCAAGCCCTTCTTGCGCACAATACTGAGCGTAAACACTTAGCAAATACATCTAGCCAAGCCACGATTAAAAGGAGGCATCGTGTCCCTTCTATTCATACAATAGCAACCATGCATGAATTCTGCGGATGGCCAGATTTCCTGGTTTCAAGATATTGCCTTAGTGATGAATAAAAGCTTGAGACAATCCCATATCACTGCCTTCCCTCCAGAATTCCAGGCCATTCTCTGATTATTTCTCTGATTTTTATTGCATCGTCATTATAATTGCCGTGGATGCTTCAATGCATCATTAGGCTTCCACGTGGGAAAGGTTTTGAGGCATATTCGCATTTCTTTTGGTTTAATGATGTCGTGAAGCATCATTGCCTGTTAAGAAAGGGTTAATATACGTGTACCAGGTCACACGGGTATAAACGCCTGGAAGACGGTGGTGATTTGGTACTTATTCAATGGGCCCGAAATTGGTGCTGTCTAAAGCTCAGTGGGTAGGCCGCCTCTATACTCTATTTCAATTTTGTCGACAGTATTACCATTACCGATTGAGTGCAAAGCATAGGGCGCCTCTTCCTCAGCCCCCCACTGAAAGGCAATCACCTCGCTGTCTGAGGTGTGTATGGTCCTAACCAGTGCAAGTCAATGAACGCAAGTTGAAATGCTAATTCTAATGACCTTCTCCGATCCGCTCGACTCTTCCCCTTCTGGTGTGTGACCGATCGTCGAGCTATCGCAATCCAGCAGGGTGTGTGTGGGAGGTGGAGGAATGCAGCGGAGAGGAGGAGGAGGAGGAAAGAGGGAGATTCGTCGTCCTCTTCTGGTCACATTTTAGTTTTCTTTCCCAGTGCAAGACACTCACTGGGGAACAAACGTCGATATAAATGGGGGAAGGTTTTACCACCGCACTCGGGTATTCTAATGATCTCTCTAGGAAAGCAATAAGTGAGCGCCTAATTTCAAGGTGAAAGGCATTCAACGGGTGGTGCGCTTGTTTGGGCTCTTCGCCGAGTCGCTGGTCGAGGACCCATGAATTTTACGAGGGCACTTGAGCGGCGACTGGGGGCCGTGTCCCGGCAGGGCAGTGGGTAAACACCGGCTGCGCATTTATTCTAAAGCCTTGCCGCAATGAAGCACTCGACCATCGCAAAGGCGGCTTTTTGGACCTATTTTCTGTTGATGTTGTGCGCTTAACGGGGACCACTCAGCAGGTGCCAAGTATGAGTCAAGTTACGTAGAATACTCGAGACCATGGGAAAACGTCAAGGGTTCAGTCAATAATGTGAGCCTACCCCATGAACAGATCGTATTGCGTAGCCCCCATTGTCCATAAAGCTGCTCCTCATGTAGATGGGGTTAAGTGACTTTAATATTGTCCTGTCATATTATGAAAACTGAACTGCGGAGATCATATTGCTGTGTTGAAGGTTACGCTTTTAGGCCTAAATTATTCATCAATGAACAATCATCATATTCACTAGGGATATCAGGAACCACTTATCAATGTTAATGACAACTAATTGGAACAGAAGATAGTTTTACAAATGGATTATTTTAAACAAACCTACAGTTATGCATCTGGGAGAAATTGGTTTTCTTTGAGAGGTCTTGTTCTAATGAAAGCGAAAAATTGTGAAAAAAACCCAACTTTTATGTAGCATAATGACGTAAAACACGATCGTATGTGTTATGCCGAACCTCCTAGGAATGTATCATATATATGTGTGATGAATAGTGCAAGTTCGTGTAAAAAGAAATTATCATCTTACATATCGCACTCTCTTTCTACTTCCGTATGGAACATACATGACAAACTGTCATTATCACAGTTTCACTATGTTGCTGTATACGTTATGGAGCATGGCCTATACTGTGTGTTATAGTGGAGAAAAACTTCTGATATGGGAAAAAAAACCCACCGCTTCCAAACCTCTTTAAATGCGGCCCTCTACAATTGCAGCAACCTCCTGCGGCTAGCCACTATCCGCTTGCCGCCCTTTCCACGCCCATTGCCTACCTGTTCTATAGTCTCTGGCACGCCACAGCCGCAGACTGCACAGTTAAAGGCCTTACTGAACATGAAAACACATAATAACGCCCGCTAGTGTCGCCAGCAAAAATACCTTTCACCATTCATCCGCTAAAATTGAATTCAACAATTGTGGTTCTATTCCAGCTGAGATAGGCCATGATGATCTTCAGTATGTATATCCACACCAGTGTCATCACAACATTTAATCTCAACATGCTATCTATTCTTTTATAGCTACAATCAAAATATACACTTATATTCCTTATTCGGCGAATGCCAATACCATTTCTGATTTGTAGTATTATCCAGGGCACAAAAAGGCTACACAGAGAAATCTGCCAATTCCCAGCGAGTCGGTGGTTAAACACGAACGCCTTGGCTAGGTTACAGAGCAACTCTACCTAAGCAGCCTTGACTGGGCCACTCTGTCAGTCCCGGCGGACCGGCGGACCGCTCGGCCCCGCCCCGCTGTCTACAAGACTGCTTATTCCCACCGGCCACCGGTATCGGCCTCACATGTCGGGCCACAGCCTCACAATACACCAACTGCCAAGAACCAGCAGTGGGCGGACCAGTAGGCTCGGGGTGAATAGAAAGTGTGTCATATGGCACCTTCAGGTTTATCCGCTCGCTATTTCAACACGGGGTAATATCACAAAGGAGCCCGCCTTATGTGTGTCTGAAGCCAACTCACAGACTCCGCTGATGTAGGGCTTAGTCAGGAGGCCTGCCATATTTCTACTAGATAGTTTGACAAGTTGGTTGACATAATATATGCCGTCAGAGTCAGTGTAAGATCTATCGTTGCCAATATCTTCTTTGAGAATTTTGTATTACTATTGTATCAAGTATATCTGGTTCTACCAGTTGTAGAATGAAATATGGCGCAGCACCGGTTACATGTCGGTTCCTTCAAAATATTTTCAATCAATTTCTTTTATTGGGTACCAACGTTTCTTGTGAAATATTAACTATAACGTTTTTCTTTTTAGAGTAGACGACTCCCTATGCATAAAGAGTGGATGCATGTATAAATAAAATGCTCGAATATCAATACCCCAGAAGGATGTATGTAAGACATATTGGTAGTACATTAAAAAACACATTCAAGACTGGACAATGCAAACAGATCACGAAAAATACTGTTTCAATCACGTCGCAGCATGAACCGGAAATCTTTCTTTAAATGTTAACAAAACATTGATTGGTGTTTTGATTTTGACTATTTCTTCAAGAAAATGCTTGGTTAAAACGATTGTCTTGATATGGTCGCACAATATATGAACTGAATTTTGAAAACATTACCAGAAAACGCAGCAGATAAACTTGCCTAATATACTATGTGGTAAACACCTTTATCTATAGATTTGTAACAGAATGCTAGGGAAATACTCCCTATCGTGTGAACAGAGAGGGGGAAGAGCAAGGCGGGTAACAAATTCATCTCGTATCATGTGTTGTCACACAATACAGGCCAATCTGCAAGTACGGCTGACGGGTATCTTGCATTTCACTTTGTAAGATATATACCTACGCAGCCTGACATACTAATATAACGATATACAAACCGAAGTGACGATTACTCTCTACTAAGAAAGTGGCGTATAACCTTTGATCTTTTTTTTTTCAAAATTGAATTTCACCACCATATCATTCTCTATCGTTTCACAATTCCTCAATTCAGAGCACACGTTGGACAGTTTATGGACTATAAAAAGATGTAAATCAAGATTTAATCTATTTCACGATATACTCGTAAACCAAGGATGGCTGAGCTGCTTCATTAAAATATAATACAGTGTTAGATGCGAAGGTAGGTGGGGTATCCAGGCCCATGGACATATGTAGCTTCTCCACTGAGCGGCTTCACATAAACCAAGATTGGGTATATATATATCATAATGTGAATATGAATATACATATATCTGAGAATATTAAGTTGCACCGATACACGCATATGTATGTATATGATTGCTCGAGATTCAAGTGCTCCCTTTTCCATATAGGTTCTTTAGCTGGTCCCCAGTGTTAGATATTTCTAACATTGAACAGTTTCAGAATTTTCCATTTTGATCCTCGATTGGTTGAAGCTCTATAGACAAAACGGGGGAGAAAAGTAAATATTGAACCTTCATTCATCTATGTTTATATTGTCAAGCCAATAGAAACCTAAGTGATACCTAAGAACTTTGGAGATGAGGATCTTCAATCTGTAAAGAACCTTCAGCCGAAATCAGATCGGATCGCCATCTCGAGTTGAAAGTAGTCAGTCAATCGGAATGGGGTGTAGGGTATCCATAGAACCCCGAACAAGGACGGGCAGCCAGCTGTCGTTTACAGACCTATAAAGCATTCTAGCACGAGGACATGCAAGCGTAGTTTTTCCCATTCACTGATGTCAAGTCTCCCGTTACTGATACCGAAGTTAGGATTCCAATAACATATGGGCAACTCTTCGTGAATTGTGAAAAATAAACTTCACCTAAAGATAACAACAAATAATTGTGATCTCCTAGGCTCCGGAGGACATTCTCTAATGCCAGACTCTGCTTTTGATACATGGGATATCTCTAGAGACAACACCGATAACACAGATATATGTTCTCTTGCCACCAATATCTCTTTATGTTAATGCATTCCATAAGAGCAGGTCTATAATATGAAAAATATATCAGACACCTGCATAGCTACATGTATGAAATTCATAATTACTGTATAAATTCGTATTAAAAAACGCTGCAAATATGGGTATATATATTAGAATAAGGGTGTTACAAATTACGAAGTGATTATTTCCTTCTAGCTGTTTATACATCTAAGCTTTCTCTAACGCTGTATATATGCCACCTGGCATTATCTATAATTAAAGAAAGGCATTTACATTAATGAGCTCCTCGTTCTAACAGTGTTTTATTGACAGGTTTTTACGGGGTTTGTATGGGACAAGGACATTTCATCATCGTCTTCTCGGTCGCTACTATCTAGCAGATGCCTGAGCAGCTGCTGTCAACGGTTGAGTGAGCACAGCTTTTGCTGTTCCCATGAGCAACACGTTGCGACGAGTGGGGGATAGAAACGGCTGGCGGACGGAGGTTAAGGGTTACTATAGCATAAACCGGCAGTAAGGTCCGCTTGCTGCGACAAACGGCGGGGTAGTACTGCCGACAAATGGGGGCCGGCAGGTTAGCGAGCAGCTCACTGAGAGAGAGCAAATCAAGGCTGACATGGCGAGCATCGCCTCCAAAGGTAACCCGGCCTCAGAGCCAGCCAGCACCGAGCAACTCGCCTCTCATTGTTCACCAGCCAGTGCCACCGGCGCGAGCATTTCATCGATTCGCCGTAGACGTGTGTCCTGGGGACCAATGACCAGCAGCGATAATCTCGCCGCCTATTCTATTCGGCATGACCCCTTTGATCGATTGATAAAAAGCTCGCACAAACGTGACGAGTCTCTTCCCCCCCCCCTCCTCTCCTCTTCTCCCCTTCCATCTCTCTCCCACCGCTTTACTCGCTTTACTCGCCCCGGTCTCCCCGCACACACCGACCGTTGACACCGTGTGTGAGCAGCTCTTTGAGCCATTCCGTCCTTGTCATTAAGTGGCAGGTCGTAGTTATCGCGGCCTTAATTATGATATGGCGCCTGCCGACACCACTGATGGTATGTGGGGCGTGGACCCCAGGATCCATCTTCTCGCTGGGGGCTCGCCACGCCTCCGTCATCCATCATAACATGGCGTCGCTATCTCAGCCCCCTCCCTCCTCATCTACCACCTCTCCCTTCCACACCCCTTCCACATCCTCACTGGTAATTCTATGGCGCGCCGAGTGTATCAAAATGTTGTTTCTCTGTATCATGTTTTATCCTACCCCTAATATAAAATCCCATAGGCTTAACATTGGGTTTCCGTATGCCATGCTGACTGGCATACGGAGTTTTATATCCCACTAGTGGCTTACAGCATTGTTATCACATAATATTCCAAAATCGAGGAAATAGGGTAGGATAAAATCAAAACCTAATTCGTTTTAATCTTGGCCACCGCATTCCACTCCTGAAGTTTTGGCTCCGGACTTCACTCGGCTACGCCTCATGAAGTCACTTTGCCAAACTCCAGTCGTGGAATACGGTGGCCAAGAATAAACCTCATCCAGTTTTACGATAGTAATAACAGAGCTTTTAGGAGAATACAATATATTACGAAATATGGTGATCTTGGAATGAAGTCAAACGTACCGCCTGATCTTGATGCAACTAATGACATAGTGTTGAATTCTAAATCTAAGCTGATGTTCCCACAAGACTGGCCAAGGAGTGAGTTCTTGAAAATGACACCGAGGTACAGAGGGGAAAGCAACTGAAACTCGCCACCCGAAATTGTACATAAATCACATAGCAAACATAGTTTCAAGCATGCGGTTGCAAAACTGTTAGATTTGTAGTATAGCCAGATACTGGGAACTATATCAGTAATAAACTGAATCGTTAGATTGTTTCCCTCTCATCCAGCATTCCCTTATCCTCTTCCACCCCAGCTAAAAGGGGATCTGATTTACCAGCTGATTTGTGTTTCCACTTGATCTGTGCTAACTGACCAGTTCCAATTGCCCTGTTTACCATTTTCATCTCTATCACAACTTATGTATTTTCTGTGGTAAAATTCTTTCTGTCGTGGACGGTCGGTGGTCGGATGGGACCTATGACGCCCCCTGTGGCCGAAAAAAAGCTGTGCGCCTCGTCTATACAACAACTTATGTATTTTCTCTACACCAGAATCGTGATTACTGTTTTGTATACTGTTCGGACTGTACTATGCTGTAACATAAGACAGCTCCCGGGAGGTGAGTTATTTTCAAAAATAATTCAGGCTGGCTCTTATGGCGGATGGCTGACATGGCGATTACCACTCAGTTTGAATCAAAATAAACTCTATTGTGCTAAGTGCAAACCCATAAGTGGATTGGTTTGTCCCGTCAATCCTTTCTCTTAATATTCAGCCGATTAGAAAAGGGAGAATAGCACCAGGTGACGGTGAGGACCCATTAAGGTCACGTTCTAAAGAAATTCAATTAGTCATTATCATCTCTACAGAGGAACTTGTACTGGGAAAAGACACACAGTAGACGCTATTGCTGCGGCATTTCATACATTATTTCTATCCTAGGAACGACGTTAAGAGATTACTGTCAATGTCCGTTTTGGATCATTATGGTGCTAGACAATATCAGGTTGAAAATGATTGAGTTAAGTTTTATGAATATGGTATTGAATGTACAACAGACGAACGCCAAATCCTCGCGCCGAACTGCTTTACGTCTCTCTGCCGAAGAAAATGTTTTGCAACTTTGACTTAGTAATTTCGCAACTCCGCACAATAATAAATGCGTACAAATTAAATTTTCTTGAGTGAAACGTACACGTCGCTCAGCAAAATGGCAAATGGCCGATGAAAGTTTCCCTGTCAAATTTTTCAATTTGTTGCCTGAAATTCTAGGAGACGTACAGTGCGCTGCGTGAGGTGGACGAACTTGACGCCTCACACTGTCAGCCTGCGTGAGTTTTCACGGATGATGTGTATGTGGTGGGGGGTGGGCGAGCGGGGGGTGTTCGCACCTTTGTGAGCTGCTCGCGCACGACTAGTCGTCGTTGTTTGTGGCCCACCACTGTTACGATTCATCTCCGTCATTGCTGGTCACCCATGTTAAGTGAGGTCGTCGGCAGTACCCGCTACCATCAAAGCGCGCACAATGATATATCCCTAATGGTCCATAATTCTCATCTGCAGGCAGGGCGCGCTGTTGCCGCCGCTGTGATCGCTGGGTAACTTCCTCCGTGCAGTTATGGCAATCATACAGGGCTGATTTATTCCGTTGTTTCGTACATACCACGCATGAAGGTGGCCTAATAATGGGAATACCTGTATGTATTTGTATGCAAGCCTCACACACCTCTGTATGTACAAGAACATGACTGCTGTCACAGCGAGTCTTTGAAGGTGTCTCAATTGTGGGGGATTCCTTTTTTATTTCTATTGATTTATTCAATAGTCGATACGAACGTTCATCAACTCGCACGCTGAATTAGACTTCATGCATCAGATTTGAAATAATCAGAATGATCAATTTCTCAAATATTGACAATATTCGCCATATAAAAAGTTCTGTTATTTACTTGTACATCTTCTTTTTACTAGGAGAACGTTTTTGTGCACGTCACTTGGATGTTTCATATTTTTGTAGGGATACATTCCATCATGAGATATTTTTTGCTTTTCGCAAATGCGTTAAGCAGTTGTCACCGGGCCATTGTTAATTTGACCTATAAGTCAATTGATCCACGAAAAGAGATTTTCAAGGAACAACAGAGATTTTTAAATAAGGTGAAATACCTTCAACGTTACTAGAATTTCTCTCAATATCAGTGAATGTTTTACCTTGGAACACATAAGGGTTTCCAATTGTCAACCACTTCACCGTCAACATAATGCCGTTTATCATATGTACCTCAAAATACAAAGAGTCTTAATGCAGCGATGAAGATATTAATGAAGAGAATATGCCAAACATATAAAGCATATCTTAAAATAGTATGAATGATGTACAGTGGAACCACTAGCAGACCACACCATAAAACGGACCACTGAGGTAACGGACCACCATTGCCCTTATGGTATTCCCTTAAACCGACACGGACAAGTATTTGAAAACTAAGGATGCCAACGTCACGCGGTTCTACTGTATATCAGTATACAAGCTGTCAGCAGAATGACGCTCATCTTTATGCACATCACACTTGTAAATTGATAAAGCATTTTACTTGAACAACCAGTATTAAAATATCTTGGTTGATGCCCTATTATAATGACATCAAATTGGTGCAGGTAAAAATATCACCTCATTACAATACATCACTATCTGCTTCATACCAAGTGTTGTCCTGGAGGCCTTTTGTAATTAACTGTACTTGCAGAAGGAAATAGTATATGTTGGGATAAATACATTTGTAGGAAGACAAATTTATGGTATTTTCATATAGAAACGATAATACAAGAAGATTGATAAGTATCTTCTTTACGTCTTCAATTTATGCCCAACCTTTATCTAATGATAAAACTCTCATTGAAACATAAGACCACTCTTATGTTCAAATCAATATGTACTTGGAAATGGAGAAGCAATTTGTGTGTTATGACAACCATTACTAGCCTGTCCTTTTTTGACAGGCAAAATGAACAATTTCTGTTTCTCCTGCAGGTGTTGAGCTACAATGGTGGTTATATGGTAATATACGAAAACATCCGAAGTATCCCTTTATAAAGGTTGCAAATCAACCACCTCCTCGGCCAAGCCTGACGAAACGCCATGTGGCGTCTAGTCGAATGAGGTCTCCTATATGGTTCAGACAGGAAGAGCGATTTATGTATATCATCATATCGCTTTTCACCCCGGTCGGCAGTACTCAAACCCCCACCACACCCACCTCTAAAGTGGCCTTTGTGGCCTGGATGGTGGGCTTTTAATGTGATCACACAACTATGCAAAGTGAAGCAACCTCGTGTGCTTGGCGAGATGCCTCAAACCGGGGCCACAATAGCAGCCCGTGGTTGTATTGTTAACTGATGCCAGCGATCACTCTCTCTCCTACAAATCATCGGTGGCCCTTGACATGTCTGCACTTCAGCCTGCGCGCCCCCTATAGAGGCTAGCGTGAACCAGTGTGAATAATGCACCTTCGTATTAGCTATATCACACCCTTGGTGCTAGCCTCTGGCCACTGTTCTGATTAATTGATGCTGTCCTGGTGCACCGATGCTTTGTTCCGCAGTTGATCTAATTGAAAACGAAACACCAACATGATAATCCGATGAATAATACTGCATGATAATGCCTCTGGGTCAAGCTTGTACGGCCAGGCTTTTCGGAGGTTGGTGGTACAGATGATCTTCTGAGGATCAGCCCCTACGTTTATCTCACCCCTGGTACAAGTGTAGCCATAGGAATAACATTAGAAAAAAATACTCAACGATCACCCCGGTAAAGTGACAATACTACGCCATGGTCGTGGCGTAGTGAATACGAGATGACTTCACAGGCGATTGACCAATCAGCGGCCAGGATTTCAGAGAGATGACAAGACAAGACAAGAAATTTCAACTCCCCTAACCTTGAAAGGGGTGAGATAAATTCAGAACCGCACTCGAATCGTAAAATAAACAATACTCCACTCGTTTGAAAGTGCTGTAATCGTCACTCGGCTTCGCCTCGATGAAGATTGCCGCCCTTCCAAACTCGTGGAGTATTGTATATTTATACGATTCTCTATGCAGTTCTATATAAGTCTCCCCTTGGGATTCACACGTCCCCATAATGATCCTGTACTTCTGTCAGCAGGGGGATTGACACCTGCATGACGATATAGATATATTTCACCGAAAATAACAGGTCAGTTTTCGGTTCAAACATGTTGCTAGGAACTGGCAGCGGTGTTTTCCCCTGAATTCTATCACAGAGAGTAACATAGCATGGACACAGATATGAAGTTATAGAGCGAACCCACCAACCCCATTGACCACGCTCCTCGCCATTGTACAACCCCACCCACTCCGACACTGAATGAATAAAACATAGAAGGGTCGGCTACGACCAGGGTTATGCTGCATGTCAACGGCTCGTACTGCAGTCTTTATTGCTTAGTGGAATGACCAAGCTACACCTGCACTATATTTGAGACATAGCTGACTCTCTCTAATTGATACTGCAGAGTAGTCTCATACTGCGTGCCATCTCTGTTCATTATTTATTTCTATTTTAGTCGCACACACACACGAAGATGGGCCAGTTGACCTGAGTCATCAGTACCCTATCATTTCAGACTGGCTTCATTCTAAAACCCGTCCTTTTTTAGAAGAAACCCATAATCTCCTGAAGCAACACGGAGATTATATGGTGGTTTTAAATGAAAATACACAAACAAAAATGTAGAAGAATAAGTACCTTGGCGGAATCCAAGTTTTTCTTTAGAGTATCTTTGTTTTTACGTCGTTATCTTTGTTTTTACTTCGAAATGTTGGAAGTTTTCTGAAATACTTTGACGCAGTAACTGGTATAGGTTAAGCAATTTCAGACGAGGTTTTTCATGCAGCCAATACTCAGTGAATGGATACAAGTGTGGGCAATGCACAAGAACAAAAAGGGATCACACGTAATCCAACCGAAGTTTGTGGCCAGACAGATTTAGAGACCTTACTTATTTGATTATTTATAAATAAATCACAAGAGTGGTATCATGCTGTACAAAAATACACAACTCAAGCCATCGGCATCGTACCACATAAACTTGTCCGTGGTCTAATCGACTAGAATCCCCTGAGGAGGAAATGCTACCTAGTCCGTTTAGTGCCTTCCCTATTTATCTCGTAGGATGTTGAAAAAGTGAGTGAGATGTTTTTGGATTCTGTGGACGACCAATGTATCTGATTATACTCATGTTCAATCGCAATTCTTAGTAATCCATACTTTAATGAAAGAGAGATTAATTCAATGAAGATTCCCCGTATCATTTATTTACCTACTCATTATATCATTTAATAGCTTGTGGGTAGGTGGTGCGGCGTAAACTACTCTTATTTATGGCGATATGCCGTGAATCGACCCCTCAAGCCCGCATTGTCCTTCATATCATTGCCGTTGGCACATATGCGTGATCCACCGCTCAGGGTGTTTAAACACTCTGGATATGGTGTCAAAAATTGCATGAGCAATTGCCAGGTGCCCCAGGTCATCGGAGGTGTGACTGAGCAGCTCGGCGCCCGTCCGTGAGCTGCTCGCCCGGTCCCGGCCTCCGGCGCTAAGTGGTGGTCTCCACCGCCTCAATATCCGCTGCAAATCACAAGTGGTCCCCCCCGCGATATGACAGGCTATAATAGAGTCTGGCACGCCTATATTTAGCAGCACGGGACTCAACGCCAAACCCTGCTCCCAGGCCTAATAAGCCCCGGCAATTAAAAGTCATTCCATCATCATTGGCGTGCCTTTGACCTGTGTGCGGTGGGTAGGGCGGTGGGCAGGGGGAGGTACGCGGCTATTTTATTCACGTCATGAATCAGGGGGGCGCTCTGTCATTAATGCCGTGTGTGCCTGATGAGGTGACGCATAAGGTTAAACATCCAGTATCCAGAATCATGAACACCGTATGCCGCCAATAGCCTTGGCTGGGATGGAGTCGGTGCTGGTGTGAATGGAAGCCATCTCCTGTAATTAGGCAGGTGTAGGAGCTAGACAAGGGGCTAACGTTTTATTATTATATTTATCGATGAGTTGCTGACCATAAAAATCACCATTTCCTCCTAACTATAGGGATAACCACACTTCTTGTGGACGGAACTTGTGCTTCGAAAAGGCTTGCTTCATAAATTCGTGGATTAGCATTCTAAAACCCAAGTCGTTGGTAATGGCGACGGATGTCTACTAGAAATACACATGCACTACTGTATTTGGAATAATTCGCAACAGCCTTTGACATATAGATCTACGGGAATGACGGTAACAGGATATAGCTATAGTGGTGGATAATTCAGCTACATGGAAGTGTAGTATTGAGTGTAGTGTTAGTCGGTTTGCCTCGCCAGACCGTCAGGCAGTGTCACCCTTCTCAATAATTCAGGGATGGATTAGAGGTTTTACGGCCCAGGCTTAGGCTGTAGTGAATGGTCTACTAGGGCCTAAAACGGTTTGTCTGGTTGGTTGGTCGTACCCCTGATATTGGAGAACGTAAACAACGATAAATATATGCACTTTTCTTGATAATGCTGCACATTGATCTATTTAATGGGTCAAGACTTGAGATCGCTTTGTGTTCATATAGTATCATATAGAAACCCATTGCAATCGACGTGTTTTAATATGCAATACAAAAAAAAACGAAACAAGCGCCTCTTGCATGTTTTCCTGACCTCCTCTGTTGACAGGTTCATCAACTGTCAAGACATAAATCTAGGGCCTTCTATTTTTGTGTCACATAACTTAAAGAAATTTGCAACGAATGTGTTTAACACAGTAAAAGGAATAGAATATGGTTTTTGGAATATGCCGTCCTAGAGAGTATGTTAGAGATAAAAATTAGAGATGTAATGATTTTGCAGAGAGACCGCCCTTTAAAGACGAAAATAACATTATGGCATAGGGTAATGGTAGCTGGGATAAAGTACCAATAACCTCAGATTGCAATGAAAAACAGGGTTGTCCCACTGTGCACTTTTCTCCTTCACCCCCAGCAGTGATAGATTTACTGCTATATCAAAGGCCAATCCTTCTCATACCATGAGTATGTGGTGTGGGAAGTAAAAGTACTCTCACCTTGGTAAATGTGAAGGGGTGGGTTTTCTTGGTACATTCATCTCATAGATTCGGTCAAATCCAAAGTAAGTCTAATTGAACAAATTGGACGTTAAACTACCCAAACAAACAAACAAACAATGTTGGAGAATTGTGTATAGAGATTGAAGTGAGAGTATATCATCTAAAACTGCAATCGGATTGTCAGCTAGGCCTGTTGAATAATTTAGGCTCATACATTAAGACCCTTTACTGTACGCACCGAACGATATGGGCCAACTTTCTTCAGCACTTTGGTTAAGTGGGATTCTCACGGTGGTTTTCATTTACCTCACACCTGGGGTGTTTGTCTAAGACAAATGCTGCTGAGATTCTTTACTGGAACACAATCTCCTCATCTGAATTGTATGGTTCCATTTCCCTGAGAAAGGTATTTCCCTATGCAATTGTCCAGAACAATTACTCCTAATGAAGTACAAAATCCCATGAGATCTTGATTTTAAAATGTTTCAAATCTATAGGGGCATTTTGAAGGGACACATGGACCCACTGCTTGGTCGTCGACTAAGTATTCAACCTAGCTACTAGGATGCCAGCGAGTAGGGTCACATGTTTTTCACACTTTTCAACTCAACGGTACTTTAGTCTCAGGATGATTGTTCACTGTGACTATGTCTGAGACTATGTACCAGGTATGTCCTTCCATGTGAATCAAATTCGCGTTTCGAGACTAGTTAAAACACTTTGCCACGAGAATTCTGTATCAAAGGATAATTGTCTTGAGAGGAAATGTCTTAAGTAAACCCGTCTCAGGTTCATCATTCTCTACATGTTAATCCGGCTCAAGGTGGGACAGTCAGAGCGAAGGGTTGAATATCATCAAAGGGAAATCTTCGTATGAGGTCGCTTTGTACCCTGTACCTTCGTAGGTACTATTCAACAGCCCCCAGACTAATTTTTACGTGATTACTAATTAGAGCAAAACCTTTAAGGGGAAAGTCGAATATACTTGTATCATAGCTGCTTGTCACTTGCCCTCTCTATTGACAACGTACCGCGAATTTTATATGCATACTGATACAATGTACTAAGAGATGTCAATAAAGGAAAGTTTGAAAAAAAAGAAAAGAAAATAGTAGTTTAAGTTTAGTATCCTGCTGTTAACCCACGTGCGCACAGGGTTGGATTAGGAGCTACCCCTGCGTAGTAGTATTACTCCATATTGGCGGGTATTTATTGTTCAGTAATGCTAGAACCCTGCATTAGTAGCTACATTAAACAATAAAACCTCGAGCAATTTGTAGATACGATCACGAGATAATACGAATGCCGGACATGCAGGATGACATTATGTAGTGTGGTTGGCAGTATGTACATCATAAGAAACTACACTGATGTGAAATAAGAAAATCCTAGTTGTGAAGCTGAATAATGACCTTTCGCGGAAAGATAAGCTAATCTGTCGTTAATATTAAAGGTCGGGGCTCCATATTCCAATAAGGATTTTAATTTAATGCTACTGTTTATATTCTATATTATAACTGTCCTGTTATTCATATCATAAGACTATATTGCCATTTCATTTTCAAATTGTGTGTTTTGGGAAGATAGTGCAGATAGTGCAGATTTTAGTTGACGTCAATATGGTTGATTTCACATATTTAGGGTTGTTAATCTAAATGATGATGGAATATGTAAAAAAAAGAGTCTTTACAAAATGATAGAATTTGTTAAACATAAATTTGCTCGCCAATATCAACTGACATCGCTAGAGCAATGACAGCACATTTGCGACCCCTTCTATTGTCATTTCAGGAAGCTTTTATGTATGTTTCTCTCATGTGCTCGATTCAACCATACCTTAAATTTGAAAAGAATTCTACCCATCCCATTTTGTAGCACTTGATCAAGAATAGCGATTTTATGGATAAAACATGAGGTCTCGTAAATTCTTTTGGCCAATTTTTCATTGTATTTATTGTAAGTCAGTGCCATTTTCCAAAACTCATGCGAAGAAATCTTTTTAAAACCAAATTTCTGCTTTTTCAAATCGTACGAGACTCATTATCTTTTGCGAAGCGCCAGCTAATACTTCATGCAAAATCAGCGTGATACACTATTTCAAAGGTTGCTATTGATAAACAGCCTGGGCCTATGTCGAAGCAAATGTTATCTGAGAAAAATCTGTGATACTGAAGGACATGTATTGCGCAGTGGGATTGACAGGTGATAAATCAGCAAGTGTTATGGTTTCCTATGTCCACAAGATGAGTAGTTCTTTTTTGCTTTAAATATAGCGCAGGTAACCGATAAGCCATGACAGTCCCCTGAAGGCATTAGGTGATGTGTCCCGCAGTGTTACAAATGACATAAATACTCCGCACCTCCAGCAAAGAATCCTCCCCAAGCGCGTAATAGATCATAGCGAAAATTGATCGACACAAAACCACTCTAAATGACATCCACCGAAGGTGAAAACAAATTGCCTACTGACAGGCCACAAAACCAGCTCCAATCTGGTAGGGTGCACATAATAGCTCATAAAGACAATTTTGACAGCTCCAATATTTATTTCAATCCTGTCAATACTGTTCTCAATTTCAAAAATATATCTCGTGTTTTGATGACATATGGTTTCATTGGGAGGGATGCTGAGCAACCATGATTTTCGGGATAATATAAGGAATTTGCTGCCTACTAATATCATTTGTATGAACAAGGGAAGTGCTCTGTTTATAAAACAGAACCACTTCAGATTGTGGTGCGGACACTGAAAGAACATTGGTGAGGTGTTAGCGGTATTAGATTGTTCTTTCCTGAATTGTGTTTATTTTGATCTGAGTGTGTTTGTTTGAGTTTGCAAAACGTTAAGCCAACACAAGGGGCTAAAGTTACGCGGATAAAAAGGAAACTGTCTACCAGCCGCCGACACACCTGTGCAGTAAATACCGCCAGCGTTAAGCTGCCGATCATCTCGCCGTTGTTTTCTAGGAGGGTCCTCGTTATGGAGCCACTTCCTGGTATGCAAGAGCGGCTCGGAGCATATATCCGCTGTAAAAAAAAGAAGGGAACAGGGTTATTTATATTCGCCGTCCATCCCTGCCTCTGCTTGTCGCACCATGATGAAGCATTTCAGTAGCGATGAGATCAATACCCCTGCCATGAAAGCAAACAAAAATTCGCACGGATAACGAAGCATGGTGTGTGTGAGATGGACGGGGGTGCTTCAAGCCATACCAACAAATACAGAGACATCATCGACCGGCTTGGAATAGCCCAATTTGGGTCGCTTTGTTCACACTGAGTACGACCATAAGACAGAGTAACTGGAGGGTAATACCCTGCAAGCATTGGGCCTTTGGTAATCTTTGGGAGGCGCTAGGAGGTGTGTGTGTGGTGGGGGAAAGGAGGCAGAGGCGTCCTGAGCGCCATGTGCTGTTCGATTCAGCGCTCTGACAGGTAATCATGATATTGCATGGTCTAATCCAGATGATGTGGCAAACGTCCCAGTCTCCCGCGCAACCTTTCCTGCTTTAAATGCTATTTGAGGCGTAAAAGGTAATCCATTATCAGGTATCTAGCGCCAGGGCCAGACTCCCTGTGTAGGATTTACCTCTTAGCGCCTCCACTGATATAGAGACTTCTTACCGTCACCCACCAAAGACATGCTTTGCGACACTAATAGTGATTGCAGATCTTATCCTCTAGCTTAATCCCTAACACCCAATAAACTCTTAAGTGCTGCATTTTTCTCATCCAAGGGTAAGACTCGCGGATTCAACTAGGGAGAGAAGGTTACAAAAGAAAATAAATAAATAACTTTGGTGAAAATCCTCCTTACCCTTGGACCCCCTTCCCTAAAATCTTCCTAGGATCACAGCACGTGACCTGAATAGGACCAAATAAGGCTAATGGACCCAGTTAAGCCTCTCCCACCTGCCATGACATCTCGGAGGCTCACTTGTTTGAAGGCCAGTTAAGCTGCTCACACCTGCTTGGAAGTCCTTACACCACGTGACACACATGAGCAGCTCGGTTATTTATAGCCTAGCAAACAAGGGACTTCCCAACGGGTAACCCTCCACCGTCAATCACCTTACTTATATTTGCGACATGCACAACGCATGAACTACAGACAACCAAGAAAAAGCAAGATTAGAAGAAATCGATATTCGGGATATTTTTCCTCTTGCAATGGCTAGAATAAGTTTTCAAACACATATCTATTGAGAATTACTACAAAGGAGTAAATAGACCCTCCCCACACGAGGTGTATATAAAAGGTTATATCCTCAGTACAATGCCCCGACGCATTAGATAGAGAAGGCCTGCCATTGTTTTCTTCATTGGGGGAAGTAGATATATTAGATATTTACTGATAATTAAAACAATTTCATACTTATTTTCAATTACGGTTATGAATGTTTATATTTTTCTATGCCTAAACTGTGCTAAAATATTTAATCTATCAGGATGGTCAGGAGGTAAAAGCATAGATTATAAGTTTCGGCTGCTACTAGCTGTTGCCAGTTCAAACACCAGTAATAGTCTGTTGTCTTAACAGCGAAATAATGATATTCCAAGGCCAAATCAAATACAGTAATCGGATGAAGCATTGATTTACTTCTGCCAGTGCAGGCACATCACGTGGAAATCGCAGTTGGTCTTTTTGCAACAGTGCAGCGCACAGATGTTATTCTATAGAGCAAAATCGTTTACGTTATTGAGAACTCTGCTGATTATTACACTTTTGCAAAAGTTTGTAAAAATCTGAGTTATTAAATGTCATTTGACATAATGTATGCAGAATAGTCAGAAATTCTTCACTTAGGTGCCATTTAAATGATCCTCTAACCCTCTAAAGGGTAAGCTGGAATTTGCTTGGCAAGAGGAAAATTAATCAAGGTAATTTCTGACGAAGCTCACTGCAGTTATAACATCATAGCAGAATCCAAAGCATACATTCACTGTTCCTGTGTATACTCATAGCAGTTGGCTGGAGGTGTGTTTTTGAAGGCAAACACAAATAGGAAAGGCTCAAGGTGGCCAGGGGAGAGAGGGAGGATTCCTCTCACATCCTATTAATCATCATCAGAGCTGTCTAGGCGATGCTGTGGTTCCTTCCCCTTGTCCCCGCGACACTTGACAGATATGGTGTCTGGGGGACCTGCTCTGGGGTCCAGATGGAAGTTTCCGGTCACCACGTCATGTGCACGGGGGTCTCCTCCTGTCTGTCACGGGCCAGATACGCCTAAGTGGTGCCACCTGGATGCGGCAGTAGGAGTTAGCGGTGGCTGTTCAGGCTGGATACCATCCTGGCTCGACCAGTCTAGGAAATATAGACTGACACATTTCTGCGATCGCTCCCAGGTTTTATCAGCGACACGCTCTCGGCTGATCATACCCAATCGCCAGAAATCTCCCCATAACGGTGGCAAATCTGGACATCTGTTTTTCACGCCATGTTATTCAGAAGATCTTCAGCAGCACCCCTGGCAGCCGACGATGGCGTGACACGCCGCCTTTTAGACCATGCAAGGAGGGGAGCGGGGCATAATTCCTACCAGCAAGGAGCTGACTACGCCCAAATCCCAGGCTGTTTTCTGCATAAAGATGCATTTTATTGCAGACTTTCTTTCTCTGACTGATATGTTATTATGAGAGTGGAGCCCCTCCTTGACGGGCCAGTAGGGTATGGGTAGTGTGGTGTGCCTATGAATACCAAATGCCTACTTCAACTTCCAACGACAAGCTGCAATATTTAATATTTCCTTTACAGCTCCATAAGCCCCGGTGACAGCATGGCAGAAGACCTCTTGCTGAAAATAACAAGCGCCTTAATAATTCATGATGATAAAGTGCTTCCTGTGGACAGAAAGGAACAGGGCTGCAAATACCAATGATGTGTTTCTGGGATGGGATTTGAGCACTCCCTGAAGACAAAAGTGAATCCTTTGCCTCTAGTACGAGCAGAGAACTATTTTAGGCGTTGGCGAACGGGCTTCCAGACATTCTAGTGTAGATATCCGCCTCCACGCCCTGTCAATACGACTGCGTCGTGTTATACCTCCATGCTTGATGTACATGTGGCAGGGCCAGATTTCCACATGATCAATGATAAACATAGCCAATGTAGAATCGCATAAACCTCAACTAGCGTAGTTCCAAGGTTGAATGGGATCTTGCCAATCACTCAGGTAAAGCGAAGTCGGTTAGGAAATTGAGGGTAATGTTTTATCTTATTAGAATTATAGATGAAGAAAATGCCAAACAGCTTATAACGTCATGTAGACTGACGTCTGGATGAGTTCTCTATCAATTGCTATTTTAATGTTTAGATAGGATTTTAAGTTTCTTCGATTGTGTGGGCGGCACTACTTCTCGAAGCTGTCAGGACGTCTTTCGTTCCATCATCTAGGCATTGTAGTTATAATAATAACCCAGACAAAATATTACTTTTTATAAATATTTTGCACGTTAAAGCATCCAAACAGTGAGCTTTATGCTTAGAAATATTCATGCATAAAGATCTTCATACCAGATACTTCCTGAAAATGTGAAAGGTACATAACGTTCCTAAGATGTACAACCACGATAAAACCTTATTCCGCGTATGGCAAGTGTATCACGTACATCACAGT
Organism: Alentia gelatinosa; assembly: GCA_950022655.1. Classification (NCBI taxonomy): domain Eukaryota; kingdom Metazoa; phylum Annelida; class Polychaeta; order Phyllodocida; family Polynoidae; genus Alentia; species Alentia gelatinosa. The sequence continues at coordinate 45,819,704 of OX465586.1, forward strand.
TAGACTGTACAGTGGGAACTCCCTACGTTGCCCTCTGGCCGCTTGAAGCTGTGCTGATCTAAGACATCCTGCTTAGTATCAGAGGCAATCGGGTCGTGTAGGTGTCACTGACCCTAGGCTCCCCAAGGATATTTGCTTTACTTGTTCTAATGTCATCGACGCGATGTAGTACTCGTGGGAACGCTGGCCAGGGCCGACCTTTGCTAGGTTGCCCTCCACCATGACCTCGTACCCTGTCCGCGGCTGATCCCGACCCGTTCTGCATATAACTATACGCAGGAGGACAACAAATCGTTTCTCCCATTTAACACTAGGTGGATACGAAGAGCTAGTGTTTAAGGGCGGGCAACTGCTAGCATCCGCTCCTGTAACGGTATATGACAGCAGTGTTGCCAAGTGAAATGAATTCCGGATACCTTGAGGTATAACGGAAGTTTGTTTCCGATATATTCTTCAATAGAAACTCGGATTGAGTACCATTAGATTGGTAGCTAAGATAATTTTAGAGTTCTGTATCTCTTGGATTATTTCAAAATATTCTAAATATATCCGCCTATGGATGTGCCTTATTTGATGTAAGCTCAGTTTTGTTGTCCTTCAGCACAGGTTCAGCTAGACGGGAGTTATTTTCTCTGAATCATTTAGAAATTAGGATATATCCTGGTAATATTCCGCTACATGCGACAATAAGGAGACTATCTGACGGGGTTGTTCCATCCGGCCGAATCCTCAGCCAAATCATGATTCTGACAGTAACTTATCTACTATTCGGGCACCATTGGTGTGATGGAACACCATAACCTTGTGAGATCTGGCCCGTCGGCCGCCGTCGGCCGCTCTGTTCCATTTTCTTTTGGGTATCCGAAAGGCGTCGATTCTAGTGCATCCGTTTTCTGGAAGGTTTTTTTACTGGTTTTGTCCTCTGGTGTTCGATATCTACAACAAATACCTTTGACCTTGACGCCTGGAATGTTTACTCAGAGTGTCTCGTTGAAGGTAGGTGGTGTCCTTGAGGAAAATAGACGTAGTGATAAGTGATTAGTTTGAGAAATAATGGAATTCTAACTATAATCATGTCATATTGTAGTCTACAGGGCTAGAACTGTGGAATCCATCCAGACTTGTGATCGGGTGAAGTCAGAGATGTCTAGCATTCTGTAAAGTCCCAGTCTATACATCCCTATTGTGACCAGTTATTTTGGTTTCTATGCAAAGAGATTAAGTCATCCAAATTGCATGGCATGTACGACATACTGGAGCTAGACTAGTCATGTGAATCCCGCAGCCAATCCCAGCACAGAGTTTACAAGCTTACCCTGAACTCAGATGCCACCTGCAGTGTGTATATAAGTGGATGTTTTATGTTGGATTAAACAGTTCAGTTCTTGACTCATAGTAGTACATAGTACCTCTGTGTTTGAGTTTTTACTCCCTTCATCTTAAGGTTCTGAACTAAGCTAATATAGCCTCAGAGCTTTACAGTTCGATACCAAATACTGCCAGGGTGTTGTTCTTATGCCCATTTTCAGCGTGATTTAACAATAATAAGATTGTTCCTGATACCTCCAGAACAAGGCCGACAGTGAAATACATGCCATCGTCCTGATAAAACAGGTCCTTTTAGTGGATTATACGTTACTAACTATCACCATGGTACCCGCAATATACCAGCATATCTATATACTACTTGCATGGAGAATGTAATGGGAATCAAAGGTTTCGTTTCCAGGCGTCTCTCTCACCTTATAGTTAGCTTTCAGAGGCACACTTTTAAGTAGATAGTTGTAATTTTGAAGAGAGACTACATAAAATGAATGCAGGAATAATTTCAAAATTTGCCCGATTACTGAAAGGGGTTTATGATATAGAAAGTGATTCTCAGATCTATCATACTGGTAGCATATTTGCCATATTTACAGGAACCATCAATCCCATTGTAACAGATGGCAGATTCTAACAGTAGAACTACCATAAATGCAAGACCAACTAATATTTCTGCCATGTTGGTCAGTTTGATACATGTACCACCGTTAACCGTAGGTTTATAACATTAACCGTTGATGATAGCATTACTCTGCGATTTTTCCAAGATAAAATGACAAGCCTATCATATGCGAAGTGCATGTATACTTGACTCTTTTTTTAGGTGTTTATTTATACTGGAGTTGTATCGTAGGAAGTATAATAAGTTCCTATCTTCCCGATACTCCGGTTAGATTGTCAGGCCAATATTACCCATTCGTTATAGTTTTTTAATAAGCCTATTGAAATAGCATAAATAGGTGGTATTTTTTAGGTGCATTGAATATTCATACTACATATGAAAACATGCCATTGATTGTGGTTGCTGTGGTAATATTGTGTCAGTCAAAAGTGGTTTTTATAGTAATTTTAATTCAGTAAGGTATTTGATGGATATTGGAAATGTTCTAGTTACAACTATTTTAATTGACATATCACTCAATTTGCATTAGATTTCTCAGTTATATCCTAATACTTCACCAGGGGATGTGTCTCAATGCTGTTACTCGGGCGCACTTACGATGGTGTCTGTACTGTCTTAGGTATTTTTGGTAGGAAGTTTCCCCATAATAGTTTCGTGTGTGTCTGGGTTATACTAAAGCACGAAGTCTATGTGGCGGACTGAAGGGTGAAATTGATGTTTAACGCTTTCGACACTCACGCCCGAATTGCGATAGGCTTTTGTGTGAATGATTCAAGTGGAGATCACAGAAATTCAATTTTTAGTCCTTTCAACTACCATTGTACAGCGTGGAACCAGTTCAATGGGTGGGCTGGGAATTAAACAAAATAGAACAAGAAGAAGAAAAAAGACATGCATCATGAGGTAATGGAATAGTTCACGGCATCTGTCGGATAAAAAAGCCACACTAAATATTTCCAGATCTCTGAAATGTGCATTCGTACTTGTACATACTGATCATTTCTTGATGGATACATCCATGTTCATAATTGAGATTAATTACATGATCTGCATGCCATTCTCTCTATTCCATTACTACTTTCTATACTTACCGAGGTAACATCTGTCTCGCCATGAATCGGTATTCTAGCCTTGTTAACCCCCAATTATTGACTTTACAGGGTGTATTTTTAAAGAGACTCCTTTAGTGTAAAAAAACCAAGGCCGCCAGATTTAAAGTGCATTATAGTCAATCATTTCTAAAATCAATTGCCAATCAATGTCGTCTTGGAGGCGCCTTGATCGTTAGAATCAGACAAGACATGTAGGAATTGAGGGCCGATGGCTGATAGAAGTCATTTAATGTAAAACGAAAGTGTATAGACTAGAATAGTGACTTGTAAAGGTGGTCGAAATAGGCAAACACTGTCAGTGCCACTTATTGAATTAATCCAGTCAAAGAGAATACTAGTGTCTCAACAGTGTACATTCATCATGAGGTATTACTTGATAAAACACTTTCATCGTGGGGTAGAACGTTCAGATGGAGCAAATACATTGGCACATTGATGGGGTATCTCGACAAACCCATTCATGTTTGGATGGGTAAAAGAAAACGTTCCCGTCGTGAATTTAACTCTAAAAGATTCAATGTACCGGAATCAAATGGATCATCGGCTCCACATACAGGTTGCTGATTAAACTGTATTTGTCACTTCATAACGAGAAATCAAACAGCGATTCAACTCCTTTATCACAGTTTCACTCACATAATTGCCATTGATAGAGTGGGCATGGGATAGAAATTCAGTCTCCCTTAATTGGGTTTTTTCTTATTCGATTTTGCTCGCAATCCTTCCTCTCTGACAGGGTGTTCGCTCATCTAGGGTTTGGCCACATGCCTGGCTGGAGTTCAGACTGCACTGAGCGACACCCTTATGGTTGGGCGGGTGGCTGGGATCAGAACTGCTGCTCTGCCCTGCCTGTTGGCCCATTGATCAATATTATATGGCGGCTTCTATTGTTCTCATTCAATTTGTTGTGCATGTCACTGATGAGGCCTTTCTCTGGCGGTAATTACCACTATACCGTGATGTCAGGACGACCACTGATCCAAGCCGGGCGCGGATTCTATACTGAATATTTTATGAACCCCCAAGTTTCATCTCAAACTAGAGGGATTTCCTTATGGTGGCTGCGCATGGAAAGTGCAGCGATTTTCTCGTTTAGATTAACGCTTAAATGTTTGGCCCAGTCTAGTCCAAATTAAACATTTGTATTTCAACTGAATAATGTATTTATTTTTTCAGAGACCTAACAGGCTTAAAACACGATATTTCTCTCGTAATTAAGTATGCAGAAGCATTTTAGATATTGATTAGGGATATAGCATGCTATCATAAGATCTGTATACTTCCAGATATTACTTTTTGCAAGTACGAAATATTACCATATATAAAGATATAACATTCGGAAATGTAGAGCTTATAGACTAAAGGATGTGATCTGGCCTAGAACCTTTATGTACTCATCACTGGGGAAACATCATCTATAGACTGAAATAGAAGGCAGATAACCTGACGACCGGCAGTAATATGCCCCTAGTATTAATGGTCCTAGGATCCTCGGCTAAGCTCTAATAATGAAACAATAATCGTCAAAAGGGAAAGAACACTCTAGTCTTTATCCTGGTGACGACCGGAGTCTGCATATCGGGCTTCCGATCAGCGGGCCAAACAATAATCAGGAAATCTAGAGAAAAGGCTGCATCGACGTCGACATGATGAAGTGGAATGCAACGCGGAAAGAAACGGGCAGAAGGGCTTCATCAGCTGGCGGCAGTCTAATGAGGCAGTTCTCGTTTTATTGTCTGAGTTCTGGCCTCCTTGGGTCGACGGTCAAACTAAAGATGAGTGCGGGATCTTTGTTCAGCCTGGCCGTCACCAGACTCTGTTGACGTCGATTCATCAGAAAGCGATCGGTGTGTATTCACCTGGAGTTCGGATTGTGCGGCACATGATGAGCTGTACTCAGCTAACTGATCTACAAGTTCTCGCTAGGTTTAGGTGTCCCTTTTTCTCAGATTAATTGTAAGGGATGTATCCAAGTACTATGCAGGATAGAAACTAGAGGCTCCCTGAGAGACCTTTGGTATAGTACATTTCTCCCACCTGAAATGATAGAAATTATATCCTTCAATAACCGATATATAAACAATTTGATATGAATGAAATAAAATGCTAATAGAAACTTGATTTACCGTCCCATAATCGATAGAGAAGATACGAGGAAGGGAACACTATAAGAAACTCCTATTTAGAGATTGCCTTGACTTTTGCGATCATCTGATTTTCATATGATAACACAATATTCAGTATCTGTTAAATGAATTGTTTGAAGAGGAAGATAAGTCAGAGAATGCCTATGGTAAGCGGGGATTGGCTTATTTGAGGATGATACCTGTACAGATTCAAGAGAATCTCAGAATACCTCCTCTTCTCATCCCTCTTTAAATAAAACAAAGAATAGGTGACGTGTTGATCTATGAAATTTTGAGTCTAAAGCATCTGACAACAAACCATGAGCCGGATGGAACTTACTGAATACCTCTTTCATCAAGCAAAATAATAAAAAGAAGACTGCATTGGATATCTCGGTATAATAATTAAATTTTATCTCCAAGCAATACATGAGCTGTTTCCCACTCCTTCTCATATATATTCTACATATTTGACATAAAATTAGGGATATCCACGAAGCACATCCTTATTTAATGAGAGGTAGCTTTCGATACGTTTCAAAGATTGTAAGGCAAATCTTCAAATAGCATGCATCAATTCTCGGTGACTTTCTATGCGGATTGCGAAAGACTGTTCCATCGATCAAGTGTTCGATGGCGTTCTAACTGCTTTTCGTACCCATGTATTCTCAAAGAAACAAACGGCGGCTGTAACTTACTCAGAAATCAATAAAACTGGGAGGTACCTGAATTTAATGATTTTCAGGGTAAGACATGCACAGGGAATTTTCTACAAGCATCGCCTATACGGAGTCCGTTACAAAAGGATGAATAGAAAACTGCTTTATCCTGGTGTATAAAATACTTGTAATTTCGATGGAGGACTATACGTATCTAAATCATTTTGCCAACGATGATATTAAGTGGTTATTGATACAACGTGAGATGAATATGTTTAGCCGACTAAAGTAAAAAGCAACCTGCTTAGGAAGATATCAACCAGATCACTGATATTTGCAGTTCATCCGAGAACAGATCAATATGCCCTCTCATCAGACTCATGCAGACCTCATTGAATACTGAACTTAGCATCAGCAAACAGGGGAATCGTCATTCTATTAGTCACCTTCTGGATGATTCATTTCCATTCGCATAAATGATATATATTATGCATGCTAGGCATTATAAATAGTTTTTCCTAACGAAATGAATCAATCTACCATCTATCTTTTTCCATTATAAATGACCGATCATAATACCTATGTCAGGTATTTAAAATTCTGGAATGAAGCCACACACGAATCGCGTACTTACATAATAGGGGTTGGACTTGTCGGAAGAAGCTTTTGAATATATACATGGGCCGATTAGATAGTGGCCCGAGAGCAAAGGGACTGGTCCGGACAAGCTAGGCAATCTTAGGAATGCCGATTTGAATGATGATGTTCTGTTAATGTTAGTACAGATGACCCTGTGCTTCCAACACGGGTTATTACCTGAGACCCAAGTCCTTTAGTGCCGATTTGAATAGGATATTACAAAGCGAGGTCAGTGCACCAGACAAGTGAGACTGGCTCCAGTTCCTGCATCCTTTAGCTACCCTCCTCACTGGGATACAGGGACCAGTGAGAGAACATACTCTAATGAACTTTATTCTGATTGTGTTTAATCATTTAATGAATGTTCATAATCAAAGACCTGGGCAAGTCTACAGACAAGTGATTAAAGGTACATTCATACATTGGTCCATTTGATAACTTGACAACCAGTTTCTCAGCAATACTTGATAATAACGCACTGATTACCCTTGCCATCAGATTAAGGTATGATTAATATTCATATATCATGAAAATGACTCACGTAAATAATCATAACAATAACATTTCCGTCTTCCGTATAAATGGGCCATGGTAACAATATGATGATCACAAATTCATGAATCCACGACAATAATAAGGACATGGGTTGTTTGTTTGTTTGGTTTGATTTAACGTCCAGTCAACCATTATAGGTCCTTACCTTACTTTCACAAGGTTCTTTTATATGAATTCAGGTAGAAATCTCACCCCTATACATTTACTGAGGTGAGAGTTCTTTTACTTCCCACACCACATAGACATCGTATGAGATGGATTGGCCTTTGCTATAGCAGTAAATCTACCACTGCTAGGGGTGGGACTTGAACCCACAAAGTCCTACAACTTTGGGATTACAAGTCCAGTGAACTAAGAAAAATCGAAGGAAAACAAGCATTCAAAAAGGCATTAAAATCTTATATAAAAAATTAGGCTGCATACTTTTCTGGCAAGTCCGGTGCTCTAACCACTGAGCTCACTCCCTACCCCCTAAGGGAATGGATACTACCACCATCTTCTATCTTTTTTTATTTTGAGGAACGTTTTATTAAACTCAGAAAAACCGATGATATTCATTACATTATTGAAGTATCACTGTTTCTTCCTTGTGTAGTAAACGAAGGTACTTTCTAAATATATATTCCTTATTTTATGGTCCATGTACTTCGTTTTGCAACGTAGACAATACTGGAGATGCACTGCAATGATATCTGCGATTCAGTCCTTCGCCATGGATATCTCTTTAGGAGTAGATTTACAAAAGCTAATGGACGACTTTAAATACTCAAGCTTGAAGTACTAGAAGTTTCAGAAGCTGTTTTCTTTCACAACCTTTCTTAGGTTAAGCGCACAGCTAAGGATTCTCAGTCTAAGTCCCTTAAACCTATAAGCTGCACAAGGGGAAATTCAACAACGGCACAAAGGTAACATCAGATGTAAACCTTCTAAATCAATTTAGTGCTGCATATGTTATGATGTTAAAGTCTCTATTTTTGCCCACATCTATAATTCGCAAATGTGTATTTATAGAAATTGTACTTGTATCCCAGATACCTATTTCTGGAAGGAAAAGAACCCTTTTCTTAAAGTTTACGACGGTACCCTTCTTTATAGATATTTGAATGGCCCATTTTTCAAACCACGCTATGTCTTTCCATGACATATAAATGTCTCTTTTGAATTAACATAGGATTTAATTAAAAAGGAAGCAACCATTTGCAGTTGCCATCTTCATGATAAGCAGGTACGTCGTGACCCATGTCGAAGACGTTCACCTGTTGGCAAACGTTTCATCGTGTGGATCATGCAAACGTTTTCGGGTGTCATTAAAGGCTGTAAACTACATTACAGAAAAGCTAGTGGGCCTATCGTGTCACACATACTCCTACCGTACATCACGCAAAGTAGCAGTCATAGTCACATCCTATATCAAAGCATCTTATTTAGCGTGATCTAGAGACGGTGCAACATTGCCTACGATACGGGCCTTTAAGGAAATCCCCGAGTGGCTCCCGCTCGCCACGAGCCCCTCGGAGCTGCTGCCGTGTCCAGCAAATCATTGGCCACACGGTGAATATATCATGGGTACATATGGATGGGATCTACTTAAGTCTCCACCAGCGTGGTCCACGTTTTGCATTATGTACAGCGGAGGGATTAGCACTTGGTTGGGCAGCAGATCAGTATGCGGCTCTGATTGTTTCCGTTATTGATATCCTGCGACTCGTACGCGGCTGGCACGTGAGCTGCTCGCAGTCGAGCCACTCACACGGTGCCCCGTGCATCAGGCGATCTTGTCATTGGGCGGCGCCGTCAAGAAGTCTTTATCAATAAGGGATAGCTACACTCTGAGCCGCGTACTGGAGTCTGTCGGTCAGCATGTACACAGGCCTAGTGTCCAACCACTCAGCCTGGCTGGTTGGCAGATCCTCAGACCAGCACCAGCACCATTACGACAACCATACCCCACACCACCAATATCATCACCATCATCATCACCAATTAAAGGGTGTGCTCCACCAGGCCGATTTCTCACCCGATCAATTGTTCCTGGGCCCTGTAGAGGAAGTTCACGTATTGTAATCTATTTAATTCTGATAATAATAGTTTAATAAATGACCATTTTCAAAGATTTGAGAAATTCTAGGGCATCCGACAAATGATCGGCGATTGTCTGGCTACAGAATCGGCTACCGTCGGTCCAGTGGAACACCCCCTTAAAGGGGGTGCTCCACCAGGCCGATTTCTCACCCGATCAATTGTTCCAGGGCCCTGTAGAGGAAGTTCACGTATTGTAATTTATTTAATTCTGATAATAATAGTTTAATAAATGACCATTTTCAAAGATTTGAGAAATTCTAGGGCATCCGACAATGATCGGCGATTGTCTGGCTACAGAATCGGCTACCGTCGGTCCAGTGGAACACCCCCTTAAAGCGGACAGTCTGGCTGGCCTGCCCATTCTCCTACCTCCTACCACTAACAACACCTGCATCCCAACCACCATCACCACCAACCCACTAGAACGAACCATCGCGACAACCACCCCCGAATCACCATCAACATCACCGTCATTATCACGATCTAAACCAATCAGTCTGGCTGGCCAGCACATCCTCTCACGTGCTGATCCCAGCAACACTCCCATGACGACCGCCATCACCACTATCTCTCACACCAACATCTCCATCACAATTACTATCACTACCTAAATTACTTAACCCTGTTGGTCAACTAATCCCTTCTACTGCCAAGACCAGTCAGAATCTTCACCCCTAACAACATGAAGTATTTCCTAAACCACAATTACTACGAACACACTCTCTAATGCTAACACACCACCAGCATCACACCACTACCTCTAATAATAGCCAGGGGTCTGTTTAATATTCAATATTAAGAATACTTTTCAGATTGTCTTAAGGCAGGTCTCATTTAATAAAGCTTAGTATCGTGCACCCAACATACCTTTAGGGTACGAGAGCTAGAAGATAGAGGGCCATCATCATAGAGGCTATAACCACCAGCATCACTATCAACACAATAATCTCTTAATCTAAGTAGTGCTGCTTCAATCATTATCTCCTCCACCACCTCCTGCACTATCCCCTCCAACACAATCCCCACAATCACCATCATCACTAACACCACCATGTTCCCATCGATAAAATGTCCACCATCAGAACTATGCATCAACTACCACAAAGTAGTAGTAACCACGCGGCCATCACCACTCACCATCCTCTTTCAACCTGGCGCACATTGTTGGCTACGGTGGTCTGGCTCTCACCTATACTGCCTCCGCCAGGAAGCATCCAACAAAATAATCCCTTTACACTGTCTCTGCCAACCCACCATTCTCCATAACACCAACTGTCTACCCAACCATTCCCTCTCAGCGGGCATAGGATCCACCCCGCTAACCACTGAGACACCAAACTTTGCCAAACACAGAGCTTGTATTGCTACCACTGCGTGGGATTCCAGCCCCCGCCTAGCCATCTCGCACACCTCAGTAGATCCCCGGCCCTCCCCCGCCTCCCCCCGGCACCGCGTTGTCCCTTCTACCGCATTCCGGAGTGGAGCTCCCGGGGTCGTTTATCATTTTGCAGGCACTACCCTGGGGGCGGATGTTACATTACACAAAGAAAATCTATCAATGCCTGATCGATGATATCATGCTGGGTGCGAATGAGGTGAATGAGAAAACACTAACCTAGGCTGTGATCATAAAACATGGACTTGGCATTATTTCTGAACTTTTTCCCCCTGTTTTTCCTCGCGTCCTCCAGGAGCCAATCCCCCTGCAGACACACTGCATACTAACGTGGGTAGACTGCCATCATCCTGGTAACGGCGATGGTGTCGGCGACCGGCCGGTGGTCGGGCGGTGGTGATGGTTGATGGAGGCAGCGCATTGTCAGATTAATTAGATCGGGGTAAGGGGTGGCGGTGGCGGTGGGGGAGGCTGTGGCCGGGATACAGGTGCCAAGGCTGCTGATCCTCCTGTGTTCACACGTTAGTTGCTTGATTCGTGGTGCTGGCCGCCTGCCTTGTCCAGGTGGGCTCTTCTCACCTGATTACCGCCTCCCCTACTTACCCCTCACTCAAACTATCCCCACCCCTTACCCTTATCCAGCACCTTATCCAGCGCTGGACGTCCAGGGGGTTCCACACTGGCAGAATGCATTAATACATTAGATTCAAACAGGTGGCCTCGCCCATCAGCCATCACTTATCACACCTCACCTACTCGAGATCACCCGCTGGCGCCGTGTCAGGCGTAGAATGTGCAGGAGCTGATAAGAAACCCCGGCACGCAACTGTGTGCCAGATTTAATCGGATTATGCTCTACGTAACATGTGACATTCTACTGTGTTACAAGCAGCGGCAAATCAGTAATCACGCAATTTGCCATCGCTTTCGGTACAACCCCCGTTACCGCATTAGTAAGTGCCTAAAGAGGCGGATGCCAAACGTCGAGCACTGATTGGCCACTTCCATTCACCTGACTCTACTGGTTTTACTCGAACAACCTCTATTCAAGGTCAGGTAGACAACACATGGAAGGTTGTAAACACCAAAGAGACTTATTTTACTATTGGGTTCCACCGACGCGAAATCAATAGAAAGAGGTTGCTTTTGCAAAAAAGGTTTAAACAAAGGTTTATGGTGTCTGTCGCTTTAACTATGCAGACATTGATGAATGTTACAAAAAAAGGTCAGGATGTTTTTCCCGTACATCATAAAGTTAAATGAGCGGCCTACTTGACACATGACTAGAAAATCTGATGTTTGTGCTGTTGTGTGTATTGTGCTGTGTGCAACTTTGTGCGTACCACTTTCATTGTACGGGATAACTTCAGCGGTGAAAGGGTACTGCGGCGGAACCATTGGTCCAAACTATCTTAGAGTCACTACAACTACCCAGAAAGTATGTAAATGGCCCCGCAGCGATAACACGGTGTAATTTGCGATAGAGCGTCAACTAGGCGTATCTCATACGTGGGCATTAACTATTGAGAAACGTCACACAAATGACGGATTTTATTGCTATGATTTACAACCCGTTATATACATCATAAGCTGTCTCTTTGGCGCATACCCTCTACAGCAGCCAGCAGCAGTAACGTATGCAAACACCGTGCTAGTCGCTTAACAACTCCCCATTTATTGAAGACCCATCACATAAAGGGTGAGCAGCTCAATAGGAAAGACGTGTTGACAGAAGAGAATAATAAAACCACTTTTAATATCTATAATGAGAAAACCAGCTGCTTCTCACGTTCCTCGATACCCAGAACTGGTAGGAATGCCGGTGCAGCTGGCGACAAAAAATAAACTAAAAAAAAAAGGTAGAGTGAGATGGGTTGGGAGGATGGCGAAGGGGAACAAGTAGAGATGGATTGAGGCGATAAAAAATGCATTGGCCTGTGTATAGATGACAATAGTGAGGTTGAGGGTGTAAAATGCGTGTCAGGGCCCTCAGTGACAGGCCTTATTGTACGGCGTCGTAGCGAAACGTTGTATGATCCGCGCCCATCAAACCTAGACAGCCGCCCTCCGATCCCCATTCCGCCCGCCTCCATCTGTGCCCATGGCCGGCAATCAATACTTCAAAGCGCAGGACTTCGCCGACGCCGAATAATAGACAGAGATGAATAGGTGCTTGTAATTAGTCACAGCAACTCTACCCCCTACTCAACACTGCAAGTCCTATTGCGGATTATCTAGGGTCGACAGCTGCTACCGCCGAAGACGTTCGTCTCTTTTGTAGATCTTCTTTTCTTGAAGATTTCTTTCCAAGAGGGACAAGTTCAATACTGAAGACATCTTGTCGAGTGTCCTCAAATGTTTCATCAGGGACTCAACATGGATAGTATATTATACTTCTGTCTTGGCTACAGTATTTCTCAAGCAATTATATAGATTTAATTATATTATCTCTTACTAATTAAATAACTATACTCAATTTTATAGCTGGATATAGAAAAGCGTTTAAGTCATCCAGACACACCACTTTTGTTGCTTTTAGTTCCGGTCAATACATGTTTGCTATGATGGAGACCTCCATCCGGTAGTAATAATTTACCCATTGACATCACCATACGTTTTTGTCTCCCAGATGCGTTCCACTAAACCACTATGCTTCATCAAGATAAGGACACAGGTAATTAGAAATCTCCTGAGTAAAGAGAGCTTCCTTATCAGTCATGTCCCTTCAGCTGATGACAATAATGTCATCTATAGTCGCGGAGGGTGTGGTGAGTGCTGACATCTCTCGGCATTGCGCCATACAAACCATCCCCTCCCTGCCAATGAGAGAGGGGAAATTAATGTGATAATTCATTATACTTTGTCCACCTGAATCTAGAGACTAAGAATGTTTTGTCAAGTGGGTTTTTATGGGTTTTCACTGGTAATGATACGTATAAAAAAAAAATTCCCGATGATATGCACGTAAGTGCGGGAGGGGATTTTTTATATCCAGGATACGTATATCTTCCTATTTACGCTTAATCGAAAGTGTGTGACCAAACTATGTCAATATACAATATCTGACTGTGTACAAATATTGTGAACCTACCAATTGTAGTAGAAAATATCATCGCATTTAGATCCATGTGAAAACATCAATCATCACGCATTAGGCTCGGCATAGCCACCATTTAAAAGACATGAAAAAATTGATAAAGAAATCTGATACAAAGTTTTGCTATAGAACCACAAAGTATCCGTTACTTATTCCATCGACGTCTATTTTCCCTTTCTATTGTTCCTTTTGTCTTGCTGCTAACTGTTATTTGGTCTGTAGGTCAAGGGCATGATATCAAAGGTGTTTATCAGCATTTATTAACAGTAGACTCCTTGACACACCTTTTATCCCCTTTCAAGAAACTTCATGAAGGGTCCCTATTCACCAAACCTTACTCAATGTAAATGGTGTGGGTAGGATAAAAGACAATAACTACTATGTAGTCGGAACTACATATATATGTGTGGTAAAACCTTCATTCTATCATCACAAAGCATTCCCCTGTATGACGTACACGAGTATACTGCTGTCTTGACTAGATCCATATGGATATACCACATATGAAAAAATCTACTATTTACTCTGGATCTAGTATGGGGCGCCTGTGCATCATAATATATGCAGGACTGGGGGTGAAGAGATGGTGCGGGGGTTATCCGTACGTGCATATATAGAGAGCAAACACACTGGGACTGTTCTCCTTGTTAGGGGAAAGGCTTAACACGAGCATTGCACGGGCGCTGAATCACAATGATGGACTTAGTGTGCTGTCCAACCTACCTGAGGGCCAATTTTTTGTGGCCTATCTCCAACACCAGATGAAGTGACAGCACCAGGCAGCTACCTGGTGTTGGGTGCCAGGATAACCATGTATTGTACGTTCGGAGATATTTTTCACGTCGAGTCGTGGGCACGAACTTGGTGTCGACTGGTGTGCGGAGCTGTGAGGTATGCAAGTAGGGCGACGCAGGGCGATGGGGAATAAAACGATTCAGGTTTTATATTACGGCACATCTGGTAGTAGCAGTTTTTACAAGTATAGGTGTGATCGTATAACGCGATGCCCTGATGCAAGGTGGGTGCATCAAAGACAAACAATACTCTATGACAGCATATTTACATAACTACTACAAGCTACCAGACCATAGTCGCGACCATGCACAAATACAGGTGTAGATATAATCTGTATGACTATCTTTGTTATAGGATCGGTGGGAGAATCAGTCATATAGTTTTTAACGGACGAAATTTATTGATATCTCATTGTCATCACTTTACATAATTCTTTTATTTTCCAAACACCTACTTACGCTAAGCAAAACACTCTGTGATAGATTCAGGTAACATTAGACAATCTTTCACCGCTGGAAAAATTTGATATTTATTAATATTAGTGATATATTCTGTGTTACATTAACATTGTGGCTATTTCGTTTCAATAGGTATTTCAATTGGAGTCAATTACGCTTAAATGTTGGAGTGTTTCTCGGGTCAGTATCTTCTCACAGTAAGTGGTCAGCCGTGAATATTGAGCTGCTCGGGGTCTTAGTCTGGCACGGCGAGTAAATGGTAGCGGCATCAGGTTAGTCTGAGTCGGCGTACTTCAGAGCAGCAGGCGCCGTGTTCTCCGGTGTGTGACCAAAGATGTCTACGTCCTGACATCACCTTATCCATCATGTGCTGGGTCATCGAGATGATTGTCTTCAGATAGAGGGATCGTAGTCCATGGGGAATCATAAGAATTGGAGATTTCTGTCAGTAGAAGTGTGGAGTCACGACATAAATAGTGGATGTTGTCTTTTGAATGTAATTCCTTGTATTATTTAAAGGAATTTGAACAACATGTGTACCGATGGGACATATTGTTTAAAACTAATCAAATATAATCAAAATATTCCATTTATAAGAAGTGACATAAGGGCTTAGTGAACCCCTAATAATTATAATGTTGCAGATGTCGCAAATCACTAAACAGATCTGGTAAAAATGTGTCCTCTTCCTTTCCGATTCATGCCACCTCATAGTGAGATGTGGTTATGACTAGTAAATTAGATCTCATGGAGTAGTTGGCTGAGAGTATTCTTACAGGTGGGCAGAATATTGCGTCAATGGCAAAGTGTGGCAGAGGCTGGCATGTGGTTAGAATGACCCCGAGAAACTATCATGGACAAGGTTCGGTATAGACAATAAATCAACCTGGGGCTACAAGTCGGGACCAGGGTAAGGATTATAGAGGCATGATAGAATATGATAATTGCGTTGCCTGGAAAGGGCAGCACTGATCACATGGTCTATATTAAGGAGGAGGATGTAAGGTCTGTGTCTGTGAACTACTAGGTGATTTTTCGTTGTTAGGGGAGACTGTATAGACAGATGGAGAGGTGGTGGAGATGTGCAGAGCATACTCAGAAAGAAACACAGGATGGGTGTTCGTCAGCTGAAGCCATCGGCGATACCGCGGATCAAGCCGATAGGGCGTACCGGGCCTCTCCTACTCACGGCGAGTATAGATACACAAAGGCCCTGTCTTGTACAAACAACCTATGGCTGTACCAGTGTCAATATGGCGTCAATAGTCATTAGCCGACTCGCAACAGTTAGCAGCGTGTACCTAGGCATCTCCATTCCGGCGTGGTATCGATGCTACATACGCACTCCCGGTGTGAACATGCCGGGATGGATGTCACCACCTTAGGCAAGAAATAACAAATGTTGCATTCTACATATATGCCCCCCTCTCCCCTGTCTGACAGCGAAGAATGGGATGGTCTTGCTAGAATAGACGTACTGTACGCGCTCCACTCTGATGGCCCCTGAGGCGGTCGCCTGTCCCAAAGCCCCACCTTCATATACTGCTCATCATTCTCCTGTGCAGAGAGTATTGACACACACCCGGAGTAGTACTTACTGTCGTGGTGTAAATATAAGCGGGAATTTAGCAAAACTGGTGTGAACTCCAAGACCTACCTCTCAATATGGTAAAGACCCGGCTTAACCTATTCCATAAAATCCCATTCTACCGTACACCCCACGACTGTAGTCTTGATTAGCTACTACCTAGTGTTGCTTTTCGCTTCATGCATGTCTCTATTCAGATGGCTGTCGATGCGCCTCTGGGTATCTGCCACGAGGCCACCTTTCACTGCTTTTACTAGTCGTCCTGAACAGTAATGTAACCTCCCACAAAGATCTGTGTCAGTTTACACACAGCCACCTTTGACAGCTTAGGAAGTGTCATGAGACTGAACTGACAGGTATGTTTTAGTCATCACTCTACATCTGTTATTACTGGGTGAAGTCCCGTTTTTCACACAAGTAAATGGACCCATGTGATGTTAAGGTTACTTCTAGTTTATCGAATGAATCTAATCTATGTTAGGATTAATGGGAGAGATGTCTTACTCAATATGCGTAAATATGCCAAGACCCAAATCCGTCTACATTTGATAAATTCACATTTGTACTCAGTATTTTAAGAATTTTATTTTCGGATTTAATGACGTACGTTTCTACAGGCTTGAAGAGGATGGCATGCTAAGAAAGACACACAACGACAAAGTAACCAGATTGAAATTAGGGTCGTTATGAAAGAGACCTACAACATGAACATCATCGTAACAATGGGAACATAAGGAACATCGGGAAAGGAGCTTACTAAAGGAAGGCTTTCCGCTGGATCAAAATAGTATCATAAAGAGGCACTTCCATAACCATCTTTAAAATACATTACTAAAGTATAAAACTTGATTCGCCATGACCAATGCCACCAATAACTAGAAAGATAACATTTTCGAAGAAAATGGGTGTGACTTAACCTGGGCTAACAACTAGAAATACACTATGGCCAATGAATGAAATTCTTTATTTGAATCGGGAACTCAATCGTAGGCTTATTGGCGTGTTTCGGGAGGCGCTGTGGATGCACGGTGTTACCTAGATTGAAATCTGAATGTGATATCCATAAAAGTTGCTTCAGGACACTGAGAAAGTAAGGTCATAAATACGTCTCTGTAATACAACGCTTATCGAACAATTAAAGGAATCCTTATCCAAATACACACCGTATTGATTTCCATGGCTTTTGGACGAGCCCTGTATGCTGGAGGATTACGGCCAGTTACCCGTTGCTAAACACCCATTATCGGAGGGTTAACAAAGATCATCGACATTTGGGCGTACCTTCAGCTTGCCACTTACCGTGTGTCAACCCGGGTCAAGTGACGGCGTGAGCGGCACGAGGCTGCAGTAAAATGGCTGCGCGCCTCGCCCTGGTTTGCGCCTGCGCAGGATTTAGCCCTCACTGCAGGCGCATGCGCCCGCACTGGCCTGATGGATGCATTGTTAAACCTCTCATTTCCTCCTTCCGGTGGCCACCCTTTGCTCGGGTTATGCTTCAAGCGGACTTTGCTGGACGTGTGCTTCAAACGGGGCTTGTCGGGCCGGTGAAAAGGCCGTCTTCACCGGCCTGCTGAGTTAGCCAACTAGACAGAGTGTCTAACTGGAACTTAGCGCCTGCGCCCAGTGTCTAGACAGAATGCATCAATGTTGGCTAATTCACAAAGCGTTAAGATGGACGGCCCTTCCGGTTCCAGGGTCTCTATGACCTCTGAGATGGACGTAACTCACGTGCTGACCGTTGAGATATGGGTGGGTGCCTTCAAGCAGTCACTCCTCTCTGAAATCACCTTAGCGAAACCGTTGAGGTAAAGACGAAATCTAAGGGATTCTTTAATTCATAATGACAGTGGTTGAAATATACGTGAATGACATCAAATTGCCCCCTAATTTATCAGACTTTGAGTATTTTGCTTTATTATATATATATAACGTATGAAGAGCCTCGTCCGAGGCATTGATGAAACTGTACTCGACTGGTAATTTGAGAGCCTAATGTGATTCAAAGACACGGGGATTGGTGTACACAATGTATTTCTAAAACTAAGAACGGAAACATAATGTACTTTATCGTGGTTTTTATTGCATTCTCATTACCCAACATGATCCATCTTTATCGAGGACGGTCTTCCAAGACGATCAGGCAAATACCTTCATTTTGACTTCTTTTATTTAAATAGAAAATCAAAGTTGTGTAAACAAGTACAACTCAACAGCTGCCAAGTGTTGGTTTGATGGTGGCTTTTATTTAACAGCAGTATTTACAACGATTCGGCAGTAAGGTGCATATTATTATTTTCACAAGTCTTACCTTTTCAAGGTCAGTTGCTAGGTGAGTTCAATCCTTCATAACAAACATCATTCACTATGATAGGAAAAAGTAAACGAAAAAAATTAAAAATAGGTCCTGAAGTTCCGAGGAAGACATAGAAAAGGGGACTGACACTCTGATCGTGGTCAATACAGCTTGAGGGTGGTCCTAATCGTAATCCTTTAGCCAAAATCGTTCTTAGTTTTAAAAAATCTCACTGGTTTGCCTAAATATACACGATCTTTGATAAGAATGCGCAATCGGGGACACAGTCTTTGAGGGCCGTTGATGGTACAATCATGCCAGTTCACAATGACACAAATGCTAAAGTCTCGCCGAGCCTTGGTCTGGTAATTGTGACGTGGGCGTCGCCCTACTTAAGTGTCTGATTGTGAAGTGATAATCACAACCCTCATTACGTCAATGATGAATGCTCCCCAACAAGACGTCTTTAATACGCTCATTTCCTTCTGAATGGCTGTTATTACCAGTTGAAAGATTTAAAGGACGATAACAATATTAAGTGATACTTTGAAATAAGGGAAACATAGTCTTAAAGGGTACTTGTACACTATTCCAATTGCATATAAATTAAATAGATAGAACTTAAAACTTCAATTTCACCTTTTAAGGCTCAATTCGAAAAATTAATATTGAGATTGAAAACTCAATATCCTGAAAACTATCCACCATCGGACCAATGTTGACCTAGCAATGCGCTGCTTTGATTGGACTATTTTAGAATAATATTCTCACTGAAAATATAGATCTGTATATTATCGCATCAATCTTGCTTTGCTAAATACCGAACACATATCAATAGGCAGTAGTTACATACCTGAGTTATATATGGAAAATATGAGATGTACATTAATCTCACACTCTATCCACAGGAGTTTCCTCACGTTACGTTTAGACTCTTATCGTTTTAATTTACAAACTTCACAAATTCTTACAGTTTGCGTAGGATACACATCAGTTTCGTAGTTAAAATTATCTAACCATACACATCTTAATTTCCTAACACACTTGTGCACCGATATATACTGATAACAGAAGGGAATTATCATTAGGGAAAATAGCTTAGTAGATAGGTAGATGTATATATACATTGAATAATAATTGATGGATGACAGTAGCGTCTCCTTTAGTTTGTTATTACTAATGATATAGATTATTCATACCTGTTCATATCGAAATGAAGAATATATGAATATAGGTTCTAAAGTTACTTTGCATATGTCTATTATATGCTTCAATGGTGTGAGGTTTCTGTTTCTATCTCTAGTGTTATGTGCCTGACAAGGAGCGTATTGCTGATTTGAATATGACTTTGGTTGGTTTATACTAGAGATCATTTGGTTGACCATTGCAAATGCTCATCCCTCTATAAGACGGTGAATTCGTAAATAACTCTGCTTTAGGTTATGTTGGTGTAATTTGGAATTAGAGAGCAATACCTTATTATCATCTACTTTTGAGCTTGGTGCATTTCAGCTCGATCCGTGACTAGAAGTCCTTCTCTCAAAGCCACCTTTCTCATATATGTAATGTGGAGTTCCTCCCTAAGTCTGGACAAGGGTGAGACCCCCATGGGAGTATGTAGGCACTGAACAGTATGCACCC
Source organism: Alentia gelatinosa (assembly GCA_950022655.1). Taxonomy (NCBI): domain Eukaryota; kingdom Metazoa; phylum Annelida; class Polychaeta; order Phyllodocida; family Polynoidae; genus Alentia; species Alentia gelatinosa. The sequence goes on from OX465586.1 coordinate 45,840,090, forward strand.
TGCGGCATTCCAGTAAGCAGGTTCTGGGTCCCCTATTCTGCAGTCTTTACAGTTTATATAGCAATACAAGAACATTATGTGTCCGTTAAATACGTCGTTTTAGTAAAATCATAAAGCCTGTGGTTCACATTCTAGTAGTTTTCTTCATCTCATAAGTAGGAGTATGAGTGCACCTGTTGCAGTCTATGTACTACGGCATATATACTGATATTTTCTCTGTTTACCTCATTTTCTTCTTGGGTGCATACCAACAGATTTTAGTCTCATTAAAGTTCATGGTTGGTCTGTTTTCGGCGCACCACTTGTACAAGATCATCTGCGTAGCGTAAATGATTCACATTCAGGAAAATAGTTTCTACATCATTAATATAGTAAATGGATCTGAGCCTGGGGAAATCTGAAGTCCACAGTCGTCCATTCGGAAAATTTCCTGCCTATGTTTTTTTTTCTCGAAATCTTTTCTTGGTATGTTCTAGTCCAACACTGGTTCACTTATATGGGATCATGTATCCAAAAGTAACCCATGGTGCAAACTGTCAAACACAGTTGGTCTATACACCTGTACAGGTACACAGGTGTATGGTGTTCATAGATATGAATCTTCACGATCTAAGACGTATATATATGGACCTTCCTGCCAAGTAAGACCCACTCTATTTAAGCAGAACAAGACCTATGCGAGCGGGTACAATGATTCTCCGCAAAATAATTGCTCTAGTTGGCATTAACCCCAATCATCCCAGCACAAAATGGAACTCAAATGAAATTTCCAGGTTATGAGCTCTCTGATCTCCTCTGAGGTGATAATTGGTTGATGAAACTTTATGCGTCGTACGGAACAGTGAGGGTCAGATCGCGGCCGGATTGAATTACATTGCTTCTCATTAGCCTTAAGAGACAGGTGTTAATACTATACTGTCTCGCTAGAGTTTTCCCCTGAAATACTAATGTAGAGGGCACTTCATCCTACCTTATTAACCAATATGAGGAAGTTTCAGGCAAAGCAACATGGGTAGATTTGAATCGATAAGAGGAAGCAGACTGTGAATCTCACTAACCTCGTTTCCATCGGCCGACGAAAATGACACCGATTATATGAGTTTCCCTCAAAGTCTGTCGTCGGTGTCACCGACTGTACATCGATATAAATAACCAGCGAGGGTGCATTGTATGAACTGTTTCTACTGTATTTTCTAGGTACATACCGATTTCCTTTTCAAATTATAACTTAGTGGTTGCCTTTTTCCAAAATCTACGCCAAATTAATCGCTGAACATTCTCTTCAAGTCTTGTTTCCATTCACCGATCTCTCGTCGGTATACCCAAAATATTCTATCGGTGATGCCTGCCGATCGGTGCCGAATAATCGGCCAATGGATACAGGCTTTATTCCTCCACAATACAGCCAAATATAGCATATGCCGTACAATAAAGTATTTTTGATAAGCCAGGCGGCGTATCCATGGGGGAACAGGTCGCTACTGATAGGCAGGCGAAATATATGGGCTATTGTTACAATGTATAGGTTTGCTGGGAGCAATTCAATTTGTATCTAGATACAACAGCCAATTAGATTCCGAATAAAAACTTAAACCTTTTCTAATAGAAGACGGGACTTATGAATATAAAGTGTGTATTGTAGTATGGATCAACGGTTAAACTGTAAATGTTTCCTGGCCACTTTGCCCTGTGTTGATTTTATGAATGACTGTTCCTGTTTCTGAACGAGACAAACAACTGCTCTGTGTCCCCCATCAGTAAAAAGAATGAGAAGAAGAGCAGTACAGAGAGAAGCCACAGGCGGATGCCATCCTGAGAGAATTTGATCACGCGACACACACACGGAACCGCGTAATTCCAGACACACGGCAGGACAGACCGATCGTATTTCCTCTTCGACATGAAATATAAAAAAGACAGACTCTCGCGTCTGACCGTTGTGGGCCTATCCTCATTTACATAGTCTCCGCCTTGCCTTGAAGGCAGCCCGGGCGATGGTGACCCTGTCGTTCGGCCGGAGCCCCTGCTGGCTTAGGGCTGTCAGCCCGCGGGGGAGAACGGGCGCATCTCCAGTGTCTGGCCGTGTCTCGGGAGAGGTCAGCGGCAGAGAGGCGGGCGGCACCCCGTCACGAGACTCGTGTACTGATGCCAATGTTAGGGGGCCTCCAAGTGACAGGCTACTAATATGTGCTCGCCCTAAATCGGCGCGCTTCTCTGACAAGGGACTCAAGGCGCTGTGATTGCTTCTACTTTGACCAACTGCTGCCCCATACGGGGCTCCCCATATCCTCGCCCAATAAAGGATATCGCCAACCTGTGCAAGCAGTACAAAGCTGCTACGAACCAATGACTTCGCCCTCTAGCTCTGCTCGACAGGCAGGCGGGCGGGCGGGCAGGAGGCAGGAAGCTATTCTTATCGGTCCAATAATACCTCTTTACCCCTGCAAGGTCTTTCGGTAGTATGCGGTAATTACACCTGTGATGCATAGATTCCTATGACGGTATCTATAGGCCATGTAAAAAGTCTTTCACCGTGAATTCCCCTCGTGGTTCCTCGGCTTGTCTCATGCACCTTACCTCTGTCCGTATTCCATACCCACAATACAACATGGTCTCAGGAGGCAACTGGGAGGTGGAGAAGGGGGACGATATTAGGGAGGTGTCTCTCCCGCCCACTTTCCCTGCGCGGAGGATCATTTCGCTGCGTGTGCTGTTTGCCTAAGTAGGCGACGGGTACTGGCTGTGTTAACTAGGGGCCCCCGACATCAATTCCACCCGGCGGGGGGCTCGTTAACGTCCATGTGACCCACTCCGTGTTTACAGACCCAGGAAGTCCATGCTTCATTACTGTCCGCGAGAGATGAATGATACGATGGCTTAAACCCCACCCAGCCGTCGCCCGGATTGGCGTCCCCTCCTCTTAGGTCCCAAGGCTCCTCCCTGCACGGCCGAGCGCTGCCAGGTCAAGAACGGGTGCGCAAGGACAGGGGATTAAAAAGACCTATCCATCATCAAGGTCCTCGCTGATTAAGTAACACTTCTCTAATAGGTTCCTCCGCAGCTCTGGCCCCGGCGACTTTATTATTAAGACCGATAATCGGTATCAATATTGAATATTGTTTCGGTCTTGTCGCCCTATAGCGTTAGGCTGTCGAGGGGCTGGTTGGCAACAAGGGTTCGGCTGGTCGTACTGCAGCAGCAGTTACTCAGGGAAGCTGAGAGTTGGCTTAGACGTATGTGCCGGTGGTTTGTTACAGCGGACGGACCCTAGTTGATCTATTACAACAACGCCGAGTTATTAGTTTAGTTAGGAGCATCTCAATGAATTATCTGCCTCCAATCGAGCAACTCATTATCCTATGAATAATTCAGGGGATATATTCATTACAGGTATGACTAGTGTGTATTGATGATGATGTATTCGTGATACGTGGATGGCACGGTATAGCACCCTTACTGCCAGGATGTTTGATGCATGCTGAAATAAGTGGACCTGATGTCCATACACAAAATGTCCATTTTCCACTGTGCAACGGATGTACAATGATGAACAGATTTTGTATTATATGCTTGAGCTCAGTTCTAAGAGTAAATATCTTTCGCACAACGAAGTATGTGACTTGCGTAGATCGTTAAAACCTGAATATCAACATGCTTCCTAGATTAATGATATGACTTAATTACCATTCAAATACAACTCCTCAGTATTGGATGTTTCTGTTTAAAATTGCGATTCTTCATTAATTGCCCTGACTTGTCATTTTATCAGATTGTCACACACCTTTAGTGTTTGTAATAAAGGAAATCACCATAGGGCTGTATCACCTAGGATAATAGCTTTAATAGACATTCCAGCAAAAAAAGATCTGCTTCTCTCGCTTCATCCCACCTTAAGGGTACGGGCTGCATTGTCAAACTCCTGCCTGTTTGTAGGCAGAACATGTATGGCGTGTTTAGACACTGCCTTGTCCTCTTCGGTTGAATGGCCAAGCTGCCTGACCGGCCTCTATTTATAGTGTGCTGTACTGGAGCCTCTTGGCCCGGTTCTATTTACAAGCTTGTCAAACCTGACAGGTGCAATATCTGGACCACAGTTAATATAACGCGTCATTCTCGGCGAAAGCAAGGTTTTCAGAATATTTGATTCTAGATAAGGGGATTTTTAGACAACATTGGAGTAGATGAAGAAACGAGTAATGAAGATGAATGAATGCTATGACTCAAGATGCACTGGTTGCATGAATGGAAGCAGCTACCTTGTCCCCAGGATAACGTCTTCAAATGTCAAAAAAACAGACAGACGTTTACTTTTTGGATTAACGAACGCAAAAGACGCGTACGATTGTATTCTTCTCGAAAGAGACTGATGTTGAATGAAGATAGAATTACTGCATTTCTTTGAAACGTTATATATATTGTATTTATAAATTCGTCTTTGTCTCCATTCTCTTTGACCAGCTACGTCTTTCACTTCGTTTGTGAACATATTGTTACCATGGCAGCTTTATATCTGTTTCTATTCACCTCATGAGAAATACCCGAAATCATATAAATGTATTATTAAGAGACTATGCTCAATACAAATGCACTGTCTAGAATGAGATCACACATACCACATCCAGACTAGATACAGGTGTACATATATGTTTTTCTGTTTCTGTCACGGCATTTACTACAAGTAATGAAATGGCCAGAACTCTTCCCGGATGTAGAATGTAGAAGGGCTTAAGAGTAGCATCCTAATTGGCAGGCCCGTTAACGCATTCATCCATAACCTGTACACCCAACAAATGAATTCCGCATTTCCTTAGGAGGAACCTAAATAGAAGTGGGTAAAGACAGGCCTTTTTGTGATGGAGCGGGGCAATTAATTCTCTATTTAAGCTTCAGAAGACGCAAACTGTTAGGAATATTTGTTTGAGAAAACCATACGGGTGCCATCAATATACAGAAACCTAGGGCACGAAGCTTTTTAATGAAGAAAGCGAAAGACTAATGTGAATGTGCCTATTTAGTAAAGTATTTCCATATTCAGAGAGTTCTGTGCCTTTCAATTGCTTACCCTCATTGCCTTAGATGACTGTGCTAAAACATGCTAAAAGCAAGGATTGCCTGTTGGCTCTAATCTGAGGCAAGGTTAGGGCTTAAGTTTCCTGTGTAGGGTGTTCGTTTCCGGCTTGATTTTCAGCGTTTCCTTGAAACTTGTGGTGAGTGGTCCATGTCCTTCGTGGGAGAAGGGAGAATGAGGTAGGCGGCCAAAAGCAGAAGGTTGTGGTGAGGGAGGGGCTGATTGACCATGGATGGGCAATAGCCTGCCTGGCAGATTTGGCCAATAAGTCATATTCAGAGGAACTGCACAGAGACAGAATGTACCATCCAAGATACATAAAACAATACACTTGCCAAATACTCTGTATACTCTATCAAAGTTTCATCATGTAAATGTTTTATTCAGACAGATACCTATATATGGGACACGTGTTGTCAGGGAGAACAACAATCCCGATGGAGAGTGCGGACGAATTGTAAAATGAATAAATGCATACGGTCTATAAAACTTTACAATATCTGCAAAGTGCCTATTTTTCCTTTTGATAATTAAAATTGCACATCAACGTAACGAACATGTGATTTAGAGAATGATAAGCAGAAATACAAATATCAACTTAGGCCAGATATTTAACTCAAATAGCCATTTTCCTAGCAGCAGCAGTGTTCGGCATGTGCATGTTAATTGCATATAATGGTGGAACCGATATGAGGGAATAATATTTACTTCTTTGATTTACATATTTTTTTCAGATTTGTGGGGAATTGACAGATATTTGAATTGAAATATTTCTGTGTGAGTAATACAACAATATGTAATGACTAACACTGAGACAGGGTTGAATAATATTCTAGGTTTATTGAAATACTTCAGGAAAAGATTACGACTGCTGTAGGTTAAAGGAGTAGTCTATTGTCCTTGGATTACTGAGTATGCGGCCCTACGAGTGCGTGTTAGGGGACAGTGAGTAAATGTTCTTGTAGGGTGGGTGGCTGGAAAGGTTTTATCCTTTGCGAGAGTCCGTTGGAAGTGAGTGGAGATTGATGGTACGTAACGTCTGGTATCTGAGTCCGGTGGGTCTTGTAGAGTAGTTGGAGAGTGTAAACCTCTCCCGCCGCATTACAGCCAACAAGTTGGCCACAATGAGTGTTATTTTGAAATTTGTACTTACAATCATTTGAATTAAGTAGAATATATTTTTAGATTATCTGGTCTCAATGGATTAGCAATGGGGTTTAAAAGCTAAAGCTGGCGCATATATTAATTGCATCTTAGATTGTCTTATACCATGCTTATTGATTGTAAAATTATGTAGAAACTAGAACTAAATCACCATATATTCATTGTTTACCGGGACCTTATTCATCCTTTCAGTACCACGTATGATCTCGTACAAATATAACCCTCTGACGAACTACAATAACATTAGAGTGGTGAATAAATTTCGTACATTAATGGAATGTAAATGGAGATACGATCTCTCTATCATACAACTATAGCTTATTAGTCTAAAGGTAAAAAATACGACCTTTGAGTTAATGGCTTGGAAATCAGATCTTGTGCTTTAAACCACGCAATTAGTTATCCATAGTCTTTCTGAGTGTCGCAGTGCAGACCGCCACTAGAATATGATACAAAGAGAACTAGCAGAAATGTCAGCGATATCAACTCAGGACTGCGAGATATTTCAAGGGATAATAACGTTTTGGCCTTACTGGAAACGAATCAAGATCATGGTTGCCCATCGCACATATCCAAAAGCATTTAACATTATCCAATCAACGATTTTCTGTCGCCCCATTCCTATCAGTGTTTGTTGTTCAAAACTTATATAGATCTATAGTTTTCCAATGTAATTGATTATGTGTCATAGGATTATTACAATTACAATTCATCACGTTGTCTTTAGGAATAATAAGATATTCCTTACACTTCCCGTTCATTGGCCAATCCTTTATAAATTGGCCTATGAAGGGAATACTGTGGATCATTTGTATATGCATGCTCCTTGGAAATACATTTTGCAATCTATTTCTTGAATTAGCCTTTGCCGGCGGTGCTTGCATCAGGCGCCAATTATTGGTGGTTGCGCTGACATTTACTGGTTGCATGCTCATGCTGTACTATATGTTGCACCTGTTGCTGTTCAAGTGCTGTTTCTGTATACGTCTGAAATGACAAGGTGGAGATAGCATTCACATAGGCTTACATGGCAGCCGCATACAAAAACAAATCTAGCCTTGACTGAAGGAAAACCTAAAATAAATGCTGAACTGGAAATACACCTAGGTTTTTCTCTCGCAGGCACACTCGACTTGGTACAGCATTCAGTACTAGGGGAGAACGAAGAGTCCGTTTACTTCAAAGTGAGTGTCTGAAATTTCAAAATGTCTCTGGATTCATTGTTTTGTACAACGGATTGTGGTCAAGGAGATAAACCCTTTACATATCAAGACGAATTAAAGAAAGTCCAAGTCTTATATACCCTATATACTGGTTCTGGAAAAGTTGAACAAAGAGCACACGAACCTCTGCAAATGTCCTCTGCATGCATATGGTCCAATGCAATTTAATATAGACCATCTATATAAAATGGAAATATCTTCCGATAAAGAAACAGACATGCTCCGTTTCTTGTATACACATAACAGGACATCCTTGCTGGGTTCGACAGTGCACAACACATCTGATATCCACAGATTATTGTGCTTATCGATCAAGCGTAATACTGGTTTTGAGCCTTGACCATGCCGATGTCAAATATGCCCTTTACGACTAGAATAGACTACCTAGCCCATGGTTGTTGTACTCTTGCTTGCCACATCTAATGCTCTCTCCCAGTCTACTGTTTCTGTCATTGCACGGGCCATAGCGCATATTGGATTACCTCATACCCAAACTGATGGGTCTTGGTAACTGACCAATATCGTTGAGTTGTTGCATAGTTGTTCACTCTTGATTGTATGTTCAATGTTGCATCATACCTAGAACATCTTAGTGAGTGTCGTCTACCATGATAACTGTGCACGTTTGATCGAAATAAACAGAAATCAATTATATGTAGATCAAGTCACTTTGAAATGAAACAGGGATTGTTGCTATGATATATGTGAGGCCTATTGCAATCGGATAGAATAGTATACGATGCATGTCAAATGGGATACTGGCCCGCTAGTTTCAAAATTAATATAAACTCTAGGATTAGAAGTTAAGACTTAACTGCACGTGAATCTTGAAATACTATTGACGATAACCTGCATACTTGTGACGAATCAATCTCAAAGAACATTCAAGTGTTATCCCAGCATTTGATACTTAAGTCCTTCTCGTTTATTACTTGAATACGTAGTTCAAACATGGTCATTTTTTCTGGATATTCGTAATAAATCTTTGAACTGTAGACAAGGCAAAGGAAAGGTCATTTTGTCGGGAAACAAGAGAAAGGTTTGTTGAGTGTGAAGGTAAATGGCTATTAGATATATATAAAGCGCGGGCTTCCGACTCTTTGCAAACATGTAAAATGGTGGAGACAGAACAATGTGGAATATTCTAAGAAACACCAGCTTTCTACGGGCAGTCTACGTGTGCTGGCCAAGTCGTTATAAAAATGAAGTATGCTCCTTAACATGTATGGAATTTAGGTCCTTCACTGCTTGCATAGATCCCAACGTAGATCTTCTCTATGATACTATGCCTCGATAGAATATTAGACACTGTTAATGTTACGCAATCTAATCAGCGTCTTTATCCGGCATCAACAGATCGCCAACGGTGCCTGCAACACAAATGACTGATACCAAACTATGATAATAAACTAATTTGAAGCAATCAAGCAACACAAATGACATTTCAAACACTATCTCCATTTGGTTTAATACGGATTTCCTATTTCCCTGAAGGAGATGGACATGGCATTGATGAAATTCCTTTTATTGATATATCGGAATGGTTTACTAGCATTCATCTGCACCATATACCGTTCTGCGATTATGTGAACATGATAAGATATAGGGGAATTCGCCTATTTCGCTATATCATTGTACATTCTGTAAACATCTTCGTGTTCAAAGTACTTTATTATATACCAATGTACGTTTATCGTACAATTACTAACCTCTGCTCAGAAAATAGTTACTGTAAAATATTAGCCGATAGCCCCTCCTTATCACGTGACTTATTGACTTTCGGAGCAAAAATAAACAAAAATTATGGTGAACGCTTGCATGATTCATAGGTATACTTACACAAAACAATTGCCAAGCAATAAACACGCACCCGTAATCGAAGTCAAATAAACAAAAAATCCTTCATCATCGTAAATACCTTGTCAGGCAGACTTCATGACACTCTGCACCGTGGCCGCTAGCGGCATTTCAAGTGAATTCTGATTGAGAATTGTCCTTATTGGGTATGTATTGTAATACTAATTCAGGCAGTTGAAAATACCTGATCAAACCCATTTATATATAGAATGTCTTTATAGTATCTGAAAATATGTGTAAACTCACCAAATTCAGTTACTACATTTGTTATCCAGCATGCGTGATGCTTCCTGCATAGAGTCTGTCCAAGTCGCAATATTGGCGAGAAGACGTCAGAATCGTGACCCAGTTCTATTTAAATCTCCAATCGGATATTCTGTTGTTACACCCCATACTTATGCTACAAAAGATGTGCTGGAGAGTGACTCTTCCTGACGCGTTGACTTCTGAGTCAGTGACTTCAAAGCGTACAGAACTACCACGTCTATACGTGTTTGTTATGAATCGATTAGCGCATTACATATTACGGTAAAATCTATACATTTTCTTGATACTAATTGGTATATAATAATACACAATAAGACTAAAAGACAACACACATGGATATTGATTTCATTTGTGAATCTTATTTCAATGTTAGAACATCTAATTTACCTCAAGGCCCATTGTTTTCTGACAAACCACTGAAGTAACAGTTTCTGCCCGCAATAGAGAGTATTGTAATTCATGTTTTCCGCTAATGTGACGAACATGTACACAGTTAAAGAAGGCAAGATGACTTTATTCATAATAAAATTGAAAACAATAACAGCAATTATGATGAAGAATATATATGAAATAATAGGGTTTTCCTCGTTGGGTCTCCTCTGAAATGATCGATGAGAGAAAATAACTTGACGTGAATGAATGGAGGTAAGCTAGCATGCCATATCAGCGGTGCTGCTGAAAAGCATACTGTTATACTAAATCCCCGATGTAGCTTTCATACGAACGTGGCAAAACCTCTTGAATTCATTTCCCCAGAAAGGACCTTTCGGAATTACACACACGGTCGACTTGGGCACGTTTCCTTCCTTGTGAAGGAGCACAAGGCACCCATGAAAGGAAAGCGTATGGTTGCTTTGTCTTATACTCTAGGCAACCCGAAATTATGAGATTAGTCAGCAAGGTGTGGGAAGAACAAGTTGATAAGGGTGGGAAGAGGAAGCAAAGGAGATGGGAAGGAAGGAAAGAAACATGCACATGCAGATATTGTGACAGGGCGAGGAAAAGTGAAACAACACAAGAAACAGGGGAGATTTATTAGAATGTTGGAAAACCAAGGAAAAGAAAAGATGGAGAGATCATTTCCAGTTGAAAAAAAAATGAATTGGAACTGCTAAAAAGGGAGACCTGACCTGGAGTCATCTCTATATCCTTATGTTCAAACATGGGGCCTATTTTCATTGCTTTTCTGTAAGTAGATGTCTCAGGCTCGAAAACAAGTGGCCTGAGTTTGTTTCCCTCATATACGTGGATGGTGTGTATGCGGTGATGCCAACATGCTACCCCCAGTAATGTATCAGTGGATGACGGATGGCAGCAATCCATCACATCTCTCCTGTAACTCAGCGTGCCCGGGCCGCGGCGGTCGTCCGCTCACACACGGCCAGCCCTCCCGGCATGCCGGCGGTCGGCGCCGTCAGTGCGCCCGTAACAGGGGCACCGCATTAATTGCCACGATACGTAAGAGAGGTTAGACATTGCATACCGTGGAGCAGTGATGCATTACCGGTAACGACCTGCTGACAAGGCTACATCTATAGTTGACTTTGCTCGCATTGAATTCATCATCTATTAGGATATTCACATACAAAGTGGACAGAGCTCCAGCCACTGCCACGTATTTAAATAAGCAGTGGTTTGGTATGAATGCTCAAGCGGTAGCGTTATGGGCTCTAGAAAGATCCCTATATAATTATATAGAAGATCCGCTCCGTTCATATACATGTATCGATTAATGCAATTAATGCATGGCGCAGACTACCGCTTGGTTAAATAGGATTTATGTATTACCGACTGTAATTGCAGCAATCCCAGCCCAGATCTAAGGAGGTAGATGGTTTGACGACCGTGTGATTGGTATCTGTTGGAGACCTTACACCAGACTGGATAACCTCTACTCTGTTCATCCTCCATTAAGGTGCCCTGTTGTTTACGATGTAATTAGTAAATGTTCGCCAAAGCATGATCCGGTGTTATCCATTAATATTTGATACTACCCCTTATTCATAGCTCCTATTGTGAAGGGAATCGGTATGGGCATAAAGAGTCCTTGATTGGTTTGTTTTTTTCTTTTAAATGTGTCATGCTATATACCAGTGATAACACGAAGCCGTTTCGCCCGTTTAAAAGGGCATAGACGTAGGCGAAAGTACTTTGGATAAAATCCCTCTCATGAAATGTCTGCAGATATCAAAATGGCGTCGTTCCCTTTTTTGTTCTCATTAAAATCCCTTCATACGAAACAATATGGTCAGCTTTTCGAACCGTGTGAATGCCAGCTGTCACATGGAGGGAAACCCGTCTAGTTTTACGGAGATACATTGTTAAGAAATGGAGTAGGATCATTTTACCGTCCGTCACCTCTGTCAGGCCCGAACACGGGGAACTGGCCCCGACCAGTGGATACAAGCGAGAGGCTTTGGGTGAGTGCCCGCCCCCACCATGTCCTGTAACGGGCGCCGACACCCCTGCTGCCCGCCCGGGTCCCTGTCAAAGGAGACTGGCGGGGTCTGGGCTTATATTAATAACACTGGGGACTGCAGGCTGACCGCGCATGACACTAAGACGGATGTGCTTGACCTCAGGATGTCAGATCTGAATCAGGGGGAAATACCTGCACTCAGTGCCCTGCCGCCTAGTCCCCAATGGGAAACCGTGAATACAGATAGATATGCATTAAATGACCGCCATTGGTAAGAGGTTCAATTTAGTGTTTCTTTGTTGTTTTGCACGGTTTAAGGTTCCACCCACACTGCTACTGGCAGACGAATAAGGCCCTTTGTAGTTTCCTGTTGTATTCGCAACCATAGAAACTCAATATAATGGACGAAATAAAACCACTTGATTGTGTCGATGATACCCCAGCTGAATCACAAAGTGTTCTAACTATAAAGCCCCACGTCCTTTCAGCCCCCTAAATACCGGGATACTTGTCTCATAGCATTGACAGCATCCCAAACAGGAAGCCTCCTATAGGAGCCATTCTCTTGACACATACTTTCCCCATGGAGAGTTTCAATAGTACGAGGATGACCTTCAGGTCTCTCCATTAGTACTCTCAGATTTGCCTCAGGTCAGATGTATATACTATGCAGTTCGATTCACCTCACGCGACCACTCCAGTGCTCAACAGTTGCCTCCCCGTATTTCCCCACGTCGGACCCTCCACTACTTTTCTTTGTCTCTTTTTTATTGTATTTTCATAAAGTTCGTAAAATGGATGAGCATAATTGGGTGGCGTTAACAGCCCCTTTCATTACTTATCAAGGATGGATGGGCTGCGGATGGTGCCTCGTCGGGAGAGAACACTGTGTTACGGCCCCCGGGGGAGCCCGCGGATGGCGTTTGAGATATCCCCACCATGCCTGCACTCAGCCTCCATCCATGTGTGGCTGCGACGCGACGGTCGGCCCAATGGACGGCCTACTGGGATAGGCTCCTAAACCATGTCCCTTACACTACTAACCCCGTGTAGATGTATCATTTAGGAGGCGTGGCCCCTGGCCGTGATCTACAGCGGGGCAGTGTGTATCTTCAGATTATTCCGTTGGCTGGCTTCCTTTTTACACACTTCTCCACGCGGGGCCCGCTGTCATTCTCTGGCACTGTTTATACCCCGCCAGTCCCAGCTGCCATCAATTCTAAATAAAGGTAGAGTGAAGTAGGCAGGGAACCCCGGTATGCGGATTGGTCCCTGCGCCTGGGACGGAGGGGAGAGCAAGAACAACGATCGCCTATTCCCAGCCAAAGATGGCTATAACCATGCACATATTCCAATAATAAAGTAATACCAACGCCTTTCAGCTTTATGACCTATCTTTATTGCTTCCGCTCGATTCTCCTAGAGGGCAGCACTGTCGGCGGGCTGGAGGGACGCCACCAAACGGTCAAGCCGAGCTGTAGGGGGATCCTGAAATATGGCAACTCCCTCACCGAGGCAGTGAGCACCCTGGCTTTGATTCCACAATAACTAGCGAATTCCACAGTTCTCAGTGAAAGATAAAGGCTTCTCCAGAGAGCCCGCGTTGTGCAAATTTATTGCATAATCATTGATACCGAGGTGACTTAAGCTGCTTTGTGTGGTTGGTGGGAAGAGCTCCCTCAGGGGTGGTAAGAGGGGGCCGGCACGCATGCGCCGGGCGGGTGGCGCCCCCATCGGCCACACACGACTCACCGATATGATTTATAGAAACAGCAGCCCGGGACATTTTCCTTTGTCGTCGCCTCCGTCGGGAATCATTGGGCACCGTAATCGGCGCGGTGTTCGTGGGTGAATGGCGAAGCATTCCTGCTGGTTGGTCATGAGCATTGCGATACCAGGCCAGACTCCCAGGATGCATCTGACGCATTGTTCGCCGGGGTTCTTTTTGCATGGCTTTTCCAACTACACACCTCTTGACCTTTGAAACCTAATTAAGATTGACATTTTTGAATGGAATGATAAGTTTCTCACGGGGAAGGGAGTATTAAGGATTACCTTAATGGCATCTGGATTTTGGCATGATTTGTTGAAGAAGACAATGGTGCATGGTGAGCTAACATCTTAAAATAATCAAATTATTCTATAGCAATATCGAAATATCCTAAGGTTTCCATAAATTCAGTTTTACCAAATGTCAGTCGATTGGTATTTTTCATAGAGCCCTAGGGAGGGCAGGAGTGCACCAAATGACTTAGGCCTGTGGGTTATAAATGAGAGAATGTTCACATAGCTATTAATTTCGAGCTATCAATTTCAGGCTACACCCCTCCTTTAGTGGATGGAGGTTACGATCCGACGGTCCTTCTTACCAGTTGCTATAGTTGCTGTACTACGAATTCACAAATTCGGAACAATTGTAAGTCGGTAGTAATTTTGTTCCGAAATGCGCTATTTATACATTCACTGTTGTCATACCTATACCATGCTACCTGTATCGCGTGACTTTGGGTACCCGCAATTGTTGAATGAATCAACCCACGCGCCTTACAATGCTATAATCGGTCATAGGAAGACTATGTGCACTGCATGTGAAGTCTGTGAAAGGGGAATATATCTATGCCCCTTACTATTTATGACTTCAGCTATTGCATATGGGGAATAATGGGCTTTCCAAACATTGCATTTTCAGAATCCGTTTATTTTTTTATTAGATTCATGCTATATTGTCATTATATAAACCACGTATCAACGTCGCATGTTGCATCGAGCTTTAACAAACACACACGGCGTATCTACGTAAGAGGTCCCCAGAGAAAATTACCTTCAGGGAAATCACGAGGAAAGACCCCCCTTGGAAAGTATCGTGTGGACAAATTCCATGACCCATATGACAGATATACTCTTTCCTATACCCTTAAATCGACACTGCATGTACATGTAAGGGTGCACCCTCCTCCTCCACCGTACATTTGTGGTATTATAAAATAGCGGTTCTGGCAGTTCTATCTAAATCCACAAAGAGGAATAGTGGGAAAGATCTGTCAGTATCAAGCGATTGACTGACACTTCATCCCGATATACATTTATCAGCATTCTGGAAGCTACTGGGCAGGGACACATTCTCCTTGTCCACACGAAGATGAAGCATGACTAGAATTGTCGGCCACTCAATCTGGCTTTGTTTTTCGATAATCCTGATACATCGATCTAAGTGAACCAACAAGATACAGCAGTACAAGCACAGTGCAATACGTCTGATCCATAAATTGTTCGAACTTTCACCTTCCTAGCAAAGGCCTCTTGAGAAATCGGAGGCAGTGGTCTGACAGCACTTTGTCATCGTATAAGTATGCTCAGGACCAGAGTAAACCTGTTTTACCACAACTAAAAGAAGCCTGGATGGCCAAGATAAGGAGGCACAATTCAGTGTGTCTCTTTGTCTGGCAAATACGATCTCCAGGGATTTTATTCATCATAAAGAATAGATGCTGGGATTTAATGCTAGTACTGAAGAGATTTAGGCTTCGGCGAAATCCAATTAGATCTGAGTTCTCCTTCACTGATCTGCGCTCGAGTCTTGTGCCGACCAGAGTGAGAAAGGAGTGGAGAGGGGGAAAGGTTTTACAGCAAAAGCACCGGATTGAGCAAGACGAAGGGCGAGGAATGAATGAGAAAGACAGTACGAAAAGACCGGTAGGAACTTAGAGAAAGAGGACTAGAGATGAGCCGTGTGTGAATAAAGGAGACATAGAAAGAGAAAGCAGGACAGACAGGACAGACAGAGAGAGAGAGAGAGAGAGAGAGAGAGAGAGGGAGAGAGGGAATGGTATTGGAATGAAGCAAACTTGTAGGCAAAACGGAACCTGCACGAACAGCAATTGTCTGTTTATCGAAATCTATCCGTGATTTGTAGACTTATTGGAATAGTTTTCGTGATCACTACATCAAGTGTAGTTAACCAACGAAACTATCTGGTAGAAAAGTGCTATTGAGGAAATATAAGTAAAACTTCGAATGAGAAGATATGATATCATGCCAGGGAAGGATACAGGTGAAAATACCTTTATCCATATATATATATATATATATATATATATATATATATATATATATATATAAACACAGCAATATGAATACTTACTTGTATACGTCATAGAGACATTCCACAGGCAATATGACCTTAATAAAACCACGTGGCCTTCATCGAAGACATAACAATACTTGTTGCTGACAGAGGAGGAAAAAAACCCATTTGACTAAATATGGCAACTGGAAAAAATGCCTTGTAATCGCTACCAAACGAGTGTTCTCAGGTTGACCGTGCGAGCTGCCAAGCCGACCAATTAGAATGCAGCAATTTATTTGCTTCCTTTTGTTTTCCCGCTGCTGTACTGTCCTCATGGGATGCTCACATCAATGGCACGGCGTTCCTGTAATGTCTTGATGGTTTCAATGGACCTATACATAATAGATGGGTTTGGCATAGTACATTTCCTCTATCAAGCCTATTTACATGAGCCGCCTGTCAGTTCTCTACGTAGCACCTTTTGGGTTGCGTCTCCCTTTTAAGATGTCACAGCATCGTGGTTCATTCATACATATATTCTACAATACCTAACTGCATATTTGACGCCTGGAAATGGCCGAGAATTACTCAATTTGAATTATTTCTACTCTCAAATTATTTGGAAACGGTACAGCTTGTCTTTTAATGCCTTGATTAATTAGATCGTCATTTTACTAGTTTTGGCAGTAGCACTAATCGGATGGTTTCCTTCGTGACCCTGTTTGTAGCAATATCGTGCACGTTTAAACTGGCTTCTACACGTTGTCAACCACAAATCTCAAGGAGTAATTAAACACGTTTGGAATATATTACAGTGCAGGAAAACCTGAAATTGTTCTGTTATTGTTACTGCTGATGGACCTGGAGTTTTGCACTGTAGCTATAGCCAGATTAATGCCATGGCAGGATGCGGGTGACACGCAGCAGTATGAGAGGTACCCGAATGCGGTTTAGACTTGCATATCTTTGACTCATACAACCTAACTACCCTGTGCTATGTCAGTGATAGAGGGTTTTGTAGAAGGTTTTACAATGATTGACTAAGATCAAACTAACATACTTAACAGGAAATCACCATTATTCTGAATAAAAATGAAACAATAAAAAAGGCAAACACAAATAGATGAGCCAGAATAGATGGTTGAAGGTCATAATCTGGAAGATTGACGACCTATTTCTTTTCTGGAGGGGCCGTGTAGACAGGTCTTGGTAGCATGCTCGCGTGATCAGTGTGAGTATAAGTGACCGCGACCGAGTCACCTCATGATCTACTCACAACCTGCTCACCCAGTGCTCTCAGTACTCAGCGAAACACCCTTTCTTTCCTGATTTGGCGAATTAATTCTGTCCTAGTCGCTTCCGTACTGACACGAGACCCTCTCCAAATTCAATGAGGCGAGATGGAAATCGAATAAATTACGGCGTGAACCACGCTCAAAGCTAGGCAAAGGACACCAAAAGACATTTGGGGTCGACTTTTCTGACGCCGGTTGCTGCACAATAGGCCCACGTAAGCGGCTTCATTGCTGTCCGACGGGCGGTGTCACGAACCCGGCCGGCCAAAGCCGAGCAGCTCACCGAGCAGCTCTCTAGCGCCACGTCCACCATGTCAGCCTTTAATCTCGTTTCCCAAACCTCTTACGAAGCCATGACGATCAACCGCATTAGGAATGGAATATCCCGGGCCCTGCATGAGACCCGCTCGCCGCTAAATCAGTGATGATGTAATTTGTGGGATTCCGTGTGGATAGCGGCTGGTTGTGGTGTCGACGGGTTAAGGGGAGGGGGGGGGAGGAGACTGTTGGAGTCTGGAGATGGTCGGGGCCGTTGAGGAATTGGCAGTTTGGAATGTTGGGAGGGAAATGTGGACATGGTACGCTAAGTTGTACACGTGTATAGCCGTATTCTCACAGGGCACATGGTTAAATCTGGCTTGTGTGATCTCTGAAACTGGTGTATGTGTAGTAGATCCAGAAGAAATTATAACCCGAGCAAAGCATACATATATACATATGTGCAATCATGTACAAAGATGAGAATTATCCTATAATCCCTAATCATAACAGCGGTTAAAATGTTCTTCAACCCTTGCCTGGCGAGGCTGAACTACTCAATTAGATGTCATATTATCAAGAGACGTCACAAGTTTGAGTCTGAGTTTATTTATGCCACGCATTTTGTTGACTCCATAATTACACGAGTCAAAGACGAGTGGCATTACGGAGCCAACAAAATGAGTGGCATAAATAAGCTCAAACTCGAACGAGTGGCGTCCCGATTTTATCCTACACCGTTCCCATATTTTTTCAGTATCAGAAAGTAGTGGCATAAACAATACTTTATGTCACAGCCGTGACATAAACAAATCCCATGTTAAGCTTATGGCGTTTTTTTATTAGGCGTAGGATAAACCA
The DNA here is from genome assembly GCA_950022655.1 of Alentia gelatinosa. Classification (NCBI taxonomy): domain Eukaryota; kingdom Metazoa; phylum Annelida; class Polychaeta; order Phyllodocida; family Polynoidae; genus Alentia; species Alentia gelatinosa. The sequence continues at coordinate 45,858,568 of OX465586.1, forward strand.
AATATCATCACGGAAAAGTTATCAATCTGATGCCTCCCAAGCACGATAAGACAAAAAAAAAGAACAATATTCTGCAATGGGAATGATACCAAACCATTACTACTTCCGTCTTATTTACAGGTTATGCCATACTTTACCTCTATCAATTGAAGGGGCGTTACTCATCTAAAGCAAGTTACTCATCTAAAGCAAGCAGATGTCCTCCGGACTAAATCTTACTTTCATCTTTGTTCATTTTTTATATATCTTTTTACAAAAGTGTTGGACATGTCGTAGGCAGATATAGATGAAAGATCAAAGGTCATGGTAAACATTTCCTTGCATGTTTGTGGGTTATAAATATGACTTATGTACTGTGTCTCTATAAAACCATCGAACGTTGGAAAGTTTCAAATAACACGACGTTTTACGTTCTGGTATCGTGTTTCAGTGAATGGACGTGGCTTTTCTTTCGTTCGCCTCCCTCGTTCGGTCTTTTTCCTCATGGCTTTGACCTCGGGATAATAATCTTTGAGTTCGTCCTGATCCTAAATTCCTTTTCAGAATATCTTGATCTACATACTCGTAGCCATTGTCAGGTGCTATCTAGAAAATTCACAATATGGCTTTTTTTTTGTTAATTCGAACCCTAGCGGTGGCTTCTCTTTTATCCTCCTCCTTTTCCAAACTCAGACTCATTTTTAGTTTTGCAACCACACGTATTCCTCTACATCATTACTTAGCTATCTTGACGTTTGTCTTCTTACCTGTGCTCATGGTCAGTCATACCCTGATCTCTCGCGCCTTGCTTATCCTTATGGTCAGTCGAATTCAGTTGTCACTGTCGTTTTAAGGAAAAAGTGAAACGGGAAATTACCAAGATGGATATCTGTCTAGTACTGGATCAATAGATCTATACAGAGTATTGTGAGTCATCAGATTAACAGATCTGTGATATATAAGATGGTGCATAATGGACGAGAAATATGATACCTTGTATTCTAACAAAATATTCATGTTTGTGTCGTTGTGTGAATGTGTTTATATGTTATAATGTACCTTTTTTGACTTCTATACGGAAGATCGCCTCGTTAGATGCGAGTATTGTAAGTCGTTAAGTTTTTGCAATAAAAAAAATCCATTTTCATGGTCAGTTGTATTTTGATGTCTGTCGCCTTATTGATTTTCATGGCCACTCGTATTCTATTGTCTCGCCTTACCCATTCTCATGGACAATCATATATCCTGATGTCTCTCGTCTTACTCACTCTCATGGTCACTCGTATACTTTTGAACTTTTGGTCAGTCATATATATATTGTCTCTCGCTCTGCTCATTCTCATGATCAGTCGTATCCTGTTGTGTCTCGCCTTACTCATTCTCATGATCAGCTGTATCTGGTTGTCTCTCTCTTTACTCATCCTCACGGCCATGGTGGTGTCTTTGGACCTTACGCATGCAGCCGCTGGGGGCCGTCAATGGACGTGTCTGGTTAGGCCGGATACCTTAGTGTTTCCAGGATCATCTGTTGGCCCTGGAGACATGTTAATCTGGTGCTTACCATGCGGCTCAGAGCTGCCAGAGTAGCCTCCACGGGTCGGGCCATGCGCTGCACTTATTGCCACCTAACGGGCCATATTGCACGGCGATCAGGGGGCCGCCTGCAACGCCTGACCATTATCCCCGATTGTGTACTACTTAGAGCCGTAACACCTGTACGCTGGGACCCTGGCTGCCCTTTACGGCCTCCAATAATCCCAGGTTGCATACGCAGGGGCTGCGCCCGAACCCGACTAATCGCACGTCTATGCACCCCTAGGGTGAAGCACAGCCGCGCCCAGGGTGTAAGAAACAGTTGGTGGATGAAGGTTTGAGGGCAACACCGGGTCTTCCACTATCGTCCCTCTGGGCGTTTCCCGGGACGCCTTGATAAAATAGGGGAGGTTTCCGCTTAAGCCCGCTGTACATCACGTTTTGCACTTCTTTCTGTCTGTAGTCTTAAAAGATATCGGTTTTCCTAATTGTCATTGGAACTATGTATACGTTCAGCCTTTCCTGTAATCCTTTTCAATTCCAAACGCAATTCTATAGCCTTGACAATCGAAACAATAACAACTAGATTCAATTACCTGGAATATGATATCGCATTGGAAGGAGAGGAAGCAATGGCCATATTGCATTACTCAGGAGTACTACAAGATTTGCAACTGAAAAGTGTGTCATTTACTCCCTTACACTTAACCGCTTTATGTTACATAAGCATGTTGTTCAAGGTCAATCAAACGAAACACTGAAGGTCTACTGATTTACCCTGTTATTCAATTTTGGTCACATTCAACCACATGCACATTAGTTACTTACTAATATCGCCTTTTACTTTAACTACATATTCCCTGTAATTTTTGACAGGATATTGGCATTGTTATCTTTCATACTAGATTGGTTTGTGAATAAATCCCAAGACAATGAACTGATAATCTTAGTTCTTCCTTTCTGGAGATGCTAACGGTTAGGGTAAGCAGTTCATACCCGATAATGAGTTTACTAACCCTACTCACTAGCCTTTGGCTTGTAATGCGCATGGCATGTGACCATACTAACAACCTTACTGACTTCCCGTTTGCTTGGCCTTTCTCTTTTTTCACCAGGTTTCAGTCACAGAGAAAGCATTAGAGAGTGATACGAGTCAACCTGTCCTTGACGATGACCTACCCCCTCCTCCTGAGAACTGGCGCTTCAGCATGGGATGGGCCAGCTCAACCCCCTGCCCGTCTCCCGTAGAGACCCCCACTAGTTTGAACCACCTCCCGGCACCACCACCTCCGTCACAGTGTGCTTCTTCCATCACGGCCTCAACCACAAGCGGCACCGGTTTGTGTTCCAACCGCCCAGCCCCGGCACCGCCCGAACACTACCAACAAAAACAGCCACAACAACAGCAACAACAACCGACAGTGGATATGCCCTCTTGGGGTCTGCCGGATTTAGCGGACGACCTGGAGGTATGCCAAGTGATCCGTCTTTTGTTATTTGCAATAGTTCGGCATGTATGTCTTTACATTGGAGAGTTATATATAGATAAATATATTTCATTCATATACCTATATATGCATACATGATCTATGCATGCACTATATATATATATATATATATATATATATATATATATATATATATATATATATGAGTAAAATACCGCCAACAGATAATTTATCTATAAACGCCAGTGGAGCCACCAACGGAAGCTAAACGAACCCTATGCTACTAGTGCCACCTTCTGCCAGGTATTCAAATACGACAGGTGCACACTAGCTAGTTTAGCAACCAACCCCTGTCTGTGCTTAGCTATGACATAGGGGTTGGTCAGGTTAAATCCCCCAGTATTTGCTGTGTGCGCCCGAAACCAAGTATTTTTGTCCAATGTAGGCTCTAAAAGCAGAGATACTTGATAGGAAGTATTCGCAGCCTAACAAATTGATAATAAAACCTAGGTCTATGTTCATCATATTTAAGAAATATACACGAAAGGAAATGAGAAAATTGAAAATTGGCTTCGAGATCATGATATGATACACTCTTCCAAGCAGTATAAAAGGTATGATAGGAGAGTAAGGCCCAGCGTCCACCTACTACGATATAGCACCGATATGGTCTACGATGCACCTCCCGATAAAAAATTTAAATCGCGTAGGAAGGTCACCTAATATCAGGGCAGTTGACCACGTTTCTGCGATTAGGCACCGAAAAGAAACACCTTTACGATGCATGGTGGATTGGCATGTCCAGACATGTATCTACGATTTTGCATCTTCCCGATATGTCTCCGATATTTGCTTTTTGTATCGGTGCCATATCGGTGGGTCTAAATTTCTATCATAGTAGGTGGAAGCCAGGCCTTACAAACAGTTCCCGCTACTGGGTCAAGGCGGACGCGGGTTCAACCTGACCAGAGCTAATGTTGTGTTGCTCTGGCAGCCAGTGTACGCACTACCATTAACCTGAGAACTTTTCTCCCATGCAGACTTGCACGCACCCGAATAATTTCCTTTTCTCGTCCAAGATAATGTCATTCATTAATCAATCTACGCACATATTGTCAGATACTCTATTAACAGGAAATCGCCCACATATATCTGATTTCATTATACTTCAGGGTATATCAACATTCGCATATGAATTCACCGATGTTCTTGGAAGTGTGTTTCCGATAGAATTATTGGACCTGACAAACATTCATACATTTCCACGAACCTCATATCTAGGCGCAAGGGTGGGATAGTCCATCTAAAATACACCGGGATTCCTGTGGAATCCAGGTGAGATGAGAATAGAAAAGCCAATATGACAAGGCGAGCCACTGGAATCTGACCACCTATTTGTATAGGGTCGTGGGATTCTGTGTAGGTGTGAGTAAATAACGCCACCAGGCATATATAATTACCTATGGTATCGGTGTCTGGCCCTTGGATGGTTTTTATCCTTATTCACACTGCACCCTTCCTATAGAGTATGTACACACCTGGTTCTTCTTCAGGTACACCACCTGGTGAATAACTCCTTGTAGGATCATCTGAGACCTGTCCAAAGACCTATGCATTTATATATTTGCACGTTTGCTTTTCAATACTAAACGATGGACGATCGAGATGAATAGAAACCATTAGCTGCTGCTGAGTGTCGGCAGTCTGACTGTCGAGTGGGGATCTCGGCATGTCATCTGAGTTAATGCTTGGTACACTCAGTGAAGGCCCATTCTCATTGCAGCTCTTGTTGAAAACGGTTTCATATTTCAATTTCAGACTGGGTATTATTTGCACATTCTAAGCCTATGGGAAAGGTGAACGTTTATGCTGACAGGTAGTTTTTTTATAAGGCATGTATTTCCTATGTGATTATTAAAAAAGCATAAACATTTATCATATACATTACCAATAGATTCTAATCATTGTGAACGGTTTGATAAAAAGGTTATAAAAGTCATACCCCGTAGGCCCTACTCCCTTATGGAAATTGTTTGTTCAATTCATCATTCACATGTCCGTCGAAGTCTGTACATCCATCTTTGTTCCTCTTTTATGTATTATCCCTTCGTAAAAGAAAATATTAGTTTTCTTATCATTTTGAAAATTGATTTCACAATTGGCATGCCTTTGGGTCTAAGAAAACCTCTGGCCGGGTGACAGGGGGAGAGTGTCCCACTGGGACCAACTGTAAATTCACAATGAAATTCAAACTTACATGTAGGGAGTACATTAGTGATAATTCCGCTGTATGCCCTACAGGGTACACTAAGCATTAACTGCCTACTTACAGATTTATGATGCTTCAAAAACCACCAATTTGATAAATTACTTGAAACTTTTACTAACCGTTTCTCTGTAATCGTGAATTATTGATATGTGATTCAATTTGGATTGGAAAGAGTTTTAATCCAAATCATTTTACAAGGTATTTAACATTTATGCCAATGTTCTTTTCTGGCTCTTTTATCACGGTTTTACCGATCCTTCACTATCTACCTAAAGCCTTTTTTCTTGTGAGGTACCGACTGGAGTCCTAAAATGTGAACGATTCCTGAATAACTAGGCATATATAGAAATAAATAAAACTGTTTCTAGACCTTTAATTCTTTAGAAAAATATTAATCACCTGTGCTTCTGACCGGTGTGAATTTTGTTACACAATCAGTGGCGTATGAAGAAATAAGGGGAGTTATTGTTTCAATGCAGTCTTGCTTTATGTTGCATCACTGGATATCTGAATACAGGCATCGTCTTACCCGCCACATGCGCATGCAATGTAAAAGATTCCTCGAGAGGGAGTGGCGGTGAGGGGAGGGGGGTGTATTTTTGGTTGTCGTTATTTTCATTGACGATAGGTGTCGTTGAGGACAGCCATCAACACTCTGTATCACACGACAAGTCAGGTGGGGTACCAGGCCTGACAGGTACCCATTGCCAGAAGCCTTCCCCCCCCCCCCCACATAATAAGAAGGAAACCCACGAGATGAAAATAAGTTGGTCCGTACTCCACCGTTTGTCTTCAGAGTAATTCACGAAGCGAAACAAGGTGGAGTGCGGACCAAGCTTTTTCCCCGAGTGGGTTTCTGATTTTATCTCACCCCGTATACCATTATTTATTGATAAAATGAATCACTAAATTACCCATTGAGTATTGGGTACACGAACCTCACGGCCATGGAGTACGAGTTCCTTATGTTAAGCCTACGGAGAGAAAAAACCGGGGTGAGATAAAGACGCGCACCACCTAGCCAAGAAGGGTGTCATCCTAGAGGGTGGGGGTGTCTAAGGGGACCTATTTCTGTATGAATGAGTCTGAGGACATTTCCACGTGCCCTTCCCTGCTCAGCATCCACAACCGATCTACCTCATTTGCGCCCCTCGGCGCCTCTATGTTTTTCAAAATTGCCTTGATCCGCCGAAATCCCCGTCATCACGTCAGCGATATTGTAGGTGATGATCCTATAATTTTCCTACTAAAACTGCTGCCCCTCCTCCTTACTGAACACATCAAACCTCTCTTTATCTATCCGTCCCCCGCTTGATTGCCACTATTTTTTCATTGCTGTCTTCCTGGTCTTAGCTCTCAATATCAATCTGGCCCTCATCGGAGGCATTTTCCTAAAGGCCCGAATAGACCTAAGGTACTTTGCATCACACATAAGGCAGAATACGAGGCTAGTGGGTATGGATACAGTAAAGAATGCAAGCCACCCTGTCTGTATATTCACATTCTGAATTCACCTGTGACCCAAGAAACAGTATTATGAACTACCAAGTTCTGTTCTTCAGTTCCATCATTACATGGCTTTATCTGAGTTATATTCTTGCCATCATGCTTTGGCAAAATGCCTGAACAAATTTCTCGATCATAGGGAGCGTGTGAGTTTATTCATAATTGGTAACTGTTTTTACTTCTCTAACACTAGCACTCATCCAATCCTGTGGTTCAGTAACCCTCCAAGAGAGTGCTGTATGAGGGGCTCGTAACCTTAAATCCATTTTTCACGGCCGACTATTAACAACCGATCTGCAGTCGGGAGCCACTGAACAAAGATCAGTGAATGGAAACAGACATGCACAAATGTGTTCACTGATTAATTGGGCATAGATTATGAAAATGGTTCATAGATTGGCCACCAACCTCTATCTCCGACTTCGAGGTTGGTCAGGTCACATCGCCAAAGGGCTCGATACAAATATTTTGAAGCAAAGTATGGATTTGAACATGTTCATTATAAACTGTGAATACTCACTACAAAACATTATTAGCTTACCTAATTGATAGCAAGGTATAGGTTTCTTGGTCTCGCTCTGATAATATTCTGATTCTGGTTATATAAGAGCATCCTCAAGGAAAGTGCCAGTCAAGGTGGTTGAAAATCATACTTCACCAGAGCTCATAGATTGGCAACCAACCCCCGTGTGGCTGAGCTGTGATATAGCCCGGGATTGGTGGAGTTAAAGTACAGGTAATTTTGTTCTAAGTATACTGTAAAAGCAGATATATACTTAACAGGAAATATTCTACTAGCTAACGAATTGATAAAAATAAACGAAACTTTATCTTCATTATATTTTGAAAAAAATACAAATGAAAGGAAATAAGAAAATGGAAAATTTGCTACAAGATTTAGAATTACATACTCTCCAAGCAGTACACAATGTCTTACAGGAGAGTAACAGATATGTCCCTGCAATGGGGTCGAGGCATGTTGATTCCCTTGTCAGCCGCTAGAGCCCAAGCTGGAATATGACGTTTGGTTTGTACAATGAGTACACAAGGGGCAACCAGCCATGCGTTAGGGCGGCCATGGATTTAGCCTCACCAGAGCTAACATTGTGTAGCTCTCGTGGCCAGTGTACAGAGCTCACGTCAATGTGCCCTGGTGGCCAAAGTATGGAAACCAGTCCTCCCACATATTCAACACTATCTGGCAACACGCCCCCTAGGGACGCTTGATAATTTTATCTATAAGATATCCCGATGGCAAAGACATCCAAGATGCCCAAGGTATCGGAATATCAACTCGACAATATTACCACCTAATCTTAACTTACGTCTTCAGTAACCCAGTTTCCATGTAATAATCTTGGTTCCTAACTTTAAAACGAGGTCATGTTTTTTGCTCGAAATTATGAACCATTCACGTTGATAAACTCTCACATTGAGCCCGAGGTTTCTTCCCATGCAGTCCCAAGAGTCGGTAGCCATTTTGAGGACAATAGACTTTGGTTAAAGTGTAACACTGGACGTGAAATGCACGTAAAAATAAATCCCCTAGTGCTAGCGCATTCCCTATGGACTCAACGGGGCGCCTGCCTGGCTCATATTCCTAAGTCTGAACTCTTTGTTGGTCCGTTCTTTTAATTGATTGCTTTAGGTTCTATTTCCGGCAAGGCCTAACTCGTGCTGCCCTCTTCAGGCCCCGTCTGCCCCCTTATAGAGCCTTGAAACATGGAGACTGACTGGCCAGGGGACCCGGGAGAGCAGGTGGACAACTACCTGTTTACCTGTCAAGCCATGTGAGCTGCTCTGAGCTGCCCCTAGATAGATTCTAATTGGACCCGTTCGGAGGCTACCCTTAGGTTGGTCGATCGTAAGCCGGAGAACAGATTATGTGCCCTCTAGGTGTTTTATAACCTAGCAATTATCTTGGGTGGTTTCGTGAATATCCAGCGTTGTAAATTGGAACGTTACAATAGCTATAGCAATGACTTTCATAAACGCGTAATAGTGAAATCGTTCAGTTCCCTAGATTATTCTATTTAGTAGATGGAAGAAATAAGGCACACGTTTCCCGTACATATACGGTTCTCTCGCAGTATGTCCTCTGTAATAACTGGCATCTAATTGCTTTATCACGAAATGCTCACGGGCAAAACACAACAAGCAGCAATGATGTATTAGACTTTGATGCCCGGGGGATAATTAGCAAGTTTCATATCATCCGAGCCAACCAGCAGTGGCAATGGACACCTTGTAACTGTAGCCTGTGGACATCAGCCACCCAATCTGTTTGACACATCTCGGCAGACAGATTAATGTTTCATTTTTAACCTTTTACGCTATTTGGACTCAGAAAACGTTAGCTATAAGAGCAGGTGACTATATGGATATGTGTAGGAGACCGGCCCCGGCCTCCACTTCGCAGCTTCATCCGTTGACTGTGGACTGCGGTGCTTCTAGCAGACGACATTTTGTAGGTCGGTACTGTCCGGTTGGCGCACCCGCCACATCCGTTTACCACAGTTGAAACGACGACTCACGACACCAGGTGTCACGTCGGTGGGCCCCTGATGGGACTTGATGCGGTGACCCTTCCCGCGCTAATCAGGTTACCAGCTTTATATATATAGGGGCCTGGGCCCTGCTGCAGCGCCAGTACCCACGTGGTCGGAATTTAACCAAGCGATTGGTGCAGTATAGACCCACCCTATAGAGGGCACTGCTCGCGGGAATATCGCATGATGGTGGTGTTAATAATCCTGTTCAACACTATATCCTTGTAATCAGTTCTAATGAGTTCTCTGCGCAGCAGAAGTTTTTTCAAGCTCGGAACCAAATAACTAGGAACTTTAGCTGGCAGCAGTTTAGTCGATCTAATCGAAAGAATGAAAAGGACGTTTCCATGAGATTAAATTCATAAAAGAGCATCGTCTTCAGTGACTCATAATTAATTCACAAGACCTACAGAGGTAACGGAGAATTTGCTACGTCTAATTGCAGCGAATTATTTGGAAATGCGACCAGGCTCTAGAACTGTCTTGGAGTCACCCTTCTAATTTCCCCCGTCGGAGACAACTTAGTGTCAGTTGAATTCTGGTTACATATAACTAGTAAATGAGAAAATTGCCAGTGTCAGAAATCGGTCCAAATATCTGTAAGCGTCATATCTAAGCAGATATAGACAAATTCATATTATAGATAGAATGTACACTTCGTCTTCATTTCGGTTTGGCTGGTAACTTCGATCACTTTTACTGACCATTTTTTCACTTCTTGGTTTTGTAAATCAAGGATTTGTAACAAAGCAGACCGATTCCAGATTAAACCGACAAAGGGACAAAACAACTGCTCCCTCGTGCACTCTCTCCTGGCTCAGGGCTTACTGGAATGGATACACATGGTATATTTAAGCAGCGCTGCTTTCATACAGTACAGTATCCATTTATCTAGCCGCCTGACTCGGGCGCCATGGTTACTTGCATACGGGACCACAGTACGGCATAGCAATTCACCCATTCTGGTCCGATGCAGGGAAGGCTGCAATACTAACGAGACGCCCGGGTGTCCTTTAGTAATACTATTACCCAATTCGACGCGACAAGGATATCTGGTGTTTCCGTTCATTTTCTTTATGTATACTTTTCCTTGACTTTTATGTTAAATACATTCATCATTAGTTATGTACATCAATCATCACGGTATGTTTTATCATTAGTTATGTGCACAGTTATATTGGTTTGTTAAACGTTATTTACTTCTTGATTTGTTACGCACAAGTATCCTAATATCTACGGTTTATATGAGAAGAAATCCGGAGTATGTTCCTTTGACAGGAATTAGAATAACTGCAGAGTATTTGTAAAACTAAATGTATCAATAATGCAACCCGGTATATATATATATATATTATTCAGCAAATGATACAAACAATTTGACGGCGCTAGGCAACTAAGCATGTCCAGTTGCTTGGTAAGCAATATATACAATGGTTGTTGATTGTGATATATGGAGATTAGAAGGCACCACCTACCTAGGTTTCAAGGTTTTCATCCAGGACTTTACTTTTCAACTTTTCATGCCTCTTGTATTGATTTATTTCAATAGCTTTAGTAACGGGTCAATTACTTTGAGATATCCATCAATTTGATGTCCGTTGTAATCAAATTACAATGAAAAGTTGGTTCTATTTAAAAAATCTAAGTAAGTGTTTGGGGGTTAATATATGCAACACCTTTTCCCGGTCAGCCTCGAATGACACCTCAAAGTATTATTCTTCATGGTATAGTTAATAGAAGCTGTCTATATAGTACATATAGCCAACTGTATCACTGGAAGGCCTTCGTAACTAAGACATCAACTAATGTTAAGGTATATTTCTACACAGGTGAGCATAGCGATCCACAATATCCGAGGAGGCGGGCTGGGGCTGGAGGAGGATGCGGGCTCCGACAACACGACCTCTTCCAACAGTGACAGCGGTAGAGGGCCCTCCAGTGTGGAGGGCGACCCCAACCACAAGCTCTCCATCGATGGACTGGAGGAGAACTCCACAGCGGCCAAGCAGCGACTGCTACAAGGTTGGTATTATACACTGCCGCATTGTTTCAATCTCGCATGGTTATCATTGAATATATATATTTAGCATATACATGTATGTTGCCTAGTTTAGACAAACTGTAACTAGACATGCTAGATTATGTATATCCCGTAGAGATAGAAGCAGACTATGAATACACTTAAATGATATAGTATGTTGAACGACGCTCAAAAGGGTTATATTCTGATTTTAGAACGGCCATTGCGGAATACTGAGGCAATAAATACCAAACCCTGGAAACCCGTTCTTGATGCTGTAGTGTCCGCAACGGGAATACAATCAACTCTTGGCTCTGCCATCCTGCATACCAAGAGAGACAGTAACGTTGACAATACGGAAATCCCCAAAAGATTCTAATTAGAGATATCTCACAAACCTCCGGTCGAAAGATCGATTATATCTATTTATTTACGGCTTAAAGTCAGGACAGTTTAAAAATGATACCAGAAACCCGCTTAGGTTTCAAAACTCCAGAATATACCTTAGATTATAGTCAAGGCTGTTTAATTTGACAATACATATATATGCATTCGGAAAGAATCCATATAAAGTATTAAGGTACAAGCAGTGTAACAATTACTTAAGTTTTCATGAACATATCAATAGTAAAGGACAACACTTTTGATTCTTTGTTGCCTTTCGGATGTTTGAAGTCAAGTAATCTTTCATAATATATTGGCATATTAGAAAGATTATATTTCCTATATACCCTAAATTAGGGCTTTATACCACAAACAAAGCATAAGAGAATAACTAGTGCATATCAGCTATTAGAACAAATGTATAGCGTTATACAATATATATATATTGGTATGGGGCAGGAAACCTGAAATCCCTTGTCGAGAATCATGTTCACAGCTGGCACGTATAACGTTTCATAGAGTCAGGTGCCGTAGTTCTGACGGGCATATTTTATGTGTAACCGTATGCTTTGATGTAAGCAGGTAGTACATGGCACGAAGATCAACTTTCAGCTGAGGAACACGATTTGCAAATGAGGTAACCTCACACCAATAGCCCTCAAGCAGAGAACCTATTAACCAGAAATGAGGCTCACTTAGGGAGACGAAGGAGAGGGTTTGTTGACCATAACACGCATAGAAGGCGAGAAAAGCGAATGCTTTAATGTGTTGGTAAATGGTTTGTGGAGAATTATTAATGCCAGCTGTGGAAAGGAGGAGTGTGGCCAGAAAGCCACTACCATGAAACGAAGCACTTTCTCATTTGGAAAACGAACCACTGTTTGCTGCTCGCAACACGATTGAACTTGTACATTTATGATCGTTCTGCTTATTCGATTGCTATGATTTGCTACAAATACAGCAAACATAGCATGGTTGATAGCGGACAATTTTATGAAATATTTTTTTAGTTTTTTTTACCTTACACCTTTCCCTGTTAATACTGCTTTTCTTAGTATTACTTTGAAATATATCGCCGCTATTTATAGCTATATAAGTACACACCTAATATCACCATGATTACCATCGTGATAGCCGTCCTTCAGGCGGCACCTTTAAAATTTGTGTATACCACAAGGAAACTGGCTTCTTGTCCGCGAACTTACGACATATACGTGATAGAATTGTGGATCAGATACATCCAGTTTCCGAAGGCAGAGGAATATATTTGATCTATAAAGTGACCAATTATGTATACATACATATACTATTCTTGTTCTTTAGTAGTTTACTATGCTTGTTCTTCAGTAGTTTTGGTAGGGCGCAGGATATGTAGTATTGCAAGGTGTAAATACAAAAAACATTTGACGAGCATTAGTTAAATAGTCTACCCGAATAGTCCAGCAATAGCGTGTTTCCCTTGACAATGTGTGACAAATCCATTTAATTCAATTACCTGTGTTCCATGTAACTACAAATTGAGGGAATATGCCCGATTCAATGCATGTAATAAAAGCCAACAGTAATTAATGATATGGCTTCAGAGTAGAGGTTCATAATTTTCTCCATTGTGTAGTTCAAGTAACATATCAGAATGCAGATAACATTATTCATGGTTCGGGTTCCGGTGTATCGTTTCACCACATTGCAGGTCTTAGCTATCATCCCATATATATATATATATATATATATATATATATATATATATATATATATATATATATATATGTATATATATATATGTATATATATATAAGTATATATATATATAACCATGTTGTGGCTATGGCATTATCAAGCTGCGAATCAATAAACCAACTCAGCATAGCAGTTCACGCATAGATCAATTCATCTACAAATGTCGCAAGACTAACCAAGACTCCTGGAAACGTTTTGTACGCAAAGGTCAATGCTATGCAGGGGAGAGGTAGGTGTGGGACACTCGGGCTGTGTGACCTTGTCATGTTGTCTCATCCTACACCGACCCCACTTGTGGCCAACAGTATCCAATTTACTGGGCGTTGTTACTTGGAGGACCAATGTCTGTATGTTTATTATTCATCAAGGACAATCTGACGCATTCGACATATTGAAGGTAATGAAAAAAAGGAAAAAGTATAGACCAGGCTTGGTGGGTCGTCCATTTCATGATGCCGGTGATTTAAGTATGGTACCAACTTCGTCATATAAGAGGCCGATTCGTCTTCGGCCTACATGGCATTCCTATCGATCATCATTTGTGGAAATCGTCTTAAAAACAGGAAATACTGCATATTTTACCAATCCGTTACTTACAAGCCATATATAAAGACGTGGTTCGTGTTTACTTGGATCACGCATATCTGAATAAGCACACCCTGGAGTTCTCGATTTTTATATGATACTGATTGGACCTGAATTAAATTGGTGAAATCTCCATATTGCTATTCCCATGGTGGCCTGCCGATGGAAGGAATCCCTCACCATCCATTCATTTAGTGTTATCGCAGAGATATTCTCCTCCCCGCTGGGCCTTAAGAAAAGAATTAAAATGTAAAGGTATACCCTGCCCCATGGAAAATATCAGCATGCTGTTGATATGATAAACCATTATTTCGGAATAATGATATACAACATGAAGTTAATACACACTTCAAGGAAATGATATACATGGACATATTAACTAAAACTGGCTAAGTCATCGCCTGCATAAAACCTTAGTGCTAATACAGACTTTTTATCATTATGTTATCATATTCTGTACCGCCTGTGGTTTATATTTAGTTTATACATGTAGTGTGTTTTAATTAGAAGTCTCAAGTAATGATGGCGATGTGATGGAGGCTAAAGAGGCAGACAAACTTAATGTTTGAAGGAAATAAATTGTCTAGCAAATATGATTTTACTGCAGGCCTTAGAGGATCCCACTTATGAATGTCGAAGTTTTACTTATGATGCTCAAAGTGTATCTCGTCTTGGTTGACTGGGTGTTGAGTGCCACCTGCTGGTGATAGGGAGAAGGTGATGCAAGGCCACCCAGATACAATGCAGACACGCTTTCATTATTCTCGGGTTAGACCTGGGGCAAGTTCCTATAAACCTCCTCTCATTGATTTCCATCGGTCATTCTCAGACTAGCCCGCTCTGAAAGGTAATATTCTGAGGGGAATATTCAACGCTGTCAATTAATTTAACGCTGTGAGTGACTGGCGTTCAAGTTCGCTGTCCACAAGAGAAATGTAATTTTGTTTCATTCATAATTGGCAGTTTGATTTTAGTAGCTGCCCTTGGCCGTCTAGCTGAGCGTGTGCCAGGCGTGCCTGCCCCATGTCAGGTCTGTCTCATCGCAGAGGGCTCACGGGGACGCCTAAAGGATGTCGGAAGACGCTAGAGGGGGTGTAGGGTCAGGCGGGAGGTCAGAGCCAGGGGGCGGAGTCCCAGCGCCGCTCCCTAAGCGGAAACAAGGCTAATTCCCGCATTAATTATTCACCGTTCTCAGCAGATAATTATGATCAAACTGTCCACAAAGCTGGATTAGGTAGGGGGACCTACCAAAACCCGATAGCTTGAGTGGTGGACAGCGAAGCAATAGCTACTGGTTTATATTCATGCTAGTGTGCGCGATGAATTCCATGCTTTGTTTCCGAGGGTGGTTATTTTCGTCGATTGATAACGCTGTCACTTATAGTGTAGCTATTTTTATTGACGGAGTAAAGGCACTAAACGTGACAGTTTTACAACCGCTGCTATTATTAGGTTTGCATCCAGATGAAAAGATATGTGCTGTGTTAATATATCATGACTGCGCGGAAAGTGTGTTGCCATAACTGCGTATTAAGATTCAATAAAACAAAAGTTAGATGGGCTCCTTTTCACATGCAAATAGCTTCTCGAGCGTCTTTGCATTAACAAATATCACAAAACATCGTTAAAGTGAAGGAGGTTGCACCAACCCCTCCGAGACAGCGTGCAATACGTGGTGGGGAAGGACTATGGCCCTTAATCCTGTACAGAAAGGGTTTGAGGCGATTATGCAACTGATACGGGCGACTATAGTGGCGGGTGATTAAGACGGGGCGTCATTAATAGTCTAATTGTAAATGGATACCGGACGTTAATCAGAGGGGGGTCGGGAGGGTCAGACTCATAACCACGTGATTGGTGTACCGTGAAGGTGGGGGTCAACTCGGCTGCCTCTGCCAAACAGGGGAAACAAACGCGTCGTACGCCGGCTACATGGATCAGCCTTGTGGTCGGCCGTCTTAGACGGGCGCCCATCGCTGCCGCCTGGGGATTGATAGCCTGTCGGCCGGCCGGCCCTTCCTCATCATCTCAGTGATACCCCAGTGTCAATTTTCCCAAGCCACGCCAGGCTGGCGTCGGCAGCTCTCAATCTCGCCCCTTGCGGATGTGCCTATTACAGTCGCCTATGTTAGTCTCCTTCCTGCTACACCCCCTTAGACCAAGGGAGGGGTACGAACTTGGGGGCCTCTGCTTAAGGCCCTCTGGTCCCAGGACTCGCTAACATCTCTCGGTGAGTAGGAAACTTGTCCTCATTCATGATTATTCATGTATCAGTCTTCCACACTCCTTTGTAAGATTTGAGGTACGAAACCTATAGCGAAAGTAGTAGAATTCCCCGTTTAAGGTACGGATACATGTATGAAATAATGAAGAAAAAATCAACATTTATATATGTTTATATATATATATATAAATATATATATATATATATATATAGTTTGTTATCATATTATATAGTTATGGTTGTGATCTAAGATTCTTTTCAAACCAAAAAGATGACGAAAATATCGAGAAGAATCAGGAAATGACCAAAAGACAGTTCAACGAACACAGCATAGTATTAGACATCTGCCACTAGCGGACAGACCAGAGAAAGAACAGAGGGATTTGTCAGGACACATATGCTGGATGAGGGATGTGGTGAAGGAAGGCGGTTTGGCACAATGAGCATGAAGTGGACCTGCGGGAGCGTGATTTGGTTACAGGGTCTCGGGTTTTAGGCTTGTAGGGGGTTCCATATTCCGGTAGAAAGTGAGGGGTCACTAAGGTTTGCCAATAAACGCTCTAGGTGCACCTGGGAGATTCCCATGAGTATCTTCCATATACTACTCACAGTGACTGTTACTTCTGATATACTACTCACATCTGTAATGTCAGAAATTCCGTCTCCAGGTAGTTGTGGTTATCTATATTCTGTTTTCCCATGAATTACCCGAAACCTGTAGATTGTTCGTACTAAATGGGAGATTCATACACGATACCTATGTGGATAGGGTTCATTCGGAATCAGTGGGATGAATTCAGTATCGATAAAGAACACGTGTTATATTCCCCTTGGATTCATGTGATATCATGTGATGTTAATCTGTCGCATCCTCTCAAGTCATTCCATGGATTAGAAACTATTAATAGGAATCAGTCCACCAATATGTGTCACCTTGGTAAAGATCTACCCTATAAATTATGTGTTTGATGAAAAGCTCAAAATCATAAGGAACTACAAGTGGTCCCAAATATTTCGACAGACAGCGTGCTTCAGGTCCTTGTCTAAATGAGTCATCGCTGCAGGGTGGTCACACAAGGTTAGCCATCTCCTACATTTACAATCAACATAAAGTTTTCCAAAATTTCCAAATCGCAAAGCAGAACAGAGAAAATTGCAAGAAATTTCTAAGTTGTAAAGCGAAACAGAAAAAACTGCAACACATGTAATGTGGCAGCGATGCGAACCAACATTCTTTGTTTCGAAGAAGGAAGGTCTTCAGACTAGCAGCCTTCACACAAGGATATTTTTACATTTCCACTAGTGATAAACGGGCATATCATAATTATCTTAACAGTCTACATTCAAATGGGTACACTTCTCTTTTCCTAAATAAAAATTCGTATTACATCAGGAAACCTTGTTCTCTCACTGGGTCACAGAACCCTGTTTTTCAACGGAGTGGCTGTGTCCTATTAACGGTGGCTTCAGGAGGTGCTAAATTCTCTGGGGGTTGATGGGTCATAGTCACACCGTCAATTCTCCTGTGATGTGTCAGACGTTAATATATTAAGGCAGGTGCCAGGGGTGTTTTACCAAAGGAAGCAGGTAAGCAGTTAGGACATGGGACAGCTGCTTATTGCTCGATTAACATCCATCAGTCACTGTCACCACTTATAAAGTGATTTCCCCGTGAGCCACTCGCAACCTAGAGCAACTCAGCTGACCTGTGCATTTAGAGACTCGTAAGACCAAATACAAAGATGTCGTGCATGTCTGCTGTGAAATATGGAGCAAATGTAATTATTGAAAAGTAGTTCCGTCTGTGTCGACTTCTTCTTGTATTGCATTTAGCCGGTATGCTAGACTCCAAGAGAAGGCCATCCCGATTGATAGTCTACTCACCAATCTGCGCTCGAAAGGTCCAGGACTTGAACAAAAAGCTGTGCAAAATGTGATTAGACGAGGTTTAGAACGGAATCAGTTTATAGTCACAAACCCTGTCGGGGGAATAGAAACATCAGGGAACACAATTGGTATATGGGGCTCGTCCTCGAGAAAAATTGACAGTGTTTTTGAGGTCGGACTTCAACTATATGCTATTTAATATTTCTATAACCTAGGAGGTTGTTTATTTATATGGTTTATCGTGGGGTTTGTGTTTTGTTATTAGTAATCGGCTGATCCATCACGACAAAAATCATGTACTTCCAGTAATGCCAGAATATAATGAATCATATCGTACTTCATGTATCATTTACTGGAGGTAGAATGGTATCCAATCTGCCTTTGTGAAATATATGTTACTGAAGGACGTTAAAATAACAGTTGTTATAAACCAGAACAGGTCCTCAGCATCACAAATGTTGCCTTTGCCACGGCGTTATGGAACGTGCAAACTGCTTCCTCATTAAGCAGTAATTCTGAAAGTTCTGATACTGATTCTTCTTTTCAATTTGGGGAGGGACACCAAGTTCGAGTACTTTGGTAAGAGGCATCCAGCGATGCTTGAAGGTTCTGTGCATGTCAGGCGACTACCACTTGCCTGAATTTAATGAAGACTTATAATCATATCGCTTTAATGCAATGGGAAGTAGGCTTTCTTCTGATTTTTCTTACGGCAACGCTTTCGGGGAAATTTCCAATCGCAAAAGATATTTGAGATATATTTTGCTCCTTTCTTATTTTAATGGACACGTTTATTTCACATAACGTTTTACATCGTAATTCCATCCTCGACGTCCTATTTTCATTGCTCTTATCCTTACATTCAAAATTCCCATTTATTACTACTCTCGCAAATTGTTTCCTGAATATTACTACTTTGTTAGTACATTTTCCCTTTTTATCATTCTTTTGTAGTGCATCTTTAAAGAGCCTGTGCTTCCTACGAATGGTACACCTTTGTCGCTGATATTAGAATGTAATAGGTGTAGTATATGTACAGATAGAGATTCTTTATTGTACATTCCTAATTGGATTATAAACATATACAATATAACCTGCTGAAACTAATCTAGAATCCTTACATACTGACCTTAACTTTGTAAAACTGAATAACAAGTAATAACTTGCAAATGTTGATTATGTATTGGTCAAGCGACAAGTATCCTATTCAGATGTCACAACACATCACCTGTATAAATACTACTCATTTGAAAATACAGATAATAGTGATTTCCTCCATTTAGGGTAAGATAACGATGAGAAGTAATGGAGACCAATACTGTTACGATTCAAGTACTGTGAAATGAAAGAAAAATGCACTCAGAAGGGTTTGTCGGTTGTAAATTGCAACTTAATGGCACCTAATACACCAGAATATTCTTAACCCGACTAATGAAGACCGAATTTAACGACACGGTGTTATATACGCTTGTCCTACTCTCGGGTAGCCCAATATATGGAACAGGTCGTCGATAAAGTCAAATAGTTTAATAAGTGTTTTTAAAGAGGTTGTGGAAGCAGTGACTGAATCTAACATTACACATCAACAACGAACAACAAACAAATGGATAGGAGTCTATCAGTAGGTGTGCATATCCGGTTGCGAAAGAACTACCAAAAACACTTGGGTACGGAGGCAAATGGACATACCATGTGACTTTAAAATGTCACCAATGTAATTATCTAGGAGATTAGCACTTAGGCGGGGTCACTTAAACACCATAGAACTGATTGTGTTGTTTATTAGATTCATCACACAACCTTTGTCATCTTAAGCAATGAAGACAAAAACAGGAAGAAGCGATGTAAAACCTTCGGGCCACCTGCAATATTTCGCCTCTTGATGTTATCATGAAAAAGAGTATCCCCAAGTGGTTATTTTAGTGAGCAGGTCACACCAATTGATCCCAGTAACTTCCATTTTATGCTTATAAAGACATCTCGTATTGTGAAAAGTAGCAATAACGCGCGATGTTTTACCTGCCTGCAGCTTCCCCCGTGTTACTTTTGATGATGTGCTCCCTCTCCTTCCTGACTTCCTGTCTTCTCTTTATTATCAGCTTGCCTTTTTGCCTCCTTAACTTCTTACATTTCACCGTATGCGTTATTCTCTGCCCCCCCCCCCCCCCACACACACTTTTTCTCTTCAACTTCCTTCCGATCTGTTTTCTTCTCAGTTTCCCTACTCACACCCTCATTGACTCCTTATTTCCATTCAGATCTGGCAACACCTAAATCCTTTCCCAAATCAATACCTTTCTACCTATATCTTCTCTAAACGTGCTACCTTATTGCCAAACTAATTTCTCCGTATCTACAATTCAATGCCTCCGTCGCTGTTTCCCCTTTTCTCAAGAGGTCATTTCCCACTGCCGACCTTTCTGCCCACACCTAAGCCAACCAGCATTTCTGTGTGTATCTTCCCATGCCTCCCTGTCTCCTTCTCCATGTACCCCCTACCTCTGCATGTTTTCGCAACACTTGTTTTTCCCCTTTATCTTAAAATAATTGCTCTTGCTCTCCTCCACGTTGTATTTATTTTTGTCATCCCCTCTCTGCCTGCATTACTGCCTTCCAACATCCGACCGATCTAACTGTATCCTTTATTCCCCACTAATTCACTAATTCATGTATGTAATGAATTATCAATGCTTCTCTACCTCACTATCTGGATCCCTCACTATACAATCTTCCCATCTTCCTACACCTGACCTGTGTCCGTCAATGTCCACCTCCCAATCTCTCTACCTGTATTCTTAATCAACCACTTCCCATCTCCCTACCTTCACTACTGCCATCCTACCTGTATCTTGCATTACTCACTTCGTTACATCCCAACCTGAATCATTCACCTTTGCCTCATTTCTTGCGCCTCTCCTCCCTGCCTCCTGCTCCCCGCCCTCCGGCCGTCAGTGGGGCCTGCGGTCCCGATCGTGAGAGTTGCTCGTGTTTTGTAATCGATCTCCAACATGTGAAAACCAAGAGGCGCACCACCTCCATGCCCCTTGCTTCCTCTACCGTGACCCGCTGGTACGACCAGGGCGCACGCACGCCCCCAACACCCATTACGACACCAGCGGGAGGCGCATCCCCCATCGTCGCCATGACAACCCCGCCTTTGTTGATGATACGAGCCCCTTTGGCGGGGCGGTGAGGGGCGGCAGTGTGCCTCGCGCAGGGGGAACCATCCCGCCATCCCGCCTGCCAAATTGACTATCAAATATTTAAAACGATTTACAGCTACGGTGTGAAGTGTATGGAGGGAAAGTAGTTTATCCATAATAGACGGGACCCCCGGTCCTCCTTCTCCTCCCTCCACTGTGGCCCACACCCCCGGCTCCTGCCCCATTCCCCCCCTCCCCCCTGCACGCCCTCCCCTCAGACCCCTCCCGTGTTTAATCCTATGGGCACGGTGGAGATTTGGATGTGTAGAATGGATGTTGACCCTCTGATTGTCAGGCGAGGTGAGGTTGATCGCGATGAAAGCCTGTCTAAGCGGCCTGACATGTGATGGGCGATAGGCCCGTCAGGTTGTTTCAATAGGGGGATATAAATGAGGAGACACCACAAAGCGTATAGTGGTAATGATTAGACGCCCTGTTCGTGTGTGTATTCATCGTCTGATCTGGTCCTGCCATGTATCTTGTCAAAGGGTTTATGAACAGATACATCGTGTACATAGTAACTGCACAAACAGCCGGTGACAACGGAAAGCGGTTACCAATCTCAGCTCCCGTGCACGTCCAGTCGGCTCTACTACACGAAAATATATCCCTAATAACATTTCATTTTAAAATTATTTCTATTAGGTCATAGATTCAAACATCATATTTGGTTTTCAATCCAAGCCAGATCACATCTAGAACATGTCAATTTAGGAGTGATAGATTCAAATTCAAGTTGAGCGAGTTACGTTTGAGTTTCCAAAATGTGATAAGGTGGTAAAACCTTCCTGTAATATGTAGGCCCTCCAGCTATGGTTAGCGAAATATAACTGCTTAAAGGTTCTCCTGAAGACCCATCATCTTATTCTGCAGAGGCATATATGCACCATTTTGAATGCTACGAAGTTTCAAAATTGACATGTACATAGGATTCACTCCTCTACAGGACTGTGGAACATGAGGTTATCGCTTTTCTCTAAAGAATGATTAATGAGGTAATGTAAAGGTGGATAATGTTCCAAAGGATGCCGTTTTATGAAAGGCGCTACTCAGCACAGGTAATACCCAGGAAGTCGTACAATGCAGGCCGTTTATCACTTTTTGCAAGATAAAAATGCATACAGAAAGGTTTTACCTCGTTCTCTATAATATCATTCAACTTGAGAAACCTCTGATGGCAAATAGTAGAGATGAACAGTACGTCCCTTATTAATAGAAACCTGTTACTCGGAGCTGTATACGTATATTAGTTCATGAGTGGCATCTGTCCCTGAGTATCTGGTAGCCAGGCCTTGATCGCCATGAGCAAAGTGTGAGGAACCGTCCTTAGCAGCTTTTCTGCGCAGCTCCCCCTCGTATTTGACAAGAGCCGTGGGACTTTACATGTATACCCAGGTTTCTGTTATTTCACCCAAGAAGGACGTGTAAAGAGGTGCTCGATCACGCAATATCGGCAGCCATAGTCATGTACCCTAGAATTTCCTCAATGATTAACACTTTTCATATGTACCGATTTCTAGCCATTGGCACCTGAAAGAGGTCAGGTGGTGCACAATCCAAGAATCGCAACCTATAATCGTCTAGTGTAAACGCCCGGTCAATCACAATTGAATCCTTATATAGAAATAATCAGACCAGGGCAGTGAGGTTGACTACTAATATTTTGGAATTCTTTCACAAGATGGTCGTCAAGATCTCAATGGGTATTGCGTTGATTTCCAGACCATGGCTTGTATTCCTGATGTAAGAACAAGGAAATCATGTAATACATCTACGGATGTGTGCGTATATATATATTTGTTCTGGTTATGGACCTTCAAAATTCCTCCCAAACCAAACCTCCGTCATCTCATACACTAACAAATTTGCCGGGCTTTCTTGATGGTTTCAGAGCGTGTCCCTACCTGGCCACGAAGGTCCAAGTGCAGTCTAGACGAGTACAAAGATTATTCTCGTCTTGACCTGACTGCTCTCGGTCTTGACGAGAAGGTAAAAAGTGTCGATATGGGACCCGGGTCGGGCCGCGGGTCCGACCTTGGCGCACCACCGCCGGTCCCCTACCGACCTTCTACGCAGACGACGTTTGCAAATCAGTCGCCGCTCTCTCCTAGAGTTCGCGCCAAAAGCACGGCCAACATAAAGAGTGCGAAAAGTCGAACTCTCAGGTGAAAGCCGAGCCGACAGGGAGGTTAACTGAGACTGGTTCAATTTACAGGTGATGACTTGGCTGGATGTGTATTCTCTGGTGGAGGTTTCATAAGGGGAAAAGGCCAGCGCAAGCATGACTCTCCACAATCAATTCATATGCTGGGATGTTTCATTGGCGTTGCACGTGGTGATAACTCTTCCTTCTGGTTATACAGGCAATGGCACAGATTCGCATAACGTCCTGGAAGAAACACTTATCTATCAGCTATATATACTTTCAAGCCTCTATATTTATTCTTGGAGAAGGAATCTCAATCCATTTTCTCTCTGGCTTCACACGAGTCTACCTCCCAGTATACTGAATGCCTCACATATGTAATATACATACAGGGGTCAAAATGACACCACTGAGCGGCAGATACCACGCTCAATACAGCACTTCTGGATGCTGGTGCTCAGGCCTTTGCCTATATGTGGTTCGAGATGAATGTCTCTTTCTCGAATCTTATACATGCATATTTCAATAACTCAACAACTGTCATCGTACCTTGTTGGCAAATGTATTCAAGGACGTTGATAGTAAAAGTATACACTGCAATAGTAGCCAATCTTGCCAAACACGAAATTGTAGCCTCAAACCTACATTGCTTAAGCACTAGGTCTTGTTCCTAATAGCATCCGCAAGTGTTGTTTTGAACACGGGTATCTGCCCATTTCAGTAGGCTTACCGTGGCTGCCTATACAAGCTATATATATATTTGTATACGTATGCGTATATACCCTTAAGGTGGTGTACTTTCCAAGCCTCCCCCGCTCCTCCAGATATTCTGCCTCTAAGGCGGGGGTCCATCAATATATTGACTCAAATCTCCGGTTCCTGGATTCCTGAATTGCCCAATTACCATGGTTACAAGGTCGCCGTTTTGTCAGAGAAGTTATTTTTACATGCATGTGTGGGTGGTGTTGAACCGTACTGTTCATAGATCGATCCGTCAATAACTGCTTCTTATTTTACTAAACAAACACTATCAAGACTAAGGGTATATGGTTCACCATCTGCATATACTTCTTTACCATTGCCTGGTGGATGTGTCTGCAGCATAACAACTTACTTTTGACTGTGATTTGGCTCGAGAAGCAATACCAGATATGTCATTATATAAATAATTCTGATATTAGGAGAGTGTAATCTTATTATGAAATTTAAGAACATCTACATTGTTCATAATCTACATCATGCATATGTTGTAACATACATATTTCGTATTTTAATCCATATAGATATCATTAATCAATCATTTGAACGATTTGAGAAGATTCTGTCGTAGAGTGCCATTTTGGATACGAATGTAATATTGCAAAATGATATCATTGCATCCACTTACTGATATTCTTCTTCACTTTTTTCAGGTCTACAAAGTTCTAGTCATTTCTCGCGTCCTCCACGACGACAGCCCAGTCCGACCCACGGTGGATCCTATCTGGGGTCAAACACAAACAGTTTAAAACGGGAGTATGGCCGGCCCACGAGTCCCAGCAAAGCGCCCTCCGAGCCCGGGGCGCGCTTAGTCAGCCCCGTCCCACAGCGGTCGGCCACCCTGGACAGGCTACACAGCCCGAGCCGGCCGGACGCGCAGCGCCTCCACAGCCCGACCGGCCCGCGGCCCGACCTCCAGCGTTTGCCCAGCCCGGGCCGGACTGACCTGCACAGGCTGGGCCCGGTTGGCGTCCCTGTCGGCGCCAAACCCGGCTCAGACACGCACATGCTGTTGATCGGGCCCTCGAGGTCGGTGTCCAAGCCGGCGCCCGGTCGCCAGCCCAACAAGATGGTGACGTTCGGCGAGCCGGAGGTGTTGGAGGGGTTGGACGCGGCGGCGCTGCGTCGCTACCCGGTGGGCATGTCGGGCAGTGCGTCGCAGACTCTTCTCACGGCCGTTGGACCCCACCAACAGCCGGCTCCTAAGCCGCCAATGCGCATTCAAAGACAATACCCGCCCACCTTCCGCCCGCAGCCCGACACGACGGGGGGAAGCATGGGGCTGGAGCAAGGAGACACAGGGCTGGAGCGGACCCGAGGGGATGAGGAAGGCACGGGCGACTACGTCGTCTACAACTACGACGACGCCGACGCCCGAGAGACCAACGTCTAGCCCGCCAGGGGCGTCCCACGAGGAGGCCTAGATTATCCCATATAGCAACTAGTGTGATACAACCGGGTGACGCCAGCGTTCACTTCAGTCTCTAACAGCTCGCGTCAGAATGTGTTGACGTCAGAAGGTGGTGACGTCATAAAACACCTCGGACGCCGCTCGTGCGGCAATCGGGAGAGCCCACCCCTTCCCGCCTTGTTTGGCCGACAGGAGGAGTGCTCAGGACTTAGTTCTCAGCGTTGACGGTAGGTGGCAGTAAGGACGATGTATGGACAATGAGGGTTGGGAGGGGGAAATCATTGATATACTCCAGGGCGACGCTCGGCTGGAGGTTCACTCACCGACACTAAAACTCATCATGTATAGATTACTAGGACAGGGGACAGGTGCTGGACAAGCTGACAACTACATTGAGATGATCTCAGTATGGGATCTGTAAGCTGTATTCTGATAGATTTTAGCCAGAGGCGATGTGCTTGTAGGTTTCGTATACACAACAACCAGACACACCTCTGCGGTTTTCGTACGCAATGCAGAGGTGATACAGACAGACGTGAGGATGGGGTGCTTGGTCGGATGCGTTAAGCATCTTTCATGTTTGTCTCTGTAAATAGCGTGTGTATCGGATAAATATCAACAGCCATCAGACTAACTTGTATTGATACTAAGTTAAGCTGCGCCATACATTAAAATATATCTGCTGGAAGGCAACCGACATGTTATGTACATGAGTTGTGACTGTTGATATGATAGAATGTTGTCAGACGATGCATGGCATAAAAGAGACCATTAATTGGGATTCCACATTTTTGGGCAACAATTTGTTGGCAAGGTCAATGAGTTCTCCGTCATAGTCGATGCAGTTCAGCGTGCGTAACAATAATGCATGTGCGTAATGTATATTTCTATAGGCTGTATATACATGTATGAATCTAAGGAGATCGGCTGATCGGACATGAAGTTATGACTTTGCACTGTTGTTCTGTGGGACCTGCACAGCAGTATCACGTCAGTTGTGAAAACCAAAGCAATTCGTGTTCACGCAGACAGATGTAACTTAGATTTGAAATTTGTTTCGAAAGAGTACCAAGGCACATTCTCATACCCGAAGATGAAACCTCTTATCTGACTGTCCCTGGTTACAATTATCTCCCTTACTTTTTGTAACAGTTGTGTTTAGGAACTGATGCAAATATTTATGAATAAGTGCACTTGAATCTGGTCATCACATTTGCTCTGTTTGTCTTTCTATTGGTGTGATGTCATCGACTCTGCGACTACCCGTAAGGAAAAGATCCCGACTCTAATGAATACGACTCCAACACCAATAGTATAAAGTCGACACTGCTTTCCTGAAGTCTGAGTTTAATCTATACCTGTTAGGTATTAAGTCTAATGTTTTGAATTTGTATGATTTTGCGTTCGACTATTGAGATATATTTCTGAGTAACAAAGCCTGATGAATGATGGAGACTGAGAGCATAAACCACATTTGCAGTACAACGCCTATAGTATACGCTTAATAAACACCATGGTAGAGTGTATAACATAGAGGGTTTACTTTGGAACATCAGCAAATAGTTAGCGGATAGCAATAATAAATAAATCTGTTGAAATAATTGATTTGAAAAATAAAAGATTTATTGTTAAACGATAGGTCAACCGATCATGATAAATATGAAGTTGCCGTTTGTGAATCCGCATACTTTAAAGAAAAGATGTAACAAAACATCGATTTTAAAAACGTATAATGGCTAGTTTGGTCCCAATACACAAATGTTTCAACAAAATTGCCTGCCTGTAGCTATAGTCGCAATTGCAGATACGCCAGGAAGCAAGAAGTTTCTCAACAAAATACTGCAATTTTTAACAACGCAATAACTGTTTAGGCATTAACATGTACTTTAACAGGTGAACTACTTACAAAAAAGTGTGTATATTGATATAGACCGAAGTCGTAAGAGAAGACTGCATATTTGGTTGTGTACATAGGATTCAAGGACAATGCCACTGCCACTGTGTACTCCACTATGTCTGCAAATAACCGTGATAGTTATGTATACTGCGAAATATACACTTCGCCCCTCAAATTCTTAATTTTCTCTAGGGCTAATTCAAGAAGGTATTAGGGTACTTTTAATGGTATATAGAACTGTGGATTGATAGACGGAGACATCGGTTGTGTATCGGTATTAAGTAATTGTGGAGGATAAAGCGCAGAAAGGAAACGGGATATCACAACAATTTGTATGGACAACAGAATCCTGGCTTGAATCCATCCACAGACCTGGTCTCCAAATGAAGAGTTTGGGCTTCCATAAATCCTTAATTCAGTAAATCCTAATTAGGGAACCTAAAACATTTTCCTCATGAATTCATGTGTTGTACGGCCTGGCGTCTGTAAATGAGGAATGCTCCTATTCCATAGGTTTGATTAGTTTTTAGAGGCACATGTCTATCCCATTCCATTCAACATGTGCCAACTGCTGGAACAATAAAAGCAATCGTTTTCTTATTCCGATGTTACATCTTATCTTGTTTAAGTCTAATTTGAAGACTTCTTGGAATAGCCCTATGAACAGTATAGGTAATCAATAATTGGGTTGGTTTTTCAGCACAAATTGGCCTAAGTCCTTGGAAATGCTCAATGCTTTGTATATTCTGCTAGAGTGGACAGAGGACTCCATCTATATTTTCATTTGTTAATAAACAGATATATCTTCCAGGATCGTTTGAATACATGTTCTTCTTTCATTATTGACTTATCAAAAATCAATATTGCTACCTAACGTGAACAATTCTTATATGACAGTTAAACTGTCTAATTAGGAATGGGTACCTACATTTAAATATATCTTATTTGCTCGTCATCTTCTGGTTTCTTTTATATAAAATTTAGGAATCTGAAAGTCACCAGCTAATAGACGGGCTCTTGCCATATTTGGCTTTCCCATCTTGTAGAGAGCTAAAACCAGCTTGCCTTGTAGCGCATTCTCGCCAAAGGAGCCGGTAATGACAATGCTTTCTGAGTGAGATTACATCAATTTTGTTGTTTCGAGATTTTCTCAGGGCGTGTCAAAAAGCCCGCCCGCGGACATCTGCCATGTTTCGATTACGTGAGGGTAATTGCTGAAGAAAAGGCTTTATTCGTCTACTCTGATCATCCTTGTGTCTGTAGAGGCAATCATGGCTCCGGGACGAGACTCCAGCATCAAAGACCTACCCACAGGGGCTCTTGTGCTGAACTACCAAGCCTTCCTCCAGTGGGATGGACCGCTGGGTTTATCCCCCTCCGCTGTCTTATCCACGAGGCGACTTTTATTAGCCACTGAGCTGCTCACTACAAAGTACGCTCATGGAGGTGTGTCATTAAAGCACCATCTGCTCAAGACGTGATGAAATCTGAGCGCGCTGAGTGGTCACTACAAAGTAACACCACCAGGAGGCCAACCCCTTCCTACTAACTGACCCATTTTGGGCGACGTGATTGCGGCTGACCTCCACTGATCCACTGCCCTGCACCTCGTTGACCTTGACCATCCGTCTTGTGTGGGATGCAGTGGATGCCGGCAGCCCACACAGGCTGTGCTGGACGCCGCCAGCAGGGCGCTCCACTAACTTCGTTTCAGCAGCCCTTGAAGGTGGCCACCTGGTGGGGGACCTGCTGGAGCACGAGCTACTCAGGTATTGCTCCTTTATTAGTGACACAGCGTGAACCGGGTAAGATGGTCGACAGAAAAAGTCTGTTCTATCTCTCATATAGTAGGCTCAGCATATAGATCTGTATCCTTTACAATGAAGCGAGAGTAGTTTTACTTCATTTTGGGTATTGTACTATACGATTTAATTCGGGGCGGAACACAAAACTCGCTATGTAAATCATCGATTAAAAGATATGATGATGAGATAATAGTTAAACGAGTGCCTCAACCGCGGCCCTATCTGAATTTGGCGGACTTGGAAAAGCATGTCTGGCGAGGTACTGCGCGACCGGAGATAGAGGAAGGTCAGTTTATGATAAATTCTATTCTAGAGACGAGGTGGAGATAATTGGCCTTGATTTCGTTTGGAATCGAAGCCAAATTCATAGAGAGGGACTTATATATGTCACAGAGTATTTGCCTGAGACAAATCCTGTTGAGATTCTGTATTGGTATACAATCTCCTCGTCTGAATGGTGGGGTCTCATTTCCCTGAGACAAGTTTTTCCCCTGGAATTGTCGGCAACATTCACCCCTAAAGCGGGATTCACACGATGGGATTCAAGTACCTCAAAGGCTGTTTATCTGAGACGGATCCTGCTGAGATTCTTTACTGGAACACAATCTCTTTGTCCAAATTGTAGTGTTCCATTACCCTGAGACATGTTTTTACCCTGTAATTATTTGGGACATTTATCCGAAAATTCCACCGTGTGAACTACATGCCTCATCTCGAAGGTAATTAAGTCTCATGGTGAGTGTGCACAGAAACCTTTCCTGAGACTTATGGATTCACACGGTGGGATCCATGTACCTCACAAAGTGTTTGTCTGAGACAAATCCTGTTGAGATTCGGTACTGGAACACAATCTCCTCATGTGAATGATAGGGTTCCATTTTGCTGAGACAACGTTTTCCCCTTGCAATTGTCGGCGATAATCACCCCTAAAAAGGAACAGAATCTCATGAGATTTTGACTTTAAACAGGTTTAAAATCTATAGGGGCATTTTGGTGAGACAAATGGACCTGCTGCGACCATGTACCTGCCCTAGCCAATAGGAGGCCTGCAAGCATAATTACATGTTTGTTATACCCTTCACATCAAGGGTAATTGAGTCCCAAGGTGAGTGGTCACTGTGACTATGTCAGAGCATATGTACCAGGTGTGTCCTCCCATGTGAATCAAATTCGCCATTTTTCCTTGAGACTGATAAAAGTACTTAGCCATGAGAATTTTTTACCAAACGAGAATTGTCTGAGACTAGAGAAAAGGTGTGAAGTACACCAGTCTCAGGTACATGAGTCTCTTCGTGTGAAACCCACTCCAGCACCGATTGTGTTCTTCAATGTGAATCCGATTCGAAATTTTCCCTTGAGACTGACAAAAGCAACAATTATTACTTTGCCATAATTCTTTGCACCGAGGTGAACTGGTTGAAACTAGGGGAAAAGTGTAAGGTACATCCGCCTGAAGTACATTGATCTCTATGTGTGAATCCTGCTCAAGATCTCGAGGTGCCTTTTAGTGAGACAAATGTATCCACTGCTGAGTAGGCAATAGGGAGCCAGCAAGCAGGCTCACATGTGTTTCACACCCATCACCTCAAGGGTCTTGAGTACCAGGGTGAGTGATTATGAAAACAGTCTAATCAGCCCTGAAGAATTATTCTCTCAATCGTCAGTACCGCCAAATTTCCCAAACTAAATTTTAAGTCTTTATCAAGTTAAAAGTGTGTGGACACATCGGTTGTATGGGAGGTTGTACCGAAAAGAAAGAAGAACTGTATCTAAAACCTAAAAGGCAGCTCTTCATCAACTACTGTTAAATTTACTCTATATTCACCCATGGAATAATTACTCCAAGATACGACTGTTCCAAATGAGTGCTTTGTGTGGTAGAACCAGGAACTCCCGGAACTTGGAATCGCATATTGCCCAGTTACGAGCATCTATCAACTTCCGAATGGACATAATGGGTCTTCCACACTTCTTTGCTGCAGGGAAAGAGAGTAGACGTGGTAAACCAGTTACGTTCGCATTTTCGGGGAAAACCAATACCACACTGTACCAATCACTACATAGGATGTGAAAGGAAAGGAATACAGATGACATTCCTTGTTTATGAAAATAACCACACTTCTCATGCCTTGACTCCAAGAACCACAGATTGCTAACTTCAAAGAAATGTGAATAGGTTAAGTCTTCAGGAATTTACATGTATTTAGAAATTGTCTATAAAAGAATGATAACTCTGAGAGATAACTGGAACGCGTGTGCAAAAGATTTTGAAGCTGTAAGAGAGGGACTATTCCCTTCATCTTGCAATCACAAGAGCGAGAAATAGAACACGAAAATTGTTGGAAAAAACGCTCTGCAGGATAGACATTGTTTTCGGAATACCCCTTAGCCTGTTCACTTACTCTTAATACTGACGTATATCTCAGAATAGCATTGTTGATTCGTACATAAGAAAGGAATGGTAGATCCAATGTGATTCTCGTTGGTTTTCATTATCAAAATAAGGATTGTCCTCGGTTAGAACTAAAAGAAGGACAGGTAGCTTTCTAATCATCCCAGAGACTTGATGAATTAATCTTACATTGACTTGATTCACTCCGCAGCCAAGAAAATTTTCCTTATCAATGACACCTCCCGAGGTGCCGTACGCGTGGCTTGAACTTGTAGCCAATAACACGTGCAACTCGAATAACCACTACGCGTGCTGGATATTCTAGTTGATTATCAAAGATTACCAGAATATATCACTCATAAACTGTATATTTTGATAGAGATTAAATTTAATCTTAAAAAGGGCTTGGCCAGAAACCCAGCACAGAAAACCAACACAGCCAATCACAGGATTGGTTTCATCCTGCACCATAGGATATAGGAATAGAGGTCATTGAAAAGACTGATTTCGCGCCACCTGGCCAGAGACTGCGGTTGAACAACAAGAAGATGCTCAGATATTTCCCGATGTCCTTCGAGACCCGATCGTATCTGGTCGTGGTCTAAAGATTAGAAAGTAGTACATTTGTCTACTCTGCTTTTATCGTGTCTCTCGAGAGTCTTGGTATATGAATTGTTCTTTGGCCATATTTGGCGAGATTTGAGGTGCATCCTCAAGCCAAAATGTATTTAATCTGGTTGTGTATTGTAAACACTATGGTACTTTGTAATCCTGATTATAGAGGTATTGATTTTTGGGCTGATAGACCAGATCACCTTTTTTTCCTGAACTATGTACTGTAAGAACACTTCATACCGGCAGTTAGCCGATGTTCTTGCAGGATAAATAACGAGAAAGAAAAAAGTACATATGTGTGTGACTCATGATCACCGACTAAGCCAACGAATGTATTTGCCGTAGAATAAACTTTAATAAATGAATTGACCAACATATTTCAGACCATTGAAAACACCAAGCTGTTAGTTTTTTAAATATAGGCATGCCTCACTAGAACATCATCACCAGAGAAAACCCTAGAAACATTGCTGCTGATCCAATGGGTAAGTTTGACCGCAGCACTCAACTCCTCTTTCAGCAAATTCACTAGAAATATTGATCAATTAACAAACAGAAATATAGAAATGCATTTTTATTTTTTTTTGGTTGCTTTTATTTCATTCTGTCATATGTGACAGATCTTCCATGAAACAGAAACCTTTATATACAAAGGTTTCATGACGCAGTGTGTGAACAGAGAAATGATATAAGCTCAAACACCCAGTTTAGAGAAGCAGGGTTCTCTACTCATATTGGTGGGAAGTTACTTCAAGGGGCTCTAGGCGGCAGCACATGCAACCGAAGAGTATCTCCGCATCACCAGATGTCACTACCTGCCAGGCCTTACGGCTCTTCATATGAGTAACAATAATGGGTTTCGATGAACCAGGAAGCTCCGATTCCTGCATTAACCCCACGTTACATCAAAGGTAGGTGACGAGATTGAATAACTTTCATTTATGTAAATATAGTAAGTGTATTGGTATAGGTCTGTATTACCTCTGAATAAAGAAAATCATTTCTTCGCCTGTGATCAGCATCAGTCGCTAGGGAGATCACCAATCGCTCTTCGTGAGAGAGATTTCTTATATGTGGTGAGATGATGTCGAGCGGTACAGGTCCTTTCATTACGTCAGAATATATTATTCCTAAATGCCCAAGTACAACTACTCCCTGAATAAAAAAAAAGGTATTCAAGAACCTATCACACTCTCCACATGACAAGTCCGCTACAAAGGTCTTGAATGTACCGGCTTTGACTGTATCTATCTGACCTTCAGTAACACAGATGTTATATTCGTGGCATGATATTAGGGTCGGCAAAAGGGCAAGAGAATGAAGTGTGCTGTTCAAGAGTTAGCCAAGTGCAGTTGAGCCAGGTACCTGTTTCACTAGTTTGGTGACACGTCTAGATGACGTCTAGATGGTGTGTCCGGTTTCATAAGAACTAGACATTAGACTTCGTTTTGTCCGTTCTTGCTTGAACTGTTGGTGCCGCTTTTCATGTCTGTCTAACATTTTTGTCACGAAACTAGTGAAACAGGTCCATGATGTGTAGATTTGACTAATTCTTATGTTTGGGGTCTGTCTTTTCCTATTGGCAGCTACTTGTGTTGTCACGAAACTAGACAAACCCAATGTTTGTATACTTGAGGCCGCAACCAAGTTATCGACTCAACATACTTCAGCACCCTTAATTCACGTCAGGCCGTATATTTTCCGTTATTGACCTCGAACAATAAAAGTTTCGCCTACGTTAAGGATGTTTCCTAACTTAATCAAACTACCCGCTGCTGGGGGCAGATTAATAACGATATTCGTGCCTGGTGGGAAATGATACATCGCACTAACGTAAAATGGCGGATTGCGTGTGTCGATTCTCAAATTTGACAACTCAAAGGAAGTAACAAATGCGATTATTTAATCATACACTACCTGAAGTACATATCAATGTTAACCTAAAATCTGTGAAATATTTTAAACGTGTCATAAACAAGGTAAATAGTATAGATAAAGGAAGTAACGATTACATAATAGTCACAGATATTACACTTTCTAAGATATTTAAGTCACTGAAAAATCGCTGCCATAGGGTACGTAGCAACTCAAGAAAATCGATGAATCGTCGACTTCTTCCATGTCAACATCATCTTTTTCAAGTTCTACCAAACACTGCTACCACAACAAACATCATCAACATCATCATATACCTAAAGGTTAGAAGAGGATCTTAACCTGAAAGACTATCTCCCTGAGGTAGAAAAAAATGAAAAGTAACCAAAACATCGAGGAACAGACTCAGTCACACTCACTATGTCTCTTTATTATTACATAACGAAATTCGATTAAAATGACAAAAACAGTTGCTCAGTTACAGGCCATCTTTTTCTGGGCCAATGTCAAGGTTGAATAGACAAACTAGTTAGAAAAACTAGTTTTTGTCCCATTTTAAACGCTCAGGACTATAGACGAGCACGCTAGATTCAATCTAGCATGGGAACACAAAACAATGGATTATTTCTGTGTTAGATTTGGTGAAAGATCCATCCGACTTTGAATCGAATCCGATTGATATTGATATAGCTTGAGACATCCCGCCAATAGACTGGAAATTGCAACGTCAAAACATAGGATCGGCCGCGTGAAGTTGTCCGGATTTCATCGCGTTATTTCGACAATGCTATGTCAACAAGGTGAAAAGCCTTCCTGTTTTAGTTCATATGTCCACCTAAGTGGCATTTAAATATCAAAACCGAATTCTGAGAGGAAGTGTGTGAACTACTGCCAAATATTCTGGGATGTTCTATATTTAGATAATGATGTGACATTTACTGAAGGTTAGACTAAACAAAGTTGGGAGTGATCATTAAGTATAGATAGCATTGGTGGGCAATTATAACTCGATTTCTTTGATTGTGTATTTATTCTTGATATTAGTGACGTTTGAGATTGGGTTGGTTTCATAAACCACTCGTAATATTCTGTATCAAGTGAGCAAACATTTAAATAGGCATTTTGAGTGCAACCGAAACTTTTTTCATAGTAGCTACATGCCCAATTTTGAAGGGTGCAAGGGCCCTGCTGGCACGGGACACACCGTTTGGCTGAATATTGAAGTTATTCCCCAGACTCAGACATGCGGAGTTTGAAGTTGCTTAAATGCGTATCTAAAGAAAATTAAAAAAAAATATTTAAAAAAAACCCCCAAAAACTAAGGCTCGTAATGTCAATGCTAAGTGACCTGTCTATATATAAAAATATCAGGCCCTATGAAAATGGATAGACAAGACTTGCAGATACACCTAACGACATCGCGGCAAGTAATTCATAATTTCGCAAGTTCGTTTCGATACACAAATAAATAGTCTAGTCGGTTTTTATATCTGTGAACAAATCTAAGGTTCATGGGATGCGTGAAGCATGGCGATAAGACAAAAAGAAATCAGCATGTGTGGCGAATAGTGGCGCCATCTGAGGGACAATGGCCGACATAAACTCAGATGATTACCCCTTATCCCTGGATAAGTACACAACATTGACTGGCCGTATACTACGAGGAGTTGACGCGCAGTAATATCTGAGCGTAGGCGAGGATACTGGGCAGAGACAATTTCGAGGAGCATACGACCGCTTTTTATCTGAAACCAGTCTATAGGTATTTTACTGATATTAGTTAATTTAGGTCCGCACTATTTTTGTATATATGCACTATTTTACCGTGAGCGCCACCTTTTGGAACCCGGAATATACAACATATCTGGGCCCTGTTTTTCAGTCACGACAATCGTTATGAACGACATGTTTTTGCTCTGAGTGTGCTATAGTCGCGACATTTTAGAGGGTCGGACAATTATCGCAGACCTACGACACATAGGGCGGTGTGAGGTGTGCTTTAGTCACGACAGTCGGTGGCTATTGATGCGGAAAATGATGCCCAAAGTATCGTAGGTCTAAGACATCTATGGACATGTCGTACCGAATGCGGAACTTCACTTCCCGTGGGAGTTAAGCGATGAGATTTTAATACGAGTAAGGTATACATAAAACCAATAATTGTACCAAATATGAAGATAATCGGCCGCACCATTATGAAGTTATCAGCATTTGAAATTTGTCATACCAAATGTTGCTCTGGTGGCCAGTGTACCACTACTATCAGGTGATCTAATTTATGCGGCGACCTTGACATCGACTGCGCCTACTTCACTCTCCCAGCAGAGATTCCACGTGCTACACCCCAGAAGATCTGCTAGGAGAGTGCGTGTACAATATCCGATCAATAGCTCAATGTTTCATATTCAAACGCCAATAACTTCATTACGACCCGGCCGTTCTTCTTCATATTTGGTACGATTATAGGTTAAATGTATCCCTTACTCGTGTCAAAATTTCATGGCTTAATTCCGTCAGGAAGTGGAAAAATCATCTATATATGCACAGTGATGTGTTATAGAACCTAAGACAGTTCTATACTTGTCGTGACGGCCGACACTTTTAGCGGCGATCGTCCGTTGCACGCTACGACACCGTCTATAAAACACCGGCCATCTTTTGTCGTCCAAAAAGGTTGTAGATCGGCTGTGCGATCATAGACCTGCGACATTCACAAATGTTGTGACTAAAAAAAAGGGCCCTGTATGCTCCGGGTATATCCATACACACTACCTATATATTTTTCTATGGACACTTTATAAAGGTGGATAATAAAAGAGAGGAGGCCGGAGTTGGGCTAATAAGATTCCATTGAATGTTATGAAATTTATGAAATGCCATAAAATTATTATGAATTTTATGAAATGCCATAAAACTATTATATTGCCTTATTTATATGATTTTTTATTAAAGATTTATTCATATGAATTATTAACGATATAAGAGAAAACTGACTGATAGAGTAATGAGTCAATTATTTTGATTATTTGATGCAATAAGATGTTAAAGAAGAGGCCTACGAAGGTAGACGATGTTGAAGAAGTTTGTTTGGGTGGGTAAACAGTCGAAAGGTGCATATCGTGTGAGAGAACGGGTGGGAGTGAGGGGGACCAAAGTGAAGCAGAAGTGCAAATGAGATTCATAGTGCAGAGGTAAGACACCATGCCCAGGACATGAGCCTCGGATGGCTGGACAGATGCCCTCATCTGGGGAGAGTGTGGCCCCGGATTTACATCCGAGGCAGAGAATGGGCACAAAAGAAGCATGCGTCCAGCGAACTACGTGGGCCAGAGCATGCTGGTCCACTTGAGATGCAACGGTCTCAAAGGCACGTGCAGACAAGTGGGCATGACTGAGGACATCCGTGATGCTTGCTTTGGACCCTGGGTATGGGTGTGAACATGAGATCCACCTGGAGGTATGCCTGTACCCTCCATGCTTAGCGGGCACACTCAGCGAGGACTGACTGTCACCGGAGTTGATGTTTAACCGTCGTGAGAGACGTGACCTGCTGGCTCTATTCTTGGGCCTTGTCCTGAGCTTTGGGGAGGCTGAATTTCCGGAATGACCCATGAACAGTCGGAAGTTGGCAGCTGCTGTAGCCTATTCCAGGGAGAGAGTAATGATAATATCATCCATGTAAATGGTTATATCCCTACGGGCGAATATAGCAAGGATGATGTCCACTACACACTGCATGTGGTACGACAAGGCACAGACACCAAATAGCATGGGCTCAATATCACAATAGTACCCTTCCTCCACACGAAGCACAGTAACAGCCAGCCCAACAGACACGCCTGAAGTTCTTGTAGGTCTGAG
Source organism: Alentia gelatinosa (assembly GCA_950022655.1). Taxonomy (NCBI): domain Eukaryota; kingdom Metazoa; phylum Annelida; class Polychaeta; order Phyllodocida; family Polynoidae; genus Alentia; species Alentia gelatinosa. The sequence continues at coordinate 45,896,653 of OX465586.1, forward strand.
AAATGTCTATGGAAGACAAATACGAGGACACCCCTGCCATAACTTGAGGTGAGACAAATTAGTCCACAGTTGGAAGACAGTGATCTCTCTCCATGCCCTAAACTGAAATCTTTATGATAAAAGAATTGATGCTCTGATAGATCATGACGGAACGTCATGTGTGTAATGACCCACCTGGCCCTGATTCACATCTCCCACAAGACATGAGTGATGAAACAACACCATGGAGTGAAAGGCGGGTCACTGAATTTGCCCGCAAGTGAGAATGGACCAGTTCCTTTCTAATAAATGAGTTCAGATGGACCGGGACTTTGGTAGCACTCAGGTAAAATGGGACCCCTTGGGTATCGCTTTCTCGATTGAGGTATTTGAGGGGAAACCCACATCACACAAACCCGAGTAGCTCCTCCCTCCCCAATAACATTGAGAAAAATAACACCCGGGGATCCAGGTTGAGGTCCCTGGGGAGTGGAAACATGGCACCATTGGCCATTGACCATTTGGGCAGGCCTCGATACTCGTGGGTGTGGTCACCTTGCCCAATGGCTGAGAGGGCCACGTGGCCAGCCTATGTGCCTCAAATGTCTCTTGGTCAATCTAAACTCCAGGCTCCGGAATTCCGGATTCACAGACCTTCCTTATGGCATTGAAACCTGAGTGCTAGTTTCCCTGAGCTCAGGTATGGGAACCTTAGGCTGGTTATACTCGTGGCTATAGGTCAGTTTCTTGTTGCACACATGGAGGGAGTGGCCACAGTCCTTCCACAATGAATCACAAAAAGAACAAATATTGAGCCTTTTAACCCTTTAAGGAAGGGCACCAGTGGCTGAGTAGCATCCATAAAGACGGATACTGGTGTCCATATATACCGCTAGGAGACGAGGACATTGTTGCTGAAGCTCATGATTTGACTGCTTAATCATGTGATATGATGCACTATATTCGATATCATTCATTGATCAAAATGTCCTTGTTAAAAGCAACTTTGTACATCTTTTTGATTTGATGCTTTGAGGCACCATTTGCCATCAGTCAGTTGATGCCTCAAGGCACCAGTACTGGTGGTCTTTCATTCTTCGAATCACAGTATTTATTTTCTTTATCACTACTTGCGCTGTGATAATCACGCCAGTATAATTCTCCACCATTTACTCCTGAATCAAATCATTGTGCTTTTCGTTGTACTAAATCGTTATGTATGACCTGTTCATATTGCTTGTCTTTGCAAGGACTTTTTTAAATGGACTTGTTTTCTTTCATCAAATGATTTTCATTGGAACCAGAACTTCTTTAAAGAGATTATTTAGGAGACACTGTTTTAACGTTTTACCTCATGTCGGATGGTGTCTGCAGTTACTGTGCTCCATTGCCTTAAAACATTGCAAGCGAAGCTCTACCTCTGAACTATTATACCTATTGAAACAATTAACCTATTTATAAGATAAGGCTAGATCGGAAGTAAACGACAAAGTTCAGCTATTCTGGAGGCTAGTAAGAGTCCAATAGAGAAATGAACATTGGACTTAAAAGATCAAAGAGTCAACGGTACAACCCTTGCACATGTCACCCACCATTTGGAAAAGCAAGCTTTATAGCTGTGTGCCACAAATAGTTAAGACCCAAATCTCACCAGCAAGATATGCTCGTGAGACTGTCGTTTCCACCTTCATCAATCATATCACCTGTAGTGGCTGGGTGCCAGGTACAGCAAAGGCTCCACCTGAGCACCATCACAGTTTTGGTCCAGAAAACCCTCCCGGTGCTGGTCCCACCCGAAGACCTGCACCTCTGTTTTACCACAGCCACCCAGTTTTGCTGGCTCTATCCAGGATCACACAGAGAAGACCTGAAGGTCTCACAGCCCTGCTGAAACCTGGAATCCTGGAATCTATCTGAAAGCATGACCCGAAAGTCAACCACCCCTGACAGACAATCGGGGCTCTCTAGACCCCGTCCGAAGGGGACCCGAAGGTCTACTCTTGGCAGTGAACAGTGACAGAGCCCTGTAGAGGAGCCACACAGAGTCCGCATCCCCAGTGTGTCCAGCTGAGCTTGAGCAGGCTTCCTATATACATGGCAAAAATTCTTTCGTTATCTTGCGGATTCCCGCCTTCGTTGGAAAAAAATTCCTATATACACCTGTTTGGCCTCACTGGGCATGTGCAGAAACTTGCTGGGTCCCCACTGGTTTGTCTGTGTAAGTCTGGTACCCAACTGACCAGTCAACTTAGCTGGGACCTTTCCCACTACAACATAACCAGCCTTTACTCTAGGTACCTGCCAGATGGCCAGGTAACCTGGTTTGAATGTTTCTAAGACCGCGCTGAAAATAGTGCAGCCGCCACCTGTTTCGTGCAGCCTGTACTTCACAGAGCGGCCGGCAGCCAACCACCACGACTCCACTACATACCCAAGAGCATCTAGATCAAGAAAAGAAGATCACCTATGTAAGACACGACCATAAACAGGCCTTTGATCAAACTTGGTTTTTTTAATGTTTCAAGATTTTACACATATTATGAAGAAGCGCATAAATTATACCATGGTATTGATTATATGTGATACAGTGAGACTTGGCTCACACCATCTTACACACAAGGATTGATAGCACTGGACGGATACTTTACGAAAGGACAAGAGTGAGTATCGAAAACGGGAGATGGACTTTGCTGCTATACTATTGATAAGCATAGACACTACAGTACCGTAGAAGATCGATAGGCAAGATCAGATGAAAATATGGAACTTAGCACCACGGATTGAAAAAACCTAATAACAAGAAAATGCTTGTAAACTTTTATTATCGTTCTCCCTCTGGTGATCTGCGATAAGATTTTTTCTTCTTCCCTTTTAGGGATCTCAGTCTATACTTTCGGGCTTCCTCCTCGAGAGACATAGCTGGACTAGAGGTCACCAACTGTCATATTCATCGAACCTGATAACAATATCTATGAGCCATGTTTTAGTTGACACATACGGACAAGGGTCCCTTACTCTAGCCCACACAACCCTGATCCTTATCCTACCCCTAATAAAAAACCGCCATAGACTTAACATAGGGAAATTTTATGTGGCAGGCCGTGACATAAAGTGCTTTTTATGCCACTAGAGTAATAACAATATTGACCAATCAGAGAGCAGGATGTCAGCTACTATGAAAAAAAGTTCTGTTGGCCATTGACTCAATATTTATCTTTTAGTAATACAAAAGCATAGACGAGGTAGGATAAATACGAAACCGAACTCGAGTTAGACTTGTCAATGTCTATGCCACTCTGGTCAGGTCTGCTCCTCACTACACTCGGCTACGCCTCGTGTAGTAATACGCGACCTTCCCGTTGTGGCATAAACATTGTCAAGTCTAACTCTCGTTCGGTTTCTACTAAATATTGTACTTTTACTTTTATGGCATACATGGGTACATAGTATGGACCAAGTTTAGCTAATCATTGTCTTCATCCTTCCGAATCCAACTACTTATATGTTGAGATTATATATATTCCATTAGATAATCAACAGGGTTGAGATTTCCTAGCTGTTTCATCCGTTAATAGAAATGGCAGATTTCAGACAATCGTCCTTATGAAACTTAAAAATAGCAGATAATTGTAGCATATATACGCAATGAGCTGCTCTCGCAATATAAACCAGTACAGTATTTAGTACAGACCTAATACACAAGGTGTCGCGACGGCTAGTCAAAATTTGCTCCTATGAAGAATCTGTTTCAGCAAGCAGCTCGGTGATTGGTTCAGCTCTTCTTCACCAGACGTCAGAGCAGTCGGTACGTTTTCCATCTGGCCTTCTTCATAGAAGTGGCAGCACTATCGGATTCCCTGAAATTGTCCAGGAAGTGCGTCAATCCCGTACCTTGCAGTCATAGGGTACAGGTTTTTCTGTTTCTGGTAAGTGCTCAGCCCAGCCATAGTCATCTCCCCCGAGTGAATGCTGACATAACATCTCAATTAACACATATACTAGTGAGGAACATTTCCAGCTAATTCTGAGCAGCCCTTTGTAGCTCATTAAATGCAACCGTTTTGCCTTCCCTGGCAATCCTAGAATTGGTATAATATCCTAAACACACAAACTTCTGCTGCAGAAAATAACGATGATATTAATAAGACATGCTCTAGCATATGATAAGAACCGAATTATTTTTATATATATTTTGATTCTCAAAAAGGGAAGTTGCATCCTGTCCAGACGGCTTTTGTTGGCAGCCATTTGTTTTGCTTTTTGTGTTTGCGGTTATCACATTCAATCAGAAATTGCAGTATCGGTATTATGACACTATTTCGGTTTAGGTTTCCGGTAAAAATCAATTAGCATTTCCAAATATCTCATTTCCCTCCTTTATTTTCCTCATTCTATGTTTTCTTAATACCTCGAACTAGATGAAGTTTGATATGTTTATTGTCAACATTTGTTTACAATAAACATTTGCATGGAAGAGTGATGAAATATCGTCGAATGCAAATAAAATGTTTATAGAAAAAATAAAGCATAGTACAGTGAACAATACTTACTATGATCTTTCCTTTCATCTAAAAGAAATTTGTTCAGGTAATGCAAGGGGATGGAGGCGCGAGGTTTCCTTCGATCTGCTGTTCATAATCTTATATATCGCTGAAATTGGTTTG